>OY725199.1:871273-2241495 GCA_963241965.1 Tortrix viridana
TTTTCTGGCACCTCTTGCTAAAAACTCTTTATACTAAAGGATCGATAGGCCGTGCTTTCGCAGTCCCTATGCGTACTGAACATCTGGATCAAGCCAGCTTTTGCCCTTTTGCTCTACGCGAGGTTTCTGTCCTCGCTGAGCTGGCCTTAGGACACCTGCGTTATTCTTTGACAGATGTACCGCCCCAGTCAAACTCCCCGCCTGGCAGTGTCCTCGAACCGGATCACGCGGGAGTTGTACGGCGCAATGCCGTTGCCGACACTACGCCACTCTGCACGCTTGGAACGAAACACCGTGCGCACGCCGATATAATCGACCGCGCACCGCTTCCGCCCAACCGAGTAAGTAATGAAACAATGAAAGTAGTGGTTTTTCAGCGTCGATCGCACGAGACGACCTCCCACTTATGCTACACCTCTCATGTCTCCTTACAATGCCAGACTAGAGTCAAGCTTAACAGGGTCTTCTTTCCCCGCTGATTCTCCCAAGCCCGTTCCCTTGGCTGTGGTTTCGCTAGATAGTAGATAGGGACATCCCTCCACCTGCCCATGGTCGTACCTGCCTTTCGGCATACCGACCGAATCTTGAGAGTTGCGCGCAGTACTTGCTCAGGGCTCTTTCCCGCGCGCAATTTCTTGACTCTCTACAAATTCTATTTTTGTCCCGGCCCCTCTCCCATTCTGGGCGGGCCTACCTCTAACGTAATCCCCCTTATGGGGCTCGACATCACAGCACGTGCGGTGCTCGGGCGTTGACCGAGTTTCATGTTCAATCTCTTACCACGGACCGTGCGGCGTGCCATTTCTTCGCGAAGATCCGGAGACAGCGAAAGTTGTGGTGACTCTCCACTAACGTGCCAAAATATATGGGACCCAGAGTGGTCCTAGTCAGCCCGTCAAACATTTCTCTGCGTTCGCACTCGTAGATTGGGCACTCCTAGAGGACGTGATCCCGGGTCTCCTCAGCCTCTCCACAGGGGCAAATGGGCGATTCGCACAGGCACAATTTGTGTAGGCGCTTCCTGAAGCAGCCATGTCCAGACAGTAGTTGGGATACAACGTAGTCTGGCTCGACGTGGGCTGCTTTCAGTCTTACCGCCACCTCTGGGAAGAAGCTGAAGAGCTCCCTGCCATCTTCACTCCCGGACCATCGTGTCTGCCATTGGGCAACAACGTCCGCCGCAATCGTCCTTTTTACCTTACCGCGCTCCCTTGGGACCAAGCCTTGCTTCTCCTGCTCGTAAAGCCCCGCACGACAGACCTCCAGATCGGCAGGAAGAACTCCGGCAAGCACTGGCAACGCAGCCGAGCTGCACGACCTGTAGGCCTTCGTTAACAATGTGAGCGCCAGTCTTTGCGTCCTGAGCAATGCGCGCCTCACCACGAAGTTCGGACAGCGGTGGTACCAAACGGCCGCAGCATATGTAACCGTTGCCACGAAGGTCCCCTCGTAGAGGAACCTAAGGGCACGGTACCGGATTCCCCACCGGGATGTAGAGACACGCGCCATCTTGCCAAAGCAGTTGGCGGCCCTTTCCCCTATATCAGCTGCATGCGGCGCGAATGAACCCGCCTGGTCCAAGGTTACACCCAGCAACCTAACCTTCTCAGACCCACCTATCGAGGAGCCCTCCAGGCGAACCGTTGGGAGCCTTTTGAACTTACCTTTAATCATAAGCATTGAGGACTTTCCCGGGGAAAAGGAGAGCCTATTACGGCGCCCCCACCCCGAGACCGCCGCCAATGCGCAGTCGGCCTTCCTCTCAATGTCCGCCCTGGAGGACGCCTCGACAGCGATGGTAACGTCGTCAGCGTAGGCACCGAGGTGCACCCCCTCGGGCACTGGCAGTAATAGGAGGTCATTTATGAGCAGGTTCCACAATGTTGGTCCCAGCACTGACCCCTGTGGACATCCCATTGTACAGGTTTTGGAGAACTTTAAGTCCCCCACAAAGAGCCCCACTGTTCTGTTTGTAAAATAACTGACCAGGATCCGGTGAATGTTAGGCGGAACTCCGCTCTGCCTAGCCTTCACCAGGATCATGGGCCACCATGCGTTATCAAAGGCACCCGAGATGTCCAAAGAGATCAGCGTCACATAGGTCGCAGCACTACCCCCGGCGACCTCGCTGATGCGGCTTAGGGCTGTCACGGTCGAACGCCCCCGTGTGAAGCCGTGCTGCGACTCCGCGGTATTGCGGGTAAGTGAGGGAGCACAGATAATAATTAGTCGCTCCAGAATTTTCCCCAAAACCGGGAGCAGTGTAATTGGCCGATACGCCTTGGGATCGGACAGTGGTTTACCGTTGCCCTTGGGCAACACAACAAGACGGCCCTCCTTCCACACCTCCGGGAACACGCCCTCCTTGATGCACTTCTGGTACATTAGTGACAGCTCATCAGACGCCGCTTTCCAGGACCACTTAACAATGGCAGCAGTGATTCCGTCCAGACCTGGCGAGGTGTTTGGGAGCGTCCGCACAACCTCCGCTATCTCTTCCTTGGTCACTGGCTGGGCATCCGTCCCCGACGGTGAAAAGGCCGCCGCCACACGTACCAACCTATGATACGAGTCGTCCGTGGTAGGGTCATCATCCGGATACAGGGTGCCGAGCAGCCCGTCCGCAGTTCGTTCAGTGTTTCGGGTATAGCCCTCAAGCAGCTGCAATCCGTTGAGCACGTTCTCCGGTGGCCGAGCACGTCCGCTGGCCTCCCTGTACGCGATGCCCCACGGGTCTATATTACCGGTCTCCGCTAACTTTTCCAGGTAGTCCTGCTCGGCGTGCTCCATTGCTTCTTTATAGGCGCGCCTCATCGTTCGGAGCTCCTCGTGCAGGATATCCACCGACGTGCTCTGCATCCTACGGGCGCTTTGCCAGGCTCGTCGGGCCCTATTGACCCTATGTCGCAACTCGTCGAGGCCGTCATTCCACCATTCAAACCCCCTGGCTCCCTTGCCCTTCTTCCGACCAAGGGAGTCGGAAGCGGTTCGCAGGATGATTCTGGTGAACCTTGTCGCGTATTCTTCGGCAGAGAGACCCGGATGCAGCTTGCCTACCCTGGAGTGAAGCAGAGAGCAGTAGCGTCCCCAGTTCACCTTGCGGTCCCTGAACCCGGCGAAAGGTACCTGGCCCCGATGGGGGTCACGATTATCCGCAGCTGTATCGGAGGAGATGGCGAATGTAATCAGCTGGTGGTCACTTACACTGTCACCCTCGTGCACAACCCAGCGCGAAATAGGCAGGCCTCTTGTTGACAACGTCAAATCAATATTCGAGGATCCAACGGGGCCACAAAAGGTTGGTGGCTGATTTTCCACGTTGTGAACAAGAAGCCCGTTCCTCAAAATGAAGCCCTCCATGTGTGTCCGCCGATACTCCGCGTCCGGACCTCGCCCAGCATACTGTTTCTTATTGCAGTACCACATTGGGGAATGGGAGTTGCTGTCCACGCCTATAATCACCTGCGATCCGCGCAATGTTTGCAACACCCATTCCAAGTGACGGATGTGGACACTGATGTCGTGAGAATACTGGAAGTAAGCGGACACGAAGTATAGGCCACCACCGGTTCCCCACTCTACATGTATGACCGAGCAGTGATCATTGCCTAGGTCGTGCACAAGGGTGACCGGCAGCTTACCGTTAGTAATAAGAAAGCCCGCTTTGGGGTTAGAGCCGGAGTGGAGTATGCCAGGCCGCCCAGGATACTGCTCCTGTACAATAACTATGTCCAAAAGGCGTGACGCTGCCACTGCTGGCAACTCCACGGTCGCGGCTTCAGACCCCTGCAGATTCAGCTGGCCGATCCTAATAGTTTTGTTAGTGCCTGGGGCAACTGCTATCGCCCACTCGGAAACAGTGTCGCGTTTGCCAGTTGCTGATCCGCATGCTGACGGGCAGGGCAGCTGGCTGCAGCGGTCGCGTGAGTTGATGCTTCCAGTTTCTTGAACCTTTTGCATGTGGCACAGCACTGCGAAGCCGACTTACAGTCAGCTGCCCTGTGTCCCGCGTCGCCACACTTGCCACAAACAACGTCTTTAGCCCGGCAGTATTTCTCGGGGTGACCGTATTGCTGGCACTTGGAGCAGCACGTTGCTCGGATGTGGTCCGTCACCTCTGCCTCGTCCCAACCAATGTAGACCGTACCGATACCTACCAGAAGGTCCCTAACGGCCTTGGAGCACTCCAGAACCACCAGAAACTTGGGGCCGATCTGTTTCCGCACTGCAACCTTTACTTCTGCAAGGAACTTAGCAAGAGGCCACTCGGGGACCTCCGCCAGGTTGGTGCTATGAAGCTCCTCCAGCAGCTGATCTGCCGCCATCTCCGCCCTAAGATACCGCAGGGCGACTCGGGGGGCTCGGGCTTTTGGCTCTGCGATCCTGAGGCCTGGTGGCACAGCTGCTCGGAGCTTGGCTGCAGACTCCTCGGTCGCAATGCGAACCACCACGCCCGAGTTCCCCACACGTCTCACCTGCGAGATCTTGATGCCAGTGGTGGAGGGCTTTACCGCCTCCTGGAGGATCTTCTTAGTCTCATCTGAGGTTTTGATAGACTCTTCCGTTGGGTAAAATATGACCGTTGGGCCCTGTGGCTGTACTGGCACCGGAGTAGCCCCTTTGGGCATCTTGAGCGCTGCTGCGTAGGTGGCACCAGAACTTGTGGGGGCCGCAGAGAGGGACTCACGTGGGGGAAAGGATGCCGCCCGAAGCGCTTCTGCCACCTTCGTTACGCTACGCAATTCTAGCGCACTCACCTCATGTTCTGCAGTCGCCAGGAGGAGGGTAAGCTGGGCCATCATGGCCAAGATATCCTGGCCATAGCCTGCAATCGCAGTCTTATCCCCTATGTTGAGCTTGTTGGACGCGTTGGCGATCACCGAGATTCCCTTTACTGCCGAGTGGACAGCGTCAATCATGGCGGCCTTATCAAGTCGCGGCTGTGTTGGAGTTGCTGGATCCGGTACTAAGATTGCAGTGGTAGGGGCGGAAGGGGGGGGAGGGTTTGGGGGATTATTGCAGGGGGCAGACGTCAAGATCCCGCCAATGGGCGGGGCCGCTGACCTTTTCCTATCGGCCACCTTCCGTCTGACCGCTTCCTGAACCTCCTCTGGAGAGCTAAGCTGCCTCTTACCAGAGTGGGACGCGGACCCGGGGGCTAGGGGGGCAGTGGATCGAGTAGGAGGGCCGAAACCTTGCGGCGGGGTGCGGGCTAATGAAAACCGCGGTTGTAAAGGGGTCTGGGAACCATCCAGTAACATCTCCTCCAGAGCCTGAATTTCCTCCTCCTTCCGAGCCCTCTCCTCCTCCAATAGTCTTCGCTCCAGGATAGGAGCGTCCTCATCGTCCATGTCGGACATACTACGGAACCAAGCGGCTAAGTTGCTTAACCGTCGGTTCACGTATTATGCCAATGACAATATACCAGTTCGTCCCTTAACCGTCAGTTCCTGCAATAGGACGGCCAGCCGACCAAGTCGCTTAACCGTCGGTTCACGTATTAGGCCAATCAACAAGAATTTAAAAATAGGCAGTACACCTGACAGATGACAGCCCACAGAGAGCAATGCCAACGTCAACGACGGTGGCAGTGACAGCGACAATGACAGCGATAGATGACAGAGACAGTGAAAAATGATAGTGACAGATGGCAGTAATCAAGACAGACGTCACCCGTCAATCATGACACCCGTCAGACACCACGCGGCGCGTGTTAACCTAAAAACTAACCTAACTAACCTACAAAACACGTGGTCGAGAAACCGCACTGCTTAACCTATAATGACGAATTAAACTATACAAATATGATGCAAAACTATTAAATAATTATGGGTACAGGCTACTTACGTTCTGTGCCAATACAATATTATTAAAAACATCGGGTATTTCAGAAATCCAGGCACCGTAAAACTTATAAACTATTTAGGATAGTCAAGGTGACCCTAAGCACCAGATACTACGAAAACAACCAAAAAACTTACACCACTCAACACTATACACCACAAGGAACAATATAAAACAAAAATTTTCCACAAAATCGCACGAAAAACAATTTTAATGAATTTAATTGTACGGAGCAAATAGAAGCACGTCCGTCCGCTAGCGCGTTCGTCCGAGCACCCCCGTAAGTAGATAGGGACATCCCTCCACCTGCCCATGGTCGTACCTGCCTTTCGGCATACCGACCGAATCTTGAGAGTTGCGCGCAGTACTTGCTCAGGGCTCTTTCCCGCGCGCAATTTCTTGACTCTCTACAAATTCTATTTTTGTCCCGGCCCCTCTCCCATTCTGGGCGGGCCTACCTCTAACGTAATCCCCCTTATGGGGCTCGACATCACAGCACGTGCGGTGCTCGGGCGTTGACCGAGTTTCATGTTCAATCTCTTACCACGGACCGTGCGGCGTGCCATTTCTTCGCGAAGATCCGGAGACAGCGAAAGTTGTGGTGACTCTCCACTAACGTGCCAAAATATATGGGACCCAGAGTGGTCCTAGTCAGCCCGTCAAACATTTCTCTGCGTTCGCACTCGTAGATTGGGCACTCCCAGAGGACGTGATCCCGGGTCTCCTCAGCCTCTCCACAGGGGCAAATGGGCGATTCGCACAGGCACAATTTGTGTAGGCGCTTCCTGAAGCAGCCATGTCCAGACAGTAGTTGGGATACAACGTAGTCTGGCTCGACGTGGGCTGCTTTCAGTCTTACCGCCACCTCTGGGAAGAAGCTGAAGTAGATAGGGACATCGCTCCACCTGCCCATGGTCGTACCTGCCTTTCGGCATACCGACCGAATCTTGAGAGTTGCGCGCAGTACTTGCTCAGGGCTCTTTCCCGCGCGCAATTTCTTGACTCTCTACAAATTCTATTTTTGTCCCGGCCCCTCTCCCATTCTGGGCGGGCCTACCTCTAACGTAATCCCCCTTATGGGGCTCGACATCACAGCACGTGCGGTGCTCGGGCGTTGACCGAGTTTCATGTTCAATCTCTTACCACGGACCGCGCGGCGTGCCATTTCTTCGCGAAGATCCGGAGACAGCGAAAGTTGTGGTGACTCTCCACTAACGTGCCAAAATATATGGGATCCAGAGTGGTCCTAGTCAGCCCGTCGAACATTTCTCTGCGTTCGCACTCGTAGATTGGGCACTCCCAGAGGACGTGATCCCGGGTCTCCTCAGCCTCTCCACAGGGGCAAATGGGCGATTCGCACAGGCACAATTTGTGTAGGCGCTTCCTGAAGCAGCCATGTCCAGACAGTAGTTGGGATACCACGTAGTCTGGCTCGACGTGGGCTGCTTTCAGTCTTACCGCCACCTCTGGGAAGAAGCTGAAGAGCTCCCTGCCATCTTCACTCCCGGACCATCGTGTCTGCCATTGGGCAACAACGTCCGCCGCAATCGTCCTTTTTACCTTACCGCGCTCCCTTGGGACCAAGCCTTGCTTCTCCTGCTCATAACGCCCCGCACGACAGACCTCCAGGTCGGCAGGTAGCACTCCGGCAAGCACTGGCAACGCTGCCGAGCTGCACGACCTGTAGGCCTTCGTTAACAATGTGAGCGCCGGTCTTTGCGTCCTGAGCAATGCGCGCCTCACCACGAAGTTCGGACAGCGGTGGTACCAAACGGCCGCAAGTAGATAGGGACAGTGGGAATCTCGTTAATCCATTCATGCGCGTCACTAATTAGATGACGAGGCATTTGGCTACCTTAAGAGAGTCATAGTTACTCCCGCTGTTTACCCGCGCTTGCTTGAATTTCTTCACGTTGACATTCAGAGCACTGGGCAGAAATCACATTGCGTCAACACCCGCGAGGGCCATCGCAATGCTTTGTTTTAATTAGACAGTCGGATTCCCCTTGTCCGTGCCAGTTCTGAGCTGACCGTTGAACGGCGGTCGTACAGAACCGCACCGCACACAACGCACGAGGCGCATGCACGATACGGCCTTACGGCTAGGAAGATCCGCGGAAGGCCGGAACGCGGGTCCGGATTCCGCGTCGCATGCTCGCGCACACGACGCATCGACCAGGCCCGGCACCGGCCGCATCCGCTTCCCGTCCAAACCCGACACGCCCCGGTCCTCAGAGCCAATCCTTATTCCGAAGTTACGGATCCAATTTGCCGACTTCCCTTGCCTACATTATTCTATCGACTAGAGGCTCTTCACCTTGGAGTCCTGCTGCGGATATGGGTACGAACCGGCGCGACATCTCCACGTACATCCCTCACCTGAATTTTCAAGGTCCGCAGAGAGTATCCGGACACCGCCGCAAATGCGGTGCTCTTCGCGTTCCGAACCATATCTCCCTTCTATAGGATTCCATGGAACTCGAACGCTCAGGCAGAAAAGAAAACTCTTCCCGGACCTCTCGGCGGCGTCTTCAGGCCACTTTGGGTTACCCCGTCGAACACTCGTCGTTAAAACGAGGGAACGATTATTGAAACGGTTCCGCTGCCGGGTTCCGGAATAGGAACCGGATTCCCTTTCGCTCAAAGGACGTTATTTATCTCAAAATAAATTGATTTAAACACGTCACATCGACATAAGATTTCTCCTTGAGCTTAGGATCGACTGACTCGCGAGCAACTACTGTTCACGCGAAACCCTTCTCCACGTCAGTCCTCCAGGGCCTCGCTGGAGTATTTGCTACTACCACCAAGATCTGCACCGACGGAGGCTCCAAGCGGGCTCACGCCCAGACCCTTCTGCGCTCTCCGCCGCGCACGTCCTACTCGTTACAGCTTAATGACATTGTAAACAACGTCGCACATGCCCGTAACGGTGGTGTATAGGCAGAACGCTTCAGCGCCATCCATTTTCAGGGCTGGTTGCTTCGGCAGGTGAGTCGTTGCACACTCCTTAGCGGATTCCGACTTCCATGGCCACCGTCCTGCTGTCATGAGCGACCAACGCCTTTCATGGTGTCCCATGAGCGTTCTTTAGGCGCCTTAACACCACGTTTGGTTCATCCCACAGCGCCAGTTCTGCTTACCAAAATTGGCCCACTTGGCACCGTCATCAGATCTCCGGCTTCATCGTTCGAGTAAGCCGGAGTTCTCACCCATTTAAAGTTTGAGAATAGGTTGAGGTCGTTTCGGCCCCAATGCCTCTAATCATTCGCTTTACCGGATGAGACTGTTCAAATCGACGCCAGCTATCCTGAGGGAAACTTCGGACGGAACCAGCTACTAGATGGTTCGATTAGTCTTTCGCCCCTATACCCAGTTCCGACGATCGATTTGCACGTCAGAATCGCTACGGTCCTCCATCAGGGTTTCCCCTGACTTCGACCTGACCAGGCATAGTTCACCATCTTTCGGGTCCCAGCAGGATCCTCCCTGATCTGAGGCCAACGATAAAAAATGGAGGCAGACACGATATCCGGTCAGCGCTACGACGACGGCGACGGCGCGCAATGCGGCGGCGACGGCGTCGATGCGCTCTTCGGACGTCGAGTCCGCCTACTGGCGATAGTACGGGCGTTAGCGCGTTCAAATATCATACCATTGCGCATACTACGCGCTCGCACCATTAAAACGCACCGTGTTAAAGGTGCGTTCGTGTCACAGTGTGAGCGCGCGTGCACGATAAGATATCTATGGGAACGCGACGCGTCATACATCAAAATATGAAACACATAATATTTAAACGGACAATCGGCACGCGAGCGCGAGCGCGAGCGCACCGAACGAACCGCCATCAGCGTTCGATCTTACTCGAGCGCAATGTGACAATAATAAGTTTATTTATGCAGCCGGCCCTCAGACAGGAGTGGTCCTGGATGTGTCTCCACGGACCGCAATGTGCGTTCGAAATGTCGATGTTCAAATGTGTCCTGCAGTTCACACTATGACGCGCAGTTAACTGCGTTCTTCATCGACCCGCGAGCCAAGTGATCCACCGTCCAGGGTAATTGTTTGTTATTGAAAACATCAATTACACCGAGAACAAAAATTAAAAAAAAAAAAAACTACCGCATAATCTTTTAACACATTTCACGCATCGTCCATGATCACAGTTGACGTCAGTCACCCGACGAGAGACGCTGGGAGCGCGGATTTATGCTCGTTCGTAGCGGCTCGTCGTTAGACGGCGCGGGTGAACAACAAGTTATTCACCCTCCTGCGAGACGACGCGTTGTCAGTGTTTTTTATTCTGTTTGACGGATTATTGTTACATATACATTCGGTACGTGTTGTGTGTACGAACAACCTACGGAAACCTTGTTACGACTTTTACTTCCTCTAAATGATCAAGTTTGGTCAACTTCCCAGCAACGCCGACGGCCGTGAAGCCACCGCGTGTCGGTCCGAAGACCTCACTAAATCATTCAATCGGTAGTAGCGACGGGCGGTGTGTACAAAGGGCAGGGACGTAATCAACGCGAGCTTATGACTCGCGCTTACTAGGAATTCCTCGTTTATGGGGGATAATTGCAAACCCCAATCCCCAGCACGAAGGAGTTTCAACGGGTTGCCCGGGCCTCTAGGCCAAGGAGAACATGCTGATTCCTTCAGTGTAGCGCGCGTGCGGCCCAGGACATCTAAGGGCATCACAGACCTGTTATTGCTCAATCTCGTGCGGCTCGAAACCGCCGGTCCCTCTAAGAAGAATTTTAATACGTCGCCAGTGAGTTGCACGACCGCGAACGGCCGCGCGCACCTAAATGACGACGCCTATTTAGCAGGCTAGAGTCTCGTTCGTTACCGGAATTAACCAGACAAATCGCTCCACCAACTAAGAACGGCCATGCACCACCACCCACCGAATCAAGAAAGAGCTGTTAATCTGTCAATCCTTCCGGTGTCCGGGCCTGGTGAGATTTCCCGTGTTGAGTCAAATTAAGCCGCAGGCTCCACTCCTGGTGGTGCCCTTCCGTCAATTCCTTTAAGTTTCAGCTTTGCAACCATACTCCCCCCGGAGTCCAAAATCTTTGGTTTCCCGGAAGCTGCCCGCCGAGCCATTGTAGTAACGTCGGCGGATCGCTAGATGACATATTTACGGTTAGAACTAGGGCGGTATCTAATCGCCTTCGAACCTCTAACTTTCGTTCTTGATTGATGAAAACACCTTTGGCAAATGCTTTCGCTGATGTTCGTCTTGCGACGATCCAAGAATTTCACCTCTAACGTCGCAATACGAATGCCCCCAGTTATCCCTATTAATAATTACCTCGGAGTTCTGAAAACCAACAAAATAGAACCGAGATCATATTCTATTATTCCATGCACGAAATATTCAAGCAGCATTTTGAGCCCGCTTTGAGCACTCTAATTTGTTCAAAGTAAAATTGTCGGCCCACCTCGACACTCACTGAAGAGCATCGCGATAGGATTTTGATATTGAACCGGCGTTTTACCGCCGGCTCACCGACGATATGCTCCGCAAACGTGTCAGTATCACCGCGGATGCGGTGCACCGACAGCGCGCAGCACAAATGCAACTACGAGCTTTTTAACCGCAACAATTTTAGTATACGCTATTGGAGCTGGAGTTACCGCGGCTGCTGGCACCAGACTTGCCCTCCAATTGTTCCTCGTTAAAATATTTAAAGTGTACTCATTCCGATTACGAGGCCTCGTAAGAGTCCCGTATCGTTATTTTTCGTCACTACCTCCCCGTGCCGGGAGTGGGTAATTTGCGCGCCTGCTGCCTTCCTTGGATGTGGTAGCCGTTTCTCAGGCTCCCTCTCCGGAATCGAACCCTGATTCCCCGTTACCCGTGACAACCATGGTAGTCGCAGAAACTACCATCGAAAGTTGATAAGGCAGACATTTGAAAGATGCGTCGCCGGTACTGGACCGTGCGATCTGCAAAAGTTATCCAGATTCATCAAAATGATACGACTTCGGACGCGAGGCCCTCCGCCGATTGGTTTTGATCTAATAAAAGCACTCATCCCATCGCTGGTCAGAGTTCTGATTGCATGTATTAGCTCTAGAATTACCACAGTTATCCAAGTAACTGAGTAAGATCTAAGGAACCAAAACTGATATATTGAGCCATTCGCGTTAACGTCCATTTGTCTACCACAAGCCCTGAAATATCAACATCTCAAATTCAACAGACAAACATAAATGTTCCTGGAAAACCCATAACAATTTCGTTTACAAATTGTCCTAATATGATTAACATCACTTTTAATATTAATTTTACTTTTTACAAATATATTTGTACAATTCCCTCACATGTTTGAGAAAAGCATTATATATGCCTCGGCGGAAACGGGGGGATTGCCTGACTCGTATTTTAGCAGGCCTCGCTATTGCTCGGCCTGCTAACCACCTCGTCAGGCAATCCCTTACTTTCCGCGCCTAGGCAATAATGTACTATTACCGATTTCTCTGTCAATTGTGGACCGATTTTCAAAAAAATTTTTTTTTAACCAACACCAACTACTACTACGAAGCGAAATCAGACCTTTCATAAACCACGTTGTAGGCGCCAGTGTGACGTTCGGTCCCAGAATGTGGTGGTTTAAAAGGAAACAACCGAAGTCAACAATAATAAAAAATTATTTATTTATAAAATAGGTCGTGAATTTCTAAAACCCCGTCTGATTCCGCTAACGCAGTTCGGTACTCCCCTGACGTGGCGGCGAGGTGGTCGACAAGATGGCCGCGGCGCAGATGAATTATGGGTCGGTCCGGGGAACACCGTGGCAGTTGGTGCTCGCCGTGCTTCAACCCCTCGTAATGCGAGGCAGGAGCGGTGGTGCCGAAGGATTTTGGAACGGCTTTTATAGCCGTGGCATAGCACCCCTATTGGGGTGCGAAACGACGCGACACTTTAACTTGGTCTTATAGAGCCTTCCGAGGATGTCGGAAGTGCGGAGTTATAAGAATGTAGGGAATTTAATGATTCCTTTAACTAAGCGGTTGCGTAAGACGACACGTAGCAGAGCTCGTGTACGCGACCGGCATAGGTTCGTCGCGTGAGGCGCGCCGGCGTAGTGTCAGCGCTGGCGCAGCGCAGCGGGCCGCGGAGCAAGATCGAAATTTCCAGAGTGATGCGCGCGCATGTATAGTCGCGCCGATAAAGTGCTAACGTTTTGTTAATATAATATTTAATGTATTTTTGTTAATATTTAATTTTATCATTTAAGTTGTTATTTATTAAAATAGATTTGGTTCATTTATAATTAGAATAAGTAAAATTTGTTAAATTAGATATAGTAATAGGATTTAATTAATAAATTTAAATAACATGCAATTAAATTAATTTGAATAATGTAATTTTTTTAATAAAACCACATTAAAATAATTATAATTTATAATGATAACCGATTAAATTTAAGAATTAATTATGATTTAATAAAACCATGTACGTATAACGTTACATTACCCCGCGCATTACGAAAGGATTTTATTACACTACAGGAATAAAATCCGCACTTTTAAGTTACGCCCTCGTATTTACCTTACATAAGTCATTCTTCCATACATCACGCATTCAACATAGCAGCAATGGCCATTATAAAACCATTGTCGCGACCTGTCATTAATTACGGTGACTAGCCCTATAGAATGAGGAACTAGAGACCCATACGATTGCAATGTAAATGAAAAGGTGACATTATGTGATCAAAACTGGGGTTAATGTATAAAATTTACTTATTATGCCCCAATAACTTTGATGTCTTTGATGTGCCAGGTTCCCAAATTCTTCCCTGACATATCTGCCAAAACGTATACTAGGGGGGGTTTTTATCAATAATGCGACACTGAATAAACTTTGGCGCCAACTTCTTACTGAAATACTTATCTTTGTCGCTTAGAATGTATGTACGTTTCATTACAACGTCACCTACTTTAAATTCAGAAGGCTTGCGACGTAGGTTGTAATGGGACGTATTCTTGACATGAGCGTGCCATAGTCTGGCCTGAACCGTATTAAAAACTTCCGAGAGGCAACCCAAATTTTCGGCGTAAATATCACGAGGCAAGAAAAGTACCTCATCGCCCAAGTCCGTATCTAAATAATGAGAACCACAAGACACGAGCTCTCTGCCGAATACCAGGAACGAGGGTGTGAAGCCAGTTGCCTCACTGACCGAATTGTTAATGGCGAACTGCACCTTCGGAATGTATAAGTCCCATGTACGGTGATCGTCATTCACAAATGTTGATAGGCAAGTTATAATTGTCCTGTTGTACCGTTCGACAGTGTTCACCTGGGGCGTATATTTGGGAGTGAAGAATACATTGGGGATGTTGTAACGTTTAAAGAGGGCCTCTGTTATTTTACTAACGAACTGGCTGCCATTGTCCAGAAATACGGTCTGGGGAACTCCATGAACGAGGAACACTGAATCCTCCAATATTTTAGTGACCGTATTGGAGGTAGCAGCTCGCAATGGAAAGATTAGGCAAAATTTTGTGAAACAGCAGGTCACGACAAAAATATAACTATTTTGCTTACGGGTAGTAGGCAGAGGGCCCATAAGGTCAATCGACAACATTTGAAAAGGTCTTGAACATTGCTTGGGACGACCCATTTCACCCAATGTCTGATGGTTTTGAGCCTTGTAAGCAAGGCATTTGTTACAAGAGCTCACGAATGTAACGACATCTTGGTGCATTTTTGGCCAATAATAACGAAGCGCAAGACGGCGATACGTTTTAAACACACCAAGATGTCCAGCGGTTGGTTCTGAGTGGTTCTCTTTAATAATTTGCTCGCGTAATTCGCCAGGAACAACCTCCTTCCACGAAAATTCGGTCGTCAGTTGATTATTGTTATCTTTAGTGAGCCTATATAAAGAATCGTTTTTGATAATAAAATTTGGAAAAAACTGTGGTTGTGCACGACATGAATTAAGTATATTTTTATACCACGAATCTGTAGAAGTTAAATGATGACCCGAAGTGCTAATTGCAGAGACAGGAAGAGCTCTTGACAGCGCATCCGGGATGACGTTGTCTACGCCGCGTCGATGTTTAAACTCTAAGTTAAATGCGGACAATCGTACACCCCAGCGAGCTAACCTACCCGTAGGGTTCTTTAGAGACAGGAACCACTTTAACGCACTGTGGTCGGTAAAGACAGTGAATGGCTTCCCGTTCTCTAAATAGCACCTCCAATGCTCCAACGCTATAACAACAGCTAGAGTTTCACGCTCCGTGATGCTGTAGTTTCTTTCTGCCGCTGACAACGATTTGCTCATGTAAGCTATTGGGTGCTCCTTACCATCTACGACCTGAGTCAGCATTGCGCCCACGCCGTAGTTGCTGGCATCGGTGTGCACCTCAAATGGCTTATCGTAGTCAGGGCAAGAAAGAACAGGAGCAGAAACTAAACGTTCCTTGAGTGTCTGGAATGCACTGTCGGCTTCAGTAGTCCAAACAAACGGCGGGCCACCCTTTTTGTTCGAAGTCAGCCTATTCAAGGGCCCTGCTATAGTGCTGAAGTTGGGGACGAAACGACGGTACCAGGTGGCTGTCCCGAGAAAGCGCTTAATATCCTTCCGGCAAGTAGGTGTCGGATAATTGAGGATTGCTTGAACTTTCTCTGGATCGGTTCGTAGTCCACAACTGTCAACAACGTACCCTAAGTACTTCAGCTGACTTCGAAAAAACCTACACTTCTCCAGGTTTACTGTAAGGTTGGCCTGCTTCAGCTTTTCCAACACCCGCAGTAAGAGGGAAACATGGGAGTCGAAGTCATTCGAGATGATTATAATGTCATCTAAGTAAGCGAAGACTTTGAGGTCGAACTCCCGGAATAATAAGTCCACTAATCTCTGCTGCGTGGCTGGCGCGTTGGTCAATCCGAAAGCAGTCCTCTTGAAACGAAACGTTCCTCGGCCTGGCACGTAGAAAGCGGTTTTGTCTCTGTCCTCAGATGCAATAGGAATTTGCCAAAATGCCTTGGATAGATCAATGCTAGATAAATAGCGAGCATCGCGAAGGTTGTCCAATATTTCCGAAACATATGGCAGATTGTAAGCATCACGTTTAGTAATAGAGTTTAGTTTACGGCTATCCAAGCAAAATCGTGGCTGGCCGTTCTTTTTATTGACGATGAGGACTGGAGAAGACCAAGCGCTCTCGCAGGGCTCAATTACGTCGAGACCCAGCATTTCGTCTACCTGCTCAGTTAAGATACGCTGTTTTTCGGGAGACATACGATAATATCGCTGACGTACTGGCTCAGCGTCTCCAGTATCAATTCGGTGAGTGAGCAAACGTGTTTCACCCAAACCTTTGCATTCGGCAGAGATCTCTTTAAACTGAGACATTATATTATCTGCTATCGATTTTTGCGTGATATTGAGACGGTCATAAGCTTGGAGAAAAGATGACTTGTTCAAGTCCAGGCTAGCATTTGCGATCAAAGTGTTAGAAAACGTAATACTTTTAATGTGATCCGGGAAAATATGAAATTTGCGCCAAAAGTCTATTCCTAATACAAGGTCGATATTGACGTCAGGAATGACAAAAGCCTTTACTATGTGAAAATTGTTTTCAAAATTAATTGGTAAATTCATGTAACCAATGCTTGACATTGCGTGACCACCACCAGCAGTGACAGTAATATTATGATCATTGCATAATGTCAAACCTTCCTGTTCTAAATATTTGTAGGTTGAATTGCCAATAATAGTTACTGCTGAACCTGAGTCCAAAAGACCAACGATTTTTAAATTATTTATTTGTACGGGGACAAAAGGCCTCGGATCATTCAAAGGTTGGTTTTGCAGAATTGTGTTGATCTTGTAGGTGTTAAAATAAATATTTATTGTTTCAAGCCATTTTTGCCAATCGGCGCTATCAAATTTGTTATTAGGCTGAGATTCTTCACAATTCTGCTGGCCAATTAGTTTTTTTGGTGGACTCAGTTTGTTTTTCCTGCAATTGGGGCAATCAGGAGTTTTGACGCCATCATGACCACAAGTGAAACAAACTATTTTGTCTTTGTTAGCTTTGCATTGCCGCAAGTTGTGAGTATTATTACGACACCTTGGGCAATACAATGGCTTTTGCCTTGAAGTTTGCATTGCATGTACATAGTTTTTATTGTTAGTTTTATTAGTTGTATGATTATTATTATTATTATTGTATAAATTCATTTTATTTTTATTATAATAATTATGATATGATTTTTGGTGATTGCTTTGGTTATAAGAATTAAAATTTGGTTTATTTGGTGTCTGGCCGACATACGCAAATTCAGGGGCCATAGTGTCCGAAGTTTTTTTAGGCGGTTCACGAAAACCAGCAGGACGTGCCTGTATGTTTTCGTAGTTACGACAAAGGGAACGCAAAGTATCTAAATCGTTAATCTGAGGAACTGAAGCTAAGGTGCTGGCGTAACAAGGCCGGATATTGTGAAGCAATATCTCTAGCTTGTCTTCGTTTGATAAGCTCTTCGATAAGCGAGAGAAAAGACCTGACATGATGGAAATGTATACGGTGATATTTTCCGCTTCACCCTGGGTCCTAGCTCGAATCTCAGACAACAACCGGTAATCGTAATCGGCTTGGTCAAAATCTACTTTTAATAGAGAGACAAGATCATTCCAATCCGATATCCTATCCTGATTACTACGATACCAGTGTAACGCATCACCGGTAAAAATTTCGGTCGAATAGGATAATAGCTTTGCTTCCGAAATATTTCTCGCCTTGCTAAATTCAGCAATACGCTGAATGAATGCGCGAACACACGATTTCCCATCAAACTTTAATTTTGTCAGTTCACTAGCTACGCCGCGTTCACATGTGACATTAATATTTAAAGGAGAAGTGACTGGCCGTAGTTCAGAAGAGGTACCAGGGACAAGAGGGTCCGTGCCTTTATCTTTGACAGTATTCACACGGTCCAAAAGAGTTTTAAATTCGGCAGAACAATGTTCAAAAGCTTTTTGCGTAGAACTGTCATATATTATCCGATTAAGTCGGTGATAAAGATGACTCAATAGATTTTGAGCGCGCAACAAGGTGTTCCTGTCCAGCGGTGAATCTAAATTAGATTTAAGTTTAGTTATAGCGTCGCTGACTCCCTTTAAATCTTCACTAGCTGGCAACATACTCTCTAGAATATCTTCCGAAGGAAATAGTGGCCCTAATTTAGATATTTGCTCACGTAGTTTCTGGACCGTTTCAGCGGGAATAGCGCCTCTGATCATAACCTCGTACTCCAACTCTGACTTTTGTAATGACAAAAATTTGACGCGAAAATCCATGATTTGTTTTTTTTCCCCTTTATATTACTAATTCCTTATAAATGTGACCAATTATATGATCATCAATAAAAAAAACAATTAAATAACAAACCACAATACTTGGGGAAGTGTTGAACGTTCTTAATAATTAGTTTACTCCGTTCAGTTACACGATTGAATTACTACACAACGTTATGGTTGACAAAAAAATAATAATAAGCGGCAACAAAAAAAAAACAGACACCAAAATAAAAAAAAATAAAAAACGCTAAAATATAAAGCAATTGCAACTAGTGTGTACCAATGTCAAAATATAAAATAATCAAAACATTAATTATAAATTCATATGTATGGATAACACTTGTGTAACCTGACTGTACCGGTTTCCTAAGCAAGTAAACAACTGCTGATACAGAGTGCTCCAAGATTTCAATATAAAATTGATCAATAATTAATTGTTATTATTAAAATGTTCGCAAAATAAAATACAATTATTATTATTAATTAACACATTAAGTACACCTTAGCTGCGGCGGCAACCAAAATAAGAAATAAAAATGCGAAATAACGTTTCACAAAATTAAAACAATAAAATTATAACCAACACCAACTACTACTACGAAGCGAAATCAGACCTTTCATAAACCACGTTGTAGGCGCCAGTGTGACGTTCGGTCCCAGAATGTGGTGGTTTAAAAGGAAACAACCGAAGTCAACAATAATAAAAAATTATTTATTTATAAAATAGGTCGTGAATTTCTAAAACCCCGTCTGATTCCGCTAACGCAGTTCGGTACTCCCCTGACGTGGCGGCGAGGTGGTCGACAAGATGGCCGCGGCGCAGATGAATTATGGGTCGGTCCGGGGAACACCGTGGCAGTTGGTGCTCGCCGTGCTTCAACCCCTCGTAATGCGAGGCAGGAGCGGTGGTGCCGAAGGATTTTGGAACGGCTTTTATAGCCGTGGCATAGCACCCCTATTGGGGTGCGAAACGACGCGACACTTTAACTTGGTCTTATAGAGCCTTCCGAGGATGTCGGAAGTGCGGAGTTATAAGAATGTAGGGAATTTAATGATTCCTTTAACTAAGCGGTTGCGTAAGACGACACGTAGCAGAGCTCGTGTACGCGACCGGCATAGGTTCGTCGCGTGAGGCGCGCCGGCGTAGTGTCAGCGCTGGCGCAGCGCAGCGGGCCGCGGAGCAAGATCGAAATTTCCAGAGTGATGCGCGCGCATGTATAGTCGCGCCGATAAAGTGCTAACGTTTTGTTAATATAATATTTAATGTATTTTTGTTAATATTTAATTTTATCATTTAAGTTGTTATTTATTAAAATAGATTTGGTTCATTTATAATTAGAATAAGTAAAATTTGTTAAATTAGATATAGTAATAGGATTTAATTAATAAATTTAAATAACATGCAATTAAATTAATTTGAATAATGTAATTTTTTTAATAAAACCACATTAAAATAATTATAATTTATAATGATAACCGATTAAATTTAAGAATTAATTATGATTTAATAAAACCATGTACGTATAACGTTACAAAATAGCTATGTATTTACAAATTTTGCATCTACGAGTATACTGTCACATCTCCTGTGTGTTTGCTGATACGTACTTAAACTTTTCAGAAACACAATTTTTAAACGCTGTCTAATGCAGTTCCTGTCTAGGGTGTCTTCATAACATGTTTTTTCAAAAGTTTTGCCGGTTTTTCTCTCGTATGTAGCCACAAGTGTAATTTCAAACTGTTCTTTTCTACGAAGCGCTTCGAGCAAACATCGCATTCAAAAGGTTTAATCCCCGTGTGAATACGGCTGTGCCTGTCCAAACCGCCCTTTTGTGCAAACTGCCTTGAACAGACACCGCATTCAAAAGGTTTGACCTCAGTGTGGATAAGCTTGTGTCTGTTCAAAATGCCCATTGCTGTGAACTGTTTTAAACAAACCCCGCACTGGAAAGGCTTGACTTCCATGTGAATATACTTGTGACTGGTCAACTCACCCTTTTGCGTAAATTGCTTAGAGCAGATATCGCACTCAAATGGCTTATCTCCCGTGTGGAGACGCTTGTGGCTGCTCAAAGTACCCTTTTCTGCAAACTGCTTCGAACAAACATCGCATTCATAAGGTTTGGCACCCGAATGAAGACGCATGTGCCTGTTCAAACTACCTTTTGTTGTGAACTGCTTAGGACATAGACCGCAATCAAAACGTTCGACTTCCATGTGAATACGCTTATGCCAATTCAAACTGCCCTTTTCTGTAAACTGCTTCGAGCAGACATCGCACTCAAAAGGTTTGGCACCCGAATGAATACGCATATGCCTGTTCAAAATGCCCTTGGCTGTAAACTGTTTCAAACAGACATGACACTCAAAAGGCTTAACTTCCATGTGAATATTTCTGTGATTGACCAAATCGCTCTTTTGAGTAAATTGCTTCGAACAGATATCGCAGCCGTATGGTTTTTCTCCCGTGTGAAAACGCTTGTGCGTGTCTAAACTAGCCTTATGCCTGAACTGCTTCGAGCAGACATCGCACTCGAAAGGTTTGGCGCCCGTGTGTATTCGCTTGTGCCTGTTCAAATCGCCGGTGTGCCTGAACTGCTTAAAGCAGACATCACATTCAAAAGATTTGTCCCATTTAAAACTTTCTTTATCCGTGGAAGTGCGAGTGGCATCGATCACATGAGGTTTGTGCCACGTGTGTTCACGCGTATACAATTTTGAACCAGGCTTGGACGTGGTTTTCTTCTTACAAGTTTTTGTGTTTTGATTTTGAGCTTTGATTTCCAAATTAGTTTCCTGCGCATTGAGGATGGCTTGGTGACGCGTGAGACTTGGGTCCTGAATCGATTCGGTGCCGAGGGCTGGCGAACTGTCTAGTAGCGCGACAGGCGCCTGGAACACCGTGTGCACTGCGTAGCTACTGGTTGCAGAACTACTCGTTTCCTTCTTGACAGATGATTCTGTTTGATTTGCTGAAACAAAACAAATACTTACGTTTAGTAATTGCATCAATTTGATTTATACTTGTGTACTGGGGCCCTAGCCAAGATGCACACGCTACCAGACGTTTCGTAAGCAATCCGATTGAAAGATTTGACGTTCCGATCGTTAATATGCTAGCCAAGTGCACGTAGCAAATCGGTACGCCTTTTCTTTGCTTTTTCTTTTCTACTTACATGTTACATGTGTCATTTCTTAAATTTGTCTATGCCTGGGGCGTACTTAAACGTCAACCAACTGTCAAAATAGCTGTCAAAGTACTATTTGCAGGTTATAATTTCGGTACTTAAGTAAACAAACGGTTTTTCAAGTCTCTTTCAATTAAAATATCGTGTTGCTGATTTATTTGGTGCTTAAAATGTTTAAAAATAACGTAAATTTAGATAAAGACTTATAAATAGTTATTAGGACCTATTTAGGTAATAACGGTGGACAAGAAATCATAATTTGGATATTACTTACAACCCAAATTAAAACTGTTTCTACTATACATGTATTACTTACGTGAAATGGGTCCGATGTTGTGTTGCAGGTATGTACGTTTGATACGTTTTAATTAATTCTTACATATTTAGATGACCACATGAATTCAAGCGATATACTCCGGGTTAAATGTCCGGTTAAGGCAAATATTTTATCGAATGTGTCATTTTACCGAATTTCATTTCATCAAAAGCCGATTTCTGCTGAAACCTTATTGTTGTCTGGTTAAGCATGGGTTACGTAGGTTAGTGACTAACAAAAAATTATAACTCCTGTATGTGGAAATGCCTGTTGATAAAATTAAAATTTGATGAAGTAAAACATTCTAAGATTCAAGTTAAATATTGCTTCATATTTTTTTAGCTGTTTGTGTAACTATAGTTAGGTCAGTATAGGATGATCCCTGTGATAGCTTGATAATTTGTGGGCTATTCCCAGTCGTCTGCACCCCTTTGGCTACACTGAGGACATCTGAGATTTTTTTCCCAGTTGTCCGCACCCTCAAAGGAATGTTTATTCCCAGTTGTACACATCTAATTTATAGGGTAGCCACTTGAGAATTTGGCATCTTGCAATCAATACCTGAAGTCACTGGGCCACCAACTTCCATAGATACAGTTTAGATAAACCATGTGGTTTCTTAAAACTAGTATAGGCCATAATATGTAATTGATTTCCATACTGACTGGTTCAATGTTTTGGGCATTGAACTTTGGAATTGAACATCTGGTGTAATATTTGATTTTATAAAATAAGATGGATTAATAAGATTTTATGGACTTTCAGATCCAAAACTACATACTACCTACTAGCAACCTACTTGTAGTTAAATGCTAAGTAAATAAAAATTAGCGGATGTCAGAAAAAAATCCGAGGAGAAGTCTGAGCCTAGTGTGGCCAGATTTTGAAAAAGGTATGTATATACAAGGTTTTATTAAACTTTTTCTCGATGCATTTCTCTTAAGCTGGAGATGGAAGTTGTTTGTTTGCCTCATATGTATGTATGTTTGTATCTTCCTTTTTAGATCATTTTAACTATTTCAGATTCATCATTGGCATTCTACAATATTTTAAACCAAAAGCTGATAGTTTGGCTTATCTAAGATGATATTAGCAAGAATTATTTCATAGTTTTTTTGTAGTTGGTTCCATTGTGTTTTTAAAACATTTTATTTATATTTGTTTTTTTTTTAGTTGAATATTATATCGAATTTGCATGCTCATATAATTTATTTATTTTTTTGTTTGCACATACACCTGTACTTAATAGAATTTATACTAAATATTAATTAAGGAAACTGTAGGTCTAATTTAACATATTATTTAGTTATCTATTCATGATTTGATTACAAATGATGACCGTTTGTTTCTTACAAAATGAAAATAAAATAATTCAATGAACACTTTTTTTTACAGACTCGACGTCCAATCAGTGCCGGCTTCGCCTGGTTAAAGCTAAACTTCGGGCCCGAACAAGACAGCGTCTCAGCGCGCCTACAAGCGGCATACATGCCAGCCTACCGACCTACCAAGCAAATTTTATTTATTGGTGTACAGTCAGCATCAAATAGGAGCATTCAAAAGGGTCAAATATATCGCAACACATTCTTATTTTTATAGTAATAAAGGTGTGTTGCGATGTATTTGGTCACATTCGTTGCTCCTATCTATTTGATGCTGACTGTATACTTATGTTGGCGGCTTCCTTGAATAGGCTATCACTAATAGCTGATTCGCTTTCTCATAAAATCAGGTTTTCACAGTTGGCCTTATATCTCTAAAAGTATGAAACCAAACTGGAGCCTAGTAGAAAAAGTAATATTGAAGGTATCAGCAAATTTCATAAAAATATAAGCCTTTAAACATAGTAGGTGATGTGGGCAAATAAAGGTCATGTCGCACCATGGTGGGTTTGCGTATGAGAAGTATAGAGGTCACGCCGCATTCCCGGCCGCATTCACACATAGCTTAGGTATGGAACCATTTATCACTGAATTTTAAAACATACCTACTGTGCAATAACATGACACTAGTTATCAAACTAACAGAGTTAAGGGTTAGTTGGCTAATATAGCTTCACTATGTGCATTGATTTAATTGTATGTGATAAAGTACAGTCGGCTGGAAAGTGTATCATAGAAACAATAATATTATAATTAAAAAATATTTTAAAAGCAATAAATCGACTCAAAAAAAGTAAAAAAAATAACACCGTTTCAAATCATCCTAGACATTCAAATTAAAGTCGGCTTTTGGTTTTAAATACTGTTGGACGCCGTGTTATTTTTTACTTTTTTTGAGTTGGTTCAGTTTTTTAAAATATTTAATTTTTATTTCATACTTTTAATCGCGATGATAAGCGATAGTTTATTGTTAATTGTTAACTAAAACCATCATAAAGTCAGGATTATATTGTCGAAAGAATGGTTAAAATCGGTAACGTAGATAATCGCGAAGCAAAATTACGCGGACCCGTAAATTATATATCTAAGAACCATCTCAGAAGTACGACCATTCAATTTCCGAAAGGATTTTGCAAATCGGTGCTGTAGTTATTGACGATTTTTCCCATGTCTACAGATTCCCATGTCTATAGAGAATTTGTGACAAAGCTAAAAATATATTTAAAATGTAGACCATTCTATAACCTTGACGAATACTTTGGTAAAATATTTGACTAACAGTGACAAGATTAACATTTATTTTTAACCTTTTTGACTTTATTTATGTACTAGTAATTTAATAATCAAATCTTTTTGTAATGAAATTTTTGCTTTTACTGGATTGTTTTCATGTGATATTGATACAATGATCTAAATGTATGTGTTTATGGTATTGTGACTCTGTATAAGCTATTGCATGGATTTTCCTTATTTGCAATAAACTGATGAATACTGATGAATACTGAATATAGATTCCCATCTACTCCACTCGCAGTTGAAGGCGGGTATGGGACTCGTTACAACTGTCTTTGTAATATAGTAGAAACGTAATAAGAGTATCTTATGTTAGTTAACACAAGATACGCATACATGCACATATCACGCACCAACACACGCACAGGCACACAAACGCATGACAACAGTATAAACAAAAACATATCTTTTTGTTCCCTTTTTCTTTGTCTTATTTTCTATTTACCTACACATAAAACGTTTGCTCGTTGTAGCGCTGTCGTTCCTCGGGGCTATGCAATTTTAGTGTTGTTATGTTATGTTTTATGTTGTTATTCTGTCAATTATTTGTGTTTTGTAGTATCCAAATAAACTTTTTATCTACCTATCTATCTATAGTAATTAATTATAATTAAATAAAGAAACGCCTAATACCTAGTGTTTTTAATTCTTAACAGCCTTAACTAACAAACATATCTACTATTGTTTGTACATAGCTCCTTCATCCATTGCAAAATCGAGGTTCATAATCTGCTTTTCTTTCAACTACTGCGTGCAGTAAGTGGTAAAAAACTGTAGTAAATTAAATCAACTCTTGAATGGTTTAATTATATTCGTTTATGAAATGCAAATCAAATCAGAACCCTAAATTGAAATCAAAATGTAGAAAATGAAACTCAAGTCTCCATGACTTCCAAAAAAGTCATGTCTGCCATCTTCAATTCCAAAATCAACCTCTATTTCGAAATTGGCATCCCACCTAGGAAATGAGTTCCATGAATGGCATGATAAAGGAAATCCCAAGTCGTGTCCGTTTGTTCAACAATTTAAGAAGGAAACAAAATAGTGCAGTAATGGATTTTGAATGAATCTTTATTGCCCTAGAGCAATAGTGTTGTTGTGCTCAGTATTTAAATCTGCTGAGTTAGGAATCTGTATAAATGAGAATCTGTTAAGTTGGGAATCTGTAGAATGTAACTTAATTCAGACATTATTCAATTATCTTACATTAAATAATATAGAATATAGGTGATAATAATAATAAACAAAATAAATCATAATTTTTTATGTCAAGACTTTTATTTACCAAAGAACAGAAATTAATGATTGTTATTAACCAAAAGGTATGTTAAGGTATATAACATAAAGGTAAAGTACAAAACTTCACATTGGTTTCTACATTCACAACCTCATTACAATGTGGAGGCAATGTTGACTTATCACCTGTCATGTCATCGACTTGAAATCCACACCATATTTTGCAACATGCAACATACAATTGCTGCTATTATTGTGCTAATACTGCAACATGCTTGCCTTTAGCAAGCAGCTCCATCAGGTTTTCAACAAAACCATGAGCTGGCTCCTTGTAGTTCCTTGTACTTCTTCCGGCCTTATGCGGTGGCTCAGAATCAGCATCATCATCCATTGTCTCATTGTAGTTATTTTGAATTGCCTTGAACACAAAGTTTCTAATTCATTATTTAATTTCATGTAATTTATACAGTGCATAGCATGCCATAACCATTGTCATAATGTTTGTGTGATGCCTAAGCATGAATATTTCTACCTAAGTTGTGGATGTTACCTATGTGTAAAGTTCATTTGATCATTTCATTTCACAAAAAATATAACACTAAATTACAATTAAATTACTCTGAATGTAGTAAGCTTTTTGGATAATTTTATAATTGGTGTTAAATGTTCCTGTCAAGATAATAAACCATGTCATATGATGGGGAAGCGGGACCTGACATGGGTTATAATATAAGTATTATAAATATAATACCATCTTAATAGGAGGCCCACATCTTACTAATATTTTGATACAGAACGTCAAATAAACATGTTTTATATTAATTTCATATAATCATCATCATATCACAGGGGCAGTGTGCTAATAGAGAAAGTTATTCAGTCTGAAGAAGATATTACTCACTGATGCTTACCAAATTGTCCTCACTTTTTATTTGGCAAAACAACATGTGTGTACTTGATGGCTTGCATTACTTAGTTTACTGCTGCAAGACATCCATTTTCGGTTCACCATAACACATAGCAAAAATACACAGGACCTGCAAAAAATAACCATCTATGAAATACGTGTTAATTTACTTATCACTGTAAGTAAGTGGCGTATTTAATTTAAAGTATAAACATCATTCTTACTTACTTTTACTTCGAAAGGAAGTTCCTCTCTTAAATTAGCAAGGGTACCGGGTTCCAGAGTTGATTGTTTGTTGATATAAGTCACAGGAATTGTATAATTTTGAAAGCAATGATTATAAAAACTTGATTTATCATCGCTTATTATAACAAGTATTTCATGTGTACCATTCACGCACATCTATCTGTCAAAAATCACCATTTTAGATCGTTAGCTTGCGTTATTCTTCAAGTCATCCGCGTACGATTTCATCTCGATATTCTACTGTAGAATAACGAACAGAATACCTGTCAAAAGTGTCACTTGGCTAGCCATTTGTATGAGGTTTGTTAATGTTACAACACTTAACGATATTCTGTTCTAAACTTTTTAGATGACATTTGACACTTGGCTAGCAAATTATCGTTCGCTTCGATAAACCACGTGATCAACTTGTGTCACGTGATCTACCAGTGACGCGATTGGTTTAAAAAACGAAACGGATAGAAACGTGATAGAAACGATAGTTATCGAAAGCATCTTGGCTAGGCCTACTGGATGGCTATCTACCCCGTCCATACCAAAGCGTCAGGAATTTTTCAGATTTTTAGGTACATAAAAAAAACCGGTCAAGTGAGAGTCGGACTCGCGCACCGAGGGTTCCGCACAAACTTGTAGGTAGTGTTCCAAAGGACTCGAGCCTTTTAGCTCTTTTTTACAACCTTAAAAAAGCTAAAACCCTTCAAAAAACTCTATAGCCTTTTTTAAGTACTACGGCCTTATTAAAATCACTAGCTCTTCGAAGCCCATTATATTAAGCCAGCTCTAAAAAGAGCTCCGGAGCTTTAAAATTCGGGCTAAAAAAGCTCGAGTCCTATGGAGGTATGGTAGGTGGTGGTTGTAGGTATGTAAATAGTTCGTAAATCACGGGAATACAATAAGAGGACAGAGTGAGAAGTCTGGTAAAAATCATATTAAAGGTATTTTTTTCACAAATTCATTAATGCCAATTTGAAATGCAGCCTTTTTGGAGGTACATCGTATATTTTCAGCCAGTTCACACGGCTAGTTTTTTTTTGACAGCTATAAAAAAGAAACAATCACTTTGGTGTTTGCAAACATGGAGAAAAGTGAGTTTCGTGTTCTGATTAAACATTATTTTTTGCGAAAAAAAAACCATTACGGATACAAAAAAAAAATTGACAAATATTACGGGAACTCTGCTCCATCGATTAAAATTATCCACAAGTGGTATACGGATTTTCGTTGTGGCCGTACAAGCACTGCTGACGCCGACCGACCCGGACGCCCAGTTGAGGTCACCACACCAGAGATGATCACCAAAATACATGACATCGTATTGAACGACCGAAGAGTAAAGGTCCATGAGATAGCTGATATTGTAAGCATTTCAGACGAACGGGTTCGTAATATCCTTCACACTTATTTGGATATGAAGAAGCTCTCCGCCCGTTGGGTGCCGCGACTGCTCACTGTGGATCAAAAACGCACTAGGGTGACCCTGTCAGAGGCATGTTTGGCGAAGTTTAGGCGTAATAGTTCCACACCATTAACCTTAAGCCTAGATAATGACTAGAAACCATAGTATATAAACTGTACAATTTTACCAATAAAGATGAGTATTCCTCCAGACTCTTGAGTTGTCATTACACCTCTAACCCTACACTTCAGCTGCTTCAGCACAGCAAAAGTTGTCAAGAATATTATCAGCTGATTGGCCAGGCTTTTGCTGTAGCATTTGTTCTAATTAGACAGAAGCCTGTACCCTGGTATCCTGGTATTTAGTAAGAAGAGCTTGCCATATGATGTCATAATTTTGTGAGGTGGCGGTTATTCCGGCACAAACATTAAGCGCTTTGCCGGAGAGGCAGCCAATTAAATATTGGACTTTTTCTGCATTTGTGAGACGAGTAATTGTATGTATAACACTGCGGAAATTGTCATAAAACACTGGCCATTTACTAGGAGTGCCATCAAAGCTTGTGAGCTGGAGCGGAGACAATTTAATATTAAAATTATCATGCTTCTTTTTGTCCTCAAGCTCTTGCTTCAGAGTAGTTTATGTTTGTTTGATATAACAATATAGCTCATCATATGTATTGAGGATACTATAACTCGGTTGTACCTTTGGGTTTTCTTTGAGTTGCTCAATAAAAAGTTTGTCCACAGTATCTATGTAATCTGAGCGGGTTTTACGAGGGCAGAGTGGAAAGTCTGGAAAAAATTAAACAATTTTTTCATTTTTGGTCCAAGTAAATATTTATTTTTCAACGTAGTCCCCACGTAACTCAATACACTTGGTCCATCGCTTTTCTAGCTTTTCGATTCCCTCCGTATAGTACGATTTCTCCAACCCTTCAAAATACGCATTGGTTTCTGCGATGATTTCTTCGTTGGAACGAAATCTTTTTCCACCAAGCCATTTCTTCAAGTTTGGGAAAAGAAAATAGTCGCAGGGGGCCAAATCTGGAGAATAAGGCGGATGCGGGAGCAATTCGTAACGCAATTCGTGGATTTTAGCCATAGCAACTGCACAAGTAAGTGTGGACTCGTGCGTTGTCTTGGTGAAAAATGATTTTCTTTTTCACCAAATGGGGTCGTTTTTCCATTAAAACTTCATGAAAACGCTGTAACAAGTTGGCATAATATTCGCCGTTAATCGTTTTACCTTTCTGAAGGTAATCAATATATATATTACACCACGAGCATCCCAGAAGACAGTAGCCATAACTTTATTCGCCGATAAAACTGCTTTGGCCTTCTTTGGTGCAGGTTCACCTGAAGCAATCCATTGTTTTGACTGCTCCTTGGTTTCTGGTGTATGATGATGAATCCAGGTTTCGTCAACAGTTATGAAACGACGCAAGAAGTCCTTTTCATTACGCCTAAATTTCGCCAAACATGCCTCTGACAGGGTCACCCTAGTGCGTTTTTGATCCACTGTGAGCAGTCGCGGCACCCAACGGGCGGAGAGCTTATTCATATCCAAATAAGTGTGAAGGATATTACGAACCCGTTCGTCTGAAATGCTTACAATATCAGCTATCTCATGGACCTTTACTCTTCGGTCGTTCAATACGATGTCATGGATTTTGGTGATCATCTCTGGTGTGGTGACCTCAACTGGGCGTCCGGGTCGGTCGGCGTCAGCAGTGCTTGTACGGCCACAACGAAAATCCGTAAACCACTCGTGGATAATTTTAATCGATGGAGCAGAATTCCCGTAATATTTGTAATTTTTTTTTTGTATCCATAATGGTTTTTTTTCGCAAAAAATAATGTTTAATCAGAACACGAAACTCACTTTTCTCCATGTTTGCAAACACCAAAGTGATTGTTTCTTTTTTATAGCTGTCAAAAAAAAACTAGCCGTGTGAACAGGCTGAAAATATACGATGTACCTCCAAAAAGGCTGCATTTCAAATTGACATTAATGAATTTGTGAAAAAAATACCTTTAATATGATTTTTACCAGACTTCTCACTCTGTCCTCGTATCTACGGACTGAGCCCTAGCGAGAAATTGAATACGAATAATATCATCGGAAACCTTTAGACTTAGGTTATACACTTCTTGAACTATGTGAAACAAACTTTGTTTTTTAATTTCGAGAAAATTTATCATTACATTGTCATCAGTATCATCACCTGAACTTTCCCCGGTGTTTGTTCCTTTACCTCCCATTGTGGTCGGCAATACAAAATATTAATACTTAATGCGTGAAATGATGATTATAGGTAAGTTTAAGTGACGATCCAAAGGTAGCGAGCAGCGTGCGGCAAGACAAATATGGCGGTTGGCGGTAGGTACTTATCGCGTAGGACGTGAACAATGTAATGAAGATTTTGTTAAAAATATAAAAGTTACACAGGAAATAAGTTTTTAAACATTAAGTATGGGCTTAATTACTGAGTTTTGAGACTGATTTCGAGAGAATTACTTAGCTATATGAGCGATGCGAGGAAATTAAAGTTGGTTGGCCTGCGGTGCGTTATAATAATATTTGCGTATTTTAGCGTAAATAATGCGTTGAGTGAGTAAATAAATAGCGTGTGTAGAATGTGAGGAGGTTAATTGGATATGTGGGAGGTATCAGGTTCGTAAGGATCACACTTGGAGGGGCTGGGACATACCTCGTGAAGGCAATCGGCCTTCTCCAATTTTGCGTTGAAGTTGTTATGAAAACACTTAATTCGCACAACACTTATTTCCCTTAGGGAAGAGATTCCTTATAGGGATGAGCTCGCCTTTGTACATTTTATTTTATTAATATTAATTGTAAATCTGTTATTTGTGCAATAAAGAGTTTACATACATACATACATTTCCTGACACTTCATATAATGTTATTGTAGTTCGATAGTCTTGATAAAGCGGTTCTTATTTAATTACTTATGGAATTTCGTTCGCGCGCGTATGAGTCGATTTGAACTTTTTTCGACTACTGAGGTGAAGTATGCAGGGGGAAGGGAAGAAAGGAAGAGTGTTGCCATGTGTAATAGATATGTAATGGATGCGTTCGAGATGCGTATGAATTGTGTGTAGATTATATAAAAGAATAGTTAAGTAAAACATAATTAAGGTAAATGTACGGAATTCTGTAAACGTACGGAATTCCGGAACTTTTCGGTTAAGGCCCAAAAATAAGAAAACTATCAACTATTTCCAAAAAAAAAAAAATACATATAAAGTGTGGACAATATTGCGTCAAATGAATAAGAGGTCAACGAACTGTGAACATATGGTATGTTGTTACGTAATCTGTTTTGGTCAGTCCGCGTCAAACTGCCGAAATGATAGGAAGAACCTCGCATATGCGTAAGGGCAGTAACGGATTTTATTAAGGATTTCACAAGTAATGGGTAAGCATTTTCATTATAAATTGTTTCAATCATTGTGTAGAATTTCATGACAAACTGAGTAAATGAACTTTCATAAAAATTCAGTTAGTATTTAGTAAATTACGGTCGATTTACTGATTGCCGCAATTACATGCCTCAAAAACCAACCTTGTCCCGAAAAGCGTCAAAATTACGCAATTGAAGAAAGTAAAGGGATTTTGTTTTTGTGTTTGGCCGGGAATTCAGATAAGAGAGTCAAACAAATTTTGCCGTTACGAGCGTGATGTTTGCCATACTTTCATATAATCAAATTACGTATTATGATTTTGTGGACCATTGTTATGAAAAAAGGTGTCTAAAGTAATCAATTTTGCCTACTTCATGAAAAGTTACCACAAGAACTCCACATGCTAAATAGCTGAATTATATTGCTACAGTCCAATGTTTTAATATACTTAATGGTCCATCTACTAATCTGAATACATTACTATAGAATTTAAGTAATTTCAGGATGTGGAAAAGACGTACTTCTTAAAAACATCTGCTTTTCTGACTTCCGCAATTCCCTACATGATTTTTGGCTGTGCTTCTAATTGCGTTAAAATAATTGCGTAATTGTGCTTATGTTTTCAAATGATTATTCAGTATTTTCCGAGTTATATTTAGTTAAACTATATAACGCACATCGAGTTTTATGACCGTACTATATAGGCACCTAGGGGAAATTGGGGACACTCTGATTTTAGGGCCCATTAGTCCCTATCCATCAGTCCCCAGTGGGGACAAATTCAGATTCAGAATCAGATTTTTCCTATTCGTCTCCACTGGGGATAACTAGGAAGATATCATTCCCATTTGTCCTCACAAAAGTAGGGGAGACTGGGGTCAATTGGAACGTTTTCGACAAAATCGCCTTTTCTTCTTTAATAAGAATTAACATTCTTAGTTGTCCCCAGTGGGGATAAACGGGGATTATTTTTCCCATTTGTCCCCACTGGGCACTGAAATAATTCCCGAGTAGACAAGCCCTAATTTTATAATTTTGTGTTTTTGGCACAATTAAGATTGACGCAGTTTGTTAAAATTGTCATAAAATTACAATTTTAAAGTGTCTCCAGTGTCCCCTAAATTCGTCACTTGCCAGGTTGTTCCAGTCCGTTCCTCCACGCTAAGATTTTAAGGACATTGAAAATACTCCTAAACTCATTGTGAGACTATTTAGACAGCAACCTTCAATCTGTTTTATTCTCAATGATGGTGATGTTTATTTTCAATGTCCCCAAAATCTCAAATAATGAAAAAATTAAGCACAAGGGCGGGGACTACATAAGCTAGAATAACCTGGTACATATATTTGTTCGATAACTAATGACCTCATACATAGATAAATAGGCTTAGGGTACTTAGTTCAAAGTACGATGGAGAGAGCTATACAGCATACATCCTGATTTTCAATGTTTTGGTTTATTACAGACCGACATGTCGACCTCGAAAAAGCATTAGAGGACATAAAAATGGAGTTCTCATCCGTGGGGGACAAGGAGAAATTGTCTGGACGGGATCTCCTCACCCCCGTCTCCTCTGATAATTAAAATAAATCTTCTTTTTGTCAAATATGTAATGTTATTTTATTTATGATCACGTCATATTTCATTTATATTTCCTATTTCATTAATTTTGTAGGAAAGGGGCATTTACTAAATTTACCGGATTTACATGCACGCATTTACAGAATAACCGACAGAGACTATTTTTAATCCGTAATAACGGACATTTAAGAGGTTCATAAAAATGACTATTAGTTATACAAAACACAGTTTAATATATAATTGTTAAATAACATCCGAACTTCCGCGGCGGAATGCCAATACATGTTATTGCATATAAAATACAAATATCGGGCACACTACGCGGAACGACCGATCTTCCGCGTAGTGTGCCCGATATTTGTATTTTATATGCAATAACATGTATTGGCGTTCCGCCGCGGAAGTTCGGCGACGGAATTTCCGTCTAGTGTGGCCAAGGCCAATGGGTACGTTCCACTAAACGCCCGCAACGATCGTAACACCCTCTGTATCGTTCCACCTAAGGCCCGTGGTCTTCGCGAGCGATCACTCGACGTCATAGATGACGTCGCTGTTCGCGAACACATCGCGCCCACTTCGCCCACGAAATATTGGTGAGTCAGAGTGAGCACACAGCGCTCAACATGTGCGTTCCATCTATAATATTAGCTATGTCTACACCAGTCCGCTCTCACGTTCATCTTGCGTTTTCCTCTGACGCATGCCTCTGCAACCACAGCGCATTCAATAACGCATTTGCTCAAACTGGTTTGACAGCAGCGCATGCCCGTAGCTCACGCTGATCCGTCACCGTTGGGTTGACGTGCAACATTTTGCAAATAAAATGGCGGAACATAAAGTCAAAACATTGGATTTTATTGAAGATTCAGTGTCACCCTCGTGTTGCATGCGCCTGACGGAAGACGAATTGAAAGCGCAAGATGAACATGAAATCACACTGGTGTGGACATAGCTATTCACCTACAACGCCCGCGGCGTTTTTACGTTAGTGGAACGACAATTTCAGCGGTCGTGGTCGATGGCGTTGCGGGCGTTTAGTGGAACGTACCCTATATGTTGTCTCCTGTGAAGAAACGACCACGTCTTTGCTCTTCATCGGAGATGGAGAAAAACGTGTTGTTAAACACATTTAAACACGTTTATAATAATTGGCCAACCAATAATACAGCAACTTTTGATGCTAATAGAAACTACAACCACGGTTCTGCTTCTGTTTACATCATAAAATGCTGGCAGGTGTCATTGATTTCGTCAATATATTGAAAACACCAATGACGGCGTTTGAAACGCCCGGAAATTTACCCGCCCATACTTTGAGATCCCCTGAAATGTCACTTTGACAGTGACGTATCTTTGTTTACATTTTTTCCGTGAGATTAAAAATTCAGATATATATTTTCAAGTCAAGTAGGTAGGTATACACAATAGCAATGACACCATGATTCTTGCCACCGACTTCGATATATTTCATGCACCTATTAGGTACTAAATAGGCAATTCCTAGGACTCCTAGGAGGCTGGTCTTTATTTAACCCTTTTTATTGGGTTTTTGAAGACGGTTTTATTTTTTTGTAAAAAAATTTTTTTTTGCTTTTTAGTGATGCACCTAATATTATTATGTGATAAAGCACATAAACATCACGTTAAGAAACAATAGCCTTACACCAATTGCTCATCACCCATAAACAAAATGTCGCTGTCCAAGATTCAGAGCCGTTAATCATTCCAATAATTCCAATAATCAAACCAAGAGGTGCTTTTGTAATGCAATTTCTTAAGGTCTTGCAGGTAATACCAAAATCGCTGTATGTGTGCTTGCCTATAACTTTTGAGGATTTCCCTCGATTCCTCATGGATCCCATCATCAGATTCTGATTTCGAGATAATGGGACCACCTCAGGAGTATACCCTTTCGAATAAATAAATAATGTTGAAAATCGGTCCACAATTGACAGAGAAATCGGTAAACATACATAAAAAAAAAACGAACAGTGGAACATAGAACCTCCTCCTTTTTTGAAGTCGGTTAAAAATAACCCTACTTCTAATTCTTTGCTAGAAAAACCCTGAATATTTTGGTGAACTATAGTTATACTCAGAGGTCGACCGCTGTCTTATAATTTAGTTTAAAATTGATTATTCGGTACATTACATTCAAAGGGGCACAATAAAGCTAAATTAGCTTGAAAACCATAACCTTTACTGCTGGCGGTACCTACTTACTTCCTAGCGGAAAGGCTATGCTGGTCTGCGACCGCTCCGGGCCTGGCGCCAGCTCGCACTTCACGTCATGCTCCATCACCACGGGAATCTCCCACTCGCCCGCGTACTCCTCCCCCTCACGCTCCACCTCAATCTCCACCTTCAGTTCACGCTTGACCAGGGTAAGGTCTACTGACATGTTGCTATGTGAGTCTTCACTTGGGCCAAATTGTGTTCTTCAGCAAACATCAGTCAAAAGACGCGTTCTAATAACAAAAAATAACACCACTATTAAATCTTTTTAACTCCCGACGCAAAAAGAGAGGGTTGTTATAAGTTTAACGTGTCTGTCTGTGTATCTGTGTATGATGTGTATCTGTCTGTAGTATCGTAGCTCCCAAACGGATGGACCGCTTTTCGTTTAGTTTTTTTTTATGTCATAGATAATTTTATCCCGAGTGTTCTTAGCCATGTTTCATGAAAATTTGTTCAGCCGTTTGAAGATCATCAGCTCTTTTCTAGTTGAAGAGGGGATCTGATTTTTAAATTCTTGAAATCTTCTAGTGACGAAGTCCCTCCAGTTAAAATGTACGTGTTTGGAGCCCGTGTACTATTATGTGACTGGTGCATAATGAGAGGCATTAAAATAGGTACGAGTGTGTGTTTATGAAACGAGCCGATAGGCGAGTTTCATAATAGTATCACACGAGTGTTTTAATGCCTAATTATGTACAGTTACATACTAGTAGTTTATGTGACTGGTGCATAATGAGAGGCATTAAAACAAGAGTGTGTGTTTATGAAACGAGCCGACAGGCGAGTTTCATAATAGCATGACACGAGTGTTTTAATGCCTAATTATGTACAGTTACATACACTATTTTATCTACATACATATTATAAGCTCTCTATGATGTGTTCAGGAACCGCATGTTACTATCGGCATAGCCGGCATTGATCAATTATTAGAACGTCAAAAATGGCGGCAACCGTAGTCTTTTTTTAATTCAGAGACAACATCTTTGACATCTTTGAAAAAGTTGACCACACTCCCATACATATTACCACCCCCCATTTCATCCCCTTAGGGGTAGTTTATCCAAAATCGCCGAACGTTATTTTTTTCATTTGTTAACACTTAACTTAACAGTAGCCTATAAGTATACCAATTTCCGCGTTTTAAGCTTGAAAAACGACCAAACTCCTATACAAACCCCCCCCATTTCATCCCCTTACGACAGGATAGATAAACTACCCCTAAGGGGATGAAATGGGGGGTTATAGTTTGTATGGGAGTTTGGTCATTTTCAAGTTAGAAACGTAGAAATTGCTATAGGAATACTTTTATCAAATAAAAAACACTACTTACGGTGATTTTGGATAAACTAAGGGGATGAAATGGGGGGGTTTGTATAGGAGTTTGGTCGTTTTTCAAGCTTAAAACGGGGAAATTGGTATACTTATAGGCTACTGTTAAGTGTTAACAAATGAAAAAAATAACGTTCGGCGATTTTGGACAAACTACCCCTGAGGGGATGAAATGGGGGGTGGTAATTTGTATGGGAGTGTGGTCAATTTTGAAGTAAGAAACGTGAAGAGTAGTATATAGGCTACTGTTAAATAACATAACAATACAACTTCTGGCGATTTTGGAAAAACTACCCCTAAGTGGGTGAAATGGGGGGTGAAAATTTGTATGGGAGTTAAGTCAATTTTAAAGTAAGAAACGTGGAAATTGGTATACTTACAGCTTAACAAAAAAAAACATTTTTGGCGATTTTGGATAAACTACCCCTAAGAGGATGAAACGGGGGGGTTAAAGTTTATAATAGAGTTTGGTTGTTTTTAAAGTTAGAAACGTGAAAATTGGTATTTAGGCTACTGTATACAAATAAAAATACCACTTCCGACTATTTTGGATTAACTACCCCTAAAGGGATGAAATGGGAGGTGGTAATTTGTATGAGAGTTATGTCAATTTTGAAGTGAGAAACGTGGAAATTGGTATTAAGGTTACTGTCAACAAATAAAAAATATTACTTTTTGCGTGTTTGGAAACATCTACCCCAGAAAAGGTGAAATGGGGGGTAGAAATTTGTATAAAAGTTCGGTCAATTTTGAAGTTAGAAACGTGGAAATTGGTATATTCGCTACTATTAAGAAATAATGAAAAAACACTTTCAGTTATTTTGGATTAACTTCTCCTAAGGGGCTGAAATGGGGGGTTAAAATTTGTATGGGGGTTTGGTCATTCTTGAAGTTAGAAACGTGGAAAATGGTATAAAAGGCACTGTTAACAAATAAAAACTAAAACATTCGGTGATTTCCGAAAAACTATCCCTAAGTGGGTGAAATGGGAGGTGAAAGTTTCAATGGGAATGAAGACATTTTTGAAGTTAATGAAGTTAGTGTTAACTACTGCTTACAAACCAAGAGTACTTTTGGTGATTTTGGAAACACTACCCCTAAGGGGGTGAAAATGGTGGTGGCAATTTGTAAGAGAATTTTGTTATTTTTGAAGTTAGATATATAAAAATTGCTTAGACTACTAAATATAAAATACGAGTTTTCTTATAAAGGAATCCCAGGTGAATTGACGGCACCCTTCAAACATTTAAAGGACTCATACAGCGATTTTCAAACTTCTGTAAGAACATTTACATTCCAAAAGCACCATTTGGTAAAGTGTAAGGGGCTGTTTATTTATTACTACGTAAAACGATTTGGGGGGCGGGGGTCTGAACAAGTCTTATTTTTTCTTACATGGGGGTAGGATGTTTTTACGTAAGATCACAAAAGCAAGCACAAATTAAAGCGTTTATATATTGTTGCTACTTTTTCTTTGTAATTTTGGTAGATACTGATCTTACGTAAGCTTAAAAAGGAGGGAGGGGGTTCATCCAAGTCTTATTTTTTCTTTCGTAGGGGGAGGGGGGTCAGAAATTGGTTAAAATTGTCTTACGTATATAAATGAACAGCTCCTAATGAACGTGATGAAATGGAAGTTTCGCCAAGTACCAGGAGAGTTCTTCAACGATTAATGTCCCTGCATATTATATTGGATAGCCCCATTTTGTCAAGAGTGAGGAAAGTTACGGTCGCTAGTATGGTGAAACGGAAATAATTTATAATAGCTGATTTTTCTTATGTATCGGGTATATTATAATTCTAGTAATTAGGAAAAACATAATCCAACTAATTATGAGTCAATAAGTTATTTTAAAAAAAATTATAAATTTTAAAAAGTCCTGAAAATTTTGCTAAAAATAATTATAAACATTTTTTTTTCATATTGCTTACTTAATATTAGATCTATAATATTCAAGATTAATCGCACAAAAAATAACTAAGGATGTCTCATTTATATTTGATTAGCTAGAATATTGTTTTCATTTTGCATATTTCCGTATTTAAAAATCGTAATTGGCTACAGTTTTCTTCATTCCTTATTGATTACAATAAATATAAACGTCGCAAGCAAATCATACACAAAATTATACCGGAAGGTGGATTTTATGGTGGTAAATAATAATTCCTTATAAAAAAATACAAATTGATCAGTGTATTTTAACACTTATAAATAGTTTTATGTCATTTTTATCAAAGCACTACTTATTACTAACTTTTTCTATCATTTAAGGGTATGGAGCCGGAGCCATGTATTTTGCTGATTTAGTGGCTTTTCGTGTAAATATTTTGTTAGATTTCACCTTCTGCTCATGATAGACAAAAATATTATTATGCTTAGACACAAAAATTACAATTACGATTTTTAATTTAAAAGAAAAAGGCATTTTTTGACAGTATATTTATATACCTACTTCCGGGTGGAAAGTTTGTTGGATTCATGAATATAGTGTCTTAGAATATCTTATAAAAATGGAGTAAAAAAAAAATCAGGCTATTATAAATTAATGTTTTAAAAATCGTATCTTTCCTGGAGTATAATGGCATGAATGTAGTGTATATGTGCTGCATGTAATACATAATCACATAATAATTAAACAAAAACTAAAAAGCGAACAAATGTTAGGAAACATTACTATTTTTTTGGGAAAGTCTGTCCCTTTATGATACGTACTTAATGAAAATTTTATTTGTACTTTTTATCGAAATTACTAACTCTCCGCAGACGAAGCCGCGGGCGGACAGCTAGTATTAATAATAAGCCAACAGTGTGTGTCATTTTTATTAACATGTATTTACTTGTATTTAATTTGGTTTTCGTAATAGATTATAAAAAAAAAATCTAAATGTTCAACAGTTAATTTGCGGCGTCGTGCAGAAAATATCCATTTCAATTGACTAAAGAAGATTTTGATTTTGATTTTCCACTGAAGATTTTGTTTGACGGAAACGTTGCACTTAGAGCAATATAATTCTGTATTGCGAGCACATAATTCCGGATAATCCTTTATCCAAAAACTCCACAAATTAATTTCCCGTTTTATTCACACAGTTATTATTATGAATATTTAATAAAATGAATGACAATGTCAAACAGGAAAAGTGACAGAAGAGTTTGCATTGCGATTGCGTAGTTAATCTTTTTAAGTATGTACTAGTAATCAAGTCAAGTATGGAGGTCTGATATTAGAAATAAATTTGATAAATTTTGAACTCGTAGGCATAAATGTTGCTCGATATAAGTGTCACTTCTGTTATTGCTTATTTGTCATGATCTTTCAGTACTGTCATATCGTTTTTGCTCCCGCGATAACGACGTATTTTCGGGGCAAACTACTATTTATCCAATCACAACTTATGGCAATAATTCGAGATAACAAATAATAAAATTCACCGACTCTTCAACATAAATGAACATGGTTTTTATATTAAAAGAACTACAAAAACAGTGAAGTATTTTGTAACACAATACCATCTTTGTATGCCACTGAAAACTCACCACATAAACCATGCACCTGATTAACTAGATAGTATTTCTAACACGTAACAAACTTTAAGGAATCCATAATTTCAACCTTAATAGGCTTCCATTCTGTGAGGTGATAACAGCTTATCTAAAGCCGTAGTTTAAAATACCTAAGTAAACAATATTACAACTGGACTCTTCACTTGAACGACGTAATATTATTATCAAGTAATCATGACGCCCTGTCTTAAATAAATAGGTAAGTTATAAACAAAAATACGGACGCGACAGACAGAAAGGTATCGGCAAAGTTCGCCCACAGATTATAAGGGTTAGTTATGTGAGTGATGTCGTTTTCGCCGACAATAAGCTGACTATCTGACATTTAAAATAAATAAATTCGCGTTTCGATTTTGCATAACACAGAAAAATACTTTCATATAACTATAGGGCCTGCGCAAACCGGCGGAGCGCAGCGCAGATCACTTTAAATTTATCAATGCATATTCTTTTCTATTTTAATTACAATAAGGTATAAATTTAGAGCCGCAGCCGCAGAGTAGAAATCCCCCGTGATGCTCCGAGGTCAGTCTCAGAGCATTCAAATTTATACCTTATTGTAACTAAAATAGGGAAGAATATGCATTGATAAATTTAAAGTGATCTGCGCTGCGCTCCGCCGGTTTGCGCAGGCCCATAGTCGGACTTTTTTTTTACTTTGGCTACTATGATTGATAAGCCAGCGTCATGTTGATTTATATTTTTTAAAACGGAATACAATTCGGAAACGAAACGAAAAACAGATTTCAGCTATGATTAAAATAGTACATTTCGATGCTAGTGCGGAAAGTATGTCATACTTCACGAGTACCGAGATGTCTTGCCACGAGCCGTAGGCAAGTGGGAAGACTCGGGACGAGTGAAGAATGACATTTCCGCACGTGTATCGAACGACGTTTTTTAACACAGTTGCGAAAAAATAAATCAATTTCAAACACTGATTCACTCATTTTATAAGCAACGTTTTGAAAACTTAAGATTGGTAAACAAATTTGTTGTCAGTTCGATCTTTCGCATTGAAAATTTTTGACATTATGAAGAGGTGTTTTTTTAGCTTTTATTCGACTAGAATGGATTTTGTTATTATTATTGAACCCATTTCAATGAAAGTTTTTTTTCAAATGCATGTTCTATACATAAACATAAACAATTGTAAATATAAAACATAGTACTTTTATTACCTAAGTATTGTTATTTACGATTATTTGTGTATCGTTTATTAATACAAACAATATCGAATGTTGCCTTTGGATTTGATTTTTGCAGTAAGAAAAAACGCCTCTTCATAATGTCAAAAATTTTGACAGGCGTTTCAGCAGCTATTCCGTTCCATTCAGACAACTTATTATGAACGGTTTTTCAATATTCAATATTAAAAAATAAACTTGTTATAATGATGAAGAGGTAAGTAATAAAATATGAAATATGTATATTTTTCGTATTCTTACATTAACAGTAGGTTTTTATGTTGATTACGACGTTTAAAGGAAACCAATATTAACACTCATCAATAAGTAGACATGAATTGGAATACGTATAAATTTAAAAAAATTGGAAAAGTAAAAAGCACTAGTTCGCGAAATCCAACTTTCCGCACGATATACAGCTACGAAAAGTACCACTTTTTGAGCAACTGTGTTAAAAAAACATTTTTTACTTCTTATGACCTCAGGAATCTGCTGTTAAAATCCTTCGGGTACCTCCCGGGCACGGCGCACAGTGTTGGCGCTCCATAGTAGGTAGCGGACTAAATTATTTCTTAGGTTTTTTGTTGACTTATTATCTTTATATGGTAGGGAATGAAGTATTATAGATAAAAAAACTTATTTAATGTATATTAGGCACTATATTTTGGGAAATTTAAGAAAAATTAACGTACTAATAGAAAAAAAAAATATTCAGATTCTTCGCAGCTGGGTAGGCTCACATCATCCAAATCGTCTTGCTTACTTACTCTTCTGATAATATATATTTGCAAAAGTCTTCGATTGCTTCTCTGGTGCAACACGTTCCATTTCGAAAGAAATAAGTCTTGCAAATTCTTTGATTCGGGGATCTGTGGGTTTCACTTGGTCAAAGGTTACCTCAGGTATTCCAGACGTATTCATTTTCACTAAATCTTTATCCCATCTACTTCGGCTATAGACCGTAGTATCAACAATTTGATCAGAGGTTACCTGAGTTCCCTTGTCTGCATATGTTTTTATAGGAAATTCATCATCTTCTTTTGAAGATTTACTTTTTTTACCACGAGGAGGTAAACAACTCAGTATACTATGCGACGAAGGTCTTGAATTGTCTTCTTGGCTAGACATGTTAATATAAATTTTATTTATACGAACCAACTAACAAATTATCGAAATACAGACAGAAGCAGTATAGTACAATATAAATTGCACCTACCCACTTTTATTAATTTTACATGACCATAGATATTATAGTTACTTATTTCCAGTTCTTCACGCGATATATCTTATCTTATTAAATCTGCTGTTTCATGCTCATATTGAAGATGTAGCGGTCGACAAAATCGCGTAGAAGCAGGCCGACTATTCTGCCACAGCACTACACCTTCTTCTTTTTTTGTATCACCAACCAATCTTAAAGGACAATAAAGGACAGAGAAAGTAACAATCATGCTTCCGTCTTTAGATGAAGTTTCCTGAAATTTTTGTTTGTATTCTGTAAAACCAGATGTACAGTTCGCCATCAAATATATCTGTACATATCAGAGTGGTCAAAAATATCTGAACATGCACTCTAACGCCTTGACAATAGAGTCGTGTTCAGATATTTGTGACCACCTTGTTTGCTGCATTATATATGATGGCGACTGTACCATCTATACCCCATTTAATATGTAACTTTAAATTAGTTACTTCTGCTTCACATATTCTAGTAAATTTGTATATTTTCTGTCCAAACTTTTCGATGGATCTCGAAATATAACCGCTACAAGCTCATCACGGCTTAATTCCACAATGTGCCCTGCAGTAAACAATTATTATTCAAATTAAAGTTAGCAAAAAGTAGCCACTTTGGGTTTTATATTCCAGTAATATAAGGTCAATACTTCGCTGTCATTAACATTTTATCGCGGCACGAAATGGCACATTATACTTAAAACTCAATAGAAGAAAATTTTCCACCTGCAATTAAGCTGTGCATTTAAATATTCCGTATTGTGTAAAGTTTCAGTGATATTTTAATTAGGTAGTACATTTTTACAAGACAATACCTTGGTCTACAGAATCCATATTGCAAATTTGATGACAAGTATAGTTTGTATCACAAAATCGTAATTTGAAACACCCAACTCGAAATCACTTAAACGTCTAATAAATAAACTGTAAAACTTTGTCAAGTGTCTTGATAATAATTTCTGTGAGAAAGTACCCTCGTTTTGGCATATATGATACATTATTAAAACAAGTTCAATAAATAATGTTTTTATTTGATCTACCTACATTTTTTATTTTCTGGTTTTTTTCCTACCGCGGCAACACTGTGCGGCGTATATTGTTTGTACCACCTTGATCCGAGCGTTGCCGAAAGAAGACTGCACCTCCATCGACTAAATTGTTTAGTTGTGTGGAATTCATGAGAAGTACACAACTTGACTAAACAGTTTAGTCGATAGTATGTGCCTGGCCTTATTCTATTAATTATTAGTATCTCTTAAGGTGGACATTCACGGTCAGTTAAACTGATCAGTTAACTGACGTACATCCAGAAGCTGACCTTGAATTCGTATAATTTTAACTTAAGATTTTACATTCACGGTCAGTTTTTGGATGGACGTCAGTTCAACTGATCAGTTTAACTGACCGTGAATGTCCACCTTTAGTAGTCTGTGATTACTATAGAACTTTAACAAACTTGAAATTGACGTCTCTGAGTGCGGAATTAAATCACTGTACGGATTGTTTTGTTTATTTTCTGTAGGTACTGAGAGTCTAAGATGCAGAGTTCATTTAATGGTCGTGTTATTATTTGTTATTAGATCGCGTCTTCTTTCATCTGCGCGTTTTATTATTTGAGACTACTTGTCGGTTCGAGTGAAGACTCACAGCATCATGTCGATCAACCTAAACATTGTCAAATGTGAAGTAAAGGTGGAAAGTGAGGAGGAGGAGGAGGACGCGGGAGAGTGTGCGGAGTGCATGGAGGAGTGGGAGGTGCCCTTCCTGACCCACGAGGTGAAGTGTGAGGCGGTTCTGAAGCCGGAGGATCAGCCACAGGACACCACCGCTTCACTCGGAAGTAAGTAGACGCCGCTGTGTCCAGCCAGAAATATAAACAATATGCAGTACCATCTTGTTATTCCGGGACTAATTCAGGCAGGAAAGTGCTATATTATTAGAAAAATTGATTACCAAAATGGGTAAGATGAGCACAAGTTGTATGTCTGGGTATGTGTATAAATAAATCACCAAGGTTTTAAGTAATTCGTGGCTCCTGCTTTTTCTTCTTGAGTTTGTTTGTTTTATGCATGCGAGTGCTGTGTGCATAGGTACATAGGTATTCAATTGAATGGTCACCTATAAATGCCTGCGTTCGCGTGTTCCACTTGAGAAAAATTTACCTTGTACCTTGCAATGTGGTAAACCCCGCCCCTTTTTTCTAATAGCCAATTAGTATGCAATTTTAATAGTGTGAGAACTACCCGGAGTAAACAATAAAATGCAATCAGTCGCGTACTACACTCTGCCGTGTTTGTTGTTGTTGCTACCTTTCATTTCCGCTGTCTAAGTTTTACGATCTCTGCTATTCTTTTTGGACTTTCATGATTTGCCTACTTGTATCCATTTGAGTAGCCACTTTACCGTCTAAGCTCTAATTCTACGGTTCTACAATTCTACGGTTCTAATTGTAACGACAGAATGTTCGCTATAGAGACAATACCTTTTTTTAGGGTTCCATACCTCAAATGAAAAAATGGAACCCTTATAGGATAAAAAAGATAAAGATAAAAGATATATTATTCAGTAAGTAGGCCGCACGGGCACTTTTACACGTCAAAATCTACAAGCGCTTCCCAATAGGAGACCACTGCTGAGAAGAAGCGCCGCAAGAAACTCAATAGTTAGTCATTTTTATATAAAAATATTACAATGATATTACTTATTCTAGCATTATATAAAACTGTAAAAATAATATTAAATATCTGCGTGGTTTTGCAGAAAAACATGTCAGAATGACTACGAGAAAGAAAACAAATATATATATACCACACAAAACAGTTTCGACATGTCTTCCTACATAAACTGTGTCCCCTAGACAAGATACAGCGTTTACATGATTTTTATGAGGTATGTACGAGTAGTAAGCTATTAAACATTAAACATCAGTTAATTTTCTGGTTTAGGCCAAGCATTTTTGTCCGTTAGATAGTCCTCGACCCTATAGTATGAATTTGACATCAACAACTTTTTCAAGTAATTTTTAAGTGCTGGAAGGGGTAACTCTAAAACTACGTCGGGTAATTTATTATAAAAATGAATGCATTGACCTACAAATGATTTATATACTTTACGGACACGAAACTTTTTTATGGCAATTTTATTTTTATTCCTAGTATTTATATTAAATTCAATTCTTTTTGTTTGTGGCAATCGGTCGCTTTAGCATGCAACCATTACTGCCAAAGACTAGTTTTGACAACAGCACTTGTTTAGGTTGATTGACCAGTTATAAAAATGGGTCCAAAATATTTATGAATTTAAGGTGTTCGTTGTGAGACCTGTGTGGCCCTGGAGAGCCACCCCATTAGCTGGTGGTGGAGGGTCTCGCTGACCAATAATGGCTTGGTGGGCGGCACGGTCATAACCTTGGGGTAAGGGACGACGTGGCGGTCTGGTAGTTGAGGTGGTTTTCCTATATGATGTATGCGCTGGTGGGGATCCCTGGGAGGTGAGGGGTGAATGGTTAGGGTATTGTGTGGGATGTTGGGAGACTGGAGCAAACATAGTTTTAGCTATATCAGCATATGACCTCTTAACCGGAGGGAACCTTTCAGAGGCCTCGGAGTAGGAGATGTTTTCCTGCGACATTGTAGTTTTGATTGTACGCTGGCGGGTTTGCTCAGGGCATGACATGCTAGTGGCAAAGTGTTTGCCTGTGCAGAACAAGCATTCAGCCAGATTTTCCTGCACAGTACAACTTTTTCCAGTATGATCTTTTGCGCACTTGTAACAGCGAGGTTTGGACCTGCATTGGTCTGCTACATGACCATATCTACAGCAATTGTGGCACTGGATGGTGGGAAGTTGATAATTCTCCACAGTAATAGACGTGTACATGCAGAAAATTCTCGCTGGAAGAGCCTGTCCACTAAACGTCAAAACCACAGTCCCCGTTGGGACCCACTCAACAACTCCATTATTATGAACTTTGCGGTTAAGCCTTCGAGCCTTTAGTATCTCACCACATCCGGCTACGGGTTCCACTACGTTCACAAATTCCTCCATTGAGAGGTCAGTTGGAATACCCCTGACCAGACCCGTTTGAGTTACATTAAACGTTGGAATGACAGCAGAGAACTGATTAGCCAACAGTAGAGGGTTTGTAAGAAAGGAGTTGGCTGCCGCAGCAGTATTGAATTCAATGCTAATCCGGTTTCTACCTACTTTTTTTATTCCATCCTTAGTAATATCTTGAACTCGAGAACATACCATGACTTGTCCGAATTTTATGGGGTTCAGGGAAGTTCCAGCTGCTGGATGGGATTCCAATCGGGAAACATGTACAAGGAAAGGTCCCTCGTCTAAATTTGAGTACTTCTTAGCCACTAAAAGTCTCTCGTGGGTATAAACATGTTGGACTGAGGCCGAAGGGGCCCTATTTTGCAACTTAGCCGGCTCCTGGTCGCTATCTTGAGGATGGGGTCTTTTGTTATTAACCTTTTTTGTGGTGGCTATCTCTATTTCCTCCGCACTAAACATGTCTTGCGACACATTGCGAGGGAACAGACGCGGCCATGTCTGTTTGCGGATCTGGGGGTTTAGGCGGGATGTCAGGATGCATCGTTAGTCGCAATTGTTAACAGCGTACAAGACGTTTAATACACTTACCGATGCCAGGGACAACACTAAACAAGGTAAGCAACACAACTACACAAATAGATTCACTCCGTGAACAAAATTTCGCTAGTCAATCACAGCACGTGCTATCACTAAGAGTCCTCGGCTCCTCTTGAACTAAGTTAAAAGTTAAAGTGTAAGATCAGTTCTTAGCATTAAAGTCATAAACTGTTCGTTTCTAAACAAAGCGAATGTATGAACACAAAGAAATGTCACACTTTGACTTCAATTTTCCTTTATATAAAATAAAAACAAACCGCATAAATTGCGTGATTCTGACAGGTAATCCTAGTATTTATATAATGCAAATCAGAATTTTTCCGGTTGACAGCTGTCAAGTGAAAAGTGTTATTTAGTGAGCTCCCAATATAAAACCGATTCTTTTGCAAATACGGAAAGACTACCAACAAATTGCATTTAAATACCAAGTTGAAGTGTTCCCGCAGCAGGATTACAATAAAACAAAGCACAAACATCCCGAAAATTTAAGAAAAGTGCCAACAAAAGTGCAAAAGCATATATAACAATAGCTAGGCTATCCACACGTTACATTCTAGCCATAGACAATCAAGTGTCAATCAAATCGTCTAAAAATAACTTCCGGTTTTTGACAGCTGACAGCTACCACAACAAAGGCGTGCCCTGTGCTAAAACTTAAACTACGAAATTGATATAATAGGTAATAAATCATACACGCACGCAGTAGTATAAGCAGAATATAATTAAAAGATAAAACACAATAAATTAAACATAATATCAAGAGACGTGAGCAAAAGAAAAAACACGATAGTCTTATTTTTCTTTTCTGACTGTGACATCAATCAACATTTGAAAATACCATAGACAATATTCTTTTTTAATATTTCTAACACTCCTCCTTATTTTCAAATACTTTACATTTTCATCTTTCTTATGCTCTCACACTCATTGCATTTGTACACCATCCAAACTTCCCTTTCACTAAAGGTTTGGTCAGTGCATCAGCCACCATACGATTCGTCTCAATGTAATTAACAGCTATCTGTTTATTTACAATTGCTTCCCTTACAAAGTGGTAACGTATGTCTATATGTTTAGTACGTTGGTGATGTACTGGGTTTTGTGCAATGGCTATTGCCGATTGACTATCACTGAGGATGTTCACACATGTTTCCTCTGTTGCTGTCAATTCTGCTATAAATCTCCTCAGAAATACAGCCTCTCTTGCAGCTTCTGACATAGCCACATATTCTGCTTCTGCAGTTGATAAAGCGATGGTTTTCTGCTTGCTGCTTTGCCAACATATAGCTCCTCCTTGAGCTAAGAAGACATAACCAGTCCAAGACTTCCTATCGTCTTCCTTGCCACCATGACTAGCATCAACATACCCTTGAAGCATTCTAGATGTTTTGTTTCGAGAATATACTATTCCATAGCTTTTGGTTCCTTTCAAATACCGTAGCACTCTTTTGGCTGCTGTCCAAATTTCTTCTGTGTAACAGTTGTTAAACTGACTCAAGAAGCTTACCGTGTGCATGATATCGGGTCTAGTGCACACAGCAAGGTACATCAGGGATCCAATCAAATTTTGATATGGAATTCTCTTGTCTGGTTCCAGTCCATTCTCCAATTTCTCTAGGTGAGAACCAGGGACTGCCGGTGTGGCAACTGCTTTACAATTTTCCATTTGAAAGGTCCTAAGCAGTTTTTCTATGTATCGTTCTTGGTCAATTTTGATCTCGTCCTTCGTTTGAGTGATCTGCATTCCTAATATGAGATCTGCCTTACCAAGATCCTTCATCTCAAATTTTGACATAAGGTCTTTCTTCACAATCTTAAGCTCGTTTTCGTTATTCCAAAAGATTAGAAGATCATCAACATAAACCGCTATTATTATGACCTTAGACTCGTTAGACCTTATGTAGACGCATGGCTCGTTTTTAGACTGTCTAAATTGAAGTTTTTTCAGCTCAGAATCTAATTTGCTGTTCCATGCTCGTGGAGCTTGTTTCAGTCCATAAAGAGAACGATTGAGCTGACAAACATAGTCCTTTTTTGTCTTGTCTACAAAACCTTCAGGTTGCTTCATGAAGACTCTTTCCTGTAAATCTCCATTTAGGAAAGCGGTCTTCACATCCATTTGGTCAATTTTTAAATTGATCCTACTGGCTAGCGCTATTAGCGTTCTCAGTGAGCTATGACGGACAACTGGCGCGAACGTCTCATGGTAGTCAATGCCCCACCTTTGGCTGAAGCCTCGAGCCACCAGTCGTGCTTTGTATCTTAGTTTATTTCCCGCCTCTTCTTTGATTTTAAATAGCCATTTAGAATCAACTACATTGCACGTCTTAGAGGGCTTCACTAGGGTCCACGTTTGATTTTTCTTAAGGGCATCTAACTCTTCCTGAATCGCGACTTTCCATTTGTCTGCATCTCGTCTTGTCAAAGCTTCTTGAACTGTACTCGGTTCCTTCTCCGATTCTGTTGCATTGTATAAGATATGGTCTTGAAACTGCCTAGGTTTTCTTTCTCTTAAAGGATACCTTCTTTCAGTTTCAGGCTCTACACTTTCTTCGTCAGCTGATATAAAGTTATCTATTTCCGATTCATAGTCAAATCTTTCTAGTGGTTGATCCTCAATTTCATCATTTGACTCAAGCGTGACTTCTTCGTTTTCTACTATGGGCAGCTGAGTTTCGTCCCTCATTTCAACCTCCACTCGAGGTGATTGAAGTTCCTCCCTCGTGTCACTCTCCACCTGAGGTGACTGGAATTCTTCCTCTCTGGGTGGTGGATGAAACTCATGCTCATTATATTGAATATTTGAAGGGACAGGGACTTCTTCTGTGACCGATTCATGCTTTTCGGGATTGTGTTTTTGCCCTTCAAAGAAAATCACATCTTTGGCTTTAAACACCTGACCAGTTCGAGGATCTAAAAGTCGATAGGCTTTGGCGTTGTCCCAAAAACCTGTGTGTACCAATTCCCTGCTTTTTGGATCCCACTTGGTCCGCTTCTGATCTGGGATATGCATAAAAACCTTGCATCCGAAAACTTTGATGTTGTTCAGGTCACATTTCTTTCCTGTCCATGCTTCTTCTGGGGTTTTATCTCTGACCGCAATAGTTGGTGATCTATTCTTCAAGTAGACTGCATGATGGACGGCTTCTGCCCAAAACTGCTTTTCTAATCCAGACTCTTGCAGCATCGATCTGCTCTTCTCACAGATTGTACGATTCGCTCTTTCTGCGACGCCATTTTGTTCCGGTGTGTATTCAACTGTCACTTGGTGCTGAATACCATTTTCTTTCAGAAAATCATCCATTTGTTTATTAACAAACTCTTTTCCGTTGTCACTTCTTAATGCCTTTATTTTCTTCCCGGTTTGCGTCTCAACAAATGCTTTGAATTCTTTAAACTTTCCAAAAACTTCACTTTTGTGTTTTAAAAAATATACAAATGTTTTTCGCGTAAAATCGTCAATAAACGTAAGAAAATATCGACATTTACTAAATGAAGTGACATTCATGGGTCCACAAACATCAGAATGTATTAAACCTAATACCTCTGTTGCTCGTGTTGCACCACTTTTCTTTGATGGAAGTTTAGTTTGCTTTCCCATCAGACAGGATACACATTCAAACGAAGAGGTAGAGTTGGGAAAACTTACCCCAGTCGCCATTTTGTTTTTCAGTAGAAGGAGGTTACGTATACCTAGATGTCCCATTCTGCGATGCCACAGGTCGAGCTCACTGCTTTCCGCTGTCGACGCGAGTGCAGAATTCTGTAAACAACACTGGTTTAATTTGTATACACCTCTGTCTACTTCACCTTTGATGATCGCTTTACCACTTATTTTGCATTCATCTCTTTTAAATATCTCGCACTGCTTAGGAGAAAATACTACTACATACCCTTTTTCAGCAATAGCACTTACACTCATTAAGTTAGCTGATAACTTTGGTACATACATGACATTGCTGACAGTCATCCCTGTTGACTCGCACTGTACCGTACCTTTTCCTTCTCCATACACCTTGTCACCATTTGCACAAGTTACAGTGATACGATCTATACCCTTATAGTCTTTAAGTAACTGTCTTCTGCCTGTCATATGTCTGGATGCTCCCGAGTCCAAGACCCATTCTTCTTCACGGTCTCCAGTTGTGGCAAATGCAAAAGCATTAAACTCTTCTTTCTGCTTGTTTGGTTTATTCGGACATTCGTATGCTTTATGCAGACCATCACAAATGTAACACTTTATTTTCTTCTTTGTCTTCGGCTTGCTCTTGCCTTTTTGCTTCGATAGCAGTGCCGAAGTCGTCGAAGTTCCACTTGAACTTGGCGCTGAAAATGTGTCTTCCATTTGGAAAAGTTTTGTCTTTACATAATCTGTAGTAAGGGTAATGTTGCTGTTTTCTATCGCTAGTCTCATCGGCTGGAAATCAGGGGTTAGCCCTTGCAGCAGTAAAGCAGCCAACAGCTCATCGTCTACCTCTTTTCCAAGGTCTGACAGCTCCTGAGACGTCGTCATTACCGCTGTGACATAATCTCTCACTGTAGAGAATTGTTCCAGTTTGTAGCTCACTAGCCTTGATAGAAGTCTACATCGATTGTTCAAACCTTTGTCTTCAAAGGCAGCCTGTAAGGCTTCCCATGCCTGCTTGGCTGTCGTGGCTTTCTTGACATGAACCAGACAATGTGGTTTGATCATTAGGCAAATTTTTGCCCTTGCTCTTTGATCTCTTTTCGTACCTTCTTTATCCGAAACTGCAGGGGTAACACTCGTGTACTCCCACAATTCTGCATCTATAAGGTACATCTCCATTTGAAACTTCCATGTTGAATAATTTGCATTACCGTCAAGTTTTTCGATAGTCACTGAATTACTCATGGTTTCAATGTTTGAAATACTTGTGTTACTGCCGATGACTGGAGTTGAACAGTCGCCGCACTCTTTAGACATTCTGCATTTTCGTTGCTGAGTAACCCATAACCTGATATAATAGGTAATAAATCATACACGCACGCAGTAGTATAAGCAGAATATAATTAAAAGATAAAACACAATAAATTAAACATAATATCAAGAGACGTGAGCAAAAGAAAAAACACGATAGTCTTATTTTTCTTTTCTGACTGTGACATCAATCAACATTTGAAAATACCATAGACAATATTCTTTTTTAATATTTCTAACAGAAATAAATCTAATCCACAATGGATAAACAAACGCAATTACTACTTGAAAAAATAAAGGAAGAAATGGAGAAACAAACATAACTCTCACCAAAAGTATTGACACCAAACTAGAACCCATTCTTAAAGAAAATGAAGCTCTCAATGAAGAGGTCATAACCCTTAAGTCTAAAATCCATGGGTTAGAAAGACATGCAAGGAAAAATAACTTCATCCTTCATGGAATAAAGGAAGAGGAAACAAACTTTAAGGACCTTGTAGAACTCGTCTTGAAGACCTTAAACTTACTGAGCAAAAATGCTCACTTTGAGGAATGGGACCAATGGGAAATAAGTCATGCCCAAAGATTAGGACAGAAACACGAGGACAAAACCCGCCCTATTCTAGTACAACTCACCCTGGCTTGGAGAAAAATAGAAGTTCTCAGAAATAGCAAAAAGTTACCTGCAAAAATTTATGCTACTAAAGACTCCCAAAGAGGTCCTTCAAAAAAGGGAAGAATTAAAAGCAAGACAAAAAGAAAAGCTCAACAAAGAAAACATAGCCTTTATCCGATACGATAGACTTATAGTGAGAGAAACCACAACAGACAAAAGAAAACGCTCACCAACAAAATCACCTGTGACCCCTCCCAACCAAAGTGGTGATACAGCCTCCAAGCCAAACAAACTGACTAAAGTTGACGCATTCTCCTTTGCGAGAGGAAGGCCACACTCGCTAAATGAAAACAACTTATAGCAACAAACAAAACCAGGCTACCGGAAGATCAAAACTAAGACTACCAAGGCAAACCAAAGGACAACTAAGAACGAAGATCCCAGTTAGTTCTGCTGATCCCTGTGGGATGACAAACCATCACCTACCTGAATCACAAAATGACACTGAAAACTGCTACACCCACTTATCAGCCAGAACAGGGACAAACAAACAAAGTCGAATAAATATAAACACAACTCCAACAACTAAAAAAACCAAAACATCATTCCCCAATCCGGCTGGTCCCCGTGGGGAATTAAAGAAAGAAAGAAAGAAAAAACGTTTATTTACATACATCTAACAAAAGTACAGAACACAAATAAACAAATGGTCAAAAATAATAAAAACTGCACTAATGCCAGATGACGCAAAACGCAAATTACACTACAACCCTCCAAATACAATACGCAAACAAATAGCCAACACACAAACCAAACCAAAACTACTGAAAGTATGTACCTACAATGTGAGATCACTGTCCTCTGAAGCAAGACTGATAGAACTAACCAATGCTCTAGAAAATGTAAACTTTGATATTTTGGGACTGGCAGAGATTAGAAGACTGGGCTGCCAAATAGAAGAATACCAGGATCAGATCTTCTGCTATGTTGGTGAAACCAAGGGTCTACACGGAGTAGGATTCCTAATAAAGAAAGGTTTAAAAGAAAACATAGTCAACTTTACAGGGATATTAGAACGAGTAGCTCTACTACAGCTCAAGCTCGACAACTTCAGCATCTCAATTATTCAAGTATATGCTCCGACCGACAGCTCCAGCGAAGAAGAACTAGAATCCTTTTACGAAGATTTAAGGAAAGCACATACATTGGCAGATGAAACAACTCTAGTTATAGGTGATTTCAACGCAAAAATTGGATCACCAACAAAGGAAGATAACCTTATCATGGGTAGCTACGGCTACGGAAACCGAAACCCAAGAGGCGAACGGCTCATAGAACATGCCTTAGAATTCAAACTGTCGATAATGAATAAATTTTTCAAGAAAAAAGATAACCTTAAATGGACGTGGTTAGTGTTAGAGGTTGCAAACCTTCAACATCTATAAACTATATCTTGTCTACTGTCTAGAGGGTCCTAGCAACGTAAGACTGTTAATTATAAATAAAAGTTACAATATGGTAGCAGAGCGCGTGTAATATAATTAAATATTTTCACGTAATAGTTACGAGATCGCAAAAATGAGTAACCAATCTATCGTCATTGAAAAACTCTCCGGCATAAATAATTACACAACCTGGAAATTTCAAATGAAAATATTACTCATTCATGAAGATCTGTTTGAATGTGTCAAAGAGGGCGATAAAAAAGATAAACCAGAATGTGAAGATAGGAAAAAACAAGAGAAAGCGCTAGCACGAATCTGCCTCGGTGTTCAGCCATCTGTTTACTCCGTTGTCAGGAATTGCGATACTGCGTTTATTGCCTGGAAGAATCTACAAAAATTGTTCGAGGACAAAGGTCTGTGTAGAAGATTAGGTCTTCTCAGAATGCTATTTGGCTTAAACTTACAGCAGTTTGAGAGCATGGAGGCGTATATTACAAAAATTCTAGATACAGCCCAACAACTACAACACATAAATGCTCCTCTGGAAGACGAGTTCGTTGCTGTAATAATGCTCAGTGGGCTGCCCAAGCAATTTGACCCACTCATTATGACGTTAGAGCACAGTAGCCTTTCTCTCTCAAGTGAACTGGTGAAAAGCAAACTACTCCAGGAGGCACAGAGAAGAGATGATGCTGAAGGTACGGAACAGAATGCCCTAACGACGTCGACTTCGATTCCGAAGCGTCCCAAGTGCTTTAAATGCAGAAAAGTAGGTCATTACGCTAAAGATTGCAGACAGAAAGCTCTACTTAAGGACAAGCCATTTAGTTCCAGTTGTCACGAGGAGAAGGTTCAGAAAACTCCTGGTAAGACGACTATGTTGTCGGCTCTGACTGTGAAGCTGGATCGAGAGGTGTGGTACGTCGACAGTGGTGCAACTTGTCACATGACGAATAATAGAGACATTTTGCATGATTTTGTGTGCGATACGCCAAAAGAAATAAGCGTTGCGAACGGTGATAAACTTTTTACAGCGGGTCGTGGTAATGTAAAACTTGTTTTACAAAACCAATGGGTAACTGTCAGTAATGTAGTTTTTATACCGAACTTGTCATGTAGTCTGTTATCTGTCAGTATTTTGACACAAAAATTTTTTGAAGTAAAATTTACATCGAATTTTTGTAAAATTTACGAAAACGGAACGGTAGTAGCTATAGCAAAACGGGATCTATGCGGTTTTTATAAATTAGAAACCGGGGATGCGTCTTTAAATCCCGTCTCGCACGAAAACGATATGCCAGTGCAGAGCGTCTCCTTAAAAACCCAGGTAGAGGTTCAATCCCAGGGTTTATGGCATCGTCGTCTTGGACATCTGAATAATCGCAGCATGAGTCTACTCAAGAACGGTATGGCGGCTGGTATCGACTATGATGTATCCACGTACGAGCAATGAATCGCCTGTATTGAAGGTAAGGTTACCAATTTACCTTTTCCTAAGAAATCTTTTTCACGTGCAAGTGAGGTGCTAGTCCTGGTTCACACGGACGTGTGCGGCCCTATGCCAGTGAAATCTATAGGCGGTGCGAGATATTTGCTAATATTTATTGATGATTTTTCGAGGAAGACATTTTGTTATTCAATAGAGTCGAAAGACAAAGTTTTCGATTGTTTTTTGAATTTTAAAGCTCTGGTAAAGAACGAGACTAATAAAAAGATTAAAATCCTGAGAAGCGACAATGGTGGCGAGTACATCAATACGAGATTTAAGCAGTATTTGAGCAAGTGTGGAATCCAACATCATACTACAGTTCCTCACTGTCCACAGCAGAATGCAGTTGCCGAACGCGCGAACCGAACGATTATGGAGGCGGTTCGCTGTATGCTTTTGGAAGCTGGTTTGGATCAACGTTTTTGGGCTGAGGCTGCGAACACTGTGGTGTACATCAAAAATCGCTCACCTACGAAGGCAGTTAGAGGTGCAACTCCAGAAGAAATTTACACTGGACGTAAGGTAAACTTAAATAACTTACGTGTGTTTGGTTGTTTAGCATATGCTGTACAAAATAATCGTAACAAACTGGATCGCAAATCTAAACCTTACATTTTCGCGGGATATTGTGAGAACACGAAAGGATACAGGCTCTTGGAAGTCGAGAGCTATAAGCTAACAATAGCAAGAAATGTTAAGTTCATTGAGAATCAATTTCTCAAGCATCTGAACCTCACCAAAGTAGAATCGGGTGTGGTTATAGAACTTAGAACTTATGTATCCGAGAACAGAACAGAGTTGGAACAAACTTCTGTGACTACTGATGATACTAATGATAGCGAGGCTTCGACCAGTAGCTCGGTCGCAGATCATACCTCAGATGCCACTTATGTTCCAGATGTTTCATTTGAGACAGATGACTCGAGAGCAGAATACTTGGAAGCTGATGAGGACTCCTTCCTGTGTGCTTTTTTGATGGGGGAAGCGTGTGGTAGTGATGAGCCGAGAACAGTTGAAGAAGCGTTGAATAGTCCTGAAGCCAGGCAGTGGCCAGCAGCGATGAAAGACGAGTATCAATCCTTTTTGGACAATAAGTGCTTTACATTAGCCGATTTACCGAAAGGTGCAAAACCAATAAAGACTAAATGGATCTTTAAGAAGAAAAGAGGGATTAATGGTGAATTATTACAATACAAAGCACGTCTAGTGGCAAAAGGATTTACACAAAAGTATGGAATGGATTACTTTGAAACTTTTTCACCTGTAGTGAGATACGAAACCATAAGAATGTTATTAGCTTTGGCTGCAGAATATGACATGGAGATTGACCACATGGATGTAAAAACCGCTTTTCTAAACGGTGATTTGAAAGAAACTATATTCATGCAAATACCAGAAGGCTTCGAAGAAGGTAGAGGCAAGAATAAGGTATATCGACTTCGCAAAGCTGTGTATGGTCTAAAACAAGCGCCTAAGTCATGGAATGAAAATATCAATCATGTTCTTGTCAAGAAACTTAAGTTCAAGAGGTTGGTCTCTGAGCCATGTGTATACATGAAAGGAAATGGTGACAAGTTTGTGATTATCGCATTGTATGTTGATGATTTAGTCATTTTTAGCAATTGTAATGCGGAAAAAACAAAAACCAAGTCATAACTGATGAAAGAGTTCGTGATGAAAGATCTTGGTCCTGTAGAAAGAGTTCTAGGATTGAGAATCAGGATAGAAAATGGCAAGATCACACTAGATCAAAGTGCCTATATTAATAAGATATTAGAAAAATACAAAATGCAAGACTGCAAATCTGTCGAAACTCCAATGCAGTGCCAAAAACTGAACAAAGCTGAAGAAAAGGATGACAGCTTGGAGTATCGAGAATTAATCGGTTGTCTTATGTACGTAGCAGTCTGTTCGCGTCCTGATATATGTCACGCTGTAAGCGTATTAAGCCAATTCAATAACTGTTTCTCCGATGTCCACTGGAAAGCAGCTAAACGTGTGTTGCGTTATCTTAAAGGTACAGTAGATTACTGCATTACCTATAAGAAAACTGGTTTATCTGTGACGGGTTTTGCGGACGCAGACTGGGCTTCTAATGAAATTGATAGACGTTCTTATACGGGATATGTTTTCAAAATTGGGGATTCTATTACCTGTTGGGAAAGTAGGAAACAGCGTACCGTTGCCTTATCGAGTACTGAGGCGGAGTATATGTCGCTCTCCGATGCTTGTAAAGAAGCACTGTTTATAAAAACTTTCCTACACGAATGTATAGGTAAAAACATTGAGATAATAATTTTCAATGATAATCAATCGGCCTTGAAGTTGACTGAGAGTAGTATGTTTCATGGTAGATCGAAACATATAGACATACGTCATCATTTCGTCCGGGAGGTGGACAGTAATGGTACAGTAAAAATAAATTTCATGCCAACGTCCAAAATGACGGCGGATGTCTTAACGAAACCTTTGTCGGTAGAGAAGCATAAGTACTTTGTAAAAGAGTTAGGTTTAGCTACCGATGTATGTTAACAAGATAAGTTTAAGGGGCGGTGTTAGAGGTTGCAAACCTTCAACATCTATAAACTATATCTTGTCTACTGTCTAGAGGGTCCTAGCAACGTAAGACTGTTAATTATAAATAAAAGTTACAATAGTTAGCACCCGACTCCATAACCAAGAACGAAATCGACTTTATCCTATCGAATAGACGATGTCTGGTAGATAATGTAGATGTTTTAAGTAACATAAAATTTCCTTCAGATCATAGACTACTTAGAGCAACGCTCGGACTTACAACCTCGAAAATAAGTCAAAAAACCTACAAAACCATACCCCGAATCCCTACATCTGATAGCGAAATAAAAAAAAATTAACAAAAAAATAAAACCGTCTTCAAAAACCCAATAAAAAGGTTTAAATAAAGACCGGCCTCCTAGGAGTCCTAGGAATTGCCTATTTAGTACCTAAAAGGTACTAAATAGGCAATTCCTAGGATGTCAAGTAGGTTTAACACAATAGCAATGTCACATGATTCTTGCCACCGACTTCGATATATTTCATGTACCTATTAGGCACCCATCAAATAGGCAATTCCTAGGAAGCCGGTCATTATTTAGTCTTGTTTAGTGGGTTTTTTTTGAAGATGGTTCTATTTTTTATTAAAAAAAAATTTGCGTCTTTTTTATTACATTTTTTTTCGCTTTTTAGTGATACGGGTATAACTATCACTAAAAAAATCGCGTCAACATAAAATCGGTCGAGTTAAACTAATATATCGCTTAATAACGGATCCATGCGGATGACGTCACGTGGTATCCATTATTCTTGTATACCAAAACCTTCTCCAGAATGTAACAAATACTTTGCTGAAAACCGCATCTAAATCGGTTCAGCCAAATGCGAGATAATCGTGGACAAACATACATACATACATACATACATACATACATACATACATACATACATACATACATACATACATACATACATACATACATACATACATACATACATACATACATACATACATACATACATACATACATACATACATACATACATACATACATACATACATACATACATACAAACATACAGGTCAAACTGAGAACCTCTGAGAACTCCTTTTTTTTGAAGTCGGTTAAAAATAATGAGCAATGGACACAAGAGACCCATAAACATCAAGGGAAAAAAAATATAGAATATGTCAACAACTACAGATACTTGGGGAAACAGATATTGTTTAAATAAAAAGCAAGTTGTTTTTAAGCAATGGACTGTATTTCCGCACCATCTCTACAGAGGTTCGTTCAGAAGAGAGATAACTGACAGCTTTTTCTCATGTTGCCATATAAAAAACATTTTATGTTTAATTTCTTAAACATAGTTGGGCCGGGGCCAAAATGATTTCCAAACAAACATGAGTAGCAAGCAAAATACATGCAACTTAAACAAACTGTATGAGTATTTTACAATTAAGCTGCATTAGAGAGAAATATTAGTAAGAGGTACATATTTTACTTATAATATGCAACAATATATCTGTGTTTAGCCCTACGACACAGTCTTGGGATCAGTTTTTACAAGCTACTAAACACAGATAAACTAATATTTTGTTATATTAGCTAATAGTCTTAAATTTCTAATTGCTTAACATTAGATGTGTTTAGCCCTACGACATAGTCTTGGGATCGGTGGTTTAAACCACTAAACACAGAAAAGCTAATATTTTGTTATACTAGCTAATAGACTTAAACTTTAATTGCTTAACATTAGATGTGTTTAGCCCTACGACATAGTCTTGGGATCGGTGGTTTAAGCCACTAAACACCTATAAACAATATATTATTTAATTACCAATAATAGGTAATGGACTTAACTTTTTAAATGATCTAACAAAAATCTTATTATTCATTTTAATTTCGGCTACCCTAACTCTACCATCAGGTCCAGGGATCGTTTTAACAATCCTTGCCATAGGCCATGTAAGTGGTGGAGTATGGTCACTTCGTACAATCACAAGGTCTCCTTCTTTTAAATTAGGATGTATCTGTTTCCATTTAGGTCTACATTGTAACTGCGTGAGATAATCCCGTGACCAGACTTTCCAGAAGTCTTGTTTAATTTTGGTTAACATGTTCCAAAACTTAAGTCGATTAATACACTTATCTGAGTAGTCAGTGTCAGGGTAGCTTGTCATAGCCGTGCCTATGAGGAAATGGCCAGGTGTAAGATAGCCATAGCTTGAAACATCAGAGCTCATGGGTAGCAAAGGCCTAGAATTTAAAATTGATTCTATTTCAGCAATAACTGTGTATAAGCCTTCAAAGGTCAATGCAATATTTCCTACTATTCTTTTGAAATGATGCTTGAAGCTTTTAACGCCAGCTTCCCATAAGCCGCCAAACTCAGGCGCATAGCTTGGAATGAATTTAAATTGTATGTAATTAGGAAGACAATAACTCTCTACTTCATCCATACAAGTCTTAGATTTAAAAAGCTCATACAAACGTTTTAATTCATTGTTCGCCCCTTTGAACGTCTTTGCATTGTCACAAAAAATCTTAACAGGCATACCCCGCCTGGCTATAAACCGTTTGAGGCATGCTAAAAATGCATCTGTAGTGAGGTCACTTAGCAACTCCATATGTATAGCCTTGGTTGAGAAACAAACAAAGAGCGCAACATACCCTTTTGTTATAATTGGCTTTCTGATTCTAGATACTTTTACATTAAAAGGTCCGCAAAAGTCGACGCCAACGACATGAAATGGTCTGACAGCCTCAAGCCTTTCTTGTGGTAGCGAGCCCATCAATTGCTGTGCAGCCTTTGCTTTCAATTTAGCACAAGGAATGCACTGATTTACCACCTTTTTAACTTGACATATGCCACTAATGAGCCAAAATCTTTGCGAAAGAGAACCAAGTACTAACTTGGCCCCTGCATGGAGGAGCCTTATATGTTCATTACGAATAATAATAGTCGTGAAATGGGAACTTTTTGGTAATATAGCAGGGTGCTTTTGTTCATAAAGAATATCTTTAGCATTTTGGAGGCGACCCCCTACTCTCAGAACATTATTGTTATCTAAAAATGGATGTAATGCGGCTAAGCCTGTTTTAATCGGAAGGCCATCTTTAAGAGCTTGTATTTCTTTGTGAAAATGTTTTCTCTGCACCCAAGATATAATAATCAATAAAGCTCTATGGAGCTCAGGTGGTGTAAGAGAACCTGTAAGTTTAATACTATTTTTTAAACACATATTACGAAATCGTAAAATGTATGCAATAACTCTTTGCAGTTTACCAACATCAGAATATTTATTGATAATTGGGTCAAGGTCATTAATGCCAGGTTCACTTACATTTCCCACATTTACATTAATTTCAATATCCCGTGGGGAAGGTATGGGGAGTTTAATTTCGGGCGATGAGTGCTCAAAGTCCTTGTCAGACAGTTCTTCCGGGCCATACCACCAGATCCTGCTTGATTGCAATTTTTTCGGTTCACAACCCCGTGAGAGCAAGTCAGCAGGGTTACTAGCTGTGGGTACATAGGACCACACATAATCTCCAGCTAGGCCTTTTATTTGAGAGACTGTGTGATACATAAGGATTTGATTTTATATCAGATGATTTTATCCATGCTAGCACGATTTGAGAGTCACTGTATAAGTAAACCTTTATGGGAAACCTATCTTTTAAGATTTTATGCACTCTATTTGCCACCTGAGCCAGCAATAATGCACTATTTAACTCCAGCCTTGGAATGGTTGTACCCTTATTTAAAGGAGCCACACGGGACTTAGAACACAATAGATTGACAGTGATTGTTTCATCTGAATTGATCAGTCTTAAGTACAGGCAACAGCCAAATGCTTTCATAGACGCATCTGCATAGCCAACCAACTCAGCTGAAATCATGTTGTGACTGTTAACACATCTCGGAACTGTAATTGTCCCCATGGACATTAAATTGCTCAAAAATATATTCCAGCAATGTAGCTGTTCCTGGGGCAATATGGTGTCCCAGTCTATTTTCATAGACCATAATTTTTGCATTTGTAGCTTGGCTACAACTATAATTGGAGTTATGAGTCCCAACGGATCAAACATTCTTCCGATGAAACTTAAAACTTTTCTTTTAGTTTGAATTTTAGCACTATTGGTACTAGGACAAGTGAATGTTAGTTGGTCATTCAACACATCACACTTCAAACCCAATGTCTTTACAATATTATTTTTATTGATATCAAGCTTTTCAAAACACTTCTTCTCATTGGGGAGATCATCAAGTATTTGGGGTAAATTAGAAGACCATTTATGCAGTGTAAAACTTCCCTTTTGTAATAGTTCAATCAGCTGATGTTTAAGCTCTACAAGTTGATTTCCATCATCAGAACTTGTAATTACATCATCAACAAATGTACTTTTAAACATGGCTTCAGCAGCTAGAGGATACTCATTTTTATACCTATGGGCTAATTCTATAAGGCAGCGTGTAGCCAAAAAGGTTGAGGCTTTTAATCCGTATGTGATAGTCTGCAGCTGTAAACAACTGATGGGCATGCTAGGGCTGTCGCGCCAAAGTATATTTTGAAGGGGGGTCTGTTTAGAATTTAATTGAATAGCCCTAAACATTTTAGTTATGTCACAGCTTAGCGTGTGAATGAAAGTTCTCCAGAGAAGAAGAATATCGAAAAGTTCACTTTGAACCACTGGACCGTTCATCATGACATCATTTAATGATACCCCAGATCTAGATTTCATACTACCATCAAAAACAACACGCAACTTTGTTGTTAAACTTTCCATGTTTAACACAGCATGATGAGCTAAAAAGTAAACGGACCCACTTTGCACATCATACTTTCCTATGTCAACAGTTTTAGCATGCCCCAAGTGGATGTACTCCTCAATAAATTTTTTATATTCGTCCAAATACAGTTTATTTTTATTAAATTTTTTCTCCAGTGTTAAAAATCGTTGCAATGCCACAGAGAAAGAATCTCCGAGCTGCAGTTGATCCAAATCAGTCTTTAAAGGCATATTCACATGAAATTTATTTTCAAGGAGTCGAGTGGATTCCTGAAAACATTGTTCAGCTTTTTGAAATTCTTTAGAAATTTTATTTGCAGGCTCAGGGATACTCTCAGAAAGCCAGAACTGTTCCATCACATCCTCCAACTTGTTATTGTCACAGATAGCAAAATTATTTACTAATATGTTATCATTACAATTTTGATTAGGTATACTACCCCCTATGACATAACCAAATAAGGTGTTCTGTAACACTGGACCATTATGAACTTTAATTTGGCCATCCAACAAAATATTAAAATAAATGTCAGCTCCTAATAGAATTGATATTTCACTTGGAATATTAAAGTCACCATCGGACAATATAACATTTTTTGGTAAATTCATCTTTGAAATATCAAAGTATTTTTGAGGCAAATTAGATGTGATGGAATCTACAATATGGCACTTGACTTTTAGCTGGACATTGTTCACTGGAGAATGTATGGCAATATTTACACATTTTTTAATTTTATTGTTATTGTTACCAATTCCAACTATGTTACAGTTTTGATTAATTGGCTTTAAAGACATTTTTTCTACAAGTGATGTAGTGACTAAGGAAGCCTGACTTCCACAGTCAACCAATGCCTTGAAATAGACTTCATGACCACGATTGTCCAACATTTTGACCTTTATAGTAGGCAGTAGTACATTAACAGAAGAACTTTGGGAATGATTATTTACAATCGGGCTAGTGGTTTCTATGTCTTTATGCAAAAGTGTGTTATGCTTTGCCTTACAAATTTGGCATGAAAAGTTAAATTTGCATTTGCCAACATGATCTTTTAAACATAAATTACATAGTTTTTTATTTTCAATAAATTTGAGACGGTCCTCAATAGCAGACGTCTTGAATTTAGGGCAACTATATATAGCATGGTTTGAACCTTCACAATATATACAAGAATGGGTCTTTTTAGTAACTACATTGCTTACTTTATTTGAAGAATATTTTTTAGGCTCAGTACTAGTGCTACTAGAACTGACTTCAAGTGCTATAGCGCGCTTTTCTAAATAGGTTATAAATTCTGTCATCGTTGGCAGAACATCTGAATTTCTTTCAAGTTGATAGGCCCTGTTAGTATACTGATCTAACTTTTTAGTCAAAATAGCTATGATAATCATATCCCAATGTTCAACTGGTTGTTGCAAATTTTTTAACGCATATAACTGCTGTTGCACTTCTGAAATAAAGGACCTTATAGAGGCCGCAGTACCTTTTTGTATAGATGGTAAATCTAAAATAATATTTATATGATTGTGAATCAATCTAGCCTTATTATCAAACCGCTTTTTTAATAGTTCAAGCGCTTCTTTATATGATTCATTGATAAGTGGTAAATTTATGATAACATTCAAAGCATCATCGGTTAAGAATTTCCTTAAATAAAACAGTCTTTGCACATCTGACAATGTGTTATTGTTGTGTATGACAGCCATAAATAAATCTATAAATGGAGTATATTTAGTGAAATCTTTCCCATTAAAGACAGGTATATCAATGGTAGGCAGCTTTGACGCTGTTATAGCACTGTTTTGCTGTGTCTCAGACGCAACTAACAACTTAACAGCGGCATTTAACTTAGAAATAACATTATAATACTTTTCTTCCAGTACAGACACGTCTTCACTATCATTGCTGTCAAGCATTAAAATGTCCAACTGTATTAATTCGTATTCTTTAAAAGTACTAATTAACTTCTCTTTACGGGCATATAACATCTCAATAGTCGCCGCCGAAAGTTTTTGTTGGTCATTGACAAAATTATCCAATTTAGTCACAGTACCTTTGTATTGTCCACGCGCGTACCGCAACTTTTTCAGTTCATCCGCCATGGTATAGCACGGACAGACTCACCGTATGTACACAAATTTCACTACACAAACTATGAACCTTTTCTCACTATATTTTTTCGAAAATACCACATTCGCAATGAAGTTACTGTTTACACCGCGCAGAACAGAGTTGAGTGTTGACTGACAGTGACACTTGACGTAGTTGACGTTTATAGATAGAAAGCGTTTCGCGCTCAAACGTGCAGTCTGGCCAACTTTGCCGTACTGATGCTTGACGTCACGCTCCTAAGTTAAACCGACCCGCCATTGACGAAAAAATGTACCGACTTCCACAATGAAAGAACTTAATGGAATGCAATTATTGATTGCATCCTTTGAGATTTTATAGAAATCCCTTGATGCACTATGAACACTGCAGATATTCCGTGCTTAACGCTTATTGGAAGCGAAAACTTATAGAAATCTCGCTTCAACTTGCCGACCGACCGGCGACGGCTCGAACAATAGGTCGAAAATCCGCAACGATTTAGCCGAAACTACACTGAATTTACACTGCACTGTATTCACAGGTGATGAAGGACCACAAACATGCATGTTTAAATAAAAAGCAAGTTGTTTTTAAGCAATGGACTGTATTTCCGCACCATCTCTACAGAGGTTCGTTCAGAAGAGAGATAACTGACAGCTTTTTCTCATGTTGCCATATAAAAAACATTTTATGTTTAATTTCTTAAACAGATATCATTCGCAAAAAACAACAACGAAGAAGAAGTAACAAGAAGAGCCAACATAACCTGGAAAAAGTTCTGGTCCCTCAAGGAAATTGTAAAAGGAGACTACAGCCTTAATTTGAAAATAGTACATTTCGATGCTAGTGCGGAAAGTATGTCATTACTTCACGAGTACCGAGATATCTCGCCTACGGCTCGTGGCAAGACTCGGTACTCGTGATGTAATGACATTTCCGCACGTGTATCGAACGACGTTTTTTAACACAGTTGCGAAAAAATAAATCAATTTCTAACTCAGATTCACTCATTTTATAAGCATCTTTTTGAAAACTTAAGATTGGTAAACAAATTCGTTGTAAGTTCGATCTTTCGCAGTGAACATTTTTGACATTATGAAGAGGTGTTTTTTGTAGCTTTTATTCGACTATGTTATTCGATTTTGTTATTATTATTGAACCCACTTCAATGAAAGTTTTATTTTCAAATGCATGTTCTCTAAGACATAAACAATTGTAAATATAAAACATTGTACTATTATTACCTAAGTATTGTTATTTACGATTATTTGTGTATCGTATATTTATAAAAACAATATCGAATGTTGCCTTTGGAAACTTGAAAAATGCTTGCAGTGAGAAAAAACGCATGGCTTAAAGGACTTTCCGCACTAATGACATACTTTCCGCACTAGCATCGAAATGTACTATTTTAACACAGTTGCTCAAAAAGTGGCACTTTTCGTAGCTGTAGCTAAAAAGCTGATTCATAGCAGTCAATACGGATTTACCAAGGGACGGTCTACAACTGATGCCGGTTCTACTTTGGTGAAACATATCTTTGATGCCTGGGAAAAATCACTAAACATAATTGAAATTTTCTGTGATCTGTCCAAAGCATTTGATTGTGTTGATCATGTTACGTTAGTGCGGAAGTTAAGCTACTATGGCATCAAAAACATTGCACTAGATCTTATTACATCTTACCTTGCTCACAGAACTCAGCGGGTAGACATTAACAGAACACTATCTTCTGGGTCATCTGTTGCTATGGGAGTGCCTCAAGGCTCTATTCTAGGTCCGTTCTTGTTTTTAATCTATATTAACGATCTCCCATTTGTAGTGCGTGAAAAAACGAAATAGTTTGCTGACGATACTTCACTTATATTTAACCTTTTGAACGCCAAGCTGCGAAACAAAACGCTGCCTACCGGACGCCACAACAAAAACGTACAAGTCGATCTCGAAAAACGTAGTGATTCCAAAACGAAATATCGATACCATAATTGACTCTGTGTAATGTATGTGTATTTGAGTATCGGAAAACTTTAACAAATATTTCACTATAATGTTATTACATTTTCATATATTATTAACATTATAAACCCACAATAAAGTATGAAAACACCAAAATGTTCGCACGACATGCACTTTAATTTAGTAACAGAGTCACAACACTACTTGCTTTTTTACGAGGTGATGACGTCACGTATTGACGGCTCTGGCCGACACGGGCGTCACAGGCAATGGAAATTGTAATAATACTAGAGTTGAGAAACTGTGTAAGGCATTAACTTTCATATCGATATCTTTGAGTAAGAATCTTAATAATATTAAAGTCCAAATAAAATTGCGTTTTTTAAGTGTAATGATTTATGATGAACGATGAGTTTTGCCACACATTTCCGTAAAAATGTTGCTCGTCTGAACGTCTTAAGCCCCGCCCGCTTAAGTCTTGCCCGTATCAATAAACGGGAAAAACCGCGGGAGCAATAGCGGCAACAGTTAAAAGTACCCTGATTATGAGCTCGACTGTTAATAATTATTAGTTTAAACCGCGGTTTTACCTGACCGACCTTTGTTAGCGAATTTTGAGGCAGATTTTGTACAAAGAATAGTGTTATTATTAGTACTTAGTTATGCTGCTCCATAAGCCCCGTAAGTGTGAGCGAGAGATAAAGAAGGCAGAAGGAAGGAAGAAGGCAGTTAGCCTAGTTGGTAGTGACCCTACCTACGAAGCTAGCGGTCCTGGGTTCGAATCCCGGTATGGACAAATATTTGTGTGATGAGCGCGAGTATTTGTTCCTGAGTCATGGATGTTTTCTATATATTTAAGTATGTATTTCTCTATATAAGTATGTTTATCGTTGTCTAGTACCCATAGTACAAGCCTAGAGCTTAGTTTGGGACTAGGTCAATTTGTGTGAGATTGTCTCCTGATATTTATTTATAAAGAAGTTTTATGGCCCTAGAAATTATTTCGTAAAGGTACTAGAATTATTATTAATATAGCATTGGCTGGTCCATTTTCGATTTTAAATAAAATGAATTTTCATATGCTTACTTAATAATATTACATTATATATAATAATATATATATTTAGTTAAAATTTAAAGACTTCCCTCGAAATAATCTATTTCAACTTGTTCCGATACAAATTCTGGAATTTCATCGTCGGCGTTATCAACACCTAGTAAAATTCGCAGCAACTCCTTCGTACGATAAGACCCCTCTCACATTTCGTCGACACTGTACAACACTATTCAAGATGATGTCGCGCCTCTGACGTCACAGATTAGCGTCCACAGCCGACGGGGGCGCATAGGACACTGATAAGCACTTGTTTACGTGAGGTGTGCAAAACCAGTTTGTCGATTGTTATTATTAACTAAATGGAGCACTATTATTGTACCATTACTGCGTGCAGAGTAAATGGGATACCATTGTCCCCACACCCTCGCCCTATTGCTGTGCGTTTTACTAGACGACGGACGCGCGACGACTTCCAAAAAGCAGCAAAATCCAGACGAAACGTCACCTCACAAGACCTGATTCCGGACGTCCCCGCTCAAAAAGTGTATATAAATGAACGACTGACCCGGGAAAACCGTTTGCTTTTTCGTGCCGCAAGACAGCAAGCGTCACAGGCGAAATTCAAACGATGCTGGACGTCTTTCGGCTCGGTATTTGTCCGGAAACATGACGGGGCCCCACTGATTTATATTGGTAGCTATGAGGATTTGGACCGTATCCTTGGGACTACCGGCGCGCAAGGACAAGGCGGAGCTCAGCGCACCAAAGCAGTGTCGTCGGCGGAGGGCGAGCCGGGCACGAGGGACGGTCAACCTGGATCTTAATTTTAATAATGCTTTGAATATGCCTGTCTTCATGTTTTACAATCTTAAACTCTCTTTACTGTCTTCGCTTATTGAAATAAATCCTATTGTTATGAAGTTATGTAACATAAATTTTAATCCAACCTCCTGCGTCACTACACTCAAACAGTCATTACACTTAAACACCAATTTCTACTCCAACTCACAAACATGCTCACACAAACAACACAAACGAAACACAATAAACACAACACAATTTTTTTAATATCGAGTATTGACTCCTCGGCAGCAAGGTAAATTACTTTCCCCTAATCACCGTCGCGCTATCTCGATACAGGCGGGCTAGACTTGGGGGCTGAACTAGACAAAGACTTAGTCGTAAACTGCTCTGCCGTGGAGTCACTAGAACAATGTAAGACTATTATTTCACCCAAATATTCGATTAAAGTATTGTGTCTTAACATCAGAAGCCTTCAACATAACTTTGATCAATTTTTAGTAACATTTACCCGACTTAATATTCAAATTGAAGTAGTAGTACTGACTGAGTGCTGGTTGCGGGAGGGCTCGGTTATCGGGCAAATTGAAGACTACACCTCGCATCGGACATTGAGATCAAATAACCAGGCTAGCGGAGTTGTTGCCTACGTGAAAAACGAGTTAAATGCAACAGTCACGGAACCACCTCTACTAGACTCAGACTGCCTCTTCATAAAAATTCCCGGGCGTTTCTCCTTATTGGGTATATACAGATCACCCTCATTTACAAATACTCATCCTTTTTTGAACTCGTTAGAATCCTTTATAAAGGACTCAAGTAAGCCACAATGTTTATTCGTAGCAGGTGATATTAATATAAATATAGCAAACATCAATCACGATTCGTCGGAATATATATGTATGATGGCAAGCCTAGGTCTCATTGCAGCAATAAATAAGCCCACCAGGAAAGATGCCTGTCTAGACCATATCTTCGTAAGAACTGCAAACACTATGAAATCAGTAGTATACTCATCCGATATCACTGACCACGACATGGTGATGGTGGGTGTTCTAAGTAATAGCAAAACCAAACAACCTAAGCCGCCGAGACAAGTTACCCGTTTAAACTATGATGCCATTAGAGCTGACTTAAGTAATGAAAACTGGGCCACCGTAACAGATCAACCTACAGCTAGTAAAGCGGCAGATGTTTTTTGCTCTCTGTTGAGTTCCGTAATTTCAAAATATACATCGCAAAAGCAAATACGTAGGTCAACACTTAACCTCAAGCCATGGATGACGCCGGGTCTAATTAGATGTTCAAAACATAAGGACAAGTTGCACGCAGCCTTCCGCAAAAATCCAGAAAACAAAATCACAAAGATCACGTATACGAGATACAGGAATTTCTACATAGACCTCATTAGAAAGATAAAGGATGATTATAATAGGAGACAACTTTTAGAAAACATGGATAACCCAAAAAAAATATGGAGCACAATTAAGAACATTACACAAAGTCATCAGGCTACAAGCAGTAACCACGAACTCACAACTATTAAGTCAACTGTAGAAAATTCACTTAACTATACTAATGACTACTTCACCTCGGTAGGACAGAATCTGGCTAACAAAATCCTAAGCCGTAACGGTACAAATCAAAAGGCGTTATCTCTTAAAATAACTGTTTCAAAAACACCCACAAACTCTTTTTTTCTTAAACCTACGGACGAAATCGAGGTAGAAGGCCTCCTGAGCAGCTTAAAGCAAGACAGTGCTCCAGGTCTTGATAAAATCTGTAATCGTCTTCTTAAACATATTAAAGACCTCTTAACTGTTCCACTCACTTATATTTTTAACCTGAGTATCTCAACAGGGTCGTTTCCGGAGTCGTGGAAGGTAGCAGCGGTGGTTCCCATCCACAAAGGAGGTCGAAAAGACTGTCCTAGTAACTACCGACCTATTTCTCTCTTAGGAAGCTTCTCTAAAATCTTCGAGAAGATTATTAATCGGCAACTGGTCAAGTTTCTTGAAGCTGAAGAAATAATATCTCCCAGGCAGTTCGGTTTCCGAAAGAACAAATCAACTGAGGATGCGGTCACTCTGCTTGCGAATCTTGTCTCTGCTTATCTAGATAAGGGTGAAGCTTGCATTGGAGTCTTCTTGGACCTGGCTAAGGCGTTTGATACGGTTTCTGTTCCTATCTTGCTAAGGAAACTTGAATTGATTGGAATAAGAGGCATAGCATTGGACTGGTTTAAAAGCTACATGACAAACAGATCTCAGTGCATAAAACTTAACGCCTTAGCCAGCGAACCCAAGCCAATATCGTTTGGTGTTCCGCAGGGGAGTATTTTAGGCCCAACGTTATTCTTGGTGTACCTGAACGATATGACTCACCTGCCCATCAGTCAGGCTGAAATAATCTGTTACGCGGACGACACTGCTTTGGTTTTCCACGACTCAACCTGGGAGAGGTGTTTCACAGGTGAAGAAAAGGGAGTGACAGTTGTAGCCGAATGGCTGGCTGATAACTTACTAACTTTAAATACTGCGAAAACTAATTACCTATGCTTTCACAAAACAGCGGCCTCCGCACCAGCATCACGTCCAAACATAAATATTCGTAGCAATTGTCCACCAACTCAGCTTAACGACCCGACCATAGATAGTGTTAACTATAATGTCGAAGCAATTAAAAACTGCGCCTTAATAAAATACTTAGGCATCACTCTCGATGAGAAGCTCAATTTTAGTAATCACATCGACACAGTCTCAGCCAGGGTCAGGAAATTAGTATATGTCATGAAAACACTGAGAAACGCAGCTGGACTAGATCTGCTAAAACTTGTGTACACCTCACTCTGTCAATCAATACTTACGTATTGTATCACCATATGGGGAGGCGCCGCCGCCTCGCTGCTGATGCCTCTCGAAAGAGCACAGCGCTTTATTCTTAAGGTCATGCTCAGGAAACCGCGCACATTTCCCACAGTCACTTTGTACAAGGAATCAGGAGTCCTGAGCGTGCGGCAGTTAATGATTATGCGAGTAGCCATCAAAACTCATCGCACTATTGTTAATTCAAAAGAATACTCAGAATTATTGCGAAAACGTGTATTTAAAATACCAGTTCCCCGCACAAATACTGCTTTTTCGAGACGTTTCCCACCCTATTTACATCCTCATATTTATAATTCCATCAACAAAACGTGTAGATTCTCAGCCTTGCCTACCCGCGAATTTAAATTGAGAATTTCAGGATGGCTTAACAGTCTCGACTATTTTAAAACGGAAAGGCTATTAAAATCTTCAGTCTAAAGCAAATTGTCTATAATATTTTCACACAGACACTCAGACACTCTCTTGCTCTCAAGCACACGACACACACACACACACACACACACACACACACACACACACACACACACACACACACACACACACACACACACACACACACACACACACACACACACACACACACACACACACACACACACACACACACACACACACACACACACACACACACATACTCACACAATTACAAACAACGATACAGAGACGCAGTCAAAGTCATTATTATATATTATTTTAGTTTTTCTTATAAAGTAGAGCGGGTAATACTCGTATACATATATTATAAGGCTTAGCATTAGGTCTATTTTATAATACTGCACGGAGGAAAAATCTAGTTTCGTGTAACAGAATATTGTAAATTCTACTTGATTTTACTGTATTATATGTAACAACTATACGTTTTACACACATTAATATATAATTCTACTTCTGTACAACATAATTTCTAGTACCTATTACCATTTACCTAGTATCGTAGGAAACAAATTTTGTGTAGTATACAAAACCTGTTGTATGCTAAATGCATATTTTTACTCTGTAACTATTAGATGGTAACCACAACGATATCAAAGCCTTCGTGTACTAGAATATTTTAACTAAATATTTTTCTCCGTGTGTAATCTAACAACTTAAGTAATGTTATGTACCTCAACTGCAATCATATAAATAACTAACGACATAGGTTTTACTGTACCCATAATTACTACTCTGTCAAGAAAGTACCGGGAAAAGATCAATAATACACAAACTGTTTGTTAATCATCCAAATTTATTTTATCACCTTCAAAGTATGCTCCTTCAGAAACGATACACTTACGCCAACGAATAATCCAATCATCAAAACATTTTTTAAACGCTGTTTCCGGAATTGAATTCAGTTCTCGGCGCGAATTCTCCTTTATGTCTTCTACCGATTGAAAACGGGTGCCACGAAGCGCCACTCCGAAGCTTGTTGACTAGTTTGCATGTCAAACTCGTAAACCCACGTCTCGTCACCAGTAACAATGCGTTTCATGAATGTTGGGTCGGAATTGACTCGTTCTAGCATGTCCTCAGCGACTCTCATGCGATTGAGTTTTTGGAGAAAATTCAGGTCTTTTGGGACTAGCCGAGCGGTAACATGTTTCATACCCAAATGATTAGTTAAAATAGTACGGATCGACTCGTGAGATACAGAAAGTTCGGCGGCTATCTCTCTCAAAGTTGAATGAGGATTTTCAGTCACTATTTCCTTCACTTTTGCGATGTTAACTTCAGTTGCAGACGTTGATGGCCTACCAGAGCGAGGCAAATCTTCCATCACATCTCGACCGCTTTTGAACGCTTTGTACCACTCATAAACACGTGTTTTTGATAAAGTCGAATCACCGTAAGCCTTCTGTAACATTTTCAGTGACTCCGAACACGAAATTCCATTGGCGATGCAAAATTTAAGACAAACTCTTTGTTCAATGTTTTTGTCCATTATGAAATTCGCAATACACACTAGATATGATATAACTAAAAACAGCACTGTATTTAATATAAATAACAGATGCAACTCAAACTCCGCGCCAAAATAGAAAACAGTTGTGCCAATCTAACAACAACAAAAAAAACAAAAATTTGAATTTGGAACCATAAACAAATCATCCATTCCCGATACTTTGTTGACTGAATGTATATCTATAAGTAAACAGTGGATACCCTTTAAATATATTTTGTACTACGATTAGTGTTATTGGTCTTCACGAGACAGGCAGGGCCTAGTGTGGGACCACTAGTTAAGAAGTTCGATGTACCCTTTTTCTTTTAATAAACAAATTTATTTATTTATTTTATTTATTTATTGTTATATAATATTTACGTAATTAATGATAAATTTGGATTATGTAGTTTAATAATTTATCATGGATAAATGACTCTGTAATAGTTATTCTTACACTTTTCCAAACATAAAACGCAGCGGGCGGTCACAACACTATGTGCCGGCTGGAGCCGTCGTTGGCGTAGTAAGCACTGACAATTACTGCATTAAATCACAGTCTCACAGAAAGTGGATTTATTCATAATTCTGCTATTATAACCAATGTATTTTAGGTTTAGACTAATATAGACTTGCAAAGCAATTATAAAACTCCATCAATTTTCTTGTAAAGTTTTTTATTAAACTTGATTTTGATGTTAAACCGTGTGTCGGCTGTAGCCGTCATGGCGTCAGTGGCACGACTTTCCGTTGACGGCCAGAGCCGACTGGGGCGTTCAAAAGGTTACAGCAGATAGGAAACAGGATAATTTTAATGAAATTAATGATGCGTTATCCACTATTGTTGACTGGTTTACGGCCAATAACTTACTTTTAAATGCCAAAAAAACTAAGTGTATTAAATTTTCATTGTCTAATGTGAAGCGAGTGAATGCAGCTAGTATAAGAATGAAGGATGAGACACTGGAATTCGAAGATAGAACAGTATTTCTAGGTGTCATTCTGGACTCAAAGCTGCAATGGAGTGCGCATATATCCACACTTGCAGGTAAACTTAGTTCAGCGGCTTATGCGGTAAAGCGAATCCGACAACTTACTTACGTCGAGACGGCGAGACGTGTGTACTATAGTTATTTCCATAGTGTTATGAGTTATGGAATTTTGCTGTGGGGAAAAGCGGCTGACATCCAGACCATCTTTGTATTACAGAAGCGGGCTGTACGTGCTATATATCAATTGGGGTCTCGTGTTTCGCTTAGGGATAAATTTAAAGAAATCAATATTCTTACAGTCGCGTTGCAGTATATCTTTGAGAATATCATGTATGTATGCAAACACATACATGAGTTTAGGCATAACCGCGACGTTCATAATTTAAATTCTAGAAATAGGGATAAGCTCGCTCTTCCAGGTCACCGTCTCCGTAAGGTAAGCACTTCGTTTGTGGGGAACTGTGTACGTTTCTACAATAAGATACCAACTGATATCGTCAATATGCCGTTCAATAAATTTAAGTCTCACATCAAGCGCTGCTTCATGGGTAGGGCATATACTATACTGTAAATGACTTCATTGGTGACCAAGATGTATTTAAGTAGTGTCTAGGCTATTACTTATTTAAGGATTTTTTCTTAAGTCTAGGATATTTCTGATGTTACTATCTTGAAACGTAAAAATGCCTTTAAGCAAACTGTATTCAAACACGAAATTGTATGTATGTACTTTTGTACTCTATTAGTTCTTGTGTATAGAAGACGCTTTTAAATGAGAGCACACTGTGATGTTTCTCGCCGGACAGCTATTTAACACAATATTACTTTTATGTTGTCCGGCAGCTTGAGCACGTCATGCTCGCTCAAAGGTCTTTGCTTACGGCGGCGTCGTTGATCGGGTCGCCGAACATATGGTTGAGGGAGGCGATGGCTGAGATACGCGTCATACTCGTGAACGGGTGCTGTTTGTGGGGTCCGGTCTGTTCACGTCTGCAAGGACTTGTTCAGTTAATTATTCCAGTTATGGCTTTTGACGAAGAGACCTCGTCGTGTTGTTCTCCTAGTCATTACATTTAGTGTAATATATTTGACCTTACATTTGTAATGTTTTTATTTGTGCTAGTTCCAATATAGTACATTTCGATGCTAGTGCGAAAAGTATGTCATTACTTCACGAGTACCGAGATATCTTGCCGCGAGCCGTAGGCGAGTGGCAAGACTCGGGACGAGTGAAGAATGACATTTCCGCACGTGTATCGAACGACGTTTTTTAACACAGTTGCGAAAAAATAAATCAATTTCAAACTCTGATTCACTCATTTTATAAGCAACTTTTTGAAAACTTAAGATTGGTAAACAAATTCGTTGTAAGTTCGATCTTTCGTAGTGAAAATTTTTGACATTATTAAGAGGTGTTTTTTTTAGCTTTTATTCGACTACCTAGAATGGATTTTGTTATTATTATTGAACCCACTTAAATTAAAGTTTTTTTTTCAAATGCATGTTCTATAAGACAAACAATTGTAAATATAAAACATTGTACTATTATTACCTAAGTATTGTTATTTACGATTATTTATGTATCGTATATTTATAAAAACAATATCGAGTAAGAAAAAACGCCTCTTCATAATGTCAAAAATTTTGACAGGCGTTTCGGCAGCTATTCCGTTCCATTCAGACAACTTATTAAGAACGGTTCTTCAATATTCAATATTAAAAAATAAACGTGTTATAATGATGAAGAGGTAAGTAATAAAATATGAAATATGTTAATTTTTCGTATTCTTACTATAACAGTAGGTTTTTATGTTAATCACGATGTTTAAAGGAAACTAATATTAACAATCATCAATAAGTTAAGTAGTCATGAATTGGAACAAGTATACATTTAAAAAAATTGGAAAAGTAAAAAGCACTAGTTCGCGAAAACCAACTTTAAATCTACGAAAAGTACCACTTTTTGAGCAACTGTGTTAAAAATTAATATTTGTTACTTTAATACCTTGTAATGTAACTTACTTTTAAGTATTATTGTATTTTATATTTGAAAAAATGACCTTCTGCTGGAGTTTCTTGCGGCGCTTCTTCTCCGCAATGATGGTCTTGTCCGAAGCGCTGGTAGATTCACTCTATATTACTGACGTGTAAAATCGGTAAACAACATAAAAAAAATTTAAAAACATTACGAACAGTGGAACATAGAACCTCCTCCTTTTTTGAAGTCGGTTAAAAAGAGCCCGTATGTGGCCAATTTACTGTATAAATATTTTGAATCCTATCCTTCAGAGAAACTCCGAGCATAGCTCTTTCCATGGCTCGCTGAGCGACTTTGAAATGGTGGACCAGCCCTACCGTGAGTGTCCACGTCTCAGCTCCGCAGGTCATAACGGGTAGGACGCACTGATTGAAAACCTTCGTTTTCAAGCATTGCGGTATGGATGACGAGAAGACTCGACGTAGTTTCCCAAACGCTGCCCAGCCTAGCTGGATCCTCCTCCTGACCTCCTTCTCGAAATTGTTTTTACCTTACTGCAGAATCTGCCCAAGGTAAGTGTACTCGGAAACAATTTCGAGAAGGTGGCCATGTACGATGACCGGTCACGGATCAACGTGGCCATTAATCATGACTTTAGTTTTATCCAAATTCATGCCAAGACCGATGCATTGCGAGGCCGAGGCTAGCCCATCCAGCATCTGGTTCAGCTCCTCCAGCGACTCCGCCATTAAGACTATGTCATCAGCGAATCGCAGGTGTGAGATGTACTCGCCGTTTATGTTAATGCCCTTCCCTTTCCAGTCCAGCGTCTTAAACATATCTTCCAACGCGCTCGTGAACAGTTTCGGGGATATGACATCCCCCTGTCTCACTCCTCTGCGCAATTGGATGTGTTTAGACTGCTGGCCCTGTACTTGGACATTCATGGTGGCGGCCTCGTACAGACATCTCAGCACCTCGATATAACGATAGTCTACTTGGCAACGCTTGGCATGTGATACTTAATTATTTATCTTAAGACCTGCTATGTTATTCTGTTAACGTTATGTCATTCTGTTCGACTCAGTCGAATGAATAGCCGGCAAATTTACGACGTCCGTCAAGGTGGGTAAATGACATTCAACTGCCTGCACATTAATTTAGTCGCTGGTTTCACAGACGAACAGATCGTCCCTCAGATCGCCCTTGACACTCACGGTATTCTGTTACATCACACGCGCACGGTCGATCTCAAAGGCGAGTTGAGTGACAGAACTTATAAAGCTGGCTACATAATATGCTCATAAAATTACGATGTTGTGTTAAATTATGATGTTACCTCTTTCATACCTCGACAAATAATTTGACAATTAAAAAAAAATCTGCCAATTGGTGACGGACTTGTCATAAAAAATATTTCGCTATTTATTTAACATTTCAACTAAAAATGCCTCCGCTTATCCCTATACTCACATTCGGCGTTTAGATATGGTGGTTTTTATTACACATCGCGTAGTACGTGCGGACTCAGGCATTATTTAACGAAACATATCTATCCGGAGTCTCCAATACCGACTCGCCGTTTAATAAACGACTCTGTCCAAAATTTGAGGGATTATGGACAGTTTACAGTTCCAGGACATGCTCAAGGTCGAGGGCGGCGACCACGCTACTCGGAAGCGTTCCGTACTCGAGTATTCAATTATTTCCACCGCCACCCACAAGCAAGCACAAGGGAAGCAGCCACACAGTTTGGAACATCTAAATTTTTTATTTGGCGGTTTTTGAATGACAAAGGGCTACACCCGCTCCATTTCCAACGAGTACAAGATAATTGTTCTTGCGGATTACCCTAGAAGAGTACAGTTCTGTCAATGGTTACTAGAACACTTACATCTCAACATCTTGTGGTCAGATGAAGCAACTTTTACCAGTAGACTGTTTAACATCCACAACGAGCACCGGTGGAGTAATGAATACCCGCACGTCACACGCAAGGATTCATTTCAAACACGTGAAATTTCGTTTGTGCTTGAAAAACTCAAAGACAATTTAAAACGGGGTGCAGAGCTATGGTGACAGGAAGGTGGCGGTCATTTCGAGCATTTATTGAAGTATGTTTGAGAAGCACTTTTCTGTTTTTTCTATTAAATATTTTTATTAATGTTTTGTTTCTTATTTATTTTGTACCAGAATACATAAAAGCTAGGAGTTTGAGTTAACTTTGGTCAGACATTATTCATCAGATGTTATTCGCCGTGATTAAACTTACGAAGTGTCAAATGTTTTGTATTAACTTTTTGTTAGGAAATTATAAATTTTTAATTAAGACAAATTTTAACAATCGAGTTACTGCCGCACTCAGAGACGTCAATTAAGTTTTAAGTATCATTAAAGTAGCTGCTGTCACTTTCTTTGCTATAGCAATAGAATAAGACGCAGCAACTTTAATGAAACTTAAAACCTAATTGACGTCCCTGAGTGCGGCAGTTAATCTATTACATTGTCCTGCATCACCAGAGCAAGAAATACTTAATTTGTATCACGGTCAAACTGTCACCCTGTATAGTATTTCTAGTATTTTGCCTACCCTATCCTACTAATATTATAAATCTGAAATGGGGACCAGTGCTCCGTTTCACGAAGCTACAAGTTACAAATTACAAGCGGAAGTCTCTTTCTAACTCCTTTTACTACAAAGAGAGTTCCGCTTGTAATTTGTAACTTGAAGCTTCGTGAAACGGTCCACTGAACTCTACGCGGACAAAGTCGCGAGCAGCAGCTAGTTAATAAATAAAAAGCATATTTGTACTGTATCATATTTTTAATGAATTTCACTGAAATAAAACATATAAACCTTCCGGAATAAAATCTAAATTATAGTGAAAACCGTATCAAAATCCGTTATGTTTTTCAAAACCTGCGGCTCCAATCCAACTTGTCCACGTTTATAGATTTGCTAATGTCTTTTAACAGTTTATTTTCTCTTGGGGAAAGTCTCTTCACCAATTTATTTTCTCTTGGGGATAATATAGCTAAAATGAAAAAAAATATATAATAGAATCACAAAAAAAAAGAAATCATAGAACCCTAAAAACATTGATAAATTCAAAATTTTTAGGCTCAGTAAATTTCAACTTAATCGGTCCAGTACATTCAGAGCAAATTGGCTGTGACAGGCGGACGGACAGACAGACAGACAGAAACACAGACACACAAGTGATCCTGTAAGGGTACCTTTTCCTTTTGAGGTACAGAACCCTAAAAACATTTATAAATTCAAAATTTTAGGCGCAGTAAATTTCAACTTTAAGGTTCCATTATATTCAGAGCAAATTGGCTGTTACAGACGAACGGGCAGACAGACAGACAGACAGACAGACAGACACACGAGTAATCCTATAAGGGTTCCGATTTCCATTTGGACGTACGGAACCATAATAAGAGCAAATGTAAAAGAAATCCCGTTCAACCAAAACCAAAATTAAAAACTATTAAATTCACGGAAATAACTAGCGCCTAGGCTCGACTTCTAAGCACCAAGATTTTTTTCTTTTGAGGTAAGTACGGAACTCTAAAAATGATAGGTATAATAAAAATAACATCTGTTGCATTCAATTGCTTTTTTTTAAATCCAATATGGATAGGGAAATCCTTAAATAGTTCCTCTCGTAGTGGTGGACATCCCCACTAATATTACGAGTATAAATGTGAAAGTAACTCTGTCTGTCTGTCTGTTACCTTTTCACGCTTAAATGCCTTAAACCGCTGAACCGATTTAGATGAAATTTGGTTTGGAGATAGTTTGAGTCCCGGGGAAGGACATAGGATACTTTTTATCCCGAAAATCATCCTTTAAAGGGGTGAATAGGGGGGGTGGAAGTTTGTATGGGGAATCAATTATTTCTTAGGTAAGGTATATATAATTTATTATGGAGATACTTTGAGCCCCGGGGAAGGACATAGAATACTTTTTATTTCGGAAAATAGGAGTTCCCGAGGGAGCAGCGATAAACGACTTCGACGCGGACGGAGTCGAGGGCAAAAGCTAGTAGGCTATATTTTAACTTACGAAAGTACTGATTCTCTGCAAACGAATTCGCGGGCGGAAAGATAGTAAGTTATATTATAAAGAATGACTGACAGTTGCGTTTCTTGCGGCGCTTCTTCTTAGACTTCTCTTGGGAAGCACTGGTAAATTGTGACGTGTAAGTGCCCGTGCGGGCTACTTACTGAATAAATATATTTTATTTTATGTTATTGTTACGTACGTGGGGGTAGGTAACTGATAGAAATACACAATTAAACCGATAATTAAGAGCTAGACTTTATTAACGCACTCACTAAGCCGTTACAACAATAATCGCACAATAAACTCGTAGTCGCTTCTAATTCACTGATGTATCACTCGTATCGCTTTCCAAGTAAGACTGACTTGACGGCTCGGGCCGGTCGCCTTATATACCCCAGTCCAAGACAATTCCAGAAGGCCCTTTCTAGAATGTTCGACGTACTTCGATCCGCCGTCGGGAATGTTCTAGTATTCGTTGTTGGAATGTTCTTGTTCGCGACGTTTCTGGAAAGTTCTATGTACCTATAGCTGTTTCGTTTTAGATCGCGACGATTCTGGAATGTTCCACGTCTTGTTGTCTCTTTCTTATTCGTGTCATCTCTTTCGCATGCTTCTGGAAGGTTCTCAGTATTGCTATCCCTTTCTAATCATGCTATCTCTTTTACTCTTTCTGGAAAATTCGCCATATACTGAAATGTACTTCAAAGGCCCATAAGGGGTCCTGAAAACGCCTGAAAACGGGTTTTCAGGTTATGGCGTAATCTGGTAGAGGGTGGCCTGAAACGGCCTGAAAACATGTTTCAGGCGCCTGAAAACAACGGCAACTTGGTCGAAATTTTGATAATCAGGTATGTGATAGAGCTACCTCTGAAACCGACTGAAACGATATTTCAGCCTGCTGAAAACGCTTCCAAAGCACCGAAAATTGCGATTGAAGTTAAACACCTTAATCCACCGGCGTAACACTACCCCCTCCTAAGACATGCTCGTCCCGAGCATTATTAACTCCGTAGTGTCTCGCCAGCCGGTCAACATGGACAATCTTCATGGGACTACGCTGGTTTTTCTGAATCCGATACGTGACGTCGTTGATTTTAGTGACTACTTTATACGGGCCTTCCCAATTCGGGGAGAGTTTCGGAGATTTTCCTTTTCTTCGCATGGGGTTATGTAACCACACCAAGGAACTCTCCTCAAAACCCACTTGGTTGGACTTCCGGTCATATCGTGTTTTCATCTTCGCGCTGGCTTGAAGTCCATGTTCTCGAACGTGACTGTGAACATCGTCTATCCTATTTCGTAAATCGCTGGCATACTCTGTAATGGACTTTGGTGAATCTGGAGGGCGTCCAGTCAAAAGATCCGCAGGTAGACGAAGTTCTCTTCCAAAGTTTGCGTACGCTGGGGTGACAGCTGTACTTTCATGGGTGGCCGACCTATATGACATTAGGAAGAGAGGAATATGCCTGTCCCATTCCTTTTGGTGACTTTCAACGACCTTCGCTAAATGTCTCTCCAGTGTCTGGTTAAATCTCTCGACCATTCCGTCCGATTGAGGGTGATATGGCGTAGTTCTTGTTTTATGAATTCCCATAATTCGGCAAGTCTCCTGGAACACCTGGGATTCAAAGTTTCTGCCTTGATCACTATGAATTTCGAGGGGTACTCCGAATCGACAAAATACCTCCATCACTAATTTCTCCGCTACTGTGATTGCTTCTTGATTAGGGATGGCAAATGCTTCAGGCCATTTAGTGAAGTAGTCCATTACTACAAGGATGTACTTGTTTCCAGAGTTGGATGTTGGAAACGGGCCTGCAACGTCTAAAGCAATCCTTTCCCAAGGTGCACCAACATTGTACAACTTAAGCGCTCCTCTACTGCGCGTTTGCGGCCCCTTAACCGATGAGCAGTTAGTACACTTCCTGCACCAGTCTTCTACATCTTCGCGGCAGTGAATCCAATAAAAGCGTTGCCGAACTTTCATTAAAGTCCTCTTTACACCAAGGTGCCCCCCGGAAATTCCGTCATGACAGTATCTCAACACATCACTCACCCGTTTTCTTGGGACAACAACTTGTAGGTGAGCGTCCTTTCTATTTGTTGACTCCCATTTTCTGCACAGAACGCCATTATACATAACTAAACTTTCCCATTGAGCCCAGTAGCTTTTTGTTTCTCTGCTCATCGGAGCTACTTCACACCATTTTGGTTTAGGTACGTCCGCGTTAATCCAATTGAAAATGGGTTTAATGTCAGGGTCTTCTTGCTGCGCACGTTGCATGGCTTCATTGCTCCATTCCCTGCCAACAGTGTCAGTCCTCAATATCCTCACAAAATCTCTACAGTCATCCAGGCAGGACTTTCGGGAATGGGCATCTACATTTTGCTGTGGTTTTCCACTGCGAAGTCGGCCGGCTTTCGACGAACCTGCTTCTGCCTCTCCACGTTGCTGACAGGCCCGCGCCGTACCCGCTCCGACGCCCGCACGCTGTTGGCTACCTTGGGCCGATCCCGCTCCCCTGTTCGGCCGCCATGACCCGCCAACGTACGATGTGATCGCATGCACTGCGCCCGCCTTTCCACCTCTGTCGCTGCCTCCTGGCTTCTGCGCGTGACCTTTTTTCATTGCGGCTAAATCACTCTTCGCTGCCTTCAATGGGGTCGCGACCGCCCGTGTATCGGTCACGTTGACAGCGTGACTCTCGGCAAAAAACCGTTGACGAATACCGTCACTCCTGGTTTGTACAAATTGATCTCGCTGTGTTCTCTTTCTTTTCGGGCAACTAGATTGTATGTGCCCGCGTTCTCCACAGTGGTAACATCTTGGCCCGAATTCACGGCGAGGGGCAACCGGCTCTCTGGCTGAAACTTCCCGCACCCTAAACGGCCTCGAGTCTTGGCGCACGGCTTCTACTTCTAGGGCGTGGGCAACTGCATCCTTCAAGCTCCCGTGATGTCCCAGTCGCACAGCAGCTCTAACTTCCAAATCACGAATTCCATCAATGAAGGCCTGTACCAGCATGCTGTCGACTAACGTGTCTGACGCGCTTTGATATGCCTTTCTGACCAATTTTTCTATTTCCAGGGCCCACTGCTGTAATGACTCATTTCGTCCCTGGGTTCGATCTTTCAGCTGAGCTCTGAATACGTGCTCTAGATGACTGTCACCGTAACGTGCCTCCAAAGCCTCTAGAAGGCGGTCGTATGTCCTATCCTTTCCCAGAGCTTCCAGAATGGTGAGGGCTTCGTCACGAAGCGCCAAGGTTAGAGCCGTCTTAGCCTGCTCTTTGTTCCAGCCATTGGCCTGAGAAACCGACTCAAACTGCAGTTTATACGCCGTCCATGACGAAGTTCCATCGAAAGGAGGTACCTTGAATCTTCCAGCTACCGGAACGGATGTTTCAGATCCACTCGTACCATTGACCACCTTAATTTCTAGTTTCTTCATGTCGTTTCTCATGGCCTGGAGGCGAGTTTCGTGGTCCTCAACTTTTTCGTTAAAGTCAGCTAGTTTTTCATGAACCTCAGTCATTTCCTTCTTCCATTCCGAAGTGGACTCTCGTACCTCCCGCAGGATTCTAGATTGTTCTTCTTGAGCTATTTTCTGGCCTCGTAGCTCTTCGTGAATAATTCTAGATTGTTCCTCTTGAGCTTTAGACTGGGCTCTATATTGTTCCTCCTGGGCTCTAAAGCGTTCCTCTTGGGCTCTAGATTGTTCCTTCAAGAGGATTAAGATGGCGTTAAGGTCGATCTCTGGCTTAGGTGATGTCGCCATGTTAGCCGGTGAAGTATCGGTAGACGTACCGGCGGCGGCCGCAGAGTCCCCAACTGCAACTCGGCTTCGGGTTTGAACCCCCTCCTGCTCTTGATCTCGCGGAGTAATAGGCATCTTCTATCCCACTTCTGACACCAAATGTTACGTACGTGGGGGTAGGTAACTGATAGAAATACACAATTAAACCGATAATTAAGAGCTAGACTTTATTAACGCACTCACTAAGCCGTTACAACAATAATCGCACAATAAACTCATAGTCGCTTCTAATTCACTGATGTATCACTCGTATCGCTTTCCAAGTAAGACTGACTTGACGGCTCGGGCCGGTCGCCTTATATACCCCAGTCCAAGACAATTCCAGAAGGCCCTTTCTACTTCGATCCGCCGTCGGGAATGTTCTAGTATTCGTTGTTGGAATGTTCTTGTTCGCGACGTTTCTGGAAAGTTCTATGTACCTATAGCTGTTTCGTTTTAGATCGCGACGATTCTGGAATGTTCCACGTCTTGTTGTCTCTTTCTTATTCGTGTCATCTCTTTCGCATGCTTCTGGAAGGTTCTCAGTATTGCTATCCCTTTCTAATCATGCTATCTCTTTTACTCTTTCTGGAAAATTCGCCATATACTGAAATGTACTTCAAAGGCCCATAAGGGGTCCTGAAAACGCCTGAAAACGGGTTTTCAGGTTATGGCGTAATCTGGTAGAGGGTGGCCTGAAACGGCCTGAAAACATGTTTCAGGCGCCTGAAAACAACGGCAACTTGGTCGAAATTTTGATAATCAGGTATGTGATAGAGCTACCTCTGAAACCGACTGAAACGATATTTCAGCCTGCTGAAAACGCTTCCAAAGCACCGAAAATTGCGATTGAAGTTAAACACCTTAATCCACCGGCGTAACATTATCATAACCTTTTATAATAACCTTTTTATAACCAACTAGCTTTTCCCGTGACTCCGTCCGTGTAGAAGTCGTATATCGCTATTATCGCTGGAACTGTCCTGTTATCTATGATAAAAAATACCCTATTTATGTCTCCGAGCTATAAACTATCTCTTTACCAAAATACACATCTATCGCTTGAGGCACTAGACCGTGAACAAGGAACCAACAAACAAACACTTGACTTGCCACGCAGACTTTACCTTTCGACTATGGATATTGCTGCTTATGCGGATCTTAACTTCATGTCGTAAGGATAAGTATTTACCTGAGAACATGCCTCATGCAGTTACGAGTCGTAGTTTTGCATATCTTCCTTTGGTAAAAACAATTCTATTGGATCATGTGGGCCGAAGGTGTGGTGGACCGAGGCCGAGGAGCACACTAGAGTCGCTGGACAGCTCGATGCGAGTAGCATAAGACCGAAGAGGGTGATTTTCACATATTCCTATTACGTCTAAAGTGAACCATTATATTATAATATCCTCTGCCACGGCCATCACTGTGATACTGCATTGCACTGAACTTAACGTGGAATAACGAAAACTTTTGTAAATTTCTCAATTTTCTTAGAATCATTCCGTTTATTGTTTGTTTACATATTGTCATTTTGACAGCCATTTTTGGGCGGCCATTATTCGTCCCTGATATTAGGGTCCGTTTCCACTTAAATGGAGTGAGCAAGTAGAAGTTGTAGGAGCGAAAACAACCAATCAGATTGTGACGCACACACACACGCAACAACCTAATAGGTTATTTTCGCCGTTCGTCCGAGCTGCTTTTGAGTGAAAACGCAGCCAAAGGCTCTTCACCGAGTCATGGGGCAGCTTTTCAGCTGACAGCTGGAAATGTGATATAATGACAGGTGTGAGACGATCGTCTGACATTATTATTGTAACAGAATACCGTGATACAAAGGTGAGACGAACAGAAGTTACAACTAAATCCGTCATCGTCTGTAAGCGCTAGTGTCGATTTTACTGTCAAATTCTCAATATTTAGTTGGATATTACGAAGAGATTAAGAACTGTAAAAGGTAAAATCGACGTGTTTCAGTAAATTTTATTCATATACCGCCGTAAAAAGCTGCATAAGGAATTTTATAAAGCCCTGAAAGATAGAAAAATAAAGCCAGAATTAGAGCAATGTGCGACAAGCTTTAGCCCGCCCTTGGGATCGCCCGTGAAATGTCAAATGATGGACCGTGAAATGTCAAATAGACTAAAATGACACTTCAAGGGCGATCTCTGAGGCGATCGCTGGGACGATCCAATTTGACATCTCATCGACGAACTGTGTTTTAACAGAATCACACTGCTGTATGTATATACCATGTTTTATGTAAAATAAACTATTGATTGATTGATTGATTGATTGAACGCTGTAAGGATTCCAGAACAGCCCAGGTTTCGACGGAGTCGATGGCCTTCTCATAGTCCACAAAAGCGAGACACAGGGGCTGATTATACTCTTCGGACTTCTGTATAATCTGCCTCACTGTGTGAATGGTGTCTATTGTGCCATATCCTCCTCGAAACCCGGCCTGCTCCGATGGCTAGAACTCGTCGAGTCTCCTGGCGAGACGATTCGTGACCACTCGTGAGAACAGCTTATAGACGTGGCTCAGGAGTGCGATGGGTCTGTAGGTTTTAAGGAGGGTTTTATCTCCCTTCTTAAAAAAGAGCACCACCAAACTCCCGCTCCACGCCCTTGGAGTTCTCCCACTGTGAAGAACGGTGTTAAAGAGCTTCTGTATCTCCTGTATAACAGGGGCTCCTCCAGCTTTCAAAAGCTCTGATGTTATTCCGTCTTCACCGGGGGCTTTTCCATTCTTGAGCTGCCTCAGAGCTATCACGATCTCGTCTTGACTGATGTCTGGCAGTTCGTCGGTATAGTGGCGTGTCAGGGTGGCTCTAGAATCATGGTCGTCTCGTTGAGAACGGAGGGCATGTGCAGCGTATAAACGGCCATAGAAATCCTCTATCTCGGTGGATATCCCCGGCCTCGTCAATACGGTCCTCCCATCGTGCGTTTTAAGCTTCGTCAGGTGGCTCCTGCCAAGCTGCTGAGTGAATACTCTGGAACCTCGGTTATGCTCTATCGCCTCTTCAATGATGCGTGTATTGGAGCTCCGGAGGTCGCGCCGTACCATCTTCGCAATTTGCTTGTTCATGTCTGACCTCTCTGACGAAGTCGCTTGGGTGGTTTCCATTGTTTTTGTCATCAGCCGAAGAGCCTCATCCGAGAGTTTGGACTTCTTGCCAGTACGCTGCTTTTTGCAGAACTTGATGTCCTCGTCCCTTAACGTTTCGACCAGATTGTGTAGGGTCTCATCAGCGTCATCGGTGGGTTCCAAGGTAAGAAATCGATCTCCGAGAAGCTGCTGAAACTTCTCGGTGCCCGCCATGATTTGGATTGGGTTAGGTCGGAGCGTGGACTTCATCAGACGGTTTCTTTCAAGCTTCAAGTTTATATTCAGAGAGCCTCGGAGCAATCGGTGATCAGATCCGGTATTGAACCTGTTGATCACTGAGACATCTCTGAATATGTGCTTGCTATCCGTCATGATGAAGTCGATCTCATTCTTAGTCACAGTGTCGGGGCTTTGCCATGTCCACTTCCTTTGAGGCTGTTTCTTAAAGAAGGAGTTCATTAAGAACAGCCCCTCTTTCTCAAGAAAGTTGACTAGCAATTGCCCCCTGTGATTCCTAACTCCATAACCATGAGGGCCTATTTGGGATTCGTTGCCCATCTGGATTCCCACCTTGCCGTTAAAGTCCCCCATAACAACATTGAAGTGAGCCTTAGTGGTGTTATGCAAGGCTTTGGATATGTCTTCATACATATCCTCCACTTCATCATCCGAGTGTGCCGAGGTCGGTGCATAGACCGGAACTACCTTCATGCTATACCGCTTGGAAAGCCGAAGGATTAGATACGCTACCCTGGTCGAGACACTGGAGATTTCTTCAACGTTGTTAGAGAGAGCCTTATTGACGAGGAAACCTACGCCACCCTGGGATGTTTTATCACCCTCGCGAAAGTAGAGAAGATGGCCTGAGTCTAGGGTTACGGTGTCCTCCCCCTCTCTACGGACTTCACATAACCCCAGAACATGCCATTTAATGTTCTCTAACTCCACTTCCAGCTGCGCTAGATGATGGTCAAGCCTCAGAGTGCATCCGTTAAACGTAGCCAGGGTCAGTTTGTTAAGCAATGAATGGTAGCCTGAGGTAGCCCGGGGATTCTTAGCACCCCCTGCCCCGCCGTTACCATGGCCGCTACCATGGCCAGGAATAGCGAGGCGGCCGGGAACTGGGGGCCATTTTCTGTTGGCTTGAATTTTCATTGTGGGGTTAATGCCCATAATCCCCACGCTGGGCATGCGGGTTGGGGATCGCAGTTGTTGGAGTTGTTCTGCAGGGGGCGCTGCTGCCCGTCCCCCCGGTGTATGTCCCTTAGTCGCCTCTTACGACACCCACGGGAAGAGTCGGGGTGGTGCAATTCTAAGCCGGCACCACACGGCACTGCGGCTCAAGGAACTGCGGCTCTTTTATTTTTATTTCCTCTAATATTTTAGAAATAATTTTTTTAGTTATTAAGTAGACATTTGTAAACTTTAATGACCGACAAGCTTGTTGCCTTCGTACTTAAGGAAGTGACAGTTTTTTATTTCTTTTTCATTAAGTACGAAGGCTACAAGCTTGTCGGACATTAAAGTTTACAAATGTCAACTAAAAACTAAAAAAAATATTTCTAAAATATGAGAGGAAATAAAAATAAAAGAGCCGCAGTTCCTTGATCTTTAGGATGACGACTCTTCCAAAAACTTTACCTACCCACGCGGCGTTTATCCTACCTCAGTCGACGGATTTTCGGTCTACCTTGAAAATGAGTGATGTATCATCAGCAAATAGTACAATATCACAAAGTGTATCTACTATGGGTGGTAAGTCATTTATATAAACCAAAAATAAGAAAGGACCTAATATAGAGCCCTGGGGCACACCTAATTTAACTGCAGCGCCAACAAACTGCGTATTGTTTACAACAACCGTTTGTGTTCTATCACAGAGGTAAGAAGATAAGTCTTAGAGCATTATTTGATAGACCATAATGTTCCAATTTTAAACTAAGGGTCGCATGATCAACGCAATCAAAAGCTTTCGAAAGGTCACAAGTTCCCGAGGGAAAAGTGATAAACAACTTCTACGCGTATGGAGTCGCGGGCAAAAGCTACTAATAACATACTTACACACGTACAAAGTGATATAGCATGATTGGGTAAATTTCCGGGCGTTTCAACCGCCATCATTAGTGTTTTCAATATATTGACGAAATCAGTGACACTACAATAAACTCTGATGTTAATAGAAACTACACCCCTGATTCTGCTTCTGTTTACATCAGAAGTTGCTGCTAGGTGTGATTGATTCCGCCAATATATTGAAAACACTAATGACAGCGGTTGAAACGCCCGGAAATTAATCGATTAGGTACTAAACGTAAGGTTTTCTGTTTTAGCAAATCAAGGAGAATCATTTGTCAAGAAGGAGCCGATCACTTCCGAGATAAGTAACAACGCAGAGCACCCAGCGGCTCCGGCCTCCGCCGCACCGGAGCCGCTGCCGGGCGCGCTGCTGGGCTGTCAGCCCGCCCGCATCGACGGCTTCACATCGATTTTGGAACAAAGGCTCACAAGTCACATACAGAAAACCAATTTGTTAAAAGACAGTATTTTCACAACGGCTGCTTATTTAGGTAATTATCAAATTTAGTTAAGAATAGTTTATTAGGGTTCCATACCCAAAGGGTGCCAACGAAACCCTGTTACTAAGCATCCGCTGTCCGTCCGTCTGTCTGTCAGCGGGATGTATCTCATGAACCGTAATCCCATCAAAAACATAAATGTAGAGCAGTATGTTTCAATATTTTTTTTTTAAGGAAAAGCAAATCTAATAAAAGTCCACTACCTGCTTTAGCAGTTAATTTGCTGAAACCAGTTGACGAAAGAAATATCCCATCAAAAACATAACATGTACAAAAATGCCCAAGTCGCTTTCGGTTGGTGATGACCACTTCCTGATATGACCACTTCCAGATATGACCACCTCCCGATATGTCCGTTCCTGATATGACCACTTCCCGATATGGCAACTTCCCGATATGACCACTTCTTGATATATCAGTTCCCAGTGTTCAAAGTGAATGTATGTATAATAATGTCAGAGTTTATTATTGCATCCCTAGATGGCGTTGTTAGGTATAGAAACATGCTAACAGAAGTTCACCCTAGAATGTATAAGGCGTTTGAGTAATTTTTTATTAAATGTTCTCCATACAAGCGTTAAAGGTGGTTTAATTTATTTGAAAGAAACACTATCGATCAACATAATGGTCCTTCGAGCCGGATACATAGCGGGTTATCAGTGAAATGGATTTTGAATTGTCGGTGACCAGTACAAAGTGAGAATCGGATGGAACAAGTAACAAGCGCAGTGAGTAAAAAAAAGTGTAAGAAGATTTAAACTGTGAGTACTCTGTTAAATTGTGAACTGTCATTTGGACAGAAAATTTAGAAGCAAAATTAACTTAGAAAAATTTGGAAGTGATTAGTTAGGACTTAGAATAATTCGAGAAAAAGTGAACCAACGGGGAACCTATGTCCATTTTCATAGAGAATCTCAAACACTTGTAATTTTTTCATCGGTTGACTGGGACTTAGAAAAAATCTCGGACTTTGAAAAAATCTTCGACTTGTAAAATTTCTCTGACTTCAAATTTATTACTTATTTAAAGTGAGGCAACAATGGAAAAAATAATTAATCAGCAGAAAGATTACCAAATTCACATTAATAAGGCATTTGTTAATTTTAAAAAGAGTCCTAAAGATCGCATTACTGAGTCATACATTGACACTAGACTCGAAAACCTCGAGCAAATATGGCAACAATTTTGTCTTGGCCATCAAGAATTATTAAAAATAGATGATATAAAAGTTATAAACCAGACAAAGTACATAAAAGACGATGTGTATGAGGCTACAAATGAACAGTATATGGATTACAAATGCGAGCTTAAAAGTTGAATTGAAGGAATGGTCACCACAACAAAAACAAATGTCAGGAGTCCCGAGTGCTACAACGTCAAAAGCAAATCAAGTAAAACTACCGAGAATCACTATACCAATTTTTTCTGGAAAATACACGGAGTGGATGAGCTTCAGAGAATTGTTCATTTCACTCATCCACAACAACACAGAGATAGATAATATCCAGAAGCTTCATTATTTAAAAGCACACTTGTCAGGAGAACCAGAACAACTTTTGCGTCATAAGCCACTTACCAGTGATAGTTATGAGCAGTGTTGGTCTCTGTTAAAAGGTCGTTACAATAATAAACAATATTTAGGTAATTGTATACTAAAAAGATTCTTTGCACAAAAAACACTTTTAACTGAGTCCGCCACTGACATCAAAAACATGTTAGATTTAACTACTGAAACTTTAAGTGCTTTGTGTAGCCTTGGTGTCGATACAAGTTCATGGGATATAATTGTTATATACATTGTTAGTCAGAAACTAGACTTAGAAAGTCGTAGACAATGGGAATGTAAAGTTAGTGAGTCTCTGTCTAGTTCAGACCAATTACCAACTATGAGTCAATTCCAGGAATTCTTACAAACGCGGTATCATTCTTTAGAGTTTATAGATCCAAAACCAGGCTTCAGCAAACCTAGATTTCAGACAAACAATAGTTACAAGGGAATTGTCAATCATAACAAAGTTACTCCCGCGCAAGTGGTAAATAATTTGCATGTTACCGATGTCTCATGCAGTTTCTGTAAAGGTGAACACAGAGTCATAAATTGCAAAGATTTTGTGAATTTAGATGTAAATGAAATGTGAATTACAATCAGCAAACAATAACGGGTCGGCTGATAATCAGGTTGCTCTTCAAGTTCACTCACAGCAAATTACTCGAGCAAGGGGGCAAGATGCACCGGGTACCAGTATAAGTAATCACTTCGTAAATGAAGTCACCCAACAGGTTTTACTGGCTACTGCGGTCGTTGAGGCCAAATCATTGGATAGAGAAGAGTGTCATCTGCTTAGGGCATTAATAGATCAGGGGTCACAAGCCTCTTTCATCACCTCGGCGGCGGTTCAATTACTTGGGTTGAAAAGAACCTCTGCTAAGGGCCTAATCTCAGGATTGGGAGGTAAGGAAAATGTCATAAGCAGATCATCGGTGGAAATAACAATCACTTCTCGGGTTCAGTCTAATTATGTACTTAAGGTCACTGCGTACGTGTTAGACAAGTTAACGTCATATTTACCATCAGCTAGAACTGGACTCCCGGCCTGGCCGGAGTTGGGGAACTTAAATCTCGCTGATCCTGAATATCATACTCCAAACAAAATAGACATGTTGTTGGGAGCCGAGGTTTATGCTCAAATCATTGACACAGGTCTAGTCAAATGTCCATCCAAAGGGTCTCAGGTGGCACAAAATACAACTCTAGGCTGGATATTAAGTGGGCAAATTGGTTTAAATACGAACATAGCATGCAATGTGATTAACATGCATACACAGGTGGAACAGTTACTAAGGTCCTTTTGGGAAATTGAGTCGGAACCTAGTGACATCCAACGGATTATTTCACCTGAAGAACAAAAATGCGAGGATACTTTTAATTCAACCACTAGACAAGATGAAACGGGACGTTATATTGTAAGGCTTCCGTTTCGGGATGAAGAGCCAGCTTGCTTATATGGTCAATCTAGGGATGTAGCATTGAGAAGATTAAATTTTTTGGAAAAGAAGTTTCAAAAAGATCCTCACCTGAAATCAGAATATGCAAAGGTTATTAATGAATATTTAGAATTAAATCACATGAAAAAGCTCACGGAAAAGGAATCAAAAATAAATGGACTATACTTACCTTACCATGCAGTGATACATCAAGACAGAGAAACCACCAAATTTAGGGTAGTGTTCGACGCGTCCTGTAAAGGTACCAATAGAGTGTCCTTAAATGATGATCTATTAGTGGGCCCCTCACTGCAACCAGAATTGCGACATCTCATAATGCGGTGGCGACTGTATCCCATCTGCTTCACAGCTGATATTGTGAAGATGTATCGCCAGGTCATTGTGGATGAAAGGGACACTAAATATCAGCGGATTTTATGGCGAGATAATCCGGAGCAGGAAGTTGGTGAATACGAATTGAAGAGAGTCACGTTTGGGACGTCATCCGCGCCGTATCTTGCGGTTAAAAGTTTGTGTCAAACTGCAGTAGACGATGGAGATGAGTATTCATTGGCAGCTACCAGAGTACTTCAGGATTTCTATGTAGACGACCTGATGTCAGGTTGCGAAACGGTTCAGGAAGCTATAGAGATACACAAGCAATTAACAGAATTACTAGGAAAACACGGATTTGAGTTGCAAAAATGGTTGAGCAATAGCGAAGCATTGTTAAAAGGAATAAAGGAACGGAGTAAAGCACCAGGTGATAGCAAAAAGGTGGAAAAATCAGATACGCTATATAAAATATTAGGACTTACCTGGGACAGAGGAAACGATCAATTCGTTTATTCTGTGCATCTACCACCTCCAGTTACACCTATAACTAAACGAAAGGTTATATCCGATATATCTAAGCTATATGATCCTTTAGGTTGGATTGCACCGGGAATAATTAGGGCAAAGATCTTTATACAAAGGCTTTGGCTTTCTGGTATAGGATGGGATGATGAAGTACCAGCAGAGTTGCTTGCAGAATGGCTTGAGTTTAGAAATGGATTATCGGCGCTTATCAAGTTTCGCATGTGTCGCTGGACAAATAGTAGAAGTAATGTGGTTTTAACAGAGCTCCATGGGTTTTGTGATGCGTCCAATTTGGCATTTGGAGCAGTGGTGTATATGCGAGTCGTTGACATCGAAGGAAGAATCCATGTCACCTTGATCACTGCTAAAACAAGGGTAGCGCCTATAAAAACCTTATCTATACCTAGATTGGAGTTAAGCGGAGCAGTTTTACTATCGAAGCTGTTGAGAGAAGTTTCCAAGGTGTTAGGTGTTCCGGTAAATCACATACATGCTTGGACCGATTCAGAAGTTGTGCTCGCTTGGTTGAGTAGCCATCCAAGCAGATGGAAAACGTTTATTGGAAACAGGGTTTCGGAGATACTAACAGTAACGAATCGCAGCCAATGGTCTCATGTTCGGTCGGAATGCAATCCAGCTGACTGTGCATCGCGAGGTGTTCCACCTCAGGATTTAGTCGACAATAAATTATGGTTGCATGGCCCCGCATGGCTAAAAAATGAAATAATTGACTACAATTTTTCAAAACCAGTTAGCACAAATTTAGAAGAGAGAATTGTTACTCACGTTGCAGCGGTAGATAATCCTGTGGACGATGATATGTGGTCGAAGTTCTCGTCGTTAAAGAGGTTATTGCGTGTTGTCGCATATTGCCGTAGGATCTTGAAAGAAAATAAAAGAGAACATACTTACCTGTTAAATGAAGAAATACAAAATGCATTAGTCATCATGATTAAGAAATGTCAAGAGCAGGCCTTCAGAGAGGAAATAAAAAATATTAAACAAGATAGGAAAATAAAAACGAATAGTGTACTTACCTCTCTAAATCCATATATAGATGAGTTGGGACTGCTTCGTGTTGGTGGGCGGCTCTACTTTGCCAAACTAAACTACGACCAAAAGCATCCAATCATTTTACCGAAGTTGTCTTTCCTAACTCAGCTTGTGATCAAGGATGCTCATAAGAATACACTACATGGAGGCAGTCAATTGATGATAAATTATATAAGATCAAAGTATTGGATACCAGGTCTAAAGTGTCTTGTTAAGTTACATGTAAGAAAATGTGTTACATGTGTAAGATACGCAGCAGTCAATAAATCGCAGTTGATGGGGCAGCTTCCGTCTGCTAGAGTAACGGCTAGCAGAGCATTTTTACGTACAGGAGTTGATTATGCGGGCCCGATCAACGTGCGTGTTTCCAAAGGTCGTGGAAACAGATCATATAAAGGTTACATTTGCATTTTTATATGTATGGCTACACGAGCCATACACCTGGAAGCGGTCAGTGATCTGACTTCAGAAGGGTTTTTAGCAGCGTTCAAACGATTCGTGGCACGACGAGGTCACTGCAGTGATTTATATAGTGATAATGGCAGTAATTTTGTGGGTGCTGCACGAGAATTGAAAATGTTGTTCCACGAGGAGAAATCCAGATTTTTGCCAGAGATATCCGATTGGCTCGCTACCAATGAAACACAGTGGCATTTTATACCACCACATGCCCCGAACTTTGGTGGATTGTGGGAAGCAGGAGTCAAGTCCTGCAAATTTCATCTTCGCAGAGTAGTAGGTAATTCAACGTTAACCTTTGAAGAGATGACGACGGTACTGGCACAGATAGAGAGTTGCCTTAATTCCAGGCCCATTTCAGCCATTGACAATCAAGGTGAAATAATGTCCTTAACTCCGGGTCATTTCCTCGTAGGTGAACCATTGGTTTTAGCTCCAGATCGTGCATATGAAACTGCTTCAGTAAGCTCTTTACGGAGATGGCAATTTTGTCAACGTATGTTGCAAGATTTCTGGAAGCGATGGTCACAAGAATATTTAACGCAATTTCTACAAAGGCAGAAGTGGAAGCAGGTAACCCCCGAGCCCAAGATAGGTGATGTTGTGCTAGTGAAAGAACCTGACATGCCTCCCGCGAAATGGCTTTTAGGGCAAGTAGTTGAGACACATCCAGGAGTTGACAACATAGATAAAGATAAAAAAAGATAAAAGATATTTATTCAGTAAGTAGGCCGCACGGGCACTTTTACACGTCAAAATCTACCAGCGCTTCCCAAGAGGAGACCACTGCTGAGAAGAAGCGCCGCAAGAAACTCAACAGTTAGTCATTTTTTAAATGAAAATATAACAATGTCACTACTTATTCTAACATTATATAAAACTGTAAAAATAATATTAAATATCTGCGTAGTTTTGCAGGAAAACATGTCAGAATGACTACGAGAAAATTTATATATATATCACACAAAACAGTTTGACATGTCTTCCTACATAAACCGTGTCCCCTAGACAAGATACAGCGTTTACATGATTTTTATGAGGTATGTACGAGTAGTAGGTAAGCTATTGAACATTAAACATTAGTTAATTTTCTGGTTTAGGCCAAGCATTTTTGTCCGTTAGATAGTCCTCGACCCTATAGTACGCCTTTGACATCAACGACTTTTTCAAGTAATTTTTAAGTGCTGGAAGGGGTAACTCTAAAACTACGTCGGGTAATTTATTATAAAAATGAATGCATTGACCGACAAATGATTTATATACTTTACGGACACGAAACTTTTTTATGGCAATTTTATTTTTATTCCTAGTATTTATATTATGTATATCAGAATTTTTAACGAAAGAGTCTAGGTTCTTAATAACATACATAATATTTTCATAAATATATTGGGATGCTACTGTTAAAATATTAATTTGTTTAAAAAGTTCTCTTAATGAATCACGGGAATTTAAGTTATATATAGAGCGAATGGCCCTTTTTTGTAACACAAATATAGTTTGTATGTCAGCTGCTTTTCCCCAAACCAGAATACCGTATGACATAACACTATGAAAATAACTATGATAAACTAAGCGAGCTGTCTCAACATTGGTAAGTTGTCTAATTTTCCTAACGGCGTAAGCGGCCTTACTTAATTTGCCTGCTAGAACTGCTATATGGGGACTCCATTGCAAATTATTGTCTATAGTTATGCCTAAGAAAAGTGCCTTATCTACCATTTCTAAACACTCGCCATTAAGAAAAATACTAGAATTTACCGGTTTAACATTAGGCAAAACGAACCATTTAGTTTTCTTAGCATTGAGTAGTAAGTTGTTACTCGTAAACCAATTAAGTACTTTAACAAGCGCGGCGTTTATCCTACTGTAGTCGACGGATTTTCGGTCTACCTTGAAAATGAGTGATGTATCATCAGCAAATAATACAATATCACAAAGTGTATCTACTATGGGTGGTAAGTCATTTATATAAACCAAAAATAAGAAAGGACCTAATATAGAGCCCTGGGGCACACCTAATTTAACTGCAGCGCCAGCAGACTGCGTATTGTTTACAACAACCGTTTGTGTTCTATCACTGAGGTATGAAGACATAAGTCTTAGAGCATTATTTGATAGACCATAATGTTCCAATTTTAAAATAAGGGTCGCATGATCAACGCAATCAAAAGCTTTCGAAAGGTCACAAAATATTCCTACTGCATCACAAGATGTCTCCCAGATATTATATATATATTTAATAAGAACAGATGCTGCATCAGTAGTGGATCGTCCCTTGGTGAAGCCGAACTGATTACTGTTAAGCAGTTTATTTCTATTGAAGTGACCTAACATATCATTCATAACGCGAGTTGTAACGTTACGGTGTAAGAATTCTTTGTTAAAAAGATCTACTTCTAAAATATGTGTTTTGCCCGTGGAAAATTGTTGATATTTTGTTGATTAAGTTAATGTTTGATTATTTGTAAGAACTGTTGTTCTTGGTGGGCGGCATGTTCAAAGTGAATGTATGTATAATAATGTCAGAGTTTATTATTGCATCCCTAGATGGCGTTTTTAGGTATAGAAACATGCTAACGCCAATTTTACTAAGGAAATAATATATGTCATTTATATTGCTAATTAAATGTCTAGATGGTGCTGTTACGTACAGAAACATGCTAACAGAAGTTCACCCTAGAATGTATAAGGCGTTTGAGTAATTTTTTATTAAATGTTCTCCATACAAGCGTTAAAGGTGGTTTAATTTATTTGAAAGAAACACTATCGATCAACACCCAGTATGTCCGTTCCCGAAATGACCACTTCCCGACATGACCACTGCTTGATATATGAGTTCCCGTTAGTATGTCCGTTCCCGATTATGTCTCAGATCGCAAATTTTCTCAATACGTAGGTAGGTTAGGTTAGGTTCCTTTTTATATCAGGCTCGGAGGGCCAAAACAACCCAGAAATAGGAGCTCCGCATAGCGGAGCTCCGTCGACTCTGTCAAGTTAGATTTTTGGAAGCCAAAATATAACAGTACCTAAATATGTATATTATAGGGAAAGAAGGCATTCGGAAATTTTTATACAAGAAAATTAAAAATTATTATAATTTTGCAAGCATTTTTGGCGTTCAAGAAGTGGTCATATCGGGAGGTGGTCATATCGGGAGGTGGTCATATCTGGAAGTGGTCATATCTGGAAGTGGTCATATCGGGAGGTGGACATATCGGGAGGTGGTCATATCGGGAGATGGTCATATCAGGAAGTGGTCATATCAGGAAGTGGTCATCACCAACCGAAAGGTCGCAATGCTTCCACCGTAAAAAGTTGGGAGATCGAATGTAAACCAAGTCGGTTAATGCAGTACCTACCTATCTATGGGAGCAGCTATCCAACCACTTTGTCATAAATAGATACCTTGTTAGTTAGCTAACAACATTTTATAGTAACCATAATATCAATATTACATTTTTTTTATTTCTTTAATAAATAGAATGACTTGGCAATTGCACACAGCAACAGAATCTACTAAGTAATTTAAATAGTCCTCCAAACAAACAAAATAAATAAAAGCACAAAACGCTAATACTAGATAGATATTGTTTTATGTAGATTCTTTTGCCGTGTGCAATTGCCAAGTCACTGTATTTATTAAAGAAATAAAAAATAAAAAATATTGATATTATGGTTACTATAAAATGTTGTTAGCTTACTAACAAGGTATCTATTTATGACAAAGTGGTTGGATAGCTGCTCCCATAGATAGGTAGTGTAAAGTAATGAACCGATAATAAATGTAATTACCGGCTAATCACATTATTAGGCATTTTTCAGAAAAGAAATGCAAACGCATAATTTAGGCATAGATTAAAAGGGGTTTTAAAGGGTAAAGTTTATGTTGTTTAATATTTTAAAAATAAGCAACAAATTCTGTATAAAAAAACAATATGATGGAATCGCAAAGAAATATAAAAAAAAGGTATTATCTTTCTGATCACAGACTTTAAAGCTATAAAATTTTTGGTTTAATAATCAAAACAATAATCGTTTAGTTTAGCCCAAAAACTTGCTTAACCGACCACTAAAGAGAATTCTAACCGGAGACTATGAAAATACTGAATTTAAATGATATTTAAATCTACTCTAGTTAAGGTCCCTATGAAGGAAAGTACTTTCACTCATTTAAAAACCTAACGAAACAAATACTACTATTATCATACTACAGGTTTTAAGACGTGGCTGAATTAATTTTAGTTGGTTGAAGTGATTTAAAGAAATAATTTTAAAAAGTTATCTTGATAAATCCTGGAACGACGTAATGTAGAATTTCCTCTTATAGACCGCGTATGACACCGCTGCCGACGACATGCTTCTAGCGCCGTGATGTTAATCGCAGACGGACTTCATACCGCGCTCGTACAATCAGATTTTCATGAAGTAGAATAAATTGTTAGCCGGTACGGGCTTGCTGCAATTTGAAAGAGTACAACCTATACATAGTGAAACCTACGTGAACCTAACCCAATGGAGAGAATATCAACCAAACTTACCCAATTTTGATGGAGATCGGCATTTAACATCAATACATTTTTATAAACACTGTTACTAGGATCGGTATCACTAATCAATCAATGTTGTTGTACACGAAGATAATTTCAACCAAAATGTATGAACTTTTATATGGATTTTACTGCGAATTCATTTGCGATCAGATAGATAATGACACAACTTCATTATTCTCGCGAACCCATCATGAAATTTGAAATTCAAATTAAAAGAAAACAAATAACCTGCCATGTATCAAACAGGCATAATGGTCAAGGAAAATGTTGCAACCATAAAAAGGTTGTCAATGGCAAAGAATTAACATAAGCATAGAAGTGCCGCTTCACGTAGCTATAATGCTACAGTTATCCCCATATTAACAAAAAAAAAAAAAATTAATCCCACGAAAAAAATATCTAAGTGACAACCCTAGAGAAAATGTGTGTTACACCCCTGAAGTCAACAAGGACTTGCACAGTGCGTATTCCAAATTCAAACAAAAACAAGTGAACGTTGTTCTCTTAAGCAAACATCATAACAGACGATTCAAAAAAATTGGGCAAAAATCAACCTTAATGACATTCCAAAGGAAAAGATATAAGAGTGAACTGTTAACAAGTTCTACGGACAAACCGTGTTATTTAGACAACTACTAACCTAACTAACACGCTAACTAAATAGCCTAAGATCGCTCGAGTGAACGGATAAGTTATAACTATATTAGCCTAAGAACACTAACCTAAATATCTTAACTATGTTTATTTAAACTACAATAGACCAAACAACAGCCTAAGAACACTAACCTATGTATCTTAACTATGTTTATTTAAACTACAACCGACGAAACAACTAACATGTGATAACATCACGTTGACATACAGTGACAAGTCATTATGACACCACGTCATAGTATGTCAAAACGTATAATAATAAGCCTAGCACTAACACCGCACTAGCACTATCACTATCTAATAAGAAATAGGGTAACATAAAATAAATGACATATTATGTTATCAGCATATAGCAACCAAGATAGTTCGCATTATAACCAATAAAGGGTACGAATCAAAGTCGTAATTAACAACTAGTTAAACACGTCTGTTTAACTACCAACATTGATATAGACACCATACATATTCATTTGTTATAACAGAACATAATCAAACGACAATATATAACCGGAATATAGATCAACGCTATAATAACAGCAAAATAGTATAAATTGACATAAATTATTACGTGAATTAAGGTTGAAATAAGTGAACAAGTCTAGTAAAAACTAATTTGGCAAAGGGAAATCATGATATAAAAAAACTTATTAATTACACGGCGAGATGCATGAATTAAAAATTAAGAATCATCCGGACAATTCCTAAATGTTAACACAGCAACATCAACTGACAATAAACCAACCAAACTAACAGTTAGCCCGATATAGTACATTTCGATCAAAGTCAAAGTCAAATATTTATTCAGTAAATTGGCCACATACGGGCTCTTTTACACGTCAGTAATATAGAGTTCAATTCTCAATATGTTACTTCTGTCATCGGATCCCAAACTTACCGCAATGAGGTCAACACTAAATAAAAGAAACAGACAAACCTTATTTATTGAGACCTTGGACCTTCTAATCAATTCCGAATCGCAAAATGATTCGGAATTAAATGCAGAAATAAGTGACGCAGAACAATAAACAATAAAATTAAACTGCAACCTATTTATTGCACATTACTAATGAAATCTGGATAAATGATATAATGATAATATCCTTAATGATAATTAGATATAAAATTTTTACTTAATGCCAACTCATTAGGAATAATTACGAGTAATTTAGTTAATTTTTACTTTTAATCATGCTCATTAGGGGGCAGGGAGATAGAGAACCAAAAAGTGAGATATGTAATTATTCCCATTAACTCATTTTTGTAATTGCATCTCATCTAAAGCCATTATTTAATTTTATTCCATGATTAAACGTGTCTTACAATCTTAAATACCTACTAAAAACCTAGTTTTCCCCATATAAAACGTTTATGATTTTAAAAAAAAAAGTGCACCTATCCGGGAAATTTTGAGTACGTCGAAAAATCAGAAATAATTGGTACTAAATTCGTGCGGAAGGATATTACGGGAAATTGGGCACTTCCTGAGATATTCCGTTTTTTCATATACAATCCATACAAAATTTTCGTAAAAAAATTATTACTCGTCGGTTTTCCAGCCAAATTGACTCATATTCATTTTTTTTACCTAATTATGACGAGAAGACTAAATTTCAATAAAAAAAATAGGCACTTGGAAAATTAAGTCCCTATTTCTATGGAGAGGCCATTTTCGTTCCACAGTGCGGCGCTTCTTCTCAGCAGTGGTCTCCTTGAAAACTTAAGATAAACAAATTTGTTGTAAGTTCGATCTTTCGCAGTGACATTATGAAGAGGTGTTTTTTAGCTTTTATTCGACTAGAATGGATTTTGTTATTATTATTGAACCCATTTCAATGCAAGTTTTTTTTCAAATGCATGTTCTATACATAAATATAAACAATTGTAAATATAAAACATTGTACTTTTATTACCTAAGTATTGTTATTTACGATTATTTGTGTATCGTTTATTTATAAAAACAATATCGAATGTTGCCTTTGGAAACTTAAAATATTTTTGCAGTAAGAAAAAACGCCTCTTCATAATGACAAAAATTTTGACAGGCGTTTCGGCAGCTATTCCGTTCCATTCAGACAACTTATTATGAACGGTTTTTCAATATTCAATATTGAAAAATAAACGTGTTATAATGATGAAGAGGTAAGTAATAAAATATGAAATATGTATATTTTTCGTATCCTTATATTAATAGTAGGTTTTTATGTTGATTACGACATTTAAAGGAAACCAATATTAACACTCATCAATAAGTAGTCATGAATTGGAATACGTGTATAAATTTAAAAAAATTGGAAAAGTAAAAAGCACTAGTTCGCGAAAACCAACTTTCCGCACGATATACAGCTACGAAAAGTATCACTTTTTGAGCAACTGTGTTAAAAATATCTTTTTTAACACAGTCCATTTGTCTACCACAAGCCCTGAAATATCAACATCTCAAATTCAACAGACAAACATAAATGTTCCTGGAAAACTCATAACAATTTCGTTTACAAATTGTCCTAATATGATTAACAGCACTTTTAATATTAATTTTACTTTTTACAAATATATTTGTATCATTTCCTCACATGTTTGAGAAAAGCATTATATATGCCTTGGCGGAAACGGGGGGATTGCCTGACTCGTATTTTAGCAGGCCTCGCTATTGCTCGGCCTGCTATCCACCTCGTCAGGCAATCCCTTACTTTCCGCGCCTAGGCAATAATGTACTATTTCTCAAACATGCTCAGAAAGGATGGCATTTCTTTTGAAAAACGTAGACGCGAAGGGCCTCATTTTCTTCCTAGGAGTAAAATAAACGTATGAAAACCCATTTTTGTCTGCTGAGATATTTTTTTTAAAGTGCTGTCAAATGCATACAGAATAGAAAGGACCAAGAAATAAATCTCATACAGCCAAGGCAACTGCTCGTTTTCGTAGCACAGTGCGTGTGTTTTCTTCTTTGTAAATTTCTTTAAAATTGTCTATGGTTAGAAAAAAAATTAAAAATAAAAACTTATTGAAATTTAAACGTAGAACTTACTGTTGTTGTGTAAAAGCTACAAACATCAAGTCCTCGGCACTTCACGGTATTAAATTTGAATTCTATTGCTGTCAATATTATGTCAAATTCTACAAGTGTGAAATGGTTGAATTGGATCATTTTCCCTAAGTTACGTCCATTTGTCTACCACAAGCCCTGAAATATCAACATCTCAAATTCAACAGACAAACATAAATGTTCCTGGAAAACCCATAACAATTTCGTTTACAAATTGTCCTAATATGATTAACATCACTTTTAATATTAATTTTACTTTTTACAAATATATTTGTATCATTTCCTCACATGTTTGAGAAAAGCATTATATATGCCTTGGCGGAAACGGGGGGATTGCCTGACTCGTATTTTAGCAGGCCTCGCTATTGCTCGGCCTGCTATCCACCTCGTCAGGCAATCCCTTACTTTCCGCGCCTAGGCAATAATGTACTATTTCTCAAACATGCTCAGAAAGGATGGCATTTCTTTTGAAAAACGTAGACGCGAAGGGCCTCATTTTCTTCCTAGGAGTAAAATAAACGTATGAAAACCCATTTTTGTCCGCTGAGATATTTTTTTTAAAGTGCTGTCAAATGCATACAGAATAGAAAGAACCAAGAAATAAATCTCATACAGCCAAGGCAACTGCTCGTTTTCGTAGCACAGTGCGTGTGTTTTCTTCTTTTTAAATTTCTTTAAAGTTGTCTATGGTTAAAAAAAATAATTAAAAACAAAAACTTATTGAAATTTAAACGTAGAACTTACTGTTGTTGTGTAAAAGCTACAAAAATCAAGTCCTCGGCACTTCACGGTATTAAATTTGAATTCTATTGCTGTCAATATTATGTCAAATTCTACAAGTGTGAAATGGTTGAATTGGATCCTTTTCCCTAAGTTACGTCCATTTGTCTACCACAAGCCCTGAAATATCAACATCTCAAATTCAACAGACAAACATAAATGTTCCTGGAAAACCCATAACAATTTCGTTTACAAATTGTCCTAATATGATTAACATCACTTTTAATATTAATTTTACTTTTTACAAATATATTTGTATCATTTCCTCACATGTTTGAGAAAAGCATTATATATGCCTCGGCGGAAACGGGGGGATTGCCTGACTCGTATTTTAGCAGGCCTCGCTATTGCTCGGCCTGCTAACCACCTCGTCAGGCAATCCCTTACTTTCCGCGCCTAGGCAATAATGTACTTTTATTTTATTACGTTACGTTAGTATTCTAAGACCAAGGCAAGGATACCAACAGCCAAAGTACACAATAAAGCTTCATGAAATAAACTTATAATTTTTATTTCGTCGCATTTATTATTATTATTATTTTTATCATGTTGCTATTTCATTTCCTAGCAATCGAAGTGAAAAGTAGAGTGTACAACTCGTCCGTAAAACCCATTTAACACTCGACTTTATATCCATCCTGGCTCGCAAGCTCGCTTGGATGGATAAACGTCTCGCGTGAAATGGTGCGTTTTATGCACTTGTTCTACTACTACTATCTACTATTATCTTTTTTATCGAAGTCGGTGGCAATAGTAGTTTATGTGACTGGTGCATAATACCTAATTATGTACAGTTACATACACTATTTTATCTACATACATATTATAAGCTCTCTATGATGTGAACAGGAACTATAAAAAATTGTACTTTTTAATTATTTTATAGGCTATATATTGTGAATGTCGTGTACGCCTGTTATTGACATGCATATCAACTCTTCTCTTATTATTTTAGCTATTGTAATTGTGTTAATATGTTTGTTGTTGGTGTACCTTATTTAATAAATAAATAAATAAGGAACCGCATGTTACGACCGGCATAGCGGCGCGGCATTGATCAATTATTAGAACGTCAAAAATGGCGGCAACCGTAGTTTTTTTTTTATTCAGAGACAATCTAGAGTCGACCTCTACTATCATATCGTTCGATATCAAGTAACATACGAGATTTGTCAAAATTGTATGCAGTTGACATTTCATTTCGAATTAAATGTCATCTCGATTGATATTAGAATTGAGGTCAAATAAAATTGTTTTGTTTTTCAAAGATGTTCGAAATTTGAAACTCATAACTTTATCAAATTTTATATCGTTATAAGAACATTATGTTACTGCTACAGATAAGAAAATTATCATAGTAAAATTGATTGTTGTAATGCTGGTCATTGCCAACGGATTCTGAACGCATTATAGAGGATTTATGATATGTGTGTAGATAAAAATCATTACTGTGTCACAGCTCTTGTGTATACCTACAGGTAGATTCGCTAAAGCTGGCACGAATGCCTTGTGAGTGCCGTTCCTTTAAAGGTTGTTCAAATTTCAAACCGAAAGCCTGTATTTATTTTTTCGCACATGTAAACTTTCATTCTCTTGTTCGATCCATTCGTGCCAGCTCTTGTGAATCGACCTGTACTGACACCGGCTTGGACATATTTCATATACGTACGAGTATTAGGCACTAAGTAGGCATTTCCTAGGACGCCATTCTTTATTTATCCCTTTTCAGTGGGTTTTTGAAGACGGTTTTATTTATTTTTACCAATATAAAGACAATAATGGTTACTGTGAATCAATCTTAAGAGATAGACATATGCCATCGTGGTATTTTTCTTTCTTTCTTTTATTTAGGCTTACGGTTTAGCCAGTGTAACCTATGTAAGCGCCCGAAAATATATTTTTTTAATGACTTCATTAGAAAACGTTTGATTATCTCTACTATAAAAACTTAATTAGAATGTAATCTAAATATATAAAACAAAGTCGGGTAAAATGTGCCAACACCGACCATATTAAATAAATGACCAAGCAAATAAAAATGATTATGATTATTACTTTTTTTTTTTTTTTTATAAGAGGGAGGCAAACAGGCATGCGGGTTACCTGATGGGAAGTAATCACCACGGCCCATGAATACCGACAACTCAAGTAAAGTTCTTTGTTTCAGCAAATCAAGCGGAATCATTTGGCAAAAAGGATCCGAGCATTTCTGAGACGAGCTACGCAGAGCACCCAGCGCCCCAGGCCTCTGTCGCGCCAGAGCCTCAAACGGGAAAACTTTTAGAAAGCCAGTCCACCCGCGTCGCTGACTTCCAATCTATTTTGGAACAAAGACTCACGAGTCTACAACACATTACTCAGGAACCTAATATAAAAATCAAAACTGGTGGTGGTAACAAGCTCAAACGTGACCGCAAGGAGGCTCGGGGCCGTGAGAAACCTTTTGAATGCGGTGTCTGTTCGAAGCGGTTTACAGATATCGGCAGTTTGAACAAGCACAAGCGCTGCCACACGGGAGATAAACCATACGTGTGCGATATCTGTTTGAAGCAATTTGCGCAAAAGGGCGATTTGGAAAAGCACAGTCGTATTCACACGGGAGTCAAGCCATTTGAGTGCGATGTTTGCTCGAGGCAGTTCACAGAAAAAGGCACTTTGAATAGGCACATCCGTATTCATACGGGAGAGAAACCTTTCAAGTGCGAGATCTGCTCGAAACAATTCAGGCATAAGGGCCATCTGGACACGCACATGCGTCTCCACACAGGAGAGAAACCTTATGGGTGCAGTATCTGCTCTAGACATTTTACGCAAAAAAGTAGCTTGGATAAACACATGCGCCTTCACACGGGGGACAAACCCTTTAAGTGCGACGTCTGTTCAAAACACTTCACAGATAAAAGCGGTTTGACCTGGCACAAGCGAATTCACTCCGGCGAGAAACCTTTTGAGTGTGACGTCTGCTCAAAGCATTTCACAAAAAAAAACCATTTGAACACCCACCAGCGTCTTCACACGGGTGATCGACCTTACGCGTGCGATATCTGCTCGAAGCAATTTGCTCAAAAGAGTGTTTTGGTCATGCACATGCGTGTTCACACGGGAGACAAACCTTTTGAATGCGATGTCTGTTCGAGGCAGTTCACAGCAAAGGGCAGTTTGAAGAACCACTACCGTGTTCACACGGGAGATAGACCTTTCGAGTGCGATCTCTGCTCAAAGCGATTCAGGCATAAGAACAATTTGGACGCGCACAAGCGTATTCACTCAGGAATAAAACCTTTTGAATGCGATGTGTGCTTTAAGAAGTTTACAGAAAAGTACACTTTAAACTGGCACAAGCGTATTCACTCGGAAGAGAGACCTTCTGAGTGCAATGTCTGCTCGAAGCGGTTCAGGCAAAATGGCGACTTGGCCAAACACATGCGTGTCCACACAGGTATTAAGCCTTTTGGGTGTGATATTTGCTCAAAACTATTTGGGAAAAATAGCGATTTAGTCAGACACAAGCGTATTCATACGGGGGAGAAGCCTTTTGAGTGCGAGGTCTGCTCGAAGCGGTTCAGGGACAGGAGGAACTTGGTCGACCACAAGCGTATTCACGCGGGAGAATGAGTGTGATATTTGCTCATAGAAATTTGTATAAGCGTATCCAAACTGATATTAAACCCTTTGTGTGTAATGTCTACTTGAAGAAGCTCGGAGGAAAAGCGGTTTGAACTGACACAATCATACCGACATGAGAGAGCAACCGGATAAACCTGCTGAAAGTAGTTGGCCACCGCAGCTTACTTAAAATAGCGACGGTCTAATTCGGACAGAAACAGACGAACATGGCGAAACTATAAGGGTTCTTGGTTTGACTACAGAACCCTAAAGCCTGACATATACCCACCTAGCTGTATTGTAGTGTAATTATGTACTATAAACATAAAAGCTTTAAAAGGAATTATGCTGTATAGTGAATCTCTAAATAATTTCTTAGTTTGAATATTTGAGATAAGTATTATATGTGATCATGAACGAGAAGATATTTCAGACTTCAGCAGACTTATTTTATGTATATTCTATTCTTTACTATTACCATATTTATCGCAATTAAAGATTTTGCATCTGTACGAGTATGTCTCTTTGTCCGTGTGCTGCCCTGTCTGTAGCGTTCTTGTTCGTTCATAATCTTAAAAACTTGTTAACGAATTTAGCTTAAAAACAATTCGCATTGAAAGTATCTGTTTAGAGATATGAGCAAGCTAAGGGCGCTTTGATAATTTACCTTTTAGTTTATCGTCCACGGTATATGGCAGATTTATAAACCGCGGCGTCCCGTTATGTTGAGGACAGAGTTGGGCAAAAATTATCTATTTACGAAAAACCCGGAAGATAACTAAATCATATTTTATTTGAAGTAACTAAATAATCCGTCATTTGTTATTTTGAATTTATCTAGATCAGTTTCATTTTTAACCGACTTCAAAAAAGGAGGAGGTTCTCAATTCGTCTGTATGTTGCTTTTTTTTTTTTTTTTTTTTGTATGTTTGTTACGCGATTACTCCGTCAATTGTGGCCCGATTTTGAAAATTCGTTTTTTGTTTGAAAGGGTATACTTTCGAGGTGGTCCCATTGCCACGAAATCAGAATCTGATGATGGGATCCATGAGAAATTGAGGGAACTCCTCAAAAGTTATAGGCACACATACAGCGATTTTGGTATTACCTGCAAGACCTTAAGAAATTGCATTACAAAAGCACCTCTTGGCGAAGAGGAACTGATGATGAAGACCAGAGGTGACCACCGGAACTGGCTTAGTCGTTAGTGATTGACGCCAGCAATGAGATTTCTTTATTAAGACTATGAAGCTAGTTTTATACTCATTATAACACATATGGTGAAGTGCAACTGATGGTGAAGTACCGGGAGAACTCCTCAATGATTAACGGCCCTGAATCTTGGGCAGCGACATTTTGTTAAGGGTAAATATATCGAAGTCGGTGGCAATAATCATGGTGTCATTGCTACTGTGTATACCTACTTGACACCGGCTTGGATATATTCTATGTACCTATTCGGCACTAAATAGGCTATTCCTAGGACTCCTATGAGGCTGCTTTTTATTTAACGCTTTTTAGTAGGTTTTGAAGACGGTTTTATTTTTTTGTTAATTTTTTTTTTATCTAGATAAATTAGTTGGGATTTTAAATAAAAGATGAATGTCAGTAGTACAGTCATGTAGAACTAGAAGTGGTCGGGCATGATGAAATGAAAATAACCTACAACAAAAGTAATGAATGTTTTGTACATACTTAAATATATGAAATATAAATACATATGGGACATTTTTCTCCTGTAGTAGCTACTATATTCTTTCCATAAGTGTGTTGAATAGCTATTCAAGAAACATATACCGTAGACTGATCGTGTCGATACTGTGATGTAATTGGTATACAGCCTGTTTTGGCTTGTGATTATTTTATTGCATGTTGAAAAAAGAAGAACAAATTAAGCATCATAAAATGTCAACCAGACGATATTGCAGCGTTTATGTTGCAACAATTATTTTCTGATTATGTGAGCAATGTCAGTGTGACGTTTTGACCCGACGTGTCATTCTGTATACATTTATTATTATAAGCTTACTTCAATAACAAACGAGGTCGGTTATCTTCATCTAGATAATTTATCTAAATAAAAAAGTTGTCAACGCACTATTTGTCAATCAATCCATCATTTATTTGCTAATAAAACATAATGTTACAGAGTGGTAATGAACAATTATGTACAACCAAGATTGGCATGCAAAAATAATATTCTAAACACATCTACTTAAAATAAGATATAAATATAACCATTTAAATAAGAAGACTTCAGCTACAATTTAAGGGCTATAGATTCACCTAAGTATACCGTTCATGTCACTAGTAATGGCAAGCCTGGTCAAACATTTTACTAAAGAATTCTTCCAATTTATAAAAAGGCCTTGTCATTAGATATAATTTCTCGAAAAACTTTTTCGAAAAATCATGTAAATTATCGCATTGTTTAATGTCATTGTTTAATCAATTATAGATTTTAATTGCATTATATTCTAGACTATTCCTATAATTAACGTAATTATTGTGTACTAGCTTTCCGCCCGCGACTTTGTCTGCGGAGAGTCAGTAATTTCGTTGAAAAGTAGGTAGGTACAAATAAAATTTTCATTAAGTACGTATCATAAAAGGACAGACTTTCCAAAAAAATAGTAAAAACTAAACTGTTTCCTAAAATTTGTTCGCTTTTTAGTGTTTGTTTAATTATTATGTGATTATGTATTACATGCAGCACATATACACTACATTCATGCCATTAATGCTTATTGCCAATTCTTCATCACTCTTGATAAAATGGGGCTATCCAATATGCAGGGACATTAATCGTTGAAGAACTCTCCTGGTACTTTGCGAAACTTCCATTTCACCACATTCATTAGGGGCTGTTCATTTATTACGTAAGACAATTTTAACCAATTTCCGAACCCTCACCCCCTACGTAAGAAAAAATAAGACTTGGATGAACCCCCTCTCTCCTTTTTAATCTTACGTAAAAACATTCTACCCCATGTAAGAAAAAATAAGACTTATTCAGACCCCCTCCCCCAAATCGTCTTACATAGTAATAAATAAACAGCCCCTTACAAATCATGGGCAAAAGTAGCGTGTTGTGAAATACTTATTATTAAGGAGTTCCGATGGTCATGTCTGGTCATTAATTTCACTTTACCAAATGGTGCTTTTGGAATGTAAATGTTCTGTACAGAAGTTTGAAAATCGCTGTATGAGTCCTTTAAATGTTTGAAGGGTGCTGTCAATTTACCTGGGATTCATAATAAAAATCCTATTTTATATTTAGTAGTCTAGAAACCAATTTTCACATATCTAACTTCAAAAATAACAAAACTCTTAAAAATTGCCACTCCCATTTTCACCCTCTAAGGGGTAGTATTTCCAAAATCACCAAAAGTACTCTTGGTTTGTAAGCAGTAGCTTTAACACTAACTTCATTAACTTCAAAAATGTCTTCATTCCCATTAAAACTTTCACCTCCCTTTTCAGCCACTTAGGGATAGTTTTTCGGAAATCACCAAACGTTTTATTTTTTATTTGTTAACAGTGCCTTTTATACCATTTTCCACGTTTCTAACTTCAAGACTGACCAAACCCCCATACAAATTTTAACCCCCCATTTCAGCCCCTTAGGGGAAGTTAATCCAAAATAACTGAAATTGTTTTTTTATTATTTCTTAATAGTAGCGAATATACCAATTTCCACGTTTCTAACTTAAAAAATTTACCGAACTCCTATACAAATTTCTACCCCCCATTTCACCTTTTTAGGGGTAGATGTTTCCAAACACGCCAACGTAATATTTTTTATTTGTTGACAGTAACCTTTATACCAATTTCCACGTTTCTCACTTCAAAATTGACGAAACTCTCATACAAATTAACACCTCCCATTAAATCCCATTAGGGGTAGTTAATCCAAAATAGTCGAAAGTGATATTTTTTATTTGTACCTAAATACCAATTTTCATGTTTCTAACTTTAAAAACAACCAAAATCCAAACTTTAACCCCTCATTTCATCCTCTTAGGGGTAGTTTATCCAAAATCGCCAAAAATTGTTTTTTTCTTAACCTATAAGTATACCAAATTTCACGTTTCTAACTTCAAGAATAACCAAACTCCCATAAAAATATTAGCCCCCATTTCATTACCTTAGGGGTAGTTTATCCAAAATCACTGAAAGTTATTTGTTGACAGGAGCCTTTATACCAATTTCCACGTTTCTTACTTTAAAATTGACTTTACTCCCATACAAATGTTCACCCCCCAATTCACCCACTTAGGGGTAGTTTTTCCAAAATCGCCAGAAGTTTTATTGTTTTGTTATTTAACAGTAGCCTATATACTAATCTCCACGTTTCTAACTTCAAAATTGACCACACTCCCATACAAATTTCCACCCCCCCATTTCATCCCCTCAGAGGTAGTTTATCCTAAATTGCCGAACGTTATTTTTTTTCATTTGTTACCACTTAACAGTAGCCTATAAGTATACCAATTTCCGCGTTTCTAACTTGAAAAACGACCAAACTCCTATACAAACTTTAACCCCCCATTTCATCCCCTTACGGGTAGTTTATCCAAAATCACCGTAAGTAGTGTTTTTTATTTGATAACAGTATTCCTATAGCAATTCCCACGTTTCTAACTTGAAAATGACCAAACTCCCATATAAACTTTAACCCCCCCATTTCATCCCCTTTGGGGTAGTTTATCTAAAATCACTAAAAACAGTGTTTTTTATTTGATAATAGTATTCCTATAGCAATTTCCACGTTTCTAACTTGAAAAACGACCAAACACCCATACAAACTTTAACCCCCCATTTCCACCCCTCAGGGGTAGTTTATCCAAAATCGCCGAAAGTAGTTTTTTTTATTTGTTATTTTAAGTATATGTAGCAAGTTTCAAAGGTCAAACTTCATTGGTTTTTAATTTATAGTGGTATGAATTCCAGTAATATGAAAAATAAAACCCTCTTTTTTGCGTTTTAGGATAAGAATAAAAAAACTATGAAACAGGTATTTCTTTATTTTTATTAATAAGTATTTATTCTGAGTTTGATGATCCTAGGACAATCTAAATTTCTTTTTCCATACAAACTTTACCCCCTCTTTTTACCCCCTTCTTCTAACATTTTCCAAAATTTCTGTTAAGTATTTTTTTAATTGAAAAATTTTTTTTTACAAAATTTAAACCGTATTCAAAAATCGACTAAAACGGGTTAAATAAAGATCGGCCTCCTAAGAGTCCTAAAGGTACATTAAATATATCCAAGCCGGTGTCAAGTAGATACACAATAGCAATGACACCATGATTCTTGCCACCGACTTCGATATATTTCATGTACCTTTAGGCACTAAATTAGGCAATTCCTAAGACACTTAGGAGGCCGATCTTTATTTAACCCTTTTTAGTCGATTTTTGAAGACTGTTTATTTTTTGTAAAAAATTTTTTTTCGCTTTTTAGTGATGCACCTAATATTATTAAGTACCTATATGATAAAGCACATAAATATCACATTAAGAAACAATAGCCTAATACCAATTTCTCATCACCCTTATCAAAATGTCGCTGTCCAAAATGCAGGGCCGTTAATCATTGAGGAGTTCTCCCGGTACTTCACCATCAGTTGTACTTCACCACATGCATTATAATCAGTGTAAGAGTAGCTTTATGTTCTTTATAAAGAAATCTCATTGCTGGCGTCAATTACTTACGACTAAAAAGTTCCGGTGGTCATCTCTGGTCTTCATCATCAGTTCCTCTTCACCAAGAGGTGCTTTTGTAATGCAATTTCTTAAGGTCTTGCAGGTAATACCAAAATCGCTGTATGTGTGCCTATAACTTTTGAGGAGTTCCCTCGATTCCTCATGGATCCCATCATCAGATTCTGATTTCGTGACAATGGGACCACCTCGGAAGTATACCCTTTCAAAAAAAAAAAGAATTTTCAAAATCGGTCCACAATTGACGGAGTAATCGGGTAACAAACATTAAAAAAAAAAAAAAAAAAAGCAACATACAGTCGAATTGAGAACCTCCTCCTTTTTTGAAGTCAGTTAAAAATAGTAATTGTAATTTTTGTGTCTAAGCATAATAATATTTTTGTCTATAATGAAGGTGAAATCTAACAAAATATTTACACCGAAAGCCACTAAATCAGCAAAATACATGGCTTCGGTTATATATACCCTTAAATGATAGAAAAACTTAGTAATAAGTAGTGCTTTAGTGCTAAACATGCTCAATAAGGACGGCATTTCTTTTGAAAAACGAAGACGCGAAGGGCCTCATTTTCTTCCTAGGAGTAAAATAAACGTATGAAAACCCATTTTTGTCCGCTGCGATATTTTTTTTAAAGTGCTGTCCAATGCATACAGAATAGAAAGGACCAAGAAATAAATCTCATACAGCCAAGGCAACTGCTCGTTTTCGTAGCACAGTGCGTGTGTTTTCTTCTTTTTAATTTTCTTTAAAATTGTCTACGGTTAGAAAAAAAAAAAAAACTTATTGAAATATAAACGTAGAACTTACTGTTGTTGTGTAAAAACTACAAACATCAAGTCCTCGGCACTTCACGGTATTGAATTCTATTGCTGTCAATATTATGTCAAATTCTACAAGTGTGAAATGGTTGAATTGGATCCTTTTCTCTAAGTTACGTCCATTTGTCTACCACAAGCCCTGAAATATCAACATCTCAAATTCAACAGACATACATAAATGTTCCTGGAAATCCCATAACAATTTCGTTTACAAATTAATTGTCCTAAGTAATATGACTAACATCACTTTTAATATTAATTTTACTTTTTACAAATATATTTGTATCATTTCCTCACATGTTTGAGAATAGTACATTATTGCCTAGGCGCGGAAAGTAAGGGATTGCCTGACGAGGTGGTTAGCAGGCCGAGCAATAGCGAGGCCTGCTAAAATACGAGTCAGGCAATCCCCCCGTTTCCGCCAAGGCATATATAATGCTTTTCTCAAACATGTGAGGAAATGGAATAATTTTCACTTGTGGCAGGCAATCCTGCACAGACTAACTTTGCCTGATCAGTTAACTTGCCTACTAAAAACTGAACACGTTCACTATCTGTTAGACGCGGGTGGTTATAGTACTAGCTGTCTGCCCGCGACTTCGTCTGCGGAGAGTCAGTTATTTCGTTCAAAAGTAGGTAGGTACAAATAAAATTTTCATTAAGTACGTATCATAAAGGGACAGACTTTCCAAAAAAAATTGTAATGTTTCCTAACATTTGTTCGCTTTTAAGTGTCCCATTTCATCCCCTTAGGGGTAGTTTATCCAAAATCACCGAAAGTAGTGTTTTTTATTTGATAACAGTATTCCTAAAGCAATTTCCACGTTTCTAACTTAAAAAACGACCAAACTCCCATACAAACTTTAACCCCCCATTTCCACCCCTTAGGGGTAGTTTATCCAAAAGCGCCAAAAGTAGTTTTTTTTATTTGTTACTTTAAATATATGTAGCAAGTTTCAAAGGTCAAACTTCATTGGTTTTTTTTTTTATAGTTGTATGAATTCCAGTAATTTGAAACATAAAACCCTCTTTTTTGCGTTTTTGTATGAGATTTAAAAAAAAATCTGAAACAGGTTTTTCTTTATTTTTATTAATAAGTATTTATTCTGAGTTTGATGATCCTAGGACAATCTAAATTTATTTTTCCATACAAACTTTACCCCCTCTTTTTACCCCCGTCTTCTAACATTTTCCAAAATTTCTGTAGCCTAAATGTTATTCTGATTTTATATAAATATATTTATGAAAATTTCATCATTATCCGTTCAGTAGTTTTTACGTGATGCTCAGTCAAACAAACAAACAAACAAATAAACAAACAAACAAACAAACAAACAAACAAAATTTTTTAAAATGGTTTTAATATGTTCAGTTACTTATTATAAGTCGCCCTGATCGGTTTTTTTTTTTTAAATCTTCCATGTACAGACTTTTTGGTCTTATCGATTTTATTATATGTATAGAACCTTATTGCCAATTCTTCATCACTCTTGAAAAATTGGGGCCATCTAATATGCAGGGATATTAATTGAAGAAGAACTTTCCTGGTACTTGGCGAAACTTCCATTTCACCACATTCATTAGGGGCTGTTCATTTATTACTTAAGACAGACAATTTCAACCAACTTCTGACCCCCCCTCCCCTACGTAAGAAAAAATAAGACGTGGATGAACCTCCTCTTTCCTTTTTGATCTTACGTAAGATCAGTATCTACCAAAATTGCAAAGAAAAACTAGCAAAAATATAAAAACTCTTTAATTTTTGCGTGCTTTTGAGATCTTACGTGAGAACATCCTACCCCCATGTAAGAAAAAAATTGTTCAGACCCCCTTCTCCCTAAATCATCTTACGTAATAAATAAACAGCCCCTTACAAATGATGGACAAAAGTAGCGTGTTGTGAAATACTTATTATTAAGAAGTTCCGATGGTCATGTCTGGTCATTAATTTCACTTTACCAAATGGTGGTGGAAATTGAATGTAAATTCCATTATCAGAAAACTCGTATTTTATATTTAGTAGTCTAGAAACCAATTTTCATATATCTAACGTCAAAAATAACAAAACTATTTTACAAATTGTCAACCCATTTTCACCCCCTTAGGGGTAGTGTTTCCAAAATCACCGAAAGTACTCTTGGTTTAACACCAACTTCATTAACTTCAAAAATTACTTAATTTCCATTAAAAATTTCACCTCCCATTTCACCCACTTAGGGATACTTTTTCGGAAATCACCAAACCAATGTATACCAATTTCCACGTTTTTAAGTTCAAGAATGACCAAATCCCCATACAAACTTTAACCCCCCCATTTCAGCCCCTTAGGGGAAGTTAATTCAAAATCACTGAAAGTGTGTTTTTATTTCTTAATAGTAGAATATACCAATTTCCACGTTTCTAACTTCAAGATTGACCGAATACCTATACAAATTTCTACTCCCCATTTCACCTTTTTAGGGGTAGATGTTTCCAAATACGCCAAACGTTATATTTTTTATTTGTTAACAGTAGCCTTTATAACAATTTCCACGTTTCTAACTTCAAAATTGACCAAACTCTCATACAAATTACCACCTCCCATTTCATCCCTTTAGGGGTAGTTAATCCAAAATAGTCGAAAGTGGTATTTTTTATTTGTACACAGTTAAGTAGCCTAAATACCAACTTTCACGTTTTTAACTTGAAAAACGACCAAACTCCATCATGAACTTTAACCCCCTATTTCGTCCCCTTAGGGATTATTTATCCAAAATCACCGAAAGAAGTGTTTTTTATTTGATAACAGTAGTTTCTATAGCAGTTTCCACGTTTCTTACTTCAAGAATGACCAAACCCCCATACAAATTTTAACCCCCCATTTCAGCCCTTTAGGGGAAGTTAATCCAAAATCACTGAAAGTTATTTGTTAACAGTAGCCTATATACCAATTTCCACGTTTCTTACTTTAAAATTGACTTAAGTCCCATACAAATTTCCACCCCCCATTTCACCCACTTAGGGGTTGTTTTCCAAAATCACCAGAAGTTGTATTTTTTGTTATTTTACAGTAGCCCATATACTAATTTCCACGTTTCTAACTTCAAAATTGACCAAACTCCCATACAAATTACCACCCTCCATTTCATCCTCTCAGTGGTAGTTTATCCAAAATCGCCGAACGTTATTTTTTCATTTGTTAACAGTAGCCTATAAGTATACCAATTTCCGCGTTTCTAACTTGAAAAACGACCAAACTCCTATACAAACTTTAACCCCCCTTTTCATCCCCTTAGGGGTAGTTTATCCAAAATCACTGAAAGTAGTGTTTTTTATTTGCTAACAGTAATCTCTATAGCAATTTCCACGTTTCTAATTTGAAAAACGACCAAACTCCCGTACGAACATTAACCCCCCATTTCTACCCCTAAGGGGTAGTTTATCCAAAATCGCCGAAAGTAGTTTTTTTTATTTGTTATTTTACGTATATGTAGCATGTTTCGAAGGTCAAACTTCATTGGTTTTCATTTTATAGTTGTATGAATTCCAGTAATTTTAAACATAAAACCCTCTTTTTTGCGTTTTTGGATGAGATTAAAAAAAACTATGAAACAGGTATTTCTTTATTTTTATTAATAAGTATTTATTCTGAGTTTCATGATCCTAGAACAATCTAAATTGGTTTTTCCATACAAACTTTACCCCCTCTTTTTACCCCCTTCTTCTAACATTTTCCAAAATTTTTATAGCCTAAATGTTATTCCAATGTTATTTAAATAGATTTATGAAAATTTCATCAATATCCGTTCAGTAGTTTTTACGTGATGCTCAGTCAAACAAACAAACAAACAAACAAGAATTTTAAAAATGGTTTTAATATGTTCAGTTTGTTACCGATTCGACCACATCCCTAGCGTCAGCTATGGCAACACCGTGGCACTAGGAGAGCCAATCAGGAGACGGACAGCCGGCCGCCATATTTCTCTTACATTACTTCAACACGCTAGCAACTAAGCTGCGGCTCCGATCCTATTTACAATTGTAACATACAAATAGGCATTAAACTCAGTACCAAGTCAAGATATTTATTATTTCACCACCACCATCATTAACATTGGTGACCAACCGACGTGATTTGGAATTTCGCCTAGAAACAACATCAAGCATCATCGACGGAACGCCGCCGGCACATGTCGGCACGTGTCGTCGCCTGCGCAAACACAGTTTGCCACGACGGCATTAATCGACTTTTCTAGCCTATCTAACATATTCGGAGCCGCTTAGCTACAATTTCATCTTCGCCATACAATAATGCGATAGATATATCAACGAATCTTTACAAGCCTACATATTACATATCTTTTGGAGTCAGATAGCTACAACAACTTGAGTACGCCGTACAATACCGCGATACTAATACTAATATTTCATGTTTAATTCATTAACGCCGTACAATAACGCGTTTAATGATATAATAACAACTCTCTACTAAACAAGTGATTTGCGAAGCAAAGTTCTAAGGTCATCGAACCCTAGGTTGTTCTATTGCTAAGCAAGCAACCTACATAAACTTTGACGCATTTAGCGAGTGAAACATTCTTGCACTTACAACTAATAACAACAATACTTAAAAACTAAATTTAATAAATAGTAAATTCAAATATTAACCTGATAATAATTACACAATTTCAGTACATTAGTGGGCTACCCACTCGGATTCCACCGAGACCCTGCTAGTGCTGGAGTCAACTGGCATGATCACCCGCATCTTCGCGAAGACAACGGCTTCACTGCATGCGGACAGCTGATCTGAGTTTATCGCTTGTAATCATACAGCGGCTAATCTGGTTTGAATTCAATTTATTTAGTGCAAATGTTCAATTCATTTTTGCCATTGTGCTTTATAACCAATTACAAGTGAAGTCAATCATTATTAACAAGTGTGACACTTAATCAATCAAAATGGAACAAGATTTAAAAACTTTAGTGCGCCAACGTGGTGCAATTAAGAGTAGAGTGACACTATTTGAAAAGTATATTGAAACTATAAAACTTATACCATCAAGCAACTTCACCAAGCAATCTCTCAGCGAACTTCAGTTGAAGTCAACACGCCTTCAAGAATTGCTTGGTGAATTTGACAATATTCAAAACAAAATTGAAGACATATGTGACAATTTAGATGAACAAATAACAGAAAGAGATAATTTAGAAGAGCAATTCATAAAACTAATTTCATTGGCACAATCAATAATTGAGGAACATCAACCACCAATGGAGGGAGATCGCTCTTCCTCGGGCAAAGGACATACTAGTGCTAAAAATAAAGGCTCAGTCTCATCTGGTGCCTCATCACATCACTTCAATTGTAACATTAAATTGCCAACCATTCAGTTGCCTACTTTTGATGGAAGTTATTTAAAGTGGATGGAATTTCGTGATACTTTTGATTCATTAATAAACAACAATGATTCCATTCCAACTATAAATAAGTTCCACTACCTGCGTTCTTCATTAGAGGGTGGAGCCTCAGTAGTGATCAAATCTATAGAGTTCACATCAAGTAATTATCAAGTAGCATGGGACCTCCTATGCGAGCGTTACAACAATGATAGAATTTTAATAAACAACCACATTAAATCAATGTTTAACTTTGAAACCATATCAAAGGAATCTCACTTTCTAAGGTACATGATTGATTATTATTCAAAAAATTTGCGTGCTTTAAGCACACTTAAAGAGCCCAGGCAGCATTGGGACACTTTAGTCATTTATATGATGTCATCAAAACTAGATGGCGCCACTAGTAGGAAGTGGGAAGAAAACAAAAATAATTTGAAATCATTGCCAAGTCTTAATGATTTCTTACAATTCTTGCGCAATCGTGCTGACGTTTTAGAAACGCTACAATATAGTACACAAAAAAGTGACAAGCAATTTTATGTCAAAGAAAATTTTCATAAACATGTCAGGACTTTAGTTAGTTCAACAAATGAAAGGTCTTACAACAATATTAATTGTGTGTTTTGCAAACAAAAACATTTTAATCATGAGTGTGCTAAGTTCAAGGAACTGTCAGTGGATGGTAGGCAAAGTGAAGTTTCAAAGTACAATTTATGTAAAAATTGCCTGCGCCCTGGCCATCACCACTCGCGTTGCCTGCTAGGTCCGTGTAAGCTTTGCAATAGAAAACATAATTCATTGTTGGACATAAATGCACAAGTGCATACTAGTCATACCACACAACCTAGTGATTCTAATAGTAGGGGTACTAGTCATATAACAGCCACACCAGTATCGCTGTCATCAGTTACACCATGTCAAGTACTGCTCTGTACCGCCGAAGTGGAGCTTGTTAACCCTAATAACAATGAGATTGTCCATGCAAAGGCTTTATTAGACAGCGGAAGCCAGTCTTCTTTCTTGACCGAAGGTTTAAAACAAAAACTGGATCTTGATACTCATCGAAGGAACCCCGTGTCAATATCTGGTATCAATGATTCTAGATCCAGTACATCAGAAATGTGTAACATACAAATTAAATCCCGTGTCAATTCCTACACTGTAAATGTATCTTGTCTCGTCATTCCAAAGATAACTTCAATGTTGCCTAGTGTAGAAGTTGACACGTCACAATTCAACATACCTAATAATATACAACTAGCAGATCCTAGTTTCTTCCGGCCCTCCGAAGTACAAATATTGTTGGGGGCGGACATTTTTTGGAACATAGTCAATTGCAAGCAAATAAAGTTGGGGCGAAACAAACCCATATTACAAGAGTCAAAGTTGGGTTGGCTCGTTGCGGGCCCGACCGGTGGTAGCCCTAGTTCTACTACCCAATGTCATTTCTCGCAAGAAATTCGTGAATCATTAAACAAGTTTTGGGAAATCGAGGATATCCCATCGCAGCAAAAAATGCTTACTAAAGATGAAGAACTTTGCGAAAGTCATTTTATTGAAACAACTAAACGATTGTCTGATGGTAGGTTTTCAGTAATGCTGCCTCTGCGTGAGTCTCCGCAGGATGTCTTAGGCGATTCATACGAAATAGCAAAAAGGCGCTTTTACAATTTAGAACAAAGATTATCAAGAAATAATATCATGAAAAATGACTATGCGGAATTTATTCATGAATATGAACGCCTGGGACATCTTGTTGAGATTCAACGGCCACATTTTGGTTACTACATCCCACACCATGCTGTACTACGCGAAAACAGTGAGACAACGAAGCTTCGTGTCGTCTTTGACGCGTCCTGTAAGAGTAGGAGTAAAGTCTCTTTAAATGATATACAGATGGTGGGGCCCGTGGTCCAAGATGACTTGCTGTCTATTCTGCTGCGCTTTCGGCAACATACGTATGTAGTCACGGGGGACGTTGAGAAGATGTACCGCCAAGTTATGGTGGATGAATCTCAGCGTCACCTGCAATTGATACTTTGGAGGGACGAAGAGTCTGATCCACTAAAAACGTTGCAATTAAATACAATAACATATGGCACCGCGGCGGCTGCGTTCATGAGTACTAGATGTTTAGTGCAGCTGGCCGACGAGTGCACAGACGAAACAATCGCTAATACAATTAGACATGATTTTTATGTAGACGACCTCAACACAGGGTCGGATTCTAAAACGGCTTTAACGTCTACAATCAAAGGTGTAATCGCCAAATTAAATGAAGCTTGTTTTCCATTAAGAAAATTTCGCACAAATGCTACAGATATATTTGATAACATTCCCATTACAAGTCAAACTCAAGACTTTTGTAAACAATCAACCGTGTTAGGTTTGAAATGGTCTCCTACAAGTGATACATTACAATTTACCTCAGAATTTGAGAACATTTCAAAGGTAACAAAGCGGAGTATTTTGTCGAGCTCATGTAAGATCTTTGATCCATTAGGTATTTTGTCAGCTTGCACAGTTTTTCACAAAATTCTTTTACAAAAGCTATGGCTTACAAAACTAGATTGGGATGATGCCGTGCCCGACAATCTTGAAACTTCATGGCGCGATTTCATCCACGAATCACAGCATTTTGCTGATTTACAGATACCTCGTCACGCACTCTGTCAAACACCTGAAATTATAGAAATTCACTGCTTCACCGACGCTTCAAAGGACGCTTATGCTGCGTGTTTATACTACTCTGTCAAGAAAGTACCGGGAAAAGATCAATAATACACAAACTGTTTGTTAATCATCCAAATTTATTTTATCACCTTCAAAGTATGCTCCTTCAGAAACGATACACTTACGCCAACGAATAATCCAAGCATCAAAACATTTTTTAAACGCTGTTTCCGGAATTGAATTCAGTTCTCGGCGCGAATTCTCCTTTATGTCTTCTACCGATTGAAAACGGGTGCCACGAAGCGCCACTCCGAAGCTTGTTGACTAGTTTGCATGTCAAACTCGTAAACCCACGTCTCGTCACCAGTAACAATGCGTTTCATGAATGTTGGGTCGGAATTGACTCGTTCTAGCATGTCCTCAGCGACTCTCATGCGATTGAGTTTTTGGAGAAAATTCAGGTCTTTTGGGACTAGCCGAGCGGTAACATGTTTCATACCCAAATGATTAGTTAAAATAGTACGGATCGACTCGTGAGATACAGAAAGTTCGGCGGCTATCTCTCTCAAAGTTGAATGAGGATTTTCAGTCACTATTTCCTTCACTTTTGCGATGTTAACTTCAGTTGCAGACGTTGATGGCCTACCAGAGCGAGGCAAATCTTCCATCACATCTCGACCGCTTTTGAACGCTTTGTACCACTCATAAACACGTGTTTTTGATAAAGTCGAATCACCGTAAGCCTTCTGTAACATTTTCAGTGACTCCGAACACGAAATTCCATTGGCGATGCAAAATTTAAGACAAACTCTTTGTTCAATGTTTTTGTCCATTATGAAATTCGCAATACACACTAGATATGATATAACTAAAAACAGCACTGTATTTAATATAAATAACAGATGCAACTCAAACTCCGCGCCAAAATAGAAAACAGTTGTGCCAATCTAACAACAACAAAAAAAACAAAAATTTGAATTTGGAACCATAAACAAATCATCCATTCCCGATACTTTGTTGACTGAATGTATTTAAAATCAATAGATAATCAAGGAAACGTGTCGGTTCATCTTTTATGCGCTAAGGCCAAAGTTGCTCCTTTGAAGCCGGAAATGACAATCCCACGCTTAGAATTGATGGGTGCATTATTAGGTGCTCGATTACACACAAAGGTCAAGCAGGCTTTGAGAATAACTGTCTCCAGGCCTGTATTCTGGACGGATTCCACCATAGTACTGGGCTGGATGCAGACCCAGCCAAAAACATTAAAAACATTTGTGTGTAATCGAATCGATGAAATTAGAGAAATGACAGACAAAAATGCGTGGCGCCATGTACCAACAGATTTAAATCCAGCTGATCTGGCTTCGAGGGGGGTCAAACCAAGTCACATACTTAGTAACAAATTGTGGTGCAATGGACCCTGCTTCCTATTGAAGCCAGACACAGTATGGCCTTCTGCCAAACCCGGTGAGACTTCCTTACCAGAAACGGTTACTCATAGTCTTACCATACAATGTGACGAGGGTTTGGTACCATTTAATAAATATTCAAAGCTACATACATTACAAAGGGTATTTGCGTACGTTCTTCGCTTCATTAACAATTGCAGAAAAAATAATAATACATTACAAAATGATTTAAGTGTCACTGAATTAAGAAATAGTTTAACAATACTAGCCAAGATTGCACAAAGAGAATCATTTATTAATGACATAACTACACTTAAAACTGACAAAGCTTTGCACCGTAAATCTAAATTGCTTGATTTTAATCCATTTTTTGATGAACAGGACATATTACGAGTAGGCGGACGAATTGACAACGCGCCGCATTGTTCTTATGAACAACGGCATCCTATCTTAATTGACAGCAAGCATACACTTACAAAACTTATTTTCGAAGCTGAACATCTTCGTCAACTACACTGCGGTCCTCAGCATCTATTAAATACGGTGCGAGAACGCTTCTGGGCAACCGGTGGTAGAACCTTGGCCACAAGCACAATTAATAAATGCGTTAGATGTCAACGTTTTAAGGTCAGCTTAATTAAACCTATAATGGGAAACTTACCTGCTCCCCGCGTTACCCCGGCTCCACCTTTTGAAACGTGTGGCACTGATTTTGCAGGTCCTTTTTTAATCTCCAACAAGAAGGGTCGTGGGGCCAAAACATCAAAATGTTACTTGTGCGTCTTTGTCTGCTTTTCGACAAAGGCTGTGCACCTTGAGGTCGTGAGTGACCTTAGCACAAACGGTTTTATTATGTGCCTACGTAGATTTATAGCTCGTCGTGGCAAGCCACATAGTATCTATTGCGATAATGGTAAAAACTTTGTAGGCGCAAAAAATGAATTGAACAGAATGCTTAAAACTTGTAAACGACAGATCACAGAGTCCGCATGTGATGAAGGCATTGCCTTTCATTTCTCGCCAGCATACGCACCCAATTTTGGTGGGATCTGGGAGGCTAGCGTTAAATCTGCCAAATACCATTTAAAACGAATCGCGGGCAATACTAGCTTAACATTCGAGGAATTAGCTACACTTTTTACACAGATAGAGGCAGTCATGAATTCTCGTCCTTTAACACCTCTAACAGCAGTTCCTTCAGACTTAAACCCATTAACACCAGGGCACTTCCTTATTGGGCGGTCATTGACGTCTTTACCGTCCCCTGTCGCTGAAAAAGTTACCGTGAACCGGTTCCAGCTAATACAACGACTACAGCATCATTTTTGGTCACGCTGGACTAAAGACTATCTCAGCACTTTGCAGCAACGCGTCCAGTGCAAGACCAGCCAAGGAAAAATAAAAATTGATGACATCGTCCTGGTGATCGACGAGCACCTGCCGCCTATGAAGTGGAGACTAGGCAGAGTAAGTCGCCTATACCCCGGCAGAGATGGAGTTTCAAGAGTCGTTGATTTGAAAACTCAGAACGGAACAATCAAGAGAGCAGTCAACAAGATATCACCCTTCGAGGGCATATAGAATAATCCCATGAGCCTCTTGAAAGCTACTCTTTCAAGCGGGGGGAGGATGTTACCGATTCGACCACATCCCTAGCGTCAGCTATGGCAACACCGCGGCACTAGGAGAGCCAATCAGGAGATGGACAGCCGGCCGCCATATTTCTCTTACATTACTTCAACACGCTAGCAACTAAGCTGCGGCTCCGATCCTATTTACAATTGTAACATACAAATAGGCATTAAACTCAGTACCAAGTCAAGATATTTATTATTTCACCACCACCATCATTAACACAGTTACTTATTATAAATCGCCCTGATCGTTTTTTTTTTTATAAATCTTCAATGTACAGACTTTTTGGTCTTAACGATTTTATTATATGTATAGATATATATGTATGTACTAGCTTTCCGCCCGCGACTTCGTCTGCGGAGAGTCAGTAATTTCGTTAAAAAGTAGGTAGGTACAAATAAAATTTTCATTAAGTACGTATCATAAAGGGACAGACTTTCCAAAAAAATAGTAAAAACTAAACTGTTTCCTAAAATTTGTTCGCTTTTTAGTGTTTGTTTAATTATTATTTGATTATGTATTACATGCAGCACATATACACTACATTCATGGCATTAATGCTTATTGCCAATTCTTCATCACTCTTGACAAAATGGGGCTATCCAATATGCAGGGACATTAATCGTTGAAGAACTCTCCTGGTACTTTGCGAAACTTCCATTTCACCACATTCATTAGGGGCTGTTCATTTATTACGTAAGACAATTTTAACCAATTTCCGAACCCTCACCCCCTACGTAAGAAAAAATAAGACTTGGATGAACCCCCTCTCTCCTTTTTAATCTTACGTAAAAACATTCTACCCCATGTAAGAAAAAATAAGACTTATTCAGACCCCCTCCCCCAAATCGTCTTACATAGTAATAAATAAACAGCCCCTTACAAATCATGGGCAAAAGTAGCGTGTTGTGAAATACTTATTATTAAGGAGTTCCGATGGTCATGTCTGGTCATTAATTTCACTTTACGAAATGGTGCTTTTGGAATGTAAATGTTCTGTACAGAAGTTTGAAAATCGCTGTATGAGTCCTTTAAATGTTTGAAGGGTGCTGTCAATTTACCTGGGATTCATAATAAAAATCCTATTTTATATTTAGTAGTCTAGAAACCAATTTTCACATATCTAACTTCAAAAATAACAAAACTCTTAAAAATTGCCACTCCCATTTTCACCCTCTAAGGGGTAGTATTTCCAAAATCACCAAAAGTACTCTTGGTTTGTAAGCAGTAGCTTTAACACTAACTTCATTAACTTCAAAAATGTCTTCATTCCCATTAAAACTTTCACCTCCCTTTTCAGCCACTTAGGGATAGTTTTTCGGAAATCACCAAACGTTTTATTTTTTATTTGTTAACAGTGCCTTTTATACCATTTTCCACGTTTCTAACTTCAAGACTGACCAAACCCCCATACAAATTTTAACCCCCCATTTCAGCCCCTTAGGGGAAGTTAATCCAAAATAACTGAAATTGATTTTTTATTATTTCTTAATAGTAGCGAATATACCAATTTCCACGTTTCTAACTTAAAAAATTTACCGAACTCCTATACAAATTTCTACCCCCCATTTCACCTTTTTAGGGGTAGATGTTTCCAAACACGCCAAAAGTAATATTTTTTATTTGTTGACAGTAACCTTTATACCAATTTCCACGTTTCTCACTTCAAAATTGACGAAACTCTCATACAAATTAGCACCTCCCATTAAATCCCATTAGGGGTAGTTAATCCAAAATAGTCGAAAGTGATATTTTTTATTTGTACCTAAATACCAATTTTCATGTTTCTAACTTTAAAAACAACCAAAATCCAAACTTTAACCCCTCATTTCATCCTCTTAGGGGTAGTTTATCCAAAATCACTGAAAGTTATTTGTTGACAGGAGCCTTTATACCAATTTCCACGTTTCTTACTTTAAAATTGACTTTACTCCCATACAAATGTTCACCCCCCAATTCACCCACTTAGGGGTAGTTTTTCCAAAATCGCCAGAAGTTTTATTGTTTTGTTATTTAACAGTAGCCTATATACTAATCTCCACGTTTCTAACTTCAAAATTGACCACACTCCCATACAAATTTCCACCCCCCCATTTCATCCCCTCAGAGGTAGTTTATCCTAAATTGCCGAACGTTATTTTTTTTCATTTGTTACCACTTAACAGTAGCCTATAAGTATACCAATTTCCGCGTTTCTAACTTGAAAAACGACCAAACTCCTATACAAACTTTAACCCCCCATTTCATCCCCTTACGGGTAGTTTATCCAAAATCACCGTAAGTAGTGTTTTTTATTTGATAACAGTATTCCTATAGCAATTCCCACGTTTCTAACTTGAAAATGACCAAACTCCCATATAAACTTTAACCCCCCCATTTCATCCCCTTTGGGGTAGTTTATCTAAAATCACTAAAAACAGTGTTTTTTATTTGATAATAGTATTCCTATAGCAATTTCCACGTTTCTAACTTGAAAAACGACCAAACACCCATACAAACTTTAACCCCCCATTTCCACCCCTCAGGGGTAGTTTATCCAAAATCGCCGAAAGTAGTTTTTTTTATTTGTTACTAGCTGTCTGCCCGCGACTCCGTCTGCGGAGAGTCAGTAATTTCGTTAAAAAGTAGGTAGGTACAAATAAAATTTTCATTAAGTATCTACGTATCATAAAGGGACAGACTTTCCAAAAAAATAGTAATGTTTCCTAACATTTGTTCGCTTTTTAGTGTTTGTTTAATTATTATGTGATTATGTATTACATGCAGCACATATACACTACATTCATGACATTAATGCTTATTGCTAATACTTCATCACTCTTGACAAAATGGGGCTATCCAATATGCAGGGACATTAATCGTTGAAGAACTCTCCTATTACTTAGCGAAACTTCCATTTCACCACATTCATTAGGGGCTGTTAATTTATTAAGTAAGATAATTTTAACCAATTTCTTACCCCCCCTCCTCCTACGTAAGAAAAAATAAGACATGGATGAACCCTCCCTCCTTTTTAATCTTACGTAAGATCAGTATCTACCAAAATTGCAAAGAAAAAGTAGCAAAAATATAAAAACGCTTTAATTTTTGCTTGCTTTTGTGATCTTACGTAAAAACATCCTACCCCCATGTATGAAAAAATAAGACTTGTTCAGACCCCTTCCCCCCTAAATCGTCTTACGTAATAAATGAGCCCCTTACAAATGATGGGCAAAAGTAGCGTGTTGTGAAATGCTTATTATTAAGGAGTTCCGATGGTCATGTCTGGTCATTAATTTCAGAACACTTTACCAAATGGTGCTTTTGGAATGTAAGTAAATGTTCTTACAGAAGTTTGAAAATCGCTGTATGAGTCCTTTAAATGTTTGAAGGGTTCCATCAATTTACCTGGGATTCCATTATCAGAAAACTCGTATTTTATATTTAGTAGTTTAGAAACCAATTTTCATATATCTAACTTCAAAAATAACCAAACTCTCTTACAAATTGCCACCCCCATTTTCACCCCCTTAGGGGTAGTGTTTCCAAAATCACCGAAAGTACTCTTGGTTTGTAAGCAGTAGATTAAATACCAATTTCATTAACTTCATTCCCATTAAAACTTTCACCTTCCATTTCACCCGCTTAGGGATTGTTTTTCGGAAATCACCAAATGTTTTATTTTTTATTTGTTAACAGTGCCTTTTATACCAATTTCCACGTTTTTAACTTCAAGAATGACCAAACCCCCTTACAAATTTTAAACCCTCATTTCAGCCCCCTAGGGGAAGTTAATCCAAAATCACTGAAAGTGTTTTTTTTTTATTTCTTAATAGTAGCGAATATACCAAGTTCCACGTATCTAACTTGAAAATTGACCGAACTCCTATACAAATGTCTACCCCCATTTCACCTACTTAGGGGTAGTTGTTTCCAAAACCGCCAGGAGTTATATTTTTTATTTGTTAACAATAGCCTTTATGCCAATAACCACGTTTCTAACTTCAAAATTGACCAAACTCTCATACAAATTACCACCTCCCATTTCATCTCTTTAGGGGTAGTTAATCTAAAATAGTTAAAAGTAGTATGTTTTATTTGTACTCAGTTAAGTAGCCTAAATACTAACATTCACGTTTTTAACTTGAAAAACGGCCAAACTCCATTATAAACTTTAACCCCCTATTTTATCCCCTTAGGAGTAATTTATCCAAAATCACCGAAAGTAGTGTTTTTTTATTTGATAACAGTAGTCTCTATAGCAGTTTCCACGTTTCTAACTTCAAGAATGACCAACCCCCATACAAATTTTAACCCCCCATTTCAGCCCCTTAAGGGAAGTTAATCCAAAATCACTGAAAGTTATTTGTTAACAGCCTATTTACCAATTTCCACGTTTCTTACTTTAAAATTGACTTAACTCCCATACAAATTTCCATCCCCCATTTCACCCACTTAGGGGTAGGGGTAAAAAAGCCGTGGTAGCCTAATGGTTTGACCTGCCGACTCTTAAGCAGAGGGTCGTGGGTTCGAACCCGGGCTCGCACCTCTAAGTTTTTCGGAACTTATGTGCGAAATATAATTTGTAAATTTACCATGAGCTTTTCGGTGAAGGAAAACATCGTAAGGAAACCTGCACACACCTGCAAAGCAATTTGACGGTGTGTGCGAAGTTCCCAATCCGCACTGGGCCCGCGTGGGAACTATAGCCCAAACCCTCTCATTGTGAGTGGAGGCCTGTGCCCAGCAGTGGGACGTATATAGGCTGGATTATTATTATTATTATTATAGGGGTAGTTTTCCAAAATCACCAGAAGTCGTATTTTTTGTTATTTAACAGTGGCATATATACTAATTTCCACGTTTCTAACTTCAAAATTGACCAAACTCCTATAAAAATTACCACCCTCCATTTCATCCTCTCAGGGGTAGTTTATCCAAAATCGCCGAACGTTATTTTTTCATTTGTTAACAGTAGCCTATAAGTATACCAATTCCCGCGTTTCTAACTTGAAAAACGACCAAACTCTTATACAAACTTTAACCCCCCATTTCATCCCCTTAGGGGTAGTTTATCCAAAATCACTGAAAGTAGTGTTTTTTATTTGCTAACAGTAGTCTCTATGGCAATTTCCACGTTTCTAATTTGAAAAACGACCAAACTCCCATACGAACTTTAACCCCCCATTTCTACCCCTAAGGGGTAGTTTATCCAAAATCGCTGAAAGTAGTTTTTTTTATTTGTTATTTTAAGTATATGTAGCAAGTTTCGAAGGTCAAACTTCATTGGTTTTCATTTTATAGTTGTATGAATTCCAGTAATTTTAAACATAAAACCCTCTTTTTTGCGTTTTTGGATGAGATTTAAAAAAATCACTGAAACACGTATTTCTTTATTTTTATTAATAAGTATTTATTCTGAGTTTCATGATCCTAGAACAATCTAAATTTGTTTTTTCATACAAACTTTACCCCCTCTTTTTACCCCCTTATTCTAACATTTTCCAAAATTTCTATAGCCTAAATGTTATTCTGATGTTATTTTAATAGATTTATGAAAATTTCATCAATATCCGTTCAGTAGTTTTTACGTGATGCTCAGTCAAACAAACAAACAAACAAACAAACAAACAAACAAACAAACAAAAATTTTAAAAATGGTTTTAATATGTTCAGTTACTTATTATAAGTCGCCCTGATCGGTTTTTTTTTTTAAATCTTCAATGTACAGACTTTTTGGTCTTAACGATTTTATTATATGTATAGATTTTAAGTATATGTAGCAAGTTTCAAAGGTCAAACTTCATTGGTTTTTAATTTATAGTTGTATGAATTCCAGTAATAAAACCCTCTTTTTTGCGTTTTAGGATAAGAATAAAAAAAACTATGAAACAGGTATTTCTTTATTTTTATTAATAAGTATTTATTCTGAGTTTGATGATCCTAGGACAATCTAAATTTCTTTTTCCGTACAAACTTTACCCCCTCTTTTTACCCCCTTCTTCTAACATTTTCCAAAATTTCTGTAGCCTAAATGTTATTCTGATTTTATATAAATATATTTATGAAGATTTCATCATTATCCGTTCAGTAGTTTTTACGTGATGCTCAGTCAAACAAACAAACAAACAAACAAAAATTTTAAAAATGGTTTTAATATGTTCAGTTACTTATTATAAGTCGCCCTGATCGGTTTTTTTTAAATCTTCAATGTACAGACTTTTTGGTCTTAACGATTTTATTATATGTATAGATGTATAGATATTTGTACTCACATATTTCGTTAAATTTGTTTTTTGTGACCCCTATGCTGACCGAATTGAATAGTAGATTGTATTACAAGGGAGCAGAATGCAATATTTCATCGAGGGTTAGCGTGTTGTATCCCGAACGAAGTGATGGATTCCAGAATAATATGGAATCATGTGCGTAGTGAGGGATTCAAACCGCCACGGCCGAGATAGAAATAATTTTGCTAGGTACCGTGTAATACACTCTTCTTTTCACTTCTCCTATGTGAAAAACTATTCATCCAATAAGTAAGTAAAAGACAATAAATCATTCCAATAAATAAGTAAGTAAAAGATCAATCATACATTTAATTTTAAAAAAAATACTTAAAATAAACAAAAAGTATATTGATACCATATTTAAAAACAACGTAGGTATCTATACATATAATAAAATCGTTAAGACCAAAAAGTCTGTACATTGAAGATTAAAAAAAAAAAACGATCAGGGCGATTTATAATAAGTAACTGAACATATTAAAACCATTTTTAAAATTCTTGTTTGTTTGTTTGTTTGTTTGTTTGTTTGTTTGTTTGTTTGACTGAGCATCACGTAAAAACTACTGAACGGATATTGATGAAATTTTCATAAATCTATTTAAATAACATCAGAATAACATTTAGGCTATAAAAATTTTGGAAAATGTTAGAAGAAGGGGGTAAAAAGAGGGGGTAAAGTTTGTATGAAAAAACAAATTTAGATTATTCTAGGATCATGAAACTCAGAATAAATACTTATTAATGAAAATAAAGAAATACCTGTTTCAGTGTTTTTTTTAATCTCATCCAAAAACGCAAAAAAGAGGGTTTTATGTTTTAAATTACTGGAATTCATACAACTATAAAATGAAAACCAATGAAGTTTGACCTGCGAAACTTGCTACATATACGTAAAATAACAAATAAAAAAAACTACTTTCGGCGATTTTGGATAAACTACCCCTTAGGGGTAGAAATGGGGGGTTAAAGTTCGTATGGGAGTTTGGTCGTTTTTCAAATTAGAAACGTGGAAATTGCTATAGAGATTACTGTTAGCAAATAAAAAACACTACTTTCAGTGATTTTGGAAAAACTACTCCTAAGGGGATGAAATGGGGGGTTAAAGTTTGTATAGGAGTTTGGTCGTTTTTCAAGTTAGGAACGCGGAAATTGGTATACTTATAGGCTACTGTTAACAAATGAAAAAATAACGTTCGGCGATTTTGGATAAACTACCCCTGATATGATGAAATGGAGGGTGGTAATTTGTATGGGAGTTTGGTCAATTTTGAAGTTAGAAACGTGGAAATTAGTATATAGGCTACTGTTAAATAACAAAAAATACAACTTCTGGTGATTTTGGAAAACAACCCCTAAGTGGGTGAAATGGGGGATGGAAATTTATATGGGAGTTAAGTCAATTTTAAAGTAAGAAACGTGGAAATTGGTATATAGGCTACTGTTAACAAATAACTTTCAGTGAATTTGGATTAACTTCCCCTAAGGGGCTGAAATGGGGGGTTAAAATTTGTATGGGGGTTTGGTCATTCTTGAAGTTAGAAACGTGGAAACTGCTCTAGAGACTACTGTTATTAAATAAAAAACACTACTTTCGGTGATTTTGGATAAATTACCCTTAAGGGGACGAAATAGGGGGTTAAAGTTTTTGATGGAGTTTGGTCGTTTTTCAAGTTAAAAACGTGAAAGTTGGTATTTAGGCTACTTAACTGTGTACAAATAAAACATATTACTTTTGACTATTTTAGATTAACTACCCCTAAAGAGATGTAATGGGAGGTGGTAATTTGTATGAGAGTTTGGTCAATTTTGAAGTTAGAAACGTGGTAATTGGTATAAAAGCTATTGTTAACAAATAAAAAATATAACTTCTGGCGGTTTTGGAAACAACTACCCCTAAGTAGGTGATATGGGAGGTAGAAATTTGTATAGGAGTTCGGTCAATTTTCAAGTTACATACGTGGAACTTGGTATATTCGCTACTATTAAAAAATAAAAAAAAACACACAGTGATTTTGGATAAACTTCCCCTAGGGGGCTGAAATGGGGGGTTAAAATTTGTATGGGGGTTTGGTCATTCTTGAAGTTAAAAACGTGGAAATTGGTATAAAAGGCACTGTTAACAAATAAAATATAAAACATTTGGTTATTTCCGAAAAACTATCCCTAAGTGGGTGAAATGGAAGGTGAAAGTTTTAATGGGAATGAAGTCATTCTTGAAGTTAACGAAATTGGTATTTAAGCTACTGCTTACAAACCAAGAGTACTTTCGGTGATTTTGGAAACACGACCCCTAAGTTTGGTTATTTTTGAAGTTAGATATATAAAAATTGGTTTCTAATCTACTAAATAAAAAATACGAGTTTTCTGATAATGGAATCCCAGGTAAATTTATGGAACCCTTCAAACATTAAAAGGACTTATACAGCGATTTTCAAACTTCTGTAAGAACATTTACTTACATTCCAAAAGCACCATTTGGTAAAGTGAAATTAATGACCAGACATGACCATCGGAACTCCTTAATAATAAGTATTTCACAACACGCTACTTTTGCCCATTATTTGTAAGGGGCTGTTTATTTATTACGTAAGACGATTTAGGGGGGAAGGGGTCTGAACAAGTCTTATTTTTTCTAACATGGGGGTAGGATGTTTTTACGTAAGATCACAAAAACAAGCAAAAATTAAAGCGTTTTTATATTTTGCTACTTTTTCTTTGCAATTTTGGTAGATACTGATCTTACGTAAGATTAAAAAGGAGGGAGGGTTCATCCATGTCTTATTTTTTCTTACGTAGGGGGAGGGGGGGTCAGAAATTGGTTAACATTGTCTTACGTAATAAATGAACAGCCCCTAATGAATGTGGTGAAATGGAAGTTTCGCCAAGTAATAGGAGAGTTCTTCAACGATTAATGTCCCTGCATATTGGATAGCCCCATTTTGTCAAGAGTGATGAAGTATTGGCAATAAGCATTAATGCCATGAATGTAGTGTATATGTGCTGCATGTAATACATAATCACATAATAATTAAACAAACACTAAAAAGCGAACAAATGTTAGGAAACATTACTATTTTTTTGGAAAGTCTGTCCCTTTATGATACGTACTTAATGAAAATTTTATTTGTACCTACCTACTTTTTAACGAAATTACTGACACTCCGCAGACGGAGTCGCGGGCAGACAGCTAGTACATTAATACATCGTGTGATGCAGTAACGCGTTCAAGGAGACAATTTTTATTAAACCTTCAGCGCTCAATGAAGAAAAATAGCGCGCTTTTTGAACTCCTAATGAAGCAGTCACCTTGAACACCGTTCTAAAATTTGTTTTTTTTTTTAATGTTCTGTGGTGTCTCTGGTGTATAGTACCACATAATAAGTACCTGCAGAAAGAAGGAAAACAGAACAATACCTATAAGGACATCTCTTTCTAAATTGTTATGAATGCTATAAATAGAAAAAGGTCAAATATGTATACGTCTTTTGCTGTTTCTTATTGTCCTGTTTCTAAGCAGGTACTTATTCAGTGTGTAGAACGCTTATATGTCATATTTTAACTGCCGCACTCAGAGACGTCAATTAAGTTTTAAGTTTCATTAAAGTTGCTGCGTCTTATTCTATTGCTATAGCAAAGAAAGTGACAGCAGCTACTTTAATGAAACTTAAAACTTAATTGACGTCTTTGAGTGCGGCAGTAAGTTTTCTTATATCTGTGGTTTCACTAAATCAGGCCATAATCATCACTTGACAGCAGGGAGCAAAATCGATTTTGCTCCCTGTCGGCAGGGCAGAAATTAATAATAAAAAAATATAAATTAAGAGGGAGCAAAAACGAGTTTTTCTCCCTCTAAACGGGCTACAAAAGCCTTTTTTCGAATAGGAGAAGTGAAAAGATGTTTACACGTCAAAACAGCAGAAATGTGAAACATACTTATTTATAAATAGGTTAATATAATGGGACGAAGGGACGAAGTTATGCGTTATGCTGGGGCCACACAGGTGATAAGACGTTGATTTTTATCGGCGGCGTTTCCCAAGTGTGGCCCCAGGGTTAGAGTGAGAAACAAGACAATCTGGTTCGATCTAACGCATAACTTCGTCCATCATGCTCGCCCATGATAGGCGATCGTGAAAAGGGTCCATAAACACCCGTGATAAACCCTGTCGCAATCAAATAACGTGTCGATACCTATCGATATTATCGACGATTCCCAAGTTTACGTATGAACGTACGGTTACGTATTACCCGTAACAGACGCTCAAACTTGGTCCGGTCCGGACAACGGATTTGGTTCGCTCCGAACCAGATCCGGCCGTGAGTAGAGCAGTCTGCGGACCATGTCGGCGGATATGGTCCGCAGACTGCTATACACTAGTTACTAGTTAGAGCTAGCCGTGCAGTAATGCCGGCTATGCCGTTTGGTCGATATGGTCTGGTCACGGTGCTTTCACTTCCAACAATCCGTTTTGTATGGACGCCATAGTTCCGTCAATTTGCACTAGATGGCGATATTTAGAAAGGCTATAATAGATGAAAACAACTTTTTAACACAGTTGCTCAAAAAGTGGTAATTTCGTAGCTGTATATCGTGCGGAAAGTTGGTTTTCGCGAACTAGTGCTTTTTACTTTTCCAATTTTTTTTAATTTAAACTTGTTCCAATTCATGCTACTTATTGATGAGTGTTAATATTAATTTCCTTTAAATATCGTAATCAACATAAAAACCTACTGTTTTGTAAGAAAACGAAAAATATACATATTTCATATTTTATTACTTACCTCTTCATCATTATAACGCGTTTATTTTTTAATATTGAATATTGAAAAACCGTTCTTAATAAGTTGTCTGAATGGAATGGAATAGCTGCCGAAACGCCTGTCAAAATTTTTGACATTATGAAGAGGCGTTTTTTTATTTTTTTTAATGATTATGGCCTGGATGCTAAGTCCTTTAAGCCATGCGTTTTTTCTTCCTGCAAGCATTTTTTAACTTTCCAAAGGCAACATTCGATATGGTTTTTATAAATATACGATACACAAATAATCGTAAATAACAATACTTAGGTAATAATAGTACAATGTTTTATATTTACAATTGTTTATGTCTTATAGAACATGCATTTGAAAAAAATACTTTCAGTGAAGTGGGTTCAATAATAATAACAAAATCTATTCTAGTCGAATAAAAGCTAAAAAAAACACCTCTTCATAATGTCAAAAATGTTCACTGCGAAAGATCGAACTTACAACGAATTTGTTTACCAATCTTAAGTAAGTAAGTGAATAAATATCTTTTATCTTTATCTTTTTTATCTTTTTTTTAAGTTTTCAAAAAGTTGCTTATAAAATGAGTGACTCAGAGTTTGAAATTGATTTATTTTTTCGCAACTGTGTTAAAAAACGTCGTTCGATACACGTGCGGAAATGTCATTCTTCACTCGTCCCGAGTCTTGCCACTCGCCTGGGGCTCGTGGCAAGATATCTCGGCACTCGTGAAGTAATAACATACTTCCGCACTAGCATCGAAATGTACTATTATATTCTAGTTTCAAAAAGCTGTGGCAGTGGCTAATGGGCAGTGGTACAGCAGGGCTGGTATTGGTACGTGTGATTATTGGTCCTTAATATTATAGGTATGGTAATACATGGTCCTAATAGTAGTTACGGGAATTTGCGTTAGATGGCGATGTGCCGTTGAATAGAGTGATATCTCTATCCTCCTATATATAATGTACTCTTTGGGTCTGGTCAAGAGAAACAGAATTTTATTTTGGCGTACAATCTTGTCGTTTTGATAGTATACATATTAACGAATATGAAAATATAGTATAATATATAAAAATATAGGATTTTGTTCTATAATATAATTATAGAACAAAATGTAACTCTGGCCAGAAACGACTGTCGACTAACTGCTTCATTGCTATTCTATTACACCACGTGGAAATAGTCATGACGTGGCAGAAGTCAAGTTCAAGTAAAGGCGATTCAGGTGACTGATTTAAATATTCACATTAATTATGGTCTGACGGGTGCACGTAAGATAGTTTCGTAATGATTAAGTGCGTTGCTAACGTTGATAGGTTATTTTGTAACTGCGCCGGCGCCGTTCAACCACAGTCCACACCACGCCGGCCTCACTCAACGCTTTCAGACTATTCCGGAGATACTTACTGTGAGCTGCTAATTAATGCAAATTTGGGTTTGAAACATAACTTTTCATACTTTTTATGTATTTTAATGTATATTTTCCGTTAGATGTTATTATTGAAGAGTTATCATTTGAAATTGAAGCGGCAGGTTGTGATTGTGATGCGCAACGATTCATCATTCATTATTCATCCTGCGAAAAGTCAAAAGAAGAAGTCTAAAGGAGCAAACATTAGGTAGGTATCTGTATGTGTGTAACATGATTACGAAACCAAGAAACATCATTCACTATCACTCAACTATCTGTCCCCCAAGTGTTTTTTCGGGCTAATCTCAGAAGGTACTGTACGGATTATCATACAGCTTTCACCAATATAAAGGGACCATCTAGGAAGGTTACAGGCTATAATTTAATGAAAATTAATCCATGTGAAGCCTGGGTGGGCTGTTAGTATTATATAAACGATCAGAAAGCTATTATTATATAAATCTAGTTTAAGTCCTGCAAGTACACACTTTTCAGGTACTTGTATTATGCCTGTGCTGTGTTCTGGTTATGTCTGCAAACTATTTGGCCTTGCATTTATTTATAAGCTTCTTCAACAGCTTTGAAATGGGAAAACTCTTTACACATCCTCTCATACTTATTTGCTCTTTTGTTACTCAGCTGCCTAAGAAAGTGCCTAATGTTTTTTGGATGTATTTATGTATGGTTGTCTTTTTTTTTGACCTACAGAACTAGACAGGACAAATTTTGGAGGGCAGGGAACCATTACAATGGTCTTTGGCAACATGCATTGTTAAGTACATAAAAATATCAAAAGAGGGCAATCAGATACTTAAAGCTTACATTTTGTTGGACTTGTTATAAGCTTGCACAGGTACAACAGCATGATATTTTAGTAAAAGAGATCAGGTCTTTCATGTTTAATGGCTAAGAAACTTGGATATCAATTTGTGACATACCTATATTTTGATTAGCTATTGTAATTTATGACTGTCCATGCCATATTAATAAAAAAATAAATAAATGATATTTTATGTTTATTTCAGTGCAGAGAAGTGGCCACAATGTGCTAGGTGGCCAGAGCTGAGGACAAATGGGTCACTGAGGGTGCATCAATAACAATTTCTGGTAATCATGTTCTATAATATAATTATACATACATACAATCCCATGATCCTATCCTTTGTCTCGATTTTACTGTGATTATATATATATAATATATTATCTAAGAAAATTTTCACGTGCTCCATAAATAATGCGTTTTTTTACAAAATAAACAGTAAATATATGATGAAGAAAGTATATCAAATCCGTTTTCTTCTTTTTTTCCACCAAAAATAAACCAAAAACTGATGTTACCGGTCTAAGAAGAGACATAATTTTAATTTAATAATAGTTTATGGTTGAAATATCCTCAAAAGTATAGGTAAAGTATGATAATTTAAAGCTTATAGAATAAAAAATGGTGACTTGAGTTTTCTGCACCAATGTGAACCACTTTTATTTCATATTCCAGCTATAGGCTGCGTAATGTTTCACTGGAGTCCCGTTATTCAGTGTAAACCAGTAATAAGTGTAACTCGTGATCGCAAATACAGCTATTAGCGTTCTGTTGAACTTCTAAACAGCCGCTATGCAGATTGTATCAGTAGGCTGAATAAAGGCTGACTAGCTGGAAAAAATCAGCCCTAAGCATTAGTAATGTCCACATGTAGTTCACTATACCTCTATTGACGTTATAATAGTTCACAAGTGGTATCTTAAAAGGCAACATAATAAATATTAGCATAATGTTCTCCACTAAGTTGCCCTTAAACCGCTAATAGTGTTTAAAAATGCTTAGCGTTGAATAAGGACGAAAATGTGTACCCTTTCTATACCGTAATACAGCTCTTATTCAGACTGAGCTGTTTAATTGACACTAAATGCTATTATGCAGCTATAGGTTCACGGATGAACTTTTGTAAGAGTTCATATCAGCATAGAACTGTATATAAGACCATGAGTGAGTAGTTATATTGCTTACTGTGTTACTTGGGTAGTAGTTTTGGAGATAAATGGCAACATTCAAGTGCACAAACACAGAACCTCGCACCCTAAACGCATATACAGTGTCCGTTCCGTCTCGGGTAAAAAGTCAGGACGATCTAGACACGCGGTAGCGTGTCAAGCCAAGTTCAAGCTAACAGAACTGGCGAGCAGCACCGTGTGTAATATTACACGAACCATTTGGAGCCACTTTTGACCCCCTCATAACTCAAAAACTATTTCACATAAACATGAAAATTTTGGCTCATATATATATTGAGACTTGCGAGATATACATATGTGCTCCAAATTTCATGAACACACCTAAAACGGTTTTTTAGATATTAACGTCCAAAAATCGTAATTTTTATCACTGACTGACCTACATATCAAAATTCTAACCCAGTTCCAGATGACCTAGAAAGTTCAAATTTGGCATCCAGATAGGTAGTTGGGTGAATACAAAGGAATAAATCAGAAACTTGTAAGTTTTTATCATTTTCACATAAAAAATAAGACCACTATAAACTGACACTCACTAACTACTGAAGTGCATACTTATTGCGTGTCAGTTTATACTGGACATTGTTTATATTGTATTCCCGTGATTTACGAACTACAGTATTTATATACTTACTTACAAGTAGTGTTCCATAGGGACTCGAGTCTTTTTAGCCCGAATTTCAATAGTGTACGATCATTACTTATAAATAATTAAATAATAGGTATTTCGGACCTCGGCGCACGGTGCGGCGGCCGTGGAGCGGCGGGGTAGGGAGCGGTGCGGTAAAATCTTGACGCAAATTACTAGTTTCTGATTTAATCCTTTGTATTCACCCAACTACCTATCTGGATGCCAAATTTGAACTTTCTAGGTCTTCTGGAACTGGGTTAGAGTTTTGATCTATAGGTCAGTGATAAAAATGTAAATTTTTGGACGTTTATGTCTAAATAACCGTTTAAGGTGTGTTTATGTAATTTGGAGCACAGATGTATCTCGCAAGTCTCAATATATGAGCCAAACTTTACATGTTTATGTGAAATAGTTTGTGAGTTATGAGGGGGTCAAAAGTGGCTCTAAATGGTTCGTGTAATATTACACACGATGCTGCTCGCCAGTTCTTCGATTTGGCCAAATTAAGTATAAACAGAAAACGCGTAAAAAAAATTTCGGATACTGAATGGGCAATTCATTTGAACATTTATAAGGTACTAAGAAAATATATAAAATAACACAAAAAAGACAATTATGCCCCGTAAACGTAGGAAAATACAGTAGATTAACAAAAACTATTTGGTATTAATTTTGGTTTTTTAATTTGGTATAACAATATCAAATATTTTACAACAACTAAAAATATTATTTCTTTTTATAACTTAGGATAATATATTGAAGCCTAAGATCTGACTTGGCTAGTTTTCATAAACGAATTATTATTAAGTACCTAAAAGTACAGTTTCTACCAGCAAGCCAAATTTTCGGAAAAATAAAATAAGAACTTACAGCTTTAGAACTTGCGAAGGCTATAATATAATTTGTATATGAAAACTAGCCAAGTCAGATCTTAGGCTTCAATATATTATCCTAAGTTATAAAAAGAAATTATATTTTTAAATGATATTTTTAGTTGTTGTAAAATATTTGATATTGTTATAAATAAATTTCAGGACTGACCATTGAACTTGGCACCCATTTAGATCTCACTTCTTTTGTCTCTTTTGGCTCTCATTTCACATTTATGTTTTGATGGGATATATTTTTATTTTCAACCTTAAGAGTTAGCTGCTGCACTCAGAGACGTCAATTAATTTTTTAGTTAGATTAAAGTTGCTATGTCTTGTTCTATTGCTATAGCAAAGAAAGTGACAGCAGTAACTTTAATCAAACTTAAAAGTTAATCGACTGAGTGTAGCCGTAAGTCTTACATTAGAATATGTATTCTAAAGAATACATAGGGTAAACCCTAGCACCTGTCAAATTCTATCTCGTGCATGCATGTTAAGCCCGCAGGGGGAATAATTAAATGAATTCTATTCAGACAAAGAACTAGAAATTCGGTTTAGCTGAAGAATATATTTATAATCTACAAGCTACTATATAATCTTTAGATCAGGTCTCCATCTGTTATCGCTGTTGCCTCTGGAACTGTCAGTAGAAACACTAGTGGCATTAACTTACGTGACATGAATGAATGAATGAATAGTTTATTTGCATAAAAACAAGTGTGCAAATAGGTGTTACCATTACCACAGATCGTATCTTGTTTTGCCAAGGCAGGCAAGGCAGGTTTTGTTTTGTCATGTCCGCACGGACAGACGCAATTAATAAAATAAAAAAAAACTTACGTGACATACTTCTGCTCTGTAGGAAACCAAAAAAATGGGAACTATGCTGGATGGAGGCGTCGCCGGGCAAGCGGGGCAAGTTACCTTCGACTCAACCAAGGGAACAGAAACAACCATCAACAGCCGGCCTGCTTGCTCCGATCGGGCGTCACCCACCCATCGCCACTGCCATCATACTGTGTAGTGTCCTACCATCAAGCTCTTTATTGTGCCGCCACCGTTCCTAAGAAGCTTGGCGTTGTACTGTCTCGTGTCTTGTACACTTACTGCGCCAATGACGTTTGAAATCGGAGTACTCCCCGGGGGCCATGTAGCGTCGTGTTGTCACGTGTAACAAATTTAAACCGGTAGTTTCAAAATTATTGCAAGTCAAAGTTCCTTAATTTCCTCCTCCTCACTTGACTCACCGCTCATCAAAATTATAAGGTACTTCTAGGAGACACATAACATTCAAATTTTGCATTCAGGTAGTTTTTTTAGCCCACATAGAAAGGAAAACTTAAATATCCTGAAATTTCAGTCCCGTTTTCTTTGTGGTTGGTAAATTCACATCTCCATATAACATCTGTGGCAAATAAACTTTGTAATCTTATTTGTAAGACGTAGTGGATACAGGTAGGTACAGTCAGCCACAGATAGATGTAAACAATATGTTATAAAGGTGGACTACCTACAAAAAGAAATGAGATCCAATAAAAAACATAAAATGTACTAAAATAATGCTTCCACTGTAAAAGGTTGTGAGATCTCATGTAAAGCCAAGCCTACATTTAGTGAATGTTATTAGACATCTTTATTTCTATAATAAGTACTACTCTGTCAAGAAAGTACCGGGAAAAGATCAATAATACACAAACTGTTTGTTAATCATCCAAATTTATTTTATCACCTTCAAAGTATGCTCCTTCAGAAACGATACACTTACGCCAACGAATAATCCAATCATCAAAACATTTTTTAAACGCTGTTTCCGGAATTGAATTCAGTTCTCGGCGCGAATTCTCCTTTATGTCTTCTACCGATTGAAAACGGGTGCCACGAAGTGGTAATTTGAGTTTAGGAAAAAGAAAGAAGTCGGCAGGAGCCATATCTGGTGAATATGGTGGTTGCTCGATGGTATTTGTTGAGTGTTTGGTCAAAAATTCTTTCACAATGATGGCCTTGTGCGAAGGCGCATTATCGTGGTGCAAAATGCAAGAATTTTCATTCCACAAATCTGGCCTTTTTCGTCGAATTTGCTCTCTTAAATGCCGCATAACGCTCAAATAATATTCTTTATTTACCGTTTCACCTTCCGGCAAGAATTCCGAGTGCACAACACCGCGATAGTCAAAGAAAACAGTCAACATGACTTTGACTTTTGATCGACTTTGGCGTGGTTTCTTCGGTTTCGGTTCAGTTGGAAGGCGCCACTCCGAAGCTTGTTGACTAGTTTGCATGTCAAACTCGTAAACCCACGTCTCGTCACCAGTAACAATGCGTTTCATGAATGTTGGGTCGGAATTGACTCGTTCTAGCATGTCCTCAGCGACTCTCATGCGATTGAGTTTTTGGAGAAAATTCAGGTCTTTTGGGACTAGCCGAGCGGTAACATGTTTCATACCCAAATGATTAGTTAAAATAGTACGGATCGACTCGTGAGATACAGAAAGTTCGGCGGCTATCTCTCTCAAAGTTGAATGAGGATTTTCAGTCACTATTTCCTTCACTTTTGCGATGTTAACTTCAGTTGCAGACGTTGATGGCCTACCAGAGCGAGGCAAATCTTCCATCACATCTCGACCGCTTTTGAACGCTTTGTACCACTCATAAACACGTGTTTTTGATAAAGTCGAATCACCGTAAGCCTTCTGTAACATTTTCAGTGACTCCGAACACGAAATTCCATTGGCGATGCAAAATTTAAGACAAACTCTTTGTTCAATGTTTTTGTCCATTATGAAATTCGCAATACACACTAGATATGATATAACTAAAAACAGCACTGTATTTAATATAAATAACAGATGCAACTCAAACTCCGCGCCAAAATAGAAAACAGTTGTGCCAATCTAACAACAACAAAAAAAACAAAAATTTGAATTTGGAACCATAAACAAATCATCCATTCCCGATACTTTGTTGACTGAATGTATATTGACTTGGCAATCGCGCGGCAACATATTAAACTTATCTTTCTTTCTTTGTCTGGCCCATTTGAGTGTCCCACGGCTGTGCAATAACTTACCGACCTAATATAAATTTATTAGCGATTTGAAAAGGTATTATCCTTATTATAGAAATAAAGATGTCTAATATTAATACATTCACTAAATGTAGGCTTGGCTTTACATGAGATCTCACAACTTTTTACGGTGGAAGCATTGCGAGACTTGACATTTTTGTACATTTTATGTTTCTGATGGGATACATTGCTTTAACCACGATATATCCAGCCGAGTCAGGCATGTGAAAATTAACGTAAACAAAGAGATACAAGTAAATAATTAATACATGTAGATTATATATGTCAAAATTGATAAATCTAATTCACTAAAAATGCAACTAATTTAATTATTAAGGGTAATCGGATTGTTTGTACGTCTGTTACTATTTACTCAGAGAAGTTTTTCCTAGCGGCTCGGTAGACTCCTTGGGTACACTTATTCATTGTGGCTTTGTTGAAGAAATCATCATACAAGATCTGGAGCGACATTCGCTGGAAACAGCTGGTGAAGGAATTCGCTGATGGGTCCACCCATTCGTATTTGCACAGGATGACAAAGACATTATTTGAATAAAATCCTGATTACGTGAGTTTGGAGTTAGTAAATGGAAAACTGAAATATGTGAAGCATGAACAACGGCTCAGACAAGTCATGCTAGACAAATAGCATCTCGACTAGACGTGTAAGGCGCGTTGCACGCGGCCTGTGCCCACCTGTTACCGCCGCTCTGTTCCACTCGTGACTACTGGGAATATAATTAAGATTTTACAAAAACTACGGGTCTGCTATTAACCATTGAGGAGTTCCTATGACCAGCTTCCGTATCCGTCATCATACCAGCTCGATGGTACAGTCGAACTCGGAGGTAGCTGCACCTTTTGGTACCTTGTCGCAGTAAGGTGTTGAGTGAGAGTAATTTGAATTTAGTATAATTATCATTAGCTGTGACAAGGTACTAAAATGTACAGCTACTTCCGAGTTCGACCGTAACATTTTATTGTACTCGCGACCCGCCCTCGCTTCGCTCCGGGTACTATTTTATATACAACCTATGTCCTTTCCCGGGATTCAAGCTATCTCCATACCAAATTTGATCTAACTCCGTTCAGCCGTTTTCACGTGATGCGCGTTCAAATAAACAGATTTTCAGCTTTATTATACAGGGTGACTGGATATTCGATACAATCCTTTCAAGGAGGCATAGTAGAGCTCATTTGGAGCAAATTAGGTCATGTAGTATCCTGGCCGTAAATTATTAGTTTCTGAGATATTTGAGATTTTAGTTTTTTTTCGAAATTGCGGAACATGTTCGAAAAAAATTATATAAAAAATAATTTGCCTTTTTTAAATGCACTTTAATGTATTTTCTGAAAGCTAAAATGTCAGCGATTTCATGTAATGACAAAGACCTAATCACATAATGCTACATGTCATGTTATTTAATAAAACTACAATAAAAAGACAAAAAAGTAATTACTTCATTAAAAGACAGTGTTTTTTTTTTAAATAAATGTACGACATGCAGCGTACAAATCACTGGAAGAACTTTCTTGGTTTACTAGCTATCTAATGAGGTACAATAGTTACCAAAAAAGATTATATATTCAAAATAAGCAAGTACTAATTAAAACTAAGAAGTAAATTTCTTGCGAACTTCCATTACTCTTGTACCTGGTACGAACTCATCAGAAATCAGTATTTATCTTCAGATGTATACTTCGATGGCCGATATTATTGCAAAAGAGAACTGAACTTAATTAATTAAAAGATAATTAAGAAAGAGTAAGTAATTATTCGCCGTCAAAAATGGATACTTGTAGATTAACTCATCTTTAGGGAATCAACGTACTGATTCGGAAAAAGCATTAACTTGGACGTAAAGTCGGTTGAAAACTTAATTTCAATTATTTTTTCATTAACTTGTTTAATTATGAAAATCAATAATACAGTGGCATAAGGGATGGTGTCTGCCTGTCGCGTATAGCTCGACTTGATGTAAATACTTTTCTGTTTAGCCACAATAAATTAAAAACTAAAAAAAACCCGCCTCAACCGTGACGGTTGAAAATCAGTAGGTTGATTCCCTAAACATGAGTTAATCTACAAGTATCCATTTTTGACGGCGAATAATTACGTACTCTTTCTTAATTATCTTTTAATTAATTAAGTTCAGTTCTCTTTCGCAATAATATCGGCCATTGAAGTATACATCTGAAGATAAATACTGATTTCTGAAGAGTTCGTACCAGGTACAAGAGTAATGGAAGTTCGTAAGAAATGCACTTCTTAGTTTTAATTAGTACTTGCTTATTTTGAATATTTAATCTTTTTTGGTAACTATTGTACCTCATTAGATAGCTAGTAAACCAAGGAAGTTTTTCCAGTGATTTGTACGCTGCATGTCGTACATTTATTTAAAAAAAAACACTGTCTTTTAATGAAGTAATAACTTTTTTGTGTCTTTTTATTGGAGTTTTATTAAATAACGTGACATGTAGCATTATGTGATTAGGTTTTTGTCTTTACATGAAATCGCTGACATTTTAGCTTTCAGATAACAGATAAAACACTAAAGTGCATTAAAAAACACAAATTATTTCTTTATATCTTTTTTTCGAACATGTTCCGCAATTTCGAAAAAAAAACTAAAATCTCAAATATCTTCGAAACTAATAATTTTTGGCCAGGGTACTACATTACCTAATTTGCTCCAAATGAACTCTTACTATGCCTCCTTAAAAGGATTGTATCGAATATCCAGTCACCCTGTATGTATATAGACTAATTTAATATTTAAGGGTAATCGGATTGTTTGTACGTCTGTTACTATTTACTCAGAGAAGTTTTTCCTAGCGGCTCGGTAGACTCCTTGGGTACACTTATTCATTGTGGCTTTGTTGAAGAAATCACCATACAAGATCTGGAGCGACATTCGCTGGAAACAGCTGGTGAAGGAATTCGCTGATGGATTCACCCATTCGTATTTGCACAGGATGACAAAGACATTATTTGAATAAAATCCTGATAACGTGACGAGCCCACTGCCTGAGGTGATATCTAAGGCTTTGTCGCATAAAAAAATCTGGCGCAGAAGAAGTACCAAGAGTTTGGAGTTAGTAAATGGAAAACTGAAATATGTGAAGCATGAACAACGGCTCAGACAAGTCATGCTAGACAAATAGCATCTCGACTAGACGTGTAAGGCGCGTTGCACGCGGCCTGTGCCCACCTGTTACCGCCGCTCTGTTCCACTCGTGACTACTGGGAATATAATTAAGATTTTACAAAAACTCTACGGGTCTGCTATTAACCATTGAGGAGTTCCTATGACCAGCTTCCGTATCCGTCATCATACCAGCTCGATGGTACAGTCGAACTCGGAGGTAGCTGCACCTTTTGGTACCTTGTCGCAGTAAGGTGTTGAGTGAGAGTAATTTGAATTTAGTATAATTATCATTAGCTGTGACAAGGTACTAAAATGTACAGCTACTTCCGAGTTCGACCGTAACATTTTATTGTACTCGCGACCCGCCCTCGCTTCGCTCCGGGTACAATTTTATATACAACCTATGTCCTTTCCCGGGATTCAAGCTATCTCCATACCAAATTTGATCTAACTCCGTTCAGCCGTTTTCACGTGATGCGCGTTCAAATAAACAGATTTTCAGCTTTATTATACAGGGTGACTGGATATTCGATACAATCCTTTCAAGGAGGCATAGTAGAGCTCATTTGGAGCAAATTAGGTCATGTAGTACCCTGGCCGTAAATTATTAGTTTCTGAGATATTTGAGATTTTAGTTTTTTTTCGAAATTGCGGAACATGTTCGAAAAAAATTATATAAAAAATAATTTGCCTTTTTTAAATGCACTTTAATGTATTTTCTGAAAGCTAAAATGTCAGCGATTTCATGTAATGACAAAGACCTAATCACATAATGCTACATGTCATGTTATTTAATAAAACTACAATAAAAAGACAAAAAAGTAATTACTTCATTACAAGACAGTGTTTTTTTTTTAAATAAATAGTTACCAAAAAAGATTAAATATTCAAAATAAGCAAGTACTAATTAAAACTAAGAAGTACATTTCTTACGAACTTCCATTACTCTTGTACAGTGAAGGTCATAAATATGTATACACTTTAGTACCTTGTCTATTTAATGTCATGTTTAAACTGCCATATATGAATGTCACAGCGATTAAAGCGACAAGGCACTAAAGTGTATACATATTTATGACCTTGACTGTACCTGGTACGAACTCTTCAGAAATCAGTATTTATCTTCAGATGTATACTTCAATGGCCGATATTATTGCAAAAGAGAACTGAACTTAATTAATTAAAAGATAATTAAGAACGAGTACGTCAAAAATGGATACTTATAGATTAACTCATGTTTAGGGAATCAACCTACTGATTTTCAACCGTCACGGTTGAGGCGGGTTTTTTTTAGTTTTTAATTTATTGTGGCTAAACAGAAAAGTATTTACATCAAGTCGAGCTATACGCGACAGGCAGACACTATCCCTTATGCCACTGTATAATTGATTTTCATAATTAAACAAGTTAATGAAAAAAATAATTGAATTTAAGTTTTCAACCGACTTTACGTTCAAGTTAATGCTTTTTCCAAATCAGTACGTTGATTCCCTAACATCTTTAGTTAATCTACAAGTATCAATTTTTGACGGCGAATAATTACTTACTCTTTCTTAATTATCTTTTAATTAATTAAGTTCAGTTCTTTTTTGCAATAATATCGACCATTGAAGTATACATCTGAAGATAAATACTGATCTCTGAAGAGTTCGAACCAGGTACAAAAGTAATGGAAGTTCGTAAGAAATTTACTTCTTAGTTTTAATTAGTACTTGCTTATTTTGAATATTTAATCTTTTTTGGTAACTATTGTAGTTACCTCATTAGACAGCTAGTAAACCAAGAAAGTTTTTCCAGTGATTTGTACGCTGCATGTCGTACATTTATTAAAAAAAAACACCGTCTTTTAATGAAGTAATAACTTTTTTGTGTCTTTTTATTGGAGTTTTATTAAATAACATGACATGTAGCATTATGTGATTAGGTTTTTGTCTTTACATGAAATCGCTGACATTTTAGCTTTCAGATAACAGATAATACATTAAAGTGCATTAAAAAACACAAATTATTTTTTTATATATTTTTTTCGAACATGTTCCGCAATTTCGAAAAAAAAAACTAAAATCTCAAATATCTCCGAAACTAATAATTTTTGCCCAGGGTACTACATTACCTAATTTGCTCCAAATGAACTCTTACTATGCCTCCTTAAAAGGATTGTATCGAATATCCAGTCACCCTGTATGTATATAGACTAATTTAATGTTTAAGGGTAATCGGATTGTTTGTACGTCTGTTACTATTTACTCAGAGAAGTTTTTCCTAGCGGCCTGGTAGACTCCTTGGGTACACTTATTCATTGTGGCTCTGTTGAAGAAATCACCATACAAGATCTGGAGCGACATTCGCTGGAAACAGCTGGTGAAGGAATTCGCTGATGGGTCCACCCATTCGTATTTGCACAGGATGACAAAGACATTATTTGAATAAAATCCTGATAACGTGACGAGCCCACTGCCTGAGGTGATATCTAAGGCTTTGTCGCATAAAAAAATCTGGCGCAGAAGAAGTACCAAGAGTTTGGAGTTAGTAAATGGAAAACTGCAATATGTGAAGCATGAACAACGGCTCAGACAAGTCATGCTAGACAAATAGCATCTCGACTAGACGTGTAAGGCGCGTTGCACGCGGCCTGTGCCCACCTGTTACCGCCGCTCTGTTCCACTCGTGACTACTGGGAATATAATTAAGATTTTACAAAAACTCTACGGGTCTACTATTAACCATTGAGGAGTTCCTATGACCAGCTTCCGTATCCGTCATCATACCAGCTCGATGGTACGGTCGAACTCGGAAGTAGCTGTACATTTTGGTACCTTGTCGCAGTAAGGTGTTAAGTGAGAGTAGTTTGAATTTAATATAATTATCATTAGCTGTGACAAGGTACTAAAATGTACAGCTACTTCTGAGTTCGACTGTAACATACTATTGTATTGTCATCGGAATTACATAAGTGTGCATATGTTCAAGTCAATCTGTCAATTAGAAGAAGGTTCAAATGTACTTCCAAGTTTTTATTACCTACATTGTTTGTTTGTTACAACTGAAGCTAATAACGAGCGTATTAAAAATTACCAGCGGTTACCGACATTTTTTGGGTACCGAACCAAAATGGTAAAAAAGGTACCCTTATGGTGAGACTTCGTTGTCTGTCTGTCTGTATGTCACACCGGTTTTTCTCAGCAACTACACAAGCTATCAACTTGAAATTTGGCACAGTTGTATAACTTGCTTAAACACTTTGAAAATTTGTGTTAAATTTAGACAACTCAAAATAGACCTTATTGCATACGAATTAAAGTGCATATATAAAAAAAAAAAACATTAAAAGTTTAAACAACCCCCGGCACAAAAATAAAACTCTAAAAAATAAATAAATAATATGGCCCTTAAAGCTTAACGTCAGTACCTAGTAATATTTTGATTCAAGCGTCGTCACGTCCGACAAAGACTTGCATGAATGTACATATGTCACAGGAGGGACTTCGTCACTACAAGATTTCAAGTATTAAAAACCCTCGACAAAATCTCGCTTTCAGAGCTCATAACATAACTTTTAAACGGCTTTTCAGATTTTCATCAAACCAAGCTATGAACACTCGATTAAGTCACCTTTCTGACAAAAAAAACTAAATCAAAATTGGTCCATCCGTTTAGGAGCTATGATGCCACAGCCGACAGATACACACGTCAAATTTATAACACCCCTCTTTTTGCGTCGGGGTTTAAAAAGGTATATTTTTGTAGTACGGACTTAAATTCGGAACCCTCGGTGCGCGAGTTTGACTCGCACTTGACCGGTTTTTATTATTTTATTGATAGATTTTATTCCCAGTAGTTACCACTGAAAACAGATGGAAAAATAATTCCCAGTAGTTACTACCGCTTTCTTTTTGGTTATTTGTCATATACTTTATATGAAGAGTGGAGACGTGAATTTACCAACCGCAAAGAAAACGGGATTGAAATTTCAGGATGTTTCAGTTTTTCCATTCTATGTGGGCGAAACACTACCTGAATGCAAAATTTGAAGTTGGTGTGTCTGCTAGAAGTACCTTAGGATTCTAATGATCGATGAGTCCGCAAGTGACCAAAAAAATTTTTTTCGCTTTTTAGTGATAATAGTTTTATGTGACAAACTAAAGCACATAAACATCACATTAAGAAATAATAGCCTAATACTAATTTCTCATCAGTCATCACCCTTAACAAAAAGTCGCTGCACAAGATGCAGGCCGTTAATCATTGAGGAGGTCTCCCTGTACTTCACCAGTTGCACTTCACCGCATTCATTATAATGAGTTATAAAAGTAGCTTCATATTCTTAAAAAATAAAGAAAAGAAATGGCGTCAATCACTTACGCGACTAAAGAGTTCCGGTGGTCACCTTTGGTCTTCATCATCAGTTCCTCTTGACCAAGAGGTGCTTTTGTAATGCAATTTCGTAAGATCTTGCATATATAGGTCTTTAATATCAAAATCGCTGTATGTGTGCCTATAACTTTTGAAGAGTTGCCTTGATTCCTCATGTATTCCATAATCAGATCCTGACTTGGTGACAATGGGACCACCTCGGAAATACACCCTTTCAAACAAAAAATCAATTTTCATAATCGGTCCACAATTGACAAAGAAATCGGTTAACATACATAAAAAAGAAATACTAACAGTGGAACATAGAACCTCCTCCTTTTTTTAACCGACTTCAAAAAAGGAGGAGGTTCTCAATTCGACTGCATATTGCTTTTTTTGTTTGTTTGTTACGCGATTACTCCGTCAATTGTGGACCGATTTTAAAAATATTTTTTTTACCTGATAGGGGATCCGTGAGGAATTGAGGAAACTCCTCAATTATAGGCGTACACATAGCGATTTTGGTATTTTCAGTAACAAGTCCAGCATTTGCGTTTAGAAAGTATTATTTGGTGAAGTGGAACTAATGATGAAGACCATAGATAGCCACCGAAACTCCTCCGTCGTGAGTGATTGAACAAAAAAAAAAATATTTTTAACAAACCAAAAAACCCCACTGCTTTAAAAAATATCAACTGAAAAGTTAAAAACAAGCCCTATAATCAAAAGAATATAGGGCAGACCTTGGCTATTCTGCTATACTTGGTAATCCTGTGATAGTTGATTTAGCCTTGATAGTGAAGTTTTATTATATAAATACAGTGCTGACATATTTCTCTTAGAGAGAGCTTTTCTCAAATCTTATAATAACAAAAAAAATGTATCCGAGCACTCTGTCAGAAATTAAAAACGTTTTCGTTAGTGTCCGACCGAAATTTCAGTTTCGGTTTCGGCCAGTTTCGGCCAAAAGATCAAGTTTCGGCCCGAGTTTCGGTTTCGGCCAAAAACGGCCGAAACTTACAACATCGTACCTTCGGGTAAATTTTCAAACAGAACCTCTGTAACTGTGCTGATCTTTGAAAGTAGAAACCTGTAATAATAGGTCGGCGAGATATTAATTTTAGAAAAAAACGGGCTTACTAACATTTTTTCGACTTTTTAAGGACTTTTTTTTTTATAAAAGGTTCGGTTTCGGTTTCGATTTCAGCCGAAACTACAATGAAACCGAACCTTCGGTTTCGGTTTCGGCAAAATAACATGTTTCGGTCGGTCACTAGTTTTCGTCAATAAAAAACTAAGCGGTTTGGCTCTAATATCAACTTGTTAATTGACTGAGCGGAATAAACATTGAAATTCGATGAAAAATGGGAAATCAGATAAAGGTTAAGATAGTTAAGAGTTCATAAACATATTTTTATATATGTGATCCAAAGAAATGTCATTCTTATTATTTAAACTCCTATATCACACAATAACCCTATTAATACTGAATTACCTGATTTCATGTTATGTATAATCTAATGTATTTTGTTTGCAATATTTTGAGATATTGGCGATCGAAGGCAATGTTACGGACTCTTACATAGTGAATTTGCCAAATTATCTGCTCGAGGGATAAAATTCTGTGACCAATTAATAAAACTATCACCGATTAGCCAACGTTTGCCCTAACTTAAATGTTGGAAAAGGTATTGCAGGCGGGGACAAGCAAATATTCCAAGTGGTGCTCCTTAAGTGAAAATATTTAAATTTGTACAACAAAATATATTTTTTAACACAGTTGCTCAAAAAGTGGTACTTTTCGTAGCTGTATATCGTGCGGAAAGTTGGTTTTCGCGAACTAGTGCTTTTTACTTTTCCAATTTTTTTAAATTTATACGTATTCCAATTCATGTCTACTTATTGATGAGTGTTAATATTGGTTTCCTTTAAACGTCGTAATCAACATAAAAACCTACTGTTAATGTAAAAATACGAAAAATATACATATTTCATATTTTATTACTTACCTCTTCATCATTATAACAAGTTTATTTTTTAATATTGAATATTGAAAAACCGTTCATAATAAGTTGTCTGAATGGAACGGAATAGCTGCTGAAACGCCTGTCAAAATTTTTGACATTATGAAGAGGCGTTTTTTCTTACTGCAAAAATCAAATCCAAAGGCAACATTCGATATTGTTTTTATTAATAAACGATACACAAATAATCGTAAATAACAATACTTAGGTAATAAAAGTACAATGTTTAATATTTACAATTGTTTATGTTTATGTATAGAACATGCATTTGAAAAAAAACTTTCATTGAAATGGGTTCAATAATAATAACAAAATCCATTCTAGTCGAATAAAAGCTAAAAAAACACCTCTTCATAATGTCAAAAATTTTCAATGCGAAAGATCGAACTGACAACAAATTTGTTTACCAATCTTAAGTTTTCAAAACGTTGCTTATAAAATGAGTGAATCAGTGTTTGAAATTGATTTATTTTTTCGCAACTGTGTTAAAAAACGTCGTTCGATACACGTGCGGAAATGTCATTCTTCACTCGTCCCGAGTCTTCCCACTTGCCTACGGCTCGTGGCAAGACATCTCGGTACTCGTGAAGTATGACATACTTTCCGCACTAGCATCGAAATGTACTATTCCAATTAAATGCTTGTCCTCGCCTGCAATACCTTTTCCAACATATGTTATATTCTTTAGATTATAGGGCTCGTTTTTAGCTTTTCAGTTGATATTTTGTAAAGCAGTCGGGTTTTTTGATTTTTTAAATTAATTTGTTTTTATTTAATACTTTTTAAGCTTTTTAGTTTTTATTAAAGTAGTAGCATCAAAGTGTTATAATGTATATATATTTGGAATGGGCTATTTATTAGGTTTCATTTGATACCCATATTGTTATAATAAATATAGTATTTTTATTCCTCCATTTTTTTTTTCGCGGGTGCCATATTGAAATATTATATACCCTATGTCACATGTTAAAATTTTTTAACAAAAAAATAAAACCCCTAGGATTCCTAGGAGGCCGGTCCTTATTTAACCCTTTTCAGTGGGTTTTTGAAGACGGTTTTATTTTTTTGTTAAAAATTTTTTTTTTCGCCTTTTAAGTGATGCACCTAGGTAATATTATTACGTGGTAAACTAAAGCACATAAACATCACATTAATAAACAATAGCTCAATACCAATTTCTCATCACCCCTAACAATATGTTTATTCAGTAAATTGGCCACATACATAGTATAAAAGTAGCTTCGTATTCTGAATAAAGAAATCTCATTGCTGGCGTCAATCACTTACGACTAAGGAGTTCCGGTGGTCATCTCTGGTCTTCATCATCAGTTCCTATTCACCAAGATGTGATTTTAGGATGCAAATTTATTCTTAAGGTACTACAGGAAATACCAAAATCGCTGTATGTGTGCCTATAACTTTTGAGGAGTTCCCTCGATTCGACATAAATCCAATCATCATATTCAATCGTGGTGACAATGGGACCACCTCGGAAGTATGTATACCCTTTCAAACAAAAAATAATTTTTAAAATCGGTCCAGAATGACGGAGAAATCGGTGAACATTCATAAAAAAAATCGGTCAAGTGCGAGTCGGAGTCGCGCACCGAGGGTTCCGCATAAACTTGAAGGCATGTAAACAGTTCGTAAATCAAGGGAATACAATATAAACAAATCCAGTATAAACTGAAACGCAATAAGTATGCACTTTCATACTTAGTGGGTGTCAGTTTATACTGGACTTTTTTTTATGGGATGTAACTACAAATTAATGGTTTTCGGATTTTTTCCTGTACTTGTGCTATAAGACATTGCTTCTTGCCAAATTTCATGATTCTAAGTCAACGGGAAGTACCCTATAGGTTTTGATTCCCTTGAGATTCCCTTCAATATGCGACATAAACTGCTATATCTTTTGATTGCGTTGACATACATGTTTGATTTTTTCAGTGATCCAAGGGATTGCAGACTTAAGTATTTGATATTAATTTCAACTTGATACCTCCACGTATTCCTGAGAAAAAGGGTCTTGACAGACACACAGACAGATAGACGGATAACAAAGTGATCCTATAAGGGTTCCGTTTTTTCTTTGAGGTACGGAACCCTAAAAACCCACTTAAATAGGGTTAAATAAAGACTGGCCTCCTAGGAGTCATAGGAATTGCCTTTATAGTACATGAAATATATCAAAGTCGTCGGTGGCAAGAATCATGCGTCATTGCTTGGATATATTTATCTTTTTTTTGTCAGTTTTTTTTTTTTTTTGAAAATTATATTTTGTTTGGAATGGTATACACCCGAGCAGGGCTGGGCAAAATACCTGCTACATAGTATTTCAAATACAAATACAAAATAAATAAATCAGGGGAAAATCTCACACAAATTGACCTAGTCCCAAACTAAGCTCTAGACTTGTACCTGGGTACCAGGCAACGATATACATACTTATATAGAGAAATACGTACTTAAATATATATACATATATAGAAAACATCCATAACTCAGGAAGAAATACTCGCGCTCATCACACAAATATTTGCTCATACCGGGATTCGAACTTGGGACCGCTAGCTTCATCTAATAGGCAGGGTCACTACCACCTAGGATAACCGCGTCGTACATTTGAATGCTGTATTCGAAATACTAAATAGTGGCTGTGTGAGCTGAAGACCTCGCGACCAACTTAACTTTGTCGTTGGATAACTGTTATCTCAATACATCGACATAGGTCGCGTTCAATTCACCAACACCGCAATTAAGTTGGTGATCACAAAATCCCCCGCATATCTCCGCCATTTTGTAAATTTTCAAAAATCTGAATCGACAAAAAAAAAATCATAAATTCATTGAATAATTCTCATTCATTCATTCATTTGAATAATTACCAGATACACAATCCCAAACAAATCTTGTATTTTGTAAACGAGTTTTGCTCCCTCTAAACGGGCTAGAATAGTACATTTCGATGCTAGTGCGGAAAGTATGTCATTACTTCACGAGCACCGAGATATCATGCCACGAGCCGTAGGCGAGTGGCAAGACTCGGGACGAGTGAAGAATGACATTTCCGCACGTGTATCGAACGACGTTTTTTAACACAGTTGCGAAAAAAAAAACAATTTCAAACTCGATTCACTCATTTTATAAGCAACTTTTTGAAAACAAATTCGTTGTAAGTTCGATCTTTCGCAGTGAAAATTTTTGACATTATGAAGAGGTGTTTTATTATTATTGAACCCACTTTAATGAAAGTTTTTTTTTCAAATGCATGTTCTATAAGACATAAACAATTGTAAATATAAAACATTTACGATTATTTGTGTATCGTATATTTATAAAAACAATATCGAATGTTGCCTCTGGAAACTTAAAAAATGCTTGCAAGCATTTTTTAAGTTTCCAAAGGCAACATTCGATAGTTTTTATAAATATACGATACACAAATAATCGTAAATAAAAATAGGTACTAGTACAATGTTTTATATTTACAATTGTTTATGTCTTATAGAACAGTCATTTGATAAAAAAACTTTCATTGAAGTGGGTTCAATAATATTAACAAAATCCATTCTAGTCGAATAAAAGCTTAAAAAAACACCTCTTCATAATGTCAAAAATTTTCTTCAAATGTCAAATGAAAAAGTTGTTTATAAAATGAGTGAATCAGAGTTTGAAATTGATTTATTTTTTCGCAACTGTGTTAAAAAACGTCCTTCGATACACGTGCGGAAATGTCATTCTTCACTCGTCCCGAGTCTTGCCACTTGCCTGCGGCTCGTGGCAAGATATCTCGTTACTCGTGAAGTAATGACATACTTTTCGCACTAGCATCGAAATGTACTATTTTTTCGAATAGAAGTGAAAAAAAAATGCCCATATCCTAAATGCTATATTTTCACTCCATACCGAACATGAGATTGCGAACCCTGCCAGATAAACGCAGGTGCTTACTGCTTAGCCCACCAGTGGTTATTATGTTTGTATGTTTGTGGTCGTACATAGATGTAGATAGACGTGGATTAAACTCCTGTCACTTTCTGACCAGTATGTAAGAGCGAGAGTGACGGATGCTAAATCCAAATTTATCGACCGCGATAAAGGCGACAATAGCACAAGTGGTCCGCGACTTGTTAATCGCTCCGATCTTCCTCTGTAACCCGTCGGTAACGATAAATACGCACTGACCGACAAGCGAGAAAATACAAGACGTGTTAGCCGCTCAGCTGCTTGCTGCGATCCGGATGGACCTTGCACGAACTCTACCACCACAGGACTTGTTTCGCTTTATTGTATTCATTCATAGATGATACGCGATCTTAAAAATAAAGGTAGGTACTATGTATAACCAACCGGCGACGTAAGCGCCGTAAGCTACTATAGGGCTGACCCACACTAGCATTTTTTGAGCGTCGGCGACTTTGCCAGCGCCCGCGGAAGCGGGTAGCGGGGCGACGGGATTGCGTTATGCACTATATCTGAATTTTTATTCCCACGAAAAAAGGTAAACAAAGTTATACGTACGTCACTGTCAAAAGTGACATTTCAGCGGGCTTAACATGCAAGCACGAGATAAAATTTGACAGGTGCTAGGGAAATGATAAAAAAAAATACATATATTCCATATTCTAACGTAAGACTTAACGCTTTAAGTTTAAAATAAAAGTATCTCGTCCAGACTTTTATTACCTACTAAGCGACTATTGCGGTTTTCACATTTTTATAGCGATTTTATCAAGACGTGACACTTTTATTTTAAAGCTGAAGCGTTAAGTCTTACGTCAGAATACGGAATAGATGTATTCATTTCTCTAGCACCTGTCAAATTTTACCTCTTGCATGCATGTTAGGGGGCCAGGGGATCTCAAAGTATGAGCCAGCAAGAAATCCATACTTAATATTATAAATGAGAGTCTGTCTGTCTGTCTGTTACCTTTTCACGCTTAAACCGCTAAACCGATTTAGATGAAATTTGGTATGGAGATAGTTCGAGTCCCGGGAAAGGACATAGGATATTTTTTTTCCCGGAAATCATCCCTTAAGGGGGTGGAACTTTGTATGGGGAGTCAGTCATTTCTTCAGTAAGGTATATAAAATTTAGTATGGAGATAGTTTGAGTCCCGGGAAAGGACATAGGATACTATTTATCCCGGAAATCATCCCTTAAGAGAGTGAAAAGGGGGTTGGAAGTTTGTATGGGGAATCAATCATTTCTTAAGTAAGGTACCTATATACAATTTATTAGTATGGAGATAGTTTGAGTCCCGGGGAAGGACATAGGATATTTTTATTCCGGAAAATTGGAGTTCCCGAGGGAGCAGCGATAAACAACTTCTGCTTTGGAAGCGTTTTCAGCAGGCTGAAACATCGTTTCAGTCCGTTTCAGAGGTAGCTCTATCACATACCAGTTTATCAAAATTTCAACCAAGTTGCCGTTGTTTTCAGGCCGTTTCAGAGGTAGCTCTATCACATACCAGTTTATCAAAATTTCAACCAAGTTGCCGTTGTTTTCAGGCGCCTGAAACATGTTTTCAGGCCGTTTCAGAGGTAGCTCTATCACATACCAGTTTATCAAAATTTCAACCAAGTTGCCGTTGTTTTCAGGCGCCTGAAAAATGTTTTCTGGCCGTTTCAGAGGTAGCTCTATCACATACCAGTTTATCAAAATTTTAACTAAGTTGCCGTTGTTTTCAGGCGCCTGAAACATGTTTTCAGTCCGTTTCAGAGGTAGCTCTATCACATACCAGTTTATCAAAATTTCAACCAAGTTGCTGTTGTTTTCAGGCGCCTGAAACATGTTTTCAGGCCGTTTCAGAGGTAGCTCTATCACATACCAGTTTATCAAAATTTCAACCAAGTTGCTGTTGTTTTCAGGCGCCTGAAACATGTTTTCAGGCCGTTTCAGAGGTAGCTCTATCACATACCAGTTTATCAAAATTTCAACCAAGTTGCCGTTGTTTTCAGGCGCCTGAAAAATGTTTTCAGGCCGTTTCAGAGGTAGCTCTATCATATACCAGTTTATCAAAATTTCAACCAAGTTGCCATTGTTTTCAGGCGCCTGAAAAATGTTTTTAGGCCGTTTCGGAGGTAGCTCTATCACATACCAGTTTATCAAAATTTCAACCAAGTTGCCGTTGTTGTTGTTGTGTTGTTGTTGTTGCTGTTTGTTATTGAGAACGGCGGCCCGCCTCTAATAGGCCGTACGTGGATTAGACAATTAGGTTTAGATATAACTAGTTTTAATAACATGACTGATGGTGATTCAAACAAGTCAGTTCAAGCATTGTTAAATGAATTTCCTGAGGTATTTGCTGGAGGGTTGGGAACGTTTAATAAGAGTCGTATGCAACTGCACTTAGCAGACACGACCCCCACATTTGTGAAGGCGCGCGCGCTGGCGCTCGCGCTGCGCGGCCCGGTCGAGCGCGAATTGGAGCGCCTACAGCGCGATGACGTCATTTACAAAGTTGACCGTTCAGATTATGGGACTCCTATAGTCCCGATAATTAAGAAAAATGGCGACATCAGGATATGTGGTGATTATAAGGTCACAATAAATCCAAGGTTAAAAGATTTTCATTATCCACTCCCTCGAATAGAGGATATTTTTGCCACACTGGCTAGTGGAGAACAGTACTCAAAACTAGATTTGTCCCATGCATAGGTATCAGCAAGTACTTCTTACCGAGGACTCGCAACCGATGACGGCAATTACCACGCACGTAGGAACATTTGTTTATAAACGTGTACCGTTCGGGATCAAATGTGTACCAGAACATTTTGAAAAAATAATTGAGGAAACATTGCATGGCTTGCCGTCCACGGTCGCGTTCCAAGATGACATTTGTGTGACGGGGAAGGATAAAAAAACTCACCTAAGGAATTTACGTTCTGTTTTAGAAAAATTAAAAGATGCTGGATTACGGGTTAATTTGTCAAAATGTGAGTTCTTTAAGGATAGTGTCACCTATTTAGGATATCGCATAGATAAGAGCGGTTTACATACAGATATAAATAAAATTAAGGCAATTGTTGCGGCACCGACTCCCCAGGATGTTTCCCAGTTAAAAAGTTTTTTAGGTCTTGTAAATTTTTACTCAAAATTTTGCATCAAAACCAGCGATATTTTAAAACCTTTGTATAATTTACTAAAGAAAGGTGTCAAATGGTTGTGGAACGAACAATGCGAACAGGCCTTTAGTAAAATTAAAGAAGTGCTTAGCAAGGGTCCAGTGCTGGCCCATTATGACGCGGGGTTGCCGCTCATTCTCGCGGTGGACAGCAGCGCGTACGGGCTAGGCGCGGCGCTGCTGCACCGGTACGCCGACGGCTCGGAGCGGCAGGTCAGCTGCGCCTCGCGCACGCCCGCGCCCGCCGAACTCAACTACTCGCAGGTTGATAAAGAGGCGCTCGCGATTGTATTCGGTGTTATGAAGCACCATCAATATTTATACGGACGTCACTTTACACTACGGAGTGATCATAAAGCTCTCAGTTATATATTTGGGAAAAACAAGGGCATTCCTCAGACGGCGGCTAGTCGATTGCAACGGTACGCGGTCCGACTAGCTGCTTACGACTTCAACATCGAGTTTGTGCCCTCAGCTCGCAACTGTTTCGCCGATATGCTATCCCGCTTACCGTTGCAATCTACCAAGCATGAGGCAATCAGTAATAATGACATAAGTTATTTTAATTTTGTTGAAGACAAATTGCCCATAACGTTTAATGAAGTTAAATCAGAAACCAAGAAAGATGCTCTCCTTAATAAGATTATTGGATACGTAAAATTTGGGTGGCCACATAGTTTGAGAGATGATATAGATAGAGAAACCATATTTTTTACCACATTTTTTTTAAAAGATAATTTATTTATTGAACACGAATGTGTAGCCGCGTAAGTTTGTTCAAGGATTAACAGGGTGTCCTGGTGAGTACCTTTCTAGTTCAGATTTCATCCTTGTAATGCATGCAAGGATTATGGTGACTTTGAGATAGTGTTTTATATCTGAAGGTTATAAGGGCCTTCAGATTTGATAGTTGATGCTCCAGTCAGATAGACAAGTAGTGATGGCTGATTACAGATTTGAGTACTGGAGGTTATTTACCATGGTGGCTGACGGTTGGACTGTAGGGGTTGATGTGGAGGTCCATAGGGGATGTAATTCCCCGCCTCACTACTCATCGGAAGTGGTGATGATATTCTCACCCTTGCGGGATTCACGATGAGTTATAGTTCCGTGTTTCCATCTGTAATAGTCGAGGGTTGTGGGAGGCCCTCAAGCTTAGTTTCACTCCCGCCGTGCGCAAGCACAAAGAGTGTCGAGTCTGGCTGGTAGCTTTGTTAAATAAGTCAAATTTCAGATCACGGTCACCATAGTCTTTACACTCTCATACTCATACCATTATAACCTATTTCTACTTCATTTACTTATGTCGCTATCCTAAGTTCATTCCCCGCGACATAATTTGGTGGAGGTGCTGGTTCTGTCGTTGGTTTCGTGTAATGTTCAAAAGAAGTACTTAATACCTAATAATTAGGTACTGTAAAGTGAAGTAAGAAGGTTGTCGAGATGTTTTAAGGCGACATTTTGTTTTTGGTGCGGGAGTGCTCTGGGCTAAGGAGAATGCCTTGCCCAGAGTACGTAGCAAATCGGAAACATGCTAGAAGTAGAATCCGCACTTAGTCGGTTCTCTATTACATAGTTACAGAGCCGGCGACTGACGAACCAGTTTTCAGCGGGTAATATTACGTGAGTGAGGAAAGCAACAGTTTTAACTTCTTTCTGCCTCGCATTTCAATATAGAAACAGCGTAACAAAGAGAGAGAAAGGAGATCGATTTTCATGTTTCTGTCTCTCTCTCTCTCCCTCTCCCTGTAATTGAAGTTATTGATATATTTACAAATCTGTAATCGAATTTGCACTATATCGGCACTTGTAAACCACACTTGTTTATAGTACCTACTGGAACAATGATTATAATGAATGGCTTGACTTGCAATGTCTTAGCTACCTACCTCCTGTGTGGTGACATTACAACTTTAGTGAGTTGTTTACTGGCAAAACTTGTTACTTGATTGAGCGAAGGACTTGCACTGTTAGAAAAGGTTTGAAATTGATATTTAAATGGTTGTTGAGCTATTTGAGAATACGTGTTTTATCACATTGGCAACATTTATACTAAGTTTGTTTTCTGTTGCATAATAATGGTTAAGTTTGTAATACAAAACCAATAAAAACTCATTGTAGTTGGAGGCCAATGCTCCTCCATTGGTCGATTTGTTTGGGACTAATAATGTGACTGGTCAAACTGTGTAACATCGAAAGACGAGACGTACTCTCTCGCTGCTGGTTGTTTTGTTTACAAACATTTTACTTTTACATAATATATGATTGGTATAAAAGGTTTATTCTTAATGCGAATAAGTTAATACACATTGTGAATTGTAAACATGGAGTTGATAAGGAAGAAATCAATTATTGCCGATCGCTAAATGACTTGTTGTCGATGTTCCTATACAGGCTGAGCATGGATTAATTATATGCTGCAAAAACGGTGTCCGTAACGGAAGGTGTCTACTAGAGTTCCTACTAGAAATGCAAAGTGATATTGGATAAGGTACATACTCAAAAATTAGGCAGTGATGACATAGTCATCGCCTACATAGAATACAAAGGGCGAGGCACATCAGATGTCCTAGTCTGTTCGGCCTACCTGCCCGGAGAGAAACAAGACCCTACAGAAGATCTGACTAAAGTCGTGGAAGGCGCCCAAAGACTTCAGTTTCAACATTGTGGACTGTGATACCAATGCCCACCATACCATCTGGGGCAGCACTGAAATCTACAGAAGAGGTTGTCTGAAGAGATAATTTACACAACACAAACGAGACAACAATCGAATACACTGCGTGTTGTATACCTTGAAGATAACATATACTTGGTTTTCTTTTCATTATAATTTTGAAATTAATAAGGATATTTGTATTATAATTCATATTCTATTGAACTTCATTTGCTTATAGGAAAGCTTAAAACAATGTTAATTGCAATGGAAACTAAGTACCATTTGACATATAATTAGTTAAAGAGAATATACTTGGTATACATTAAAACAAGCATGTGTCTTGCTGGTGAAACATACATAACTAAGACCATGAACAAGATTGTTAAATTTGCGAATATTATTGTGTACAGTGAGATTACTGTCGAGTTTGTTTTATTGTAAAATGTACTTGGTTACTTAAATGATGTGTACAAACACTGTAAAAAAGAAACTTATTAATTGTAGTAAGTTGGGAGAGATTAGAAGTTTCGAAGGGAGATTTTTACACATAGCTGGGCACAGTTGGTGAAACAGTTAACATTTATTTAACCTTAAAGTTAATCCTGTAAGCATTTGTTAAGAATAAAAATAAGAAAATATTTATTGTGAACTGTGTACAAGTAGGTGGTTTACAACAAACAATAGTTCCAACAGTTGCCGTTCCAGGCATACAATATAATTAAGGCTTACAGCTAAACGTTATGAATTAACTCATACATAATGGAGTGACTATTTATAATTGACACCGACCGTACATAAAAAAAAATCATTTAAATTATAAAAAACATGTTGGTTTTGCTAATTAACAATTAACAGATTGTTCGAGTTAATGCCCACCTATGTCCTGACTTTTTAAATTCTATGATCAGTATAAATGTACAAGTATGCACATGATAGTCTAAGACTTATGCCAGTAGGTCGTGTATCATCGAGATTAATGTGTCAAATGATGTACTTGAGTAGTAAAGATGAGAAAGCCTGTGTGAGGTGGTTAAGTAAATAACCTATCAGCTGTATTGAAGTTCGAACGTACCAGTAATTACTTCATAGCCGTAGCCCGGTGGAAATCGGTATCTCTTGGGGAAACAAGTAGTCCGTGGCTGCGCGGTGAGTGATTAGCTCTGGCGGAGGTCTTGGCCTGTGAGTCCGTAGTTTGGACCGAGGGTGGTCGCACAGTTATCCCTGGGTTGGATAGACTGTTCAGCCAGTAGTGGCTGTGTCGATAGTATATTTACTCCAGTGTTTTATTCATTTACAAAAAAATTAACTGACAATGATGGTGGTACACAGCTCTGGTTATATGTTAAAGAAGGAAAGGAAAACATTTATTCGTGGCATATAAAGGCAATACGAAGGGGAAAACATGAATCAAAAAGATGGAATGAAGGACCTTGTCACAAAATGGTTCCAGTTCATCATAATGTTGGCATAGAAGCCATCACTGTTCTTCAACTGAAACCATCGAGTGAAGCTAGAGCAGGTTACATAAAGTATTTAGGCAAGAACAGAACATAACAAGTGTTAAGATTACATATTGAAGCAAAGATGATGACAAATTAAAATATAATTTTTATTTGTTTCTAAGAATTGAACTGTTAGATGACAGTATGGAGGGTGTATCAAAAGATTTGCATAAAAATAAATGTAGATAAATGTAGATAGATTTTCAATTTACATAACACGAATTGCATAGTTTTGATCTGTATATTACCAACACTATAAAAAAAATTATAATGTATGACAACGAAAAGCATAATTTCATGAAACATCATCTATAGAAGTAGACAATTCTAACTTCTCTTCATTTAGATTATTACTGAATTTTGTCACAGTTCTGACCTAACATAAACTACTTGGAAGAAATAAGAAATTGACTTAAAATACATGACAACAAGGAAATTATTGTTATGATAAATGAGTGTTTTTGAATTTGACCTTATATGTAATGAAATTATACAATTAGTTTTCTTTTATGCTAAACGTTAATTATACATTTCGTTATTGGTTAAATGAAATTGTGCAGGGAGATTTTTTGAACTGCTTGAAACGCACCCGACAGTGTAATGTAGTGTTTACAGAGGTTGCTAAAAAGTTAGCGTTTGCTGTTTGGGATATGAAAATGAGCATGATGGATGTGATTTCCGTAACATATGTACCGTAGAGTTCATTTATGTAAATTGCAACTAGAATGTTGAGAAAGGTCTTAGTAACTACCTAATGTGATAAACAAGGTGTTTAGGAAATACCAAAGAAGGTGTTAAACCAAAATGCTTGAAAATCTTCTGGCTCTCTGGAAAGAGTTTTGCATTGTTCTATTGATGGACAAAGAAAACTGAAAGAAATCATGACTAGGGCTGGGGGTCCCGGGTTCGAGTCCCGGTATGGGCAAATATTTGTGGGTCAAACGCGAGTATTTGTTCCTGAGTTATGGATGTTTTATGTTGGTTTTAGACATGTACTTATGTAAGTGTCTTTATCGATGCCTGGTGCCCATGGTGCAGGCCTGTGTTTGGTTTGAGACTGTCAGTTTTGTGTAAGGTTGTCCCGTCATCAACGTGGATACTTTATTGGAAACAAGTTGCTCACTTATCTAATGAAGCTTCAGCGCATCTTAATTTATTTATTATTTATTGTATGAAAAAGGAAGTACAATAATATACTAATAAACTTATTTGAATCAGTTACAAAGAACCTTGTAAACCTCAGTTGGATAGAGTTGAAGATACCTTTACATATTTACAAACCTACAGTTGTTACAAGCGTAGAAATGGTAAAAGACAATACTGTGAGCGCAGGCACCCACCACAAGGCGATAGATTTAACTATAATAAAATATTAAAAACATAAGATAGGAGTCAATGTTTATGAACGAATTAAAGAAAATTTTATTATTACATTCCATTTATAAATTACATTAATTCTTCGATAGTAATAATTTAACTGCTTGCAGTTAATTAGGATTGAATGAATTTAATTGCAATATCCTTACAGTAGTGAAGTGAAGTATGTGGTAGCTTTTTTTTTAAGATCCTTTGTACAACATAAGGTACCTAATAAAGTATAGGACTATGACTACTTTTGTAGAAACGTGTTACATTGACACTAAACAGAATATCACAAGTATTGGACGCAGAAAAGAGTATCTAATTTGTTTTAGGCCCAGCATTCTTGTGAAGGATAAAAAATGTAGTAGAAGTTCAAGTTGACCACTTTGCTGTAGTGCCTGAGGGTCTGGTTGCGGTGCAACCAGATGTACCTACCTACTTGGAAACGAAACGTGTCCTTGGTGTCACGCGTTTTATGTTCAGAAAATTAAAGATCTCAAATATTAGTACTTTTCTGAAGAGATATTTAATTGAAACGGCTCAGCCAGTGACAAGTGACTTAAATTTCCATTCTTCTCTAATATAAATATTAGACTGTTCACATACCTACCTATTACTTTTAAGATAATTATGTTCAAACAAAATTAATTGTTTATGAAATAAATGAATTGAATTGCTATCTAGCTCTATTTACTTATACCGACGTAAACTACTTCGGCACAATGTACGTCGGTTCTAGCAAGACACAGAGTTGGATTTATGTGTTTGCCTGCCTGGTGGTACATGCCATTCATCTCGAAGTTGTGCAAGATTTGACAGCCGAAGAATACTTCTTAGTGAGCGCTCAGGCGGTTCACAACCTACATCATGTCGGATAACGAGTTACAGTTCAAATTGAACCTTATTGGAAGATGGATCGGCCAGAGGCAAGACGTGTGCAAGGGTTGGAGAAAATGTTCATCAGTTAATATCTCTTGAGTCTTGAGAATGGTATTGACAAGCTCCGAAACAGTTTCGATTAAGATCGTACAAGACTGCATCTAGTATGTGTGGACGACGTTGTTGTCTAAATAGAAGGTAATTTAAAGAGCCGACAACTAAGACATCAGAGCTGATCTTTTAATCATGACCAGACAATAAAATTAGAGTAGGTACCTAGCTATGATTAAGGTCTGAGTTGGAAGTAGTACTGAAAGTGCCTATGAGACATATTTACTGCCAAGTTCGTGAGCTTCGAAATAAATAAGGATAAGGAGTATCGCATCAACAAGGTTAAAGAAAGAAAAGACAAAAATAGAAAAACGAGTTTATTAAGTGCAAGACAATATGAAAACCAACACACATAGGTAGACTGAAAGCTGTTTCGAAAGGCAAAATATGAAGAAAGCGCCATATAGGTCGTCGTCGCTCGCACCATTCAGCCCCAGTGGACCGGTGGCGGTGCAATCGTATGTGCTTCGAGGGCGAGGCGCCGGTACATTGCGGCATTCTATGATGAGGGGAGATTGATCCGAAGTACAAGATTGGTGAGTGCCTGAGTGGAAACGTCAGTTACTGTCCCTATTATAATTTTCTTTGCCTTGGGGAATGTCGCGGAGATCGCGAAATCTACCACACCTAGTAAAATTGCCTACCTTGTGGCAACCCCAATAGAGAAAAAATAAAGTTTGACATAGAGTATAACGGCGGGAATGTAGATGACGGCGTGACAGTAGAAGGGTGAAGGCGTGTAGCCGCGTAAGTTTGTTCAAGGATTAACAGGGTTTCCTGGTGAGTACCTTTCTAGTTCAGATTTCATCCTTGTAATGCATGCAAGGATTATGGTGACTTTGAGATAGTGTTTTATATCTGAAGGTTATAAGGGCCTTCAGATTTGATAGTTGATGCTCCAGTCAGATAGACAAGTAGTGATGGCTGATTACAGATTTGAGTACTGGAGGTTATTTACCATGGTGGCTGACGGTTGGACTGTAGGGGTTGATGTGGAGGTCCATAGGGGATGTAATTCCCCGCCTCACTACTCATCGGAAGTGGTGATGATATTCTCACCCTTGCGGGATTCACGATGAGTTATAGTTCCGTGTTTCCATCTGTAATAGTCGAGGGTTGTGGGAGGCCCTCAAGCTTAGTTTCACTCCCGCCGTGCGCAAGCACAAAGAGTGTCGAGTCTGGCTGGTAGCTTTGTTAAATAAGTCAAATTTCAGATCACGGTCACCATAGTCTTTACACTCTCATACTCATACCATTATAACCTATTTCTACATCATTTACTTATGTCGCTATCCTAAGTTCATTCTCCGCGACACCATTTACGTTACGTGGCACAATATTAGAAGAATTGCACAGTGGCCATATTGGGGTAGTAAAAATGAAACAAGTGGCTCGCAACTACTGGTGGTGGGACGGCGTAGACGCAGACATCGAGCGTGTGTGCCGCGAGTGCGCCTCATGCGCAGCACAGCGCTCAGCGCCGCCGCCCGTTCCACTGCATAGCTGGCCCTGGCCCGAGGAGCCTTGGTCCCGATTAATTGTAGATTTTTTAGGCCCATATCGTAATCGGTATTACTTTGTGATTATTGATGCTCACTCTAAATGGTTAGAGGTGGAATCCATATCGAGTACTACGGCGAGTTTGGTTATCGCATGTTTGCGCAAGATTTTTTCACGTTTTGGTTTGCCAAAGCGCATCGTTAGCGACAATGGTCCTCCATTTTCTTCCACTGAATATAATCTTTATTTAGAAAAAAATGTGATCAAACGTGTCCTAGTGGCGCCTTATCACCCGTCGAGCAACGGAGCGGCCGAGAATGCAGTGCGTACAGTTAAACAGGTCTTGAAAAAAGCAACCCTGGATAATGAAGATTACGACATAGCTTTGTGTCGATTCTTGTTCACATATCGTAACACAGAGCACTGCACAACTCAGAAGGAGCCGGCAGTGGCACTGCTGGGATGATGATGTAACATGCAAGCGGCACATAGATCAGCTGATAAATAAAGATTCGAGATCTAGGCACTCTCTTTCCTGTGTTGATATTTCATCTGCCTTCAACGCTGGTTGCTCGGGGGGCACTGGTATTCAAATTGATAAATATGCAAAAGAGGGTTGGTCGACACTCGTACAGTCACCGACAGCAGTGAGCATAAGTGGTTCACCCACTGATGATTTGGTTAGCTCAAGGTCGCCTGGAGACAACGACGTCTGCGCTGTCGAAGGTTTGGCAACCCCGGTTTGTCAGCGTCAGGACCCTGCTAAGCGTTATGAACCCGGTGTTAATTTACGACCACGTAAAAATCAAAATAAAAATAATAGTAAATAAGTTGGCATTTGCAAATTGTTTGTTACCAACTCTTTCTGCTTTTACCTATTTCATTTAGATTTTAATGTTTACTTTACGGGGTCCTTTTAAGAACGATAAGTTAGACTTAATAATTATTGTTATCTAAAGGTATGTAAAGGTATAGGTTAACTTGCACTAACTGTATACATGTTTCCTGTAACAAGTAGTTGGTTAGTTAATTAAGATAAGTTAAACTATGAGACTTGAACTAATTAAACTGTAGTCTTAGTTTGAAAGGGAAGTGTTATGTACGGTAGACCCACATTTGTATTTTGCCTACCCTCTATTGAATAAAGTCAGTTTGCGATAGACCGTGTTTAACTTTGCATACATTACAGTTTTCAGGCGCCTGAAACATGTTTTCAGTCCGTTTCAGAGGTAGCTCTATCACATACCGGTTTATCAAAATTTCAACCATGTTGCCGTTGTTTTCAGGCGCCTGAAACATGTTTTCAGTCCGTTTCAGGCCACCCTCTACCAGATTACGCCATAACTTGAAAACCCGTTTTCAGGCGTTTTCAGGACCCCTTAGGTATGGGCCTTTGAAGTACATTTGAAAATATGGTGAATTTTCCAGAAAGAGTGAAAGAGATAGCATGATTAGAAAGAGATAGCAATACTGAGAACCTTCCAGAATCGTCGCGATCAAAAAACGAGATAGAGACAGCTATAGAACATTCCAGCAACGACTACTGGAACATACCCGACGGCGGGTCGAAGAACGTCGATTATTCGAGAAAGGCCATCTGGAATTGTCTTCGACTGGGCGATCAAAAGTTTAACTCTTAATTATCGGTTTAATTGTGCATTTCTATTAGTATAACAACACTTTTTACCCGGGAAAATTTTACAAATTCTAGTGGGGTACCGATAAACGACTTCTACGCAGACGGAGTCGCGGGCAAAAGCTAGTATAATATAAAGTTATCATTTCGCTCGAACCGTGATATTCAAAATAAATTTGAGAAATATTTAAAATCAAAATCGCACAAATCTATGAAATGTAAACAGCGTTATGTATTTTCAATAACAATAATAATGTTGAACATTATTATTATCACTAACTAGTTATACTGGAACTTTTGATTCACTGCAGTAAAATGTCAGAGCCAAATGTCATTCTGTGAAATAATGACACCACATTTATTTTGATAATACTTCACACGTTCACGTAATAAATTATTTGATCAAAGAACGAACTAAGAATTTTATGAATATTATTATAATTAATTAGCTAAGTAGGTATATTAATTATCTCATGAAAAACATAAAATATACAAAAATGTCAAGTCTCGCAAATCGCAATGCTTCCACCTTAAAATGTTGTGAGATCTCATATAAAGCCAAGCCTACATTCATTTAGTGAATGTTTTAATATTAGACATCTTTATTTCTATAATAAGTATAGTGACTTGGCAATCACACAACACAAATAAAGTGCTGCTGCGTGGAAATATCTTTTTTAACACAGTTGCTCAAAAAGTGGTACTTTTCGTAGCTGTATATCGTGCGGAAAGTTGGTTTTCGCGAACTAGTGCTTTTTACTTTTCCATTTTTTTTTTATTTAAACTTGTTCCAATTCATGCTACTTATTGATGAGTGTTATTATTAGTTTCCTTTAAATATCGTAATCAACATAAAAACCTACTGTTAATGTAAGAATACGAAAAATATACATATTTCATATTTTATTACTTACCTTTTCATCATTATAACGCGTTTATTTTTTAATATTGAATATTGAAAAACCGTTCTTAATAAGTTGTCTGAATGGAATGGAATAGCTGCCGAAACGCCTGTCAAAATTTTTGACATTATAAAGAGGCGCTTTTTCTTTTTTTTATTGATTATGGCCTGGATGCTAAGTCCTTTAAGCCATGCGTTTTTTCTTGCTGCAAGCATTTTTTAAGTTTCCAAAGGCAACATTCGATATTGTTTTTATAAATATACGATACACAAATAATCGTAAATAACAATACTTAGGTAATAATAGTACAATGTTTTATATTAATAATTGTTTATGTCTTATAGAACATGCATTTGAAAAAAATACTTTCATTGAAGTGGGTTCAATAATAATAACAAACTCTATTCTATAATGACATACTTTCCGCACTAGCATCGAAATGTACTATTTCAAATCTCTTATGAATTTATATTAGGTACCTAGATAAGTTATTGCCCAGCAGTAGGACACTCAAATGGGCCAGGTGCGATTGAGGAAAAAGAAGCTTATATCCTGAGAAGAGAAAGCTTATATCCTGGATTACCAAATAGACTAACTTTTATCCCGAAAATACTCACGGTTCCCGTGGGACCAGTAGTTACCGGGAAAAAATGTATCATGTTGCCTATTTCACTCCAAACTTTTTTGGGTTCCGTACATAAATGGTAAAAAATTGACCCTTATGATGAGACTTCGTTGTCTGTATATGTCACAGCAATTTTTCTCAGTAACTACACAAGCTATCAACTTGAAATTCGGCATAGTTGTATAACTTGCTTGCCCGCATTTGTTTTTAGTAAAAAAATATGAAATTAATTTTATAAATAATTGAAAAGGGGTCTAGAATGGGGGTTGAAAAATGAAAGTGATTTGATTACAGCAAATAGGGTGTTATATGAAAGAGCTCAATCTGCACATTTGAAAACTATATTTTTTTATAATTTTCCGTGACGTACTTTTTGATTTATAACCAAAAATGTTCAAAAAATTACCGTTCCCCCCTTATCTCCGTAGTTTATAAACCGAAAAATCAGAAAAATTCCTAAGTTATAGATAATTACTTATATTTTACGGGAAATACAAAACGAAGTGGTCAACATTTATAGTTTTCGAGAAATTGACAAAAAACATTATACATCCGTACTAAAATTTAGGCAAGGACCTTATTGCTTACAAAATAAAGTACATAAAAAGGTATATTTTTGAAGCGCTGGCTTAAATACGGAACCATCGGTGCGCGAGTCCGACTCGCACTTGACCGGTTTTTTAGCATAATATGAGTGCTACGATTGCCTGTCACTTGTGGACAAGCTTTAATTAATCTCTATTGATATAAGAATAGAGCTCTTGCTCTGCTGTGATTGGCTAACCGACATGTGCTCTATAATTTCATCAGCCAATAGGTAGAGAGAACCCATCAGTTCAGTTCAGCCCGTATGCTAACTGTAAGGTCAAGTAAGGAACTTAGGAGAACTTTTGCAAATGCTTTTACGTTACTTGTGTTTTCACTCTACATAAAATTACATTAAATTACGAAACGAGAATTAACGACGAGAAATGCATGTTAAAATTTAAATTAAGTATTGTAATTAAACATAGGTACTACGACAGGAATATTCACTGAAACCTTAGGATTTTACTTTGCTGGTTTTGCAAGCGAATATGGAAGAACTGGACAAGATATTTGAGAACGTCGAGGTTTCCGAACCTGGAGCCTTAGAAAAGGTCATTTTAGTTCAGGAAATGAGGCGAAAGGAAGACGAGGAGTACATCAAGGTATTTTTGCGACAATTTCTTTACGGTTTATAACCTAGATTGATAACTACACAAATTTCGGCTTATTCCGTTAGGCAGTCATAATATCTTGTAGGTATTATGTGGATTTAATTTATGTTCCTTCGACCTTGGTATCGCTACGTCGCTCGAAGCCAAAACATAAAACACCGTCCACCCTGCCGGCGCCCGTATTTCCAGGGGCTTTTGACCCGGTGTCCTTCAAAAGTAGGAGTACTTAATAGGTGCCTTCAGGCCCTGAAGTTCAGGGTGAGCTCGCTCCACCGTCGACCGTACATAAACATGATAGTTTGGTTCCTAGACGCACCGCGGGTCTAGTTAGGCTGGTGGCGTTCCGTTGACCAACAACGAAGTAACACAATGATTAGGTTAGGAAACCTACTCATCTTGTTGTTTAGAGTAGAATGTAGATGTAGAGTGATCGTGTTTGGTAGAATTCAACCTCTGTCATTTGAAGTAGAGGCAAGTCCGACCGAGAAGTCGGGCGTTATTCTCTTGAGGCAGTATTTGTGGTACGTATCAAGTACCTACCTTGGGCCAGATGTGTTGTAAGAGAGTCGAATGACCTAGGTCACAGGTATTCTAACGTAGGGCGCATACGACAGGATGAAACAACGAAAATTGAATATAGCAATAGGTAGGTAGGTAGGTAGGTAGGTAGGTAGGTATTTGAACAATCTACTAAATGTAAGCGGCAAATATTAACGACACGCAGCGACATGACGGGTCTCTTGCGGCCGCCGAAGGAAGCTGGAAGTTTGTCGCGGGCTGCTGTCGCCGACGGTAGCTCGACAGCCGATATGGCTACGGTCGGTGTTGTCGCTTGATCCTGTCGCTCATTTATAACTACTGCGAAAGTCCGTCGCCAGCCGCCACGCTTATTAAGGTTCCGTACCCGAAGGGTGCCAAACGGGACCCTATTACTAAGCCTCCGCTGTCCGTCCGTCCGTCCGTCTGTCTGTCGCCGGGCTGTATCTCATGAACTGAAATAGGTAGACAGCTGAATATTTCACAGAATGTGTATGTCTATTGCCGCTATATCAACAAATAATAAAAAAATAATTAAAATAAAAATTAAAGAGGGACCAATACCAATTTCTCATCACTCGTAACAAAATGTCGCTGTCCAAGATGCAGGGCCGTTAATCATGAGGAGTTCTCTCGGTAATTTACCATCAGTTGCATTTCACTACATGCATTATAAAGAGCATAATAGTAGCTTCATATTCTTAATAATGAAATCTCATTGCTGGCGTCAATCACTTACGACTAAGGAGTTCCGGTGGTCATTTCTGGTGATCTGGTGATGATGATCAGCTATGTTATTCTGTTAAAGCTCGTCGTCTGTGAAACCAGCGACTAAATGAATGTGCAGGCAGTTGAATGTCATTTACCCACCTTGACGGACGACGTAAATTCGCCGGCTATTCATCGACTGATTAGAACTGAACGACGATGCGTTAACAGAATAACATAGCAGGTCCTCTTCACTAAGAGGTGCTTTTGTAATGCATTTTTTTAAGGTTTAGCAGGTACCTAATACCTACCAAAATTGCTGTATGTGTGCCTATAACTTTTGAGGAATTCCCTCGATTCCTCATGGATCCCATCATCAGATTTGGACTTGGTGACAATGGGACCACCTCGAAACTATACCCTTTCAAACAAAAAAAGAATTTTGAAAATCGGTCTACTATTGACGGAGTAATCGCGTAACAAACATACAAAAAAAAAGCAACATAGGTACATAGGTACAACATCGAATTGAGAACCTCCTTTTTTGAAGTCGGTTAAAAACCCGACTACCCCTGCATCAGTAATGAGATTTTAAATTTAGCCTACACTCCTTGGGCGAATACCAATTTTGCCCCGCACTTTAAGTAAATTCTATCAAGGCGTTTAGCGTACACGAGGTCAATAACATAACCGAGTTAAAAACCCCCGATATCAGCGCCTAAAAACCTTCTGAGCAATGAGCAAAACCAAGATTTCAATAATTAAAAAATCAGATCCCCTCATCAACTAGAAAAGAGCTGATGATCTTTAAACGGCTGAACAGATTTTCATGAAACATGGCTATGAACACTCGGGATAAAATTATCTAGGTATGTCACAAAAAAAAACTAAACGAAAATCGGTCCATCCGTTTGGGAGTTACGATACCACAGATACACAGACAGACACGTTAAACTTATAACACCCCTCTCTTTTTGCGTCGGGGGTTAAAACATCCTTCTTTACGCAGTTGGGTAAAAAAGGCAAGCCCCGCCCCCAAAATGTGACCGCCGCGAATTGTTCCCGATTCGTCGTGAGTAGGTAGGTATTCCTGTTTCGTCGGATTCCTGTTTCCTCGGATTCTTGTTTCGTCGGATTTAGGACTTAGCAACCACCGTGGCTCCACTTATGTATTAAAAAACCGTTTTCAAAAACCCACTAAAAAGGGTTAAATAAAGACCGGCCTCCTAGGAGTCCTAGGAATTGCATATTTAGTACCTAATAGGTACATGAAATATATCCAAGCCGGTGTCAAGTAGGTATACACAATAGCAATGACACCATGATTCTCGCCACCGACTTCGATATAAGTATTTCATGGTTGCCTATTTAGTACCATAGGACTGCCCTTGCGGGTAAAACATAGCGAACGCAACCTGTAAGATAAATCACCGTCAATGTAGTTACCTATGTTTAACAAATAAATATTCTGATTCTGATTCCTAGGAGGCCGGTCTTTATTTAACCCTTTTTAGTGGGTTTTTGAAGACGGTTTTATTTTTTTGTTAAACATTTTTTATTAGCGGTTTCGCCGATATTCCGCTAGAAAGAGATAGAAGCATGGGCAATTTAACGCGATAGAACAGGCAGTTTCGCTAATGTTTCGCCCGTCATACAAAGGGCAAACGGTGGCGGAACGTCAGCGGTTCCGCTGCATCGATTTCGCGGCGGAGATGTGCTACCGGTCTAAACCAATTTCTCATAACCCTTAACAAAATGTCGCTGTCCAAGATGCAGGGCCGTTAATCATTGAGGAGTTCTCCCGGTACTTCACCATCAGTTGCACTTCACTACATGCATTATAATGAATATAAAAGTAGCTTCATGTTCTTAATAAAAAAATGTCATTGCTGCCGTCAATCACTTACGACTAAAGAGTTCCGGTGGTCATCTCTGGTCTTCATCATCAGGTCTTCTTCACTAAGAGGTGATTTTGTAATGCAATTTCTTAAGGTCTTGCAGGTAATACCAAAATCGCTGTATGTGTGCCTATAACTTTTCAGAATTTCCCTCGATTCCTCATGGATCCCATCATCAGATTCTGATTTCGTGATAATGGGACCACCTCAGGAATATACTCTTTCAAATAAAAAAAAATATTTGAAAATCGGTCCACAATTGACAGTGAAATCGGTAAACATACAAAAAAAAAATATATTATCCGTCCGCGTAGTACCTAGTCATTAACCCCCGACGCAAAAAGAGAGGGGTGTTATAAGTTTAACGTGTCTGTCTGTGGTATCGTAGCTCCCAAACGGATGGACCGATTTTCGTTTAGTTTTTTTTGTGTCATAGATAATTTTATCCCGAGTGTTCTTAGCCATGTTTCATGAAAATCTGTTCAGCCGTTTGAAGATCATCAGCTCTTTTCTAGTTGATGAGGGGATCTGATTTTTTAATTGAAGCATGTGTGAGATCGGTCAGCTATGTTATTCTGTTAACGCATCGTCGTTCAGTTCTACTCAGTCGATGAATAGCCGGCGAATTTACGTCATCCGTCAAGGTGGGTAAATGACATTCAACTGCTGCGTTCACAGCTGGTCGTCTGTGAAACCAGCGACTAAATGAATGTGAAAATGAAAATTCGTTAACATTTATATTTACAGAGTCGCCACTCTTTCCCTCTATAGTTACTTTACTCTTTGGAACGCGTCGCGCTAAGTACGCCGTGACGCGCTGCATGGCGCGATCGCGCCGCGCTCTCTATATGACGACTGTCTGGCGACTCGCGCCGCGCCCGGCAGAAAAATCACGCCGTGCCGCGCTGCATGGCGCGGCCGAGTTGTGCTGGCGTGGCGCACCTGCAGCGACGCGCGGCGCGACGTGATTCTGTGTGACGGCCTGCATACAATTCCTTGTTAATTTCCACGCTAAGAACGCACCGCGCGCCGCTGCAGGCGTGACGCGCTGGCTGTATGACGAAGCCTGTGTAATTTGTAAATATTGGTCACTGAAAATTTAGGCTTCTAGTTTTTTCCACAACGAAGTTACAGGGGGGTCGAAAATGGCCCGAATGGCTTCGGGAAAAGGATGGTACGGCCGTGCCTTTTTTCCTCGACTTGGCAGTAGCACTGCCGTGCCCCCAGATACAATCAAGCGCAGCGTTAAATTCATCAAAAGAGCGTATCTTCATGACACTTACGTCATTTTATTAAATAAATAAAAATAAAATAAGATAAAAATAAAAAAGCCGGTTAAGTGCGAGTCGGATTCGCGCACCGAGGGTTCCGCACAAACTTGTAGACATGTAAATAGTTCGTAAATCACGGGAATACAATATAAACAGATCCAGTATAAACTGACACGCAATAAGTATGCACTTTAGTACTTAGTGAGTGTCAGCTTATACTGGGCTCATTTTTTATGTGATGTAACTACAAATTAACGGTTTTCGGATTTTTTCCTTTACTTGTGCTATAAGACATAGCTTCTTGCAAAATTTCCTGATTGTAAGTCAACGGGAAGTACCCTATAGGTTTTGATTCCCTTGAGATTCCCTTCAATATGCGGCATTTATAAACGGCCGTATCTTTTGATTGCGTTGACTTAGATGTTTGATTTTTTCACTGATCCAAGGGACTGCAGACTTTTGTATTTGATATTAATTTCAACTTGATACCTCCACGCGTCCCTGAGAAAAAGGGTCTTGACAGACACACAGACAGACAGACGGACAACAAAGTGATCCTATAAGGGTTCCGTTTTTTTCTTTGAGGTACGGAACCCTAAAAATGCATTTAATTCAGACAACCAGGATCCATATATTATTACTTAGTAGTACAAATACCTTAAATAACTATGTTAGTACCTAAACTTAAATGGAGAGAGGACCAGTGCCTGATCAGGCCACTGTCCCATCTCTCAGCAACGACGGTCAGGAGACTGTGGCGCGCACCCTGCAGAGCGTCGCGGCACAGCGCTTGCGCAGCGTCGCGTGGAAACCATCCACCGCGCATCTGCCAACATACCCGACGCACTGCAGTATCGCGGCAGCCGCAACAGAACCCTGAACGCGTCGTTGTACTGTACACGAATGGCATTTATAGCCCGTTGCGTGAACCTCGTCCACAGGCTACAGGTGTACAGCTATGTAGGGTAGTTTAGCCAGTTTACCGGCCACCTCCGGTTCTCGGCCTCTAAGTAGTAAAACGATAATAATAAGAAAGGGTTACCTTACTCATTCAAAAAAACAACGTTATCCCATAAATTCACGTAATGACGACGCCTCTTGGCTAGGTAAAGTTTTTGGAAGAGGTGTAAATTATATTTTTTTTCGATAGTCATCATCCTAAAGATCAAGGAACTGCGGCTCTTTTATTTTTATTTCCTCTAATATTCTAGAAATATTTTTTTAGTTAGTAAGTTGACATTTGTACACTTTAATGACCGACAAGCTTGTTGCCTTCGTACTTAATGAAAAAGAAAAAAAAAACTGTCACTTCTATAACTGTCATTGTCAATCAAAGTAAACAAACGATTCAATTCTTTCAAGCATCTGAGTAAATCTTTGTAATACTCCATTTTCAAAGTCCGTGTGGGATTGCTTGAATTCATTGCGTGTATACGATTCAAACGTGCTCTCGTGGCTATCGAAAAACAGGGCAAGAGTCGTCGTGAAAGGAAGAAATCGGTGTCCAAGAAGCAGTGCCAATGGGGTCGAAAATAAATCGTAGTCCAAATATCGTGCAAAGGTCAAAGCGAGCAAAGCTGGAGGAAAGCGGCAAAATCGAAAGTCCGGAGTTTGTTCTGAGGTCGTTAAAAATATTTCTAAAAACACTGATCACATGAAACGAAGGCAAACAGAAATAAGTCGTTGAATTGAATCGTTTGTTTACTTTGATTGACAATGACAGTTATAGAAGTGACAGTTTTTTTTTTCTTTTTCATTAAGTACGAAGGCAACAAGCTTGTCGGCCAATAAAGTGTACAAATGTCAACTTAATAACTAAAAAAAATATTTCTAAAATATTAGAGGAAATAAAAATAAAAGAGCCGCAGTTCCTTGATCTTTAGGATGATGACTATCGAAAAAAAATATAATTTACACCTCTTCCAAAAACTTTACCTACCCAATTGTCTTGTCAGTGTACCAACGCAATTTAAGCAGTGTGGATGTGTGTCTTAATTAGTGCGAAAAATAGTGCGCAACATTTTTTACAAGGTAAGTTAAAATGTTGTTTACGTGTGTAGTAGATAAGTTGAGTTAATGTTATTTGGATTCGAATCTACAATATATTTAGTATTATACATTTAAATGAGATGGTCGGGTGACTGGATGCAATTTTGGATAGTCATTTGGTCCTTGGCCGCCCTGCTGAGAATAGACTCTAAGCCCGTGATTTTTTATTGATTACATTCGCTAGTAAATAAAAAAATATTTAATAAATATGTTGTTAAATACGAAATTGAACGCAACCTTATTTATGTAGTTAGCTGTCGGCCGCATGTTTATTAAAAATACTTGATCAAAATCAACTTTTAATTGTTTTGTATTTGACGGCCGAGAACTGGATTTACAAAACTGTTTTTCGGCCTAGGTAAATAATAATGGCCAAAAAACAAGAAAAATGTATTTAGTTTTCGGCCAGGAGTAAAAAACGGTAGTAAATTAAATCATTCGACTATTCTCATTCTATCCATTTTCATCCTTAGTTCGCTCCAGGTTTTCATAAAACTTCTTCAATGCTTTTTCTAAAGGAGATCTTAAAATAAGCAGATTAAATGATGGCTGAAAGTTAGCTTCTAAAAAGTTACTTTTCGGCCGTATTCGTCAAAATGGCCGAAAATTTACAGACTTAATTTTAGTTGTCGGCCGTGTTTTATTGAGCGACCGAAAAATAGTTGATTTGTATCTAGTTCTCGGCCTTATAAACATAAGGCGGCCGAAAATTAATTAAAAAAAACTTAGTTATCGGCCCTGCTTTACTGAATGGCTGGAAAACGGTTTATTTGAGTTTAGTTTTCGGCCCTATAAAGTGACATGATACAGAGTTAATTTAGGTAATCTAGACACACTTCAATGTAAATTCAAATTATTAGACTTACTTTTATTTTTAGATACGTACCTATGGCTCCTACGAAAAAATTACGTAAAAAAGACGGCGATGCTGAAAATAAAAAGAACAAAGAAAAAGACAAAAAACAAAGGACAAAATTTTAAAAAATAAGTATGACAAAAAGAGAACGCATTTTAAGTATACAGAAGAAGCATTGGCACAAGCTATTGAGGCTATAAGAACCAAAAATATTGCCATAAGAGAAGCATGTCGCCAATATGGTGTTCCTCGTTCAACAGTCCAAGATAGGATATTGGGTAGGATGGTAGAAAAGCCACGCAAAGTAGGTCCAGATCCTTTAGTAGGGTTTGATGGTGAACAGAAACTACTGCACATGAGAGAAATGATAATTTAGCTCGTGGTGCTGTTGATAATCTGGATACTTCTGTGCTCAAAGACGTCTCGATTCCTGATGTCGCATCATATTTATCACTTAACGACATATCGCTCATCAACATATCAGACTTGAATTTTGAATACCCTGACGCAACACATACTTTGGAGGAAGATAATATAGAACCCAAAGACAGTTGTACAGTAGAGGAATTACGTTCTTTACCAGTTGAAAGTATAACATACAATTCAAAGATTGGTACCATAGCAGAAGTTCACATTGATACATCACTTAAGGATAATAATATGAATACTTTCGGAACAGTGCAAAAAGAGTCATCATCACTGCCAATTCCAAATAACCAAACAGAAAACATACAATTTAATAATAATTACATTGAAATACAAGACATAAACAAAGACACTTCATTAAAAGAAAAGTTCTCTTCAAAATCAATTGATCCCTTTGATAGACATTTCAAATTTGTCAACAAGTTGGATGATATCAAAATGAAAAGAAAAAATACTGCTAAGTTTCCCAGTGCTATTTCAGCAAAACTGTGGAGAGATTATTACGAGTCAAAAGAAAAAGAAAAATATAATGAAGCAAAAACTAAAAGGAAGATGGAACGAGAACAAAAAAGAATTGAAACACCTGAAAAGAAACAAAAAAATGCTGAAGAAAAAAAGCTTAAAACAAAACAAAATCATGAAAGGGCCTGACAAAACAATTGTAAGAATTAAGCATAACTTTATAAAAGATTAGATAATTAAGTACTTATGAGCTATTGTTTTTTTGTATATAAATGCTGTTTTATTTTTCAGTTGAAAATAAATCCTGGTAGTGGCGCAGAAATTAAAAAAGCTGGAAAGGAAAATAGAGATCTCTGCAAAGGAGAGGCTATAGAAAAAAATAACACAGAAAATGAAAAAAAAACCTGGAGTGGGCAGAGAAAAAAACTCAAGAGATTTACAGACTGAAGATGTTATAATTGAAGGTCCAAACAAAATAATTAAAAAAAGATGGGGATATATATATATATATATATATATATATATACAGGGTGTTAGGTAATGAGTGGATAAACCGTGATCTGCTGATAGGGGGCACTTAGGTCGTTCTAATAATGATAAATGAGGTTTAGTAAAAGTGCCACGGTTTTCGAGATATTTGGACTTTTTTAATTTTTTAGGAAATTGACACCCTTACTCGATTTTTTGGTCGTGGTTAGTGTACTAAAATGTTTTTTTTTTATTTTATTTTTAGTTTATTATTGTTTAATAGTTTTTTTATCCGATAAACATTACCATTTTGGCGTAACTACCGTGGTTTAATTTAAAAAAAATCGCAAACTTTAATTTTGCATCTTCGATCGAACATTTACCAAACTTTGAGCTCTTGCGGTGAAAAAAAAAATTACTATCACATGGTAGCCAATGAGCTAAAAAACATGCTCATTTAATAGAGATTTTAAAACAGTAAACATCTTTTTATTTAAATATTAGAATAAAAAACAACATCAGTTTTCCGCAATCGATTCGATTATTTCATATTAAATTTGTGCTCCACAATTCCAAAGCGTACCTAATTATGACAAACTTTTCCTTGCGAAAATAAAAATACTGGCCACTAATTTTTTGAAACCTTTTATTGAAAAAAAGTAACGATTTGTGATCCGAGCGAAGCATTACACCCTTTTGTTGCAATAATAACAATACTGGGCAGTACTTTTTTTAATGCCATTTATTCGAAATTTAGCCATCCAGACTACCGGATTTTTAATCGAGTACATAATGCGTTCACTGAAGGCAGAATTCTTGGTCAGGGTGTGGGTGGAACAAGTGGAGGAAGACCCACCCGAGGAGATGACGAGAATGTTTTGGACCTAGTTGAAGCAGATCCTTCTCTATCCGTGCGTGATATGGCAAATTACCTGGGTTTATCTGTATGAAAAGTGCATACTACATTAAAAGTACACCAATTACACCCATTTCACGTCCAACGTGTGCAAGTTTTATTGCCTAGAGATTATCCCTTAAGAGTAACTTTTTGTCGAGTGATGCTGCGTCGGATGCGTGAAGACCCAGACTTTTTTAACAAGATACTGTGGTCGGACGAATCATCTTGCCGTCAAGATGGCTACATGAATCTACACAATCTGCACAGTTGGCAGTTAGATAATCCTCACTTAATGAGATAGGATAGATCTCAGTACCAATTTAAGGTAAGTCTTCTCATGATCACGGTATTCACGGTTGTTGTAATACGATAAAAACGTCAAGGTTTAATTAATTATGCTTTTTACCGCGATGAATCCCCTATCTATTACAAATATTAATTTTAGGTAAATTTGTGGACCGGTATCTTGAATGGCGAAGTGATCGGCCCCTTCGAGCTGCCATCTACTCTAAATGGAGATAATTACTTGGAGTTTCTTCAAAATGATCTACCTATCCTTCTGGAAGATGTGCCGCTTGCACTAAGGCAAGTAATGTGGTTACAACAAGACGGTTGTCCCGCACATTACGCAGCACGAGTGCGACAGTACTTAACTGCCGCATTCCCAGAACGATGGATTGGCCGGTTAGGCCCAATACTATGGCCTCCGCGTTCACCGGATTTGAACCCCTTAGATTTTTTTTAATGGGGTTGTCTCAAAGAGAAAGTGTACAGCCGTCCAATTACGAGTCTTTCTGGGTTACGAGAGCGAATAAGAATTGCTGCTCAAGAAATAGGGAACTCTGGATACACCAGATTCGTCAGGCGTTCCTTTATCCGACGATGTAGAGCTTGCATTAGGGCTGGTGGACGTCAATTTGAGCACATTATTTAACTTAACTTTATTAAAACATTTCCTTTTTATGTTTTTTTATTTCACAGATAGCATTAGTTAAATCATTCATTAGAAAAACCGGCTTCCTTGCTACTCCAATACCTACTTTTTTAAGTTTTATTTATCAAAACCAATAAATGTTTACTGTTATAAAATCTCTATTAAATAGGCATGTTATTAAGCTTATTAAAAGAATAAAAAGCTGTCGGGATATTTTTTAAATTTCGAATAAATGGCATTAAAAAAGTAGTTAGTGCCCGGTATCGTTATTATTACAACAAAAAGGTTGTAAAGCTTCGCTCGGATCACAAATCTTTACTTTTTTCAATAAAAAGTTTCACAAAATTAGTGGCCAGTATTTTTATTTTCGCAATGAAAAGTTTGTCATAATTAGGTACGCTTTGGAATTGTGGAGCACAAATTTAATATGAAATAATCACAGGAAATAATCGAATCGATTGCGGAAAACTGATGTTGTTTTTTATTCTAATATTTAAATAAAAAGATGTTTACTGTTTTAAAATCTCTATTAAATGGGCATGTTTTTTAGCTCATTGGCTACCATGTGATAGTAATTTTTTTTTTCACCGCAAGAGCTCAAAATTTGGTAAATGTTCTATCGAAGATGCAAAATTCAAGTTTGCGATTTTTTTTTAATTAAACCGCGGTAGTTACGCCAAAATGGTAATGTTTATCGCATAACACAACTATTTAACAATAATAAGCTAAAAAGAAAATAAAAAAAAACATCTTAGTACACTAACCACAACCAAAAAATCGAGTAAGGGTGTCAATTTCCTAAAAAATTAAAAAAGTCCAAATATCTCGAAAACCGTGGCACTTTTACTAAACCTCATTTATCATTATTAGAACGACCTAAGTGCCCCCTATCAGCAGTTCACGGTTTATCCACTCATTACCTAACACCCTGTATATATATATATATATATATTATTATTATTAAGTATTACAAATAGTTCCTAATACTCGTAGTTAAGTACATAATGTGCCTAACATTAAGTAAATAGAGTAACCTATACATATAATAAAATCGTTAAGACCAAAAAGTCTGTACATTGAAGATTTAAAAAAAAACCGATCAGGGCGATTTATAATAAGTAACTGAACATATTAAAACCATTTTTAAAATTCTTGTTTGTTTGTTTGTTTATTTGTTTGTTTGTTTGTTTGTTTGACTGAGCATCACGTAAAAACTACTGAACGGATATTGATGAAATTTTCATAAATCTATTTAAATAACATCAGAATAACATTTAGGCTATAAAAATTTTGGAAAATGTTAGAAGAAGGGGGTAAAAAGAGGGGGTAAAGTTTGTATGAAAAAACAAATTTAGATTGTTCTAGGATCATGAAACTCAGAATAAATACTTATTAATGAAAATAAAGAAATACCTGTTTCAGTGTTTTTTTTAATCTCATCCAAAAATGCAAAAAAGAGGGTTTTATGTTTAAAATTACTGGAATTCATACAACTATAAAATGAAAACCAATGAATTTTGACCTTCGAAACTTGCTACATATACGTAAAATAACAAATAAAAAAAACTACTTTCGGCGATTTTGGATAAACTACCCCTTAGGGGTAGAAATGGGGGGGTTAAAGTTCGTATGGGAGTTTGGTCGTTTTTCAAATTAGAAACGTGGAAATTGCTATAGAGATTACTGTTAGCAAATAAAAACACTACTTTCAGTGATTTTGGATAAACCACCCCTAAGGGGATGAAATGGGGGGTTAAAGTTTGTATAGGAGTTTGGTCGTTTTTCAAGTTAGAAACGCGGAAATTGGTATACTTATAGGCTACTTACTGTTAACAAATGAAAAAATAACGTTCGGCGATTTTGGATAAACTACCCCTAAGTGGGTGAAATGGGGGATGGAAATTTGTATGGGAGTTAAGTCAATTTTAAAGTAAGAAACGTGGAAATTGGTATATAGGCTACTGTTAACAAATAACTTTCAGTGATTTTAGATTAACTTCCCCTAAAAGGCTGAAATGGGGGGTTAAAATTTGTATGGGGGTTTGGTCATTCTTGAAGTTAGAAACGTGGAAACTGCTATAGAGACTACTGTTATCAAATAAAAAACACTACTTTCGGTGATTTTGGATAAATTACCCCTAAGGGGACGAAATAGGGGGTTAAAGTTTATGATGGAGTTTGGTCGTTTTTCAAGTTAAAAACGTGAAAGTTGGTATTTAGGCTACTTAACTGTGTTCAAATAAAACATACTACTTTTGACTATTTTAGATTAACTACCCCTAAAGAGATGAAATGGGAGGTGGTAATTTGTATGAGAGTTTGGTCAATTTTGAAGTTAGAAACGTGGTAATTGGTATAAAGGCTATTGTTAACAAATAAAAAATATAACTTCTGGCGGTTTTGGAAACAACTACCCCTAAGTAGGTGATATGGGAGGTAGAAATTTATATAGGAGTTCGGTCAATTTTATTTTCAAGTTAGATACGTGGAACTTGGTATATTCGCTACTATTAGGAAATAAAAAAAACACTTTCAGTTATTTTGGATTAACTTCCCCTAAGGGGCTGAAATGGGGGGTTAAAATTTGTATGGGGGTTCAGCCATTCTTGAAGTTAAAAACGTGGAAATTGGTATAAAAGGCACTGTTAACAAATAAAATATAAAACATTTGGTGATTTCCGAAAAACTATCCCTAAGTGGGTGAAATGGAAGGTGAAAGTTTTAATGGGAATGAAGTCATTCTTGAAGTTAATTAAATTGGTATTTAAGCTACTGCTTACAAACCAAGAGTACTTTCGGTGATTTTGGAAACACGACCCCTAAGTTTGGTTATTTTTGAAGTTAGATATATGAAAATTGGTTTCTAATGTACTAAATATAAAATACGAGTTTTCTGATAATGGAATCCCAGGTAAATTGATGGAACCCTTCAAACATTTAAAGGACTTATACAGCGATTTTCAAACTTCTGTAAGAACATTTACTTACATTCCAAAAGCACCATTTGGCAAAGTGAAATTAATGACCAGACATGACCATCGGAACTCCTTAATAATAAGTATTTCACAACACGCTACTTTTGCCCATCATTTGTAAGGGGCTGTTTATTTTGTACGTAAGACGATTTAGGGGGGAAGGGGTCTGAACAAGTCTTATTTTTTCTAACATGGGGGTAGGATGTTTTTATGTAAGATCACAAAAGCAAGCAAAAATTAAAGCGTTTTTATATTTTTGCTACTTTTTCTTTGCAATTTTGGTAGATACTGATCTTACGTAAGATTAAAAAGGAGGGAGGGTTCATCCATGTCTTATTTTTTCTTACGTAGGGGGAGGGGGGGTCAGAAATTGGTTTACATTGTCTTACGTAATAAATGAACAGCCCCTAATGAATGTGGTGAAATGGAAGTTTCGCCAAGTAATAGGAGAGTTCTTCAACGATTAATGTCCCTGCATATTGGATAGCCCCATTTTGTGAAGAGTGATGAAGTATTGGCAATAAGCATTAATGCCATGAATGTAGTGTATATGTGCTGCATGTAATACATAATCACATAATAATTAAACAAACACTAAAAAGCGAACAAATGTTAGGAAACATTACTATTTTTTTGGAAAGTCGGTCCCTTTATGATACGTACTTAATGAAAATTTTATTTGTACCTACCTACTTTTTAACGAAATTACTGTCTCTCCGCAGACGGAGTCGCGGGCAGACAGCTAGTTTATTTATATTTTTTCTTTTTATTTAGAAATAAAACCTACTGCTTTTGAAATAAAAGTCATTACAAAAATAAATAACAGTAGCCGAGAACTAGTTAACTAAGCGGCCGAAAACTGAAAAAGGTGGCCGAAAGCAGGCTAAATCGCTGTTTTCAGATATTCTGTCTTATATAAATAAAATCATGCAATTGACGGCGGATTGTGCAAAGTACTTGAAAACTGCATTAAATTTGTAAAAATATTACAATAAATAAATAAATAAATAAATAAATATCACGGGACAATCTCACACAAATTGACCTAGTCCCAAACTAAGCTCTAGGCTTGTACTATGGGTACTAGACAACGATAAACATACTTATATAGAGAAATACATACTTAAATACATAGAAAACATCCATGACTCAGGAACAAATACTCGCGCTTCACACAAATATTTGTCCATACCGGGATTCGAACCCGGGACCGCTAGCTTCGTAGGCAGGTTCACTACCAACTAGGCTAACCGCGTCGCCAAATGACAATGACCAAGTTTCGTCAAATATATCATTTAATAAATCCATCTGAATTCAAAATTTTGCTTAACTGGCCGAAAACCGGCTAAACTACCCTACAATACGCTCGAAATAGTGTTATTTTAACTTGCGCTGTACACCGACTGAACCTGCGGGCTATCATATTGGCGCTGACGGCTAATGCCCGGCGCTCCCTTTCAATGTCTGCGTCGTCACGCAGGTCGTCGGTAACCAAGTGCCCAAGATAATTAAATGAATGAACCCTTTTAAGTTGCTCACCATTCAAACGAATGGGTGGGACATGCGATGGGCACTTGTGTCCCGCCTTAAAGATCATATATTTACTCGCTCGCACGTTATATTTTAAATTATGTTTAAGGGCATAGGACTCACACTTTTCTAGTAAGATTCTTATACCTCCGACCGATGGGCTCAGCAGCACCATGTCATCAGCATAGCTTATGTTATTAAAACAAACCCTGTCTGTGTGACAGCCAACATGTGTACTGCTAAGCTCACCGATCAAGGCGTCGATATACAGATTAAAAAGTTTAGGGGAGGTGAGCCCTCCCTGCCTTACCCCGCATTCTAAACCATATTCATCCGACAACACGTCACCCCACCGGACATTAACTATTTCGCTGGCTTGCATACCAACACCTAAATATGCGTGTGAGCTCTCTGGGAAATTGCACTTCATCAAGTGTATTCCACAGTAGGTCATAATTAACGAGGTCAAAGGCTTTGGAAAGATCTAAAAAACACGCATAAATAGGTGTTTTCCTGCGGGTATAATACTCGACAGCCTGCTTCAAACAAATAATCGCGCTTTCAGTAAGTAGATAGGCCGGCTCGGAAGCCGAAAACTGTGCGTCATGTAATTTTAAACACTTGTCTAGGTGTACGTTTAGCAAGCCGTCGAGCACCCTAGCTACAATTGTTGCCAGCGAAATAGGCCTGTAATTAGCTATGTCAGATATGTCTCCGGTTTTATTTTTGACTATAGGTATCACAATTGTTTTCGTCATGAGCGACGGCCGGTACGAGTGGCAAAGACAAATTGAAAAACATCGCTAGCACTCGCGGCAGGTGGGGCCCAGCAAACAACAAGTGCTCAACACTTAAGCGGTCGTGACCGGGTGATTTTCCCCTCTTCATTTGCTGTAGGGTTTTGTTTACGTCACACAGCGCGGCCGAGTTGTGCTGGCGTGGCGCGCCTGCTGCGTCGCGCGGTGCGACGTGATTCTGTGTGACGGCCTGCATACAACTCCTTGTTAAATTCCACGCTAAGAACGCACCGCACGATGCTGCAGGCGCGACGCGCTGGCTGTATGACGAAGTCTTAAGGGTCTGGCTACGACTTTGCGCGACCAGCGGAGCTGCGCGGCGCGCGATTTGCTAATACATTGCGTGTAATGTCAATTAACCGCTGTTCGGTGTGCGATTCGACTGCGATGAAGAGAGAAATCCGCTCGCTGCTGCCGCGGCCACTCAAAGTCGTGGCCAGCCGCCGTAAGAGTCAACTGAGATGGATTTTATGTTTGTATCTTTGTTCTACGATAACTTGGGTATTGTTGATCCGATCTTAATTAAATTTAAACGAGAGCAAACGAGGCTAATAATTTTTTCAAGTTTGAACATGAGCAGCACCATCAGGGGGTATCTTCGGACCTTACGATTTGTAATTGTAAGGCTACTAATTTCAATTATTTCAGCTCCTAGTGGAAAAACTCGACGGTTGCGAAATAACTTGGCCCCGTCCCTGGTATCAGAAAAGCAACTGTCTCACCAGGAAGACGCGAGCTCCATGCGCCGGCGAGGAGACCTACAACACTGGAGCGCTAACATTAATAGAGCGGGAAAAAGTATTTAAAAATTGGACAAAGTTTGTAAGGGTGAGTGAGTATAACTGTTTGAAGCCGGTCGGTTGAGCTGTATTCCGTTTCGTTTTTAACCCCAGACGCAAAAAGAGAGGGGTGTTATAAGTTTAACGTGTCTGTCTGTGTATCTGTGTATCTGTCTGTGGTATCGTAGCTCCCAAACGGATGGACCGATTTTCGTTTAGTTTTTTTTATGTCATAGATAATTTTATCCCGAGTGTTCTTAGCCATGTTTCATGAAAATCTGTTCAGCCGTTTGAAGATCATCAGCTCTTTTCTAGTTGATGAGGGGATCTGATTTTTTAATTCTTGAAATCTTCTAGTGACGAAATCCCTCCAGTGAAAATGTACGTGCTTGGAGCCCGTTAAAGGTTTTTTGTACATCTTGTAGAAGGAGCAGTGCCACTTTAGTCCGCGTGGATTTAAAGTGTCACTCTTTTAGAGAATAAGAAGTGAAATATAACTTGCCATATTGCTTTTATAATATTAATTATTTTTTAGGAGTTCGAGGTCCCCGACTCACCTAAACCATTAGCGCGGTGGAAAAACAAAAATAAAAATAAAAATAAATCCCCTGAAGAGTTTGTCCGCTACTTCGTGACTGCTTACCTGGCGAGGGGTCTGAAGCGAGACCTGTATCAGATTAACCGACACTTTATTAACGGTTATGGTTACAGCGTAAAATTAGGAAAATATACTCCGACCGAGGAGAAGATCATGAAAATATGTTTCGAGCACAGCCCTGACGACGCGGTGCCCATTCTGTCTGCTGTGCTGGGTCGGGAGCCGAGAGGCTTGTACAAACGCCTGGATCAATATTACGACGGTTAGTAATTGGTTCATGTACAATATGTTAATTATCGTTGTGTACCTTACCTACAGTGGCCACAGTACACAGACAACAAAAACCAGTCAAGTGCGAGTCGGTCTCGCGCACCTAGGGTACCGTATTTAATACGGTTCGCATCAAAACTATTTCCCAATTTTGAGTGCTTAACTGCTTAGTCTATCTATACATATAATAAAATCGTTAAGACCAAAAAGTCTGTACATTGAAGATTAAAAAAAAACCGATCAGGGCGACTTATAATAAGTAACTGAACATATTAAAACCATTTTTAAAATTTTTGTTTGTTTGTTTGTTTGACTGAGCATCACGTAAAAAGTACTGAACGGATAATGATGAAATTTTCATAAATCTATTTATATAAAATCAGAATAACATTTAGGCTATAGAAATTTTGGAAAATGTTAGAAGAAGGGGGTAAAAAAAGGGGGTAAAGTTTGTATGGAAAAAACAATTTAGATTGTTCTAGGATCATGAAACTCAGAATAAATACTTATTAATGAAAAAAAAGAAATACCTGTTTCATAGTTTTTTTTTAATCTCATCCAAAAACGCAAAAAAGAGGGTTTTATGTTTCAAATTACTGGAATTCATACAACTATAAAATAAAAACCAATGAAGTTTGAACTTTGAAACTTGCTACATATACTTAAAATAACAAATAAAAAAACTACTTTCGGCGATTTTGGATAAACTACCCCTAAGGGGTGGAAATGGGGGGTTAAAGTTTGTATGAGAGTTTGGTCGTTTTTCAAGTTAGAAACGTGGAAATTGCTATAGGAATACTGTTATCAAATGAAAAACACTATTTTTAGTGATTTTAGATAACCTACCCCTAAGGGGATGAAATGGGGGGTTAAAGTTTGTATGAGAGTTTGGTCATTTTCAAGTTAGAAACGTGGAAATTGCTATAGGAATACTGTTATCAAATAAAAAACACTACTTACGGTGATTTTGGATCACCTACCCCTAAGGGGATGAATTGGGGGGTTAAAGTTTGTGTAGGAGTTTGGTCGTTCAAGTTAGAAACGTGGATATTGGTACAATTATAGGCTACTGTTAAGTGGTAACAAATGAAAAAAAAAACGTTCGGCGATTTTGGATAAACTACCCCTGAGGGGATGAAATGGGGGGTGGTAATTTGTATGGGAGTGTGGTCAATTTTGAAGTTAGAAACGTGGAGATTAGTATATAGGCTACTGTTAAATAACAAAACAATATAACTTCTGGCGATTTTGGAAAAACTAAGTGGGTGAAATGGGGGTGAAAATCTGTATGGGAGTTAAGTCAATTTTAAAGTAAGAAACGTGGAAATTGGTAAAAAGGCTCCTGTTAACAAATAACTTTCAGTGATTTTGGATAAACTACCCCTAAGGTAATGGAATGGGGGCTAATATTTTTATGGGAGTTTGGTCATTCTTGAATAATAAGAAATAATAAAAAAAACACTTTCAGTTATTTTGGATTAACTTCCCCTAAGGGGCTGAAATGGGGGGTTAAAATTTGTATGGAGGTTTGGTCATTCTTGAAGTTAGAAACGTGGAAAATGGTATAAAAGACACTGTTAACAAATAAAGAATAAAACGTTTGGTGATTTCCGAAAAACTATCCCTAAGTGGGTGAAATGGGAGGTGAAAGTTTTAATGGGAATGAAGACATTTTTGAAGTTAATGAAGTTAGTGTTAAAGCTACTGCTTACAAACCAAGAGTACTTTCGGTGATTTTGGAAACACTACCCATAAGGGGGTGACAATGGGGGTGGCAATTTTTAAGAATTTTATTATTTTTGAAGTTACGTATATGAAAATTGGTTTCTAGACTACTAAATGGACGTAGCTTAGGGAAAAGGATCCAACCCACAAAGTAAATGTATTTGAATTTGAATTCTATTGCTGTCAATATTATGTCGAATTCTACAAGTGTGAAATGGTTGGATTGAACCCTTTTCCCTAAGCTACATCCAAATATAAAATACGAGTTTTCTTATAATGGAATCCCAGGTAAATTGACGGCACCCTTCAAACATTTAAAAGACTCATACAGCGATTTTCAAACTTCGGTACAGAACATTTACATTCCAAAAGCACCATTTGGTAAAGTGAAATTAATGACCAGACATGACCATCGGAACTCCTTAATAATAAGTATTTCACAACACGGTACTTTTGTCCATCATTTGTAAGGGGCTGTTTATTTATTACTACGTAAGACGATTTGGGGGGAGGGGGTCTGAACAAGTCTTATTTTTTCTTACATGGGGATAGGATGTTTTTACGTAAGCTCACAAAAGCAAGCACAAATTAAAGCGTTTATATATTTTTGCTACTTTTTCTTTGCAATTTTGGTAGATACTGATCTTACGTAAGATTAAAAAGGAGGGAGGGGTTTCATCCAAGTCTTATTTTTTCATACGTAGGGGGAGGGGGGTCAGAAATTGGTTAAAATTGTCTTACGTAATAAATGAACAGCCCCTAATGAATGTGGTGAAATGGAAGTTTCGCAAAGTACCAGGAGAGTTCTTCAACGATTAATGTCCCTGCATACAAACGAACACCACAACTGCAAACAAACACCAAAAGGCTCAATCCCTCAAGGTAGCGTATTAGGTTGCTTACTGTTTGTAATTTATATAAATGACTTGCCGAAAATAATCAATAAAAATAGTATCCTCTATGCAGATGACATAACTGTAGTATTTGATTGTAGCAATACATATGAATTGAAAGAACAAGTGAAATCTACCCTTATACAAATAACTAACTGGCTAAATGATCACAATTTGAAAATAAACCTCTCAAAAACAAAATTAATCCAAATCAAACCTCGTCAAAAACCGCCCATACAAACCAACATAATACATAATGGCAATGCAATAGAATCAGTTACATCGTGTAGCTTGTTAGGAATAGAAATTGACTCAGAATTGAATTGGAAAGCGCATGTAGATAAAATTGCAAACAAAATGTCTAGATTCACATATGGTCTATATGAATTAAAAAGATGTACTGATCAAAAAACTGCAAAAACAGCTTATTATGCGTATGCACACGCGTGGCTCAGCTACGGCGTAATCGTATGGGGCAATAGCGTGCACGCCGGGAGGTTGTTCACTCTCCAGAAGAAATGTATTAGGATTTTAGTAAATATTTCTTCAACGGATACGTGTAGACCACATTTTACTTCCTTAAATATATTGACGTTGACATCCATATACATCTATGAAATCTGTAGACTTGTGAGAACAAATAAAGCCCAATTTGCAAAGGATAGAGATATTCATTGTAGCAATAGCGGAATCAACCTTAGAAAACGCAATAAATTAGTTAGTTCTTTCACTAAACTTAAAATAGTTAGTTCTGGAACACAACATATGGCTGTGAGAATATATAATAAGTTACCTCTAACAATTAAAAATATTGTGAAAGAATCATTATTTAATATTAAGCTGAAAAATTTTCTAATTTCCAAATGCTTATATAATTTACAAGAGTACTTTGACATTGAATAAGAATAATAAATAATAATACATATTATATATATATATTTGTAGCTATGTAGGTATGTATTTGTAACTTGACAATATAAGAAAGTTAGTATTAAACTTAAAACATATTATAATAAGTTAATTAGGCAATTTAATTAAGCTGAGTAATTGCAGTGCCCTTACAGGGTTTATGTTGATCCATGTAATAGAATTTAAGATCTTTGTAACAACAACATAAGGCAATAAAATATATGACTATGACTATGACTATGACTATATTGGATAGCCCCATTTTGTCAAGAGTGATGAAGAATTGGCAATAAGCATTAATGGCATGAATGTAGTGTATACTCGTATGTGCTGCATGTAATACATAATCACATAATAATTTATTAAACAAACACTAAAAAGCGAACAAATGTTAGGAAACATTACTATTTTTTTGGAAAGTCTGTCCCTTTATGATACGTACTTACTGAAAATTTTATTTGTACCTACCTACTTTTTAACGAAATTACTGACTCTCCGCAGACGAAGTCGCGGGCGGACAGCTAGTACATATAATAAAATCGTTAAGACCAAAAAGTCTGTACATTGAGATTTAAAAAAAAAACCGATTAGGGCGACTTATAGTAAGTAACTGCACGGCTAACACATCTGCATATTAAAACCATTTTTAAAACTTTTGTTTGTTTGTTTGTTTGACTGAGCATCACGTAAAAACTACTGAACACATATTGATAAAATTTTCATAAATCTATTAAATAAAATCAGAATAACATTAAGGCTATAGACATTTTGAAAAATGTTAGAAGAAGGGGGTAAAAAGAGAGGGTAAAGTTTGTATGAAAAAAGCCGGTCAAGTGCGAGTTGGACTCGCGCACCGAGGGTTCCGCACAAACTTTTAGGCATGTAAATAGTTCGTAAAACACGGGAATACAATATAAATTAAGTCCAGTATAAACTGACACGCAATAACTATGCACATTCTTACTTAGTGAGTGTCAGTTTATATTGGACGTTTTCGGATTTTTTCCTTTACTTGTGCTATAAGACATTGCTTCTTGCCAAATTTCATGATTCTAAGTCAACGGGAAGTACCTTATAGGTTTTGATTCCCTTGAGATTCCCTTGAATATGCGGCATAAACGGCCGTATCTTTTGATTGCGTTGACTTAGATGTCTGATTTTTTACTGATCCAAGGGATTACAGACCAAAGTATTTGATATGAATTTCAATTTGATACCTTCACGCGTTCCTGAGAAAAAGGGTCTTGACAGACACACAGACACACAGACAGACAGACAGACAGACAGACAGACAGACTGACAGACAGACTGACAGAGAGACAGACAGACAGACGGACAACAAAGTGATCCTATAAGGGTTCCGTTTTTTTTTCTTTTGAGGTACGGAACCCTAAAAACAAATTAAGATTGTTCTAGGATCATGAAACTCAGAATAAATACTTATTAATAAAAAAAAGCCGGCCAAGTGCGAGTCGGACTCGCGCACCGAGGGTTCCGCACAGACGTAAATCACGGGAATACTATATGAACAAATTCCAGTATAAAGTGACACGCAATAAGTATGCAATTTCGTACTTAGTGAGTGTCAGTTTATACTGGTCTTGTTTTTTATCTGATGTAACTGCAAATTAACGGTTTTCGGATTTTTTCCTTAACTTGTGCTATAAGACATTGCTCCTTGCCAAATTTCATGGTTCTAAGTCAACGGGAAGTACCCTATAGGTTTTGATTCCCTTAAGATTCCCTTCAATATGCGGCATAAACGGCCGTATCTTTTTATTGCGTTGACTTAGATGTTTGATTTTTTCACTGATCCAAGGGATTGCAGACCTAAGTATTTGATATGAATTTCAACTTGATACCTCCACGCGTTCCTGAGAAAAAGGGTCTTGACAGACACACAGACAGACAGACAGACAGACGGACAACAAAGTGATCCTATAAGGGTTCCGTTTTTTAACCGACTTCAAAAAAGGAGGAGGTTCTCAATTCGACTGTATGTTGCTTTTTTTTTTGTATGTTTGTTACGCGATTACTCCATCAATTGTGGACCGATTTTGAAAATTCATTTTTTGTTTGAAAGGGTATACTTCCGAGGTGGTCACGAAATCAGAATCTGTACCTCTACCATGAGTTGCTATCGAAAACTCGTGTTACGTTCTACAGTCGATAGCGAGTAAACGTCCTTCGAATAGTTTTTGATTAAACTCGTACCATGAGTCACATAAACGTTTACTATTCTCGCTAACGTTAACTCGATAGTTCGTGTAGTTATCGTTACGTGTGCCTAATTTCACACCAAACGAAGTTGTCTCTTTCTAACTACAATAAAAAGACAGAGTAAGGATGATATTGGGCTAAAAGATAAGTATCCATGTCATCCATTTAAAAATATAGAAATAACCCTGCTAATTTAAAAAAGTGCCCTAGAGCAGTGTCACTATGTAAGTGTAAGTGATTCTTGAATTTGTTTTGATTTTTTTGTCAATGTGACAGTTCATTCATACGTCTGTGTATAGTCAAATTAGACAAAAACTTATTTATTTATGTGCCTAAAGTTATAATATACTTACATATAAGTCATTAATTTCATATCTCATGGCATTCTTTAAAAAAAATGCTTTACAGGAAGAAGTTACTGAAGTGGCACTAGAAACAAATGACAGCCTATCAATTTTCCTGCTAAATGAATAACTTGCTCAACAAACTTGTTCCAGTAAGTTTCCCTATCATTGTTACTATTGAAATAAAATAAACAATTTATTATATATATTTAAGATAAAAATTCATTTAATTCATGTCCTAGGAAAGATTATTTCAATGTGTTTTTTTTCACTGCAGGCGTTGGAGACTGGAATCTACTTGTACCACTTGTACCAGGGACATCAGCTCAGCCCTCCTTTTTTCCACCATTGCTTGTGGCTAACAGCACTTGCAGTGAACAAGACTTGGTGGACAGAGAGTATCCCGAAACAGTTAACAGCCCAGGTATAGTGACTGCAATGACAGTCAATTTCCATCAGCTCTTCAAGAAATAGGTTCCAATAAATTTTGCTGTTATTATCACATTTTAGAGTAAAATGTACCTACCTATCTAGTTTCATTAGTTAATTAAGAATTCAAAATAGTACTGTAAACGTTTTTTTATCCATTACAGCCCTGCCCGAGGTGGACGGGAGTGAGACCGGAGTAACGCACGGTGGTGAGCCTGCGGTCACAAGAACAGCATTAACAGCTGCTAATGCCAGGTGGCAGAGCCCCAAGCTCTTACCGCCCACACCGCGTCAGTGGCGAAGACGTCAGGTGCAAAACCACTAATCTCCTGTCTACAGAAGGACTCGCACCCAGACAGTCAGATTTGGCAAGGCAAGCCTTTGTCAGAGCTGACAGTGAATGGCGAGCTTTTAAACAGGAAGTGGAGCGGGAGAGGAATAGGTTAAGGGAATCAGAGTTTAGAATGCAAGAACGGTGGTTAGATTTATTTGGTAAATTTTTAGCATTAGGAAATATAATTGTAGATACTTTAGCAAATAAATAAAGATTTTGTGTAATAAATAAAGATTATGTGTGATGTATGAGTACTTTTTATTTTTATATTAAACAAAAAACAGAAAACATGGTACAAGTATTTGGAAATAATGCATTGATGCAAGTCTTCTAACTAATTGATCCCGCGGTGCTCTCTCCATTAATAAATCACTGGTGCCTTCATTTTCCAACACTAACTCCTGGCCCTCAAATAGTTCTGAAAATAATAGGTACCTACAACAAACATAATAAAGATAAGGACATATTTAGTATTAAAGTTAATATATAATCATTATCTTTCACTATAAATACCTTGACTTTCTTCAGACATATCCTTGTCATCAGGATCGGGAACATTATATTTGTGAGTGGATTTCAAATCCGTGTAGTACGTTAACGAATCGCACAAATTCTCAAAAGCTTCCTTACTGAGCCTATATCCTTTAATAAAATTTATTCTCAGTTAAATTTTGAAGTGGATTTCTTAACGTAATATTTCTCATATCAGCTTGAAATCCTCCTTGTTTTCGTCGTTCGTCTTCATAAGCCTACATATTCCACGCTAAATAATGTCTTGCCGATATTATTTGGATAGATAAATAATTGGAGTAACGTATTAAACAATAATTCTAAGTTTTCACGCACCAATTTGCTAGTGAAATAGTTAACTACAGTCGATACGGTATTTTTCGATGACATTTGTCAAATTTACGACTCATGGTACCGATGTTCTACGGCAACGGTTACAAAACGTTAGTCGCTAACGAATAGATTTCGATAGGTAATTTACCGTTGTACTCATACTAGCGATCTTTAGTTCTTTAAGTGACCGCTAGAGGAGCTGTACAATTCTCCATACAAATAGTTTACGCCGTCGCTAGCGAGTGCGGTCACTGTAAACTCATGGTAATGGTACTGATGATGGGATCCATAACATAGGCACACATACAGCGATTTTGGTATTACCTGCAAGACCTTAAGAAATTGCATTACAAAAGCACCTCTTGGCGACGAGGAACTGATGATGAAGACCAGAGGTGACCACCGGAACTGGCTTAGTCGTAAGTGATTGACGCCAGCAATGAGATTTCTTAATTAAGACTATGAAGCTATGAAGCTAGTTTTATACTCATTATAACACATATGGTGAAGTGCAACTGATGGTGAAGTACCGGGAGAACTCCTCAATGATTAACGGCCCTGCATCTTGGGCAGCGACATTTTGTTAAGGGTGATGAGAGATTGGTATTAGGCTATTGTTTCTTAATGTGATGTTTATGTGCTTTAGTTTATCACATAATAATAAGAAGTGCATCACTAAAAAGCGAAAAAAAAAATTTTTAACAAAAAAATAAAACCGTCTTCAAAAACCTACTAAAAAGCGTTAAATAAAAACCAGCCTCATAGGAGTCCTAGGAATAGCCTATTTAGTGCCGAATAGGTACATAGAATATATCGAAGTCGGTGGCAAGAATCATGGTGTCATTGCTACTGTGTATACCTACTTGACACCGGCTTGGATATATTCTATGTACCTATTCGGCACTAAATAGGCTATTCCTAGGACTCCTATGAGGCTGGTTTTTATTTAACGCTTTTTAGTAGGTTTTTTTCATTTGAGGTACGGAACCCTAAAAATTTTAATAAAAAAATAAAACCGTCTTCAAAAACCTACTAAAAAGCGTTAAATAAAAACCAGCCTCCTAGGAGTCCTAGTAATAGCCTATTTAGTGCCTAATATTATATTATATTATTTTTATTATTATATTATTAACTAGCTGTCTGCCCGCGACTCCGTCTGCGGAGAGTCAGTAATTTCGTTAAAAAGTAGGTAGGTACATATAAAATTTTCATTAAGTACGTATCATAAAGGGACAGACTTTCCAAAAAAATAGTAATGTTTCCTAACATTTGTTCGCTTTTTAGTGTTTGTTTAATTATTATGTGATTATGTATTACATGCAGCACATATACACTACATTCATGGCATTAATGCTTATTGCCAATACTTCATCACTCTTGACAAAATGGGGCTATCCAATATGCAGGGACATTAATCGTTGAAGAACTCTCCTATTACTTGGCGAAACTTCCATTTCATCTCATTCCTTAGGGGCTGTTCATTTATTACGTACGACAATGTAAACCAATTTCTGACCCCCCCTCCCCCTACGTAAGAAAAAATAAGACATGGATGAACCCTCCCTCCTTTTTAATCTTACGTAAGATCAGTATCTACCAAAATTGCAAAGAAAAAGTAGCAAAAATATAAAAACGCTTTAATTTTTGCTTGCTTTTGTGATCTTACATAAAAACATCCTGCCTACGAAGCTAGCGGTCCCGGGTTCGAATCCCGGTATGGACAAATATTTGTGTGATGAGCGCGAGTATTTGTTTCTGAGTCATGGATGTTTTCTATGTATTTATGTATATATTTCTCTATATAAGTATGTTTATCGTTGTCTAGTACCCATAGTACAAGCCTAGAGCTTAGTTTGGGACTAGGTCAATTTGTGTGAGATTGTCCCCTGATATTTATTTATTTTATTTTTTATTTACATCCTACCCCCATGTTAGAAAAAATAAGTCTTGTTCAGACCCCTTCCCCCCTAAATCGTCTTACGTAATAAATAAACAGCCCCTTACAAATGATGGGCAAAAGTAGCGTGTTGTGAAATACTTATTATTAAGGAGTTCCGATGGTCATGTCTGGTCATTAATTTCACTTTGCCAAATGGTGCTTTTGGAATGTAAGTAAATGTTCTTACAGAAGTTTGAAAATCGCTGTATAAGTCCTTTAAATGTTTGAAGGGTTCCATCAATTTACCTGGGATTCCATTATCAGAAAACTCGTATTTTATATTTAGTAGATTAGAAACCAATGTTCATATATCTAACTTCAAAAATAACCAAACTTAGGGGTCGTGTTTCCAAAATCACCGAAAGTACTCTTGGTTTGTAAGCAGTAGCTTAAATACCAATTTCATTAACTTCAAGAATGACTTCATTCCCATTAAAACTTTCACCTTCCATTTCACCCACTTAGGGATAGTTTTTCGGAAATCACCAAATGTTTTATATTTTATTTGTTAACAGTGCCTTTTATACCAATTTCCACGTTTTTAACTTCAAGAATGACCGAACCCCCATGCAAATTTTAACCCCCCATTTCAGCCCCTTAGGGGAAGTTAATCCAAAATCACTGAAAGTGTTTTTTTTATTTCCTAATAGTAGCGAATATACCAAGTTCCACGTATCTAACTTGAAAATAAAATTGACCGAACTCCTATATAAATTTCTACCTCCCATATCACCTACTTAGGGGTAGTTGTTTCCGAAACCGCCAGAAGTTATTTTTTTTTATTTGTTAACAATAGCCTTTATACCAATTACCACGTTTCTAACTTCAAAATTGACCAAACTCTCATACAAATTACCACCTCCCATTTCATCTCTTTAGGGGTAGTTAATCTAAAATAGTCAAAAGTAGTATGTTTTATTTGCACATAGTTAAGTAGCCCAAATACCAACTTTCACGTTTTTAACTTGAAAAACGACCAAACTCCATCATAAACTTTAACCCCCTATTTCGTCCCCTTAGGGGTAATTTATCCAAAATCACCGAAAGTAGTGTTTTTTATTTGATAACAGTAGTCTCTATAGCATTTTCCACGTTTTTAACTTCAAGAATGACCGAACCCCCATACAAATTTTAACCCCCCATTTCAGCCCCTTAGGGGAAGTTAATCCAAAATCACTGAAAGTTATTTGTTAACAGTAGCCTATATACCAATTTCCACGTTTCTTACTTTAAAATTGACTTAACTCCCATACAAATTTCCATCCCCCATTTCACCCACTTAGGGGTTGTTTTCCAAAATCACCAGAAGTTATATTTTTTGTTATTTAACAGTAGCCTATATACTAATTTCCACGTTTCTAACTTCAAAATTGACCAAACTCCCATACAAATTACCACCCTCCATTTCATCCTCTCAGGGGTAGTTGATCCAAAATCGCCGAACGTTATTTTTTCATTTGTTAACAGTAAGTAGCCTATAAGTATACCAATTTCCGCGTTTCTAACTTGAAAAACGACCAAACTCCTATACAAACTTTAACCCCCCATTTCATCCCCTTAGGGGTGGCTTATACAAAATCACTGAAAGTAGTGTTTTTATTTGCTAACAGTAATCTCTATAGCAATTTCCACGTTTCTAATTTGAAAAACGACCAAACTCCCATACGAACTTTAACCCCCCATTTCTACCCTTAAGGGGTAGTTTATCCAAAATCGCCGAAAGTAGTTTTTTTTATTTGTTATTTTACGTATATGTAGCAAGTTTCGAAGGTCAAACTTCATTGGTTTTCATTTTATAGTTGTATGAATTCCAGTAATTTTAAACATAAAACCCTCTTTTTTGCATTTTTGGATGAGATTAAAAAAAAACACTGAAACAGGTATTTCTTTATTTTCATTAATAGGTATTTATTCTGAGTTTCATGATCCTAGAACAATCTAAATTTGTTTTTTCATACAAACTTTACCCCCTCTTTTTACCCCCTTCTTCTAACATTTTCCAAAATTTTTATAGCCTAAATGTTATTCTGATGTTATTTAAATAGATTTATGAAAATTTCATCAATATCCGTTCAGTAGTTTTTACGTGATGCTCAGTCAAACAAACAAACAAACAAATAAACAAATAAACAAACAAACAAACAAACAAACAAACAAACAAACAAGAATTTTAAAAATGGTTTTAATATGTTCAGTTACTTATTATAAATCGCCCTGATCGGTTTTTTTTTTTAATCTTCAATGTACAGACTTTTTGGTCTTAACGATTTTATTATATGTATAGATTCACTAACGCAACGACATAGAAAAAGCAATTTCTACTAAGAGTTAACGATTAACTTTAACTTCTGTTAAATCTTCCGAAATGTAACGGATTACCTTGCGATTAATTAACGAAGTTAACTGTTCGAATAACTGTGCCCAGCTATGTAGACGCGTTACCACCGACACTATCCCCCAATTCACGAAATGTTTGCCAATTTTTTTTGATTTTGTATAGAAATCGAAGAAAATTCGGTTTCGTCCCGACCGACGACGCTCGGTCTCCCAGGTACTGTAATAGTACCCGGAGCGAAGCAAGGGCGGGTCGCTAGTTATAATTAAATATTGAAATTCTTCCAATTTTATATTGCAGGCAAGCCTGAGAGGAACAGGCTAAAATGGTCACTGAAGCTGGCGACCAAATTTATAAATTATCTGATGCAATTCTCCGGAAGTACGTTACAGGATTTATGTAACAGAGACTTCAGCATCGAGATCTGGAAGCGAATAGAAAAAGAAATGGGCCAGAAACACTGTTATCTGCGCGAGCACTGGTTCGGCAAGCTCCACGTGCAACTGTTCGCCAAGTGCGAGATTAAGAGCACGCCTCTTCGAAGGATTATTTGCAAAAAGTGAGTTATATTATTTTCACTTCTCACGCTCTAAAAGTTCGTCTATATGTCGTGCGTAGGCGACATAAAGTCGCTTCTTATGCTCTAGTGCATAAAGTAAAATCTTCGTCGAAGACCTAGGCATACGGTCCAACAGCCACACGAACAACTTTAACTTCATAGAATAACCTCTTTATTTTATTTCGTTTCGTTAGTATTCTAAGACCAAGGCAAGGATACCAACAGCCAAAGTACACAATAAAGCTTCATGAAATAAACTTAAAATGTTTATTTCGTCGCATTTTTTTTATCATGTTGCTGTTTCATTTCCTCGCAATCGAAGTGAAAAGTAGAGTGTGCAACTCGCCCATAAAACCCATTTAACACTCGACTTTATATCCATCCTCGCTCGCAAGCTCGCTTGGATGGATAAACGTCTAAAATGGTGCGTTTTATGCACTTGTTGTACAATCTACTATTTTAACACAGTTGCTCAAAAAGCGGTACTTTTCGTAGCTGTATATCGTGCGGAAAGTTGGTTTTCGCGAACTAGTGCTTTTTACTTGTTCAATTTTTTTTAATTTATACTTGTTCCAATTCATGACTACTTATTGATGAGTGTTAATATTAGTTTCCTTTAAACATCGTAATCAACATAAACACCTACTGTTAATGTAAGAATACGAAAAATATACATATTTCATATTGTATTACTTACTTACCTCTTCATCATTATAACACGTTTATTTTTTAATATTGAATATTGAAAAACCGTTCTTAATAAGTTATCTGAATGGAACGGAATAGCTGCCGAAACACCTGTCAACATTTTTGACATTATGAAGAGGCGTTTTTTCTTACTGCAAACATGTTTTAAGTTTCCATAGGCAACATTCGATATTATTACTAAAGATAAAGATAATTTTATTTGTTAAACTGTTACTGTTAGGGCACTTGATCATTAGTACTTAAGAAAATAGTGCAAATAAGCATTAGGGGGTGAATTTCAGGGCGTTTCAACCGCCGTCATTAGTGTCACCAAATTTATTGAAGAAATCAATGACACTACAGCAACTTCTGATGCTGATAGAAACTGCATCCCCGGTTCTGCTTCTGTTTACATCAGGAGTTGCTGGTAGGTGTCATTGATTTCGTCAATATATTTGGTAACACTAATGACGGCGGTTGAAACGCCCTGAAATTCACCCTAGGATAATCAATATTATGGCATTTACATCAGGATAAACGTTATTATGGCAAAAGATTATTATGACCACAGTTATTATGGAATTTACAAATAGGAAAAAGGATATTATGGATACCAATATAGACCCGACCTAGCTAGATCGAATTTTAGTCCCCGTAAACCCCCGTGTCGCAATTTTCATCGAAATCGTTAGATCCGTTTTCGAGAACGTACAAATATATGTTTCTCGTTTAATAAGTAGGATAAAGATGTCTAATATTAATACATTCACTATTAATACTTCACTAAAGGCTTTACATGAGATCTCACAACTTTTTACGGTGGAAGCATTGCGAGATTTGACATCTTTGTACATTTTATGTTTTTGATGGGATTGGATTGTTTGTATGTCTGTTACTATTTACTTAAAGAGAAGTTTTCCCTAGCGGCCCGGTAGACTGTCCCTCGATATACTTACTTATTCATTGTGGCTTTCAGGTTGAAGAAATCACCATACAAGATCTGGAGCGACATTCGGTGGAAACAGTTGGTTAAGGAATTCCCTGATGGCTTTACCCATTCCTATTTGCACAGGATGACGAAGTCATTATTCGAAAAAATACCTGATTACGTGACGATCCCTCTGTCTGAGGTGATATCTAAGGCTTTGTCGTGTAAAAAAAACTGGCGCAGAAGAAGTACTAAAAGTTTGGAGTTAGTAAATGGAAAATTAAAATATGTGAAGCATGAACAATGGCTTAGACAAGTCATGCTTCACAAATAGCATCTCCACTAGACGTGTAAGGCGCATTGCACGCGGCCTGCGCCCACCTGTTACCGCCGCTCTGTTCCACTCGTGACTACTGGGAATATAATTAATATTTAAAAAAAACTCGACGGGTCAACTATTAACCATTGAGGAGTTCCTATGACCAGCTTCCGTATCCGTCATCATACCAGCTCGATGGTACAGTTGAACTCGGAGGTAGCTGCACCTTTTGGTACCTTGTCGCAGTAAGGTGCTAAGTGAGAGTAATTTGAATTTAATATAATTATCATTATCTGTGACAACTAAAATGTACAGCTACTTCTGAGTTCGACTGTAACATACTATTGTATTGTCATCGGAATTACATAAGTGTGCATATGTTCAAGTCAATCTGTCAATTAGAAGAAGGTTCAAATGTACTTCCAAGTTTTTATTACCTACATTGTTTGTTTGTTTGTTACAACTGAAGCTAATAATGCGAGCGTGTTAAAAATTACCAGCAGTTACCGCCATTTTATTTTATTGATAGATTTTATTCCCAGTAGTTACCACTGAAAACAGATGGGAAAATAATTCCCAGTAGTTACTACCGCTTTCTTTTTGATGATTAGGGTTCCGTAGCCAAAACTACAAAAACGGAACCCTTATGTCCGTCCGTCCGTGTGTCACAGGCATTTTACTCAAAAACTACAAGATGTATGTATATTGATGAAACTTGGAGTAAAAGCCGCTACTTAGTTTGTTAGTTAAATAACAAAAATAAATATTTCAAGGGGGGTCACTCCATACATGTAACAGAATCTGATTTTTTTTCCAGCAAACATCAACGTGTGGCACATAAATATGTGCAGTTCTTTTAAAAACGTTTTAAGGTTTCTAAGTAATTTTTTTGATTAAGTGAATACTGTCTCTGTCGGCCTATGTATATTAAACTGTATGTCCAAAAATATGAAAAAAATTACAAAGGTAACGCTTAAGAATAGTACATTACTGTCTAGTCGCGGAAAGTAAGCTATTGCCTGACGAGGTGGTTAGCAGGCCGAGCAATAGCGAGGCCTGCTAAAATACGAGTCAGGCAATCCCCCCGTTTTCGCCGAGGCATATATAATGCTTTTCTCAAACATGTGAGGAAATGATACAAATATATTTGTAAAAAGTAAAATTAATATTAAAGGTGATGTTAGTCATATTAGGACAATTTATAAACGAAATTGTTGTGGGTTTTCCAGGAACATTTATGTTTGTCTGTCTGTTGAGTTTGAGATGTTGATATTTCAGGGCTTGTGGTAGACAAATGGACGTAACTTGGGGAAAAGGATCCAATTTAACCATTTCACACTTGTAGAATTTGACATAATATTGACAGCAATAGAAGCAATAACCGTGAAGTGCCGAGGACTTGATGTTTGTAGTTCTTACACAACAACAGTAAGTTCCACGCATTGATTTAGAATATACTAGATACACGATCCCGCACAAAAATGTTGTTATAAACTGTCCCAAATGACATTGACAACAGTATTCAGATACATGCTAACATCGCTTTTTAGGGTTCCGTACCTCAAAGAAAAAAACGGAACCCTTATAGGATCACTTTGTTGTCCGTCTGTCTGTCTGTGTGTCTGTCAAGACCCTTTTTCTCAGGAACGCGTGGAGGTATCAAGTTGAAATTAATATCAAATACTTAAGTCTGCAATCCCTTGGATCAGTGAAAAAATCAAACATCTATGTCAACGCAATCAAAAGATATGGCCGTTTATGCCGCATATTGAAGGGAATCTCAAGGGAATCAAAACCTATAGGGTACTTCCCGTTGAAAAATCATGAAATTTGGCAAGAAGCAATGTCTTATAGCACAAATACAGGAAAAAATCCGAAAACCGTTAATTTGTAGTTACATCCCCTAAAAAAACCCACTAAGTATGAAAGTGCATACTTATTGCGTGTCAGTTTATACTGGATTTGTTTATATTGTATTCCCGTGATTTACAAACTGTTTACATGCCTTCAAGTTTATGCGGAACCCTCGGTGCGCGAGTCCGACTCGCACTTGACCGGTTTTTTTTACCTTAAACATTCATACAAAAAAAAAACTCAATATACTAGCTGTCAAGTTTTGCAAACGAACGTTACAAAATATTTAAAACTTTTTAGTGAAATCGCCATTATCATAATATTTACGACAAAAGTGAACATCGGACGAATGGAGTCGCATTTCTCATTTAATATTGTATTAATTTTATCGAAATCACACGCTACAAAGTGCGTAATCCAAGCAACAAATTGTTTCAATTACAAATATTTAAAAATAATACATCGTTTTATAATCCCATCGTAAGAATGTGCCGAACATATAATGAAATCACTGCCGAGCATTCTTCTCTGGACATATTTAGTTGTAAGCTTCCCACCTTCAAAAGAAAAATACAAAAGATTTTATATAAAGATCAGCAATTAACCTGTTAACGTACATACCCAATAGTAATTGACACGAAATATACTAACACTATACTATTCTCATTATAGCCCTCTAACGATCTAAATTAATTAACGTAAATGTATATCTTGCTGTGCACACATAGTTTAGAGTTATAGTCCAGACTTTATATTTCTAAATTTACTGTAATTATGTACCAAAGACTGTAACTTGTTTTGTGAGCCTTTAAATAAATAAATAAAATAAATAAATGATAAATTATAAAAAAAAACTACACACATGGACCCTGAAAACATTTACATTACACTCCTTTACTCCAAACAAAACAAGATCTTATCCTAACCAGCTAAACGTAAAGTAAAACCTAATTTCCTTGAAATAAGTTTAATTTATTATATAATTGTCTTTTAGACCTACATTTAGTTAAGATACTTTCTTTTTTTGCAATGTAATGTAAACGGACGGTTAAATATCGATCGGTAATAGATTTAATTAACAGAATTCTATGACTATTATTGTGGTTTCCTTCCGTAGTCGCATTAAAAATATCTACTTGCATAAACGTTTTTAGAACATTTGATATTATATTACTATGGTTCTGTGTTATTACCTACGTTTTTGATGTCAATTAATTTATGAAAATCGTGCCTTTCCTTAGCTAAAAGAGAATTTGTGCATATGTTGCACCGAATTGATTTTATTAATTTCCGAACTAAGTATCCGGAAATATATCCTATGACTTGTTTGATGTAGTCATAACAGTTTCCATACTCATCAAGATCTGAAGACGAAATGTCACGGTTTACTTGAATATTTGTTTCTATTGCTGATTCTGCGTGTGATTGGTCATTGATTTCTCTTTCGGTATCCTCGCGATACCCAATATAAGAAATATTATTATAATGTTTTTTTTTTGTCATAAGTCAAAATAAACCAACACGATTTATTAAAATTAATAAAAGTAATAGCTACTCCATTTATTTTTGTTCCGTGATAAGTCATAATTTGTATGTACAAAATAAATTCCTAAAAATCATGAAAGCATTATAATTTTAACTAGAATCTGTTTATAAATAAATAGAACTTATGTAAAATAAGACATTCCATCCTTTTTATTTGTTTTTTTGTTATTATTTTTGCAGTTTTTTACTGCACATTTCGTCATGATTGACAACTGCCACTGTCTGTGGTTGGAACAAGACTAATAGCCAAACTACTGCCCAAGTCGATTAGGCAGTAGTTTTGACTTGCCATTTTTTCCTGCTGATTGTGTATCTATATATACTAAATCAATGGTTCTACATTTAAATTTCAATAAGTTTTTGTTTTTAATTTTTTTCTAACCATAGACAATTTTAAAGAAAATTAAAAAGAAGAAAACACACGCACTGTGCTACGAAAACGAGCAGTTGCCTTGGCTGTATGAGATTTATTTCTTGGTCCTTTCTATTCTGTATGCATTGGACAGCACTTTAAAAAAAATATCGGCGCGGACAGAAATGGGTTTTCATACGTTTATTTTACTCCTAGGAAGAAAATGAGGCCCTTCGCGTCTTCGTTTTTCAAAAGAAATGCCATCCTTTCTGAGCATGTTTGAGAAAAAAAAATATCGCAGCGGACAGGAATGGGTTTCCGTACGTTTATTTTACTCCTAGGAAGAAAATGAGGCCCTTCGCGTCTTAGTTTTTCAAAAGAAATGCCATCCTTTCCGAGCATGTTTGAGAAAATACTTTAAACCAAATTATTTTCAACATGATCGGATAACCCGTTTTTGAGTTATTGCCGAAAAACTGCGCTTCTCAACAAAAGGACTGCCGGATGTGCCGTGAAGATACGCTCTTTTGCTGGTGAACTTTTTTCCAGATTGTTTTTAGGGTTCCGTACTCGAAGGGCGCCCAACGGGACCCTATTAATATGCCCACGCTGTCAGTCCGTCCGTCCGTCTGTCTGTCCGTCCTAACTATAAAATTCTGTATCTTTTAAACCGTAATACCCGTGATAGTGAGTTGATTTTTTAGGGTTCCGTACCTCAAATGAAAAAATAAACGGAACCCTTATACCCTCACTTTGTTGTCCGTCTGTCTGTCTATCTGTCTGTCTGGCTGTGTGTCTGTCAAGATCATTTTTCTCAGGAATGCGTGAAGGTATCAAGTTGAAATTCATATCAAATACTTAGGTCTGCAATTCCTTGGAATAATGAAAAAATCAAACATCTAAGTCAACGCAATCTAAAGATACGGCCATTTATGCCGCATATTGAAGGGAATCTCAAGGGAATCAAAACCTATAGGGTACTTCCCGTTGAGTTAGAATCATGAAATTTGGCAAGAAGCAATGCACAAGTAGAAAAAATCCGAAAACCGTTAATTTGTAGTTACATCACATACAACAGTCCAGTATAAACTGACACTCACTAAGTACGAAAGTGCATACTTATTGCGTGTCAGTTTATATTGGACTTTTTATATATTGTATTCCCGTGATTTACGAACTACCTATTTACATGCCTACAAGTTTGTCCGGAACACTCGATGCGAGAGCCCGACTCGCACATGAACGGCTTTTTTTCAGAATATGTGTTATTACGGCGGATTTACTAACAAATAAAAAAAGGAAGTGAAATAATGAAGGGGATCCCCTTACAAGAAACGTTTTTTTTTTTTTCAACGTATTTTTATTTTTATTGTAAGTATTGTAAAAACGGTGAAACATACAAGCATCAAATTCGGTATGATTATAGAACAAACCCTATAGAATAACAACAAATACTAAAAATAAAACCGTCTTCAAAAACCCACTGAAAAGGGTTAAATACAGACCAACCTCCTAGGAGTCCGAGGAATTGCCAATTTATTCATGATTCTTGCCACCGGCTTAAATATATGTTATGTACCTATTAGGCAATAAATTGTTTTACTTTTTTTGTAAACATTTTTTTTTTCGCTTTTTGCACCTAATATTGTTACGTTATAGGTAATCTAAAGCACATATACATCACTTAAGAAACAATAGCATAATACCAATTTCTCATCACCCTTAACAAAATGTCGCTGTCCAAGATGCAGGGCCGTTAATCATTGAGGAGTTCTCTCTGTAGTTCACCATCAGTTTAATTTCACCACATGCATTATAATGAGTATAAAAGTAGCTTCATATTCTTAATAAAGAAATCTTATTGCCTATAATTTTTGTCTCCTCTTGGGAAGCGCTGGTATATTTTGATGTGTAAAAGTGCCCGTGCGGCTGACTTACTGAATAAATATCTTTTTGACTTCTCCTATTCGAAAAAAAGACTTGTAGCCCGTTTAGAGGGAGCAAAACTCGCTTTTGCTCCCTCTTAATTTTTTTTTTAATTTCTGCCCTGCCGACAGGGAGCAAAATCGATTTTGCTCTCTGCTGTCAAGTTCCTCGTTTAGTGAAACCACAGATATAAGAAAACTTAAAATATGACATAGTAAGCGTTCTACACACAGAATAAGTACCTGCTTAGAAACCGGACAATAAGAAACAGCAAAAGACGTATATTTGACCTTTTTCTATTTATAGCATTCATAACAATTTAGAAAGAGATGTCCTTATAGGTATTCTTTCGTTTTCCTTCGTGTTGTCACAAGGATCTGTCAACGCCAGTGTTGTTGCTGAGTCGATAATAATATCGATATCGATTTCGCAGTTGTAACACAAATAAAAAGGCTATCTCTAAAATCAAAAGTAGAAGAAATTTATTCATCCAGTTCCAGGGAAATTCGTTATGGTGTACCCCAAGGAAGTGTATTGGGCCCATTATTATTCTTGATCTATATAAATGACCTACCTAAAGCTGTTGATTATCCGATGGTTCTCTTTGCTGATGACAGCACTGTTATATTCTCGGGACAAAATATTAATACGTATGAATCTGAGATTAACACAACGTTAGAAAAAAATATACAATGGTTAACCAAGAATAATTTGATAATAAATCTAGATAAAACGCATATAATGACATTTAAAGAGAGAGTTAATTCAATAAATTTAAATATAGCTTATAAAGGATATCAAGTAAATGAAACGGATATAACCAAATTCTTAGGTAAGCCCTAAGAATTTGGTTATAATAGATATAAAATAGATAGATAGATAATAAATTGACGTGGAAAAACCAAATAGACCTAATATGTAAGAAACTAAGTAAATTCTCATATGCTCTCTACAATTTAAGAAAAAGAGCTAATCAGTCAACTGTCCTTACTGCTTACCACGCGTATGTTACATCAAATTTACGGTATGGTGTTTTCTTCTGGGATAATTCAACTCATAGAGAAAATGCGTTTAGGGCGCAGAAAAAATGCATTAGATCTCTTAGTGGTATTAAACAAAGCGATTCATGCAAATCGCACTTTAGATACCTTCAAATTCTAACGTTACCTTTTCTGTACATTTATGAAATATGCATTTTTGTAAACAGTAACCAAAACCTCTTTAACAGATTTAGAAGTGTGCGTCTAAAAGACAAATTTAAAGCACCGCCGAGTAATACGGCCCTATTGCGTAAAAGTATACTTGGAATGACCCACACAATTTATAATAAACTACCAAAAAACATTTTAGCAAATAAAAGTAATGACGCGGATTTTAGGAAAAACTTAAAACTGTTCCTTATAGAAAATGCCTATTATTCGTAAACAGAATTTTTGAATGATAATAATTAGTTTTTGCCACTGACATAAAATATCGTATATATCCTATCTTTATTTCATAGCAAATTACCTAACCTAAGCATGCTTCATTTGTACAAACTTATAATTTATAATAAACATTTGTATGCCCACGGGCACCACATAGTGATACAGCAATATAATTAAACATCGTGTAATTAACCTATGTTGGACAAATAAATGATTTTGGATTTGAATTTGAATTTGTTCTAATGATTTAAGGGCTGATTTTTCTAATTTCCAAATAAAAACATCTGGCAGTAAAAGTTATCACTTTGCTTTTTTTACGAGCTTTCATTTAACTTGCAATGTTCCAATGTTCATAAAAATAAGTAACTTCTCTATTTATAATTTTTTTTGGTCTTGATAATTTGACAATAACCGTGAAAAAAATACAGTTGTCAATAAAAACTTGTCCTAAAATAAAAATTTTGACAGCAGCTTTTCGTCATATGAATGAATTCATTTGCTGTTTCATATAGTCCGGTTTCTATGCAGGTACTTATTCTGTGATTCTATACACCAGATACACCACAGAACACTAAAAAAAAACAAATTTTAGAACGGTGTTCAAGGTGACTGCTTCAGTAGGAGTTCAAAAAGCGCGCTATTTTTCTTCTTTGAGCGCTGAAGGTTTAATAAAATTTATCGTCTCCTTGAACGCGTTACTGCATCACACGATGCACAGTGGGGTATTTGACTGAAAAAGCTGGCCATAAGTCGAAAAAAAAACTACACGTTGTTGGACAGTTAAAGTCAGTTGTCATTTGAACGCTTTGCTGAACGTACGTACAAATTTACACTAACGAGGTTACAAACATTGAGTTTTTAAACTTAACACAAATTAAACAGAACGTAATTGTGAATATTTTCACTATGGAGGACATTGGGCCAGGTATGTAGTTTCTAAAATGTTTATTAATTCTATGTTAAATAAGCTAGTACTTATAGAGAAAAAAAAATCGACATACCTTAAGGTCACATGAAATATTTTCCTTTTTTCGTAAACAAAGGTATTTTAGTTATATTTCCGGGCTATTCCCGGCAGTATTTTTCTATGGATTAATTAGTTTGGTTTATTAGCTATACTATTTGAAAAAAAATAGGTGCCAAAAAGTGCCCAAACGCTTTTCATGTTGTTTTTATTGATTAAACACTGTACAAAACAAACTTCGTTATGATTTTATTGATTTGTGTTTTTATTACAGGATCCTCTGGAGTGAAAATTGTAACTAGAATGTTTATATTTGAGAAGGCCAAAGAGTGAAAAGAAAGAGATTTTGTGAAAAGATTGGACTTTGTTGAACAGGAGATTGTCAATAATTCCTCTTTTCCTTCAGAGGCTAAAGAGGATTTTATTCACGATTTTTCCCGTCTTAAATCGAAAATGAAAGCAAAATGGCAGGCTGCGAAGAGAACAGAAAGTACATTTTTAAAGAATAATACCACGTGGTTACAAGCGACACTGAAAATACCACGCCAAATCACATCAAAATTGGGTCGGCCAGTAAAAGATTTTAAAATGTTATCAGAAAGAAGTAAACGGCGTAAAACACAGAAATTAAGGCAAAATGATGCAGAAGAAGTTTTATATGCAGGACAAATGTTATTACGCAAAAAAGGCAACACGAGTGGGGCTTGTGTAGTAAAGGACTTAATGACATCCCCAAAAAGAGGCGACAAATACAGGAAAGCGTTTCGAAAAAGTGATACACCTAAAACTTCAGTCACGCGGCAGTTAACACCAGTCAACGCCTTATCGATGTTTGTGGAAGCTTCTCTAACGAGGAAACAATACGAGATAGTAAGATTAAGTGACAAAAAGCTATATCCTTGCTATAGCATTTTGCAAAATGCAAAGAAACAATGTTATACGCCTCAACGATCATATCGGGTAACTGCGACTTGTGCCGAAATCGAATAAGAATAAGAATAATTTATTGTATAACCATGTAACATTCAGATGGATAAAGTAGGTACATAATAGTTCCAATGGTGACCCGTTCTGGGTGTACAATATTATGAACTTAAAATAAAATTAACTCGTGCACTAAGTTTTCGTGTCTTTAAAGTTAAAAAATTCCTTAAGATTATAAAACACTTTATTGATTAGCCAGGTCTTTAAGTGGCGCTTGAATTTAAGACCATCTAATAATTTAATCTTATCGGGAAGATTGTTATACACTCTGATCGCGCTTATAAAAGTACTATTATAGACAGTTTTATTCTTAACTCGTGGTAATATTAAATTGTATTTATACTGAGAGCGCACATTGTCACGCAGTGATGCGCGAGTAGTAAAATAGTCACTATTATTTCTAACAAAGTTACATAACTCGTAGATATATATCCCAGTCAATGTAAGAAAACATTTATCCTTAAATACATTTCTGAGTGTTTCATCATTGTGCATGTGATAAATTGATCTTAAACACTTTTTTTGCAATACAAAGGTAGATTGTATATCAACCGAGTTTCCCCAAAAAATAATTCCCTACGCTAATAAAGAGTACACATTAGCGTAGTAAGCACTGACCACTACACCCTCTGAGCAATTATCGGCTAATAAGGATAGTGCATAGCATTGACTGGATATTTTTTTATTAATTTTTTCTAGGTGACATCTCCAGTTTAAGAAAGGATCTATAGTTACACCTAGGAAATTTATGTTATCTATGTCCTCTATTTGAATGTCTGATCCCGTAACACTTAATTTTTTGGGCGCTTGCCTAGAATTTCGGAATTGCATGATTTTAGTTTTCGTAATGTTTACTTTTAAGTTAATGGACTGCAGCCAGTCTACAACAATTTTTAGAGTATTATTTACGTTTTCTTGGAAGTTGTTATCAATTTGTTCACCTGAAAATAGAATACTTGCATCATCGGCAAACATTACACATAATTCATCAATTATATTCGGCAATTCATTAACATAAATTAAAAATAAAAGAGGTCCTAAAACGCTACAAGCTACAAACGCTACAAGGTCGAGTTACAAGCATTACTGGACCATACAGTGGAGCGACTAATTTTGTATTTGGAGGAAGTTTTAACCACTCTTGACGAATCAGAGTACTGCTCATTAGAACTATTATGCAAGTGGGGCTGTGATGGATCGCAGCAAACGCAGTACAAACAAAAATTTGAAAACACCACAGACTCTGATGCGAATATTTTCCAGTCTTCCCTAGTTCCTCTTAGACTTACTTGTGCTGTTAATGGAAAAGTGATTTGGCAAAACCCAACTCCATCATCTCCGAGGTTTTGCAGGCCAATGAGGATTCGATTTATTCACGAAACCAATGATGTTACGAATGATGAGATAAATTATTTCAAAGAAAAAATTAGACAGTTGCAACTCACTAAAATAGCAAATAGAAACGTAGAAATTTCAGTTCATCATAAAATGCTGTTTACTATGGTGGATGGCAAAGTTTGTAACGCAGCAACACAAACAGCGACTACTATGAGGTGCTATATCTGTAAGGCTACTCCCAAGCAATTTAACGATTTGTCAAAATCAAACGTAGACAATTTGCAATTTGGGCTGTCTTTTCTCCATGCAAGGTTAAGATTTTTTGAAAATCTTCTCCATTTAGCATATAAAATTCCGGTGCAAAAGTGGCAAATCAGAGCACAAGCCGAAAAAGATATAATAAAAGCAAAGAAGATTGAAATTCAAGATAGATTCAAGAATGAACTTCGTCTTATCGTCGATATGCCGAGGGCCGGGTACGGCACTAGTAATGATGGAAATACGAGCAGAAGATTTTTTAATAATGCTGATTTATCATCCTGCATTACAGGTGTTAACCAAAATCTGATTGAAAGATTTGCGACGGTATTGGAGGCTATATGTAGTGGACACGAGATAAACGTAGATAAGTTTGCAGAATACTGCTTAGCAACTGCCAAGCTGTACGTCGATTTATATCACTGGTACCCTATGACCCCTACCGTACACAAAGTACTTATCCATGGCCCTGTAATTGTACATCACGCTTTACTTCCTATAGGGAGCTTATCAGAAGAGGCAGCAGAGGCGAGAAACAAGCATTTCAGACAATACCGACAACATTTTTCAAGAAAATTTTCTAGGGAGCAGTGTAATATGGATATAATAAATGGACTGCTCCTCACTTCGGATCCATATCTGAGTAGCATTAGGCCGAAACCACCGAAAAACTCCAAGGCATTTACTGCGGCAGCTATGGAAATGCTGCTTCCATCAGTAAGTGACCCTGAAAAATCCAATGCTGAAAATGCTGAAATGGAGTCAGCACAAACATCTGATGACAGCTCAGATGAAGAAGCGTGGCATGGAAGCTCAGAGTGATTATTAGTTCGTGTTAAATTATGAGAATTATAAATAAATAATAATACATTTAATTTTTTTTTTTTAATAAATCATAGTTTTTATATCTGCTATATATGAGTTTGTGTGTACTGTTATTTTGTTATTATTGTAATTATTTTTTATAAATAAATATCTTATCTTATCTTATCGTATCTTATCTTTTTTACACCAAAATAACAAAATAATTTACCAAAAACATATTGCCACTTATATCTGGCAAAAAATATAGTAAAATAATTTTGGCCAGCTTTTTCAGTCAAATACCCCACTGTGCGATGTATTTATAATAAATAATAAATAAATAAATAAATATCAGGGACAATCTCACACAAATTGACCTAGTCCCAAACTAAGCTCTAGGCTTGTACTATGGGTACCAGGCAACGATATACTTACTTATATAAAGAATTACATACTTAAATATATAGAAAACATCCATGACTCAGGAACAAATACTCGCGCTCATCACACAAACCCATACCGGGTTTGTGTGATGCCCATACCGGGATTCGAACCCGGGACCGCTAGCTTCGTAGGCAGGGTCACTACCAACTGGGCTAACCGCGTCGTCAACATTGTTTTTAATATGGTATCAATATACTTTTTGTTTATTTTATGTAATTATTTGTTTTTTTATTTAAATTAAATGAATGATTTATCTTTTACTTACTTATTTCTTGGAATGATTTATTGTCATTTACTTACTTATTGGATGAATAGTTTTTTCATAGGAGAAGTGAAAAGAAGAGTGTATTACACGGTAGCAAAATTATTTCTATCTCGGGCGTGGCGGTTTGAATCCTTCACTACGCTCAGGATTCCATATTAGAATCCCCGCTACGCTCGGAATTCTAATACGGAATCCATCACTTCGTTCGGGATTCCACACGCTAACCCTCGATGAAATATTGCATTTTGCTCCCTTGTAATACAATTTACTATTATATTTTTTAATGTTTAATAAAATAATACAATAAACAAATGACACTTAAGTTTAAGAGAATTTGGGCATGTTTTCAGTCGCACTGATGTTGCGCAGCGCCCCTGTTCCTGTCCGGGCGCGCGGGCGCCAGGCGCCGAGCCGGAGGTGCTTGAGGCGGTGGTGCGTGTAGCGCGCGGCGGCGTACGTGAAGGTGGCCGGGCACAGCGCGCACGCCAGCGGCCGCAGCCCCGCGTGCGCCAGCAGGTGCTCGCGCAGCGACTTCACGATCTGGGGACGCCGACTACAATATACTTGCTAATATTACAACGATATCAATCACACTTTTCATTTGTCCGTATTCGAATAATCCGAATACTATTCGAATAATCTTAAAAAATTTCCTTCAACAACCCACTAAAAAGGGTTAAATAAAGACCGGCCTCCTAGGAATCCTAGGAATTGCCTATTTAGTGCCTAATAGGTACATGAAATATATTGAAGTCGGTGTCAAGAAGGTAGGTATTAGTATTGTTTAACCCCCGACGCAAAAAGAAAGGGGTGTTATAAGTTTAACGTGTCTGTCTGTGTATATGTCTGTGGTATCGTAGCTCCCAAACGGATGAACCGATTTTCGTTTAGTTTTTTTTGTGTCATAGATAATTTTATCCCGAGTGTTCTTAGCCATATTTCATAAAAACCTGTTCACCCGTTTGAAGATCATCAGCTCTTTTCTAGTTGATGAGAAGATCTGATTTTTTAATTCTTGAATGTCCCTCCAGTGAAAATGTACGTGCTTGTAGCCCGTTAAAGGTTTTGCTCATTGCTCAGAGCGATTTTAGGCGCTGATATCGGGGGTTTATAACTCGGTTAGGTTATCTCAAACATGCTCAGAAAGGCTGGCCTTTCTTTTGAAAAACGAAGACGCGAAGGGCCTCATTTTCTCCCTAGGAGTAAAATAAACGTATGAAAACCCATTCCTGTCCGCTGCGATTATTTTTAAGTGCTGTCCAATTCATACGGAATAGAAAGGACCAAGAAATAAATCTCATACAACCAAGGCAACTGCTCGTTTTCGTAGCACAGTGCGTGTGTTTTCTTCTTTTAAATTTTCTTTAAAATTGTCTATGGCTAGAAAAAAAAATAAAAACAAAAACTTATTTAAATTTAAACGTAGAACTTATTGTTGTTGTGTAAAAACTACAAACATCAAGTCCTGGGCACTTCACGGTATTAAATTAAATTTGAATTCTATTGCTGTCAATATTATGTCAAATTCTACAAGTGTGAAATGGTTGAATTAGATCCTTTTCCCTAAGTTACGTCCATTTGTCTACCACAAATGACCACAAGCCCTGAAATATCAACATCTCAAATTCAAAAGATAAACATAAATGTTCCTGGAAAACCCATAACAATTTCGTTAACAAATTGTCCTAATATGACTAACATCACTTTTAATATTAATTTTACTTTTTACAAATATATTTGTATCATTTCCTCACATGTTTGAGAAAAGCATTATATATGCCTCGGCAGAAACGGGGGGATTGCCTGACTCGTATTTTAGCAGGCCTCGCTATTGCTCGGCCTGCTAACCACCTCGTCAGGCAATCCCTTACTTTCCACGCCTAGGCAATAATGTACTAATTTCTCAAACATGCTCAGAAAGGATGGCATTTCTTTTGAAAAACGAAGACGCGAAGGGCCTCATTTTCTTCCTAGGAGTAAAATAAACGTATGAAAACCCATTTTTGTCCACTGAGATATTTTTTTTAAAGTGCTGTCAAATGCATACAGAATAGAAAGGACCAAGAAATACATCTCATACAGCCAAGGCAACTGCTCGTTTTCGTAGCACAGTGCGTGTGTTTTCTTCTTTTTAAATTTCTTTAAAATTGTCTATGGTTAGAAAAAAAAATTAAAAACAAAAACTTATTGAAATTTAAACGTAGAACTTACTGTTGTTGTGTAAAAGCAACAAACATCAAGTCCTCGGCACTTCACGGTATTAAATTTGAATTCTATTGCTGTCAATATTATGTCAAATTCTACAAATGTGAAATGGTTGAATTGGATCCTTTTCCCTAAGTTACGTCCATTTGTCTACCACAAGCCCTGAAATATCAACAGACAAACATAAATGTTCCTGGAAAACCCATAACAATTTCGTTTACAAATTGTCCTAATGTGATTAACATCACTAACACACATATTAATTTTACTTTTTACAAATATATTTGTATCATTTCCTCACATGTTTGAGAAAAGCATTATATATGCCTCGGCGGAAACGGGGGGATTGCCTGACTCGTATTTTAGCAGGCCTCGCTATTGCTCGGCCTGCTAACCACCTCGTCAGGCAATCCCTTACTTTCCGCGCCTAGGCAATAATGTACTATTATGTGACTGGTGCATAATGCCTAATTATGTACAGTTACATACACTATTTTATCTACATACATATTATAAGCTCTCTATGATGTGTTCAGGAACCGCATGTTACGACCGGCATAGCCGGCATTGATCAATTATTAGAACGTCAAAAATGGCGGCAACCGTAGTTTTTTTTTAATTCAGAGACAATCTAGAGTCGGCCTCTACTATCATATCGTTCGATATCAAATTATCAAGTAACATACGAGATTTGTCAAAATTGTATGCAATTGACATTACCTACATTTCGAATTAAATGTCATCTCGAGTGATATTAGAATTGAGGTCAAATAAAATTATTTTGTTTTTCAAAGATGTTCCAAATTTGAAACTTATAACTTTATCATATAAATGGATAAATGAGCCGAAGGCGAATTTCAAAATAAGATCACACGAGTGTTTTAAGGCTTGATTATGTACGTTGCATACATTACTTTATCTACACACATATTATAAGTACTCTAAGATGTGTTCAAAAGCCGAAGGCAAATGACCTGCATAGCTCAAATTCAAGATAGGTAAGACGCGGTACAACAAACAAATGACGACTAAAATGGCGGCAAAACAAACCTGTGTCACGAATATATATTTTTTTTAAATCATAGATAAACTATAAAGTCCCTATTCTAATGTCGTTCGAAATAAAAATGCCATACGATATTTTACTTAAAATATACCAAATTGACGTCACAATTGATACTAGAATTGGGCCCTGTTTAAATTGTGTTGGTTTTGGAAGATGTTCCAAATTTGAAACTCATAACTTTATCAAATTTTATATCGTAATTAGAACATTATGTTACTGGTACAGATAAGAAAATTATCATAGTAAAATTGATTGTTGTAATGCTGGTCATTGCCAACGGATTCTGAACGCATTATATGTCGAGGACTTATGATATGTGTGCAGATAAACACAATAGCAATGACACCGTGATTCTTGCCACCGACTTCGATATATTTCATGTACCTATTAGGCAGTAAATAGGCAATTTCTAGGACTCCTAGGAGGCCGGTCTTTATTTAACCCTTTTTAATGGGTTTTTGAAGACGATTTTTTTTTCGCTTTTTAGTGATGCACCTTATATTATTATGTGATAAACCAAAGCACTTAAACGTCACATTAAGAAACAATAGCCTAATACCAATTTCTCATCACACTTAACAAAATGTCGCTGTCCAAGATGCAGGGCCGTCAATCATTGAGGAGTTTTCCCGGTACTTTACCATCAGTTGCACTTCACCACATGCATTATAATGAGTATAAAAGTAGCTTCATATTCTTAATGAAGAAATCTCATTGCTGGCGTCAATCACTTACGACTACGGAGTTCCGGTGGTCATCTCTGGTCTTCATCATCAGTTCCTCTTCACCAAGAGGTGCTTTCTTAATGCAATTTCTTAAGGTCTTGCAGGTAATACCAAAATCGCTGTATGTGTGCAAATAACTTTTGCAGAGTTCCCTCGAGGTCCTCATGGATCCTATCATCAGATTCTTACTTGGTGACAATGGGACCACGTCGGAAGTATACTCTTTCAAACAAAAAAAATCATTTTCAAAATCGGTCCACAATTGACGGAGTAATCGCGTAACAAATATACAAAAAGCAACATAGTCGAATTGAGAACCTCCTCCTTTTTTGAAGTCGGTTAAAAAGTAGTGATTTAAGTAGGTTTTTCACTAGATTGTATTTCGACTAATGTATTCTGAGCCATAACTTGGCAGTTTTTTCAAATGTCTGATATTATGACATACTCTATAAAAAACTGCCAAGTTAGAGCTTAAATTAATATACTCTTACATCATACATTACACATACATACTCCTTTAACCATGTGATTGACTGGCAGGGAAGTCCACCATTTGTACATATTTGTAAATGTACCGCGCAGAGAAATGTAAATGAATAAGTAAATATGGTAATGGTACCGTGTACGTTTTCCCACAGAGGTGGCAGACGTGCGGGCGCGCGCGCGGCGCGTGCGAGCGCTCGTGCGCGCGCCGCCGCGCCGCCGTGCTGCAGCGCGCCGCGCACACGCCGCACCGGTAGTTCTTCTACAACCACAACCGACGCCCGTGCGCGGACGAAACGATGGCAATGTTAAAATCGAAGTCTCGAAAAAAAAAAAAATCGACCCTCCCATACAAATCATCGTCAGCTGACTAGCCAAATTGTATGGGAGGGTCGATTTTTTTCCGCGATTTCGGGGTTAGTCCCATAGTGAAAGTTGGTCGGTCAGTATGACTTACTGATTTAACCCCCAAAATTTGGACACTGAATTTAATTTCACCCTGTATAAATATATAGAAAACATCCATACATACATACATACTTGCTCGCTCCTTTTAGTTAGGGAGCTGGCGAGCATTTCGGTATATGATTTGCACGAGTTTCACAACGAGGTGGATTGCAGTTTAGATCAGTACGAATTGATTTGGTCTAGTCAATTAAGGTCCTATGTCGCTGCGTTTTCGCGTTACAGCGGATTGAACTTGCTTAAAAAAGGGAGGTATTAAATCATCATAATAAATCGAAGAGGCAGACATTCAGGGCTCTGCATTATCATGGGACGGAGTTGTAAAAATGTAAAAAAAAAGTTCTACTAAGTCATTTGCCCACGGTTCTCATTGCGCCCATTCGATTCATTATGACTCCCTGGATACGAAAAAACATTTGGCAGACACTTTGCTCACTGATTTTCACAACTGTTTGAAATTCACAGAATCAAGGGAAAGCGGTTATTGCATGGGATTATTGTGATTCTTTATAGTTTAGTTTTTTTTTAATTTGTGTGAAATACGTAGATGTGTAACCTAGCCTAGGTCTATTTCTTTCTTTCTTTTTGTAATGAAAAAGTAAAACATATTAAAACCACTTTTAAAATTTTTGTTTGTTTGTTTGTTTGACTGAGCATCACGTAAAAACTACTGAACGGATAATGATGAAATTTTCATAAATCTATTTATATAAAATCAGAATAACATTTAGGCTATAGAAATTATGGAAAATGTTAGAAGAAGGGGGTAAAAAGAGGGGGTAAAGTTTGTATGGAAAAACAAATTTAGATTGTTCTAGGATCATGAAACTCAGAATAAATACGTATTAATAAAAATAAAGAAATACCTGTTTCATAGCTTTTTTTAATCTCATCCAAAAACGCAAAAGAGAGGGTTTTATATGTTTCAAATTACTGGAATTCATACAACTATAAAATAAAAACCAATGAAGTTTGACCTTTGAAACTTGCTACATATACTTAAAATAACAAATAGAAAAAACAACTTTTGGCGATTTTGGATAAATTACCCCTAAGGGGTGGAAATGGGGGGTTAAAGTTTGTATGGGAGTTTGGTCGTTTTTCAAGTTAGAAACGTAGAAATTGCTTTAGAAATACTGTTATCAAATAAAAAACACTACTTTTGGTGATTTTGGATAAACTTCCCCTAAGGGGATGAAATGGGGGGTTAAAGTTTGTGTGGGAGTTTGGTCGTTTTTCAAGTCAGAATCGTGTAAATTGCTATAGGAGTACTGTTATCAAATAAAAAACATTACTTACGGTGATTTTGGATAAACTACTCCTAAGGGGATGAAATGGGGAGTTAAAGTTTGTATAGGAGTTTGGTCGTTTTTCAAGTTAGAAACGCGGAAATTGGTATACTTATAGGCTACTGTTAACAAATTAAAAAAAATAACGTTCGGCGATGAAATGGGGGTGGTAATTTGTATGGGAGTTTGGTCAATTTTGAAGTTAGAAACGTGGAAATTAGTATATAGGCTACTGTTAAATAACAAAACAATACAACTTCTGGCGATTTTGGAAAAGTACTCCTAAGTTGGTGAAATGGGGGGTGGAAATTTGTATGGGAGTTATGTCCATTTTAAAGTTAGAAACGTGGAAATTGGTATATAGGCTACTATTAACTAACAAAACATTAAGCTTCTGGCGATTTTGGAAAAACTACACCTAAGTGGGTGAAATGGGGGGTGAAAATTTGTATGGGAGATAAGTCAATTTTAAAGTAAGAAACGTGGAAATTGGTATTAAGGCTACAGTTAACAAATAACATTCAGTGATTTTGGATAAATTACCCCTAAGTTAATGAAATGGGGGCTAAAATTTGTATGGGAGCTTGGTCATTCTTTAAGTTAGAAACGTGGAATTTGGTATACTTATATGAAGACTTATATGAAAAACTATTAAGAAATAAAAAAAACACTTTCAGTTAGTTTGGATTAATTTCCCCTAAGGGGCTGAAATGGGGGGTTAAAATTTGTATGGGAGTTTGGTCATTCTTGAACTTAAAAACGTGGAAATTGGTATAAAAGGCACTGTTCACAAATAAAAAATAAAACGTTTGGTGATTTCCGAAAAACTATCCCTAAGTGGGTGAAATGGGAGGTGAAAGTCTTAATGGGAATGAAGTCATTTTGAAGTTAATGAAGTTGGTGTTAAAGCTACTGCTTACAAACCAAGAGTACTTTCGGTGATTTTGGAAACACTACCCCTAAGGGGGTGAAAATGGGGGTGGCAATTTGTAAAAGAGTATTGTTATTTTTGAAGCTAGATATATGAAAATTGGTTTCTAGACTACTAAATATAAAATACGAGTTTTCTGATAATGGAATTTACATTCAATTTCAATGACATTTACATTACAAAAGCACCATTTGGTAAAGTGAAATTAATGACCAGACATGACCATCGGAACTCCTTAATAATAAGTATTTCACAACACGCTACTTTTGCCCATCATTTGTAAGGGGCTGTTTATTTATTACGTAAGATGATTTGGGGGGAGGGGGTCTGAACAATTTTTTCTTACATGGGGGTAGGATGTTCTTACGTAAGATTACAAAAGCAAGCAAAAATTAAATCGTTTTTATATTTTGCTACTTCTCTTTGCAATTTTGGTAGATACTGATCTTACGTAAGATTAAAAAGGAGGGAGGGGGTTCATCCACGTCTTATTTTTTCTTACGTAGGGGAGGGGGGGTCAGAAGTTGGTTAAAATTGTCTTACGTAATAAATGAACAGCCCCTAATGAATGTGGTGAAATAGAAGTTTCGCCAAGTACCAGGAGAGTTCTTCAACGATTAATGTCCCTGCATATTGGATAGCCCCATTTTGTCAAGAGTGATGAAGGATTGGCAATAAGCATTAATTAATGGCATGAATGTTGTGTATATGTGCTGCATGTAATACATTATCACATAATAATTAAACAAACACTTAAAAGCGAACAAATGTTAGGAAACATTACAATTTTTTTTGGAAAGTCTGTCCCTTTATGATACGTAAGTACTTAATGAAAATTTTATTTGTACCTACCTACTTTTGAACGAAATAACTGACTCTCCGCAGACGAAGTCGCGGGAAGACAGCTAGTATTCAATATTTATTTTAATATTTAAATCGTTCCTATAGCTAGTTGATTTTATTGTGACATTTTATTTTATTTTATTTTCATTTAAATTTTAATAATAATTTGTATATAGTGTTAATAGTGTTAATATTTGTATGGAGCTTTGTTCCGAAATAAAGAATTTTATTATTATTATTATTATTATATATATTATTATATTATTATAGATTATATTGATTATTTTCAATAATATTCAGTAGACGGAGAATTTTGTACTTGTAGCTTGGCGCGAGCGTCGAGATGAAAAAAAATATTTAAATGGTCTGCCTTAAAATATCAGAGCCCTGAACGTCTGCCTCATCGATTTTCTTCGTTTTCATAAGAAATCCAAACATCAGTCCAAGAAGCAGACATTTGCGCATAATATAGCACAACTTTTTTTTACACTTTTGAAGCGCTGTCAATTGACGCAACATGCTGGCAGACTATTTTTCCGTCCTTCTCATTGTTTAATCGAACAATTCAAGCCTGCCAAGTGTGCACTTCATATACGGTTTTTTAAATCATAAAAATAACTTGAAAAATTGAATACTACAACAGTCAGAGCCCTGGATGTCTGCCTCTTCGATTTTTTGTGTTTACAGTATGACTGGAATCATCAGCCCCAGAAGGCAGACATGTGCGCATAATATAGCACACCTTTTTTTTACATTTTTGAAACGTTGTCAATTGACAACGCAACGCCACCACGGTGGCAGACGAGGTCCCTGATGTTTCTATGGTATAATTATCGCTATTAATAACGTCTATCACGTGTGCTGATTATATCGAAATTTTGCTCACCAGCTCCCTAACTATTATGGGGTGTCGGGTAAATGTATAGTTAGTGTACCTGTTTGAGGTGCACGACCTCGATGTGTTGCCGGACGCGTGTCTTGCTCGCGAACACGCGCCCGCACTCGTCGCACTCGTGCCTGCGTACCAACCACGCCATCACTCATTATTTATGATTTATTATAAAACAAAGTACCCCCCCATCCCACCCCTCCGCGTCTCTCTGCCTATCCGAACGTGATAAACTGCTAAATTTTCATACGGTTTTCACCAATGGACGGAGTGATTTATGAGGAAGATATAGGAGTATAATTCATTAAGGTTTGTCTTATAGTAACTAGTATAGTTTTTTCGTGACGCAATGGAAAAGTTACCGTTTCTTCATTTTTGTCGTTAACAATGCACACTTTTTAGGGTTCTGTACCCGAAGGGTCCAAACGAAGCTCTGTTGCTGTCGCTCACGTGTCCGTCTGTCCGTCGTCTGACACAGATTTTATAGCCAAACGGTTGGAGCTACAATCTTCAAATTTTCACAGAATAAGCATCTTATGGACCCAACGCCATAGAAATTGTCAAAAAATAGTTTTAAATGTTTTCAAGGGGTCTCTGATAAAGCTAAAGGGGGCGCGAAAAAAAATTTGACCTAGTGGGGTATCGTTGTTTTGAGCTTGTTGAATAGATAAATACTGTATATTTGTTTTAAAAAATATTGGGAAACAAAGAAACGAGAAGCCTCCAAAGTCAGCTGTTTTACAAAATTTTGTATCAAATAATTTTTTAACTTCCCTTTGACCTACGAACTTGAATTTTGGTGATAATAATCTATACATATAATAAAATCGTTAAGACCAAAAAGTCTGTACATGGAAGATTTAAAAAAATAAACCGATCAGGGCGACTTATAATAAGTAACTGAACATATTAAAACCGTTTTTAAAATTTTTGTTTGTTTGTTTGTTTGACTGAGCATCACGTAAAAACTACTGAACGGATGAAATTTTCATAAATCTATTTATATAAAATCAAAATAACATTTAGGCTATAGAAATTTTGGAAAATGTTAGAAGAAAGGGGTAAAAAGAGGGGGTTAAGTTTGTATGGAAAAACAAATTTAGATTGTTCTAGGATCATGGAACTCAGAATAAATACTTAATAATAAAAATAAAGAAACACCTGTTTCAGGATTTTTTTTAATCTTATCCAAAAACGCAAAAAAAGGGTTTTATGTTTAAAATTACTGGAATTCATACAACTATAAAATAAAAACCAATGAAGTTTGACCTCTGAAACTTGCTACATATACTTAAAATAACAAATAAAAAAAACTACTTTTGGCGATTTTGGATAAACTACCCCTAAGGGGTGGAAATGGGGGTTAAAATTTTGTATGGGAGTTTGGTCGTTTTTCAAGTTAGAAACGTGGAAATTGCTTTAGGTATACTGTTATCAAATAAAAAACACTAATTTCGGTGATTTTGGATAAACTACCCCTAAGGGGATGAAATGGGGGGGGGCGGGGGTTAACGTTTGTGTGGGAGTTTGGTCGTTTTTCAAGTCAGAATCGTGTAAATTGCTATAGGAATACTGTTATCAAATAAAAAACACTACTTACGGTGATCTTGAATAAACTAACCCTAAGGGGATAAAATGGGGGGTTAAAGTTTGTATAGGAGTTTGGTCGTTTTTCAAGTTAGAATCGTGTAAATTGCTAAAGGAATACTGTTATCAAATAAAAAACACTACTTACGGTGATTTTGAATAAACTACCCCTAAGGGGATGAAATGGGTGGTTAAAGTTTGTATAGGAGTTTGGTCGTTTTACAAGTTAGAAACGCGGAAATTGGTATACTGTTAACAAATGAAAAAAAATAACGTTCGGCGACGAAATGGGATGGGATGAAATGGGGGTGGTAATTTGTATGGGAGTTTGGTCAATTTTGAAGTTAGAAACGTGGAAATTAGTATAAAGGCTACTGTTAAATAACAAAACAATACAATTTATGGCGATTTTGGAAAAGTACACCTAAGTTGGTGAAATGGGGGGTGGAAATTTGTATAAGAGTTATGTCAATTTTAAAGTTAGAAACGTGGAAATTGGTATATATGCTACTATTAACTATCAAAACATTAAGCGCCTGGCAATTTTAGAAAAACTACCCCTAAGTGGGTGAAATGGGGGGTGAAAATTTGTATGGAAGATAAGTCAATTTTAAAGTAAGAAACGTGGATATTGGTATTAAGGCTAAGGTTAACAAATAACTTTCAGTAATTTTGGATAAACTACCCCTAAGTTAATTAAATGGGGGCTAAATTTTTTATGGGAGCTTGGTCATTCTTTAAGTTAGAAACGTGGAATTTGGTATACTTATATGATAACAAAAAAAAAAAATTTGGCGATTGGATAAACTACCCCTAGAGGATGAAATTGGGGGTTAAAGTTTATAATGGAGTTTGGTCGTTTTTCAAGTTAGAAACGTGAAAATTGGTATTTAGGGTACTGTATAAAATAAAAAATACCACTTTCGACTATTTTGGATTAACTACCCTAAAGGGATGAAATGGGAGGTGGTAATTTGTATGAGAGTTCGGTCAATTTTTAAGTTAGAAACGTGGAAATTGGTATAAAAGCTACTGTTAACAAATAAAAAATATAACTTTTGGCGTGTTTGGAAACATCTACCCCAAAAAGGTGAAATGGGGGGTAGAAATTTGTATAGGAGTTCGGTCAATTTTGAAGTTAGAAACGTGGAAAATCGTATATTCGCTACTATTAAGAAATAAAAAAACACTTTCAGTGATTTTGGATTAATTTCCATTGAGGGGCTGAAATGGGGGGTTAAAATTTGTATGGGAGTTTGGTCATTCTTGAACTTAAAAACGTGGAAATTGGTATAAAAGGCACTGTTCACAAATAAAAAATAAAACGTTTGGTGATTTCCGAAAAACTATCCCTAAGTGGGTGAAATGTGAGGTGAAAGTCTTAATGGGAAGTCATTTTTGAAGTTAATGAAGTTGGTGTTAAAGCTACTGCTTACAAACCAAGAGTACTTTCGGTGATTTTGGAAACACTACCCCTAAGGGGGTGAAAATGGGGGTGGCAATTTGTAAAAGAGTTTTGTTATTTTTGATGTTTCTAGACTACTAAATATAAAATACGAGTTTTCTGATAATGGAATTTACATTCAATTTCAATGACATTTACATTCCAAAAGCACCATTTTGTAAAGTGAAATTAATGACCAGACATGACCATCGGAACTCCTTAATAATAAGTATTTCACAACACGCTACTTTTGCCCATCATTTGTAAGGGGCTGTTTATTTATTACGTAAGATGATTTGGGGGGGAGGGGGTCTGAACAATTTTTTCTTACATGGGGGTAGGATGTTCTTACGTAAGATTACAAAAGCAAGCAAAAATTAAAGCGGTTTTATATTTTTGCTACTTTTTCTTTGCAATTTTGGTAAATACTGATCTTACGTAAGATTAAAAAGGAGGGAGGGGGTTCATCCACGTCTTATTTTTTCTTACGTAGGGGAGGGGGGGTCAGAAGTTGGTTAAAATTGTCTTACGTAATAAATGAACAGCCCCTAATGAATGTGGTGAAATGGAAGTTTCGCCAAGTACCAGGAGAGTTCTTCAACGATTAATGTCCCTGCATATTGGATAGCCCCATTTTGTCAAGAGTGATGAAGAATTGGCAATAAGCATTAATGAATGGCATGAATGTTGTGTATATGTGCTGCATGTATACATAATCACATAATAATTAAACAAACACTTAAAAGCGAACAAATGTTAGGAAACATTACAGTTTTTTTTGGAAAGTCTGTACCTTTATGATACGTATACTTAATGAAAATTTTATTTGTACCTACCTACTTTTGAACGAAATAACTGACTCTCCGCAGACGAAGTCGCGGGCAGACAGCTAGTATTATATATATTTTACTAACAAATACCAATATATTGATAATTTGGTACGGAACCCTAAACGTGCGAAGTCCGACACGCACTTGGCCGGTATTTTGAAAACCGCCCGTGTACCTCCAGTGGTCTGTCGTGCCGCCGTGCTTGCGCGTGAGTTGGTGCGCGCGGAAGGCGCTGGGCGAGTTGAACTCGCGCCGGCACACCGCGCAGAACAGCTCCGGCCGCGGGCCCGGCCGCACGCTGCGCTCCTCCTGCGCAGGTGCACATCGAGGTGTTACAGGTACTAAGTGTATATATAGCGATACTTTATACTTTTTAGTGATCATAATAGTACGATGATTCGAGTGTGCTAAGTTGGTCATTTAAGTCGAGGCGGGTATGCAGCCCGAGCTGTAAGCGGGGGCGTAATGGAGCCGAGAGTGTAATAACCAATGCTTACGCGTTTCATACGACGTTTTACAACACAATTGCGAGGAAAAAATAATAAATTCTCATATCCTTTACAATTAAACGAGACGAGGTTCGAACCCCAGAAATCCGAATTCTTTTTTGTCTATCCGTGTGTCTGCGTTTGTCAGACATGGACAGACAAGCAGATACATTAATGTTATTACCTGTCTTTTGTGAACGTACAAGTGATGGTACAGCCTGGTTCGATTACTAAATTGCTTGTTGCAAACTTTACAAACTTGTAGCCCTTGGTGTTTCTTGTGTACTCTGAAAAAAAAGGGAAATTTAAACGAACGCATACGTTGACTGTTAAACTCAGCAATTCAAACTCAAAACCCTATATTTAGCTTCGTGCAGTCGGATGAAATGTTTAAAGGAAACTAATATTAACACTCATCAATAAGTAGTCATGAATTGGAACAAGTATAAATTTAAAAAAATTGGAAAAGTAAAAAGCACTAGTTCGCGAAAACCAACTTTCCGCACGATATACAGCTACGAAAAGTACCACTTTTTGAGCAACTGTGTTAAAATAGTACATTTCGATGCTAGTGCGGAAGGTATGTCATTACTTCACGAGTACCGAGATATCTTGCCTCGAACCGCAGGCGAGTGGCAAGACTCGGGACGAGTGAAGAATGACATTTCCGCACGTGTATCGAACGACGTTTTTTAACACAGTTGCGAAAAAATAAATCAATTTAAACTCTGATTCACTCATTTCATAAGCAACTTTATGAAAACTTAAGATTGGTAAACAAATTCGTTGTAAGTTCGATCTTTCGCAGTGAACATTTTTGACATTATGGAGAGGTGTTTTTTTAGCTTTTATTCGACTAGAATGGATTTTGTTATTAAGTATTATTGAACCCACTTCAATGTATCAGGTTGTTGCATAAGTAATTGCAAAAACATAACATTTTTTTTAAAATTATTTAATTAAATAAATACATAAAATTATTCGGTAATATAATCGCCCTCTAAATCTATGACTTGTCTTCAACGATATGGTAAAGCGTGAATTCCTTGTCGATAAAAATCCTCTGATTTTGAATGAAAAAATTATTTTAAGTTTTGTTCAATATCTTCAATGTTTTTAAATTCGTTACCATTTAAATGATTCTGTAGTGACCTAAATAAATAAAAATCTGTAGGTGCAAGGTCTGGGGAATAAGGTGGGTGCGGTTATATTTGCCAGCCTAAATCCAGTAACTTGTGACGTGTGATTTTAGCGACGTGCGGCCGGGCATTATCATGGAGAAAATAAACATGTTCGTTATTTTTACGATTTTCTTTTATATTTCGAGCTAAGCGCTGTAATTGTTGTGTGTATAGTTGTGCTGTTACAGTCTGGTTTTCAGGAAGCAGTTCAAACATTAAAACGCCATTGATATCCCACCACACGCAGCTCATAACTTTTTCTCGACTGTAATTTTTAGGAATCGGTTTTGAAGTTTCTCCCTTCCCTAGCCACTGTTTTTTGCGTGTGACGTTATGATAACAAACCCACTTCTCATCCCCTGTGATTAAATTATCTAGCCAGTTTGTTGTTCAGCGGCGAGTGAGCAATTCCAAACAGACATTCAAACGTATCTGCCGTTGTTCAGCTGTCAGGTTATGTGGAACCCAAGAACCATATTTCCACACTTTTCCCAGTGAAGTCAGATGTCTTGCTATACTGGTGTGATCATAGCCTAGTATGCTTTCCATTTCACGTGTAGTGAGGCTTGGATTCTCTTTTACAAACCGAACCAATTGATGATTATCTAATTCAGAGGGGCGACCAGGTCGCGGTTCGTCTTTGAGGTAGTATTTCCCTTGTTTGAATTTATCGTCCAGTTGTACACTGTCGTTTGACTTATCACGTTTTCACCAAATGCTTGACATAACTTCGTAAAAGATTCATTGGCTTTAACGCCAGAACGGAAGTCATAGAGTAAACAACAATGTAATTGATCACGTGTAATATTAAAATTCTCAGACATTATTATAATAAACGAAAAACCGGACCGCACATTAAGAAGCTCTCTGGACGACTAATTGATTCATGTATGAACTTGTCAGTTTGCATTGCTTGAAGTTGTCGTAAATAAATTATTGCGCTATTGCAAAGACTTATGCAACAACCTGATAAGTTTTTTTTTCAAATGCATGTTCTATAAGACATAAACAATTGTAAATATAAAACATTGTACTATTATTACCTAAGTATTGTTATTTACGATTATTTGTGTATCGAATGTTGCCTTTGAAAACTATTCATCCAATAAGTAAGTAAAAGACAATAAATCATTCCCGAGCGGCTGACGCACTACGAGACAGCGCAGGGAGAGGACCTCTGGGCAAGATTTGCGGTCTCCGGGCAATATGTTTTTGTATGCGTCGCTTATATACCTCCTGGGACCCCTGATGAACAGTACTTTCAATGTACTTTTCGTAGCTGTATATCGTGCGGAAGCACGATATACAGCTACGAAAAGTACCACTTTTTGAGCAACTATGTTAAAATAGTACATTTCGATGCTAGTGCGGAAAGTATGTCATTACTCCACGAGTACCGAGATATCTTGCCACGAGCCGCAGGCGAGTGGCAAGACTCGGGACGAGTGGAGAATGACATTTCCGCACGTGTATCGAACGACGTTTTTTAACACAGTTGCGAAAAAATAAATCAATTTCAAACTCTGAGTCACTCATTTTATAAGCAACTTTTTGAAACCTTAAGATTGGTAAACAAATTCGTTGTATGTTCGATCTTTCGCAGTGAACATTTTTGACATTATGAAGAGGTGTTTTTTTTAGCTTTTATTCGACTAGAATAGATTTTGTTATTATTATTGAACCCACTTCAATGAAAGTATTTTTTTCAAATGCATGTTCTATAAGACATAAACAATTGTAAATATAAAACATTGTACTATTATTACCTAAGTATTGTTATTTACGATTATTTGTGTATCGTATATTTATAAAAACAATATCGAATGTTGCATTTGGAAACTTGAAAAATGCTTGCAGTAAGAAAAAACGCATGGCTTAAAGGACTTAGCATCCAGGCCATAACCATTAAAAAAAAGGAAAAAACGCCTCTTCATAATGTCAAAAATTTTGACAGGCGTTTCGGCAGCTATTCCATTCCATTCAGAAAACTTATTAAGAACGGTTTTTCAATATTCAATATTAAGAAATAAATGATGAAGATGTAAGTAATAAAATATGAAATATGTATATTTTTCGTATTCTTACATTAACAGTAGGTTTTAATGTTGATTACGATATATAAAGGAAACTAATATTATCACTCATCAATAAGTAGGTAGCATGAATTGAAACATATTTAAATTTAAAAAAACTGGAAAAGTAAAAAGCACTAGTTCGCGAAAACCAACTTTCCGCACGATATACAGCTACGAAATAGTACATTATTGCCTAGGCGCGGAAAGTAAGGGATTGCCTGACGAGGTGGTTAGCAGGCCGAGCAATAGCGAGGCCTGCTAAAATACGAGTCAGGCAATCCCCCCGTTTCCGCCGAGGCATATATAATGCTTTTCTCAAACATGTGAGGAAATGATACAAATATATTTGTAAAAAGTAAAATTAATATTATAAGTGATGTTAGTCATATTAGGACAATTTGTAAACGAAATTGTTATGGGTTTTCCAGGAACATTTATGTTTGTCTGTTGAATTTGAGATGTTGATATTTCAGGGCTTGTGGTAGACAACAGGACGTAACTTAGGGAAAAGGATCCAATTCAACCATTTAACACTTGTAGAATTTGACATAATATTGACAGCAATAGAATTCAAATTTAATACCGTGAAGTGCCGAGGACTTGATGTTTGTAGCTTTTACACAAGAACAGTAAGGTCTACGTTTAAATTTCAATAAGTTTTTGTTTTTAATTTTTTTTTCTAACCATAGACAATTTTAAAGAAATTTAAAAAGAAGAAAACACACGCACTGTGCTACGAAAACGAGCAGTTGCCTTGGCTGTATGAGATTTATTTCTTGGTCCTTTCTATTCTGTATGCATTTGACAGCACTTTTAAAAAAATATCTCAGCGGACAAAAATGGGTTTTCATACGTTTATTTTACTCCTAGGAAGAAAATGAGGCCCTTCGCGTCTTCGTTTTTCAAAAGAAATGCCATCCTTTCTGAGCATGTTTGAGAAATAGTACATTTCGATGCTAGTGCGGAAAGTATATCATACCACACGAGTACCGAGATATCTTGCCACGAGCCGTAGGCAAGTGGCAAGACTCGGGACGAGTGAAGAATGACATTTCCGCACGTGTATCGAACGACGGTTTTTAACACAGTTGCGAAAAAATAAATCAATTTCAAACACTGATTCAATCATTTTATGAGCAACTTTTTTTAAACTTAAGATTGGTATGTAAGTTCGATCTTTCACAGTGAAAATTTTTGACATTGTGAAGAGGTGTTTTTTTAGCTTTTATTCGACTAGAATGGATTTTGTTATTATTATTGAACCCATTTCAATGAAAGTTTTTTTTCAAATGCATGTTCTATACATAAAACATTGTACTTTTATTACCTAAGTATTGTTATTAACGATTATTTGTGTATCGTTTATTTATAAAAACAATATCGAATGTTGCCTTTGGAAACTTAAAACATTTTTGCAGTAAGAAAAAACGCCTGTTCATAATGTCAAAAATATTGACAGGCGTTTCGGCAGATATTCCGTTCCATTCATACAACTTATTATGAACGGTTTTTCAATATTAAAAAATAAACGTGTTATAATGATGAAGAGGTAAGTAATAAAATATGAAATACGTATATTTTTCGGATTCTTACATTAACAGTAGGTTTTTACGTTGATTACGATGTTTAAAGGAAACTAATATTAACACTCATCAATAAGTACCTAGTCATGAATTGGAACAAGTATAAATTTAAAAAAATTGGAAAAGTAAAAAGCACTAGTTCGCGAAAACCAACTTTCCGCACGATATACAGCTACGAAAAGTACCACTTTTTGAGCAACTGTGTTAAAAAGTACCACTTTTTGAGCAACTGTGTTAAAAATAATTTTGCTACCGTGTAATACACTCTTCTTTTCACTTCTCCTATGAGAAAACTATTCATCCAATAAGTAAGTAAAAGACAATAAATCATTCCCGAGCGGCTGACGCACTACGAGACAGCGCAGGGAGAGGACCTCTGGGCAAGATTTGCGGTCTCCGGGCAATATGTTTTTGTATGCGTCGCTTATATACCTCCTGGGACCCCTGATGAACAGTACTTTCAATGGTTTGACAGTGTGGAGAGAGTGTGCTTGCAGCATGGTAGTTCCAAGGTGCTTATCCTGGGAGACTTAAATCTATATAGCGCTAGTATTAATGTTGAAAAGTGTTTCCACTGTTTTACTAATGTCTGTGACGTGTGCCAGTATAATAGCGTGATAAATATGAATGGAAGAGTGCTAGATGTGGTGTTAACGAGTCAGGAGCTGGGCGGCGCAGTGTTCGTGCGGCCTGCTGACACCCATGAGGTGTTGTCTAAGATAGACCCCCATCATCCACCCATTATAGCCCAAATTAAGTATAGCTTTGCGTCGGGTGCAGCTGTGATGGAGCCTTCCAACATAAATAAACAAAATTATTGGAATTTTAGTCAAGGCGATTTCTTACAATTGTATTTTGAAATTAGAGACACAGATTGGGGTCAGCTTTATCGTATTGACCAAACTGACGCTGCGGTCGACTTGTTCAATAACACGCTGTATAATATTTTCAACCGCTGTATTCCAAAGAAAATACGGAAGCGATCGTGTAGTCGTACATATCCGGTCTTCTACACGAAAGCAATCATCCGTGACATTGAAAAGAAAGCTTACCTTCATCGAAAGTGGAAGCAATCGGGCGATAGATCAGTGTATGAGCGCTTTAGCCAACTGCGGACCAGAATTAAGTTCGAAATAAGCAATGCATACAACAGCTACCAGCAACTTATATCAAGCAAATTATTGCGAGACCCGGCTCAGTTTTGGTCCTATGTCAACTCATTACGCTGTAAAGGAGGAGTGGAGGCTAAGGTCACGCGCGGGGACATTGAACACGTTGGAGCGGACGCCGCCGCTGCATTTGCGGCTCACTTTGGTTCCGTTTTCCTGCCAAATGAACCCGTTCTTGATCCGAGCTTAGCCAGTACAAGTCTGCCAGTCGACGCTAGGCGTATTGACGTCAAACAGTTCACAATGGACGAAGTGAGGAAAGCGGTTAAGAAGTTGAAACCAGGGACGGCACCTGGACCCGATGCGATACCGGCGTTTGTGCTCAAGGCGTGTATCGATTACCTAGTTGGCCCGATTACGTTTATTTTTAACCTGGTTCTCGAAACAGGGGTTTACCCAACGGCCTGGAAAAAATCGCGGGTGACACCAATACCTAAAACGGGTTCGAAGGAGAAGGTGGAGAACTATCGTCCTGTTGCTATTCTGAGTGCCCCGGCTAAACTCTTCGAATCGGCACTGCATAGTAGCCTGCTCTCCCAGTGTCAGCCCCACATAGCCAATGCACAGCACGCGTTCCTGCCAAGGAGGTCGGTGACTACTAACCTCCTTACCTTAACTCAGATAGTGTCCCGGGAGTTGGATAGGCAGGGTCAAGTCGATGTCATCTATCTGGATTTCCAGAAGGCGTTCGACCGAGTGGACAACGACATTCTTTTACTGAAGCTAGGTGCGATGGGATGTACACCCAGACTCCTAAAGCTGTTTGCTAGTTACCTGTCTGATCGAAAGCAGTACGTAAAGTATGGCCCCTATGTGTCCGAGTGTTACCGCACGCGATCCGGTATCTAACCTCGGCCCACTTCTTTTCGTGCTGCTCATTAATGATTTACCTTTAGTGGTGCATGATTCCTCGTTGCTGTTGTTTGCTGACGATGTGAAGGTAATTAAGCCGATCCAAAGCCAAAAGCATTGTGAGGAATTGCAAAGAGACATAGACGCAGTGTACCACTGGAGCCTCGCTAATAAACTCCATTTCAATGCCAGTAAGTGCCAGATGATGAGCTTCACGCGGTCACACGTCCCTCATGAGTTTGAGTACACTATCGCCGGAGTTGCTATAACTCGTTCAGCTCAGGTACGCGACTTGGGTGTGCTATTTGATCCCGGACTTACATTCCGCGATCACGTTCAGGCTGTGACTGACGCCGCGTACAAAAGACTAGGCTTCGTCCTGCGTAACTCCGCGCCCCTAAGTGTGAGCGCCACTCGTGTGCTGTACGCTGCCCTTGTGCGCAGCATACTTGAAACGAATGCAGCGGTTTGGAGTCCGCATGAGAGTAAATATACTCTTATGTTGGAACAAATCCAAAAGAAATTTTTAAGGGCTTTGTATAAGAGGTTATACCGGTACTACCCCTATATGTATCCGACCTTATTTTTGCAGGGGCACTTAGGATACGACTCCTTGCAATTGCGTAGGTTACTCTCTTTGGCAAAGTTTGCCCTAGGTATAATCAGGAACAAAATAGATTGTGCAGGTCTTGTTGAGGCATTTGTGCGTCTTTTCGTGCCTGATCGATACACCCGAGCCAGAAGGCACCCGCTACTAGCGGTGCCGGCGGCGCGCACGCGAAAGCACGCGCAGGCGCCCATTGCGCTGCTCAATTCCATGCTCGAGGCAGTGCCGCAGTGTGATCTGTTTGCGAATCCGATTGGGCGTCTGATGATAGAGTGCAAGAGAGCGATAGAAAGGGAGATGCCTGAGAGCACGATAGAGTAAACGTAACCATCATGTTTGTAAGTTTGTGCTGTGTTGGCTTTAGCTGTTAAGGTACAAATGTATTTAAATAATAAATAAATTCCAATAAAAGATCAATCATAAATTTAATTTAAAAAAAAAACAAATAATTACATAAAATAAACAAAAAGTATATTGATACGATATTTAAACATAATGTAGGTATACATAAATACATCGTGTGATGCAGTAACGCGTTCAAGGAGACGATAAATTTTATTAAACCTTCAGCGCTCAATGAAGAAAAATAGCGCGCTTTTTGAACTCCTACTGAAGCAGTCACCTTGAACACCGTTCTAAAATTTGTTTTTTTTTAGTGTTCTGTGGTGTCTCTGGTACCACAGAATAAGTACCTGCATAGAAACCGGACTATAAGAAACAGCAAATGAATTCATTCATATGACGAAAAGCTGCTGTCAAAAATTTTATTTTAGGACAAGTTTATATTGACAACTGTATTTTTTTTCACTGTCATTGTCAAATTATCAAGACCAAAAAAAATTATAAATGGAGAAGTTACTTATTTTTATGAACATTGGAACATTGCAAGTTAAATGAAAGCTCGTAAAAAAGGCAAATTGATAACTTTTACTGCCAGATGCTTTTATTTGGGAATTTGAAAAATCGGCCCTTGAATCATTAGGACAAATTACAACTGCGAAATTGAATCGATATCGATATTATTATCGACTCAGCAACAACACTGGCGTAGACAGATCCTTGTGACAACACGAAGGAAAACGAACGAATACCTATAAGGACATCTCTTTCTAAATTGTTATGAATGCTATAAATAGAAAAAGGTCAAAGGTCTTTTGCTGTTTCTTATTGTCCGGTTTCTAAGCAGTTACTTAATCTGTGTGTAGAACGCTTAATGTCATATTTTAAGTTTTCTTATATCTGTGGTTTCACTAAACGAGGAACTTGACAGCAGGGAGCAAAATCGATTTTGCTCCCTGTCGGCAGGGCAGAAATGAAAAATTAAAAAAAAAAATTAAAAGCCTACAAAAGCCTTTTTTTCGAATAGAAGTGAAATATAAATTTGTCAAAAATTTCTTTTTTGGGGCAAGCTTATGTTGCCGACTGTAACACCATAATATTGCCTTTGACTTGTCATCGGGTCTACAAAAGAATTCCAAATTTCAGCTCAATCGGACACCGGGAAGTGGTTCAAATCTTGCTCGCAAATTTACGAACATTGCAGGTATTATTTAATGTACCTAGGTTGTGTAACATCATGTATCATCTAGATTTTAACAATATGAATATCCGGGACAATCTCACACGAATTGCCCTAGTCAAAAACTAAGGTCTAGGCTTGTACATACCGTGGGTTGGACAACGATAAAAATACTTATATAGAGAAATAACAAATACTCGCGCTGCTCGTCATAAAAATTTTTGCCCATACTGAGAATCGAACCCGGGACCGTTATAGCGTCGTAGGCAGGGTCACTACCAACTAATCTGACCGCGTTATCGCCTCTACTTATCCTATCGCCGAACAAAAGGCACTGTTCATAGACCGTCCACACCGCGTAAAGGTCTCTGCCCACTACACCGTATCATACCATGCCCGTACTATGAACGTATCAGGCACGAACGCTTACCGCTATAGAAAGGTGACGGTCGGTGACGGACCGGTCTAGTGGGCATAGTCTCATACTTTTCAATACAAAGATTTTTTTTTTGTCTGACACGTTCCTTATTACGGTCCTGGTATGACCCGGTGTAGTGGGCAGAGGCCTTAAGCTGGAATGTTTCTTTAAACATCTACGTAACGCTCAGAAACATTGTATCAGAATTGTTTGTAGCGTGTACGAGGCTAAAGGGTACCTTTCCTGGTGCTTCTCGAGCTTGGCCTGGTCGGCGAAGCGCGCGTAGCACTCGGCGCACTTGACCGGGGGAGGGGGCTTCTTCACTTTCTCCTTGAACAGACTCTTCACGAAGTTCGTCTTTTCCCTACAATAATAAAACTTTGAAACATCCTATACTATCCTGGTACAGATTTTGACGTGTAAACGTTTTTCAATTCGGTCACTTGCAAAAAACAAATGTAACGAAATATGTTATGGCGAGATCGCTTCTAACTTTACAAGTATAGCACCTACCGGCAATATTTTATTACCATTAATTAGAGGGAAGAAGCCACTACATGGTACTGCTCATATCGCTGGCGTAAACGACGCTGTAATCGCGCACAATACGATGCATTATGAACTAAATTTACCATCGCGCACTGTGTATATTTGATGATTACTCAGCAGTACATTGATCGATTCGAGCGGGAGTGGTCGCGTTTGACAGAGCTCACGACGTGATAGTCGGTGTGATACATAAAACTCATACTTGCGACCATTACAAGTTGTACAATTCAAATATCAACTGAAAAGCTAAAAACAAGCCATAATCATTCTAAAGAATATAACTTAAATGATGGAAAATGTATTGCAGGCAGGGACAAGTCCAAGTGGTGCTCTTTAAGTGAAAATATTTAAATTTGTACAACAAAATTTGCTTGTCCCCGCCCGCAATACCTTTTTCAACATTTAAGTCATATTATATTCTTTAGATAATGGCTTGTTCTTAGCTTTTCAGTAGATATCTTTAAAAGCTGTCGGGTTTTTTGATTTTTATAATTAATTCATTTTATTTCATACTTTTTTAGTTCAAATATTATAGTATAATCCGAAAGTCAGCCTATTGGTTTGTCCGTTTGTCACGCATTGCCATAGAGACTTGGCAGAAAAGAGTTATACGAGATATATATTCCGCGTTGAAGTTGTTTATCGTTATGCTCTCGGGAACTGTCTGATTTTCTGGGATAATAAGTTTCCGTCAAAAATTAAATTATTCAGACAAGCTCTTCTTGCCGACTGTACTTTTTTGCGCAGTCATCATCTGGTTATCAAAACCAATCCGACGAGCCCGAACACGGCGGGGCAATCTTGTTTCGTTGCAGAGTTCCTGCGGCCACCTTCCGTCTCCATCATCAGACCAGCTCCATGGTACCATATTATTGCGTTATCGCCGAAGTCGCTCGGCTCGTGCGTAAATTGTCGCAGTTCAACCGAACACTCCTGCCGCTACGCTCACCGTAGTACCTAACATTTAAGATTTTAAACATTATGACAACTGAAATTATGTCTTTAATATTTTGGAGCAATCGATACATTACGCAAATTAAACATTATGGGTACTAAACATAATGGCTAACATCCATTAAGATAAAAGTGTTATGGCAAATGACTTTAGGACAAACGACGTTATGACAAAATAAGGAATACCCCACTCTACGGCTACTTCGGACCGAAATTTCTCGGATTTGGATCGGACGCAGGCCAGAACCGCTCTGACTGCCCTCGCTACTGGTATAAATACCTTTGATAACGACATTGGTTCAATTTTGCTATTTGGTTATCTCTCACCATTGCTGCAGCTTGGGCTCGCAGTAGTGCTGGCGAATGGCGGGCACGTCGCCGGCCGAGAACGGGCAGTAGCAGCAGCAGTAGCGCGTGGCGTGCGCGCGCACGTGCTCGCGCCACGCCGACACCTCGCTCGCCCGGTGCCCGCACACCTGGCAGCGGTAGCTCCCGTCCAAGGACTACGCGGAATATGGAAATAATAGAACGCTACCCAATCCCGATTCAATATTACCCATTCAAGAATCAAAGTTACCCATTCCAGAATCAAAGTTACCCATTCCAGAATCAATGTTACCCGCCTCAGAATTCAAGTTACAAATTCCATAATCAATGCTAGCCATCTCAGAATACATGTATAACTATCCCAAAATCCACGTTACTCATCCCAGGATACCCGTTTCAAAATCCAAGTTACAAATCGCATATGCTCACGCCTCGCTGCCACCGCACTCTCGCAGTGCCCTCAGATCTGACAACGGTAGCAGCCATCCGCAAATTAAGCAGATTCTGGAGTGGATTGCTGCCTACTTGCCTCAGAATCTCGTTGATTCTAAACCCCGCCCTAGAATCAATACGATTCTGAGGCAGATTGCATTGATTCTGGACTGGGTAGTATGGATGCTCGGACGGGTAATATGAATTCTGCGATGGGTGATATTAATTTTGGGATGGGTAATATGGATTGTAGAACGGGTCACATTGATTCTGGGATGGGAATTTAAAACCTTGTATTCCGGTGGTAGTTTACAGATAAGTTTCATAAAAATTTGCTAGCCAAAGAAGAATTATCAACTCAGATGCATATTTCGCTTGGAAACTTACCGGGTGTTGAGTTTTATCGTGTAGCGCCTTTCCCTTTTCGCACTTGAAGGCGATGAGACAGTAGTGACATTTATATTGCGCTTCGACAAATTCCGGCGCCGCTCGGGCCGCCTCGCGAGCCGCCGCCACCTCCTCGTCGGGCAGCACGCGGATGTACCACGACTGGGGAACGGTCGGGAACAAATAAATATCTGCGTCAATCCTCACTAATATTATAAATAAAAAATAGAACCGTCTTCAAAAAAAACCCACTAAACAAGACTAAATAATAACCGGCTTCCTAGGAATTGCCTATTTGATGGGTGCCTAATAGGTACATGGAATATATCTAAGCCGGTGTCAAGTAGGTTTACACAATAGCAATGTCACATGATTCTTGCCACCGACTTCGATATATTCCATGTACCTATTAGGCACCCATCAAATAGGCAATTCCTAGGAAGCCGGTCATTATTTAGTCTTGTTTAGTGGGTTTTTTTTGAAGACGGTTCTATTTTTTAATAAAAATTTTTTTTCGTCTTTTTTTATTACATTTTTTTTTTCGCTTTTTAGTGATACTTTATAACTATCACTAAAAAAATCGCGTCAACACAAAATCGGTCGAGTTGAACTAATATATCGCTTAATAACGGATCCATGCGGATGACGTCACATGGTATCCATTATTCTTGTATACCAAAACCTTCTCCAGAATGTAACAAATACTTTGCTGAAAACCGCATCTAAATCGGTTCAGCCAAACGCGAGATAATCGTGGACAAACATACATACATACATACATACATACATACATACATACCTTCAGTCAACAAAGTATCGGGAATGGATGATTTGTTTATGGTTCCAAATTCAAATTTTTGTTTTTTTTGTTGTTGTTAGATTGGCACAACTGTTTTCTATTTTGGCGCGGAGTTTGAGTTGCATCTGTTATTTATATTAAATACAGTGCTGTTTTTAGTTATATCATATCTAGTGTGTATTGCGAATTTCATAATGGACAAAAACATTGAACAAAGAGTTTGTCTTAAATTTTGCATCGCCAATGGAATTTCGTGTTCGGAGTCACTGAAAATGTTACAGAAGGCTTACGGTGATTCGACTTTATCAAAAACACGTGTTTATGAGTGGTACAAAGCATTCAAAAGCGGTCGAGATGTGATGGAAGATTTGCCTCGCTCTGGTAGGCCATCAACGTCTGCAACTGAAGTTAACATCGCAAAAGTGAAGGAAATAGTGACTGAAAATCCTCATTCAACTTTGAGAGAGATAGCCGCCGAACTTTCTGTATCTCACGAGTCGATCCGTACTATTTTAACTAATCATTTGGGTATGAAACATGTTACCGCTCGGCTAGTCCCAAAAGACCTGAATTTTCTCCAAAAACTCAATCGCATGAGAGTCGCTGAGGACATGCTAGAACGAGTCAATTCCGACCCAACATTCATGAAACGCATTGTTACTGGTGACGAGACGTGGGTTTACGAGTTTGACATGCAAACTAGTCAACAAGCTTCGGAGTGGCGCCTTCCAACTGAACCGAAACCGAAGAAACCACGCCAAAGTCGATCAAAAGTCAAAGTCATGTTGACTGTTTTCTTTGACTATCGCGGTGTTGTGCACTCGGAATTCTTGCCGGAAGGTCAAACGGTAAATAAAGAATATTATTTGAGCGTTATGCGGTATTTAAGAGAGCAAATTCGACGAAAAAGGCCAGATTTGTGGAATGAAAATTCTTGGATTTTGCACCACGATAATGCGCCTTCGCACAAGGCCATCATTGTGAAAGAATTTTTGACCAAACACTCAACAAATACCATCGAGCAACCACCATATTCACCAGATATGGCTCCTGCCGACTTCTTTCTTTTTCCTAAACTCAAATTACCACTTCGTGGCACCCGTTTTCAATCGGTAGAAGACATAAAGGAGAATTCGCGCCGAGAACTGAATTCAATTCCGGAAACAGCGTTTAAAAAATGTTTTGATGATTGGATTATTCGTTGGCGTAAGTGTATCGTTTCTGAAGGAGCATACTTTGAAGGTGATAAAATAAATTTGGATGATTAACAAACAGTTTGTGTATTATTGATCTTTTCCCGGTACTTTCTTGACAGAGTAGTACATACAAACATACAGGTCAAACTGAGAACCTCCTTTTTTTTTTGAAGTCGGTTAACTAGCATCTGCCCGCGACTTCGTCCGGGTGGAATTAGCAATTTTACCGTCCCTCGGGGATGCAGGGATTTTTTTCCACATAAAAAAAATATTGTTGCCACCTTCCGACTTCAACATACCTAATAAGTATTGCAATTCCAGATTTATGCGTGGGCTACACGGTTTCAAACAACGGTTTAATACAGGTGGTTTAAAATCGTGTAGACAGTGGTTTTAAACCAAACTTTGCATGACCTTAAACGCCCTTCGCAGATGTCAAACAAATGGGCTTGTTTGAAACCGTGTAGCAGCTCGCTTCTACCAAGGTCACTTGGTTTAAAACCATGGTTTCAAACCGTGTAGCACGCGCATTACCAGCAATTTTACCAGCAAGTGATTGAAAAATGCAAATTTTGAAACTTACATACGAACATTGCAAGTTAAATGAAAGCGTGTAAATAGTCTAAAATGGCGGATTTAAAAATATTAGTGGTTTTTAACATACATAGACGACAATATCAAAATATGCAGTCGGGTTTATAAAGCTTCAGTTTTATTTATTTTTCCCCAATTGTCTAGTACCCACACCGGAGCGCAGCAATGCGAACACAGCTGCTTGGCAGGTTAATTGGTCATCGATACCGGGGCAGTAGGTATACTGACTTGTTTGACTGCAGGTTGTGCCACGGGAAGCGCGCTGCTCGCTGCGCGGCCGGCGACGTCCGTGACGTCACGGGGAAATGACGCCGTTTGTCCCTTCACGGCCTTAGCTGATGATGCTAACTGGAAATAACATGCAGATAAAATCCAGTTAGAATAGTTCAGAGTTGATCCAAAAATGAATTCCTCTATTTTTAACCCTCGGCGCAGGTGTTATAAGTTTAACGAGTGTATCTGTGGATGTCTGTGGCATCGTAGCTCCTAAACGGATGAACCGATTTTGATTTAGTTTTTTTTTTTTTGAAAGGTGACTTAACCGCGACTGTTCCAAAGCCGTCGGGCCATTTAAGAGTAATAAGCTCAGTTTTTAGGGTTCCGTAGTCAACAAGGAACCCTCATAGTTTCACCATGTCTGTCTGTCTGTCCGCGGCTTAGAGACTCTGGTACTACAAATCTGTGATTTGGCATGGTTATACATATTAAAAATGAAATCTTAAATATTTCATCGGGTACCTCCCATAAATGTAAAGCAAGGGTTTTTTTTTAATTATAACCGAGAGGTATCACTGGATAGCTCTTAAATATTTTTTTCGATTAGGGGGACCGTTTAGGAAATATTGAAGTCTCCATATAATCTCTATGACAAATAATTTTACGAACTGCACAAAGTAACTTCGTAATCGTATTTGAAAGACGTAGTAGATAGAGGTAGGTACAGTCAGCCACAGATAGATGTACCTAATCAGTCAGTACCATGTTCTTTGTAAATAAATAAATAAATAAAGGTGGACTACCTACAAAATGAAATGAGATCACATCAAAAACAAAATGTACCTACAAAAATGTCAAGTCTCGCAATGCTTCCACCGTAAAAAGATGTGAGACCTCATGTAAAGCCAAGCCTACATTTAGTGAATGTATTAATATTAGACATCTTTATTTCTATAATAAATATATTGACTTGGCAATCGCAGCGGCTTGGCTTTACATGAGATCTCACAACTTTTTACGGTGGAAACATTGCGAGACTTGACATTTTTGAACATTTTATGTTTTTGATGGGATGGTGTTTACCCACGATGGAACGGATTAGGTATATGCGTGTAGGGTGAGATTGTTTGTTTGCAATGGTTCTTAGATTTGTGTTATGATGTTAACTCGCTAGTGGGCGCTACAAAATAGAATATAACTAACGCCATCTATAGTCAAATAGCTAAATTACATTTGTCTACAATCATATGGCTATTTGACGATAGATGATACTAATAAATGGACGACATCGAAAATGAGTAAAGCTGGTATCATCTACAATAGTCAAACAGCTAAATTACATTAGTTAACAACCAAGTTGTTTTGATTCTTTCGGAAATTTTGCCATCTGTGGCGCCAAATATTATTTATAAATTATTAATGGAACGAACACATGCTATTATAATTCTCTGAGAAATCTGAAAAATTCCTGACGTAATAGGTATAGCTAAAAATTTATATTTTACGGGAGAAATGAAATAAAGTGTTGAAAATTAAGTTTTTGAGAAATAACTAAAACTTTGAAAATATGTGTTAAATTTAGGCAACTCAAACTCGACCTTATTGCATACTAATTAAGAAAACGCAAATCTATATTTACCAACCACATTATCTTAAATACGGAACCCTCGGTGCGCGAGCCCGATTCGCATTTAACCGGTTTTTTGTGGTTAAGTAGCAATTTAACGAGGCTAGAGCTCAGTTGGGGGCCATGTCAATTTATCTAATGACCTCTAATATTCTAAAGTGTCAGTTCAACTAACCTGCATGGCGGCAGGCTTGCTCGTCAGCTTGCTAACAACGTGGGGTGCGCCTGCGCCGCGCGCGACGCCGCCCGCGCGCGCCGGCCGCGGCAACAGCTTCGGTAGCTAAATAATACATTAATCACATAAGCGGACGCCAACTTCCAATACAATAGTTATTTTACTACTCGCGTAGGTACTATAACCCGCTAATATATACTTACATCGTTAACGGTATCGGAATGCCACCCATAGTGTAACCAAAGCGTGAAAACTATTCTGTAATTAGCATTGCCATAGTAATAACTTCTTTTATAACTATTATAGCACTGTTATTACCATGGTTACGGTGATTTCGGATATCAGTCTTGGCGTTTAGTGAGCACTTGACTTCCTAATTTGTATATTAAATCGTTAGAAATATTTTAATAACAATTGAAATGACGTAGATTACAAACAAAATAGGTTTCGAGACTAATAATGTCTTTAAAATTACATTTTTATTAAATCACTAAGAAAAGATGATTAATATTCATCGACTTGTTTTTGGTTACCATGGTTACGCTTAATATATATGTATATCAGCCAATCATCGACTTGTTACTTGGTTAGGCATTCCATTTTGTATGATACATCGTTAGATCTGTTTTAGTAACTATTGAAATTTGTAAAAAATTAACAGTAAAATTCACAAACTATTAACGCCAATCGAAATGTGATAATGACTATGTTGACAAGTAATTTGTTAGCAGAAAAATCAAGGAAAGTGTACAAGAAAAGTTAGGTACCTATTGCTTATTTTTGACATCATCGTTTTAAGCTTGTAAAAAAACTTATCTATGCAACGGTATATAATTAGCTAATAACGGTATATAATTTAGACTTAATTTTGTGCCAGTTGCATAAATGACTATTAGCTATTGTGTGCTTATGAATGACAGAGAAAAACTAGAAAACTGTAACAAGATTGAACTTACTTTCGGCAGTGTACCCGGGGTCACCGTTTCATCCTCGACATGTGGCCTCGTCGCGTAAGCGGGGTATCCGCCATATCCGAGTGTCGTTTTCTGGTTGTGAGGTGTATCCTCCGGTGTTGGAAGCTAACAAAATCGATTTGGAATGTTAATTTAGTCGACGAATCAGCTCGGCCAAGGCCAATGATTTAAGTGTCACGTGTAGGACAAATTTAGTTTGCCGATCAATACTTCGACAGTGAATTGGAATAACCTAGCCTAACCCTCAAAAACTAAATCCCGACTGGCGACTAGTATAACGCACCCTTATCATTTCTATGTCATTTTGGCACAAGTTAACTACTTAAGACTAAATCTAGGTTTATCTTTTTCCTGCAGGTGGCCTTTTAAGGGGAAAACATACCGTAAACTTACCCCATGTGTCAGCTGATTTTGACAGTTGCCGAGTGCGTTCTTCGTTGACACCGTGCTCAAAGGGATGCTGTCTTCTATATCGGACTCGGCGGAGTCGGTCGCCGACGTAGAGCCACTGGCCGCGTCATGCTCGAATTTGATGTCCACTTCATGAGTCAGCTGTTGCTTCACCTAGAATATATTTATTTCAGAATTAGTAGAAACTAGCGAACCACCCCGGCTTCGCGCGGGTAGGAGAGCACATACGCACCTAACCCTTAACGAATTATACACCTAAACCTTTCTCATGAATAACTCCGTCCATTGGTGAAAACCGTATGAAAATCCGTTTAGTAATAAATATAATAGTAGATTGCACAACAAGTGCATAAAACGCACCATTTTACGCGAGACGTTTATCCATCCAAGCGAGCTTGCGAGCGAGGATGGATATAAAGTCGAGTGTTAAATGGGTTTTATGGACGAGTTGTACACTCTACTTTTCACTTCGATTGCGAGGAAATGAAACAGCAACATGATAAAAATAAAAAAAATAAAAAATGCGACGAAATAAAAATTATAAGTTTATTTCATGAAGCTTTATTGTGTACTTTGGCTGTTGGTATCCTTGCCTTGGTCTTAGAATACTAACGAAACGAAATAAAATAAAGAGGTTATTCTATGAAGTTAAAGTTGTTCGCGTGGCTGTTGGACCGATTGCCTATGTCTTCGACGAAGATTTTACTTTATGCACTAGAGCATAAGAAGCGACTTTATGTCGCCTACGCACGACATAAAGACGGACTTTTAGAGCATGAAAAGTGAAAAATATAATAAATATCAGGAGTCAATCTCACACAAATTGATTAGTTCCAAACTAAGCTCTAGGCTTGTGTTATGGGTACTAGACAACGATAAACATACTTATAAACATAATACATAGAATACATCCATGAGTCAGGAACAAATATACACACAAATATTTGCCCATACGGGGATTCGAACCCGGGACCGCTAGCTTCGTAGGCAGGGTCACTATCAGCTAGGCTAACCGCGTCGTTTAGCAGTTTTAAAGCGACTTCAAAAAAGAAGGAGGTTCTCAATTCGACAGTATGTTTTTTTTGAGTTTATCGCGTTCAGACAGTCAGACGCGGCGGGGGGACTTTGTTTTATAATATGTAGCGATATTGCCTAGTTGCACTGGGAAATTTATGAGGGTTATGAGGGTGGAAAATATGGCCTGAACGGGTTCGAGTAAATCGCAATGCAGTGTCGCACGTGTGTCTAATAGATAGGTAAAATTGTGTGTTTGTTTGTATGTTGGGGGTAAATCTCTAGAACTACTACATCATCCCTGACGTCCATCCATTCTTCCAACCAGCATTTGTTTATCTGTTTGTTTACCTTTTTACGAAAATCGGCTGAACGGATCTTAATGAAATTTGGCACGGAGATAGAATGTCTTCCACAGGCAAGACGTCCAGTTGCGGAAACCAGCCCTCTATAAAATACAAATACAAAAAACCGGTCAAGTGTGAGTCGGACTCGCGCACCGAGGGTTCCGTATTTAATACGGTTCGCATCAACACTATTTCCCAATTTTGAAAGTTTATTAACATACTATTGGCTCTGTGAACTGTATTGTTGGATAACTGTTATCCCCATACATCGCATACGTCGCGGTCAAATTAAAAAGCTACATTATCCAGAAGTAACAGGCTATATTTTAACTTATTGTACCAAAGCGAAGCGAGGGCGAGTCGCTAGTATAAAATATAGATAAATGTCTATAAGTCTGAATTATTTCAGATTTTTCGGCCCGTAAATTGCAGGGATAAGAGGGGGGGGGGGATATTTTTTTGTAAATTTTTAGGGTTCTGTACCTTAAAAGGAGAAACGGAACCCTTATAGGATCACTTTGTTGTCCGTCTGTCTGTCTGTCAAGTCCCTTTTTCTCGGGAACGCGAGGAGGTACGTATCAAGTTGAAATTAATATCAAATACTTAAGTAAGTCTGCAATCCCTTGGATCAGTGACAAAATCAAACATCTAAGTCAACGCAATCAAAAGATACGGCCGCTTATGCCGCATATTCAAGGGAATCCAAACCTATACCTAAGCAACGTCTGAGAGCACAGATAAAGGAAAATATCCGAAAACCGTTAATTTGTAGTTACATCAAATAATTAAGTCTAGTATAAACTGACACGCGCGAAGTATGCACACTCATACGAGTATTTCTTATAAACGACTTCTATGTGCCCAACATTGCGGTCTAAAGCTGGGACATACAAACGGCCGAACAACTACACTCTACACTATCCTACTTACTGTTTCGGATTCACACTCCACTTTTACATCGACCAGCGGGACTCCCGGCTCCGTCTTGACCGGCACGAACAGCGGGTCTCCCGTGTCCTGGAAACAAATAAATATAAAAACCCCCGACAAAATAGGGGCCCTACTGTCAGAGCTCATAACTTTCAAATGGCCCAACGGATTTTCATCAAACCTAGCTAAGAAAACTCGCGATCAAGTCACCTTTTTATAAAAAAAAACTAAATAAAAATCGGTCCATCCGTTTAGGAACAACGATGCCATAGAAAAATACACATAAACCCACGTTAAACTTATAACACCCCTCTCTTTGTCTCAGGGGTTAATAACTAAACCCCGATTGGCGAAAATCCGTCCAATAGTTTAGGAACTAGAGTGGAACGTCCAATTTTCGGTCACATACACACATACATACCCACATACATATGTACATACAGAGACTGTTAACCACATTACCCTTGTTTTTGCTTCGCTCAGTCGGGTAAAACGGATGTTAACCTCTGCAGCATTAAGATTGAGGAGAAATTGAAATTGAAAACTTGAAATTTAATGGAAGCCTTTGTTTGATACGAGTATGTTAAGCTTGAAATTAATATTAAACCCCTACATTTTTCAAGATAACAAGGACTATCTCTGTGCCAAATCTCATCCAAATCCGTTCAGTCAGCCGTTTAGGCCTGATGGAAACACAAATATCCAAACATCCATACAAACTTTTACATTTATAGTTTTAGTGGGATGATACAGACGAATTTAGCCATACCATGCATTTAGCAAATAGCTGTGATTTGCAAACCTTAAATACCAATGGTTGGGGCAATTTTCTCGAAGCACCGATGTCCTTTGGGGCGGAAAGGTTCTGGATAGGCGTACAATTGCCAGCGGGGGTGATGGTGACAGGCGTGCCACCCGGTGACCCGACGATCTAATGAGGGGAGAAAGGCCAGGATATAAATTTCTATTAAAAAAAATATTTTTTCATAGTTACTAAATGTTTTTAAGACAAGCTTTTCTTTCCGACTGTACTTTGTAAAAAAAAAAGAGATTTTATTTTACCGTTTTGTCGGCGTGACTAATATGCATATTCTTGCCAAATAACAGCTTTCTAGTACTAAGAATCTCTGAGCTAAGCTGCGGACGGACGGACAGACGGACGGACACGGCGAAACTAGAAGGGTTCCTAGTTTGACTACGGAACCCTAAAAATGAAATTAATTTTATAAATGATTGAAAATAGAATGGAGAGTTGAAAAATTAAAGTGATTTGATCATAGCGGATATCAATGGGGTGTCATATGAAAGGGCTTATCTGCACAAAAAAATCTTTGAAAAAAAAAATCTTTATAATTTTCCATGACGTACTTTTTGATTTATTAATATTAATTATTTATATTTTACGGGAAAATAAAATAATGTGTTCAAAATTTACTGTTTTTGAGAAATAACTAAAAAACTATGAAAATTTGTGTTACTCAACTCAAAATATACCTTATTGCATACAGATAAAGTGCAGTCAGCTGCAGAGAAAAGTAACCCCCCTGCTTAGTAAATTGTATGCAGCAGAGGTGGTGGGTGGAGGAGGTGGAGGTTACTTTTCTCTGCAGCTGACTGTACATAAAAGGGAATGTTTTTGAAGTCCGGACTTAAATACGGAACCCTCGGTGCGCGAGTCCGACTTGCACTTGGCCGGTTTTTTTAAGCACCTAAACAAATTAATTGCAAGGAACATTCAAGGAAAATTCTGGGGTCCTAGTGAAAAAGGGTACAAGTCTTCTAAAATCTAAGTGAAAAAAGGGTATAAGTCTAGTGTACCTACTCTGTATCTGATTTATAGCCTTTTTTATTACGAGTTAAGTTGACTTATATCCCTTTTCACTAGGACCCCAGAATTAAGATTCAAATTTAGAACTCCTGTAAACTTACAAGTTTATACCGCTACATATGCAATTTCAAACTCTCGCTAATTTGCCAACCTTAAATAGCAGTGGTCGAGGCGCGTTGCCCGTAGAACCGATGACCGTTGGGGCGGGAACTTGCCGCATTGGCAAACGCGTACCAGCAGGCGCTATGTTGACAAGGTGCCTCTGAGAAGGTGAAACGACGAAATAATGACGATCATAAAAAATAGTTAGATGTACAGTCGAGTTCATAAACATATGTACACGGTTACTACCTTGTCACTTTAATCGCTGTGACAATTCATACTTATATGGCAGTTTAAACATGACATTTAAGAGATAAGGTACTGAAATGTACACATATTTATGAACTCGACTGTACCTAATACAAGAATTGCAAAATCTTTGAAGAAAATTCCGGTCAAATGCGAGTCGAACTCGCGCACCGAGGCCCATACCGCCCGACTCACACTTGGCCGGTTTTTATTTGTTGTTTTTAGGGTTCCGTACGAAAATGGTAAAAAAGGAACCCTTAAGCTTTCGACACACCAAACGCGTGTAAGTCGCAGTGGCGTGAGCGACGCAGCACCCGGCACACCGCAGGCAGGCGGCAGCTTCAACGCGTTTCGAACGCGTGCCAGTGCTACGCACGCCTCGCAGCTGCGTCATGCTGCGCGGCGCGCGCATACATCCACCACGCGTTTGTAAAAAAATACAACGACTAGTACCCGCGCCGACGCCGCGCTGACGCGACGCGTTCGCCCCGCTCCGGTGTGCGAAAGCTTTATGGTGAGACTTTGTTGTCTGTCTGTCTGTATCTCACAGCAGTTTTTCTCAGCAACTACACAAGCTATCAACTTGAAATTTGGCATAGTTGTATAACTTACTTGCCCGCATCTGTTGTTAGTAAAAAAATATGAAACTATTTTATAAATAATTGAAAATGGGTCTAGAATGGGGGGTTGAAAAATGAAAGTGATTTATTTGATTATAGCAAATGGGGTGTCATATGAAAGGGCTCAATTTACACATTTCAAAACAATTTTTTTATAATTTTTTGTTACGTACTTTTTGATTTATAACCAAAAATGTTCAAAAAACCACCGCTGACTGAAAACCGGCGCTGTGCGAGTGCAATCCTGCCGGAGCGCGCCTACAGCAAATGCTGAGTCCGATCCTTTGCCACATTTTTATTTCTGTGTTTGCTCCGTGTAAATCTTGTGTATGTAATCTAGGTAATTAAGTTAAGAGCTCCATGTTGTTTTTATGTAATATTTTCATGTGTGGCAATAAATGTTTCTTATTCTTAAAAAAAAATTAACAAAAAAATAAAACCGTCTTCAAAAACCCAATAAAAAGGGTTAAATAAAGACCGGCCTGCGAGGAATCCTAGGAATAGCCTATTTAGTACCTAATAGGTACATGAAATATATCCAAGCCGGTGTTAAGTAGGTATACACAATAGCAATGACACCATGATTCTTGCCACCGACTTCGATATAATTCATATACCTATTAGGTACTAAATAGGCAATTCCTAGGACTCCTTGGAGGCCGGTCTTTATTTAACCCTTTTTATTGGGTTATTGAAGACGGTTTAATTTTTATGTTAAAAATTTTTTTTTCGCTTTTTAGTGATACACCTTATATTATTAAGCACATAAACATCACGTTAAGAAACAATAGCCTTATACCAATTTCTCATCACCCTAAACAAAATGTTGCTGTCCAAGATGCAGGGCCGTTAATCATTGAGGAGTTCTCTCGGTACTTCACCATCAGTTGCACTTCACCACATGCATTATAATGAATATAAAAGTAGCTTCATGTTCTTAATAAAGAAATGTCATTGCTGGCGTCAATCACTTACGACTAAGGAGTTCCGGTGGTCATCTCTGGTCTTCATCATCAGTTCCTCTTCACCAAGAGGTGCTTTTGTAATGCAATTTCTTAAGGTCTTGCAGGTAATACCAAAATCGCTGTATGTGTGCCTATAACTTTTGAGGATTTCCCTCGATTCCTCATGGATCCTATCATCAGATTCTTACTTGGTGACAATGGGACCACGTCGGAAGTACACCCTTTCGATTAAAAAAATAATTTTGAAAATCGGTCCACAATTGACAGAGAAATCGGTAAACATACATAAAAAAAAATACGACCAGTGGAACATAGAGCCTCCTCCTTTTTTGAAGTCGGTTAAAAATGACTGTCCCACCCAACGGGACCCTATTAATATGCCTACGCTGTCCGTCCGCCTGTCCGTCCGTCCGTCCGTCTGTCCGTCCGTCCGTCCGTCCGTCCGTCCGTCCGTCCGTCCGTCCGTCCGTCCGTCCGTCCGTCCGTCCGTCCGTCCGTCTGTCTGTCTGTCTGTCTGTCTGTCTGTCTGTCTGTCCTAACTAATACCTAATAGATAGCGGGTTACATTTTTTTTCAGAATATGTGTTATTACGGCGGATTTACTAACAAATAAAAAAAAAAAGTGAAATAATAAAGGGGTAAGAAAGCTTTTTTTTTCAAAGTATTATTATTTTTGTTGTATCGTAAAAACGGTAAAACTTAGTAGTTTTAAGAACAAGTTGAAGAAGTTAACTTTGTGGCTGCAAGTGGACGGATGTGTGGATCACTTTTTATAATAGTCTGATTGTATATGTAATATGTTGTTTAGTCAATTTTATTATTTATTTTTGTGTTCGCTGAATAGTTTGTTATTAAATTTTAATTTAGATCATATAATATTTATTTAAGTACATAGCAATGCGCGAGATCTCACTTTGTTGTGATGTTTTAAAATTTTATAACCGTTAGTTTGTGTAGTAGGTATAATTATTTTTTTTCTATAATAACTTTCATGTAGTGTTTTGTTACCTAATTGTTTGAACATTTAGTATGAAATTTCAGGGTGGATATAGGCTATATTTTAACTTACGATAGTAATGACTCTCCACAGACGAGGTCGCGGGCGGAAAGCTAGTATCACATATTCTACAAAAAAAATCAACTGGCTTTCTTTTACGGTTTAAAAGATACAGCTCTATAAAGCTAGGACAGATGGACGGACAGACGGACAGCGTAGGCTATGTAATAGGGTACCCTTAGGTTACAGAACCCTAAAAGGATATAATAAAGAACTTACACCAGTTAAAGTGAGCCGCTGGGAGGTGGGGAGTGAGAGCAAATGTTTCACCCCAATGACTGCGGTCTTCTGGAACGACAGCACTGTCTCCATGAGTTTCATGCAATCCTTGCATGCTAGCAGCACTCTGTGACTCAACGGACGCTGAAAAATAAGTTTACATACTTAAGTAAGTAAATTCAAATTTCAAAACATATATTTAGTAAATTGACCCTGTAACCCCTTGATTGATCCTACCTATGTTTGAACATAAAAATTGTACTTACTTTAACTACTTTTCTACCAAATATCACAAAGATCAGATCAATGTTACTAAATATATAGTCAAACAAATATACAAATGCCCACCGAGTTGACTCTAAGACCTCACTCCGTTTGGTTGATAAATTTTCTTTTACTTTTGTATTAAATGCAACTTTTACTTAAGGTTATTCTAATTGTTTATTTGTCTTGATTGCCCTCAGTAACGTAACCTGCCAGGTTTTACTGTAAACTTTACATATCTTTGACTTCTAAGTTCTTACTTAAAAAATACTGAACTCTTTGCACTGTTTATAAAATCGAGGTCAATAGAAATGGCCAAAGATGTAAACAATACAAAACTAACAAATTTACCATTATTACTCCATAATCATGTACTTTTCAAGGTAGAGAAAGGTCTTTATAATAATTTCAAAGCTTGATTATTACTTTCATATTCATTTTTAGATTAAATGACTATTAGTTATACGTTTTATTAAATAAAAACACGCTTGAAGAAATTTTGAGTTTATGTGTCAAACAGTACTGGTTTGTTGACATCTTTGGCCATTTCTATTGACCCCGACCTTAGGTACTTCATTGAATACCTAGCTTATCTAAGTAGAGTCGCATGCTTCGCGTTAAAATAACATTAAATAAATCGTATTATAAACCGAAACATTACCAAATCTACAGCAGGCGACACTACGGCTTCAAGTAAGGTTCTGGTTTCACCCCATAAGCTCAGCAGAGGGAGCTCCTTCGTCATACAAATAACACATACATAAACCATCTTGAATTTTTTTCTCAATAAAGACATCAAATATAATCTTTTTGTTAGTGGTAATCGGTCACAAATAGACGTGCGACCTCAATAAATATACTACGGAAAACTACAGGAACGGTATCAACAAACGCCAACTTTGACAAATGCGCCTGTCAAAAATAAATAATGTCGTAAACTACAACGAGTATAATAACCACAGGCTCCGATTCTCGTGACAATCGAGACGAAATTATGTAAAATTACCCTCTGGCGTTGTGAACTCTAAAAGTCTCAACCAGTTCAAAAATAAGTTTGACAAACATTCCAAAATAGCGTGACTTTTTGTTTAGTGAACAGTGATTTAGACATATCAGTGTTAACTGCCTGTCTAATATAAAATAATAATAATAAATTAATTTTGTTAAAAAAATAAGCCGTTTCATTATCAATCGAGTAATATTACTGAATTTCTAATACCATAGTCCTCCTGCTCCTAATGCAGTCTATTCAAATGAGAAACGAAAATTAAAGCCAGTTTTCAATGTATGTCATTGAGTATATACACCAGGAGATGCCTTACACGCAATTTCCTAACCACAAAAGTCTGTTGTTTTGGAGGAATGGAGGTAACACACATATAAACTGCATACACACAAATGCCAAAATTGATCTTATTCCTACGCACTTACACCACTAAAAACATAAACACTAACTAGACATCACGCACGCAAACAAATAAAATATGTAATCAACCCGTGTGTACACGTATTACAATTGCACATGCAAAAAATAGCAACCGAAGACTTATGTTTAACCGTTTCTTACTTTATGGCTTTAATAATGAGTTTAAAAGAGATATGCACCTTTCTTTCGTTTAATTATTTAAGACTTCGTCCACACATTATTTATGAGTTACGAATCGATATATTAGTGTGCAAGAAATAAAACAAAAAGAAAAAAATTTATTATGTTATGCCATCTTTCTTCGAATTTGATGCGTTTTGATTTTTTCTGCACGCTAACCCAGCACAACAAAGGTATTTTCTTACTCTCCTAGGATGATTTTGATCATGTGAAATAATCGACTAAAATGGGTAGTTTTTATAAACGTGCAAGATCATTTGATCTTAAACCTCGGCAGAGGAGAAACTCTGGGTAAGGCCCACTGATAGTGTATTAAAAAACGTAGATATGGCATGTTCTTACTGCGCGGCGATTAGAATTTGTTCCGCCGCACACACACATACATTCGTCGCATACATTCTTACTTCTAAACGTAGAAAAATTGAATGAATACGGAACACGAAAGAGATAGCTATTGTCCTTCTTATAGGATTTTGATTCTTATTTCAACAACGGTAAAGATATTGGCATCGGATCAGATGCCGCGTGAGCTCTATGCGCTGACGCGAGTGACGCGACATAGATTATGAGTTACTTACTGAACAGACAGAACATAAATTTCGTTAAAGGTAAAATAATTAACTCTCTCCGTTCACTAAGTCTTATTATGTGAATAATAATAACAAAAAAACATTAATTACAAGAATTTTATTATTATACGAACACAGTGCGATGCAAAATAAAATCGTGAAATCATAGCAATTGACAGGATTTGAGCGCATCACTTTCTGCGCGCTAGTGGCACATCTACATTTTTTAATACACTATCAGTGGTAAGGCCCGTCCTGGTATAAATGGTCTAAGATGTATGTTCTTTAGCCCGATGATGCAAATGGCCTTCTATTACCTTCGATTAGCAAAACAAAAATGTGTTCTTAAGGTGGATCATAAGGCGCGTAATAGCGCGAGCCGAGTGAGGTTCGTGTTTCAATCTCGTCTAAACGGCTAAACAGATTTGGATAAAATTGCACACATATAGTCCTGATCCTAAACTATCTGTGTGCCAAATTTTATCCAAATCTATTCAGCCATTTAGCCAGGGCCGTCTAAATCCGTCTTTAGAGTTCCATTAACTGGAGATTGTCTGCCAACTTCGCATACAACCTGTCTCTTGCCAACAGTAGTCTCTATTTTACATACCTATACTTTGTTTAAGTCTCTATCATTCATACCCGATGATCATACCTCTTTAGACATACCCTTATAATCTGTGATCATACCGAACTAAATTTCCTTCGACTTTAGGCTGAGACTTTAGGAGTAGGGCCCGAATGTTTATAGTCAGTGTTTATTCACAGAATGTGTTATTGTTGTTTTGACAGTCTAATTTAATCGGTTTTTCGTAAATTTCGTAAAATGTTGATAGTTTTTGTTATACATTGTAAAATAGGGGCCCCAATACTGTCTTAGAAGTTAGGTGGACCTTGTGTTATTTATTATTTAGCATTACCTATTTGTAAAATATATTTTTAACCAAGTTAAACAATACCCTGTCTATAAACATGGTGTTCTGCGTGGTGTGTGCGAGTTCCACGCCTCCAATGTTGACCTTGAACGTTGAGGAAATGAAAATATACGATGCCATGGTCTCACCATTCATAAATTTGGTAAGTGTTTAAAAAATAAGTAACTACCGAACTCTCCGCGGTATGTTGATAATCACGTAAAATAGAGCGGTGTATCAAGCAATAATATACCGTATTTCGATGCAATAAAAATCTTGACATTGTTTATTGTGTACATAGTACCTTTTGTCGGTTTTTGACGAGAAAGTATTCAGTGCAAAAGGGATGGATATTTGATTGAGCCTATATTGCTGGGTCGCCGAGAACAGGTGAGAGAAGCGTTTTCTAGCTCTCCATAAGTTCGAGATAGTCGGACCGCTTTCCTGCCTAATCCCGGCGCAGAAACTAGTATATTTCATAGTAGGTACATTAGTTTCGTCTACTAGGTTTACATTTTAAGATAATCCTTGCATAGCATGACAAGTGCTGTAAAAGCTGCTCTGTTTACTAAATGTTGCATAGTGGTAGTGGTTGCCGTGGTGGGTCAATTCCTTCAGAGGCAGGGGTGGCCTTATGGTTGAAATAGCTTTTGCCTGTGACTCCTCCATCGCTTAACCCTTGGACATGACAAAATTTTATTTGTGGGATAAAATGAATCCTAATGTGTCAATCCAGGATAACAATTAGCTCTATTCCAATTTTCATCCAAATCTCTCTAGTTGTTATAACATGAATAACCTAACCGAGTTAAAAACCCCCAATATCAGCGCCTACAATCTTCTGAGCAATGAGCAAAACCTTTAACGGGCTCCAAGCACGTACATTTTAACTGGAGGGACTTCGTCGCTAGAAGATTTCAAGAATTAAAAAATCAGATCCCCTCATTAACTAGAAAAGAGCTGATGATCTTCAAACGGCTGAACCGATTTACATGAAACATGGCTAAGAACACTCGGGATAAAATTATCTATGACACGAAAAAAACTAAACGAAAATCGGTCCATCCGTTTGGGAGCTATGATACCACAGACAGATACACAGATACACAGACAGACACATTAAACTTATAACACCCCTCTCTTTTTGCGTCGGGGGTTAAAAAGTAACAAATTACTAACTCACACAAGTTTGCACATACATTCGCATTTATTATAGTAGAGTGACAGTTAAATGTTAATATTTTCTCGGCAGGAGCTGCTGGTCAAGTCGCACACGATTCTGGTGTGTTCGGACTGCAAGGGGCAGTTAGATGTGGTGCAGCAGTTCCAGACCATGGCGGTTGCTGGAGCCAGGCATCTGCAGGCTTTTCTCCTGGGCAATGATTTGGTAATCTGACTTATAACAGTTGCAATAAGCGCTTAACTCTAACCCGTAACCCCCTGACCCCTCCTCAAGTTACTACACATACAAATGCGGATCCAGCACTTCGTTCCATTGACTATGAGATGATCTTGGAACATCGTAGAATCAAGTTAAATAAATGTCTGTTTTTTTTTTTTTTAAAAACGTCTTAAGAAGGGTAATGTTGTTAACAGTCTATGTATGTATGGATGTACATAAATATGTGTGTATGTATCTATGTATGAATGTAGGTATGTGACCGAAAATCGGATGTTCCACATCAGTGTGCACGCTCTCACTGACGTCTGACTAATTGAAAATGATAAGGGTGCGTCATAAATTCGCCAGTCGGGTTTAAGTTTTCAAGGTTAGGTTAGGTTAGTTTGCACATTTGTCAGCTGATTATTGAGATCAATCTAACGTGTCCACGATTGGTGAAACGTTAAGTTCAGTGGAGATCCTGCTGCCTTTCACTCTGTCGTTAGATCAGTTCTAAGACTGATTGGTCCATAATTAGAATAAAATTAAATGTTTCTGTGAAACTGTTTTGTTTCAGAAAGAGGAGGACTCCGACAACGTTGCGGAGGAGGCCACGACACAACAGGAGCCGGGGGCTAAGGCCGAGTCTGAGACAGCTGTAAGCTCAAAAGGAAAAATAGGCCAAGTTCTCATGTGCCACCAAAACTTGTGACATCTAATTAACAAAAAAATAAAACCGTCTTCAAAAACCTACTAAAAAGCGTTAAATAAAAACCAGCCTCCTAGGAGTCCTAGGAACAGCCTATTTAGTGCCTAATAGGTACATAGAATATATCCAAGCCGGTGTCAAGTAGGTATACACAGTAGCAATGACACCATGATTCTTGCCACCGACTTCGATATATTCTATGTACCTATTAGGCACGAAATAGGCTGTTCCTAGGACTCCTAGGAGGCTGGTTTTTATTTAACGCATTTTAGTAGGTTTTTGAAGACGGTTTTATTTTTTTATTAAAATTTTTTTCGTCTTTTACTACATTTTTTTTGCTTTTTTATTGAATATAAAAAGTTATGTGCCATTTTTTTTTATTTTTGCTTGGATGATCAGGGAAAAAACCGAAAAAGTGCCTGGAAAACCGGGAAAAGTCAGGGAAATTCAAATGTTGTAAAAAGCGGCCACCCTGTAACAATAATGATAATTGTAAACTTTATGCAAAATTAAAAAAAAAAATGTTTAATTTTATTTTTCCATGATAAAATCACATGTATTTTCACCCTTATTCGTTTGTGAACTTTATCGCGGTACACCCTGTATAGCCTATGAAACTCGCACGTTTTTGCCTAAACCCTGTATAAAAAAAAAAAAACATTGTAAAAGTACGTCATACTAGTCGCCAGTCGGGTCTTAGTTTGCAAATTAATTAGTTATTATAATTTTTACTTAAATCTACAGAATACAGAATTAGAAAGCAAACATGATATAAAGATGGAATTGTGTGACGAAGTTAATACTGAACTGGAAAGAGAAGAAGTTTACGTAGAGAATGTCGGAGGAGCTGCCACAGACGCTCCTACGGCGGTTGATCCTTTGGCAGCAGATGTTACTAATGAAGGGGACCCCAATCGCGTAAGTCTCCCATATCTATACTAATACTAGCTTTTCCCCGCGACTCCTTCCGCGTAGTAGTCTGTTTTCGCTTATCCCACGGGAATATTTAAAATAATAATAAACTATTCGCTTGTCCCCGCCTGCGATACCATTTCCAACATTTAAGTTATATTATTTAGATTAGAGGGCTTGTTTCTAGCTTTTCAGGTGATATATTTTTAAAGCAGTCGGGTTTTTTAAATTTCTCAATTAAGTTATTTTTTATGTTAATCCAGTTAATAAACTATCTGTGTGCTAAATTTCATAAAAAACAACACATATCACAACAACATATTTCATAAATTTCATATTTTTTTCATTGAGTGCTGTCTTCGCCAACAAACTGCTTTGCAGTTTGGCGAAACTATTTGTATTTAATTTTTTGTATATTATTCAAATAAATAAAAAATTAAAAATTGGTCGAGCCATTCTTTGTTAGGTGATTTCATCGAATGTTCTTAGCTTGGAGTGCTCTTGCCATCCTTAGCCCTCAAATTTCTCTTACAGTATAAAACGGCAAGTAACGCAGCAAAACCGGCTGTATTAAGGCACAAACGGGCAAAGATTTTGACGAATGGCAACACTGCAATACCGAGCACTTCTGGCGCACAATCTAAAATTCTACAGACCAGGTAAGTACAAATTTACTGAAGTCGCCATCAATAGAACTTGTGAACGATGTAAACAAAGCGCCATATTGATATTGTCTATAGTTTGGTGAGTCTACTAGTGATGGGAAAAGTAGACTAAGGTTAAAAATCGTTTAAATGTATTTTTAAATCTGAATCACTAGAATCGATTGAGGAAGACGTGTCACCAAAATTTATTATGAAAGGTTCCGTTATACAATCCGTAGCCCTGTCAATAATGCCGTCTAAGCGTGATTTTAAAATCTACCGAAATTAAAATTGTTTTAATACACTACTTCTCGTTATAGTCTTAATTTGGCCAACACTAGTCAGCCATCATAGACAATTGCAGACTTGAAATGAAACATATTATGTCATTGCAATATGTCGGAATAACCTCAACTGCAAAATAATTTCAAACTTTTACTGAAATATCGAATTTTGAGTGATATTAAATTGTTCAATGAGGATTAGAATAACAAGTGGTGAAATAGTATACGGATTTAGTAGTGATGGATTTAGTAGTGGGTCGTTTCACTGGACGTGGCATTGAGGAGCTCAGCGAGTGCTCGGGGGCGGCTATAGACTGGATGCAGAATTTAGATTTAAAATTGTAATAATAATCACAGGATTCTGAGGCCGTACGATAATAATAATAGTGATGGAGAGCTAGTGTGAAAATTTACGAAGAAATGTTGCCTAAGTGGTTTGTTTACATGGTTTACAAGTTGAACTGATGGCGACTTTAGTAGTCCGTCTGGAACAGAGACCTCACGTTTTCCCCCTGACTCTGCAACCCCCTGATCGATCCTGCCTACGTTCAAACTTAAAAACCGGTCAAGTGCGAGTCGGACTCGCACACGAAGTATTCCCTACCATCTTGTCTTGTAGACGAGATACAACGATGGTTAAGATCTAGCAAAAAACGCCGAAAAATCACGTTTCCTGTACGCTTTTTTGGGTTCCGTAGCCAAAATGGCTAAAACGGAACCCTTATAGGTAGTTTGGTCATGTCCGTCCGTCCGTCCGTGTGTCACAAGCATTTTACTCAAAAATTACAAGATGTATATTGATGAAATTTGGAGTATAGGTGTCTTGTATAAGCCGCTACTTAGTTTGGTAGTTAAATAACAAAAATAAATATTTCTAGGGGGGCACTCCATATATGTAACAGAAGCAGGAAATAATCGCTCCGAAAGTTGCATAAATGGTGTCCCCTCTCCCTTTATCTTTTAAACTGTACGTCCAAAAATATGAAAAAAAACACGAAGGTAACGCTTAATAAATACTTTCAACCAAAATGATTTTCAACATGATCGGATATACCGTTTTTGACATATTCCCGAAAAACTGAGCTTCTCAACAAAAGCACGTAAGTGCCATGATGATACGCTCTTTTGCTGGTGCACTTTATTTATATTAGTAGTTATTGCGACGGAACCCTACACTGAACATGGCGCGACGTGCTCTTGCCCGGTTTTTTTTAAACAGATACACAGAAACAGACACAGATGCGGACAAGCAAGTTATACAACTATGTCAAATTTCAAGTTGATAGCTTGTGTAGTTGCTGAGAAAACCTGCTGTGACATACAGACATACAGACAGACAGACAGACAACGAAGTCTCACCATAAGGGTTTCTTTTTTACTATTTTGGTACGGAACCCAACATGGAGAAAAACTATTTTACAATATTACCAGATTGTATTGTAGTTATGATTCTGGTGAAGGAAAACAGATTTCAGCTATGGTTAACAGATTTTTTTTTATGACAACAAGACATATTTTTGTTAATACTAGAATATTCTAGTACACTAAAACTCTGATATCGTTTTGGTTACCATCTAATAGTTACAGAGTAAAATATGCATTTAGTATACAACACTTTTCAATAATTGCGATGCTCACAATGTTTATTTATTCTGTTCAAAATCATTTAGTTTAACACACCAATAATAAAATTGTGTTCAAAAAATCTTTGTATAAGGTCCACCTTATATAATTTATTTATAGGTACTAGATTTCCTCGTACTTTTTAACGGATATTTATTACCCATTACTCGAAATTTCTTGATTTATACTAACATAGCCACTCTTTTTAAATATAACAATAAAGAGTAGTACCAGCAGCAATAAAAAATGTTGGCATTACAATATTATTGCACAATAAACAAAACAATATTTACGTATAACGAAAAACTGTTCTCTCCATTATGCTGGGGCCACACTAACGGGAAACGCCGTTATAAATCAACGTCTATCGCCTTATGCATACTACGCATAAGGCGATTGACGTTGATTTTTAACGGCGTTTCCCGTTAGTGTGGCCCCAGGGTAAGAGCCCCTTCCCGACGCCGACGCGAAGCCTGCGGCACTGTGGCGGGTAGTGGGGCGCAACGCTACCCGCCACCGCAGGCGTCGCCGGGGCGCCGACGCTCAAACGACGCTAAGGGCGTGTGCACACTAGCGTTTTTGCCGGCGGTTTCTCGGCGGAGCAGGAACGCGGCGTGCACGCGGCGAGCACGGTGTGATATCTTCGCGATTATTTGCCGCCAGCGTGCCGCCGCGTGGACGTGGTGATCAAGCTACGTACGTTTATGTTAATTACAAAATGGACTCCGAAACATAAATATAATGAACGCGAACAGCAGTGTTGTTTCTTCAGTTTTCTCCTACCCAACATTATGTAATTTTATTAAATCTACGGGCTCAGTTATACCGCCGCAGTGACGCTGCGTACACGCGGTGGCACGCTGGCGGCAAATAATCGCGAAGATATCGCAGCGTGATCGCAGCGTGCACGCCGCGTTCCCGCTTCACCGAGAAACCGCCGGCAAAAACGCTAGTGTGAACACGCCCTTAGTGGGAAGGGGCCCTAAGTAAAACCCCTTCTAGACGGTCGGGGCAACCACACAACTCAACCAAGGTCAAGAGTGTCCTTGATCGGGTTGAACAAAAAATTGATCGTGTAGACGTCTGTTGGACAACCAGCGTCCCAACGGCCTTGGTTGGAAGTGCTGCGCTTGCGACCAAAGTCAAACAGAGGGCGTTGAGTCGGCCGCCCGATCGTTTGGAAGCTTGTCACCCAACCGCGCGTAGTCAGTCAGTTTTAGACGATCCAAGCGAGAGGACGTGCGTCATGGAGAACGAGCGCGAAGTTTTGACGGAGTTCTCAGAATTATATAAAGATCTTTAAGATCAGAGATTATAGTATCTTTTTTTTTCTATTAATGGTCTGACCATTTCTAATAATTTATAGTCTCTTGGTCCATTCTAAGATAATTATGAAAATCTTCTGTAGGTATAGATAAAACGTTTAAATGACTTCAGTCTTTTACTGTTCTTTAACCACTGTTTCAGCCATTTTCTTTTTTTCTTTTTAGGGTTCCGTACCAAAATGGTAAAAAAGGAACTCTTAGGTGAGACTTCGTTGTCTGTCTGTCTGTATGTCACAGCAGTTTTTCTCAACAACTACACACGCTATCAACTTGAAATTTGGCATAGTTGTATAACTTGCTTGCCCGCATCTGTTTTTAGTAAAAATATATGAAATTTATGAAATTAATTTTATAAATAATTGAAAAGGGGTCCAGATTGGGGGGTTGAAAACGAGAAAGTGCTTTGATTATAGCTAGTGGAGTATCATATAAAAGGGCGCAATCTGCACATTTCAAAATATTTTTTTTTATAATTTTCCGTGACGTACTTTTTGCTTTATAACCAAAAAACGTCAAAAAATTACTGTTCCTTCCTTATCTCCGAAGTTTATGAACCGAAAAAGCTGACAAATTCCTTACCTATAGATAATTACTTATATTTTACGGGAAAAATAAAACGAAGTGTTCAAAATTTATAGTTTTCGAGAAATTGACAATAAACTTTAAAGATCTGTACTAAACTTTAGGCAAGTCAAAATGGACCTTATTACATACTCGTACTGTAAAGTACACAAAATGGTATATTTTTGAAGTACGGACTTAAATGTGGAACTTCCTCACTAGCAGATAGAAGGACTATGGCATGGCTACTCCGACTTTTTGGTATTTTGAAAGTGACATAGCGAACGGCTAGCAGTGACGTGTTCACTGCTAGCCGTGCGCAGTTGAACTGAAATTGCTTCCAACCACACGACCGTGTAGAACAAACTGCAAATTCGGTTGACCAAGTTCAACCAAGGTCACGGTGGTTGTGTGGTTGTCCCGACCGTCTAGAAGGGGTTTAATACGACCACTGCGCACAGTGTTGCCGCTCCATAGTAGGTAGCAGACTAAATTATTTCTTGGGTTTTTAATTGACTTATTAACTCAGTATACTAGGCGACGAAGGTCTTGAATTATCTTCTTGGCTAGACATGTTAAAATAAATTTTATTTCTACGAACCAACAATAAAAAATTATCGAAATGCAGACAGAAGCGCACAGAATAAGTACTTGCATAGAACCCGGACTATAAGAAACAGCAAAAGTCGTATATTTGACCTTTTTCTGTGTAGGGCATTCATAACGAGTTAGAAAGAGATGTCCTTATAGGTATTCTTTCGTTTTCCTTCATGTTGTCACAAGGATCTGTTATATATTATATCGATATCGATTCAATTTCGCAGTTGTAATTAGTTCTAATGATTTAAGGGCTGATTTTTCTAATTTCCAAATACAGTGTTCACTCTATATAACGACACTGAAGGGACTGAACATTTTTCGACGTTATTAAGAGTTGTCGTTAAATGGAGAGAAGAAAAATCAATATTATTTTACTATTATAAATAACCTAACGACAGTCTGTGCACTGTCTCGCTCTAACGTTTTATGGCCCGGTGTGCCAATTTTGTTTGCGGCAGGTATAGCAGCCGAGGTAAACACGTGCAAGGTAATCACAATAAACAAAATAACGAATTTCTCAGAATATTCGGTACGTTTGATGCCGAAAGTCGAGGTAAATATGGGCTAGACAATAAATCAACAAAATAACGTAGGTACACAGCTGCAGTTCTTGTTAATTTCGGCAACTTAGAAAGTACTGTTTATTGCTTAATAAGGACATTTTGTGGTCGTTATTTAGAGTGGGTGTGATGCTACATACTACATGATAGAGTGTATCATTGTATGGAAAACAAGGTAAACCAACCAGAGTCAAGTAATTTCGACGTTTTAGAGAGTTTGTCGTTAAATCGATTGACGTTAAATGGAGTTTACACTGTAAAATAATCTGGCAGTAAAAGTCATCACTTTCCTTTTTTTACAAGCTTGAATTTAACTTGCAAACTTATAATGTTCATAATAATAAGTAACTTGTCCATTTCAAAATTTGCAGACCATTTTTCAACGACTTCCCGGTGTTTGATTGAACTGAAATTTGGAATACGTATGTATTTGTTCCTGAGTCATGGATGTTTTCTATATATTTAAGTATGTATTTCTCTATATAAGTATGTTTATCGTTGTCTAGTACCCATAGTACAAGCCTAGAGCTTAGTTTGGGACTAGGTCAATTTGTGTGAGATTGTCCCCTGATATTTATTTATTTATTTATTTATTTAAACCCGATGACAATGTAATATTATGGTGTCAATGAGCTGATCTGATGAAAGAATCGGAAGGTGGGAACAGGATCCTCAGCTGTACTTCACGTAGACCCACCGAGATGAGACTTGTTAGTTTGGTCTTGATAATTTTATGATGCCCATGCAAAAAAAGTACAATTGTCAATAAAAACTTGTTTAAAAATGAAATTTCTGACAGAAGCTTTTTGTCATATGAAAGTAAAGGAGAGAGCTAAAATTTATCAGAAGGCTTAGACAGAAATGTTATCTGGAATTTAAAAAAAATTCGGCCCTTAAACATTATAAATACGTTATGCTAAACTTTAACAGCTTAAAGTTATGCAATATAGACGATACCAGAATTTTTTATAGTCTTAAATGTCATTATTGCGGACTGAAAAAATCAACAATTGCTGTTTACTATATGCCGTATTATACCAGATATTTGTTTGTGTTAAAAATAATTACTGTGGCACTAAATAAACAGTATGTTCTGTTTACTATACGTATTGTAGACTTCATCGGGTTTTATATTTGTGTTAAGTATCATTATTGCGGACTGAAATAATCAACAATTTCTGTTTGCTAAAATCGGATTTTTAATCTCACGGAAAAAATGTAAACAAAGATACGTCACTGTCAAAGTGACATTTCAGGGGATCTCTAAGAATAGGTGGGTCAATTTCCGGGCGTTTCAACCGCCGTCATTAGTGTTTTTTAATATATGGACGAAATCAATGACACCTACCAGCAATTTATGATGTAAACAGTTGCAGAACCGTGGATGTAGTTTCTATTAGCATCAGAAGTTGGCCAATTATTATAAACGTGCTTAAATGTGTTTAACAACATATTTTTCTCCATCTCCGATAAAGAGCAAAGACGTGGTCGTTTCTTCACTGGAGACAACATATAGTCTTACTTTGACCGAGAATTACTCGGACCAGGGTCCATCCTTCCACACGACAGTGAACGAAAAACAACGGAAAACGTAACAATGAGCAACTTAACAACAATAGAAAACGTAACAACAATAAAAATTTAACAGAACAGTCACTAGAAAGCGATTACGGGATCACAGGAGCATTCAATCTAGAATGTTCAGTGAAGCGAGTGACGTCTCACGTTAAGCGGCCCGCAACTTCATGAACCGGGTGTATCGAGACAGTGATACCAGTGCAATAAATATATTATGCATACGAAAACAGTATTCTCTCTTTAAATTAATATAACAAAGAGTTTATGTCAAAATAAAGTTTGGCATCAATAAATTAAATTATTTTATCTTGATACACACATACATATACACATATACATTGTATTTATACAAAGTCAATTTCTTAAAAATGTGTTAAGTATAAGTATCCCGAATGTTTCAAATTTTTTTCGTTAAGGGCAACACCTTTGTTTACATTTTTTCCGTGAGATTAAAAATCCGATTATATATATATGCCGTATTGGAGGATACCAGATATTTGTTTGTGTTAAAAATAATTACTGTGGCATTAAATAAATAGTATGTTCTGTTTACTATACGTATTGTAGACTTCATCGGGTATCATTATTGCGTTCTGAAACTATAATATAACTATAATATCTGAAACAGTGCAAATTAAAAATGGGGTCGCTTAAGTTGTAATATCTACAAAGCGAAACTCGAATGAGCAGAAGAAGTTCACCGAATTCGAGCACGTGTTGCGAGCGTGGCTGCTTGACGGCGGGCCCTCCGTCGAATTTTGTGTCATTGTTCATCCTTTATTGGGCGTTTCAAGTCCGCAGTAATGATATTGAACACTACAGAAATATTTGGTAAACTCTACCCTGTCCTATGATGATGGCTACAGATAGGTTTTGTATACTACACAAAATTTATTTCCTACGATACTAGGTAAGTGGGTAATAGGAACTAGAAATTATGTTGTAAAGAAGTAGAATATTCTGTTAATGTGTAAAAAACGTATAGTTGTCACATATAATACAATAAAATCAAGTAGAATTTACAATATTCTGTTACAGGAAACTAGATTTTTTCTCCGTGTCAAAACTGCTGTGACATACAGACGGACGGACGGACGGACGAACGGACAGACAGACAGACAGACAGACAAGAAAGTCTCACCATAAGGGTTTCTTTTTTACCATTTTAGTATGGAATCCTAAAAAATAATTATAAGGTGTTTAAATTTTTTTCAGCATACAACCGACTTCGGGCATTTCTAAAAGCAATATGTACAATCCGAAGTTTTTGAATAAGTACTTTAGTGAAGCGCTTTCTCAAACGAAGAAGTCTGAGGTAAGTTGCTATATTTTTAACCGACTCCAAAAAAAGAGGAGGTTCTAGTATGATTCAGATTCAGATTTTATTACTCAATATAAATTACAGTATAAATTGCACTTCATGTCAAATTACAAGTTATTATATTGAGATCGTCAGAAGTAGAAATTACACATTAATTATGAAAATACAAAAATATAAAATTTGAATTATTTAACCTCCATGTTAATGTCATCTTATAAGTATATCTCCATTATGATCGGATGTGTGTATGGTTTTTGGGGTTCCGTACCTCAAAAGGAAAAAAGGAACCCTTATAGGATCACTTTGTTGTCTGTCTGTGTGTCTGTCAAGACCCTATTTCTCAAGAACGCGGGGAGGTATCAAGTTGAAATTCATATCAAATACTCAAGTCTGCAATTCCTTAGCGCTGTAAAGTAAGCGGACTTCTAAGTCAACGCAATCAAAACATACGGCCGTTTATGCCGCATATTCAAGGGAATCAAAACCTATAGGGTACTTCCTGTTGACTTAAAATCATGAAATTTAGCAAGAAGCAATGTCTCAGAGCACAAGTAAAGGAAAAAATCCGAGAACCGTTAATTTGTAGTTACATCACATAATAACCTAACCGAGTTAAAAACCCCCGATATCAGCGCCTAAAAACCTTCTGAGCAATGAGCAAAACCTTTAACGGGCTCCAAGCACGTACATTTTCACTGGAGGGACTTCGTCACTAGAAGATTTCAAGAATTAAAAAATCAGATCCCCTCATCAACTAGAAAAGGGCTGATGATCTTCAAACGGTTGAACAGATTTTCATGAAACATGGCTAAGAACACTCGGGATAAAATTATCTATGACACAAAAAAAACTAAACGAAAATCGGTCCATCCGTTTGGGAGCTACGATACCACAGACAGATACACAGATACACAGACAGACACGTTAAACTTATAACACCCCTCTCTTTTTGCGTCGGGGGTTAAAAAAAAGCCGGTCAAGTGCGAACTAACTAAGTCGACTGTACTTGATTACAGTCTGAAAATGTGCCAAATAACTCGATAAGCGCGGCAGGCGCGCCGCGGCCCGGGGCCGCGCCCGCGACTAGTTCCACCACCAATGCGGAATGCAGAAAAACGCAGTAAGTATTTTTTCTATACACATACATTTTGCCTAACAGCCATAGTACAAGCCTAGAGCTTAGTTTGGGGCAGGGTCGATATGCTGTGAGATTGTTCCCTGATATTTAGATATTTCTACGAAGCTAGCGGTCCCGGGTTCGAATCCCGGTATGGGCAAATATTTGTGTGATGAGCGCGAGTATTTGTACCTGAGTCATGGATGTTTTATATATTTAAGTATGTATTTCTCTATATAAGCATGTTTATCGCGTTGTCTAGTATCCATAGTACAAGCCTAGAGCTTAGTTTGGGACTAGGTCAATTTGTGTGAGATGGTCCCCTGATATTTATTTATTTATTTATTATTTTATTTATTAACGGATTTCAAAAAAGGAGGAGGTTCTCAACTGGACTGTGTTGCTTTTTTTGTATGTTTGTTACGCGATTACTCCGTCAATTGTGGACCGATTTTGAAAATTCTAAGACTATGCTAAGACTTCTTTTCAAACTCCGGCCGTCCGTTCAGCGACTGCGAGAGAACAAAGTGCCATACATGCAAACGTTTAGGTCAAATTACCCTCCTTTTTCGGCACTCGGGTTAAAAGGACTCCACAGAATTGCGCTCTGTGAGTGTGTCTCTTATGATCATGGTCACCCACGATGCGACAACTAGGCGGTCACCTGTCCACGTCACGTGACGATTCGTGAGGATCACGTAACTGGTGTTTACATTATGTGATGGCGTAGAACATCAACCTTGTGTGGCCATGTGTTGGTATCCACCAATTAGGATCGTTTATTTTCACAGCATAGCTCAGCTTAGCGCTGGTGGAATCGGGGAAGCTAATCAGCCTGAAGTACACTTGATTGCCCTTGGCCGGTATTGCATTTATGTTTTCTGCCGCGAGTAATATTGTTTATAACATTTGTGCTAACGTGAGACATAATCAAATATAACGGATAAACGGTTAACACGATTATAAGCCGGAACGATCCGACATGTGTAAATGTGAACGCACTCATCCCCTGATGAAGGACCCCTGACGAGTCCGAAACGTGTCGGATCGATCCGGCTTTTAATCGTCAGTGATAACCGTTTCTCCGTTATATTTGAGTAATACTGTTCCTGCAAATTATCTTGAATCTCGGATAAAATCAGTTTCGACAATTTCCTCAATTTATTCGGTCGCCAAATATATAACGATTATTTTATAAAACAACAGCAGGATCTCCAGTGAGACTAGGCACAGGATCGTCGCGCTGAACCACGAGGGGCTGAGCGTTTCGGAGATTGCCGACGAACTTGGGACTACCGTAAGTTAGCAACCAACTAATCAAATATTACTGGTGGCTCTGTGAGCTGTAGACCTCGCGACAAACTTAACTTTGCCGTTGGATAACTGTTATCCCCATACATCGAGATAGCTCGCAGTCAGTTTACCAACACCACAAATAAGTTTGTAATCGCAAAAACCCCCATATCGCCATTTTGAAAAATATCGAAAAAGCTGAATCGACAAAAACTTTTCGCACTAGCGTCGAAATGTACTATTACCCAACTGCCCGAAGGAGGGTTATGTTTTTCGAGCGTATGTATGTATGTATGTCTATTTTTTGGCATGCTCTGCAGCCTAAACGGCTTGACGTAAAGATAAAAGATATTTATTCAGTAAGTAGGCCGCACGGGCACTTTTACAAGTCAAAATCTACCAGCGCTTCCCAAGAGGAGACCACTGCTGAGAAGAAGCGCCGCAAGAAACTCAACAGTTAGTCATTTTTTAAATAAAAATACAACAATGTCACTACTTATTCTAGCATTATATAAAACTGTAAAAATAATATTAAATATCTGCGTAGTTTTGCAGGAAAACATGTCAGAATGACTACGAGAAAATTTATATATATATATCACACAAAAACAGTTTTGACATGTCTTCCTTCATAAACCGTGTCCCCTAGACAAGATACAGCGTTTACATGATTTTTATGAGGTATGTACGAGTAGTAGGTAACCTATTGAACATTAAACATTAGTTAATTTTCTGGTTTAGGCCAATCATTTTTGTCCGTTAGATAGTCCTCGACCCTATAGTACGCCTTTGACATCAACGACTTTTTCAAATAATTTTTAAGTGCTGGAAGGGGTAACTCTAAAACTGCGTCGGGTAATTTATTATAAAAATGAATGCATTGACCTACAAATGATTTATATACTTTACGGACACGAAACTTTTTTATGGCAATTTTATTTTTATTCCTAGTATTTATATTATGTATATCAGAATTTTTAACGAAGGAGTCTAGGTTCTTAATAACACATAATATTTTCATAAATATATTGGGATGCTACTGTTAAAATATTAATTTGTTTAAAAAGTTCTCTTAATGAATTTAAGTTATATATATAGAGCGAATGGCCCTTTTTTGTAACACAAATATAGTTTGTATGTCAGCTGCTTTATTATAGTAATATGGATATCAAATGAAAGCTAATAAATAGCCCAATTTAAATATATATACATTATAACATTTTAATTAAAAAAACCCGACTGCTTTATAAAATATCCACTGAAAAAAAACAAGCACTCTAATCTAAAGAATATGACTTAAATGTTGGAAAAGGTATTGCAGGTGGGGACAAGCAAATATTTAATTGGAAAATATATTTTGTTGGACAAATTTAAATATATTCACTTAAGGAGCACCAATTAAATTATTAGTTATATTCTTTAGATTGTTTTAGGTTTTAGGTTGTTTCTAGCTTTTCAGTTGAATTTTTTTTAAAGTAGTCGGTTTTTTAATTTTTTTTTATGTTAATCCAGTTAATAAACTATATGTGTGCTAAATTTCATAAAAATTGGTCGAGCCATTCTTTGTTAGGTGATTTCATCGAATGTTCTTAGCTTGGAGTGCTCTTGCCATCCTTAGCCCTCAAATTTCTCTTACAGTATAAAACGGCAAGTAACGCAGCAAAACCGGCTGTATTAAGGCACAAACGGGCAAAGATTTTGACGAATGGCAACACTGCAATACCGAGCACTTCTGGCGCACAATCTAAAATTCTACAGACCAGGTAAGTACAAATTTACTGAAGTCGCCATCAATAGAACTTGTGAACGATGTAAACAAAGCGCCATATTGATATTGTCTATAGTTTGGTGAGTCTACTAGTGATGGGAAAAGTAGACTAAGGTTAAAAATCGTTTAAATGTATTTTTAAATCTGAATCACTAGAATCGATTGAGGAAGACGTGTCACCAAAATTTATTATGAAAGGTTCCGTTATACAATCCGTAGCCCTGTCAATAATGCCGTCTAAGCGTGATTTTAAAATCTACCGAAATTAAAATTGTTTTAATACAATACTTCTCGTTATAGTCTTAATTTGGCCAACACTAGTCAGCCATCATAGACAATTGCAGACTTGAAATGAAACATATTATGTCATTGCAATATGTCGGAATAACCTCAACTGCAAAATAATTTCAAACTTTTACTGAAATATCGAATTTTGAGTGATATTAAATTGTTCAATGAGGATTAGAATAACAAGTGGTGAAATAGTATACGGATTTAGTAGTGATGGATTTAGTAGTGGGTCGTTTCACTGGACGTGGCATTGAGGAGCTCAGCGAGTGCTCGGGGGCGGCTATAGACTGGATGCAGAATTTAGATTTAAAATTGTAATAATAATCACAGGATTCTGAGGCCGTACGATAATAATAATAGTGATGGAGAGCTAGTGTGAAAATTTACGAAGAAATGTTGCCTAAGTGGTTTGTTTACATGGTTTACAAGTTGAACTGATGGCGACTTTAGTAGTCCGTCTGGAACAGAGACCTCACGTTTTCCCCCTGACTCTGCAACCCCCTGATCGATCCTGCCTACGTTCAAACTTAAAAACCGGTCAAGTGCGAGTCGGACTCGCACACGAAGTATTCCCTACCATCTTGTCTTGTAGACGAGATACAACGATGGTTAAGATCTAGCAAAAAACGCCGAAAAATCACGTTTCCTGTACGCTTTTTTGGGTTCCGTAGCCAAAATGGCTAAAACGGAACCCTTATAGGTAGTTTGGTCATGTCCGTCCGTCCGTCCGTGTGTCACAAGCATTTTACTCAAAAATTACAAGATGTATATTGATGAAATTTGGAGTATAGGTGTCTTGTATAAGACGCTACTTAGTTTGGTAGTTAAATAACAAAAATAAATATTTCTAGGGGGGCACTCCATATATGTAACAGAAGCAGGAAATAATCGCTCCGAAAGTTGCATAAATGGTGTCCCCTCTCCCTTTATCTTTTAAACTGTACGTCCAAAAATATGAAAAAAACACGAAGGTAACGCTTAATAAATACTTTCAACCAAAATTATTTTCAACATGATCGGATATACCGTTTTTGACATATTCCCGAAAAACTGAGCTTCTCAACAAAAGCACTTAAGTGCCATGATGATACGCTCTTTTGCTGGTGAACTTTATTTATATTAGTAGTAATTGCGACGGAACCCTACACTGAACATGACGCGACGTGCTCTTGCCCGGTTTTTTTTAAACAGTTTCACAGAAACAGAAACAGAAGCAAGTTATACAACTATGCCAAATTTCAAGTTGATAGCTTGTGTAGTTGCTGAGAAAACCTGCTGTGACAGACAGACATACAGACAGACAGACAACGAAGTCTCACCATAAGAGTTTCTTTTTTACTATTTTGGTACGGAACCCTACACGGAGAAAAAAATATTTTACAATATTACCAGATTGTATTGTAGTTATGATTCTGGTGAAGGAAAACAGATTTCAGCTATGGTTAACAAATTATTTTTTTGACAACAAGACATATTTTTGTTAATACTAGAATATTCTAGTACACTAAAACTCTGATATCGTTTTGTTTACCATCTAATAGTTACAGAGTAAAATATGCATTTAGTTTACAACACTTTTCAATAATTGCGATGCTTACAACATTTATTTATTCTGTTCAAAATCATTTAGTTTAACACACCAATAATAAAATCGTGTTAAAAAAATCTTTGTGTAAGCCTAGCCTACCTTATATAATTTATTTATAGGTACTAGATTTCCTCGTACTTTTTAACGGATATTTAATACCCATTACTCGAAATTTCTTGATTTATACTAGGATTATTTTACTCATAACTAGATAAGTTATCTGTTGTCTAACATAGCCACTCTTTTTAAATAGTAACAATAAAGAGTAGTACCAGCAGCAATAAAAAATGTTGGCATTACAATATTATTGCACAATAAACAAAACAATATTTACGTATAACGAAAAACTGTTCTGTCCATTATGCTGGGGCCACACTAACGGGAAACGCCGTTATAAATCAACGTCTATCGCCTTATGCATACTACGCATAAGGCGATTGACGTTGATTTTTAACAGGGCTCTTAGCCCCTTCCCGACGCCGACGCGAAGCCTGCGGCACTGTGGCGGGTAGTGGGGCGCAACGCTACCCGCCACCGCAGGCGTCGCCGGGGCGCCGACGCTCGAAAGACGCTAAGGGCGTGTGCACACTAGCGTTTTTGCCGGCGGTTTCTCGGCGGGGCGGGAACGCGGCGTGCACGCTGTGATATCTTCGCGATTATTTGCCGCCAGCGTGCCGCCGCGTGGACGTGGCGATCAAGCTACGTACGTTTATGTTAATTACAAAATGGACTCCGAAACATAAATATAATTAACACGAACAGCAGTGTTGTTTCTTCAGTTTTCTCCTACCCAACATTATGTAATTTTATTAAATCTACGGGCTCAGTTATACCGCCGCAGTGACGCTGCGTACACGCGGCGGCACGCTGGCGGCAAATAATCGCGAAGATATCGCAGCGTGCACGCCGCGTTCCCGCTTCACCGAGAAACCGCCGGCAAAAACGCTAGTGTGAACACGCCCTTAGTGGGAAGGGGCCCTAAGTAATACGACCACTGCGCACAGTGTTGCCGCTCCATAGTAGGTAGCGGACTAAATTATTTCTTGGGTTTTTTATTGACTTATTAACTCAGTATACTAGGCGACGAAGGTCTTGAATTATCTTCTTGGCTAGACATGTTAAAATAATTTTTATTTCTACGAACCAACAATAAAAAATTATCGAAATGCAGACAGAAGCGCACAGAATAAGTACTTGCATAGAACCCGGACTATAAGAAACAGCAAAAGTCGTATAATTGACCTTTTTCTGTGTAGGGCATTCATAACGAGTTAGAAAGAGATGTTCTTATAGGTGGACGCTGTTACGCAAAAATGTGTTAACCACTCATAATGTAGCAATAAAATATTAACCCACAATGATAGATACTGTAGGTTGACATTTTATTGTTAAATAATTGTGGGTTAACACATTTTTGCGAAACAGCGTCCAGGTATGCTTTCGTTTTCCTTCATGTTGTCACAAGGATATTTGACCTTTTTCTGTGTAGGGCATTCATAACGAGTTAGAAAGAGATGTCCTTATAGGTATTCTTTCGTTTTCCTTCATGTTGTCACAAGGATCTGTTATATATTATATCGATATCGATTCAATTTCGCAGTTGTAATTTGTTCTAATGATTTAAGGGCTGATTTTTCTAATTTCCAAATACAGTGTACACTCTATATAACGACACTGAAGGGACTGAACATTTTTCGACGTTATTAAGAGTTGTCGTTAAATGGAGAGAAGAAAAATCAATATTATTTTACTATTATAAATAACCTAACGACAGTCTGTGCACTGTCTCGCTCTAACGTTTTATGGCCCGGTGTGCCAATTTTGTTTGCGGCAGGTATAGCAGCCGAGGTAAACACGTGCAAGGTAATCACAATAAACAAAATAACGAATTTCTCAGAATATTCGGTACGTTTGATGCCGAAAGTCGAGGTAAATATGGGCTAGACAATAAATCAACAAAATAACGTACACAGCTGCAGTTCTTGTTAATTTCGGCAACTTAGAAAGTACTGTTTATTGCTTAATAAGGGCATTTTGTGGTCGTTATTTAGAGTGGGTGTGATGCTACATGCTACATGATAGAGTGTATCATTGTATGGACAACAAGGTAAACCAACCAGAGTCAAGTAATTTCGACGTTTTAGAGAGTTTGTCGTTAAATCGATTGACGTTAAATGGAGTTTACACTGTAAAATAATCTGGCAGTAAAAGTTATCACTTTCCTTTTTTTACAAGCTTGCATTTAACTTGCAAACTTATAATGTTCATAATAATAAGTAACTTGTCCATTTCAAAATTCGCAGACCATTTTTCAACGACTTCCCGGTGTTTGATTGAACTGAAATTTGGAATACGTATGTAAACCCGATGACAATGTAATATTATGGTGTCAATGAGCTGATCTGATGAAAGAATCGGAAGGTGGGAACAGGATCCTCAGCTGTACTTCACGTAGACCCACCGAGATGAGACTTGTTAGTTTGGTCTTGATAATTTTATGATGCCCTTGCAAAAAAAGTACAATTGTCAATAAAAACTTGTTTAAAAATGAAATTTCTGACAGAAGCTTTTTGTCATATGAAAGTAAAGGAGAGAGCTAAAATTTATCAGAAGGCTTAGACAGAAATGTTATCTGGAATTTAAAAAAAATTCGGCCCTTAAACATTATAATTACGTTATGCTAAACTTTAACAGCTTAAAGTTATGCAATATAGACGATACCAGAATTTTTTATAGTCTTAAATGTCATTATTGCGGACTGAAATAATCAACAATTGCTGTTTACTATATGCCGTATTATACCAGATATTTGTTTGTGTTAAAAATAATTACTGTGGCACTAAATAAACAGTATGTTCTGTTTACTATACGTATTGTAGACTTCATCTGGTTTTATATTTGTGTTAAGTATCATTATTGCGGACTGAAATAATCAACAATTTCTGTTTGCTAAAATCGGATTTTTAATCTCACGGAAAAAATGTAAACAAAGATACGTCACTGTCAAAGTGACATTTCAGGGGATCTCTAAGAATAGGTGGGTCAATTTCCGGGCGTTTCAACCGCCGTCATTAGTGTTTTTTAATATATGGACGAAATCAATGACACCTACCAGCAATTTATGATGTAAACAGTTGCAGAACCGTGGATGTAGTTTCTATTAGCATCAGAAGTTGGCCAATTATTATAAACGTGCTTAAATGTGTTTAACAACATATTTTTCTCCATCTCCGATAAAGAGCAAAGACGTGGTCGTTTCTTCACAGGAGACAACATATAGTCTTACTTTGACCGAGAATTACTCGGACCAGGGTCCATCCTTCCACACGACAGTGAACGAAAAACAACGGAAAACGTAACAATGAGCAACAACAATAGAAAACGTAACAACAATAAAAATTTAACAGAACAGTCACTAGAAAGCGATTACGGGATCACAGGAGCATTCAATCTAGAATGTTCAGTGAAGCGAGTGACGTCTCACGTTAAGCGGCCCGCAACTTCATGAACCGGGTGTATCGAGACAGTGATACCAGTGCAATAAATATATTATGCATACGAAAACAGTATTCTCTCTTTAAATTAATATAACAAAGAGTTTATGTCAAAATAAAGTTTGGCATCAATAAATTAAATTATTTTATCTTGATACACACATACATATACACATATACATTTTATTTATACAAAGTCAATTTCTTAAAAATGTGTTAAGTATAAGTATCCCGAATGTTTCAAATTTTTTTCGTTAAGGGCAACACCTTTGTTTACATTTTTTCCGTGAGATTAAAAATCCGATTATATATATATGCCGTATTGGAGGATACCAGATATTTGTTTGTGTTAAAAATAATTACTGTGGCATTAAATAAATAGTATGTTCTGTTTACTATACGTATTGTAGACTTCATCGGGTATCATTATTGCGTTCTGAAACTATAATATAACTATAATATCTGAAACAGTGCAAATTAAAAATGGGGTCGCTTAAGTTGTAATATCTACAAAGCGAAACTCGAATGAGCAGAAGAAGTTCACCGAATTCGAGCACGTGTTGCGAGCGTGGCTGCTTGACGGCGGGCCCTCCGTCGAATTTTGTGTCATTGTTCATCCTTTATTGGGCGTTTCAAGTCCGCAGTAATGATATTGAACACTACAGAAATATCTGGTAAACTCTACCCTGTCCTATGATGATGGCTACAGATAGGTTTTGTATACTACACAAAATTTATTTCCTACGATACTAGGTAAGTGGGTAATAGGAACTAGAAATTATGTTGTAAAGAAGTAGAATATTCTGTTAATGTGTAAAAAACGTATAGTTGTCACATATAATACAATAAAATCAAGTAGAATTTACAATATTCTGTTACACGAAACTAGATTTTTTCTCCGTGTAAAAACTGCTGTGACATACAGACGGACGGACGAACGGACAGACAGACAGACAACAAAGTCTCACCATAAGGGTTTCTTTTTTACCATTTTAGTATGGAATCCTAAAAAATAATTATTTATTTATTTATTTCTAAACTAGCTGTCTGCCCGCGACTCCGTCTGCGGAGTGTCAGTAATTTCGTTAAAAAGTAGGTAGGTACAAATAAAATTTTCATTAAGTACGTATCATAAAGGGACAGACTTTCCAAAAAAATAGTAATGTTTCCTAACATTTGTTCGCTTTTTAGTGTTTGTTTAATTATTATGTGATTATGTATTACACGCAGCACATATACACTACATTCATGGCATTAATGCTTATTGCCAATACTTCATCACTCTTGACAAAATGGGGCTATCCAATATGCAGGGACATTAATCGTTGAAGAACTCTCCTATTACTTGGCGAAACTTCCATTTCACCACATTCATTAGGGGCTGTTCATTTATTACGTAAGACAATGTTAACCAATTTCTGACCCCCCCTCCCCCTACGTAAGAAAAAATAAGACATGGATGAACCCTCCCTCCTTTTTAATCTTACGTAAGATCAGTATCTACCAAAATTGCAAAGAAAAAGTAGCAAAATATAAAAACGCTTTAATTTTTGCTTGTTTTTGTGATCTTACGTAAAAACATCCTACCCCCATGTTAGAAAAAATAAGACTTGTTCAGACCCCTTCCCCCCTAAATCGTCTTACGTAATAAATAAACAGCCCCTTACAAATGATGGGCAAAAGTAGCGTGTTGTGAAATACTTATTATTAAGGAGTTCCGATGGTCATGTCTGGTCATTAATTTCACTTTACCAAATGGTGCTTTTGGAATGTAAGTAAATGTTCTTACAGAAGTTTGAAAATCGCTGTATAAGTCCTTTAAATGTTTGAAGGGTTCCATCAATTTACCTGGGATTCCATTATCAGAAAACTCATATTTTTTATTTAGTAGATTAGAAACCAATTTTCATATATCTAACTTCAAAAATAACCAAACTTAGGGGTCGTGTTTCCAAAATCACCGAAAGTACTCTTGGTTTGTAAGCAGTAGCTTAAATACCAATTTCGTTAACTTCAAGAATGACTTCATTCCCATTAAAACTTTCACCTTCCATTTCACCCACTTAGGGATAGTTTTTCGGAAATCACCAAATGTTTTATATTTTATTTGTTAACAGTGCCTTTTATACCAATTTCCACGTTTTTGACTTCAAGAATGACCGAACCACCATACAAATTTTAACCCCCCATTTCAGCCCCTTAGGGGAAGTTAATCCAAAATCACTGAAAGTGCTTTTTTTATTTCCTAATAGTAGCGAATATACCAAGTTCCACGTATCTAACTTGAAAATTGACCGAACTCCTATACAAATTTCTACCTCCCATATCACCTACTTAGGGGTAGTTGTTTCCAAAACCGCCAGAAGTTATATTTTTTATTTGTTAAGAATAGCCTTTATACAAATTACCACGTTTCTAACTTCAAAATTGACCAAACTCTCATACAAATTACCACCTCCCATTTCATCTCTTTAGGGGTAGTTAATCTAAAATAGTCAAAAGTAGTATGTTTTATTTGTACACAGTTAAGTAGCCTAAATACCAACTTTCACGTTTTTAACTTGAAAAACGACCAAACTCCATCATAAACTTTAACCCCCTATTTCGTCCCCTTAGGGGTAATTTATCCAAAATCACCGAAAGTAGTGTTTTTTATTTGATAACAGTAGTCTCTAGAGCAGTTTCCACGTTTCTAACTTCAAGAATGACCAAACCCCCATACAAATTTGAACCCCCCATTTCAGCCCCTTAGGGGAAGTTAATCCAAAATCACTGGAAGTTATTTGTTAACAGTAGCCTATATACCAATTTCCACGTTTCTTACTTTAAAATTGACTTAACTCCCATACAAATTTCCATCCCCCATTTCACCCACTTAGGGGTTGTTTTCCAAAATCACCAGAAGTTGTATTTTTTGTTATTTAACAGTAGCCTATATACTAATTTCCACGTTTCTAACTTCAAAATTGACCAAACTCCCATACAAATTACCACCCTCCATTTCATCCTCTCAGGGGTAGTTTATCCAAAATCGCCGAACGTTATTTTTTCATTTGTTTACAGTAGCCTATAAGTATACCAATTTCCGCGTTCCTAACTTGAAAAACGACCAAACTCCTATACAAACTTTAACCCCCCATTTCATCCCCTTAGGGGTAGTTTATCCAAAATCACTGAAAGTAGTGTTTTTTATTTGCTAACAGTAATCTCTATAGCAATTTCCACGTTTCTAATTTGAAAAACGGACAAACTCCCATACAAACTTTAACCCCCCATTTCTACCCCAAAGGGGTAGTTTATCCAAAATCGCCGAAAGTAGTTTTTTTTATTTGTTATTTTACGTATATGTAGCAAGTTTCGAAGGTCAAACTTCATTGGTTTTCATTTTATAGTTGTATGAATTCTAGTAATTTTAAACATAAAACCCTCTTTTTTGCGTTTTTGGATGAGATTAAAAATAAACACTGAAACAGGTATTTCTTTATTTTTATTAATAAGTATTTATTCTGAGTTTCATGATCATAGAACAATCTAAATTTGTTTTTTCATACAAACTTTACCCCCTCTTTTTACCCCCTTCTTCTAACATTTTCCAAAATTTTTATAGCCTAAATGTTATTCTGATGTTATTTAAATAGATTTATGAAAATTTCATCAATATCCGTTCAGTACTTTTTACGTGATGCTCAGTCAAACAAACAAACAAACAAACAAACAAACAAACAAACAAACAAGAATTTTAAAAATGGTTTTAATATGTTCAGTTACTTATTATAAATCGCCCTGATCGGTTTTTTTTTTAAATCTTCAATGTACAGACTTTTTGGTCTTAACGATTTTATTATATGTATAGATATATTTACATACTATATATTATAAGGTGTTTAAATTTTTTTCAGCACACAACCGACTTCGGGCATTTCTAAAAGCAATTTGTACAATCCGAAGTTTTTGAATAAGTACTTTAGTGAAGCGCTTTCTCAAACGAAGAAGTCTGAGGTAAGTTGCTATATTTTTAACCGACTCCAAAAAAGAGGAGGTTCTATGTTCGGATGTGTGTATGTTTTTTAGGGTTCCGTACCTCAAAAGGAAAAAAGGAACCCTTTTAGGATCACTTTGTTGTCTGTCTGTCTGTGTGTCTGTCAAGACCCTTTTTCTCAAGAACGCGGGGAGGTATCAAGTTGAAATTCACATCAAATACTCAAGTCTGCAATTCCTTAGCGCTGTAAAGTAATCAGGCTTCTAAGTCAACGCAATCAAAACATACGGCCGTTTATGCCGCATATTCAAGGGAATCAAAACCTATAGGGTACTTCCTGTTGACTTAGAATCATAAAATTTAGCAAGAAGCAATGTCTCAGAGCACAAGTAAAGGAAAAAATCCGAGAACCGTTAATTTGTAGTTACATCACATAATAACCTAACCGAGTTAAAAACCCCCGATATCAGCGCCTAAAAACCTTCTGAGCAATGAGCAAAACCTTTAACGGGCTCCAAGCACGTACATTTTCACTGGAGGGACTTCGTCACTAGAAGATTTCAAGAATTAAAAAATCAGATCCCCTCATCAACTAGAAAAGAGCTGATGATCTTCAAACGGCTGAACAGATTTTCATGAAACATGGCTAAGAACACTCGGGATAAAATTATCTATGACACAAAAAAAACTAAACGAAAATCGGTCCATACCACAGACAGATACACAGATACACAGACAGACACGTTAAACTTATAACACCCCTCTCTTTTTGCGTCGGGGGTTAAAAAAAAACCGGTCAAGTGCGAACTAACTAAGTCGACTGTACTTGATTACAGTCTGAAAATGTGCCAAATAACTCGATAAGCACGGCAGGCGCGCCGCGGCCCGGGGCCGCGCCCGCGACGAGTTCCACCACCAATGCGGAATGCAGAAAAACGCTGTAAGTATTTTTTCTACACACATACATATTGCCTAACAGCCATAGTACAAGCCTAGAGCTTAGTTTGGGACTAGGTCAATTTGTGTGAGATGGTCCCCTGATATTTATTTATTTATTTATTTATTATTTTATTTATTAACGGACTTCAAAAAAGGAGGAGGTTCTCAACTGGACTGTGTTGCTTTTTTTGTATGTTTGTTACGCGATTACTCCGTCAATTGTGGACCGATTTTGAAAATTCTAAGACTATGCTAAGACTTCTTTTCAAACTCCGGCCGTCCGTTCAGCGACTGCGAGAGAACAAAGTGCCATACATGCAAACGTTTAGGACAAATTACCCTCCTTTTTCAGCACTCGGGTTAAAAGGACTCCACAGAATTGCGCTCTGTGAGTGTGTCTCTTATGATCATGGTCACCCACGATGCGACAACTAGGCGGTCACCTGTCCACGTCACGTGACGATTCGTGAGGATCACGTAACTGGTGTTTACATTATGTGATGGCGTAGAACATCAACCTTGTGTGGCCATGTGTTGGTATCCACCAATTAGAATCGTTTATTTTCACAGCATAGCTCAGCTTAGCGCTGGTGGAATCGGGGAAGCTAATCAGCCTGAAGTACACTTGATTGCCCTTGGCCGGTATTGCATTTATGTTTTCTGCCGCGAGTAATATTGTTTATAACATTTGTGCTAACGTGAGACATAATCAAATATAACGGATAAACGGTTAACACGATTATAAGCCGGAACGATCCGACATGTGTAAATGTGAACGCACTCATCCCCTGATGAAGGACCCCTGACGAGTCCGAAACGTGTCGGATCGATCCGGCTTTTAATCGTCAGTGTACAGGATGCACAAAATGAAATTGCAGATTACTAATTATAGGTACATTTTAATTTCTTGTTCTACAAGTGGTTTTTAATATGCTACGCGCCCAACGCGCGCGCGTCTCGTACGATGGTCAGTTTTGCTCTGGCGCGCCGCCGCCTCCCTCTTCTCTCCCTCTCGCACATTGGTTGCGACGTCGTCGTAAACATCCTCCCCCCCTTTGGAAGATGCTGTAGCTTCTTTCAAGACCTTTTGATTATCTTCAGTTACAGGCAAGGGACAAACGCGGTTGATAGCTCGCCGCTCAACGCCACGATGAGTTAAGAAGTCTGCAACTCGAACTACTCCATCTGCTCCAGGGTAAGTACGCTGAACTCGTCCGAGTTTCCAGCTTAGTGGTGGTAGCTTTGATTCTCTTAAGACTACCATGTCTCCTTCTTGAAGATTTGGTTGATGTTTTCGCCATTTTGTACGCTGTTGTAATTCTGCTAGGTACTCATTTCTCCATCTGTCCCAGAATTGAACTCGAAGCTTCTCAATCAGCTGATACCTCGTGCGAATGGTCATGTCTGTGTTCTGCGAGCTCGGTAGTGACATCAGAGGCCGCCCGATGAGGAAGTGCCCTGGGGTTAAAGGAGAAAGGTCGCTTGGGTCAGGTGATAAAGGAGTTAGGGGTCGGGAGTTGAGGATCGCTTCAATTTGAGCAAAGAGCGTGCTCAACTCCTCGAATGTAAGACTAATGTTTCCTGCTATGCGTTTAAGATGATGCTTGGCGCTCTTTACACCGGCTTCCCACAGTCCGCCAAATGTAGGCGAATAAGGAGGACTGAAGTTGAATTTTATGCCTTCATTGGCCGCAAAATCGTTTACACATTTCAAGCTAGCGCGGAGCACTCTGCCTAATTCATTATTCGCCCCCACAACGTTCTTGCCATTATCGCAACAAATTTGATAGGGTTTGCCTCTCCTAGCAATAAATCTTTTAAGGCAAGAAATAAAGGCTTGAGTGGTGAGATCACTTACTGTTTCTAAGTGAACAGCTTTGGTAGAAAAACATACAAATATACATAAGTAACATTTTGTTACCCTGCTACCACGGCCTTTTTTGCTTGCGATCATGAAAGGGCCGGCAAAGTCAGTTCCAGTTACTTGAAATGGGTAAGCCTGAGTAACTCTACTTGAGGGCAGGTTGCCCATAAACGGCTGAGTGATTTCACCCTTCATTCTCACACAAATTATGCATTTTTTAACAATGCTTCTGGCTAGTGTTCTGCCACCAATGGGCCAAAATTGTTCCCTGAACGTACTGAGAAGCAGTTGAGGACCAGCGTGAAATAAGCGGATATGTTCACCTGTCATCAATAGTTTGGTGAAGTGATGTTTTGCACTTAATAGAGCTGGGTGTTTTGATTCATACTTAAGATTGGTGTTTTTTAGACGGCCACCTACTCTTAATATACCATTATCATCAATAAACGGAGCTAATTGAAAGATTTCCATATTTGACTTAAGTGATTTTCCTTGAACAAGAGTGTTTAATTCGAAATTAAAGGATTCGCCTTGGGCAGTTTTTATAAGGTAAGTTTGAGAATTATGAAGTTCAGTCTCATTAAGTGAACCTGTTAATTTGTTAGAATGCTTGCAATTATGAATAAACCTTAATATGAAGGCAAATATTCGCGTTAGTTTAGTTGAGTCTGAAAAACATTCAAACTGCACAAATTTAGGTTTACATTGTGTACAGTTCCGACTGTACATGTTTTTAGCTTACGTTGTGACCTACTTAAGGCCGCGCGAATTTACTTGTATTAGAAATAACATATCAAAGAGCAGAGCCAAATTGATACTCGTACGATAAACATCAACAGAAGGAACGCCCACTAATTTTACCTTATATTTTGAATATCTTTACTTAACTGTAATAAACCAGTTTTACTTCAACTTAACAACTTCGTTCTTTCAACAAACTCCAACACCCACAAGCAAGTGTAAGGGCTAACTGGCTCCTACATTTTATGGTCCTTCGAACAACCAAGGTAATTAGTGTTTTGTGTCTCTGTTGCGGCAGCGATTCGGTTTACTGGCTTCCCACCAGCGGGTTCCACCAGTGAATTGAGAAGGCGCATATGCCGTGATAAGAGTGCAACTACACTTTTTACCGCTAGCGACCGCCGTCCGGAGTACCTGTAGCGCCAACGACGTGCAGGAGTGAACAAGGGCGGGGAACAAGAAGCAAACCAGTGGAACTCAAGAACTATCGTCGGTTGGGAAGCAGGCAGCACTGAGAAAACTTCCAGAGTTGTTCACGCCACACTATTTCAACTTTAACTTGCAACTAACTAACTTAAGATGAAGCTTCAGCAGCAGCAGGCTAGTTTTGAAGCCATCAAAACTTTGTGTGTCAATTACAAAAAAGACAGCACTGCAAGAAAAACACATGATTATCTGAACAAGCGGCTATCATCTCTCGACGCCTCCTGGGCCGAATTTGAGAGTCTTCACTTAATCCTTGAAAAAGAAATTGAGGACAAGAACATTAACTACTTCTCGGAAGACATTTACGGGAGAACTAAAACTATGTACGAAACAACCAAGTCGGATATCATGCGGCGATTACAGTTACTAACAGAAGAAATCACTTCAGTCAAATTCGATTTGACGGGGTTGTTAACCGGAGATAACGACGATGACGTCATCTCACTACTGAACAGACAAGAGTGTAACTTTCGAGCTATAGACCATGCTATGTCAAAAATCGACATTGCAACGACCAGCAACGAAAAATGGGAGCTGGAAGACAACCTTAACATTTTAAAATCAAAGTGGTCGGAAATAGACAAGTTACACTGGGAGATAGATGGTGTTCTGAAAGGCTCTCACGAAACTTACTACAGCACATTTGCTGATATCGAACGCGAGCACGACCGCTTGCGAAAAGAACTTAACAGCAAAATCTGGTCAACAGCGCACTACCAGAAATCGGCGCCAAGAATTGAGATCCCTCAATTCTCGGGCAACTATAATCAATGGATTTCTTTTAAAGACCTTTTCATCGAAACCGTTCATAACAACCCAACTATAAACAACGCCCAGAAGATGCAACATTTAAAAACCAAACTTCGAGGTGAAGCAGAAAGATTGGTTCAGCATCTAACTATAAACGCCGAAAATTATACATCTTGCTGGGATATACTAAAGCAACGGTACGATAATCGACGCCTGCAATTTATTTCATTCATGAATACTATGATGCATCTGCCGGTTATTCAGCAACCAGACTCTTACAACATAAAGAAACTGCACGACGTTATAACTGAGTGTTTAAGTGGATTAACAAATATCGGCTTAGACACGACAACTTGGGACCCAGTCATAGTATATTTAATGACGCAGAAACTTGACACTGCTACACATAACGACTACGTAAAAGAGCTTCAAGACCATAGAGAAGTTCCAGCCTTATGTGACTTTTTAAACTTTCTTGAAAGCAAATTCATGGCGCTCGAAACCATGAAACGCACAAAAAAGGACCCCATTAGCCAGAAAAAACCGGTAATAACAAAATCATTCAATAAGGACTACCCAGCGAAGAAGCCTTATTTCAACAACTTTAACCCTAACTCAAAAATATATCATGCAGCATACGGAAAGTGCCCACTTTGCGATGAGACACACGTGTTGATGCAATGTCAGAAGTTCATTGATCTCAATATACCGCAGCGGAATATCACTGTTGCGAAACTACAAGTATGCAAGAATTGCTTATTCAGTCATGGCGGCATAGAATGCAAATCCAACAAAACGTGCAAGGAATGTAACTCGAAACATCACTCGTTATTGCACAATACTGACATGAAAAAACAACTATCGACTAGCTTCAAAAAATATAACTATGAGCCAAAACCATCTACTTCAACTCAACAAGCTTCTAATCATCACCTCGCCGCGAAAGAAATGGAAGTCTTGCTTACTACGGTTCAACTTCAGCTTCAGTCCTTCAACGGAACCTGGGTGAAACTTCGGGCTTTACTCGATCAGGGCTCACAAGTCAACCTTATAACGGAAAACGCCGCACAACTGCTAAAACTACCCAGAAATAAATTAAATGCAACGGTATCTGGAATAGGAGACTTATCTGGCAACTGCAAAGGCAAAACGCAACTAACATGCAAGTCTCTACACTCCGATTACGTATTTAAAACAGAAGCGTTAATTCTTAACAAAATAACCAACAATTTGCCCAATGCCACGTTCAAGAAAAGCAACTGGTCGCACTTGGAAAATTTAAAACTAGCCGACGCCGACTATAACGTGTCGCGCCCCGTGGATCTGCTTCTCGGCGCAGACATCTACGCTGACATCATCATGGACGGTGTACTGAAAGGCGATCAACAGGCTCCTATAGCTCAACAAACGCACTTGGGATGGATTCTTTGCGGAAAATTGATAACTTTCAATTGCCATGTAACACTAATAAACATGAACGAGCTAACTAAGTTCTGGGAAAACGAAGACATAACTCAGAACAACGAAGACATCCCGATTAACGATGAATGCGAAGAATACTATAAACGAACAGTGCAGCGAGGATCCGATGGAAAATATATAGTAAAAATGCCCTTAACTCCAAACTTTGAAAAAAAACTGGGAAACTCGAAACAGATAGCCATCTCGCAATTTCTTCAACTAGAAAAGAGACTGCAGAGGCAAACCAAACTCGCAAATATGTACAAAGAATTTATAAAAGAATATTCTGACCTTGAACATATGAAACCTACAACTTCAACTTCAGCTCGTGACTGCTTCCTACCGCATCACGGCGTACTTAGAGACAACGCTACTACAACGAAACTAAGGGTTGTTTTTAATGCATCGCAAAAAACATCCAGTGGCTATAGTTTAAACAGCTTACAACAAAAAGGTCCTAACCTACAGACGGACATACAAGCACTAATCCTGAAATGGAGATCTTACAAATATGCTTTTACAGCTGATGTGGAAAAAATGTATCGGTGCATTTGGATCTCTGCAGACCAACAACAACTTCAGAAAATTATATGGCGAAACTCGCCCTCTGAGATGCTGCAGGAGTATCAGTTATGTACCGTAACTTACGGGACGAAGAGCGCCCCATGGCTTGCCATAAGAACACTTAAGCAATTGGCAATGGACGATGGACATAAATATCCAGCAGCTGCTGAAATACTTAAGAACGAATTCTATGTCGATGACCTAGTCAGCGGCCACAACTCGATGAAAGAAGCCAAACAACTACAGCAATCATTGATAAAATTGCTTCAAGGCGGCGGTATGAACTTGAGAAAGTGGTCAACAAACCACTCGTCCTTGACCGAACATTTAACTGAAGATCAAATATCAAAAGGAAAAACATTCGACTTCAAACATGAAGAGTTCATGAAAACTCTGGGACTCAGCTGGAACCCTAAAACGGATACTTTCATGTCCAACTGGGACTTGGATAAAAATACTAAATATCCACTAACAAAACGAATCCTATTATCTGAAATATCACGCCTTTATGACCCACTAGGCTGGTATAGTGCTGTGACCGTGACAGCCAAACTACTATTTCAACGAGTCTGGATCAGTAAACTTACTTGGGACGAAGTCTTACCGAGCGACATCCAAGAAGAATGGCTGAAACTGAAAGCTGAATTACCGCTAATAAGTAACATCCAACTGAAAAGATGGATTGGCGGAACAACGAAACAAGTTGAACTTTTGGGCTTTTGTGATGCAAGTGAAAAGGCATTTGCTTGCGTCATTTACACCCGTGTCAAGAATGAAGACGGACAGTCACAAACAACGCTATTAACGGCTAAAACCAGGGTTAGCCCCTTATCGCAAAAAACAACTTTGCCGAAACTTGAACTGTGTGGAGCACTACTACTATCTCAACTCATGAAGAAAGTCATCGAAGCATATAAGGATTACGAAATAAACATAAAAGCATGGTGCGACTCTCAAGTGGTCTTAGCGTGGTTGCAAGGAGATGTAACACGTTGGGAAAAATACGTCGCCAATCGAGTAACTAAAATAAAAGAAACAATACCGTCGGAAAAATGGCATTACATCAAATCCGAGAAAAACCCAGCAGATTGTGCTACAAGAGGAATGTACCCGAGCAAACTAATTCATTTTGACCTCTGGTGGCACGGACCATCAATTCAAGAAACTGATGAAAAACAAACAACTGCAAACATGACATGTCATTTTACAACTAACATCGGAACTATAAAACAGGAAGAGGAAACCCTAGCATCAAAACACAATGATGATTTTATTAACGAGTTGTTAGAAAAATACAGTTCGTTAACACGAGTAATTAGAGTCACCGCATGGATATTGCGAGCCACTGCAAAATTACGCGGCAAACAACAACATGACACCGCCTACCTAACTACAAGCGAATTGTTGGCGGCTGGCGAGTTAGTCACTCGACACGCTCAAAGATCGGCATTCCCGATGGAATATAAATTACTATCAAGAAACAAGCTTATAACCAAAAATAGCCCTACATACAAGCTACAACCCTACCTAGATGAAAAAGGAATCATTCGTGTTGGTGGTCGACTAAACTACTCTAACTTACCTCCAGGGATGAAAAATCCCATATTACTTCCCAGAAAGGGACGACTGACTCACCTTGTTATTAATCACGGGCATGTATCAACCTTACACGGCGGAGCGCGATTAGCACTTAACTTCATAAGGCAGCGTTATTGGATCCTCGGCGGCAACAGGGCTGTAAAAAATCAACTGCAAAAATGCATACGCTGTTTACGCTTCAAACAATCTGACCATCACCAACTGATGGCAGACTTACCACGGCAGAGAATTATCCCCACAAGGCCATTCACGAACGCTGGAGTTGACTTCACTGGAAACGTGGAAGTTAAAATCAACAAAGGAAGGGGTGTAAAAACGTCAAAGGGATATATAGTTGTGTTCGTGTGTTTAGTCACGAAAGCGGTGCATATAGAACTTACCTCCGACATGAGCGCTGAAACATTCCTCGCTGCTTTCGAACGCTTCTGTGCAAGGCGTGGCACGCCAAAGCACGTATATTCAGACTGCGGAACTAACTTCGTTGGAGCATCCAAGTATCTACGGAATCAGTTTGAAGAATTCAAACAAATGTTGAACAAATCAAGTTTCTTTGATGAGATAGGTAAACTGGAGGTAGAGTGGCACTTCAACGCCCCCGCGTGGCCCAGCGGGGGAGGAATCTGGGAATCAGCCGTAAAATCCCTGAAATACCATTTACGAAGAGTGCTCGGAGAGCAAAAGCTAACTTTCGAGGAGTTCACCACGCTGCTGACCAAAATTGAAGCATGCCTTAACTCAAGGCCACTCTGCGCTCTCACCGAAGATCCTGACGAATATTTTAACTGCTTAACACCAGGACATTTTTTGACTGGCTCTCCTAGTATGTCAATACCCCATTCGGATCACAGTGACATCAGAAACATCGACTTGCGTCAACGGTGGCAACTTACTGAACACATGATGCAACGATTTTGGAAAAGCTGGTCCAGTGATTATTTATCACAACTACAACGTCGAAGCAAATGGAACAAACCAACAAAAAATATTAAGGTCGATGATATCGTGCTAGTCAAAGAAGATAACCTGCCACCAGGGAAATGGGCCATGGGTCGTGTAATCGACGTTCATCCGGGGGCCGACGGTTACGTTCGAGTGACTACAATTAAAACCAAAACCGGAACCCTCAAGCGCCCTGTCGTCAAACTCGCACCTCTCCCACTCGATACAACAAATGAAAAATACGAAGAAAAACAACCACAACTAAACGAGAAGAGACTCCAAAACAATCAGAAGAAAACTTCACGAACTGCGCAAAGAAAAAATACGAATAAAAAATGCCTATTGACTTTGTTTACAAGTTTGATAACGATGTGCGCACTGACAGCTAACGCGCAGGCGGCGTACGTGCCAACGTCGGCTCGTATTACGCCACTGGAATCCGAGCGGCCCGTTTACTACGATACAATGGGAAAAATACAAGTCATACATGATAAATGGACACTACTTTTATTCTACAACTTAACCAACTATTGGGAAGGATCGAATCGCATGGCGATCTACTTGAACGGAGTGAGCAACTGGTGTCATAAAATAGACCCAAAATACTGCAACACCACTTTAAACCAACTATACCATGAAATGGAACAACTACAATACTACAACACCATTTTACTCAGCCCACACAAGCATCTGTCTGATAGAAGAAAGCGAGGATTAATAGACGGAGTAGGATACCTAACTAACGACTTATTCGGGATTCTAGATCAACGATTTGCTGAAAAATATAAAAGCGACATAAAGGCCGTCCAGAACAACGAGAAATATTTACTTGAACTCATAAAAAACCAAACATCTGTCGTCGAGCTGGAAAACAAGATTTTGAAGAAAAGCGAAGCCAACATCAAACGCCAATTCGACATCATAGAAAACTTCATGAATCAAACCAATAGCAACTTCGCAAAGGTTGAATCAACAATGATGGCCATCAGTTACTTCAATTCCGCAGCTTTTTCGGCATATCTCCTGCTCAACAATTTGAAGAACGTCCAAGAAATGCTCTTCACCTCATTAACCGATGTTTATAAAGGACGCATAGACATACACCTTGTAACACCGGTCAACTTAATTGAACAAATGAATGTAATAGCAGGAAAACTACCTAGAACATTATCTCTACCAGTGGATAACATACGAGAGGACATCAAGGACCTTTACAAATTACTTTATGTAAAAGCTCGAGTCACCGACAGCTTTTTCTTGTTTGAAGTACACATACCGCTGATTTCCGATGAAGATTTTACTTTACAGCGAGCGATCCCGTTACCAATGAAAACGAATAGAGGGACCGTCAATGTGCAAACCAGTTCAAGATACATCGCCGTTAACTTTCACAAGAATACATATATTTCATTGAAAGAAGAAGATCTTAAACAATGTGTTCAACTAAAACTTGACAACTTTATATGTAACAAAAATCTACCAGTGTTCAACCTGCACAACGATAACATCCCCTGCGAGGCGAAGCTAATAGGTCATCGCACGACGACTCCATGTGACGTCACGAGTACGTCATGCAACGACGCTTGGATTGAGTTGCATTCGCCAAACGCTTGGCTAGCAATTTGTTGCGATACATGCACACTACGAGTGATATGCGAGGATGACATTACGTCACACATTATGACGTCGTCCGGAATAGTAACTCTACCCCAGGGTTGCGTTCTGCAATCAAAATACTTAACAATTCACTCACTCAGTCAATACAATAGCAAAATCAAGATGGACTACGACATCAATATACCGACACTGACATCATCAATTAATCAGATCGCAAATATAACGTATCACAGCGCACCACAGCTGTTCCTCACCAAGGGGCTAAATGAGGATACAGAACGCATCGACGAAACTCTAATCGACCTAAAGAAGAACGAAGAAGGATTGCCATCCGAGATGACCAGTCACGACATACATCAATACGCCATCAGCTACTTTCTTTTATCTGTAGCCATCGTTGCTGTTACTCTGTGGGGAGTGGGAAGGTATACCTCCCTCTGTTCAAAATCAAAAAAACGCAAACAATGCTCACTGCAATCAGTGAAGCCACATTATGAGGATATTGAGCTTCAACCGATACCTAAAAAGAGAAACCTCACCCGAGGAACACCCGGACAGGAGCCGCGCCCACGGCCGCACAGCGCGACCAAGGACAACGTCGCGTTCGACTTCGATTAAATTAATTTTTATTACGTGTAACATTGTAATGGCATTTCCTTCTATTGACAATTATCTTTTAACTTTTCTCTTCTTTTGGGGTTGCCAATATGTACAGTTCCGACTGTACATGTTTTTAGCTTACGTTGTGACCTACTTAAGGCCGCGCGAATTTACTTGTATTAGAAATAACATATCAAAGAGCAGAGCCAAATTGATACTCGTACGATAAACATCAACAGAAGGAACGACCACTAATTTTACCTTATATTTTGAATATCTTTACTTAACTGTAATAAACCAGTTTTACTTCAACTTAACAACTTCGTTCTTTCAACAAACTCCAACACCCACAAGCAAGTGTAAGGGCTAACTGGCTCCTACACATTGAGTGTGATGAATAGAGATCAGTTCTGGCAACTCCCCTGACTGATTAGGACTCTTACATTGAGGCCACTCAGATTCATTTTTTAAAAGGAATGATGGACCTGTCCACCATATTGTCAAGTTTACCAGTAGTTGGGGTTCAACACCTCGAGAAGCCAAGTCTGCTGGGTTTTCAGAGGTACAAATTGTATGAGTTATATGCTTTAAGAGCTGTCGATCATAGGCCTGAGTTTCTAGAGTACGTCAAAATTTATTCTAAAGAGTTCAAGCAGCTTTGTGCTGCTGCGAAGTCTGAGTATTTTTCTAATAAGATTTGTAACTCTGACAACAAGATTAAAACCGTCTGGAATGTAATTAACACTGAAACTGGTAAAACTAGAATTAGAGACCCGCACTACAGCCTGCAAGTTGAAGATACTCTAGTAAGCTCGGACCTTGATGTAGCTAAAGAATTTGAGCGGTTTTTTACGAACATACCTTTGGCAACCACTAAATCTTTACTATCATCTCCTGATAAGGCTGAAACATTATTAAGATCCAATGTGAAGGAATGCCCAAATTTGTTTAAATTCCATCATATCACCTCAAAAGACGTGATTAAAACGTTTAGGTCTCTTAATATCAAAAAGACTGAAGATCTTTGGGGCCTCTCTGTTTCAGTACTACACTCCATTATAGAGTCAATTGCGCCTTACCTAGCTACTATGTTTAACAAGTGTGTCGATGTTGGAGTATTTCCTGATCTGATGAAACACAGTAAGATCATTCCCTTGTTTAAGTCAGGAGCAAAATCAGACCCCACAAATTTTAGACCTATTTCGATACTACCAGCATTAAGTAAAGTTTTTGAGAAATTAATTCTTAATCAAATATCCTCACACTTTAATAAATATAAGCTACTTCATAGCAGTCAATACGGATTTACCAAGGGACGGTCTACAACTGATGCCGGTTCTACTTTGGTGAAACATATCTTTGATGCCTGGGAAAAATCACTAGACGTAATCGGAGTTTTCTGTGATCTGTCCAAGGCATTTGATTGTGTTGATCATGTTACGTTAGTGCGTAAGTGAAGCTACTATGGCATCAAAAACATTGCACTAGATCTTATTACATCTTACCTTGCTCACAGAACTCAGCGGGTAGACATTAACAGAACACAATCTTCTGGGTCATCTGTTGCTATGGGAGTGCCTCAAGGCTCTATTCTGGGTCCGTTCTTGTTTTTAATCTATATTAACGATCTCCCATTTGTAGTGCGCGAAAAACACGAAATAGTCTTGTTTGCTGACGATACTTCACTTATATTTAAAGCGGATAGGAAACAGGATAATTTTAATGAAATTAATGATGCGTTATCCACAATTGTTGACTGGTTTACGGCCAATAACTTACTTTTAAATGCCAAAAAAACTAAATGTATTAAATTTTCATTGTCTAATGTGAAGCGAGTGAATGCAGCTAGTATAAGACTGAAGGATGAGACACTGGAATTCGAAGATAGAACAGTATTTCTAGGTGTCACTCTGGACTCAAAACTGCAATGGAGTGCGCATATACCCACACTTGCAGGTAAACTTAGTTCAGCGGCTTTTGCGGTAAAGCGAATCCGACAACTTACTGACGTCGAGACGGCGAGACTTGTGTACTATAGTTATTTCCACAGTGTTATGAGTTATGGAATTTTGCTGTGGGGAAAAGCGGCTGACATCCAGACCATCTTTGTATTACAGAAGCGGGCTGTACGTGCTATATATCAATTGGGGTCTCGTGTTTCGCTTAGGGATAAATTTAAAGAAATCAATATTCTTACAGTCGCGTCGCAGTATATCTTTGAGAATATCATGTATGTACGCAAACACATACATGAGTTTAGGCATAACCGCGACGTTCATAATTTAAATACTAGAAATAGGGATAAGCTCGCTCTTCCAGGTCACCGTCTCCGTAAGGTAAGCACTTCGTTTGCGGGGAACTGTGTACGTTTCTACAATAAGATACCATCTGATATCGTCAATATGCCGTTCAATAAATTTAAGTCTCACATCAAGCGCTGCTTGATGGGTAGGGCATACTATACTGTAAATGACTTCATTGGTGACCAAGATGTATTTAAGTAGTGTCTAGGCTATTACTTATCTGTCTGTCTGTCTGCAAGGACTTGTTCAGTTAATTATTCTAGGTATGGCTTTTGACGAAGAGACCTCGTCGTGTTGTTCTCCTAGTCATTACATTTAGTGTAACGTATTTGACCTTACATTTGTAATGTTTTCATTTGTGCTAGTTCTAATAATTAATATTTGTTACTTTATTACCTTGTAATGTAACTTACTTTTAAGTATTATTGTATTTTATATTGGAAAAAATGACCTTCTGCTGGAGTTTCTTGCGGTGCTTCTTCTCCGCAATGATGGTCTTGTCCGAAGCGCTGGTAGATTCACTCTATATTACTGACGTGTAAAAGAGCCCGTATGTGGCCAATTTACTGAATAAATATTTGAATTTTGAATTTTGAATTTTTCGTCAGTGGGGACATGTCTCCATGCTTTTCTATCTGTCAATTCGTGAATTTCGTTAATCCTGTTGCAAACAAATGCTTTTAAGAGTTTTGGCTGAGTCTTTATCCAACCTAGTGTTATCGTTGAATCAGACCAAAAAGTTTTTGAGTGTAATTCACACCGAAGGGCTTCGTTGACCTTGGCTGTTAGTCGAGCACCTAACAAGGCCGCACAAAGTTCGAGCCTTGGAATAGTAACGGGCTTCAAAGGTGCTACACGAGTTTTTGAACATAATAATTTGCAACTTACTAAACCATTGCTATCTATGGAACGTAGATATATACAGGCAGCATAGGCGTCCTTAGAAGCGTCCACGAAACAATGAAGCTCTATGATGACAGAAAATGGACTCAGTACAAACCTCGGGACTGAAAGTGATAGAAGAATGTTTAGACTGCTTATCATTTTTTCCCAAGTGTTAGCAATGTCCCTTGGAACTGCCTCGTCCCAATCAAGTTTGAGTTGCCACAACCGTTGTAACAGAATTTTTAAAGTAATTGTACATGCACTGAGCAAGCCTAAAGGGTCAAATATTTTACAAGTTTTTGACAAGATAACTCGTTTTGTTATTTTCGTTTGTTTTACATCTTGATCTAAGTTAATTTGAAACTTTAAGGCGTCATTGTTAGATGCCCACAAAACTTCTAGAACACTGGATTCTTTTGATAGGTTAAGATAATCAGATTCGATTGTTTCATGGAAAATTTGCGGACAATTTGTTCTAAATTTATGTATAGGAAAACAAGCGGATGCTAATATCTCAGTGACCGTTTTATGTATGAGAGCAAGATCACTTTTTTTTGAGGCGCCTGTCAAAAGGTCATCGACATAAAAATCGTTTTTTATGACTTGGGATATTAATGGATCTGAACACTCTGTGGCTAGTTGAAGAAGACATCTAGTACTTAAGTAGGGTGCAGATGCAGTTCCGTAAGTTACGGTGTTTAGTTGTAATGTCTTAAGAGGCGTGTTTTCCTCATCTCTCCACAGAATGAGTTGAAGATGTCTTTGCGATTCATCTATCATTACTTGTCTGTACATTTTTAAAATGTCTCCAGACAGTACATATTTATGTTGGCGAAAACGAATCAGGATATTGAATAATTCGTCTTGTACTACTGGACCAACATATTGTATGTCATTTAAGGATTTACGTGAAGTGGATCTGGCTGACGCATCATATACTACGCGGAGTTTGGTAGTTTCTCTGTTTTCTTTAATAACTGCATGATGTGGCATAAAATACCCGAATTGAGGCCGTTCGATTTGATTTAAGTGACCCAATTCTTCATATTCGTTAATGAATTTACGATACTCCTCTTTTAAGTGAGTGTTTTTGTTAAGTTTTCGTTCAAGACTATAGAAACGCTTCTCTGCTATTTTAAAGGAATCACCAAGCGATTTTTCTGGAGTTTCTTTTAATGGCATCATGACTGAAAATCTACCGTCATCAAGACGCTTGGTGGTTGCAGTAAAATGTCGTTCACAGAATTCATCATCAGGTGACATGGTCGGTTTTGAATATGGAAGTTCCTCGAGAGTCCAAAACTTTGTCAACTGATCACTTATTTCCTTGGTAAAGTTGCAATGAACTGTTTGTCTTTCTTTAAAATTGTTAGTATTAAGAGGACCTGCCACTAACCAGCCTAACTTTGTGTCTTGAAGAGTTGGCTTGTTGGGTCCTAGTTTTATTTTATTGCCTGATAATATTTCAAAAAATATTTCAGCACCCAGTAACAAATCAATTTCTGAAGGGCAGAAAAAATTAGGATCCGCCAGTTGAATGTCTTTTGGTAGGTTAAGGTCTACAACATTGATTAAGGCGTTTGGTAAAAAACCAGTTATTTCAGGCACCACCAAACAGTTAAGATGTGCGTCAAAACGGTTTACTCGCGAGTGTATAGTTATTTCACAGCTTTCGTATATGGGCATTTTTGAGTTGTTTATACCGGAGATACATAGTGTATCCGTACCCTTATTTATGAGACCCATTTTTTCTTTAAGGTGTGCTGTTATCAGGGACGACTGACTGCCCGCATCCAGTAAAGCACGGGCGAGAACAGTACATTCATTTTTAGGATTAATTACTTCGACTAAGGCAGTACCCAATAGAACTTGACTTGAAGACTGAGCCTGAGCTGATAGCGAAGCAGGTATGTAGCTGCAATTATGCAAGGTTGTTTTTGTTTCAGATACATTTTGATCAACATGTAAAAGCGTATTATGTTTTTTCCTGCAAGTTCTGCAAGATCCCAACAGGCGGCATTCGTTAGTGGCATGACCTCTTCGCAAGCAGTTCGAGCAAAGGTTTCGTTTTAAGACTTCACTACACCTTTGTTCCGCAGTTAATTGCTTAAAGGAAGAGCAGTCGGTGATTCGGTGTGGCTGATTACAGAATGGACACGTGAATGATGGCTGGCTGCCAGAAGAGGTCACAAAGCTTTTCGCTGTTTTATTGTGATAAGGTTCTTTAAATTTATTTTCTGTTTTCTTATAATTATTAAAAACTGGCTTATAATCGCGTTTGTCGCCTCCATTGTCAGCCAGAGTCTCCAGAATATCTGCACGATTGCGAAGAAACTGCATAAAATCAGACAATATGGGTAAGTCTTTTAAGTTATTTTTATGTTCTTCCCATTTGCCAAAAGTAACAGGATCTAATTTGGTTGAAATTAGGTAAATAATAAGAACATCCCATTTATCAGTGGGCTGGTCTAAATTATTAAGAGCCCTGAGGTTCTTGGACACATGATCTACAAGGAACCTTATTGACTTATGAGACTCTCTTGACATGGAGGTTATTTCAAATAACGCTTTTAAGTGGTTATTTATAAGCACCTTTTTATTGTCAAACCGATCACAAATTAAGCTCCATGCAACTTCGTAATTCTTTGACGTGAATTCTATAGATTTAATGATTATTGCTGCACTGCCTTCTAAGGAGGATCGCAAATAATGAAATTTATTTATGTTTGAAATTGAATCGTTTGAATTTATTAAAGAGTCAAACATGTCCCGAAACTCTAGCCATTTTAAGTAATTTCCGTCGAAAGTAGGTAATTTAATCGTGGGCAGTTTAACATTGTTTAGGGTTTGTCGATGGCAGTGGTCGGAGCATGTCGATTCCGCAGTGTGTAGAACAGCACTACTTACCATTGTATGTTTACTAATGCACGAATCAACGACAGTTTGGGCGAGCGATATCGTTTCGTAATAGGAATTTTCAAAGGCAACAAGTTCACTGTCATCATCACTATTTGACAGCATTTCAATTTGAGACTGAATTTCATTAAACTCAAACATTAAGTTCTCAGTTTTACTTAACCTAAGTTTTAATTCCTTTGCTTGTAAGTCACTGATGTTCTCTATTTTAATTTTATGAATTGCGCTTAAATACTCCTTGAATCTAGTTAGACGACCTTTTATCGCGCCGCGTGCCCTTACTAACTCTTTCAACTTAGTTTTATCACTTTCAGATAAATTGCTAGGAAAACCCCCACTTTTTTCATTTTCATCATTAGGCATCTTGTTTAGGCGAAATAATCAATCAAGCAAAATAAATGTGCACCAAACCAGTCCGAACGTAAAAAAACGGTTGACGGCCGCGCAGACACCGCGGAACACGGTGCAGCACGGAGGCACAAGTCACGACACGGCACGGTGTGACAGCGTCCGCCGTCCGCGCACCGCGCTTCGCGCGCGACTCGGCACCGGGCACGTTGACCTTTGTACTATCGAGCTGGCCAGCGATCCTTCTTTCGCGAGCGCACGATGCGTGAACGATTTTTCTGGAATGTTTTTACAAATACCGCTCAGATACAAATTCCTAATAACCTTTATGGTAAAAAGTGCTTTTCTCATTACCTATTTGTATTTAAGTGGCAATAATGAAATTGGAAGTAGGAATTTGCGTGGTTACAAATTGAATACTAGGTTCCTATTACCTAGATATTTGAATGTAGATGCGGGCAATATCTAAAAGGAATATTGTGGTTCAATATGTTCAATACTGATAAATAAACGTAAATTTGTGCACTTATTGTACCTCGGTATTTAGGTATTTTACGTATTACGTGTTAAGTTGACTTTATTAATAGGTATTTCACAAGTTATTCACAATAGTCATAGCTCACTCAATTATTGAGTAGTTAACTAATCATTAAATTAAGTAAGTTAGGTATTAAGCTGTAAAATTAAGAGCTTACCAAATTAAGATCTAAGTAAAGTATGGAAGGGAAGTAGGTAATTTAGGTTTCCTTGGTTGCATTTAAAGAATAAAGTGCAAATACCTTAGTTGAATAATAGGTGTAGCAATTGTTTTGGAGCAGCAAATCTTTATGATTATGATGGTAGGTACGAGACGGCTGGCAATTAGCTTATGATGCATTCACTTATGTTTATTTACGAGCAGGCCTTGCATAAATTAAGGCATGAAAACGATAGCATTGAATGTTAGTTTTAAGAAAATAAAGAAATTGTGGCTTATTGATATTATTAAGCGAATGCAACAAGTCGGTGATTAAGACAGCCAGCAACTATAAAACTGGAACACTCGGTGTGCAAAGCACAAAAAAGATAAGTACTTACTTATTGCGAGTTTGCACTACGGCACCGAGTGCAAGCAAGAAACAATAATCCCAACACGTTGGAGCAAATCACACACACGCAAATTAAAGAGGGAAGGGAATTGTAAGGAAGTTATAGGAAAGAGCACTCCCCTGCCTGAATGATGAACACGACGCGTAATGGCCGCAGACCGCCTCCTCGTGGCGAATGATAGGCACGTTCGTATTTCCGACTAGGTGTTACTTCACAGGGCAGACTCCACCTTCTTTGTCCTGTCACGGTCGCCACTTTTTGTACAGGATGCACAAAATGAAATTGCAGATTACTAATTATAGGTACATTTTAATTTCTTGTTCTACAAGTGGTTTTTAATATGCTACGCGCCCAACGCGCGCGCGTCTCGTACGATGGTCAGTTTTGCTCTGGCGCGCCGCCGCCTCCCTCTTCTCTCCCTCTCGCACATTGGTTGCGACGTCGTCGTAAACAGTCAGTGATAACCGTTTCTCCGTTATATTTGAGTAATACTGTTCCTGCAAATTATCTTGAATCTCGGATAAAATCAGTTTCGACAATTTCCTCAATTTATTCGGTCGCCAAATATATAACGATTATTTTATAAAACAACAGCAGGATCTCCAGTGAGACTAGGCACAGGATCGTCGCGCTGAACCACGAGGGGCTGAGCGTTTCGGAGATTGCCGACGAACTTGGGACTACCGTAAGTTAGCAACCAACTAATCAAATATTACTGGTGGCTCTGTGAGCTGTAGACCTCTCGACAAACTTAACTTTGCCGTTGGATAACTGTTATCCCCATACATCGAGATAGCTCGCAGTCAGTTTACCAACACCACAAATAAGTTTGTAATCGCAAAAACCCCCATATCGCCATTTTGAAAAATATCGAAAAAGCTGAATCGACAAAAAAAAATCCATATATTATCGAACTTGCTCACTAAATTTCACGAGAATCGGTTGACAAATTCGACCTGTAGAGGAGAACAATCGAATATACGAAAGCATTTTTGCCCAAGCTTTTGCGTTCGCTCGGTCAAATAGATTTTCCTATTTTTACTCAAACATTTTTTTTTTCTATGTCTTCAATCTTTATCATCAAGCCACGAAGCACTTAACTTTTTTATTACATTAGATTTTTAAAAAGTTTATCAAAATTTTTGTTTTGTAACAAGCTTTATATGCCGACTATATTTTTGGCGCAGTCATTATCTGCCTACGAGACCTAAGTAACGAGCCCAAACTCTGTGCGTCTACGTTAAGTACAACGGAGATCCTGTTGCCACCTTCCGACTCCATCACCAGATCAGTTTTTGCATTGGCATTGGGTTTACATATAATATATTCCAAACTTCAACACATACTTCATACTTCATCGATAACTGGTTCAAAATTAAACAAAACAACATACAAACAAACAAACATGTAAAGCTAATTTATCTACACACATATCATAAGTCCTCTATAATGCGTTCAGAATCCGTTGGCAATGACCAGCGTTACAACAATCAATTTAACTATCATATTTTCTTATCTGTAGCAGTAACATAATGTTCTTATAACGATATAACATTTGATAAAGTTATGAGTTTCAAATTTCGAACAGCTTTGAAAAACAAAACAATTTTATTTGACCTCAATTCTTATATCATTCGAGATGACATTTAATTCGAAATGAAATGTCAATTGCATACAATTTTGACAAATCTTGTATGTTACTTGATAATTTGATATCGAACGATATGATAGTAGAGGCCGACTCTAGATTGTCTCTGAATTTAAAAAAAAATTGTTGTTGCCGCCATTTTTGACGTTCTAATAAATTTGATCAATGCCGGCTATGCCGGTCGTAACATGCGGTTCCTGAACACATCATAGAGAGCTTATAATATGTATGTAGATAAAATAGTGTATGTAACTGTACATAGTTAGGCATTAAAACACTCGTGTGATGCTATTATGAAACTCGCCTCTCGGCTTGTTTCATAAACACACACTCTTGTTTTAATGCGTCTCATTATGCACCGGTCACATAAACTACTATAAAATCTTCAACCACATCCACTATTACTCAACCTAACTCAACCTTATTTCTCATGATCACCAGTCTCACCAGACCACTGTCACTGACGAATCCCTTACTATTTTAGCGGAATACCGTGAAGCTATGGCTTAAAAGATGGAAGCTCGAGGGACACCTTTTCAACCATGTGTCAGTAGGACGGCCGCGCTGCACCTCGCTGCGGCAGGACATCAAGATGTTAAGACAGGCGCGCGAGCAGCGGTCGCTGAACACCGCTCTCTTCGCGGAGGACTTCGGCATGTCCCCCGCCACGATCCGGAGGAGACTCGCCGAAGGAGGCCTGCGGAACTTAGTCCCATCAAAGAAACCGGCGCTCACTTCCAGACACAAAACCCTACGGCTAAAATTTGCAGCGGAACATTTGAACAGGAATTTCGACGACGTTGTTTTTGTGGATGACAAAGTATTCTGTTCGAATGACAACGGAAGGCTGAGTCTATTGCGCCCCGGAAACATCTCGTCCAGATATACTCGTAGAACGTTAGACGGCCAAAGTGGCCCGATCACCATATGTTTTTGGGGATGGATGTCCGCAGGCGGACCGGGAGAGTTGGTTGAAATTCCGGGACGTTTAAACGCCATCCGTTATAAGAACATTCTGGAAGAATCGTTTCTGCCTACAGCGGAAATTATCTTCCCAAACCAAAACATTACGTTCGTGCAAAATCAAAGCGCTTTCCACAACTCACGGTTTGTTCAATTGTGGATAAATGAACAATCAAATCTAACGTTGTTGAAGATGCCTCCGCATAGTCCCGATTTGAACCCACTTGAGAACCTCTGGGGAAAAATAATTCAGGAATGGGATCCTATCCCTAACCAGTACAAGGACATAGACGCGTTGAGGGCTCATGTCCTCCAAGCATGGGAGTCCTTCAGAGGGCAAAGTTTTTGTCGAGATTTGGTCGGTTCGATGCGAAAGCGTCTACGAGACGTTTTAAAAGCTGAGGGGGGGTATACAAAGTATTAAATTTACTATTTATTTTATTACTAATTAATTAGTATTTACAGTGCCATAAATTGTTGTTTTTAATCAGGGTTATTTGCTGTTTTCATTTGTTTTATTTAACAAAATTCTTAATTATGGTCGGTTTTAATTTAAGTTTCATCAAGTTCCTTGCGGAAAATTTAGTTTGGTTATTTGTACCTAAAAAAAAATTTTAACAAAAAAATAAAACCGTCTTCAAAAACCTACTAAAAAGCGTTAAATAAAAACCAGCCTCATAGGAGTCCTAGGAATAGCCTATTTAGTGCCGAATAGGTACATAGAATATATCCAAGCCGGTGTCAAGTAGGTATACACAGTAGCAATGACACCATGATTCTTGCCACCGACTTCGATATATTCTATGTACCTATTAGGCACTAAATAGGCTGTTCCTAGGACTCCTAGGAGGCTGGTTTTTTTCGCTTTTTAGTGATGCATCTAATATTATTATGTGATAAAATGTGATAAACTATAGCACATAAACACCACATTAAGAAACAATAGCCTAATACCAATCTCTCATCACCCTTAATAAAATGTCGCTGCCCAAGATGCAGGGCCGTTAATCATTGAGGAGTTCTCCCGGTACTTCACCATCAGTTGCACTTCACCATATGTGTTATAATGAGTATAAAATTAGCTTCATATTCTTAATAAAGAAATCTCATTGCTGGCGTCAATCACTTACGACTAAGCAGTGCCGGTGGTCACCTCTGGTCTTCATCATCAGTTCCTGTTCGCCAAGAAGTGCTTTTGTAATGCAATTTCTTAAGGTCTTGCAGGTAATACCAAAATCGCTGTATGTGTGCCTATAACTTTTGAGGAGTTCCCTCGATTTCTCATGGATCCCATCATCAGATTCTGATTTGGTGACAATGGGACCACCTCGGAAGTATACCCTTTCAAACAAAAAAAGAATTTTCAAAATTGGTCCACAATTGACGGAGTAATCGCGTAACAAACATACAAAAAAAAAAGCAACATACAGACGAATTGAGAACCTCCTCCTTTTTTGAAGTCGGTTAAAAATAAGGTATTGGAGTTTATTTTATTTTCTGACGTACTCTCTCTCTGCATGTTGTTGACTTCACGAAATACAAACAAATTGGTACAAATTAACTATTTTAACCTTTTCAACGCCAACGACGGATATTTCCGTCATGGTTCACATTTAAAAATATACCTGAGTGGCTATGAGATAAGGTTGACATTAGCTCTGATGTTTAGCTGTCATTGGCGTTGAAAAGGTTAAGGAGTCATTCATTATTTTAAGTTCCTCGTTGTTATTTGAAAACGGCGTTTATTTTTTATTTTCTACAGTAGTTTTGTCTTAATCTGTTGGTACGGTCGACCTTGGTAGAAAGCTGCACACGCCCCAGTGGTTTGTCACTTTAAAGTGACGTGAAGTGTGTGCAGTGACGTTAACGTCATGTTGAACTGCTGCACTAATCTGTCGAAAGCGCTAAAGCGACAAGGTACAAGTGTGCAGCTACTTACAAGGCCGGCTGCATAAGGTGTAACATGCGTTTATGTATAACAATATTATTTAGTTTTTAATTCGACAATAAGTTGTTTATTTTAATATTATACTTACCGCCTGTTTCACAATCGTCAAATATCTGTCAAATAAATTTAGCCCTTACCCTTTCTTACACTTGAAAATAGACAAGGAGAGGGCTATCTTTATTTGACAGATGAATTTATCTGTCGATTATGAAACAGGCCCTAATAAAAAGTTATAATGTTAAGAATAGGCTACCGAAGTCTAGTAATTGATTCGTAAATAGTTAAAGTAAGCGTTGTACTTTGTAAATATTTATAATAGCTATATTATCCTGATCAAATACATTTGAGAAAGAAATGTTTTTTTGTTCAACGACGTTTAGTTTAAGTTACTAAAGTTTCTGTCAAAAAATACATTTTTGGCACAAGCTTTTCTGTATTTTTAGGGTTCCGTACCTCAAATGAAAAAAACGGAACCCTTATAGGATCACTTTGTTGTCCGTCTGTCTGTCTGTCTGTCTATCTGTGTGTCTGTCAAGACCCTTTTTCTCAGGAACGCGTGGAGGTATCAAGTTGAAATTAATATAAAAATCCTTTGGATCAATGAAAAAATCAAACATCTAAGTCAATGCAATCACAAGATACGGCCGTTTATGCCGCATATTTAAGGGAATCTCAAGGGAATCAAAACCTATAGGGTACTTCCCGTTGACTTAGAATCATGAAATTTCACTGATCCAAGGGATTAAGTATGTGATATTAATTTCAACTTAATACCTTCACGCGTTCCTGAGAAAAAAGGGTCTTGACAGACAGACAGACAGACGGACAACAAAGTGATCCTACAAGGGTTCCGTTTTTTTTTTATTTGAGGTACGGAACCCTAAAAACAATGATAGTTATCCTTTGTGCAATTCAGAAACATCAGCTTTAAATCGAAAAGATACTTACAATAATTTAACATAAACCTACTAGAAACAGAAATAATTTATTAATGCTCGTATGTATTATTTATGTATATAATTATTACAATTCGTCTACAACAATTCGAGTAAGAATGTTCTTAAAAGCAACCAGTGAGTCGCCCGCGATGTCAACGTCATTTTGACTTAGCTCGTTAAAGGGCCTCATCGTCCGGTTAAGGGGAGAAAACTTCCTTACATATGAGCCGTTGCTGGTCAGAAATGCCCTCTTGATGCTCTCTGTCTGTATCTGGGTATATAAATAAATAAATATCAGGGGACAATTTCACACAAATTGACCTAGTCCCAAACTAAGCTCTAGGCTTGTACTATGGGTACTAGACAACGATAAACATACTTATATAGAGAAATACATACTTAAATATATAGACAACATCCATGACTCAGGAACAAATACTCGCGCTCATCACACAAATATTTGTCCATACCGGGATTCGAACCCAGGACCGCTAGCTTCGTAGGCAGGGTCACTAGCAACTAGGCTAACTGCGTCGTCAAACACACTATATAACGTATAACACACTAACCTGGCTTAAGGTATCGGGAGCATCGATGTGCCCGCTGAGAAGTTTGTGCAATGTAACCAGATCGTTAATTTAATAGAATTTAGGTCCTCTTGCAGTTGATGTACGTCGTCAATACTATTAATCACCTTATATAGCTTAAGATCATCAGCGAATATGGAAACTTACTAAAATGTAAGTGGTCTACTATATCGTTTATGAATAGTAAGAAGAAAATGGGACCGAGATGAGAGCCTTGAGGGACGCCAGAATACATACAAAATTTTAATGACTGGAATCCATTAATCATAACTTTCTGTACGCGTTTTTCTAAATATGACCCAAACCATAATACGAGATCCCATAGATTCCAACGTGTATCAGCTTTGATAGCAGAATTTGGTGATCTACCTTGTCAAAAGCGTCACTAAAATCTGTATAGTTGGAATCAACTTGCTTACGACTATCTAAAGGTAAAGATAAATCACGGATCATTTGCATCTCTTTCCTTAGGAATGAAGAAAAGAGATGCAAGTTGTTAGGGTTCCATACCCGAAGGGTGCCAAACGGGACCCATTATTAAGCCTCCGCTGTCCGTCCGTCCGTCAGTCTGTCTGTCGCTGGGCCGTATCTCATGAACCGAAATAGGTAGACAGCTGAAATTTTCACAGAATGTGTATGTCTATTACCGCTATAGCAACAAATAATAAAAAAACAATTCAATTAAAGAGGGACCCTATACAAGAAACGTGATTTTTTTGTTAAATCCGGCTGTATCTCATGAACCGTAACAAGTAGACAGTTGAAATTTTCACACAGTGTTTATTTTAATTGCCGCTATAACAGCTAATAATAAAAATAAAATAAAATTTATAATTAAAGGGGGCTCCCATACGAAAACCGTGATTTTATTAAATTTTGTCACTCCGCGGGCTGTATCTCATGAACCGTAATAGATAGACTGTTGAACTTTTCACAGAGTGTGTACCTCTGTTGCCACTATGACAACACATAATACAAATTAAATTAAATTAAAAATTAAAGAGGGTCCCTAACCTAAATAAAGGGATGCAATGAATTTAGAAAATTACCTACTTTACATATTGTTATAGCGCCTATCTTGTTTCTTTTACGAAAGTACCTATTTAAAAAGTACATAGTATAAAATCTTGTACGATGGTACGGAACCCTTCGTGTGCGAGTCAGACTCGACTTGGCCGGTTTTTTTTTGTTTCTTTTCTCTCTGCAATCTTCATAGGTTACAAGCGTTTTACCCGACTACCCAAAAAGGAGGGTAATGTTTTTCGGCTGTATGTATGTGTCGGATACATGGGAGGGCGTTGGCTGGGGGTGGCTGCGGCTAGATGTGTCAGGAATCTTCAGGTAATGGCCAGGCATCTTGGGTTCTAATTGGTTAAGGGTCGAAGCAAAGAGAACACAAAATAGACGTGGTAGGTTTATTTCCTTGATGGACATTAAACTCGATACATTTAATCTTCATTGACTTTAATTAACAGTAACACGTCAATTTAACGTAATAACAGTGTAGCCCTACCAGTGCCACCACCAACCCATGGTTCTTCCTGCCTCGCGGCATAACTGACCGAATCTCGGGAGATGCGCGCAATACTTGCTTGGACTCTTTCTCACGCGCACTTTCTTCACTCCCTACAAACGTAACTTGAAACAGAACAGCTCCATCTCAACGTGTTCACTGGAGGCGATCTCAAGTAGAAGTGTTAACTGGAAGGTTTCCAAAGTAGAAGTGTGCTGGTGTCGCACTGGAGCGACCACCAAGGCTCTGCCGACGGCTGTAGAGTGCGCTGGTGTCGCCTTCCGGTTTCGTTGAGCTGCTATTCTAATGACTATGAGCTCGCCTTTGTACATTTTATTTTATTAATATAAATTGTAAATCTATTATTTGTGCAATAAAGAGTTTACATACATACATACTATCTCCGGCATAATGTATCCATATTTCTTTGTGACCCCCTGTAGGCTAAACGCCTTAACGGTTTTTAAAGTGCGGGGTATCGTTAGATCGGTATTCACCCAAGGAGCGTCATAGGCCATATTTGGATCTCCTCATTCCTGATGCTGAAGAGGTGGTAGAGTTTTCAAAGCTTGCTTCTTAGCCCCGATGACACCCTAACACACGAAGGGTTCCGTTTTTTCCTTTTGAGGTACGGAACCCTAAAAATCTAGTATAACTTGTGACAGACGAAAACAGCATGAGAGGCGATGTGTTAAAAGATATTTTTTTTTCGTAATCGGGCTTTAGTTTTGTAATTATTATTCGCAGAAACTCTAGGACGAAGAAGATCGTCCCGTGCAGCGAGTGCGACGCCACGTTCATGAGTGCGCGCTACCTGGCCGCGCACTCTAGAGCGCGCCACGAGCCCCGGGTGCGTCGTCGTAACATTCTGTCAACAATTTCATTTTCACTTTTCGTGCTCTAAAAGTTCGTCTTTATGTCGTGCGTAGGCGACACAAAGTCGCTTCTTATGCTCTAGTGCATAAAGTAAAATCTTCGTCGAAGACCTAAGCAATCGGTCCAACAGCCACACGAACAACTTTAACTTCATAGAATAATCTCTTTATTTTATTTCGTTTCGTTAGTATTCTAAGACCAAGGCAAGGAAAGGCAACAACCAAAGTACACAAAAAAGCTTCATGAAATAAACATGTAATTTTTATTTCGTCGCATTTATTATTATTATTATTATCATGTTGCTGTTTCATTTCCTCGCAATCGAAGTGAAAAGTAGAGTGTATAACTCGTCCATAATAGTACATTTCGATGCTAGTGCGGAAAGTATGTCATTACTTCACGAGTAGCGAGATATCTTGCCACGAGCCGTAGGCGAGTAGCGAGATATCTTGCCACGAGCCGTAGGCGAGTGGAAAGACTCGGGACGAGTGAAGAATGACATTTCCGCACGAGTATCGAACGACGTTTTTTAACACAGTCGCGAAAAAATAAATCAATTTCAAACTCTGATTCACTCATTTTATAAGCAACATTTTGAAAACTTAAGATTGGTAAACAATTTCGTTGTAAGTTCGATCTTTCGCAGTGAACATTTTTGACATTATGAAGAGGTGTTTTTTTAGCTTTTATTCGACTATAATGGATTTTGTTATTATTATTAAACCCACTTCAATGAAAGTTTTTTTTTCAAATGCATGTTCTATAAGACATAAACAATTGTAAATATAAAACATTGTACTATTATTACCTAAGTATTGTTATTTACGATTATTTGTGTATCGTATATTTATAAAAACAATATCGAATGTTGCCTTTGGAAACTTAAAAATGCTTGCAGTAAGAAAAAACGCAAGGCTTAAAAGACTTAGCATCCAGACCATAATCATTCAAAAAAAAAACGCCTCTTCATAATGTCAAAAATTTTGACAGGCGTTTCGGCAGCTATTCCATTCCATTCAGACAACTTATTTAAGAACGGTTTTTCAATATTCAATATTAAAAAATTAACGTGTTATAATGATGAAGAGGTAAGTAATAAAATATGAAATATGTATATTTTTCGTATTCTTACATTAACAGTAGGTTTTTATGTCGATTACTATGTTTAAAGGAAACTAATATTAACACTCATCAATAAGTAGTCATGAATTGGAACAAGTATAAATTTAAAAAAATTGGAAAAGTAAAAAGCACTAGTTCGCGAAAACCAACTTTCCGCACGATATACAGCTACGAAAAGTACCACTTTTTGAGCAACTGTGTTAAAAAACCCCTTACACACTTATGTTTTATGCACTTGTTGTGCAATCTACTATTATATTTATTACTAAACGGATTTTCATACGGTTTTCACCAATGGACGGAGTTATTCATGAGAAAGGTTTAGGTGTATAATTCGTTAAGGGTTAGGTGCGTATGTGCTCTCCTACCCGCGCGAAGCCGGGGTGGTTCGCTAGTTTCTACTAATTCTGAAATAAATATATTCTAGGTGAAGCAACAGCTGACTCATGAAGTGGACATCAAATTCGAGCATGACGCGGCCAGTGGCTCTACGTCGGCGACCGACTCCGCCGAGACCGATATAGAAGACAGCATCCCTTGGAGCACGGTGTCAAAGAAGAACGCACTCGTCAACTGTCAAAATCAGCTGACACATGGGGTAAGTTTACGGTATGTTTTCCCCTTAAAAGGCCACCTGCAGGAAAAAGATAAACAAGACAGGCGACTGGATGAGCTAGTCGCCAAGCGCGATGAGGTTAAGACGCGACCTCCTGCTGCCATAAGCTACAATTATCGGAATGGTGTTCTGGTCTGCCCGAAGTGCGATGCTCGTTTCTTGCCAAGATAGGCTACGTCAGCCACTGGCGTGCGCACGAGCGCGCGAGCGAAAAAGGAGGGTCATGTTTTTAACTGTCTATTTGTGTATGTGACCAAAAATCAGATGTTTCACTCTAGGGACCGATTTTAATGAATAGGGTGTCACATGATTCGTCAGGGAGTGCCATCCTACTTCCTTATCCTTATCCTTACTTCCTTACTAATATAAATGCGAGAGTGGGTTTGTCTGTTTGTTACGCTTTCACGGCAAAACCGCTGAACCGATTTCGATGAAATTTGGTATGGAGATTGTTTGAGTCCCGGGAAAGCACATAAGATACTTTTTTCCCGGAAAATGGGACAGTTCCCGAGTAGGGATTTGTTAAAGTTTTTCGCCTCACGATATACATAATTATTGTAACAGATCGTTAAGTTGGTGGCTGCGGGTCCGAGCTCGGTCGCGGGCGGCCCGCCGGCCGCCGGCGCGAAGCGGCAGCGCGGGGGCTCCGGCAGCAAACCGCCCCCCAAGAAAACCAAGAAGCAACCCACACATACATAGATGCCAGTGTTAACAGACACGCAATGTGAGTACTTACCCGACTGCTATCCTATCCTACTAATTGACCGAGCGAGCGAAGCGTCTCCGTTTCAGCTCGGGCAAAAATGCTTTCGTACGTCCGGATGTCCGGTTGTTCTCCTCTACAGGTCGCATTTCTCAACCGATTCTCGTGAAGTTTTGTGAGCAGGTTCGATAATTATTATGCGAATTTTTTCTTCGATTCAGTTTTTCGAAATATTTCAAAATGGCGGAGTTATGGGGATTTTTGCGATTACAACCTTATTTGCGGTGTTGGTAAACTGACCGCGACCTATGTCGATGTATGGGGATAACAGTTTTCCAACGGCAAAGTTAAGTTTGTCGCGAGGTCTACAGCTCAAAGAGCCACGATTAGACCTTACGATTTTCCCCCTAACTCTGTAATCATCTGACCGATCCCGCTCACGTTCAAACTTCAAAATCGTATTTCCTTAAATACTCTTCTACCAAATTTCATGGATATCAGATCAACCATACTCAAGTCATCGTCGAACAAACACACAAACATACGAATTCCCACCGAGTTGACCCTAAGGCCTAACTTCGTTCTTTCAAAAAAAAACATTTTTTGGAGATATTTAATTTTTCGCTCATCTAAAGGCAATCCTGTCTGTTGCAAGCTTAATAATACGGTTTTTGTGAATTTTTCCCTTTTAAACCCTCGACGCCTGAGATCAACTCTCACTTGACTGGTTGTATATTTAAATTTTTGATTTGTTTGCAGAATAAATCGAATCATCATTCAGCAATGGCCATGCCGGTTATCTACTGACGTCCCGACGAGACACACCGAGGTTCGAGGCAAGTTCAGTAGCGCTTCGAAGCAGTACCCAGGCCGGTTGAAGACTCACGCGGTTCAACATCAAGCGGCCCACTCTACTGCTAGCATAAGGCATAAATATTAATTAAATAGATAACGCCTCCGACAAAATTGGGCTCATAACTCTTAAATGGCCCAACGGATTTCCAAACTAAGTCAAGGACACTCGATCAAGTCACCTTTCATATAAAAAAACTAAACCAAAATCGGTTCATCCGTTTGGGAGCTACGATGCCACAGACAGACACACACGTTAAACTGTAACCCCCTCTGTTTTGCGTCGAGGGTTATACAGTAGGCAGTGTCCAGCCAGCCCGGATACGCAGGGTTTTCCTAATCTGTTGTAATTTAGAGAACACGGTTGTGTTGTAAGCTTTAGACAGTACGTCTGTTCGGGTTTACAACTATTTGCCATAATTAGTCATTAAGGGGCAGAACCTGGACAGGGTCACATCATACCTGCGCTATAGACAGGTATTTATATTTCCTAAAATATTCAGCGTTAAGCGGCCTGTAGAATACAGTAAATTTTTAATTTTACGTTGGCTCTCAATTAACAGATTTAACCATAGAATAAGTACTGGCATAGAAACGGGACTATAAGAAACAACAAAAGACATGTTTGACCTTTTCCTATTTATGGCATTCATAACGAGTTAGAAAGAGATGTCCTTACAGGTATTATTTCGTTATCCTTAATGTTGTTACAAGGTTTTGAGACGTCAGATGGACCGCGATATGTCAATGTCAGTGAAGGGACCCCCTACACGTCGAACGAACCTCCAGTACTACAAAGTCCGTACCGACTCTTCACTTTGTAGTACTGGAGGTTCATGTGACGTGTTCCTTCGCTCCATTTGAAGTCTCAAAACCTTGTGACAACATGAAGGATAACGAGAGAATACATATAAGTACATCTCTTTCTAACCCTGGGGCCACACTAACGGGAAACGCCGTTAAAAATCAACGTCCATCGCCTTATGCGTAGTATGCATAAGGCGATAGACGTTGATTTTTATCGGCGTTTCCCGTTAGTGTGGCTCCAGGGTAACCCGTTATGAATGCTATAAATAGAAAAAGGTCAAAGGTTTTTGTTTCTTATAGTCCAGTTTCTATGCTAGTACTTTTTCTGTGGATTTTAAAAATAAGGCCCAGACGTCCAAACTAAATTTGACAAATCTCAAACAGTTTTCTTTGACAAACAAATGCGTACACGTACGTTCAAACATGTTTGCAAATGCGCTTCAAACGCGACTTCATTTAAACTGACCAACAATCAAATCTCAAACGTGAAACTGACGTTTTGTTTGACAAACAATCGTGTACACGTTCAAACATGTTTGTCAACGCGCCTTCAATCAAAATCTCCGACAAACACAGGCATAATTTATGACTTTTGAAATTATGGCAAATGAAGTGCCCCATCAGTTTGTACCTACCCAAATGAGTAAGTGCTATGATATTTACTAATAATCTAGAATAAAGTCATATGTTTGGCATTTTGAGTTTAAGAGAGAATTATGTCTTTAGAAATAAGTTAAATTGTCAAAAATCTTGTAGTGTGTAAGGAATTTAAAATAAATTGTAAGCTTTGTAGCAAACTGGCCTTTCGCTCGTTATGTATGAGCAATAAAAAAACATACCATTTTTGATTTAAATAAATACCTAGTTAGATATTTAGAGATTGTATTTCTAACACAAGCCGAGTGTCGGGACTTCTTGACTTAGCTTTTTAAAATTGTAAGTAAACACTTAATTGTTTGTCGGATAGTTCGTCTTTCTCTAACTAGTCAACAATGAAAGAGACGCACTGAAAGATAAGTGAGAAAAAAAGTTGTGCTAGCCATACTGACTGCGGTATTTTTATCACCTTTGCATTCTCAGTTTACTAAATTAATAAATGTACCAATATTATTACTGTTTTCTGTTTGTTTAATCTCAACAATAATTATAGTATTTGTGTTAATAAATTAAAAGTAATAATAATCGAAGACTTACCGCCTGTTTCACAATCGTCAAATAAATCATATCTGTCAAATAAATTTAGCCCTTTCCCTTTTTTACACTTGAAAATAGACAAGGAGAGGGCTATCTTTATTTGACAGATGAATTTACTTGTCGATCGTGAAACAGGCCCATGTACAGTCGAGGACAGAAAGATGTTTACACTTTTTCACCTTGTTCCATTGTAATAATAAGGTCCAAAAGTGTATACATCTTTCTGTTCTCGACTGTACTAAACCAACTATTACTTGGCAAAAAAGCTTCACGTGGTGACAGGTAGAAATTTCTCAAGTGGCAACTACAGCATCAGATGGTGGCTAAAATTTGGATCATGTTGTCAAAATCAGTCCGAACACCGCCCTCATTTCCAAACTTTTTTGCCAATCTATAACAAAGTACAAATCTGGGCCACTACTATGAACTTCGAAATTCGAACTTCGAATCGCCTCGCCGCTTTCTTGCCAATTAGTTACGCGTCGAGAGAAAAAGGGATAGCAATAGACAAAGTTTGTATTACGAAGTTCATAGTGGTGCTCCTCTTATTCTTTAAGTGTCTGATGTCAATAACCTGAGGAATTAAATATAAAATTTTAAATTGTTTTTTTTTTATACTACTACGTAGCTTCTACCCGCGTTTTCGTCCGCGTTGATCATCCCACCGGAAAAGTGATTTTGACATGTAAACGTCTTTCAATTCGGTCAGTACAGGGGTCCCTAGCAAAAAACAAATGTAACGAAATATGTTATGGCAAGATCGCTTATAACTTTACAAGTATAGCACCCGGCAATATTTTAATACCATTATTTATACCCCTTCTATACGGTCGGGTGGTTGGGCCAACCGAGAAGGACGCAGCTATCTGTCAGAATGAGATAGTAATATTTACATCTCGTTCCTACAAATAGCTGCATCCCTCTCGGTTGGCCCAACCACCCGACCGTATAGAAGGGGTATTAGACGAAAAAAGCCATTATTGGGTAGTGCATGTGTCGCTGGCGTAAATGGCGCTGTATTCGCGCACAGTACGGCGCATAATGAACAAATTTTACCATCGCGCGCTGAGATTATTTATCTATCACCGATTGTGAAAATGTCTATGACAGAATGACTGCTAAACTTAGTCCATTCGTGCTTCATTAAAAAAAATCAAACGGTCACTAACGTCACCTTAGAAGTAATTGTTTTCTTTCTGTACATACATTTTTTATCGGAAAAATATTCGATTTCTTGATTTATAATGGATAAAATTGGCGTTAAAAATGAATTCCTCGGTAACTGCAGCTCTGTTTCGTTTTGTCAAGCTTGTCTCAGCACAGACAGAGCTCTCTCGCCCGTGTCTAAATATGTCGATATTTTGTACAAGATTTGCGAATTGCAGAGCACGGTAAGTTTTACCTACAGCTACAAATCTTAATTTTTACACCAAAAACTTGATATTGGGAGAATTGTGCTGGGAACCAGTCTTAGAGGCCGTACATAAATAGAATAATAATAATAATAAGGTACTTATAATATAATAATATAACAAAATAACAAAATGAGTAAGGAAAACTATCACAACCATGTAGAGTTTATTGGTTCTTGAGTTACAGACGATTAAAATGTTTATACCTACTGAAAATCAGCTAAGATAAGTTTGAATAGAAAATTAGCTAACATTTAGGTTTTTTTTGGAGATTGTTGTTGGTGTTTGTTGTAATGGCGACGGAAACCTACCCTAAGCATGGCCCGACATGTTCTTGCCCGGTTTTTAAAATATATGAATTACACAGACAAAATGTTAGTTCAAACTTTATACAACCCTTGTGCCTATTAAAAAAGTTTTTATTCATGTATGTTGGTTTTTGACAGATTATGCAGAGGGACGACACACTCCTTTGTTGGGAATGCATGTCTTCATTACACAAAGTGAAATTGTTTGTGGAAAAAATTGCTGACTCTCAGAAAATATTGGAGTCCTTTGTAAACAACAAACAGGTGAGCTGAGACTTGCTAAAAGTTGAAGGTATTGTAGCCAATACAGCTTGCTATCAAAGAAACTCCCCACCACATAATTTATTACCTAGATTAAATAGATAAAAACCCATGGCAAAATTGGGAACTCAAACTTAGCTAAGAACACTCAATCAAGTCGCCTTTCAGACCTTAAAAACTAAATAAAAATCAGTCCATCCGTTTAGGAGCTATGATGCACAAACACACAGATAGGTACACAAATACACAGATGTCAAACTTACAACACCCAAACATATATACATACATACATAATATATGATATTATCATAACAATGTCAGGTAACATTAAATTTAGTGGAGCGCACATTGTCATCTTCTTGCATTGAAAACACTATACTGCTAAAATATCAAATATTACACAGACGCTGTGACATGCGTGTCAAAGTCAAACTTGTGTCCATAATCACAGAGTGAGTTAGCTATAATTTGTTGTTTCAGGGTTCATTCCCACTTCCTCTATCGAGATTAACTACTTCTGAAGTGATCACAGACCAAATAACACTAATATATGAAGAAAATGAAATAAAACATATTAAACTAGAAACAGAACTCGATGACCAATTTGAAAGTATTGATAATGATGACTATTGCATTGTCGTAAAAGATGAGCTGGACTATACACCAGATTCACCAAAAGATATTGATAAATTTGAAGATGCTGAAACATCAGCCAACACTGATAAATCATATAGGAAATCAACGGAGTTCAATCTCAAAAGAAATGCTAAAAGACAGGCCAAGTATAGGTTTGTTAATTCAAAAGTCAAAAAGCACAGAAGTGATATGATTAGAAATATACCAATTGAAGAAAATGATGTGCTGCCCAGTTTAGAAGAGGAGAGAAAGGATTTGTTGTTTTTACAAGCAGAGTACAAGTGTGTGCACTGTGTGGAGATTTTAGACAATGAGCAGGAGTTTGTGAAACATAACAAAAAATATCATGATGTTGTAAGTATTGTCTAAATACTAAATACGTTCATTTGTTCGCCAGTTTGTAAAAGTTTTGTTCGTTTTCACGGTTAAATGGCTTAACAGATTTTCATAAACGGGGCAAGTGCGAGTTGAACTCGCACACTTTGGGTTCTGTACCTATATGGCTGGTTGTTAGTATTTGTTGTTATTCTATAGGGTTTGTTGTATAATCATACCAAATTTGACGCTTGTATGTTTTATCGTTTTTACGATACAACAAAAGTAAAACTATGTTGAAAAAAACGTTATTTGTATGGGGACCCCCTTTATTATTTAACTTTCTTAATTTTTTTTATTTTTTAGGAAATCTGATGTAATAACACATTCTGAAAAAAAAATCAACCCGCTATGTATTATGATTAAAAAAGAAACAGCTCTTTAGGACAGCCGGATGGATGGACAGGCAGCATAGGCAGCATAGGCTTAGTACTAGGGTCCTGTTTGATACCCTTTGGGTATAGAACCCTAAAAATTAGCACAATGACGTTACTTCGAGACGGGTACTTTTTATCCTGATATCCTAAAAAGATTTTCAGACAGCTTATAAATACTGGACAAATAAGAAATACTACTCGATGGCAGATGGCGCTGTATTTTACTCTATTATCCATTAATAAGTTTCTGGCACAAATTTAATTTTTGGGACAAGCTTTTGTTCAGCTTTTGCAGTCATCATCTGCTTATCAAGACAAATCCAACGAGCCCAAATACGACGGGTTTATTATGTGTAGTTTAGGAGATCCTTTGGCCACCTCTGTCCGTCTCCATTATCAGACCAGCTCCACGGTACCATATTATTGCATTGTCACCGAAGTTACGCGGGTATACCAAGTTTCAGCTTAATCGGTCAATAGGAAGGGGGTAAAATTTGGATTTGACCCACACAAGACACAAACATGGGAAGATAAATATTATAAAAGATTGTAAAAATATACGAAGTTCCGACTTTTATTATGAACGCAAGCGAAGCCACGGTCAAAGGTAGTTTGTTATAATTTCAGTCGGTCGGTAGCTTCGTGTGCCACATATGCCGCGCGCGCTTCCTGTCTAACGAGCCGCTGGCCGCGCACGCTGCCGCGCACCGCGTGCGCCGCGAGTGCCGCGCGTGCGGCCGCCGCTGCTGCGCCGTGCGCGCCATGCGGCGGCACGTCGCCCAGCACGACCGGCTCGTGCAGTGTCTCGCCTGCGGACTTTACTACAAGTGAGTTTATTGACCGAGCGAGCTCGAAGCGCGAGGGAAGCGTCTCGGTTTCAGCTTGGGCAAAAATGCTCTCGTATGTCCGGACGGCTGTTCTCCTCTGCAGGTCACAATTCTCAACCGATTCTCGTGATGGGGATAACGGCAAAGTTAAGTTTGTCGCGATGTCTACGGCTCACAGAGCAACTGGTCTTAAATCTAAATATATAAAACAAAGTCGGGTTAGTTTCACCATTTATAACTCAAGAACGGCTCGAAAGATTTCTCTCGATTCCTCATGGATCTCCTCATTAGATTCTGACTTGGTGACAATGGGACCACGTCGGAAATATACCCTTTCAAACAAAAAATTATTTTCAAAATCGATCTGCAATTTGACGGAGAAATCGTTGAACATACATAAAAAACCATACATACAGCCGATCATAGAACCTCCTCATTTTTTGAAGTCGTTTAAAAACTTATGACTTTCAGAGCTCATAACTCTTCAACCCCAACGGCTTGAGATTTGGTCAGCTTCAATGATTCCAACTACACGTGACGCCGCACTGTACGACAACGTGTCGTGTTTCAGGAACGTGCGCCTGTTCTACGACCACTACAAGGCGATGCACAGCCGCTTCGAGTGCAACGAGTGCGGCAAGCGGTGCAAGTCGCGCGACACCATCATCAAACATCTCAGGTTTGTCGTCAAATCTGAACAAGATTTGATAAATTTTTTGGTGTGCGAAAAAGTTGAATTGAGCTGTAATCTTGCATACTACTTGACAGCTTGCAAAGTGTCCGCTTGTAGGACACTAGCTGTTGCCCGCGACTCCGTCCGCGTAGAAGTCGTTTATCGCTGCTCCCTCGGGAACTGTCCAATATGTCCTTCCCGTTGTCCCGTGTAAGTTGTCCGTTTCAACATTTGCACGCAAGATTTGAACCACTTCCCGGTGTCCGATTGAGCTGAAACTTGGACACACGTGTCAATCCGAAGACAATACAATATTATGGTCTCAAGGCGAGCTGATCTGATGATGGAGTCGGAAGTCGTTAGATTGGTCCTGATAAGCAGACGGTGACTGCAAAAAAGTAGAGTTGGCAACAAAATCTTGTCCCAAAAATGAAATTTTGTAAGAAACTTGTTAATAAAATGTTCGTGTAATCAGATACCACTTCGGCTACGTGTGTCCGTTCTGCAAGAAGAAGCTGAAGAACTCGTCGTCGTACAACAACCACATTGAGTGCCAGCACACCGCCTCCCTCGCGGACGACGCCTACTGCGTGCCGTGCGACCGCCGGTTCAAGGTACAACCATCCATCCACGCGTCCATCCACCCATCCATCCGGCTTTCCATCCATCAACAAAATTACTAAGATATAAGCCATCATATAATTGTTTCTATCTCTTTCTAGCAAAACAGAATTTTACATGGAGTTTATACAGCCGTAGTGGATGCTGACGTCACATTCCATGTCTGATCTCTGTCTAATTACTAGTATACAATGCTTATCATCATATATATATTCGTATATTTTGACCGATTTTAATTTCACTTTCTGTCATCTCTTTTATGGTATTTGACAGTGCGGGCCATATGGTCTAGTCTTGGCAAGATTTTACATGAAAATGTTTTTGATGGGATCTCTTTTACGGTATTTTCATATTTTGTTAGGAAATGTGATAAAAAAAAAATCCGTAAATTTACTTCTTAGTACCTGGTAGACCGAGCGTCGCTCGGGGCGAAATCGAATTTTCATCGATTTCTATACAAAAGTTCGCTGTATCCTTGATCCGGCCGTAAGTTTTAGTTTAAATTGGAAGAACAATACACATGACAGCAAAGTTAGGTCTCATACTTACTGATTTAGTTCCCTCATGCATCAATAGATGGCGCTGGAGCACAGTTTTTCCATGACAGCAAAGGTAGATCTCCTACTTGCCGATAGATAGCGCGCATACCCGTGCGCACGTAGTTTTCCACTGATATTTCGAAATTTCTCCCAAAATTTAATTTAATATAATTTTCAAATACCTAAATGTATTGTTGATAATTCAATCAATGATTTTGATGAAATCTGTTCAAATTTTGCTGTTTACTTTTTCATACAAAAAAACACAAATGTTCTGCATCGCGCTATCGAAGTTTTTAAAACACTTAGTAAGTATACCGTTGCGCTTCATTATTCCAGCGGAGTTGTGTTTAAAGCTTTCGGCACACCAAACGCGTGTCAGGTGCGTCGCGTGGCGTGAGCGACGCAGCACCCGGCAGCCGGATTCAATTAACTTTGTTATATTACAACTGCGGGGGCCCGCGTTCAAAGCGCGACGCGCCTGACACGCGTTTGGTGTGCCGAAAGCTTCAAAGTGTGATGCCCGTTAAGACCGCTAGCGTTAGATCTGCGAAACAGATGGCGCTGGCAGCGCATAATATAAAGTGTTTACGAAATTCCCCCTAATTTAAAAAAGAAATTACGCAGGTACCCATGTGAAAAAACACATAAAATCAAAAATAAAAGATTTACCCGAAAAAAAAATACAAAAAAACCGGTTCATTGCTGGGGTTCGACCCCGCGGATCATCTCTACGTAAGAGTCCAACGCTCTAACCATCAGTCTACTCAGACGGTGATGACCGTGTCGAAATTACGCACCATATTGTGCAGGATATCTTTTTTCGTGAAAATACGGGGAAATAGTACATTATTGCCTAGGCGCGGAAAGTAAGGGATTGCCTGACGAGGTGGTTAGCAAGCCGAGCAATAGCGAGGCCTGCTAAAATACGAGTCAGGCAATCCCCCCGTTTCCGCCGAGGCATATACATATAATGCTTTTCTCAAACATGTGAGGAAATGATACAAATATATTTGTAAAAAGTAAAATTAATATTAAAAGTGATGTTAACCTTTTGAACGCCCCAGTCGGCTCTGGCCGTCAACGGAAAGTCGTGCCACTGATGCCACGACGGCTACAGTCGACACACGGTTTAACATCAAAATCAAGTTTAATAAAAAACTTTACAAGAAAATTGATGGAGTTTTATAATTGCTTTGCAAGTCTATATTAGTCTAAACCTAAAATACATTGGTTATAATAGCAGAATTATGAATAAATCCACTTTCTGTGAGACTGTGATTTAATGCAGTAATTGTCAGTGCTTACTACGCCAACGACGGCTCCAGCCGGCACATAGTGTTGTGACCGACCGCTGCGTTTTATGTTTGGAAAAGTGTAAGAATAACTATTACAGAGTCATTTATCCATGATAAATTATTAAACTACATAATCCAAATTTATCATAAATTACGTAAATATTATATAACAATGGTATCCCATTTACTCTGCACGCAGTAATGGTACAATAATAGTCCTCCATTTAGTTAATAATAACAATCGACAAACTGGTTTTGCACACCTCAAGTAAACAAGTGCTTATCAGTGTCCTATGCGCCCCCGTCGGCTGTGGACGCTAATCTGTGACGTCAGAGGCGCGACATCATCTTGAATAGTGTTGTAGAGTGTCGACGAAATGTGAGAGGGGTCTTATCGTACGAAGGAGTTGCTGCGAATTTTACTAGGTGTTGATAACGCCGACGATGAAATTCCAGAATTTGTATCGGAACAAGTTGAAATAGATTATTTCGAGGGAAGTCTTTAAATTTTAACTAAATATATATATTATTATATATAATGTAATATTATTAACTAAGCATATGAAAATTCATTTTATTTAAAATCAATAGGTAATCGAAAATGGACCAGCCAATGCTATATTATTAATAATTCTAGTACCTTTACGAAATAATTTCTAGGGCCATAAAACTTCTTTATCTCTCGCTCACACTTACGGGGCTTATGGAGCAGCATAACTAAGTACTAATAATAACACTATTCTTTGTACAAAATCTGCTTCAAAATTCGCTAACAAAGGTCGGTCAGGTAAAACCGCGGTTTAAACTAATAATTATTAACAGTTGAGCTCATAATCAGGGTACTTTTAACTGTTGCCGCTATTGCTCCCGCGGTTTTTCCCGTTTATTGATACGGGCAATTCTTAAGACGTTCAGACGAGCAACATTTTTACGGAAATGTGTGGCAAAACTCATCGTTCATCATAAATCATTACACTTAAAAAACGCAATTTTATTTGGACTTTAATATTATTAAGATTCTTACTCAAAGATATCGATATGAAAGTTAATGCCTTACACAGTTTCTCAACTCTAGTATTATTACAATTTCCATTGCCTGTGACGCCCGTGTCGGCCAGAGCCGTCAATACGTGACGTCATCACCTCGTAAAAAAGCAAGTAGTGTTGTGACTCTGTTACTAAATTAAAGTGCATGTCGTGCGAACATTTTGGTGTTTTCATACTTTATTGTGGGTTTATAATGTTAATAATATATGAAAATGTAATAACATTATAGTGAAATATTTGTTAAAGTTTTCCGATACTCAAATACACATACATTACATAGAGTCAAGTATGGTATCGATATTTCGTTTTGGAATCACTACGTTTTTCGAGATCGACTTGTACGTTTTTGTTGTGGCGTCCGGTAGGCAGCGTTTTGTTTCGCAGCTTGGCGTTCAAAAGGTTAATCATATTAGGACAATTTGTAAACGAAATTGTTATGGGTTTTCCAGGAACATTTATGTTTGTCTGTTGAATTTGAGATGTTGATATTTCAGGGCTTGTGGTAGACAAATGGACGTAACTTAGGGAAAAGGATCCAATTCAACCATTTCACACTTGTCGAATTTGACATAATATTGACAGCAATAGAATTCAAATTTAATACCGTGAAGTGCCGAGGACTTGATGTTTGTAGCTTTTACACAACAGTAAGTTCTACGTTTAAATTTCAATAAGTTTTTGTTTTTAATTTTCTTTTCTAACCATAGACAATTTAAAAAGAAGAAAACACACGCACTGTGCTACGAAAACGAGCAGTTGCCTTGGCTGTATGAGATTTATTTGTTGGTCCTTTCTATTCTGTATGCATTTGACAGCACTTTAAAAAAAATATCTCAGCGGACAAAAATGGGTTTTCATACGTTTATTTTACTCCTAGGAAGAAAATGAGGCCCTTCGCGTCTTCGTTTTTCAAAAGAAATGCCATCCTTTCTGAGCATGTTTGAGAAATAGTACATTATTGCCTAGGCGCGGAAAGTAAGGGATTGCCTGACGAGGTGGTTAGCAGGCCGAGCAATAGCGAGGCCTGCTAAAATACGAGTCAGGCAATCCCCCCGTTTCCGCCGAGGCATATATAATGCTTTTCTCAAACATGTGAGGAAATGATACAAATATATTTGTAAAAGTAAAATTAATATTAAAAGTGATGTTAGTCATATTAGGACAAATTTGTTAACGAAATTGTTATGGGTTTTCCAGGAACATTTATGTTTGTCTGTTGAATTTGAGATGTTGATATTTCAGGGCTTGTGGTAGACAAATGGACGTAACTTAGGGAAAAGGATCCAATTCAACCATTTCACACTTGTAGAATTTGACATAATATTGACAGCAATAGAATTCAAATTTAATACCGTGAAGTGCCGAGCACTTGATGTTTGTAGCTTTTACACAACAACAGTAAGTTCTACGTTTAAATTTCAATAAGTTTTTGTTTTTAATTTTTTGTTCTAACCATAGACAATTTTAAAGAAATTTAAAAAGAAGAAAACACACGCACTGTGCTACGAAAACGAGCAGTTGCCTTGGCTGTATGAGATTTATTTCTTGGTCCTTTCTATTCTGTATGCATTTGACAGCACTTTTAAAAAAATATCTCAGCGGACAAAAATGTGTTTTCATACGTTTATTTGGTACTCCTAGGAAGAAAATGAGGCCCTTCGCTTCTTCGTTTTTCAAAAGAAATGCCATCCTTTCTGAGCATGTTTGAGAAAATTAATATTAACACTCATCAATAAGTAGTCATGAATTGAAACAAGTATAAATTTAAAAAAATTGGAAAAGTAAAAAGCACTAGTTCGCGAAAACCAACTTTCCGCACGATATACAGCTACGAAAAGTACCACTTTTTGAGCAACTGTGTTAAATAGTACATTTCGATGCTAGTGCGGAAAGTGTGTGTGCGGAAAGTCCCAATATGACACTTACCTAGATCGAATTTTCGCCTGCATAAGCCCCCATGTCGCGTTTTTCGTCGAAATCGTTAGAGCCGTTTTCGAGAACGTGAGTATATATATATTTGTATATTCGTATATATATATATATATATATATACATATATATACAAATGTTTCTCGTTTAATAGTATAGGATAACGATGAGAGCTTATTTTATAAGTTGCGTAAGTTTTTGTCGGACCGACGCATCAGTTTACAAATGCGGGTATTTTTTTTTTCGCAGAACGAAAAGTTATATAAGCGACATTTACAAGCGAGCTCGGCACACGCGAAGGAAAGAGACAACAGCAGGTTAGAGGGAGATACTTTAACATCACTGTTACATAGAATTTTAATTTATGGAACTAAATCTCGATCGGCGATGGGTGTTAGACTCATTTATAAATTTAAAAGCTTTTTATTAACTTCACATGTTTGTCAATTTTGTAACTGGTCGTCTTTAGGGTTCCGTTCCGTACCAAAATGGTAAAAAAGGAACCCTTATGAAATTTACAGTTTTTGAGAAATAACTAAAAAAAACTTTGAAAATTTGTATTAAATTTACGCAGATCAAAATAGACCTTATTTCATGTGAGTTAAAGTACATAAAAAGGTATATTTTTGAAGTACGGACTTAGATACGGTACCCTCGGTGCACGAGTTCGACTAGCACTTGGCCGGTTTTTTTTCGTAGTCGGGTTTTAGTTTTAACATTTTTTGAATGTTATATAACGGGCGGTGTTCGCGGCAGGCTGAAGCGCCAGTACCCGTGCCCCGAGTGCAGCAACGTGTACTCGCGGCGCGCCTACATGACCAACCACCACCGCCACGTGCACGCCAAGCAGAGCAGGCACTACTGCGGGGACTGCGACCGGGTCAGTCCGACTACAAGGAATTTACACTTTCTTTACTACACTAAATATTGAGCACAAGCGGCACTTTTCTGCTCTAGAGCAATAAAATACCGTACAAAATCCATGATTGCACTGTATTGTTTTCTTTATAAATAGGAGATTTGGAAAACGAGGTCAATTTTGGATTTTGATTTCTTGAGTGAATATAATTAACACATTCAAAAAAGCCCTGGTAGTCTAATGGTTTGACCTGCCGACTCTTAAGCAGAGGGTCGTGGGTTCGAACCCGGGCTCGCACCTCTAAGTTTTTCAGAATTTATGTGCGAAATATAATTTGTAAATTTACCATGAGCTTTTCGGTGAAGGAAAACATCGTGAGGAACCCTGCACACACCTGCAAAGCAATTTGACGGTGTGTGCGAAGTTCCCAATCCGCACTGGGCCCGCGTGGGAACCATGGCCCGAACACTCTCATTGTGAGTGGAGGTCTGTGCCCAGCAGTGGGACGTAATTAGGCTGGATTATATTCAATGTTGATTTAATTTCCAACAGTCCCGGTATCTGTAATCATTAAATCGTATTACAAGTTAAAATTGACCCTTCCCGGAATCCGATTGGGCTGAAATGCGGTATTCGTACTTAACTTCGGTGACAATGCGATAATGCGGTCGGCCAGTGCTCGCGCCCGCGCGTTCGACACTGACAAAAATGTCGTTTTGGCTCTATTTTAAAATAACATTACATTCATCTGAAATGTAATTAATTATACTAAAATAAAGTGATCGTAGGTAAATACAACGCTACAATTCTACCATATAACGAAATAATCGAATTTATAGATGAAGTAATGTTAAATGTGACCTTTCACCATAAGTTTTAGTCATCGAATATAATATTACCATTTTGATACAATATAGTGCTGTCCTGTTAAAACACAACTTATAATACAGAAATTCGATGATACTCCAGAGAAAGATTATAATTATATTACACGAGGAAACTGTTTGTAAAATTGCAGAACATAAATTGAAATACGGTGAAGGTACCGTACTGAAGTAAGTTAGAATTAGTATGACTTGTCATATTATTTACGTCGTTAGCATTTATCTTTTTGAAGATTGGTAATTCTGAAATATCATAACATCCTAATAAAGGTTTTCTTCTTCTTCTACAAAGCTTTACTAAGCTATCACATAAAATACGGTGAAATGTACAACGACTGATTACGGAATCATAAATTACGATGAACGTCTTAAGTTCGTCGAATCGTTCGAAGCACAGCACTCGCAACAACGCGCCCGCGCCGCGCCAGTTGTCATTTATTCCTCAACGCAAGTGCACGTACAGGTACATTGGAAAATATTGATTGTGATATTAGATTGATTAGTGATGGATCAACCCACGGCAGATTTACTGCAGAAATGGAGTTTCGACAATTATGTCGAGAAGTTTGCTGGTAAGTTGAAGTACCTACCTATACCTACCTATGCTATTCGTATTGCTAATCTACCTAATTGCCGTTGTGTTTTTTGTTTGTTTGTGGTTTTGATTTTTGGTTTGATGAGAAACTTTTTTCCGGCCATAAATGTCATTAAGCGTCATAATACGGCATTTTTATTTATTTATATTCTTTATTTAATATGGTATTTAACTAATATACATACAGAAAATTTAACGTCCATTTAATTAATGTGTCTTTTTTCTTAAATTGACCGGACTATTTAATAACGGGTCCTGTATTACGGAAAACATGAATATCCTAATTATTAAACGAGAATATTTGTACTCACGTTCTCGAAAACGGTTCTAACGATTTCCATGAAAATTGCGACACGGGGGTTTACGGGGGCGAAAATTCGATCTAGCTAGGTCTAGGGGGGAAATTTCGTGAATAGCCAGTACCATCTGTTCCGCAGATCTAATGCTAGCGGTCTTAACGTTCATCATGCTATGAAACATACCTCCGCTGGCAAAATGAAGCGCCAGGGTATATATACTAAGTGTTTTAAAAACTTCGATAGCGCGATGCAGAACATTTGTGTATTTTTGTATGAAAAAGTAACAAAATTTGAACAATTATCAACAATACATTTAGGTATTTGATAATTATATTACATAAAATTTTGGGAGAAATTTCGAAATATGGTGGAAAACTACGTGCGCACGGTACGGGTATGCACGCCATCTAACGGCAAGTAGGAGACCTATCTTTTCTGTCATGGAGAAACTGTGCGCCAGCGCCATCTATTGATGCATGAGGGAACTAAGTCAGTAAGTATGATACCTATCTTTGCTGTCATGTGTATTGTTCTTCCAATTAAAACTAAAACTTACGGCCGTATCAAGGATACAGCGAACTTTTGTATAGAAATCGATGAAAATTCGGTTTCGCCCCGAGCGACGCTCGGTCTCCCAGGTACATATAATACGCGCGCGATCTGAGTGCAGCTCTGAGGAATGCGAGCGGCAGATATCAGGGTCAGCACAGCAGTACACTACAGGGCGAGCGAGGCGAGGTGTGTCGCCGGCGGGGGGACGCCCCACTCGTACCCCGACTGCACTAAGTCGCGCGCGTACTATACTTAGTTTAAATAATACATTATTTTTTTATTATTATTTATTACATTACAGTGTAATCGAGGCTCACCTATAAGTTTGCGTTCTACATTTCTTGAAGAGGTTGTATTCGATCAGCCGGAAATGACATGTATACAATCGTCCGCCCAGCCGACGTCGGGCTCCCCCACCACTGGTACTGGTGCGACTGGTGACGTCACCAAGGAAGCAAACTCTGTAAGTGTATCTCCCTTTGTTAAATTTATTTTAAAAGATTTGGCTGACCTATAATTACCTATTATAAGTAACGTTATACAATGCATCATGTGAGGAAATAAAAAATAAGTATTTAAATACCTCTCTCGATTTATGCGGCAAAAGACTGTCGTTTGCATCTTGTGCTTCTTGCAGTATGTCGGACGGGGTTAAATGTGCGTTAGGTTTTTGATCTATATGTCAGTCAGACAGTCAGTCATAAAAATGCCGGTTTTTAAACGTTAATATATCAATAATTGTTTTTAATAAATGTGCCAAATTTCATGTATGTAGGTTATAGTAGTTTATGTGACTGCTGCATAATGCCTAATTACGTACAGTTACATACACTATTTTATCTACATACATATTATAAGCTCTCTATGATGTGCCCAGGAACCGCATGTTATGACCGGCATAGCCGGCATTGATCAATTATTAGAACGTCAAAAATGGCGGCAACCGTAGTTTTTTTTTAATTCAGAGACAATCTAGAGTCGGCCTCTACTATCATATCGTTCGATATCAAATTATCAAGTAACATACGAGATTTGTCAAAATTGTATGCAATTGACATTTCATTTCGAATTAAATGTCATCTCGAGTGATAGTAGAATTGAGGTCAAATAAAATTGTTTTGTTTTTCAAAGATGTTCGAAATTTGAAACTCATAACTTTATCAAATCTTATATCGTTATATGAACATTATGTTACTGCTACAGATAAGAAAATTATCATAGTAAAATTGATTGTTGTAATGCTGGTCATTGCCTACGGATTCTGAACGCATTATAGAGGACTTATGATATGTGTGTAGATAAAATAGGTTTCGAGTTGTGAAGGGGTCAAAAGTAGCTCGAAAAGGTTCGTGCATCGTCAGTTCCTTTTTGTTTTAACTTGGCTGGACACGCTCCCATGCATTTTTATACAAGTTATAGTTTTTGAGAAATTGAGCCACAAAATTAGCTAAAACGGTGAGGGTTCTATTGCGGGTTGTTCTGATGAGAACCTTGTACTTTTTGGTACATGGCTGAAACTTGGCACAGTTATTCCTAATGGTCCTCAGTAAATAGAAAGAGCGAGTTTTTGTAGTTTTTGAGTTAGTACGAACATCTTTCTACGCGTTCTATTCCTTTTCTTTTAAAATTTTTAAACAACAAAATCTATACCCAACCTAGATGTTATACCTGCTAAATACATTTTGTTTTAGGTGCGAGACATATTGGAAACATCTGCCGAGGGCCGCCAAATACTTGAACTCGGCCTCCAAACGGGCGCCTTAGCCGCGGCATTACGCGGGCGTTTATGCAAATTTCTGTTAGAAAAGCTGGTGACGGCTGATAACCCCGTGTTGCCGACAGACGCCCAACTTTTGACAATAGCTAATGAAATTGGGCGGTTATTCACTCGAGAGTCACCGCCGCTCTACTACACGCCGTACCTTCCCGCCGACGCTTACCAGCCGAAGCGTAACACCTCCGGCTGGCTAGTGAACGCCAGGCGGGCTCGGCGAACGTACCTAATATCTTTGAACCTCTTGGCGAAGCCCAAGACCCGCTTCGGCTCCACTTCGAGCTCAAAGTCAGGTGGCCCACCTCTGCCTTGGATCGACTTGGGGGCACTTGAAGAAGGTGATTTTGTTGGAATAGAACTTTTAGAACTCGAGAACTATTTAATTTGGGTCAGGTGTTCTTCGTAAATAGAGAACAGCTGAACTAAATTATATATTACGCATGCATAATGGTATGTTCTTGTTCGTACATGGCAAACGTACCTATATCAAAATCCGAATTAACAATCTTATTGATTTGTACAGGGGATACGGACAAGGTGTTGTCGGCGTTGGAGCAGCTCTCAAGCCCCGCGGCCGGCCCCTGGCAGGAGGTCAGCGCGCTCTGGCGCGAGACAACAAGAGCCCGCCTCCATTATGTCTATTTTGAAAAGGGGACACTGCAGATGTATTTGAATAAATACCCCATCCTGCAGTCACCTGACGGCTGGCGACTACTGGTATCGGATTACGAGCAACTCTATCCGGATAAAGCTGGGGGGCTTAGAGCCTTAGAAGCTTCTACCGGCATGATATTACAGAGTGCCAGAAACAAGCAGAATTCTACGAAAGACACATTTCTACGTAAGAATATAGCAGATACACTGGCGATCTCTAATGGTGAGCTTACATCACTTTTTTTACTCGACTACGAACATAGGATATGGTTTTGTTTTATTTTGTAGTCAGACTTCAGTTTTAATTACTTTCAATATAATGTGTTTCAATTTAAAAAAAAAAATTCTTCCTTTTCAGAAGTAAACCCGGAGACTTCAGTTATTGCAGCTATTCTACTTATTGGATGCCTGTTTAACATTCCTCCCGCTCGTCGGTCAAAGAAGGAGTGGCATGCGTCGCGGGCAGAGATTCTGGATAGTTTTGTGTCGATTGTCAATACCGAGGCCGATGTCAACGTGACCATCGAGGCGCGGCGCAAAAAATATGAAGGGCTCAAAGTGCCCCTACAACCTTTCATCATATGGTGCCGTGAGTCGGGCGTTGCGTTCGCAGTGTGCGACAAGGTTTTGTACAAGTTTTCATCCCTGCCCGAAGCACTTGACGTAATATTTAAAATATTCCACGCCACTGGGACTCAATACCCCAGTGAATGTTATAATATTTGGATTATAATACAAATCGCCTTTTACAAGGTACAAACGTCGTACGATCGGCTGTCGCAATCAGTTAAGGAGACTTTGGTCACCCTTGGTGTAACAATATAATTTAAGATGAAGTGCGCAACGTGTAAAAAGACATTTGTACAATTTTTGCCCTCGTTCCTCACATGAGGAAGGAATGTGAAAAAAATTACATTACTGGAACTTGTAAATGTGGTGAAGACAAATGCTATCGCTATTTCACAGATGTCAGGTCATTTACACGGCATTTTCAGTTAAAGCGTTTAAAAATGTAGATACTAATGACTTGCCATTCACGTCAAACGAAGATTGCTTCAGAAACAGCCATTTCCGAACAAGAGACAGACATGGATACTGATACTGAATCTGTTCCTGGTCATCGCCGATAGTATTATTCATAAAGAGGTTATAAAAATTTATAACCTCTTTATGAATAATACTATCTATATCATCACTTTATACCAATGCAACTGTATCTCGATCAGCTGTTCAAGTTGTAGTTAGTAATTTACAAACCTTCCTTGCTAATATCGCACAGCCTTTGACACAGGAATTAAATGACGATGAAAGTATGCCTGGAAATTAAATTGAAGAGCGACTGTTAATTTAAACAGTCGCTCTGCCCTGAAGGGTATTCTATCTCCGTTTAGTTCCGAATTTTTGAGGTTACGAGAATTTTCCTTCATGGGTTCTTTCATTCCACCAGACGAAGTAACTGTTGGGTACGGTACTGACACTTCACATAGGAACACTGTCATTGAACACCAACAAAATAACTATGCAAGTAATTCCGCTTCGGCGGGTTCTATTATTTTTTTGTCCATTTAGAGAATTTGGATCGATGTAATGGATTATTTGAAACATTTAAAAGGTAGTTTACAAGTCAGGGAACGGGACTCGACAAGGCCATTATGCCTAGAAAATATAATGCAAGGATCCGTTTGGCAGCAAATGTGTATATCAGATGGCTCCGATATTATTTTGCCTTTAATAGTATACTACGATGATTTCGAAATTGGCAAGCCTTTCACGTCACGCTGGTGTGCATAAGGTTGGAGGTATTTATGTTTCACTTCCTGCACTCCCACCACATTTGTTCTCATTGTTAAGTAACATATTTTTGCTAGGTATTTGTCATTCCGCCGACAAAACCAAATATGGAACCAAAGCTATTTTTGACCCCATCATTGACGAGTTAAATTACTTGCAAAGCACTGGAATTTGTATTGATACCAAGTTTTATAAAGGGACTGTCAAATTTAAAGTCGTGGCGATCACTGTGGATAATTTGGGATTAAATTCTATTTTAGGTTTCACTAAAAGTTATTCAGCAAATATGTGTTGTAGAATCTTTAGTATAGACAAGAAAGGTTTGCAAACTGCTTTATATGAAAACACTGACTTGCTTAGAAATATGACATCTTACAGCAGCCAGTTAGAAGTCAACGACTTATGTCAAACTGGAATTAAAGAATCATGTTAAGTTAAAGCTTAAGTTAAATGGGTTTAATTTAGATCCAATGCATGATATATTGGAAGGTGTTGCTCGTTATGTAATGCAGTTTGTGGTAAATCACTATATCGCCGAAGGCTTTTTAAATACCGAGACGTTGCAACAAATTTTGACGAATTTTGACTATGGACAGGATAAGGAATCGAAACCATGTAATTGTTTAGTCCTCATAGGTGCGAAGATAAAACTTCGAACTTCAGCATCAGAAATGCTTACCCTTATTAGGTATTTTGGACTTATAGCTGGGTATTATATTCCGTTGGACGATGAAGTGTGGAAATATGTTAGTTTCCGTCAAGTCATCAACAGACTGTTAAGTCACAGGGTGTTCAGTGACACTATAGTTCAACTCACGGAGATTATAGCAGGATTTAACGAGCTGTACATGAAGCTCACGAAATCTCCTTTGCAGCCAAAATTTCACTTTCTAACGCTGTATCCTACCATGCTGATGAAGTTCGGCCCCGCGCGTAACATGTGGGCCATGCGTTTTGAAGCCAAACACAGTGTCCAAGTTAATTGCTAGGGCTTCTTTTAATCGCGTTGTGTTTGCAAGACTCTTGCAATAAAAAACCAACTCATACTGATTGATTTGTTTGCAAAGAAAACAATCCCTCCTACAAAGACATTTGGAAAGAAAACTGCTTTACGTTCTAGCGACGCTACTCAGTTTTTTCTCGGCACGGGTGTTACGTTCAAATATTCAATTCCATCGGTAACAATAGCACAAGTTTTATGGCTGTTAAACTCTATTGTTACTGTAGATATAGAAACTATTAAATTAGCGTAGGTATAGCACGCGCGCGATTTTATGTGCAGTCGGGGTATAGAGTGGGGCGTCCCCCCGCCGTCGACACACCTAGCCTCGCTCGCATTCCTCAGAGCTGCACTCAGATCGCGCGCGTATTATACTTATTTACCTACTTTTGGAAAAATTGAAACAATTTTGTTGACTGATACTGAATAGCTATGTCCACACCTATGCGCATTCATGTTCAACTTGCGCTTTCAACTTGGAATTCGTCTTGCGTCAAGCGCATGGACTACGAGGGTGACACTGAATCTTCAATAAAATCCAATGTTTTGACTTTATCTTCCGCCATTTTATTTGCAAAATGTTGCACGTCAACCCAACGGTGACGGATCAGCGTTCGCTACGGGTATGCGCTTATATCAAACCAGTTTGAGCACATGCGTTATTGATGCGCTGTGGTTGCACAGGCATGCGTCACAGGAAAGCGCAAGTTGAACATGAAAGCGCACAGGTGTAGACATAGCTAATATGTTTATTTTCGTTGCTGTATGTTAGAAACTATTGAGTTTAATGATTATTATAATGCTTATGAAGCTAAACGTACGCAAGAGTATGGATATGTTCCATACAAAAATGCACTTGCTCCATGTCCAAATAAACTCATTTTAATGAGAGGTAATACGTCTTACGTGACAAGTAGATGGCATTTAGATTAAAACCGTAGACCAATAATTACATATTAAGGGTGGCTTGCACCAAAAAAGTTAAATAATCAAGGCGCTAAATTGAAAGTTCTTGTATGAAGAAGTGATTATATGATTCATGTTTGTTCAAGTGCGGGCGTGAATAGTGTTTATACAGGAGGCTAATTTTGTGAGTGCCAAAGGAAATTGAAGCATCTATACGGTAATTAAATTCCATATACTTAAGGCGTGGAGGTGGAACAGACATGTCTCCTTCATATACGTAATGCTGTAAATTGTACAGACAAGGATAAAAACATGGATACGCCCAGTCTCAAGAATATGTATCAGCGTAAGCGTAAGCGTGTGAGACATATTTTCGTGAGTTTGTGCGTATCGTATTTATGTTTTTGTCCTTGTCTTGACTACACAGGCGACGTGGCGCGAGCACGATTTTCCAGTGCCTCGTCGCTTGTGTAGAATAATATAGTTGTTGTTATATAGGTATACCTATATTTAGTTTAAATGATGATTAATTTTTGTTAATAAACCTTTTTGCTAACAATTTTCTTTTTCTTTTTAACTCCCGACGCAAAAAGAGAGGGGTGTTATAAGTTTAACGTGTCTGTGTATCTGTCTGTGGTATCGTAGCTCCCAAACGGATGGCCCGATTTTCGTTTAGTTTTTTTTGTGTCATAGATAATTTTATCCCGAGTGTCCTTAGCCATGTTTCATGAAAAGCTGTTCAGCCGTTTGAAAATCATGAGCTCTTTTCTAGTTGATGAGGGGACCTGATTTTTTAATTCTTGAAACCTTCTAGTGACGAAGTCCCTCCAGTGAAAATGTACGTGCTTGGAGCCCGTTAAAGGTTTTGCTCATTGCTCAGAGGGTCTTTAGGCGCTGATATCGGGGGTTTTTAACTCGGTTATTACAACTGTCTCCTCAATTCAGCTCTGGTTTATTGTGATCTTTTTGATTATTTCTGATTTCTGTTAGCAATTAATGGTGAATATTATTATATTCATCAAAAGTATTCTTTTACATGTATGTGTTTTTGCTCTTCCTACTATTTATCTACGCTTTCCTTATACGTTTCTATATTTTTTGTTATTTTTTCCCACAATTTATCTATCCTTACCTATTATCCTAGAAGGGCGCAGTACGTCCAGTGGCATCCTCGTTACTGTAAGTAGGTATGTTTTCTATTTTATTAGAATCGAATATCGAATACAAGCTAAATTCTATCTAATGAAGCTTTGTATTCATTACATATAATGTAAGTGGTGTTAGATATTCGATTTTAATAAAATAGTTTAATAGAAAACACAATCACAGTGACGAGTATGCTACTGGACGCACTGGGCCCTCTTAAAATAATAGGAAATAATAGATAAATAGTGGGAAAAAATAACAAGAAAAACAACAATATAAGGAAAGCATAGATAAATAGTAGGACGAAATTATAGGAAAATAACGAAAACATGAGGAAAGCACATAAACAGTAGTAGACAAGCATACAAAAATATCAGGAAAACCTTGATAAGTAGTAGGAGTAAATAATAAGATATTACTGAAATTAAACGTCAAAACGTTATAGAGAAGTAAGAAATCATACAAAAATACGACGATGGCATTTAAAAACAGTAGGAAGAAATTTAAGAACATCAGAAATTATGCGCTTCTGAATTAACTCTTCCGTTATGTTCTGTTCCGTTGTGTTCCGTTGTGTTCCGTTATCAGTCACAGAAGGAGTTGTTCTCCGCGAACTAAAAGTATCCCTTATAAAACCGATACATAATAATCGCGTAACAAACATACAAAAAAAAAAGCAACAAACAGTCAAATTGAGAACCTCCTCCTTTTTTGAAGTCGGTTAAAAGGGCGATAGTTCAGATCCCAACAATTGCACTCCTGACAAGTATATCGAAAGTGTTCGAAAAGATCATGTGCAATCGGATGTATGATTTCATAGACAAGAACGTTTTTGACGAAAATCAATACTGATTTCGGAAAAAAAGATCTACAGTCCTAGCAGTGCAAAACTATGTACAGTCAGCGTCAAATAGAAAGGAGCAGCCAAAATGGCCAAATATATCGCAACACATCCTTATTCCTATACTAATAAAGATATTTACCCACTTTCGCTGCTCCTATCTATTTGATGCTGACTGTACAAAAAATACTTACAACCATAAATAATAAACGACATGCTATAGGGTTATTTCTAGACTTAAGTAAGGCTTATGACACCGTTTCCCACAATATTCTATTAAATAAATTTTACGGATCTGGGATCAGGGGATACTAATGGTTCCGATCATATTTAATGCGTTCAAATTGATTACTTCAATGCAACCACCAACGAAATGGAGACTAGACGCTCAGCAATTCAGAAAAAAACGGTTCTATACCCAGGGAAGTGTAATCGGCTGTCTACTTGGTCCGATGTCTGTAAAACAGTGTATTGTTGCAGCACTTTCTGAACCGCACGAAGTACACGGACCACCGGCGCTACAAGCACGAGGGCGCGCGGCGCGACAAGGACAAGCTGTGCAACATCTGCGGCCGGGGGTTCGCGGTGCGTACACCTACCTCGTCGAGTATCAAAATTATCGTCATTTCCGGTTACTTCGCCTGCACTACATTTGCCTCTAGTTATTTAGAGAGAGCTACCTCGCTTTTACCTCGTGAACTGTCCAATTACTTTTCCGGCAGGGATAAAAGTATGCTATGGCCTTTCCTTAGATACAATCTATCTCTTTACCAAATTTCAATTAGATCCGTTCAGCCGTTTTGGCGAGAAAAGTTAACAAACAAACAACTCTGTAATATTAGTATGGTGTCCTCTTGTTTTGCAGACACTCATTTCATAGAATGTGTCGTTTTACCGAATTTAATTTAATTGAAAGCTAATTTCTGCTGAAACCTTATTATTTTCAGGTTAGGTCGATGAAATGAAAATTCGGCGAAGTGAAACATTCTATGAAATGAGTGTCGATGATTCAAGGGTAAACCATTAGTATGGATAAGTATTATTAATTAGCGTTTACCCGCGACTTCGTCCGCATAGAAGTGCTGCTCCCACGGGAACTGTCCAATTTTTCGGGATAAAAAGTATCCTAGTCCTTCCCCGGGACCCAAACTACTCGTATCTTCATAACGAAATCGGTTCAGCGGTTTAACTGTAAAAGCGTAACAGACAAACAAATAAACTCATTTTCGCTTTCATAATATTATAATAATCCAGCCTATATACGTCCCACTGCTGGGCACAGGCCTCCACTCGCAATAAGAGGGTTTGGGCTATAGTTCCCACGCGGGTCCAGTGCGGATTGGGAACTTCGCACACACCGTCAAGTTGCTTTGCAAGTGTGTGCAGGTTTCCTCACGATGTTTTCCTTCACCGAAAAGCTCATGGTAAATTTACAAATTATATTTCGCACATAAATTCCGAAAAACTTAGAGGTGCAAGCCCGGGTTCGAACCCACGACCCTCTGCTTAAGAGTCGGTAGGTCAAACCATCAGGCTACCACGGCGGTGTAAAATATTATAAAAGCTACTAATATTAGTAAGGTTATTCAATAGAGAGCGTTTTTAAAAGCTTACACTCCACTTTACCACCACCATCTCTCATTTTGGGACAGTTGGGTAAAAACATACCCCTGCTCGAGCAGGGTAAAAAATATTAATATTATATTATTGTGAATTACAGGCAAACAGGACCCTGATAAACCACATCCGAACGCATTCGGGCGAGCGCCCGTTCGCGTGCGAGCACTGCGGGGCCAAGTTCACGCAGAAACACGCCATGCTGTCCCACGTCAAGTACATCCACCTGAAGAGCCGGAGAAAGCCGAGCTGGCGCGAGTGAACACGAAGACAGACGAGGCAAGACGTGCAATATGCGCAAGTGAGAAAATAATTATGGCAGTGCCAAGAGTAAGAAAGAGGAGGAACACATCGCCAATGTGATTAAGTCAAAGTCAAAATATTTAATACAAAATGGTACATGTCAAAAATTACAAATACTTATTTCAAAATGTCGTTTTACGATAATAATGATATTCTTAACCTACATAGAATCAATTAATCAAATGGTACATGTCAAAAATTACAAATACTTATCTCAAAATGTCGTTTTACGATAATAATGATATTCTTAACCTACATAGAATCAATTAATCAAGTGGTACATGTCAAAAATTACAAATAATTCAAAATGTCGTTTACAATAATAATATCATTCTTAACCTACATGGAATCAATTAATTAAATACATACACGCAATCCATTATAATCAATTAAATTAATTTATCATTATAATACTCAACACTATAGTACGCTTTCTTTATCAACACTTGAGTCTTGTTTTAAACAGATTGTAAGAAGGGACGTCCTTAACGACGTCCGTAACGACGGTTTATAATTCATTAGCCTTGAGCTTCCTGTGGCTGTTATTAAATGTTGCGAACTAAAACCCGACTAGCGACTACTATGACGTACCCTTACAATTTCTATATAGCCTGTGACACTCGCACGTTTTTACAAGTTTTTTATTAACTTGCAATGTTTGTATGTTAGTTTGTTTTGGTCAAATCATGCAAGCAAGATTTGTACCACTCCCCGGTGTCCGATTGAGCTTAAATCTTGTATACCGGCGTAACTTCGGTGGCAATGCAATAATATGGTACCGTGGAGTAGGTCTGATGATACAGTTGGAAGGTGGCCAGGAACTCCGCGGCGACACAAAATAGCCCCGCCGTGTTTGGGCTCGTTGGATTTGTCTTGATAGGCAGATGATGACTGCAAAAGAAATGCAGTGGGGGGGGCTGCGAGGAGCCTGTTCTCAGCGAACTAGTTTTATGCATACTTAATATTATAAATGCGAAAGAAACTGTCTGTCTGTAACGCTTTTACGGCTAAACCGCTGAACCGATTTCGATGAAATTTGGTATGGAGATAGCCCGAAAATTGGTCAGTTTCCAAGGGAGCTAATTTTACAAAACAAGCTAGTTTTACTATGTTTCATATGATACGATGATAGGGTATAACTGGTATAAATTAAGAGTTAATTCTGTTTAATAAGGTTTTCACAAGCAACTGGCAAATAAAGTGGTTGGAGTAATCTATAGTTTTTTCATTTACTCGCCAAGTCCCTTCTCACTACCCCATACTTACTCATGCCAGTGGCCCAGCCAGTCGACCGGAGCCTCGTGACAAAAGATTTACTGATTAATGCACTGAAACTGTTAATCTTTTCAACGCCCATGACGTATATATCCGCACCACTGGTTCAACGCCATTGACGGATATATCCGTCACGGTTGACAGCGAAAAGTAGACCCGAGTGTCTATGAGGTAAGGTTGAAATTAGTTCTGGTTTTCAGCTGTCATTGGCGCGTCAGTAACGACTTTTGTATTTGACATGGCGTTGAAAAGGTTAAATACTAACTGCCGCTCTCAGAGACGTCAATTAAGTTTTAAGTTTCATTAAAGTTGCTGCGTCTTATTCTATTGCTATAGCAAAGAAAGTGACAGCAGCTACTTTAATGAAACTTAAAACTTAATTGACGTCTCTGAGTGCGGCAGTATGTAGCGACCCGCCCTCGCTTCGCTTCGGTAAAATAAGTTAAAAGATAACCTACGAAATAACAAATAGCTTATGTTACTTCTGGATAATGTAGCTTTCTATTATAAATGACCTTCTGCTGGAGTTTCTTGCGGCGCTTCTTCTCCGCAATGATGTTCTTGTCCGAAGCGCTGGTAGATTCACTCTATATTACCGACGTGTAAAAGAGCCCGTATGTGGCCAATTTACTGAATAAATATTTTAACTTTGACTTTGGTGAAATAATTATTAAAATCGGTTCTAATTCTAGCAAGTCTTGAACTCGTCGTATTGACAAACAAACAATCTTGTAAAGGTATGCGAGTTTGTAATAAGAACAGCTGTAGCCACAGAGACAGACATTTCGCAACTGTGTTTGGTGCTCGTGTTATGATCGGGAGGTAAAGAAACGAGCGAGCTCGTAAATAAACAGTTTATTTTTTAATATGGTGTTATATTACGCGTTCTTTAATTTGTTTCACAATATAGAAAGTGACTTCGTGCGTGGAAATAACTTTACAAATCGCTAATTAATTTACATTAGGTCGATAAGTTATTGCCCAGCAGTGGGACACTCAAGTGGACCAGAGAGAGAAAGAAAGTATAAGTTATTATGTTGCCGTGCGATTGCCAAGTCAATATACTTATTATAGAAATAAAGATGTCTAATATTAATATGTTCACTAAATGTAGGCTTGGCTTTACATGACATTTCAACAAGTTTTTACGGTGGAAGCGTTGCGAGACTTGACATTTTTGTACATTTTATCCAGTTTAGTCCACCTTTATGACATTGTTTACATCTATCTGTGGCTGACTGTACCAACCTATATCCACTACGTCTTACAATTACGATTACGAAGTTTATTAGTCATAGACTTTATATGGAGATGTGAATTTACCAACCACAAAGAAAACGGAACTGAAATTTCAAGGTGTTTCAGTTTTTCCTTTCTATGTGGGCTAAACACTACGATGCGAAATCTGATGTTTGTGTGTCTGCTAGAAGTATCTTAGAATTTTGATAATCGGTGAGTCAGTCAGTGACAATATTAATTGACTTGCAGTAATTCTGAAACTACTGGTACAGATTTAATGTTATTTGGAAATATATCTAGATATGTAATGCACTCTTCGTCATTGAAAATTTAGGCTTCTAAGTAGTTTTTTCCACAACGAAGTTACCGGGGGGTCGAAGCTGGTCCGAATGGCTTCGGGAAAAGGATGGTACGGCCGGGCTTTTTTTCTAGAGAGAGGATTCTATTATAAACGGTCCTCTTGAGCGCTGGTCTCAGACGGCGGCGTGTTTGGCGCGCGCGTGCGCGGCGAGCGCGGCGCGCTGCGCAAACGCGGCGGGGCAGCGCGCGCACGCGAACGGCCGCTCGCCCGTGTGCGTGCGCACGTGGTTCGACAGAATCTTGTTCGTCTGAGGGAGAAAGGATGGTTTAACGGCCGCACTCAGAGACGTCAATTAACTTTAATCAAACTTGAAAATTAATTGACGTCTCTGAGTGCAGCAGTAAGAGAAAGCAATTTAAATTTTGGACTAAAACAAGTGAATATTTGGTAGAAGTTTAGGCCAATAAAATGTGTAAGTTCGAACATGAGCAGGATTGTTCAAGCGGAGGTCTCTGATCGGGGCGAGCAGGTTGAACCAGTGGCGCGGATATAACCGTAGTAGGCGTTGAACCAGTGGCGTGGAAGAGGTAAATAGCAAGTTGAGTGAGCAGTATAAAGGCGTAGAGCGGGCGCACCGTGAACCCGCGGCCGCAGACGGCGCAGAGCTTGTCGCGCGCGGCGCGCAGCCCCTCGTGCGCGCGCCGCCGGTGCTGCGCCAGGTCCGCGTTGCGCACGAAGTTCTGCGGGCCGAGCGCTGGCGTCACATTTTACAAGCTTTTATTAACACACTTAGGCTGCCTTTCCATTGAGGCGGAGACGAGCGGAGCGGTGCGAAAAGGACCAATCAGATTCCTCTAGTTTATGTGTGCTATGCGTTAGTGTGGGTACTGTCACCACCTTGTGGTGATTGGTCCTTTTCGCAACACTCCGCTCGTCTCCGCCTCAATGGAAAGGCAGCCTTATAATTAGCTTCACTTTTGTAACTAATTAACTAACTATGTAATCAAATCTTAGAAGTCGATTTTAAGCTACTTCTAATTATCGGATTGACTATGCAAAATATCATTTTGCATACTTAATATATGTAATTCCGATGACAATACATATATGGTACCGTCGAGCTGGTATGATGGCTAACAGTGGATCCGTCGAGTTCGGACTTTTTATAACGAGTTATAATAATCAATGTTAAAAGTACAGTCGGCAACATAAGTGTATTACTTAACAATTTTTTTTTCATAAAACTTATTACTTCTATTTAGCTTACCGTGTTTGTGTCTTGTGTCAAATCTAGTAACTGAAATTTTACCCCCTTCCTGTTGACCGATTAAGCTGAAACTTGGTATACCTGCGTAACGTCGGTGACAATGCAATAATTTGGTACCGTGGAGCTGTTCTGATGATGGAGATGGAAGGTGACCACGGGAACTCCTAAACTACACATAATATCCCGCCGTGTTTGGGCTCGTTTGATTTGTCTTGATAAGCAGATGATTACAAAAAAGTACAGTCGGCAAGAAAAGCTTGTCCCAAAAATGTAATATTTGACAGAAAGTTTTATTAGATCCACTTGTAACCTTGTCGCACTGCTCGCAGCGGTACTTGAAGCGCTTGAGGTGCACGAGGTCGAAGTGGTCCTTCATGTAGATCTTCTTGGAGAACACCTTCTCGCAGCCCGGGCACGGCACCCTGCGCCACCGCACACCGCCGTCAACGTATTATTAACCCCCGACGCAAAAAGAGAGGGGGGTGTTATCAGTTTAACGTGTCTGTCTGTGGTATCGTAGCTCCCAAACGGATGAACCGATTTTCGTTTAGTTTTTTTTTGTGTCATAGATAATATTATCCCGAGTGTTCTTAGCCATATTTCATGAAAATCTGTTCAGCCGTTTGAAGATCATCAGCTCTTTTCTGGTTGATGAGGGATCTGACTTTTTAATTCTTGAAATCTTCTAGTGACGAAGTCCCTCCAGTGAAAATGTACGTGCTTGGAGCCCGTTAAAGGTTTTGCTCATTGCTCAGAGGGTTTTTAGGCGCTGATATCGGGGGTTTTTAACTCGGTTAGGTTATCAATGTCGACGACGTGGTTAGTCTAGTCGCTAGAGACCCAGCCTACGAAGCTAGCGGTCCTGGGTTCGAATCCCGGTATGGGCAAATATTTGTGTGATGAGTATTTGTTCCGGAGTCTGGATGTTTTCTATGTATTTAAGTACGTATTTCTCTATATAAGTATGTATATCGTTGCCTAGTATCCACAGTACAAGCCTAGAGCTTAGTTTGTGACTAGGTAAATTTGTGTGAGGTTGTCCCCCGATAATTATTTATTTATTTCTTTCTATAAAGAAACATAACACCACACATGACGTTATTTAAGAAAATAGGCGAAAATTTACAATTCCCCTCTTATCTCCGAAACTACTGGGCCTAAAATTATGAAAAAAAAATACAGAAAGTAGTTCTTTACCTCGAGATTACAGGAAAACATATTTTCTTTGGTATTTACAATTCTATGGTAGGTATTTAAAGTAACATAGGAAATTTCTTAATATTGGTGCATATGAACTTCATTTGCAGTCGTAATGTTACAACCAATTTGCTTCGATTATACTAGTTTTGTATTTGTTCTATCGTTAAAACCGTAATACATACAAGCGTCAAATTTGGTATGATTATAGAAAAACAACAAATACTAAAAACCGGCTAAATGTGTACGGAACCCTCAATGCGCGAGTCCGACTCGCACTTACCGGTTTTTTTTTTTTTTAGTAAACACTTATCTAAAGTATAGTTGGTATGATAAGGTAGTGTTACCGGGTGGCGGCGCGCGGGCGGTGGCGCGCGCTGTTGCGCAGGTGCCAGCGGTAGCGGTACTGGTCGGGGTAGCGCCGGTCGCACTCCACGCAGTACGCGCCCGCGCCCGCCGCGCCGTGCCTCACCTGCCGACGCCACCTCGTCTATCACAACTCAAGTCGCAATATACGAGATTGTACAACAAGTGCATAAAACGCACCATTTTACGCGAGACGTTTATCCATCCAAGCATCCAAGCTTGCTAAGACGAACTTTTAGAGCATGCGAAGTGAAAAATTGGTTTTCACTTCTATGTGCTCTAAAAGTTCGTCTTTATGTCGTGCGTAGGCGACATAAAGTCGCTTCTTATGCTCTAGTGCATAAAGTAAAATCTTCGTCGAAGAGGTCTTCCGACCGACCGACCGACCTAGGTATTGCCTAGGTAGGCAATCGGTCCAACAGCCACACGAACAACTTTTAACTTCATAGAATAACCTCTTTATTTAATTTCGTTTCGTTAGTATTCTAAGACCAAGGCAAGGATACCAACTGCCAAAGTACACAATAAAGCTTTATGAAATAAACTTGTAATTTTTACTTCGTCGCATTTTTTTTTATCATGTTGCTGTTTCATTTCCTCGCAATCGAAGTGAAAAGAAGAGTGTAGAACTCGTCCATAAAACCGAGATTTTTTTTATTTACTGTTGTTGCAAGCTAAACAACCAACCAAAGAGTTTGTATGTTCAACCACATTAATTATTTTTTGATTACGTCTCATATACCTACCATTGAAATTATACATATTGAAAAATAAATTGAATTGTAAAAATGAATTGAAGAAATGTAGGTTCGCGCATAACTTCAGAACGGCTGCACCTATTTGACTAATTTTTTTTTTATTTGTAATTGTAAGGACAAGATTTGTATGAAAAAAAAATTGGAAAATCCACCGGAAAAGTCAGAAATTTGCAGCGGGGGCGAAGCCGCTGGCGGGCCGCTAGTAATCAATACATAGTATAAAATGTATAGTTAGTTCTTTAAAACTACGCACGGATTTTGATGCGGTTTTCCCCATAATAAAATAAAATTCCCCATAATGAAATAAATAAATAAATAATTCTCCACGGACGGTTCATGTATATAATAGAACCCGGAGCGAAGCGAGGGCGGGTCGCTATAGGCTATATTTTAACTTATGTAACCGAAGCGAAGCAAGGGCGGGTCGCTAGTATGATATATTTAAAAGATTAAAATTGCATACTTGACTTTGACTTAATAAAGTTTGTAAAGAGTTTGTATAATATATTTAAAAGAGTAAAGACTCGCGTTTTGTGTGCGATCGATGTGGCAAGAAATGCCGTGCTGCTACAGGACTCTACAGCCTACAACGGCGATGTGGGAACCCGTAAATCCACTAGTGCTGCAACAATCATCTATAACAGATGCTGTGGCCAATGATGATCTAATATAAAAAAAAATCATAACAGTTTTCATGATAACAATGTAGGTGCTTTGGTCTTAACTGTAAGCCTATAATTGTAACTTTATATATAATAAATAATAATAAATAAATAATAATAAAGATGGCTGAATGAGTATTCCGAATGATCGGTGTATCGTGTCACTTTCTGACCAGTATGCAAGTGGGAGAGTGACGGATGCTTCATCCACATCCATCCATCCATCGCGATAAACGCGACCATAATACGGGTGCTGCGACGTGAACATACCTGTCGTTACAGTTCAATAACAGAAGATAACTCGCCTTGTTGTGCAGCCACAGTCCGTTGTACCGCGAGAACCGCTTGCCGCATGGCTTGCACTCGAACGGAGAGTGTTGTTTTCTGTGCAAACAATCATACAACTTATAGTTGAACAAACATAAAAACATATTATACCATTTTGGTACGGAACCCAAAAAAAACCGGGTTCCCTACACATTTGGCTGGTTTTTAGTGTTTGTTATTCTATAGGGTTTGTTCTATAATCATACCAAATTTGACGCTTGTATGCTTTACCGTTTTTAATATACAACAAAAATAAAAATACGTTTCTTGTATAGGGACCCCTTTATTATTTCACTTATTTTTTTTTATTTGTTAGTAAATCCGCCGTAATAACACATATTCTGAAAAAAAAATCAACCCGCTATCTATTACGGTTCAAAAGATACAGCTCTTTATAGTTAGGACAGACAGACAAGCAGATATACGGACGGACGGACGGACAACGTAGGCATATTAATAGGGTCCCGTTGGGCGCCCCTCGGGTACGGTACCCTAAAAACCATCACAGTCTACTCTAAGACCTCACTTCGTTCGGTCGACAAGAAACAGAATGAAGCGAGGGCTTACGGCCCGGGCAGGTCACGACTTGGGCGCCTACCACCAGAGATGTGCTGCTTAGCTTCCCCGTTTCCACCAGCGCTCAGCTGAGCTATGCTATGAAAATAAACGATCCTAATTGGTGGATCAACACATCCTTAGCTACGCAGCTTAGCATATCTCTGGTGGAAAAGAACCCTAAGCGGCGAAGGCGGGAGCTAATTCTGTTTTCACTTCTCCTATTCGAATAGAAGGCTTTTGTAGCCCGTTTAGAGGGAGCAAAACTCGTTTTTGCTCCCTCTTAATTTATATTTTTTTAATTTTTCATTTCTGCCCTGCTGACAGGGAGCAAAATCGATTTTGCTCCCTGCTGTCAAGTTCCTCATTTAGTGAAACCACAGATATAAGAAAACTTAAAATATGACATATAAGCGTTCTACACACAGAATAAGTACCTGCTTTGAAACCGGACAATAAGAAACAGCAAAAGACGTATATTTGACCTTTTTCTATTTATAGCATTCATAACAATTTAGAAAGAGATGTCCTTATAGGTATTCTTTCGTTTTCCTTCGTGTTGACACAAGGATCTGTCAACGCCAGTGTTGTTGCTGAGTCGATAATAATATTGATATCGATTCAATTTCGCAGCTGTAATTTGTTCTAATGATTTAAGGACTGATTTTTCTAATTCCCAAATAAAAGCATCTGGCAGTAAAAGTTATCGCTTTGCTTTTTTTACGAGCTATCATTTAACTTGCAATGTTCCAATGTTCATATAATAAGTAACTTCTCCATTTTATTTTTTTTTTGGTCTTGATAATTTGACAATGACAGTGAAAAAAATACAGTTGTTAATAAAAACTTGTCTTATATAAACTTTTTGACAGCAGCTTTTCGGTTAAAAATCGTGAGGTCTTTGTTCGGTTCAACTACTAGTTGCAAAACAGGTATTAATAAATAGATAAAAACTTCCGACAAAATGGGGACTAACTAATAACTCTTAAATGGCCAAACGGATTATCACCAAACTTAGCTAAGAACACTTGATCAAGTCACCTTTCAAACATAAAAAAAACTTAATCAAAATCGGTCCAAACGTTTAGAAGCTACGATGCCACAGACAAATACACAGATACACACGTCAGACTTGTTTTGCAGGTTAAAAACGGGTACAAAAGTGATTACCTGATGTGGTCCTTGATGCAGTACCGCATCTTGAAGCTGACGCCGCAGTGCTCGCACACGAATCGCTCGTGCCACTCCTTGTAGTGCGCGAAGAACTCGCGGCGAGATCTGACCATACCGATTTGGTGTGTTTACTGTTGTACATTATCCAAATAGTCATCGTGATTTTTTCGTGATTTTATAGATAACCTTCCTATTGGTGAAAACCGAATGAAAATCCGTACAGAGGTTTCTTCGGAGGAAGTTAACACAAACTCTTTAATTAATATCGTCTCTTAGCTAACAATACCGCTTAAGAGGACTGTGAACCAACTGCAAAATCTAGCCTTTTCATACAAACGGCGATAACGTTTTCCACCTCCTAAACGTTAACCGAATTCGACCAATTTTTGATATGTGGTCAGTCGGAACAAAAACTAAGTCCGTACGTTTCGTTTCTTAAAATATTGATTAGTTATAAAGAGATTATGGCCGAAATTACTTTTGTATGAAAACAATAAAACGGGAATAAATCGAAATTAATTAATAATATTAAAAAAACGAAACGTAAGGACATAGTTTTTGTTCCGACTGACACCGTATCAAAAATTGGTCGAAATCGGTTAAAATTTAGAGGGTGGAAACCGTTATCGCCGTTTGTATGGAAAGCCGTCACCTCACAATCCTCATAAGTCAACGATACAATGCGCGATCAATTACATACAAAGTTTAAAATTATACAGTGGCGATTTTGACTTGGGCGATACCTATTGTTAGGTAAGCGACGTTATGTAGTGGTGAAGATGGTCCGAGTCGCGATCACAATACAGCAGATATATGACACGGACAAGAATATTGTTGAATATTGTTGTTTTTGTTGTTGAAGTTGGCTTAAGGATTGTCTGCACAACTCGTTCACCCACCTACCTCCTCGTTCGTTCGCCTACAGTCTAGCCTTTGCCACAATGTTCAACATAATAAGTTTCTACCAAAAAAATTCAGTTTTGGGACAAACTTTTCTTGCCGATTGTACTTTTTTTTGTACAATCATCTGCTTATCAAGACAAATCCAACCATGGTACCATTATTATTGCATTGTCATCGAAGTTACGTAGTAAGCATAGCAAATTACAGCGCAATCGGGCACCGGGAAGTGGTTCTAATTCAGCCTGCAAGATTTGACCTAAACCAACCAACATTAAAATTCAATTGACCGAGCGAACGAAGCGTTTCAGCTTGGGCAAAAATTGTGTCTAAAAGAAACGTTGAATGAATTTATTAAAAATTAAATTATTAAAAACCCCCGATATCAGCGCCTAAAGACCCTCTGAGCAAATATTTTCACTGGAGGGACTTCGTCACTAGAAGATTTCAAGAATTAAAAAATCAGGTCTCCTCATCAACTAGAAAAGAGCTCATGATTTTCAAACGGCTGAACAGATTTTCATGAAACATGGCTAAGAACACTCGGGATAAAATTATCTATGACACAAAAAAAAATAAACGAAAATCGGTTCATCCGTTTGGGTGCTACGATACCACAGACAGATACACAGACGTTAAACTTATAACACCCCTCTCTTTTTGCATCGGGGGTTAAAAATTCTTTCGTAGTCCGGCCGGCTGTCCAGCTGTTCTCCCCTACAGGTCGCATTTCTCAACCGATTCTCGTGAAATTTTGTGAGCGTTCGATAATTACGAGTATATGGATTTTTTTTATCGATTAAGTTTTTCGAAATTTTTCAAAATGGCGGAGATATGGGGCTTTTTACGATTACCAACTTATTTGAGGTGTTGGTGAACTGACCGCGACAGCGAGCGCGTAACAGTTATCCAATAGCAAATTTAAGTTTGTCGCGAGGTCTACAGCTCGCAGAGCCACTACTTAGTAAATAAGAGCTTTTAAAAACTCACCCGAATTTCAATTGACATTTAATACACTGAAACACTTTTTTGTGCTTGGCTCGATGCGAGTCTGCATGTCCTCTCCGGTAGCACGAGAAGGCGCAGAGCACACACTCATACTTGAAGAAGTGTTCAGATATGTGTTGTATCAACTGGAGCTTCTTGCGAATGTGTGTGTTGCAAATATCACAGACATATGGTCCTGATGTCTGGAAATAAATTACAATATAATCAAATGAAATTTATGAAATACAAAGCAGACTTACCTGCCTTAACTTAGAAACCTGCACAGTGTTCCAGGAACTCTTGGGACCAGAAATTTTTGGCTGACTCTGCAGATCGACGTAGTTCAATATTCTAATTAAAAGTCCAGAAGTGACCCCCTGTCAATTCTTTATAGATTTACAGAAAAAAAAAATTTCAAGTTGGCCATTTCCGGTAGGCATTGAAACGGAAAAATTCATTTTTTTCTTTTATTGTGGATTTATTAATTGGCATTTAGTTATCATGTGATAATGCATATAATTGTGCGTTTTTTGAGTAATTAAACGAGCGTCAATAGTTGATAGAGTCAAAGAAATGTACAAAAAACTCTTTTTACGTTTTTATTTTTAACTTAATTTTTGTTGCGAATGATTGCTAGTGTTTATTTCTATCGCCATAAATAATATCAGTTGCAAATCTATCTACGTCTATCTGCAGAGTGAGCCAAAAATGTCCGGTCCCAAGGGTTCCTGGAACACTGTGCTCTGGGACATTGGCGAGCGGCGTCGCTCGGGTCGAAAGCGAATTTTCATCGATTTTCTACACAAAAACAAAAAAAAAAGAAACCCATCCATAGCTGGGGTTCGAACCCGCAGTCTCTGCGTAGAAGTCCAATGCTGATACCATCAGTCTATTCAAACTGCGACGATCGCGTCGAAATTACGAACCATATTGCACGGGAAATATTTTTGCGTGAAAATACGTGGAAAAGGAATTTTCCCAGAAATGAGACCTAGCTAGATCGATTTTTCGCCCCCGTAAACCTCCATCACGTGAGTACAAATATATATACATATGTTTCTCGTTTAATAGTATAAGATTTACCAGAAAGCTTATCGAGTGTTCTTAGCTTGGTTTATCAACTGAATCCGTGCTCTTTTACTCGCGCGTAAGACGCCTCATGTGGACAGGCTCTAAGACATTGTTTAGACTCAACAGATCAGATTGTATTAACCAAGCAAAGAGTAATAATATTACCAGATCATCCTCTTTTGAAGGAAACAATAACTTTTTTCTGGATAGGTGGAGCAAAAAGTCATTACTTACCTGATTATGATGTTCATTAACATGAGTTTCCAATGATTTTTTATCTTTATAACTTAGTGCACAGCTCTCACACTTGTATTTACTTGATTTATACAATTCACCGTCCCTTTCTTTCTCTAAACATAACAGTATTTCTTCAGCATTTATTTTTACTTTCCTAAAAACCTCTTTATAATCTTGAATAAGTTTAAATTTTGGCTTTTTGTTTAATAAAGCTTTTTTTCTTGCCCATTTATTACTTTTAATTTTCTTTTCTTGAACAACTTCCGTTTTTACTTCAATTTTAACTAAATCTTCATCTACTGTATTGTCTATGAAGTCATCTGATATGTGGCCTGAAATGTCTTCAAAGTCATTAGGTTTTGCTTCTGGTTTTGTGTCCGTGTGTGTTGGTTGATTTGTTTCTGTTACGTAAACAGTATTTGGACTTGTGTCATTAAATATGACTATGGTCAGATTAGATAAAGATCCATATAAATAATCCTGAAAAAATACATACATATACAAGGTTTTGTTGTCTATGTTGGGTAATACAAAAGTTAATGTTTATTTTACACACTTTTATATGAAAACATGAATCATGTGTTAGTTTGTTTGAAATAATCTTGCAAGTCAATTTTGAACCAGTTCGGGTCTCACAAATGTAACCACCTGTGACAAGGATGGGGGGTCAAAAAATCAGGAAATTCATTTGACATAGTTTATGGATGGCCTCCAACTAGGTTAACCTCATTATCAAATTAATGTTAATCAATCCAGTTTTTGTTTATTTAAAAATGTCATGTATGCAAATGATCAAAACCAATTCCTAGCTACTCACCACCCACATAGCACATAAGCTGTATAGCAATTTATAATGGTAAGCTCTTATACAGCTTTTGTGCTACTTGGGCAATACATCACTTATGCTCACACTGAATAAAATTAAATACAAACTTGTTCCGTTTGCAACAATGAAGTGGCTCGGACCACTCTCTGTTGGAATTCCACCATTTTGGACAGCAACCCGCGGCACTCCCAGCAAACCTGCACTGTCTCCATCTCAGAGCCATTCTGGTTTCATAAAAGAGGTAAAACTGTTAACCGGATGAATACAAATTGAGGTGAAAAATCAATCAATCAATTCCAAGAAACTAAAATGCCTATTCTAAAACATTTATTAGGATTTTTAGAGCAGTCATGATTCTCTCGTCCATGGAGATGGCAGCTAAAATAGTTAAAAGAATACTACACAGGCTACATTCCCCTTTAATTAATACTATGACTCGCCCTCGTTCGCTTTTGTTAATACAAGTTAAACTATAGCCCATGTCCATCTGGAATAATGTAATGTATGTATGTATGTGTAACAGGTCAAAGATTTTTACAAGTTTCATTTTTTCTAGTGCAGTGGTTCTGGACAATTTCAGACAAACTCACAAAATTTTAACTTTCACTTTGTAATATTACTTAAGTTAAGAAGTACTTACCCAGTATCCACACTGTGGTAGTATTTTTCTAATCAGATTTACATTTTGGCCTATAGGCGAAAGTTTTCGACCAACACTCAAACATGTCCGGCACAGTAAGTCTGCCACAAACTCATGCTTTATTTCTTCTTCACATATCATAACTTCCTTCATTCAATTTGTGTGTTAATTTGTAAAATTTTAACGAGTTCCCAGCCCGTCGTGTATTTATAACAAAAATAGTAAATATAAACAGATCCGGTTTCCGGCCTGTCAGTGAATTGACAAATGACGTTTGGGTTGCGTTCAGAAATCAAGCATTATAATTGACGTTCGGATAGTATTATTATCCCCCGACGCAAAAAGAGAGGGGTGTTATAAGTTTAACGTGCCTGTCTGTGGTATCGTAGCTCCCAAACGGATGGACCGATTTTCGTTTAGTTTTTTTTGTGTCATAGATATTTTATCCCGAGTGTTCTTAGCCATGTTTCATGAAAATCTGTTCAGCCGTTTGAAGATCATCAGCTCTTTAGTCCAGTTGATGAGGGGATCTGATTTTTTAATTCTTGAAATATTTTATTTACGAAGGCCCTCCAGTAAAAATGTACGTGATTGGAGCCCGTTAAAGGTTTTGCTAATTGCTCAGAGGGTTTTTAGGCACTGATATCAAGGGTTTTTTAACTCTGTTATTTAACTCGTAGTTCGGATTTGAATGAAACAGAACCAAATAAATATTCCTATTTGTATGTATGTTCCTATCTTCACGATTATTTATAAAAGTAAACAATATCCGCAATCTACAAAGGCAGTCGGTTTTTCAAAGCTTGTAATCGTGAACGAATAAGCTTCCTTTCACGGTATACCAAGTTGTATTGACCCACAGAATTAGTACTTGCATTGACCTGGGCTTGAATGAATGACTGCGCTAAAGGGTGCTCCTTTTTACCCAACTGAGCGTAACCAAAAGAAGGGTAACTAATGATTTTAACAGTCTATGTATGTATGTGACCAAAAATCGGATGATCCACCCTAGTTCCTAAACTATTGGGCCGATTTTAATAAATGGGGTGTCATATCTCATATGATTCATCAATACCGTGCGAGTGGCTATATAAAAATTGTAAGGTCGCGTCATACTAACCGCCAACCGGGTTTTGGCTTGCAACGTTTGATGGAACATAATGGAACTTTTTGTTCGCTGCGATTGCTGTTATGCGAATCCTGAAAATGGGTATATGGGATATTCCACCAGAGCTCAAGCAGAGTAAAAGGAAAAGCATTATTAAACGGCACACAGACAACAATTTATTACAATCAAAACATTTCTTATGATGCAATAAAACTTAAAAGTGTACATTTCAACCAGTTTAAAATTGCGTCAAAAACTTATCATCGAAACTTTAATGGCTTCGTCAAACAGCCGGGTTGGTGCGGCGCGACAGTAGCGTGGGGCGTTCTTAGCGTGGAAATTAACAAAGAGTTGTATGCAGACCGTCACAGATACTCACGTCGCGCCGGGCCACGCTACTGTCGCGCCGCGCCAAGCCGGCTGTTTGACGAAGCCTTTAGCCTTAGGCCTATGAGTCCCCTACACGTTCGCTGATTGGTCCTTGTGTTTTGCGGCCACGTGCATGACGAGCGAGTGTTTCTGCGTGAACGCGGCGGGGCAGAGCGCGCACGTGTGCGGCCGCTCGCCCGTGTGCGTCCGCACATGATGGATCAGGTGTCGGTTATTCTGAAAAAAATAATTAAATCGAGCATTTTGCAAATACGTCTTTATTCGGTTGGGGTTTTTGCAAATGCGTCTTTATTCGGTTGGGGTTTTTGCAAATGCGTCTTTATTCGGTTGGGGTTTTTGCAAATACGTCTTTATTCGGTTGGGGTTTTTGCAAATAAGTGTTTATTCGGTTGGGGTTTTTGCAAATACGTCTTTATTCGGTTGGGGTGTCGAAATGTTTCCCCGACTGCGCGGAGCAGAAACAAGGGAACATTCGGTTCGGCTTCCCTGAGTGCCTTTTTGCCGAACATTCATCTACAATTTTTAGGACTTTTCCCTTTGCTCGTGTCCTTCCTCGGTGCCTAATTTCAAGACAGAGTGATGAGTGAGACAGTCAGTATCAAAATAAACCTTTTTGGAAATTGATAACTTTTTATAGAATAATTATAATACCTCAATTTTGACGTGTAAACGTCTTTCAATTCGGTCAGTATAGGGGTCACTTGCAAAAAACAAATGTAACGAAATATGTTATGGCGAGATCGCTTCTAACTTTAGAAGTATAGCACCTACCGGCAATATTTTAATACCATTATTTTGAGGAAAGAAGCCATTACTCGGTGGTAATGCATATGTCGCTAGCGTAAATGGCGCTGTAATCGCGCGCAGTACGGCGCATAATGAACTAAATTTACCATCGCGCGCTGTGATTATTTAGTGATTACTCAGCAGTACATTGATCGATTCAAGCGGTAGTGGTCGCGTTTGACAGAACTCACAATTTTATAGTAGGTGTGATACATAAAACTCATACTTGTGAGCCTTAGACGTTGCAGAGTTTATAAAGGTGTGGTTTTTTTGCAGAAATATGGCGACTGCTCTACTATGGTGCCACCGCGTGCGATACATAACGTACAAAACTGGCGTGCAAGAGCTCGGGTAGAAAGTAATAGATTCCGGCGCTCGACGACCCGCTTTGACCTCGGCGGAACGTGTTCGTTTCCACAAGAAACCCGTTAGATTGAGCCAAGCGCAGGAATCCCAACCAGATGGTTGAGCACGTACTTACTAGATGTTTCGCATACTCCACTGCGGCTGATAAAATTTACCCATTTTTTTCCTTTTTTAACCCCCGACGAAAAAAGAGAGGGGTGTTATAAGTTTAACGTGTCTGTCTGTGTATCCGTGTATCTGTCTGTGGTATCGTAGCTCCCAAACGGATTTTCGTTTAGTTTTTTTTGTGTCATAGATAATTTTATCCCGAGTGTTCTTAGCCATGTTTCATGAAAATCTGTTCAGCCGTTTGAAGATCATCAGCTCTTTTCTAGTTGATGAGGGGATCTGATTTTTTAATTCTTGAAATCTTCTAGTGACGAAGTCCCTCCAGTGAAAATGTACGTGCTTGGAGCCCGTTAAAGGTTTTGCTCATTGCTCAGAAGGTTTTTAGGCGCTGATATCGGGGGTTTTTAACTCGGTTAGGTTATTAAGGTCAAAGATTTAAATAATTTGTAAAAAAAACAGGTTGCTAGGAGCACTTGAAAAAGTTATAAGGGTGGGAAATATGGGTTGAATGGGCTCGTGTAAATACATACACACGCGGCAGGGTCGCTCGGCTTCCTCTTCGAACTTGTCCGGACCTGCAGCGTGTCTAGACACTGATACTCACTGCGAACGCGCGGCCGCATATAGAGCAGATCTTATTCTTCGGTTTCCGTATTTTCAGATGGATCCTGTTCACGTGCACGTCGAGCGCATTCTTATGCGTCAAGCGCTGAAAAAAACAATATCAAATTGACAGACAATCATAGCATATGTAAATCTATACTAATATTATAAAGAGGAAAGATTTGATTTTTTTGTTTGTTTGTTTGTAATGGATAAACTCCACCATTAAGAAAGCTACATCCTCCTGAAGTAACATAGGCTATATTACGTATTTTACGGAAGCGAAGCGAGGACGGAAAGCTAGACTTTATACTATATGTAACTAGCTCTCCGCCCGCGACTTCGTCTGCGGAGTCAGTACTTTCGTAAGTTAAAATATAGCCTATGTGAAATATCATATGACACCCCATTTCTGCCCTGCTAAGGTAAAGGGCAGTATTTTACACAAAACTACTGTAATAATTGCAACCTAATTACACGGTAATAAGGTTGCAATTGCTACAGTAGTTTTGTGTAACATACTGCCTTTTACCTTAGCAGGGCAGATTTATTAATATCAGTTTTATAATTTAGGAGCTAGAGTTGAACATGCGATTTTCGGTCACATACGTAAATACATAGACTGTTGAAATCATTACCCTTCATTTGACTTCCGTCAGTCGGGTAATACATAAATATCAGGCGACAATTTCACACAAATTGACCTAGTCCCAAACTAAACTCTAGGCTTGTACTACAGGTGCTAGTCAACGATAAACATACTTAAATAGAGAAATGCATACTTAAATACATAGAAAACATCCATGACTCAGGAACAAATACTCGCGCTCATCACACAAATATTTGCTCATACCGGGATTCGAACCCGGGACCGCTAGCTTCGTAGACAGGGTCACTACCAACTCGGCTAACTGCGTCGTCAAATCACGGAACTCGGTCCATGGGTGCATTTCTTTTATATCCGTTCCCTATATTCCACCCGCGGACAGATGAGCTTACTCCTAATAAGAATTTGACACATGTTGTATGTGGCAAATGGGTGAATCAACTTTCAAGGTACTCCTTTTCTTTTGCGGCACTAAAACTTTCCTGGTAACTTATGATTAATAATAATTTATGAATATTAAAATCATCATCATATTAATATTACAGATCCCACATGACACCTCAAATATTTCTTGATTTTCGAAAAACCCCGGTAACTCAGGGGAAAATACACATTTTTCATACAAAACCTGGGGACAACCTGCGTTATTCTTTAAAATTGTACTATTTTTTATATGTTTTTTTTTTTTTTTTTTTTTTTAATAATGTTAGCCTGTTTGTCTGATTTTATAAACGTGTAAGCCACGACGTTAGCAAATAAATAGTTTTTCTAAAAACATAAAAATATAAGTCCTTCCCTTCCCCGTTTCGGCTTACATTTCTTGTTGCTGTTTTTACTGAATCAAACAGAAGATTTTTTGCTGCACTTATTTCCTCCGGCTTAAAAGCCGTGGCACACAAACGGATCGAACTGTTCTCATCCATAACATCGCACTTATTCTGAATAAACGATAGTACCTCGTTTAAAACTAAATTACAATTAGCACACTTTAGCGTATGAGAGGTCATTGACCTCTCCGCCCCGTGCGTTGTCGACGTTCGCACCCGAAATTACCCGAATGCTTTTACCCGACTGCGCGAAGCCAAAAGAAGGGTAACAATTTTAGCAGTCTATGTATGTATGTGACCAAAAATCGGATGTTCCACTCTAGCTCCTAAACTATAGGACCGATTATAATAAATGGGTTGTTATATCTTCTTCTTCTGCAGCGTTTACTTTGATACCCACTGTTGGGTATACGCCTCTCGGTTGTCATATGATTCTTCAAAAATGTGCGTATAAGGATGCGTCATACTAGTAGCCAGCCGGGTTCAGGGACCGGAAAACCCCTTCATTTGATTAACCCTATCGATAGGGTAACCTATCATTTGGTTACCCAATCGATGTGCTTACCCTATGATTGTGTTACCTTAACGTTAGGGGATCCCCGTTGAACTAGTTAACCACTTAGCATTCGCTGGGTATTACCCTATTGATGGCCTCTCTCTTTTTTACGGATTCGGGCGATCTCTGTCTAGCCGATACCCATTCAATTGTTAGGTAGGGCACTAATAAGTCGAAACACTTGCGCATAGAGATTAAAACCGTACGATTCAGTTTAAAAAGGGTAACAGATGATAGGGTCCCAATACCCTATTGGGTTAGCGCTTAGTCGAATTAACTGTATCGTTTGTTGCCCTTTCATTGGACTAAGTCGACGATAAGCTTAGCGCATCTTTGGGGTTTGTAAAAACAAGTCTATCAAATACCCTATCGAAAACCCCTTTAATGGTAAGGCGGTTCCGGTCCCTGGCCGGGTTTTAGTTACTTCTGAATTATGTCAATAAATTTACCCTCTGGCAATGTGGACACTGGAAGAGTGGCGCGTTCTCGGAGTGGGCACGATCAAAGTGGTACTTTAGTCTGCTTTTCGATTTTAGAACTTTGTCACACGCTGAACACGGATAACTGAAATAAATGAAATAAGTCTTTCAACATTTTAATTTTTAGTAACAAAGTTTATTACCGACTGTACATCTAACACTGATTTCCTATCACCACCTTCCGTCTCCATCATCATACCAGCTCGATGGTGATGGCATTCGTATCGGAATTACATATGTATGTGTGCGAAACTACAAGTCAATCTCACAATTAGAAGTAGGTTGAAATCGACTTTCAATATTTCATTACTTTGTTTTTCTACTTGCGTACTTTAAAACGCTAATATGTACATCGCTAACAGTATCAGAATGCCACCCATAGTGTAACCAAGGCGTGAAAACTGTTCTATAATGAGGGTTCCCATAGTAATAACTGTTTTATTATGTATGTATGTAAACTCTTTATTGCACAGATAATAGATTTACAATGAATACTCATAAAATAAAATGTACAACGGCGAGCTAACCATTATAGCATTGTTATTACCATGGTTACGGTCATTCCGGATATCAGTCTTGGCGTTTAGTGACAACTTGACTTCGTTAAATCGTTAGAAATGTTTTAATAACAATTGAAATGACGTAGATTAAAATCAAAATTAGTTTCTAGACTATAATTATTTTCATATATTAATGGTCCTGTGACATATTGAAACTTTAGATTTTACGCGAACGTTAATCCAACCAAACGAGCAGTCAACTAACTTTAAAAAATATGTATCTATAGAAAATTAGTTTCAAACAACAATAATTATTGTTTGACGCATTTTTAATACGAAATCTGCAAAACTATGCACAAATTTCATGGAAATAAAAACAAAATAATTGGCTAAGTAAAGTTTTTGGAAGAGATGCAAATTATTTTTTTTTCGATAGTCGGCATCCTAAAGATCAAGGAACTGCGGCTGTTTTATTTTTATTTCCTCTAATATTTTAGAAATATGTTGTTTAGTTATTCAGTTGACATTTAGTAATCTTTAATGACCGACAAGCTTGTTGCCGGCAACGGCAAGGTACTCGTAAATAAAAGCTTGTAAAAATGGTAGGAATGATTAATCAATGGACATATTCCGGCTAATAGTGAAACACGGCTGACTTACGTTTCCCCAGCACTATGGGTAACAGTTTTGCTCAAGTGCTGCTCGTAAAGGTAAATGCTGGCGTACTGTTTGTCGCACTGCACGCAATACCGCAGCTCCGGGTTCGAATCCTCCTTGACGTGCTTGCGCAGACGATGCATTTGGAGGTTATAGTTTGATATGAGCGTTTTGCCACAGTCCTCGCAACTCAAAGGGTGCCTTGCTTTGTGGTTTTGCCTGAAAATAGTATCCAGCTTTTGTTACTGTGTGTTAGTGCATATTTGGCTTCTCTTGTCTAAGCAGCACTAGCGACATCTTGTGAAAATTAAATCCCATCAAAAACATAAATGTGAAATGCGAGCCAAGTTCAATATTAAGAATATGCGTCGTTGTTGACTTCGCCGACAAAAGAATTAAGATCTATATGTGTGCCAAGTTCTGTGTAGAAAATCCTGAAATTTTAGTGACAAGAACATGCAACATTCTACGATTCAAAAGATACAGCTCTTTATTGTCAGGAGAAGGTTCTTATGAAGAGAAAAAATGGATATTTCAACTTTAAGGGGGGGAAATGGGAGGGGGAACTTTAACCGAAGCGAAGCGAGGGCGGGTCGCTAGTCTATATATATATATATATATATATATATATATATATATATATATATATATATATATATATATATATAAATGAATCCCTATTTCGCTTGGTCACGGCATCACGCGTCAACGGCCGGACCGATGTCGCTAACTCTTTTTTTAAAATATTCCTTGAAGTCTGAGGAAGGTTCTTAAGAAGAGAAAAATTGGATATTTCAACTTTAAGGGGGGGAAATAGGAGGGGGAACTTCAACGGAAGCAAAGCGAGAGCGTGTCGCTAGTAGGTAATATAAATTCTTAAATTTTAACAGACAATTATTTACACAATGCATTTATTTCATTTGGGATGTAAATCAAGTTCTGGATTTGACTTAGCTAGTTTTTACTTACAAGCTAGGTATATTATATTTGTCTGTTACTTTTCTAAAATTTGGTTTGTTGGTTGGTTGGCTCTCATTTCACATTTATGTTTTTGATGGGATATCATTATTTTTTGTACAGAAATTATTGTATTCATCATTAATACATTGTCAGTCTTAACTATACAATACGATATAAGAAACAAAATGTTATATATATAATTCACCTATACTTTCATACTAACTTTGTTATTTGCTTTGTTGATACTAATTATCAATAATTTTCAGTTTTCAGATTTTTTCCTTTATATACGCCTAATAGTTTGATGCCAAATATCAAGTTTCTAGATCATCTGGAAGTGGGTTTTGTTTTTGATCTATAAGTCAGTGAGTCAGTCAGTCATAAATCAATATCAATAATTGTTTGAGGAGCTATAATAAATGTGCCAAATTTTGTGTATGTAGGTTAAGTAGGTTTCGAGTTGTGAAGGGCTCAAAAGTAGCTCGAAATGGTTCGACACACGACTGCTGCGTCGCCAGCTCCTTTTTCTTTAAACTTGTATGGACACGCTGTCGTGTGTACTTGTCTGGACACGCTGCCTCGTGTCTAGGTTATTGTTATTCAAACAGAGCGTTTGAGGTACAAAATTTAAGGATCGAAGCTTAAAATAAGAGCCTACTAGCTTTTGCGTCCGCATATAATTTCATCTAAATCCGTTCAGCCGTATAGACGTGGTGGATAGATTGGCGAATTTTGGATAAATTTCGATCCAACGAAACCTTGCATATCAAAATCCGTCAAGCCATAATATTTTCGGCAAGTCGGAAAAAGTAACGTATATATACTTACCACATATGCTTCTCCAGTATCGTCTTGGAAGTCATGGTGGCGCCGCAGTGGTCGCAGACGTACGGCCAGTGGCAGGACTTCCAGTGGGCTTTCACGACCTCCTGGTCCCTGATGGAGAGAAACGGTAATAACTATTAAATATATAAAAACCACAGAGTAAATCGGGACCTCTAGTTTCAGAGCTTATAACTCTGGCCCAACAGATTTTCACCAAACTTAGCTAAGAACACTCTCGACGAAAAATGGTTCTCACCAAAAGTCCTCGTGGCACTGGTTGCAGTAGAAGCGCCGCGGGTGCGTGTACCGCATGTGGGCCTCCACGTGCTCCGCCCTCACCACAGCCTGGCAGGCGACGCAGCGGTACATCCGGTACCGGTAGCACCCGGGGGACTCGGGGTCCTTGCATTTCAATGATTTTATAAGCTGAAAGTGGAAATAACACACAAATAAGTCTTAGGCTGTTTTTACGAGGTGTTGGAAGCTTGCATTAATTTTTGGATTTGGAGCTTGACGAAATTTAAATGGGACTATTAAAATCGGTCTACAATTGGCAAAGATATTGCGTAACATACACACGAAAAAAATCATAATATAGTCGTATTTAGAAAATCCATTTTCGAAGTCCGTTGAAAAACATACGAACCTGCTTATGAACGGTTTTCCAATGCTTCTGCATCGTGCGATTTAATTGAAAACAAATACCGCAGTAGATACATTCATATTTACACAGCGCCGTCTTGTAGCTCGGCTGTTTTTCCAAAGCACGAGCAATCTCTTCCTCACTTAGTGCAAGTTCAGTAAAAAACGTATCCAACTCGCGAAAACAATATTTAAATTTTTCAGCGCGAAACATTACGCTTTCATGATCTTCTGCTTTTTCGTAATCCGGTCTGTGCCTGTCATATTTTTTTACAGTTTTTGGAGGACCAGTTGTTTCTGCAACATTTGGAACTTCTAGCTCAAAATCCGGATCCGAGTTATGATTGCTTTCATCATCACTGTCGCGTTCACTGACTATTTCTTCTATTTTATCATAATGTTCTTCAGTGACTATTTTTTCTATTTTATTATTATATTCTATTTTAACTGGTTCTTCAGCATTTTGTATCGGAATACAAACCTCTTGTTTTACTTTTTTTAGTTTTTTGTTTATTTTTTTAGGTTTCCGTTTACGTTTCCGTTCGTTAGTACTTGGTATAGTTTTTTTCACTGCTCGTTTTAGATTTTCTCTTTGTGGCAATAATTTCTTCACTTTAATTCTAGATTTTATAACCCCATTTGTTGCCCTTTTTTTTCTTAAACTGAGGTTTACACTATCTTTAGAAGAACTATCATGCACATTTACATCGAAGTGATCACTGTTGTCATAATCAGAATGATTTACATTTTCATTGTCCGTTTCATTTTTATTTGTTTCATCAAGACTTATTTCTTCTTTATTATATATAGTTGAAGGGACTGAGTAACTAACTTTATCAAGCGTTTCGTCAGTTGTTTCCTCAATGATGACGTCATAATCTTGTTTTTGACAGAATTTAAGCCGGGACAAAGATGTTTTCACGCCCTACAATAAAATAAAATCATATTTGGCACAAGCTTTTCATTCCGATTGTAGTTGCTTTGACTTGATCTCATTTTACACGTAGGAAAGAAAAGGAAGAAGGAAGGAAGGAGGAGAAGCGGGGAGAGGGGGGCGGGGGTTTAAAGTTGTGGGAAAGGGGCTGCGAAATTATTACCCTGCGATACCGTCCGCGTAGAAGTCGTTTAGCGCTACTCCCTTGAGAACTGACAGATTTTAATGAAAGTCTGTTAAGCTCTCCCTTAACCAAATTTCACGTCGATTGTCGGTTTACGTCAGACGTCAAACCGTCAAAACGGAACAGACGAACAAGCACACTAGCCTTTGGCTAGACACAGCAGGCAGTGTGGCCGGACCAGTTCGAAGAAAAAGCCGAGCGTCAGTGCAGTGGGTATATTTACTTGAATCCATTCAGGCCATATTTCCCACCCTCATTACTTTTTTCCAGTGCAGCTAAGAATGTTAAGGTTCTAGAATGATTCTATAACAAGTTATTAATTTCCAAAAATGCTTATTTTGTAACTAACTGACTGACTCACCGCTCAAAACCCATAGGTCTACCACTTATTTTGGTGGCACATGAGAACTTGGCCTAAATTTTACATTTATGTTTTTGGTGGGATAATATTAGTAAGAATTAGAGATGGGCCGAATACGGACTTTGCCGAATACGAATATTCGGCCGAACATTCGGTTTAGCTCTTACCGAACCGAATATTCGGTTGCACCGAATCGCTAGGAACAGGTTTTGACACGACCGCGCTCAGCGCTCCGCGCGTGTTTCGGACCTTCGCGCTCGCGCCATTTGAATTGTCGACCTTTAGTGGATAACTGAGAAAGGTGATTACTGATTAATACAACTTACTTAATTAAAACAACTCTGGTTTTTCTTACTTAAGTTACGGTTTTTTGCAAAATAATTGTATTTATATTTAGACGCATATTTATCTTTTTTTGGTAGTTGCTTAGAATGCTGAAATAGGATGTCAATCCGACGAATTACGAAACAACCTACGCTCGTTATTTACTTTGTTTATTCGGTAAATATCCGGCAATGTAACCGAACTATTCGGCCGAATACGAACATTGAAAAACTTGCCGAATATGCCGAATACCGAATATTCGGCCCATCTCTAGTAAGAATACTCACAGCATTTTCCTCAAAACTCTCTAAAACCATATGAGCTTGTTGCACTTGCGTCTTAAATGCCATCATCTTCCTCATCGCCGCGTTACACTCCCAGCACACAAGTATTTCGGGTTCCATCATGACCTGAAAACCAAGCAAATAATAATAATATATATTTTTTTTATTATCAATAAATATTTCAACAAAAAAAAATTCTGTCAAAAATTTCATTTTTTTGTCAACCTTTTCTTGCCAGCTGTACTTTTTTTGCAGTCATTATCTGCTTATCAAGGCAAATATAACGAACCTAATCACGGTGGGGCTAACTTGTTTCGTTGTGGAGTTCCCATGGCCACCTTCCAACTGCATCATTAGACCTGCTGCATGGTACCTATTATTATATTGTTACCGAAGTTATGCAGGTATATAGGTGTCGGCAAGAGGGTTTAGGGGAATGATTACACACACAGCTACATAAAGTACTATGGCAAAAGGTAGTGAATGAACGAAAGAGTGAATGATGAACAAAATTCTGCTGTTAATACATGAGATGATGTTGTGTGCGTCACCTCAACTCTGGTGCTGAAACCTATACCTAATTTCAGCTCAATGGAACACCGGGAAGTGATTCAAAATTCAGTTGAAAAATTTAACCCATACTAACAAGGCAAGTTAAATAAGTTTCTGTGAAAAGTTTAATTTTTGGGACAAGCTTTTGTTACCAACTGTAAAATTTTTTTTGCACAATCATCATCTGTTTATCAAGACCAAACTAACGAGTCTGGTGGGTCTATATTAACTACAGCGGAGATCCTGTTGCCACCTTCTTACTCCATCATCAGATCAGCTCTTTGACAACATAATATTGCATTGTCTTTGGATTTACATGTGATGAAAAAAGATAAAAGATTCAGTAAGTAGGCTGCACGGGCACTTTCACACGTCAAAATTAAAGCGTTTTCCCAAGAGGAGACCACTGCTGAGAAGAAGCGCCACAAGAAACTCAACAGTTAGTCATTTTTTTAAATAAAACTTAAGACTATAATACTACTTAATCTAGCATTATATAAAACTATAAAAATAATATAAAATATCTGCATAGATCTGCAGGAAAACAAGTCAGAATTATTACGAAAAAAAACATCGAGTTCCGACATGTCTTCCTACATAAACCGTGTCCCCTAGACAATATACAGTGTTTACATGATTTTTGTGAGGTAGTAAGCTAGTAGTTAATTTTATGGTTTAGGCCAAGCATTTTTGTCCGTTAGATAGTCCTCAACCCTATAGTATGCTTTAGACATCAACAACATTTTTAAGTGCTGGAAGGGGTAACTCTAAAACAATGTCGGGTAATTTAAAGAAAGAAAGAAAGAAAGAAAAACATTTATTCGTGACAAATATCAACAAAGGACAGAAAAAATACACACAGAAAGAATGTAGTCACGAAATGGTCCCAACTCAGCGTAATGCCGGCATTAAAGTCGGCGCTGGTCTTCCGTTGGAACCATCAGGTGAAACCACGGAAGGTTACACACACATAATTTTGACAGATACATAAAACATAAATTACAAAACAAGACGGCGGAAAAAGAAACAATAAAAAGACAACAACAACAAACAACAAACAATTTATAAACAATTAAACAATTTATATTTATTATAAAAATGAATGCATTGACCTATGTACGATACCGTACATGCAGGTCATAATTTCATATAAGCAATGTGGGTAAACTTTGAATGTATGGAGTTAGTTGTATGTTAACTGCCATCATAAAAGCACACATTTTGTACCAGACTAGGAAATTTCGAAATACAGTCTAATCTTAAATTTATGTTCGGTGTTTTCCTACAAATCAAGACCTGCACTATACAACCTACAAATGATTTATATACTTTACATGTATTTCAAACTTCAGCTTAATCGGACACCGGGAAGTGATTCAAATCTTCCTTGCAAATTTTTGAACAGACAACTTACATACATACAAACATTACAAATTAAATAAAAGCTTCTAACAAAGGTCACACACTACATTAACTCGACGCCACACTTTTTTTCAGCTGAATATTACCATATTTATTTTTGATGTCTAAAATGAATGGGGGCATGTAAATTATACAACTATGCCAAATTTCAAATTGATAGCTTCTCTAGTTGCTGAGATAAACTGCTGTGACAGACAGACACCAAAGTCTCACCATAAGGGAGCCTTTGGTCAGACTATAGCAAAGGGGGGGCCGATTATAGGACTTAGAAAATAACCTAACCTACAGCCCCCCCTTCCCTACAGTCCAACCGAGCCTTTTTTACCTTTTGGTAATAAACCCTAACTAGCAAGGATATAACCAAATAAATGAAGGAATTTTACAGCAAATTACTGGTTTGTTGGTAATACTTATTAAATACTAGCTTTTGCTCACGACTTCATCTTCTTCTTTTATCACTGCTCCCTTTGGGAACTGTTACATTCTCCAGTATAAAAAGTATCCTATGTCCTTCCCCAAGACTTAAACTATATCCATACCAAATTTCATCAAAAACAAACAAATAAACAAACTCACTTTCGCATTTACAATGTTATAAGTAGGGATAATCAACCAGAATGTTTGACAACAGTTACCTCAAGTTTTTGTTTCTCACTCAAGAGAGAGAAGTACAAATTGTAATTAACCAAGGGCGAGAGCCTCCGGTCAGTGCTGAGGCAGCCGCGGCATGTCGCCGAGCTAGCCTCGGTCTTCACCTCCACACCGAACATTTTTTTAAAGTGGTTCGAATGCAACAATGTTGTCAACTAAACGTATGTTATGTTTTATGTGACTGCATGATGTATTGAAATCAATGTTCAATGTATTTATATAGAAGTAGCGTCCCAAGCACATTCATAAACAATATAATTTAACAGTACAGGTCTGTCTGTATAACTTCCGCATATTGTTATAGAAATACAGAGTCCGTATGTTTATAACACTAAGCTGAAGTTGTTATATACTGCCGCACTCACAGACGTCAATTAATTTTTAAGTTTCATGCTATCACTTTCTTTGCTATATCAATAGAGTAAGATGCAGCAACTTTAATGAAACTTAAAAATCAATTGACGTCTCAGAGTGAGTTAGCCATGTTATTTAATGACATGATATACTGATACTACATAGCTGGTTGACACTTTGCCACCGCTGAAACCTTTGCTGAAACACGAGATTCGGCATGGTATGTTTATCTCTGTTGTTCTAAATTGGGTAGCTCAAACAGGCTTTTTGACGTTCGCGTATTTTTTTTTCAATTGTTCAACAGCCATCAAAAACAAAGTTGAATTTTAAATGTTTTTGTTTTGCGAATTAAATGGTGTAAAACCAAGTCATAACTCATAATATCCTGAGTTTATTTAATGCTAATAACGCGGAGTGCGTAGGTTACGGTAACCTATCGCAATCGCGAAAATTTTTTAACCGAATTTCATGTGACCGAAAACGTTTCGTTTTTTATCGTTTGTCCGTGACAGGATTCGTCAATTTTTTATTTCATTATTTGACATTAATACCCCTTCTATACGGTCGGGCGGTTGGGCCAACCGAGAAGGACGCAGCTATCTGTCAGAATGAGATAGTAATATTTACATCTCGTTCCTACAAATAGCTGCATCCCTCTCGGTTGGCCCAACCACCCGACCGTATAGAAGGGGTATAAGGTCGGAGTTCACCAACAGGCGATTAGAGGTCTGACGGCTGTCAAAATGTATTGACTAACAGCCGATTAGGATTGAACAGTCCGTTAAATTGGTTGGTGAACTCCGACCTAAGTAAACATATTTTTAGTCCGAGCAACTTTTCTTCTTGTAGTCAGTTGCACTATGTATTGCATCACCAGAAACCGACAGAACTCGCTCGCTAGGCGTTCCACGACGTGCAACGCAATGCCGGACGCCGCGTGCCCGCTAGGCGGGCACTAGGCGGACGCTCAGGGCTGTGCCAATAACTTTAGTTATACGTGAATAAAATTAAATCTACTATCTGATCTACTTATGCTCCCCGTTTTATCATTATCACAATGCATCCAGTGGGGTAGCATTTCATGTATATTCTTGTAGATGTATATTTATATATTCCTCCACACGATTTCGAGAACGGCTGATCACATTAAGTTCAAATTTGGTATTTAAATAGATGTGAGCATTCCGCCCATATCATATAATAATATTAGTAAAAAAATATATAAAAAGAGGTTAAATCCAACTGATAAGTATTTTTATATTTTAATCGCTTAGGTGAAAAAAAACACCGCCTGTGTATTTAAAAATCAACTGTACCTACTTTTCGACCACATAATAATCAGAAGTATTAAAACCTTTCTGTTAGTGTCAACCCTGTGGTGGCAAAGATGTGTGCCCGCCGGGCGGGCTTTTTGGCGTGGCGTGTAGGTTTATAGCTACTGCCCGCCTAGCGGGCTGACCCGGCATCTGAGCAAACATTACGAGTGCCTACAAGGCGGGTTCTCGGTTGCGAACGTGTTAATGAAACAAGCTTAAAGACATCAATGTTTATTGTGCGCGGATCGTACGTGCGCCTTGAGCGACTGCTGCTGCGTGAAGGCGGCCGTGCACTGCGCACACGCGAACGGGCGCTCGCCTGTGTGCGTGCGCACGTGATTGTCGAGCATGCGGTTGTTCTGAAAAAAAAAGATTATAAAGATTTGAGACCATAAACTCACAAGTGTCTAGCTCATCGGGAAATTATTTTAGCCTTTTCAATGCCATTGACGGATATCCGCACCACTGGTTCAACGCCAATGACGGAAATATTCGTCATGTTTGACAACGTAAAATAGACCTGAGTGTCTAGGAGGTGAGGTTGACATTAGCTCTGGGTTGTACAGTCGAGTTCAAAGATATGTAAACACTTTTGCGCCTTATCCCATTGAAATAAGGTGCAAGGGTACATATTTTTGAACTCGACTGAGATGTCATTAACGTGCGAGTGACGCCTTTTGTATTTGACGTGGCGTTGGAAAGGTTGATAGCAAGAAAAAATCCAAGCAGACAAACAAACAGACAGTCAGGAAAGCGAGCTAATAAAAAACTTATTAATAAAATAAGTAAAGAAACAAAAGTAAATCAGTAACTTCTGCTCGTAAACGCACAAGCAAAAATAACGGAGTCACGTTCTACTGTAATTGTAGACCGACACGTTATTTTTGCAAGCCAGTAGTGAACTCACGGTGAACCCCTTGCCGCAGAACTTGCACAGCTTGTTCTTGGGCTTGGGCCTCTTCTCGTGGAAGTACTTCTGGTGGTAGCGCAGGCGGTAGCCCGTCAGGAAATACTGAAACAAACATTCAGAAAAACTTCAAAATGTTTATATGTAGGATCGTGGGCGGCATGAGATATCATCAGGTATATTCAGGAGATTCATGTCGAACTTACAAATTAAACTGAAAAAAACCCCGATGTCAGCGCCTAAAACGCGCGAGCAATGAGCAAAACCTTTTACGGGCTCCAAGCACGTACATTTTCACTAGAGGGACTTCGTCACTAGAAGATTTCAAGAATTAAAAAATCAGATCCCCTCATCAACTAGAAAAGAGCTGATGATCTTCAAACGGCTGAACAGATTTTCATGAAACATGGCTAAGAACACTCGGGATAAAATTATCTATGACACAAAAAAAACTAAACGAAAATTGGTTCATCCGTTTGGGAGCTACGATACCACAGACAGATACACAGATACACAGACAGACACGTTAAACTTATAACACCCCTCTCTTTTTGCGTCGGGGGTTAAAATTACTTCGGTCGAAACTAGTTGTCTTTGCTTTGTAATAATCATCCCCTGATGAGTTACATAGGTACATAGACTGTTAACCACATTACCATACGTTTTGCTTCGGGCAGTCGATTAAAAACTTGTAGTGAAGCAAAAGTAAAAGTGTTAACATTCAACGAAGGCGCGCCCCGCCACTAAAATTGACCGTAGTTATACAGAAAACGACCAGAGCCATCTTCCTATACAATATATTTTATACTTTATATTGTCAACATCGTAGAGTATCTAATCCATAACAAATTGGCTCTGGTAGTTTTCTGCAAAGCTACGGTCAATTGACGTTGCATGATACGTCAACTTAAAATCAAGCAGCGAGGCGCGTCGGCGCGGTTTAAAACACCAAACTGGTACACCAATATACGTACCGTGTCGCAGGGAGCGCAGTGGTACTTGCTCTTCTTCAAATGCACGAGGTTGTAGTGGTTGACCATCGAGCAGTGCTTGGTGTACACCTTGTCGCACTCTTGGCAGGGGAACCTAAAAAGCGACATCTATATTGATAATAAAGAGCAAAACCGGGCAAGTGCGAGTCGGACTCGCGCACTGAGAGTTCCGTACACATTTGGCTGGTTTTTAGTATTTGTTATTCTATAGGGTTTATTCTATAATCAATACCAAATTGACGCTTGTAAGTTTTAACCGTTTTTACGATACTACAAAAATAAAAATACGTTGAAAATAAAACGTTTTTTGTATGGGGACCCCCTTTATTATTTCACTTTTTTTTTATTTGTTAGTAAATCCGCCGTAATAACACATATTCAGAAAAAAATCAATCCGCTATCTATTACGGTTCAAAAGATACAGCTCTTTATAGTTAGGACAGACAGACAGACAAACAGTCCGGACGAACGGACAGCGTAGGAATATTAATAGGGTCCCGTTGGGCGCTCTTCGTGTTTGGAACCCTAAAAAAAGCAAGATTACTAAAACTTTGCATTTGTGTGTGCACAGAATACAAAGTTTCCCGCGATCCTCACTAGATCGTCGACCACCTATTTAGCCTATGTCTAAATATGATGCACCAGTCCTTGTTTTCAACTGACTTAAAAAAAGAGAAGATTCTCAATTCGACTGTATGTTTTTGTTTTGGTGTATGCTACGCACATCTTCGCCAATTGTGGATCAATTTGATCGATTTGTTCGCTCGCGTCCACGCCGTGCCTCTCACTGTGGTCGCTAGGAAGATGACACTCACGCTTTATTAGGCCGGTGCCTCACGCTCCTCTTCAGGTGCACGTTGTAGCGCGCGCTGTTGATGAACTGCATGTTGCACTCCACACAGTAGTTCTCCTCGCTCGCGTCCACGACGTGTTTCTCGCGATGGTGACGTGTGTAAGAGTCCAGCGTGCTGTATGTCACATTGCACAGTTTGCAGCGGTGGACCGTGTGGTGCTTGCTGCGGATAACAGATATGACTATTACGGATGCGATATTTTGGTCACATTACGAACGTGGTGTATGTGTGAACACACATACTGTGCCCACATCTTCATCAGCGTATAACTCTGGGAAGTATATTTTTTTCAAAAATGTTAACAAAAAAATAAAACCGTCTTCAAAAACACACTAAAAGGGTTAAATAAAGACCGGCCTCCTAGAAGTCCTAGGAATTGTCTATTTAATGCCTAATAGGACATGAAATATATCCAACGCACATAAACATCACATTAAAAAGCAATAGCCTAATATCAATTTCTCATCGCCCTTAACAAAATGTCACTGTCAAAGATGCAGGGCCGTTAATCATTGAGGAATCAATTTCTTAAGGTCTTGCAGGTAATACCAAAATCGCTGTATACGTCCCTATAACTTTTGAGGAGTTCCCTCGATTCCTCATGGATCTCATCATCAGATTCTGACTTGGTGACAGTGGGACCACCTCGGAAGTATAACTACCCTTTCGGTCCACAATTGACGGAGTAATCGCGTAACAAACATAAAAAAGCAACATACATACCTACAGTCGAATTGAGAACCTCCTCTTTTTTTGAAGTCTGTTAAAAATAGAAATAGAATGAAAAATTTGAGAGAAGTTAAAATATAGCCTATAGCACTCCGTCTTGTATAAAGAAAGTCCTTTCGAACTATACCTCACACTTCAAAATACGTCAAGCCAACCGTTCTGCAGGTCGCAAAAAGCAGACATGGTACTAGATATACATACCTATAGGTAATTACTCTTTGAGCAGCCGGGTAAAAAATAAACAAAACTCACTAGATGTGTGCGACAAGCTTGCTCTTCTTGCCGAAGTTGCGTCCGCAGTGGTCGCAGATGTGCGTCTCGTGCATGTAGCGGTAGTGGTCGAAGAACTCGCGCCGACGCCGGCAACTGGAGGAGATGTTTGTTTATGGCACGGGGGAAATAGCCCACAGGCAGCGTGATAGTAAGGCTTGAGGCTCATAGACATTTGCAATCCCTGCTGGATCTACTATTGAAGAGTTCCTATGATCACAGACCACCTTCCATCTCCATCACGGTACCAGCTCGATGGTACCGAATGGTGGTGGTATTTTGAATTGTCATCGGAATTACATACGAGTAGGTATGCAAAATTTGAGTCAATCCGGCAATTATAAGTAGGTTAATATCGACTTGCAAGTAAGTACCTACCTATACAAGTTATAAGTGCGTTAAAAACATCCGGTAAAAAAAACGATCCATAGCTGGGGTTCGAACCCGCAGTCTGCGTGGTAAGCCAACGCTCTAACCATCAGTCTATTTAGACGGTGGCAGCCGCACCGAAATTACGAACCATATTGCGCGGGAAATCTTTTTTAAAGACATTATTCATTTAGACCACAGATTATTGATTGATTGAAATACTCACTCGAAGCGCAGCCCGCACTTCTTGCACTCCTGCTGCTTGCCGTGCGGGCCGTGCGCAAAGTGCATGTACATCTCGTTGCGCGTGCCACACGCGTGCGCGCACAGCCGGCACACGAACTGCACGAAGTGCGCGCGCACGTGGTACGACAGCTTGCGCTTCGCCGCGAATCGGAAGCCGCAGATGTCGCACTCGTACTTGCCTAGACTCTGGCAGGAGTGAAAGAGCAAGCTTTAATTTTTAGGGTTCCGTACGTCAAGTGAAAAAAGCCGGTCATGTGCGAGTCGGAGTCGCGCAAACTTGTAGGCATGTAAATAGTTCGTAAATCACGGGAATACAATAGAAACAAATTTCAGTATAAACTGACACGCACTAAGTATGCACTCTAGTACTCAGTGAGTGTCAGTTTATACTGGACTAAATTTTGAATTGATGTAACTACAAATAAACGGTATTCGGATTTTTTCCTTTACTTGTGCTATAAGACATTGCTATGCTATGCTTCTTGCCAAAAATGTTCTCAAACACATTATGAAACCAGTGACTAACCAAAAAATTTGCTTGAAAAAACTCTTTACAGAAGTTGAGGGTCTATATAGTCACTTTTCAGTACTTTGGAGGACAATTTCTCCCAATAGGTTGAGATTGGGCAGCTAAAAAAAATATGTGTCTATTATTTTAGACTACTTTGTAACATATATCAAAATAAATCAAATCTAAGCCGGGCAATTGGGTACAGGCCCTTCCTGGACCATAGGGCAATGTTTTTCTGGATCCGCCTCTAACCTTACCTTTGCGTGCCGCACAGCCAAGTGGTGATCGTAGAACTTCTGCTTGGAGAAACCACAGAAGCAGCGCTCGCATTGGAACTGCTTCGTGATCCGGGATTTTTTTTTCTTCTCCAGCCACTCCGCCAGGCCTTGCTCGTCTATCGTCACCTGAAGAACAATCCGGATCATAAGGCACGGCACTTAAGAATGACGCACACGAATTTCATGATTTTTTGATACCCCCGTCCTAGTCACAGGTGGTCACATTTATGAGACCCCCCTCTGGTGTGACGGAAAAGGAAAAATTAATTAATTACAACAGCAGTTTCAAAATTTTACATTATGACATGTGACGTCAAAAAGCTTATGACTTAACGTGTGACGTAATTTATACATTGCCCCCAAGGAGCGTGATAAACTTAAAAAATTACTGAACGGATTTTCATACGGTTTTACCAATGGACGGAGCAATTCATGCAGAAGGTTTATGTGTATAATTCATTAAGGTATGCGTGTATGCTAAAACAAAGCCCCCCGCCGCGTCTGTCTGTTTGTCTGTCTGAACGCGCTAAATACAAAAATAACTGATCGGATATTCATACAGTTTTTACCAATAGACGGAGTGACTCATGAGGAAGGTTTAAGTGTATAATTCATTAAGGTTTAGGTACGTGTATGTTCTGCTACCCGTGCGAAACCGGGGTGGGTCGCTAATTCACGGTAAATCTGAAATATAGCGTATGAAAGGTATACCTTATCGTATAGATTCCTCTTGTCTTTAATATTGTCCATTATAATAGTCCTATACTTCTTTTTTAGTACGCCTCGGTTTCTCGTATATTTAACAACTTTGTTTTCAATAACGTCATTATCCACCAGCGGCTCGTCTAGTTCTTTCTTTATTTCTTTATCATCTGCCGATTCAATATCAAAAGCAATTGCACTGTCTGCACACAAATTGTCATCTTCATCTTTTACTGCTTCTACTTTCAGCGGTTCTTTAACATCATCTGCATCATTACCTTTAACATCTTCGTGCTTTTTATTAACGTCGTTTTCCTTAGTTACTTCTTCGTGTTTCTCGTCTTTTACTACATCAATATCTACTTCTAATGGAATTCTGTCTTTCATGTCATCGTAAATAATCATCTTCCCATAGTTCGTTAGTTTTACAGAGGATAAAGTAGATAATGAACTGAAGAGTACCTGCAATTCGGGCAGTACTTGTTACTCCTTATGCTTCAAAAGAGTTTTTGTTTTAACACTTATAGTTAGCTTCACTTGTTACTAACTACTAACAATGTAATCAAGTTGGGTAGGTATTGGTGATTGCATCCATCCCGTTAAGAGGTTATGGTAGAGGTCATTTGCAGTAAAAAAATCAAAAATCCCGACTGCTTAATTAATTAATTAATTTCACACTTTTTTAGTTTTTATTAAAATGGTAGCACCAGTGTTATAATGTTATGTATATATTTGGAATAGGCTATTTATTAGCTTTAATTTGATACCCATATTGTTATAATAAAAAATACTTTTTATTTATTCCCCCTCCATTTTTTTCCCGGACGCCATATTGAAATATTATATACCCTATGTCATTTCGACAGTTAAGACGAATCTAATGATACCTCATATGTTAAAATTCGTCAAGCCGTTTAGGCTGCAGACGACACATAGAAATATAGATACTACATACATACATACATATGCTCGAAAAACATAACCCTCCTTCAGGCAGTCGAGTAAAAAGTCATGTAGTAGGGACTACAGATATTAGTAGTTTGCAAGATATTGAACATTCAATTTTGAAAATTTGTATGAAAATAAAAGGTAAGGAACTGGGCTTCAAAAAAAATGTATGACAATTATCAGCTGTTGAATGAGGTATAAAAATATTGAAAAATCAGGGATATAATACAACTTATGGCGCTGTAACTAAATCTGGGTATTACATTTTCAGTTACACACTTAAAAAATTTAATGTCCAATATCTTGAAAACTACCAATATCCGAATAGAAACTACCTTTCAGGGCATGACCTTTTTTACTGCAAATTACCTCTATAACCTCTTAACGGTAATGGATACAATAATCAATAACCCTGTATATACATACCACAGACTTGTCATTTAAAACATTTTGAGCCTTAGAAATCCTCAGGCGAAAAGCTTGAATATTGTCCAGTATTTTGTAGCATTCCCAGCACAGCTGTATTTGCTTCTTGCTCTGTAATTTAAAAATGAACATGCAGAAATAAAGCACCTACTATGTGAAACAAACGTAACTTTTTAAATATATAATATACTATGCTGTTAAAATCAGCCATTGATCAAAACTTGCCAAAACAATAACATGTCTATATTATAGTATACGGGATCTTGGTCTAAAATCGAAATTAAAAATTTGTTTATCTCCATCTCTTTCTTTTTTATAATGCGCGAGAGAAAGAGATAGGAAATCTGTGAATGATTCGGAATTCCCTCCTCCTAGCCGCAGCCTACGGCTTACTAGGTACCTAAGTAAGTTGGTTATTTTAGGTAAATATTTCAACACTAGTCTGTCTATAGGTAGTTAGCTTAATTTATTTAAATCAGGCATATAAAGAATACTACAAATCAGTAAACTACGTTGTACTAGGCAGGTACTTACAGTACTGTTTGATTGCGTCAATAAGAGCTTCAGATATAAGTGCACATGTTTTCCAATCGGACTTAATTTTCTATCGGCTGATAAACAGCAACAACAAGCTTTAACTGAAGACATATCTGAATTTTTCGTAAAATGTTGTAATTCGGTGAGGTGGCCTGTTTTCTGGTTACTCCCCGTCCCTGAAAACAGTTAAATGTCATAAATGTCAAAACAGCGGTACTATAGAATCTCACAGTATTGTCACTTTATTTTCGTTTGTATCTGCGAGCCCATCAAAATAAGATAAAAAATATTACTCAAATATAATATGCGCGAGTTTGGTTTGCATAATTCAATGCATATACTATTTGATTTTGAAACAGTTAAGCATAATGATTTTAGACAGTCTAATCGAGGACAAAAAGTATCGCATTTTCTAGTTATTGGGTACGTTCCACCAAACGCCCGCAACGCCATCGACCACGCTGAAATTGCCGTTCCACTAACGTAAAAACGCCACGGGGGTTGTAGGCGAATGTTATATGTGGAACGCACATGTTGAGCGCTGTGAGCCCACTTTGACCCAACAATATTTTGTGGGCGAAGTGGGCGCGATCAGTGACGTCGAGCGATCGCTAGCGACGATAGAGAGGATGTTACCATCGTTGCGGGCGTTTAGTGGAACGTACCCATTGCGTTTCGTTTCTCCAAAGTCATACCGCTTGTGTAATCTATGTTATCTATGTGTATTGTCAATTTGTGTAAATATGGCGTCCGAGATCTACTAGGAGCTATTTGTTCATAGTTAATGTTTTTAACTTACAAATGCTCACTACCATTTTAACTTGCGTTCCGCGTAGTTGATTAAAGACGTTTCGTATGATAAGATTATCAAAATGAATGTACAAGTACACGAAGTACCGGTTATAAACCAGGATCATCCGTTGTTACAAAATGCTCTAGTGCAGTTGCAAACACCGCAGGAGCAACAACAACAACAGCAACAACAAATGCAGCCGCAAATGACCACGACCATCACCGTAGAAGTCCCAGTCGACGAGAATAAAAAGGCAAAAGCAGACAAGAAGAAAAAGGAAGCAATAGATGGCCAAGCGAGAGAAGTCATATACAAGGTTATAAAATTCTTCGAAAGTGAAAAACAGAACAGAGGCTACGCGTTTCCCGTAGAAAATGTAGTGAAGCGAGCGTGCGCGGCGACAGGGCTCTCGGAAAGCACTATCAAACGTATTAAAAGGGATGGTTTGCGCGCCGAAGCCACTCAAACCCGAATGACGGGTCCGAAGAAAAAACGCGTAAGAAAAACGAAAGTTCAACTCGACTACTTCCAATTATGTGCTTTAAGAGGCATTGTGAACAGTTACTCGGTTAGGAAAGAGGTTCCGACGCTAGGTAAAATCTTAGCAGCGGCGAAACACGAGTTGAACTATAGAGGAGGAAAAGAGTCCTTGCGGTTAATATTATTGAATAAGTTAGGTATTAAGTTTAAAAAGTGCGAGAAAAAGAATAAGAAGCCGCCAGAGGGTCCAGAGCAGCAAGTCCAGCAGCAGGTTCAACATATGATGCCCCCGCCCCCTCCCATGCCTCCAATGAAGCCTTTAGAAACCCAGTGTGTGTATACAAACATGATGCAACATGTTCCCCCTGTTTCATATTAAGTTGCTATAGGAGCAGACGATTCTGAAGTGTATATAGGACTTATGGTGTGTCCCAGAGTTGATAGTTTGTTTATATTAAATGTTGAGGCTTAAATGGCTTCCAAGGCTTAAAATTAACTCAAATTGAAGATGGATCTGGTTCTTATATAGCAATAAATACTCCAATGTGCCGGTACATTCAGAAAACACCTGAGTGGATGAAGATGAAGTTGAAATTCATCCCCACTTTAAAGCTTTCGGCACACCAAACGCGTGTCAGGCGCGTCGCGCTTTGAACGCGGGTCCGCGCATGTCGTAAAACAACAAATCAAATTTAACCCGGCACACCAAAAAGTAACACGTGCCTGCGCAGGGCATGCGTTACCGAACGCAGCCATGAGGCGTGCGCAGCGCTGGCACGCGTTCAAAACGCGTTGAAGCTGCCGCCTGTCTGCGGTGTGCCGGTGCTGCGACGCTCACGCCACGCGACGTGACGCGACGCGCCTGACACGCGTTTGGTGTGCCGAAAGCTTAATAATGATTAGAATAATCTTAATCAGAAAACAAATAATTATGTAAGTATTTCTCAAAATAAATGTCCAGTTAAAGAATAGTTAGTGACTCATGAAACTGTAAGTTGGATGTAGTTTAGCGAAAAGGATCCAATTCAACCATTTCACACTTGTAGAATTTGACATAATATTGACAGCAATAAAGTTCAAATTTAAATACATTTTGTTTTATGGGTTGGGTCGTTTTCCCTTATTTTGAGAAATACTCTTACATATACCTTAACATGAGTTGAGATATATTATAGTCAAAAATAGGCATCTTTATTTTTACTTAAATTAAACTATTAGTGAATTAAACTATTCTTAATTATCACCCTTCTGCTTCTGAAGGAGTATAACATATTTATTTTAGTCACACCTGGGAATAATTGGGAAAGAAAGAAGGTTCCAGTTCTATATATTGTGTCATGGAATTTTTATTTATATTTTTTTTGCTGGTCACTATCCTGATATACATTGACTTTTAGTACTATTTATATTATTCAACTAATTAGGATATAGTTATTATGGAGAAAGGATTCAATGCAAGGTTGATTTCAATGTCAGTTTCTATGATTGTGGATTGGATGGTTTTTGCATAGATAAGTCCGAGAGGGTATTTATTTGAGTTTTATTTATGATAGATTTGTTTTTTATGACTGGGATTTTTTTAAGTATTTTAAAATGGTGATAAAAAAACAATGCCTTCTAACAACCAGTAACCAACACCAGCAATATAAACTATGACTTCATAAACATAAAAAGTCATTTGGAATTAAAAGCAATAAAGCATTTAGATATTGTAACTGTATAAAATGTAAATATATTCTCCTTAAAGCTATTATTATTTTATTATATAAAACGCCCATTTAATGACATACAGCATACCAGCCATTGGCACCTAGTGGTTGTATAATTATTGTCTATTAATTATCAAGTTCATGTTGCCAAAATTATTGGTAGTGTCAACAGATATTCTGCTAAGCAAAGTACTTCCAGTTTGTATTAGGCGCCATTCAAGTATTACATAAACAGAATTTTAGTAATTGTTAACCCCCTCCCCTTTGTAAGCAAAGCTTTAACCCCCCTTATGCTTACATAAGCATTGCACAAAATCGATTTGTTAGAAATTCTTCCCTAGCACAATTCTCCTAAGTCGAGGTTGGCTCAATAGCCCTTAGGCATGCTAGTGAAAACCCCACTTTTGCACTGAGCTCCCCTCAGGAGCTTGCCCTCTGTGTGGTGCAGTAGTAGTAGCCGTCAGAGTACTATGTAGGTCCCTTCAAAAAAAAACAAGCATTGGTATACATTTTACAAAATCTGTTTAAGTTTCTTTATAGTTATTTTATTGTCGACGTAATATCCATTCGAACCCCACCCCTCCCATGTCATCAAAAATAAGTAAAGCAAAGCCCCCCCCCCACCCCCACCCCTCACCCCTTCGTTGCTTACGATATACTTGAATGGCCCTTTACCTAAATGATTTTTAAGATTAAACTGTAGCTCGGTTTCATTTCAAAAAGCCTTACTACTCGCGTAAATCTCATTTGTTTTAACAAAAACTGAAAATTTAGGGCTTTTACGTTGACAGACATATCATAAAATTCATAAAGCAATACAAAAAGCATAATTTTATGAAACAAATGGGATTTAACATACTATTCTGACACCTAGGTCCAATAACTGGATAGAACCAGTTTCTCAGTGTTTGAACTGAAATGTGTTTTGCAACATATTCTGGTATAATTGAGTATTATTTGTGAGTAAACAAATTAGAATTTTAATAGATTTTCGATCTTCCCTCAAATATGATGCCAGTTTATTAATATTTTGAAAACCCACAGCCTTTTAAGTTTTTCAGTGCACCAGATGCATATAATATTATGTAGATGTAAAATTCAAAAAGTCAATGAGGGAGTAGAACTGTATTTTTATACGAATGACAGTTTTATTAGTTGATAATGATCATAAATACATCATGTATTACACCAATTTATTGTCATACCTGTCCAGGGTTTTGCAGTCTGTTGCTGTGACATTTGCTGGGACCGGAAAACCCCTTCATTTGAATAACCCTATTGATAGGGTAACTCTATCATCGGTAAAGTAAAGTAAAGTAAATCTTTATTGTGTATGGAATTCAGGTTATATAATGCAGTTACAGTTGCTGAACAAGTTTCACCAAACCCTGTCTTTTCAGACGTACACACAATTCATAGGTTTAGGTTTGACCCAATTGATGTGGTTATCCTATGATTGTGTTAAGTTAGGGGAACCCTTTTAAACTAGTTAACCACTTCCATAAATTTAAATCATACTGACATTGACTACAGGGTGTCCCGCGACAAAGTGCACAAACGAATAAGGGTGAAACTACATGCGATTTTATCACGAAAAAAATAAAAAATAAAATTAATCAACTTTTTTATTTTAGTTTTGCATAGAGTTTATTATTTATTATTTTTTTATTATTTATTATTGTAAACCCCATGAAATTATTTTTTTCCGTGATAAAATCACATGTAGTTTCACCCTTATTCATTTGTGCACTTTATCGCGGGACACCCTGTATATTTATAACACCTGTGTAAGTTATTGCAAATAAATAATTTCGATTTCATAGAGCTTACCATGTTCATTAGGGTTTCGGTAGTTTCATATTTAAGCGCTTAGGATCACCTGGGAATTATACCCTATTGATTGCCTCTCTCTTTTTTGCACATTCGGGTGATCTCTGTCTAGCCGGTACACATTCAATTGTTAGGTAGTGCAATAATAAGTCGAAGCACTTGCGGGTTACAGATGATAGAGTATTGGGATTGGGTTAGCGCTTAGTCGAATTAACTGTATCGTTTGTACCTTTCATTAGACTACGTCGACGATAGTCTTGTCCTTGGGGGTTGTAAAAAACAGTCTATCAAATACCTTATCGAAAACCCTTTTAATGGTTAGGTTCCGGTCCCTGGCTCTAACCTAACCCAGTCTGTCATTCAGTTATATTGTTAAATATTGAAAGAGCATAAAAGGCGTTACCCATTGTTTATTTTAAACTTTCGCGATATTCACGCCTACTTTTAATCATGTCAGGTGTTAACTAGTTAATTATACAATTTTCCAAATGCTGATGTTATAAAATATAAATGTCCAGGCCTACCATTTAACAAAGTATAAAGACAGCTAGTAACTGTGAAATAATGCATCTTGGTAGCCTTCGGCTTTTAAATTATAATCAGAACAAAATAGTTTATAATAGATCTTGTTATTATTGTTTAAGGTTTAAATTCGTTTGTATTTACATAGTCCGACGAAGACTCCCGAAGATTAATTCAAAAGTTGCAAACTAATACCAGACTGGCGACTATAATATTAGACTTAATGCCTGCGACACTCGCACGTTTTTGACGAATCATATGACACTTCGTTTATTAAAATCGCTCTAGAGTGGAACATCCGATTTTTGGTCACATTCATACTTAGACTGTTAAAATCATGACCCTTCTTCTGGCTTCCCTCTGTCGGGTAAAAAGGCATGCCCTTTGTTCTGGGCGGCAAAGTATATCCGGGATCCAAATTAATTGCCAATCGGATTGTCTCGTGTGAAACGGATTATAGTTAAAACTCAGAAATACCTGCGTTCATTATATTAATGATAGGCTAAGATATATTAAGGCTGAGTTTACATTATGTATCATAATTATTTTCTATAAATAAAACTAAAGAGTTGATAAATAAATAATTTTATTGTAAAATATAACCCGCTCATTGTAAAGTATAACTTACTTATTATAATTTAAGCCTGCGTCTTGTTTGATTTAAAAGAGATATAATATTTAAATTAAGATGGACTATAATCACACAATTTCACTAAAAGTGGCATGTACATTCACAAATTCCTTGAGCTAAATAAGTTCATAATATTAAAAGTTGTTGCTTTGGTTCTTCATCAGATCTGTGCATTACAGAATGTTTCAGCGGAGGATGCGAGCGAGCTATACGCGTAAATAAAGATATTCTGTAACTCAGCTCCGCTATACATGACACAGTTCTGTTAGAAAGACAGCTCAAGATGCGCCGTCAGCCGCCGCCAACAGCTCTTGCAGTGGTAAATGTCAAGTCGTAGAAAGCTCATCTCCGAGACTGACGCGTGTGAATCGGTCACATCTCTTGAGATCAAATGACTATTGTTGCGAAGTGTCACCTTTTTGGTTAAGTAGCGTCTTCAGAACACAAGACACCCCAGTTATCAGTTAATCGATCCAGTAGTCCAGGAGCTAGAAACATTCTTTGATCACACACGTTATAGTATTAATGTTCATCTCTTGGCTTGGCTATGGAATATAATTCAAAAGGCTTTGTTAGATGTAGTTTCTGATATTTTTATTTCCTTGTATAAAATTTTCCGAACGCCCTCTTTCCCTATAGACATATTTACTGATATAATTTATTTTTTTGTATAAAAATTTTCGAACTCCTTTCCTAATTATTTTTCTTTTCTTTTTTCCCAATTTTTCCCAATCGCAAATCTTCCCAATAGTAATTAAATCGTAATACGTAGGTAGGTTAGGTTCATTAATTTTATGTCAGGCTCCGCATTTGCGGAGCTCCGTCGACTCTGTCAAATTAGATTTTCGGAATGCGAAAAAATGCTACTGATAAATTAATGTACTAACAAGCCAAAATATAACAGCAAATATGTATATGCATAGAAAAAGAAGGCGTTCGGAAATTTTTATACAAGAAAATAAAAATATCGAAAAATACATCTAACACATCTTCAAAAGTTACAAACTAAACGCCCGACTGACGACTAGTATGACGCAACCTTACGAATTTTATATAATATATACATTATATCGGTCAATAGTTTAGGAGCTAGAGTAGATCATCCGATTTCTGTTTGGCTGTTAAAATCATTACCCTTCTTTTGGCGTCGCTCAGTTGGGTAAAAAGGTTGAATGACTCGAGCGGGCCGCCCGCGGCCCGGCTCACTTGTCCTTGTGTATGGCGGCGAGGTGCGCGCGCAGGGCGACGCGCTGCGCGAACGCGGCGGCGCAGTGCACGCACGCGAACGGCCGCTCACCCGTGTGCGTGCGCATGTGGTTCTCGAGCACGCGGTTCGTCTGGGAAACGGATGATTTTGTAAAAAAAACCCCGACTAAACTTCTACTTACAGAGCTCATAACTCTAACAAAAAGAAACTAAATTGAAATCGGTCCATCCGTTTAGGAGCTACGATGCTACAGACAGATATACAAACACACACACACACACACACGTTAAACTTATAACACCCCTCTTTTTGTGTTCTTGTCACCATAATATATATTACATTGTCATCGGGTTACAAATGTATATAAAATTTCAGCCCATTCCAATAACTATTATGACCGTGTATATCGATTTGGTTAAGCAAGGATAAAACAGCTGTCACTTTCTTACTAGTACGTATGTGCGAGGGGGATGGACTTTATCCTCGTATATCCACCGCGATAAAGGCTGTCCCGAACAGTCCCGACTCACCCCGAAGCCCCGGCCGCAGACGCCGCACATCTTCGTCTTCGGCATGGGAATCTTCTCGTGCACGTACTTGTTGTGGGACCGGAGCGCGAATGCCGTCACGTAGTACTGTGGAATAGTACATTTCGATGCAAGTGCGAAAAGTATGTCATTACTTCACGAGTACCGAGATATCTTGCCGCGAGCCGTAGGCGAGTGGCAAGACTCGGGACGAGTGAAGAATGACATTTCCGCACGTGTATCGAACGACATTTTTTAACACAGTTGCGAAAAAATAAATCAATTTCAAACTCTGATTCACTCATTTTATAAACAACTTTTTAATTTGACATTTGAAGAAAATTTTTGACATTATGAAGAGGTGTTTTTTTTAGCTTTTATTCGACTAGAATGGATTTTGTTAATATTATTGAACCCACTTCAAAGAAAGTTTTTTTTTTCAAATGCCTGTTCTATAAGACATAAACAATTGTAAATATAAAACATTGTACTATTATTAATAAATAATAATAAATAAATCTTTAAATCTTTATTCACAGATATTCACAGATAAAACAACTTTTACATAGGTGACTGACTTATGTTAAAATGTTACAATAATATTTGGCCACTGCTGCTAAACTAGGCGGAGACCTGTATTTTAGCAGACAGCGCTCATTCCCGTCGGGTAGTATTATAAAGATTTTGAAAGAATATAAACAAATAAGCAAATAATATTTAAAGGAAAAAGTTATACAAAACAGTTTAGAGAAATAACTTGTACGTGTGTATGTTGTGTGTGTGTGTGTGTGCGCGTGTGTGTGTGTGTTTGTGTGTGTGTGTGTGTGTTTGTGTGTGTGGTGTTTGTATCTACATGTGGTTGTAAAAATCTATCTAGGAGTAGAAAGAAGTTCTTCAGTTTCCTCATAGGTGAGAGTTTGCAACAGAGACGTTAATTCTTTTTTACATAAGATCTTGTTAAGCGAAAAAATGTATTTTAATTTGTTTATTTTGTTATACATATAGGGACCTAAGAAGCAGAAGAATCTTGAAATAAATGAAGTACGAAAATATTGCGGCTGATGAACAATTATATCTTTTCTTCGTTTAGGCAAGATGGAAGGGTCGTATGTCGTTAAGCTATGTTGCTTCATAATAATGCTGAGCAGAAATAGCTGCCGAACGGTAAGGACTTCGCAGGTCTGATAGAGTTGTGTGGTTGGGAATAATATGGGCCGAAAAGTACAAACCTTGAGAATTGCGCGCTGAGCTATTTCCAAAGGCATTAGAAAAGTTTTTGGTGCTCCTCCCCAGCAGGAGATGCAGTATGTAGTGACTGACTGGCATAAGGCAAAATAGATCTGTTTTAACAATATTGGTTCCACGGCATGGCGTAAGTTTTTAAAGATATAAATGAGTTTACGTATTTTACCTGTGAGTATGGAAATGTGTTGCTTAAAATTAAGGTTCCTGTCTAAAACAACTCCCAAATATTTAATAGTTTTGACGCGTTCTAATGATTTACAATTACAGTTTATATTTTCTTCTTGATAACAGTCATGTGCGAGAATTTTGAGCGCTTCTAAAGGTTGACTGGTATCTCTTATTGAGAAGGCAATGTACTTGGTCTTATCTGCATTAAGAGTTAATACATTTTCCCGGAGCCATTTTTTGACAATATCGAATCCATCTTGGGCGGTCTCGAAAACTTTATCCCAGGTATTTGCAGTAAAAATTAGAGCAGTGTCATCCGCGTACGAAATAAGCTTTCCTGGGAGAGCTGAATGATTTAATAGATCGTTCAAATAAGCCAGGAAAAGAGTAGGACCAAGTATACTGCCCTGTGGCACTCCGTGAGATACAGGAAGTTCACTGCTAATGTGATTTCCCAACCTAACACATTGGAATCGCTCAGATAGGTAGCTCTTAAACAGTTCTAGTTGTGTTCCCCTAATGCCAAGCCCCTCCAATTTTTCCAATAGAATAGGGATAGATACCGTGTCAAAGGCCTTGGCCAAATCGAGAAAAATGCAGACGCATTTTTGGCCTTTATCTAAACTCCCGGAGACAAATTCTACAAAGTTTTGTACAGCATCATTGGTCGATTTACCTCTGCGAAAGCCAAATTGCTTATCAGATAAAATGTTATTGTTCTCAAGGAAGTTGATTAACCTGGAGTTGATAATTTTCTCTAAGATTTTGGATAGTGCAGGGAGAATAGATATTGGCCTGAAATTGCCGACACGATCTCTATCTCCACCTTTGTGGATTGGCGTTACAACAGACCTTTTTAGTTCTTTAGGGAAAATGCCAGATTTAAGACAGCAGTTAAAAATGTGGGTTAATGGAGGAACAAGAAACGCTCTGTTTGTTTTAAGAACTAAATTTGAAATTTTATCCCATCCTACGGAGCAGTACTCTTTTAGACCGAGAATAAGACGATTTACTTCAGCCTCGTCAGTGTCTAGCAAAACAAAAGAGCGAGTCTCGTTTTGACTTGAACCTTGACTACACCTTTTGCTTGATGCTGTCGGCGATGATTGTGTTTTAAGTTTTTCAGCTAAAGATCTGCCAATATTTACAAAATAATCATTTATCTCATTTACGGAGTTTTGTGGGGATGAATGTAAAGTTAATAGTTCTTTTGGAAATATATTTACTTTAGACGTACCCGATATATTTTTGATGGCTTCCCATAATTTTTTGTTGTCTTTTCCAGCTTTATTTATCAGTTCTTTGTCATAAGATCTTTTGAGCTTTTTTAAAAGAGAATTACAAAAATTCCTGTACCGTGTATAAGACAATTTAATGAGCTCATTATCAGGAGATTGCTTGGATTTAAGGTGCAATTTATCTCTATGTCTTATGCAGCGTAGGAGTCCCGGTGTGATCCAAGGTTTAATTATCTTTCTACGCCCAGTTAGTGTAACGGTCTGGGTATTTTTTTCAATGGCTAATATTAATGATGTCATCAGGTAAGTCGTAGAAAATACAGGGTCTTGTGACTTGAAAATAGGTTCTAAATCGATATTTTTGACGTCAGTTACTAAATCTACTATGTTAAGTTTATTACGAGTGGCATTTTCATGAGTGCGAGCTAATTTATGATTTAAGCATAAAAGAACAGCTTTATGATCAGTAAGCGTAGTTTGTAGAACAATTGTAAGTGAAGGTTTTTTACTTTTTAGCAAGACATGATCAATGCAACTATTACTTGCATCTCTTGTTACTAATGTGTGTGTTGGTAAAAGGCCATGGAATGCAGTATGTGTAAGGTACCGGCCAGAAGAAACATCGATAGTATTTGTGGCTATATTAATGTTGATATCGCCAATAACTGCAATGTTTTCAAAATTTGATAAGTTTTGTAATACCCTATCTAAACATGTCGTAAATAAATCAGTACTGCTGGATGGCGAACGATAGATAGCCACAATTGCAGTATTTTTACTAAATTTAATCACCAGGCCATTACCAGCTTCAAAATGTGGTTCATCTATAGAGCAGGCAAGTGTATCTTTGACATATACTACTACACCGTCGTTTTGATTGTGATTAGTTATTGTAGCAAATGATCTGTAGCCTATTAATTGTGGTATTTGAGGTGCTTGATGTAACCAACATTCTGTAAGTATCAGTATGTCACAATCTATTCGAAGTTGGTGGAGCAGGACTTCAAAACTAGTAAAATTACAGTTTATGCTGCGTATATTTTGCGTAAGTACTGATAAGTATGTTGATGGTGGTGGAGTATGTTTAAAACAATTTTCAGGATCACAAGACAAAGACTTGGATATCGAGACATTATCAAGATCGTCTATTATCGTGTTAAGACTATCGAATTTTAAAGTAAAATTTATATTGGTCCATAGTTGTGATATCAATTATGGTATAACTTTGAACTTGTAACCATTGTAGGTAGTTGCAGAACTTGTGTGTGTTTGTGTATTGTAATAGTGTAGGTGTAATGAGTAGTTGAGTGTAAAGTGTAACAGTTTTTACATACAAAAAATAATAGCTTATAACATTCTCTATCAGAACTAAAAACAGTCATGCGGTCTTTTTAAGTTCCTCTAATTTTACATCGTTTGTGATTCTAATGGCAGGTGAGTTTTCATTCTTACGTAAATAAACAGCTCCATGCGAGGTCCAACAGAAAGTGTATCCGCTATCCCTTTGAAAGGCTCGTGCCAAGAAGAAGAGTCGCTGCGCCTTGGAAGTCAATGTTTCAGACACGAATACTGGCTTGACTGGATGCTGCAGGTGAAAATGTGAGGTGTTCAGTTTCTCCCCTTTAGCCTTTAATTTATTGAAGGTTTTTACTGCGTTTAAAATGTTCTCCTTTTTTAATACTGAGTTCAGTTCAGTGATGATGGGTTCTGATGAGTCTTTGGATTTGACCCTGTATATATCTTTGATATCAGACTTATTTATTTCACTTTTAATCGTCTTTCCTAAATTTATGACAATGTCGCAAAGACTGTCCTTACTTTCACCGTTTGTTTTAGGAACATTACGTATCTCGAATCCTGTATCACGACTTTTACGCTCCATATTCTCGACCTTTTCTTCAAGGGCTTGAATAATCAAACTGTCTTCTTTCCGCTTAGCCTCTAAAGCAGCAATACGGGACAAAAATTCGTCGTACTTGCTTGACATGAGTTCGACACTTTTTGTCAACTCTGCGTTTTGCTCCCTGATAATAGTAATTGTACGTGTAAGGTCAAAGAATCTTTTTTCTTGTTCCTTAGAGAAGGCGGAAAACATGTCCTTTATAGTCACTGTTATATTCGATTCCTAAGTATTCGATTACCTAAGTATTGTTATTTACGATTATTTGTGTATCGTATATTTATAAAAACAATATCGAATGCTGCCTTTGGAAACTTGAAAAATGCTTGCAGTAAGAAAAAACGCCTCTTCATAATGTCAAAAATTTTGACAGGCGTTTCGGCGGCTATTCCGTTCCATTCAGACAACTTATTAAGAAAGGTTTTTCAATATTCAATATTAAAAAATGAACGTGTTATAATGATGGAGAGGTAAGTAATAAAATATGAAATATGTATATTTTTCGTATTCTTACATTAACAGTAGGTTTTTATGTTGATTACGATGTTTAAAGGAAATAAATATTAACACTCATCAATAAGTAGTCATGAATTGGAACAAGTATAAATTTAAAAAAATTGGAAAAGTAAAAAGCACTAGTTCGCGAAAACCAACTTTCCGCACGATATACAGCTACGAAAAGTACCACTTTTTGAGCAACTGTGTTAAAAAATAATAATAATAACGATAATTGTTTATCAATCAGTCTTCCCCGACTACCGAAGGTCTGTTTTTACAAGCTATTTTATGCAATGTATGTATCTTGCAAGATTTGAACCACCCTTCCCCCGTGTCCGATTGAGCTAAAATTTGGTATACCGACGGAACTTCTGTGACAATACAATAATATGATAGCTGATCTGACGATGGTGGTGGGAATGGTCATAAGAACTCCGCAACAAAACAAGATAGCCTCACCGTGTTTGGGCTCGTATAAGCAGATGATGACTGTGCACAAAAGGTACAGTCGGCAAGAAAAGCTTGCTCCAAAAAGGAATTTTTTAAACGACTTCAAAAAAAAAGGAGGTTCTCAGTTTGACCTGTATGTTTGTATGTATGTATGTATGTTTGTCCACGATTATCTCGCGTTTGGCTGAACCGATTTAGCTGCGGTTTTCAGCAAAGTATTTGATACATTTTGGAGAAGGTTTTCATATACAAGAATAATGGATACCACGTGACGTCATCCGCATGGATCCGTTATTAAGCGATATATTAGTTCAACTCGACCGATTTTGTGTTGACGCGATTTTTTTAGTGAGAGTTATACTCGTATCACTAAAAAGCGAAAACAGTCGAAAAAATTTTTTAATAAAAAATAGAACCGTCTTCAAAAAAAACCCACGAAACAAGACTAAATAATGACCGGCTTCCTAGGAATTGCCTATTTGATGGGTGCCTAATAGGTACATGGAATATATCGAAGTCGGTGTCAAGTAGGTTTACACAATAGCAATGTCACATGATTCTTGCCACCGACTTCGATATATTCCATGTACCTATTAGGCACCCATCAAATAGGCAATTCCTAGGAAGCCGGTCATTATTTAGTCTTGTTTAGTGGGTTTTTTTTTTTGACAAAAACTTATTGACCTGTGTGGTTTTTTGGTCGCTCTTATAGGATGAACCGTACACTTGCGACGCTAAAGAAGAATGTAACGACACCTCATTTGCATGCGTGCGTGTGTGTGTGTGTAGTGTAGTAGCCGGTCGCAATGCTCTTGCCTTGTCGCAGATGCTGCAGTGGTGCTTGGAGTCGTTCGAGTGGAACAGCCGCACGTGGTTCGTCATGTACGCCTTGCGCGAGAACACCTTGCCGCACTCGGGGCACGGCACGCTGCACAACACATTTGCTTTACTGGCGTGAGTGTTTGTTTGTTATCACGGCTTAACGCCATGTGTTTGGTACAGAACCGGAGACGGACGCAGGGTACTTTACCGTTCGCGAGGGAATAGCGACAAACGAGATTAGCGCTAGTTCATCATAATCAATCATCATGGCAATTGCGCGTTTGCCACTCTAGAACCTTTCCGCCGCAACGGCCATCGGTTTTACGAGCAATGTCGTATTTATTACCCGACTTTAATTACTTTAATACTGGTAAATTGGGTGTCATATATGATTCGTCAAGAACGTGCGAGTGTCATGGGCTATATAAAAATTGTAAGGGTACGACATACTAGTCGCCCGTCGAGTTTTAGTTTTTGAGGTTAGGTTAGGTTACATATGTTTAGGGTTCCGTACCATAAAAGGAACCCTTATGGGATTACTTTGGTGTCCGTCCGTCTGTCTGTCTGTCAAGACCTTTTTTCTCAGGAACGCGTAGAGGTATCATGTTGAAATTCATATCAAATACTAAGGTCTGCAATCCCTTGGCGCTGTAAAAAAATCAGACTTCTAAGTCAACGCAATCAAAGGTACAAGTTTATGCCGCATATTCAAGGGAATCATGACCTATAGAATACTCCCGTTAGAGTTAGAATCATGAAATTTGGCAAGAAGTTGTGTGTTATAGCACAAGTAAAGGAAAAAATCCGAAAACCGTTAATTTGTAGTTACATCACATACAAAATAAAGGCCAGAACCTGATACTAAGTACGTGAGAGCATACTTAGTGCGTGTCAGTTTATACTTAGTGTGTGTCAGTTTGTGCGGAACCCTCGGTGCGCGAGTCCGACTCGGACTTGACCGGCTTTTTTTCGAAGTAAAATAATGTATCTTCGCTCACCTGACTTTCTTCTTCGGCCGGTGCCTGACACTCTGGCTGAGATGCCGGGTGTACTTGCCGCGCGTGGTGAAGGACCTGTCACACTCGACGCAGTACGCGCCGCCGTCGGCCGCGTGCGTGGCGCGCGCGTGCCGCGCCAGCCGCGACCCGTTGCGGAACACCTGCCCGCACTCCGCGCACGCGCACGGCAGGTGCTCGCGTCTGGCGATAGTACGGTCGAGCTGGCATGATCATGGAGACGGAAGGTGCCCACAGGTACCCCTCGATGGCTAATAGTAGATCCGTCGAGTTGGACTCGTCTTTTTTAACACCCGATGCAATGCAAAAAGAGAGGGGTGTTATAAGTTTAACGTGTATGTCTGTGTGTCTGTCTGTGGTATCGTAGCTCCCAAACGGATGAACCGATTTTCATTTAGTTTTTTTTGTGTCATAGATAATTTTATCCCGAGTGTTCTTAGCTATGTTTCATGAAAATCTGTTCAGCCGTTTGAAGTTCATCAGCTCTTTTCTAGTTGATGAGGGGATCTGCTAACTTCCTTATGTCCGATCGATTCGAAATTTGGTACCGTGTTACTTCAATGATATTGAAAGTATATGGTAAGGTAACCATGACCTGTTCAGCCATTTAAAGATCATCAGCTCTTTAAGAGTTGATGAGGGGATCTGACTACCTTCCATAATTATGTCCTATCGATTCGAAATTTGGTACCGTGTTACTTCAATGATATTGAAACCTATTTTTTGTGTCGGGGGGTTTTTAAAATTTTTAATCATCATCATCATCATCATCATCATCATCATCATAATAGTTTATTTGCATAAAAACAAGCGTGTAAAAAGGTAATAAGGTAAAGGTAATTTTATGTAGAGTTAGTAGTACAGTCAGCAATAAAGTGTTTCTACAAATTAATTTTTTTAACCTTTAAGAAACTTACTTGATGTGTTTCTCCAATGATTTCTTGGCCACGGCGCTCCTCCCGCAATAGTCGCAGACGTACTTGGAGTGGAGCTTCTTCTCGTGGTGCCGGAACGATTGCCTGTTGCTACAAACAAATTTAAAAAATCAACCGGCTAGCTATATATTACGGTTCAAAAGATACAGCTCTTTAAAATTAGGACGGACGGACACAGCGTAGGCTTAGTAATATGGTCCCGTTTGGCACCCTTTGGGTACGGTACCCTAAAAATACCGGTCAGTGTCAATCGGACTCGAGTACCAAGGGTTCCGCACCTACGTCTAAGCTTATTTGAAAGAAATAAAAATAAAAGTCCTGTTCCTGCTTAAACACAAGTTTAAGCAGGAACAGGACTATATCTACAGCTCTCTGTTCTTTTTGATTCCTTGCCAATATACATTCAGTCAACAAAGTATCGGGAATGGATGATTTGTTTATGGTTCCAAATTCAAATTTTTGTTTTTTTTGTTGTTGTTAGATTGGCACAACTGTTTTCTATTTTGGCGCGGAGTTTGAGTTGCATCTGTTATTTATATTAAATACAGTGCTGTTTTTAGTTATATCATATCTAGTGTGTATTGCGAATTTCATAATGGACAAAAACATTGAACAAAGAGTTTGTCTTAAATTTTGCATCGCCAATGGAATTTCGTGTTCGGAGTCACTGAAAATGTTACAGAAGGCTTACGGTGATTCGACTTTATCAAAAACACGTGTTTATGAGTGGTACAAAGCGTTCAAAAGCGGTCGAGATGTGATGGAAGATTTGCCTCGCTCTGGTAGGCCATCAACGTCTGCAACTGAAGTTAACATCGCAAAAGTGAAGGAAATAGTGACTGAAAATCCTCATTCAACTTTGAGAGAGATAGCCGCCGAACTTTCTGTATCTCACGAGTCGATCCGTACTATTTTAACTAATAATTTGGGTATGAAACATGTTACCGCTCGGCTAGTCCCAAAAGACCTGAATTTTCTCCAAAAACTCAATCGCATGAGAGTCGCTGAGGACATGCTAGAACGAGTCAATTCCGACCCAACATTCATGAAACGCATTGTTACTGGTGACGAGACGTGGGTTTACGAGTTTGACATGCAAACTAGTCAACAAGCTTCGGAGTGGCGCCTTCCAACTGAACCGAAACCGAAGAAACCACGCCAAAGTCGATCAAAAGTCAAAGTCATGTTGACTGTTTTCTTTGACTATCGCGGTGTTGTGCACTCGGAATTCTTGCCGGAAGGTCAAACGGTAAATAAAGAATATTATTTGAGCGTTATGCGGCATTTAAGAGAGCAAATTCGACGAAAAAGGCCAGATTTGTGGAATGAAAATTCTTGGATTTTGCACCACGATAATGCGCCTTCGCACAAGGCCATCATTGTGAAAGAATTTTTGACCAAACACTCAACAAATACCATCGAGCAACCACCATATTCACCAGATATGGCTCCTGCCGACTTCTTTCTTTTTCCTAAACTCAAATTACCACTTCGTGGCACCCGTTTTCAATCGGTAGAAGACATAAAGGAGAATTCGCGCCGAGAACTGAATTCAATTCCGGAAACAGCGTTTAAAAAATGTTTTGATGATTGGATTATTCGTTGGCGTAAGTGTATCGTTTCTGAAGGAGCATACTTTGAAGGTGATAAAATAAATTTGGATGATTAACAAACAGTTTGTGTATTATTGATCTTTTCCCGGTACTTTCTTGACAGAGTAGTACTATTTTATCTACACACATATCATAAGTCCTCTATAATGCGTTCAGAATCCGTAGGCAATGACCAGCATTACAACAATCAATTTTAGTATAATAATTTTCTTATCTGTAGCAGTAACATAATGTTCTTATAACGATATAAGATTTGATAAAGTAATGAGTTTCAAATTTCGAACATCTTTGAAAAACAAAACCATTTTATTTGACCTCAATTCTACTATCACTCGAGATGACATTTAATTCGAAATTAAATGTCAATTGCATACAATTTTGACAAATCTCGTATGTTACTTGATAATTTGATATCGAACGATATGATAGTAGAGGCCGACTCTAGATTGTCTCTGAATTAAAAAAAAACTACTGTTGCCGCCATTTTTGACGTTCTAATAATTGATCAATGCCGGCTATGCCGGTCATAACATGCGGTTCCTGAACACATCATAGAGAGCTTATAATATGTATGTAGATAAAATAGTGTATGTAACTGTACATAATTAGGCATTATGCAGCAGTCACATAAACTACTATTACCTACCGCATTACTAAAGGCCCTATTAATAAAATGATCTTCGCTGAGACGCCAGGCTCAAGATGTCAAGTTTTCTATGACTTGACACTTACCGAGACGCGTCTTGAGACGGGCATCTCAGCCAAGACCAGTTTATTAACACGGCGCTATATAAGTATCTGTTACAAGCTTTTAATTGAACTTACAATGTTTGTATGTTAGTTTGTTTAGTTCAAATATTGCTAGCTGAATTAGAACAACTTCCCGGTGTCCGTTGAGCTGAAATTTGGTATACCTACGTAACTTCGGTGACAATGCGATAATATGGTACCATGAAGCTGGTCTGATGATGCAGTAGGAAGGTGGCCATAGGAACTCCGCAACGAAAAAAGACAGCCCCGTAACTTGCAACTGACTGATGACTGTGCGAAAAAAAGTACAGTCGAAAAGAAAAGCTTGTCCCACAAAATGTAATTTTTGCTAGAAACTAATTACTTACTCAAACTCGTTCCCGCACTTCAAGCACCGGTACCTAAACGTGTGCAGGTAGAGGTGCTTCATCCTGTCCCCCTCGCTCTCGACGACGAGCGAGCAGGAGCCGCAGCGGTGCACCGGGTGCGCGCGCCGCCAGTGCCGCTGCAGCTCCGCCCGCGAGCTGTGCTGCGCCCCACATACAGGACATTTTGCGGTGCGCTAAAACAAGTTACACTAACAATTATTACAACTGCAAATACTGTGCAAGCGCATGTCGGACCATATACTATCCGTCACCATTATTAAAGACTCAAAAACTATAAGTATTTTCTATTTAAAGTTCGCTGATTTTCAGCAAGTATAAATCAATCGCCTGTAACTCAAGAATCAATGAATTCTACTGTCGACGTGTACTCTACTACCGACTATAGGTACCCTTTTTAACCCCCGACGCAAAAAGAAGGGTATTACAAGTTTAACGTGTGTATTTGTAGCTTCCAAACAGATGGAGTAATTTAATTTGTTTTTTTTTTTGTTAGAATGTTGACTTAATCGAGTGTTCTTAGCTAAGTAGGTTTGATGAAAATCCGTTGAGCTATTTAAGAGTTATGAGCTCTCAGATTTTGTCGGGCGTTTTTATCTTTTTAAAAGTTTTAACTTTTTAAAATTTAAGATATTTTCTAAATGTTTAGTACTTTTGGAACTAGGATGCTATTTAAATATTGAGCTGTCGTATTGTCACGTGTCCCCACAGTTCCCGAGGATACAGCGATTTGAACTCTATTCATTAGTAACAAACTAAGTAGAAGTGGGCGGGAGTAACAGATGGGAAAAGCCCAAAACTAGTCGCGCCAAAAATGTCTTACCTTTTTATGATAATCTTTGTTATGTGCAGAGAACTCTTGTTTGTTCACAAACCTCGAGCCACAGGTGCTACACTTGAAGGGGCGACTGACCGCATCTCTGTCGTCTCTATCCTGCGCAAACGACTCTTCTACTTCCTTCTCGCTCAAACAACACTTCGAAAAATACAATTCAAGTTTACTAAAATCAAATGGTACTTCTATCTTTTCCACTTTCTGCTTTTCATGTTTCTTATTCTTCTTTTCTTTTTTCACTTTTATTACAGGATTCTTTTTGCACTCGGTTTCACTATAATTATCGTTTTCAAACTGATCATGGCAGAATTCTTCTTTGATGTCTATGTCTTCGGAATTGTCTATGAATAGGTCTGTGTCCGGTTTGGACTCTATGCTCTCCTCTATGGTGAAGTCATAGTCTTGTTTAAGGTGGTAATTTAGAGTTGAAAGGGACCTTATCTGTGAAAATGAACTAACATTAGAAAACAGTGTTAGAGAACACGGGAACATTTGACCAAAATTGTGCTACGTTTTTTCTTATTTTTTTGGGGGGTAGTTAAATTTTCTAAATTAAGTACAATAATTAAATTATTACCACATATAATAAAACAAAGTCGACCCGCCGCGTCTGTCTGTCTGTCTGAACGCGATAAACTCAAAAGCTACTGAACAGATTCTCATATGGTTTTCAACAATGTACAGAATGATTCATGAAGAAGGTGTATAATTCATTATGGTTTAGGTTAGGTTAGGTTAGGTTAGTTCAAATACAGTATATGCACTGCTACCCATGCAAAGCCAGGACGGATATATAGTCATAACATTAAAAGACAACTAGTGTAGGAGCCAGGGGTCACATTAAATTGTATACTCTGTATGTTGTAATTCAATAAATATTTATCATATCAACAGTTGAAGTGTAAATGCTGTAATCCACAAATAGGGTGTCGCGCGATAAAGTGCACAAAGGAATAAGGGTGAAACCACATGTGATTTTTTCATGGAAAAAAGTTAAAAAAAGTAATTGAATGTATAACCATATTCATACTAATATTATAAATGTGAAAGTAACTCTAGTTTGTTTGTTTCTTAGCTATTTGTGACATAATGGCTGAACAGATTTGGCAATGAGATAGATTATACCCCTGGGGTACAATCTATCTCATTGCCAAATCTGTTCAGCTGTTGTATGTAGGATACATTTTATCCCATAAAATTGGACAGTTCCATAGGAAATAGTAATGAACTTCTATGCGGCAAGTCGTAAGCGAAAGCTAATCTGACCTGTCTCTGGTGGGCCAGGCTCAACGAATGCTGCGCCTGCTGCAGCCTCCTCCGAAAGGCCTCGGCGCTCTGGAGCAAAGCGCCGCATTCCCAACATAACTGCACATTGAAATACTTCGAATCCTGTAAAAGACAAGAGTCCTGAATTCATTTGTTAAGATATAGGTTGAAATTGGTGTTTTAATTCAACTATTTGTTTAAAAAAATATTTTTTTTTAATGTGTTATTGTTATTTTATCATCAGTTGCAAAGACATTTAAAGATAAAGTGGGAATAAAATGTGTTCTACCTAAATATAACTGAGAGAAGACTGCTGGAAGGCTAGGTTTTCAACTAAAATCTATATTTTAATTAAAAATTGCACCAAACAACTTTATAATCTAAATTGAATTTTTGAAGCCAACTTTTGAGTTAAATTCGGTGTTATTGCGTGATTTCAACAGTCAGTATACAGTGTAGTGTACAGAACTCTATAAAAAGAAAACTAGAACACTTACCTCAGAGGGTTGTTTATTGTCCAATAGAGCTATGTACAACTCGTGATTGGATAAAGGAAAGAGTCTTCGATCTCTGCTTAGGCAGCCATGGCAAATACCAACACTGGATTCCTTCTTAACACCGTGCATTTTTATTTAATTCATTTCTCAGGTAAGTTTGAAAACAATTGTTAAATAAGGCGGGTCGAAAGTCAATGTAAATAGGAAATAATTCATAATATTACGCCTTAGTGCGACGAAATATTTACTGTATTATAAACATTTAATATTAGTAAGCACATAACAAAATAAACTAGTTGACCAAATATCCGTATAACACAGTACGTACAGTACAGTCAGTGTCACTCAGCAACTGACTGAACATAAATAAATGTACGTGTGTGGTGACATTATGTGACATTACAAAGGCGTATTTCAATCAAATTAAACGTGTTGGTACTTCAGTATTTCTACTCAGCACTAGATGGCGCTGTAATAACTGATTTTTGAGAGTTAAAGCTTCGTCAAACAGCCAATGCGTAGCGGCAGTCACACTGCAGTAAAACGTCGCGTCACGCGCAACGTGTTCTCTCGCAATCTCGATCCAAGCTAACACATTTTTCTAGCTTTTATGGCCCAAGTCATATAGAACTGGACGTTCTCTAACACAATCTATAATTTATTCCACATCCATAGTCACAAATACACTGTAAATTTGTAAACAAATACAACGCGAATATCACGCCGTGCCACGGCGTGAACATGTGTGACGGCCACGTGCCACGCTCGCTACTGTCGCGCCGCGCCAAGCCGGCTGTTTGACGAAGCCTTTACGGTCACAGCCATCACAAGTTACGGTTAAACAACTAAACCGGCAATGTAAAATATCGTTTGATATCAACTGGTGACCAATAGATGGCAAAATTGTAGCCCTCTACAGACTAATAATCTAGTTTAAATAAATTCAAGCACTGTAAACGAAACCTTGTATAAATATTTTTTTAAAAAGGTAAGTAACTTGATATAATTTTTATTTTTAGGTAAAATTTGTGTACCTATTATTTTACTTGGTTTTGTTTAGCAGGAGTAACAAAACGCAGTTTTAATCGATTTTCAATTACTTAACCAGTCAGCTGCTTAGGACGAAAAAGAAAACATCTCCCCGTGGGTAGTGCGGATTGTACAGTACCTACAGTCATCGACAAATTGGTATCGGAGTCACTACCTACTCGGATTATAAATTCGTATTATATCGCGATATCGGTGGAGTTGGCAGTGATGGAAGACCCTCGGAACACAGACAGTAATCCTGAATTCCAATTCAGGCCTGCTCCCGAACTAAAAATGCAGTGTTGTATTTGTATGAGGAAAGACACCAAGTTACTGCACCTATGCTTGGTGAATGGAGGAGGGGCGGTGGGAGGCGGTCTTTTTTCACTGTTATGCGATGACAAAGACGACTCTTCGGTAAGATGTTATTTTCACGCATAATATAAAAACACTTTTACCCCACAATTCTAAACATTTAATTATGATATATGTACTAGCTTTTCCCCGCGACTCCGTCCACGTAGTAGTCATTTTTCGCTTATCCCTCGGGAACTATAAAATTTTCCGGAATAAAAAGTATTCTATGTGTTAATACAGGTCGAGCCGTTCTCGAGTTATAAATGGTGTAACTAACCCGACTTTGTTTTATATATTTACTAGTTTTTCCCCGCGACTCGCGATTGCGTAGTAGTCATTTTCCACTCATCTCTAGGGAACTATCAAATTTTCCGGGATGATTTTTTAAAATGTTAATCCAGGTAATAAACTATCTGTGTGACAGACAAATCTAATAAACATCGGTCGAGCCGTTTTTGAGTTATAAATGCTGTAACTAACCCGACTGTATTTAGATTATTATAAGTATAAAGAAATGTATGTACAAATTCAATAAAATTATACATGTACATACATACTGCGTATCAAGAGAGAACAAAGAGCCTACTTCAAACTCGAATTTTGTGTCTTCACTTTGTGTATGTCTTTCAATCACGCAAAAAACGGCTGAACGGATCTGAATAAATTTCGGCACACGTCTGTTCCGCGTACTAGATTAGCACAGCTACTTTTTAATAGATTCCGACAAAATCTCGACGATATTCGTTTTTTCATGTTACAGGAAGATAATAAGGAGCCGACGCGCCTTATTATCTGCTGGGAGTGCGACGCCATCACTTCCAAGATCGTCCGCTTCCGGCAGCAGGCCTGCAAGGCGCAGAAGAGGCTCTCCAGCATTGCTGAGGGGCGCACCATAACGCAAAACACATTCGTAGTCATTGTAAGAACTTTTATAAACGAACTAGAGTACGCCAGTGGCTTCATCCGCATACTATTAAAAAAACAGGATAATAAGTGTCTCCTTTATGCCAAAGTGCTCAAATTCAGTCTATGTTTGCATATCAAAAGCTAAAATATTTTGGATTGCCACTGCGAATTCGTAAAATTGTAGGTGCCTCTTGCGATATATTTTTAAAACGTTGACATAAACGTTTCAAGTGTTTCAACCCCCACCCCCCAAGTTTCCACGTGTTCATTCACGAAACAACACGTCATTCACGCGTTGACTCTAAAATACTGACATTGTGTATACAATTATATATACAATTATTGTATTGTATAAAAGTTGGCTAAAAGTAAAGTTTATGACTATTTTGTCTGCGGTGAGTCAGTACTTTCGTAAGTTAAAATATAGCCTATGTCTACCCTGAAAGCCCATTCTAAATTTTGGTGTATGAATGTTTGAAATCAGTCCAGTAGTTTTTTAGTTTATTCGTTACAAACATGCAAAAATACAAATCTTTCCTGTTTATAACAATTATAAGTATAAATAAAATTTAAATTTAGCTGTACACGTATTGAACCTATTTAAGGTTTTACGGTCACGGAAGGACAAAGATGTTATTTGCTAGATGAAATGTCATTAAACAGGATTACTCTTAAGTTACATTACAGTAGTAGACCAGCAGCCTTGCCAAGACTTTGCGCAGTGGTGATTTTGTTTTTGTATAATTAATTTGTAATAAAAACCGTGGTAGTCTTATGGTTTGACCTGCTGACTCTTAATCTGAGGGTCGTGGGTTCGAGGCCCAGGCTCGCACCTCTAAGTTTTTCGGAATTTATGTGCGAAATATAATTTGTAAATTTACCATGAGCTTTTCGGTGAAGGAAAACATCGTGAGGAAACCTGCACACACCTGCAAAGCAATTCGACGGTGTGTGCAAAGTTCCCAATCCGCACTGGGCCCGCGTGGGAACTATAGGCCAAACCCTCTTATTGTGAGTGGAGGCCTGTGCCCAGCAGTGGGACGTATCTATATAGGCTGGATTATTATTATTATAATTAAATTATGTTGCTAATTCCACTTAAATTTCTCCAAAATCTTTTTGTCGAGCTAGGACGGCCTAATCTTTAGACATAATATAGGTACTTACCTCTTATTCAGAAGCTAGCAGTAGATTAATACGGGCTGTGATTGTTCCAGCCACCCGTGTCGGGCGCGCGGGGCTCCGGGCCCGAGGCGATCCTGGAATACCGCACCCAGACCCGCGCCGACCCCTCGCAGCCACTCCTGCGCGTCGTGCGTTACGGTAACACGAATACACTAACAGCGGTTGTATAGGTAGTTCTAAACTTGTATAACTTTGAATTTATAATATTTAATTTAGTGTTGCCAGATGGGTCCGCGACGTCGCTGCCGCCGTCCCGCGACGGACCATCCCAATCCTCGCTGCGGGAGCTGTTGGAAGGCATACATGGTATGTATTTTATAATAACTTCTCTAATTGAACTAGTTCTACGTCCTTGAATTATTAACCTGAGCTGAGAGCCATACTCCGGCTCATACAGTTAGAACCCTATTGTATGTAATATATAACAATTAAATTCATTTGTTACAGAGTAAAGACATGATGAATACCAGCCGAAGACGCATGCTGAGGAAGACGAACTGTTCTACGGTGTGTACGGAATGTAATGAGCTTAAAGAAATTTACAACCAGCTTGACCTTGGCTAGCTTCTTAACTTTATAAAAGTTAAGAAGCTTTTAAGTTTTATACCGGAATACCTTAAATCAGGACCCTATTATAAAAATCCATGTTTTTTTAACTCTTTCTTTTGTCACAATGAAGAATCGAATATTAATTCGGAGTAACCCATAAGCTAGTAGCTACAACTAGAAAAGAAAATAATGGAAGTGCTTACAAATGGTGCCCTGATTCAGTCAATTTTAGTAAGCTATCCAATCTAATTAAATTGCTGTTGGCTGACAGCATCCATCATCAATTATACGATTTATTGAAACTAAGCAAGCCGGGATTTTTTTTAAACTATTTAACAGTATTATTATTCCAACTCATTTGGGAAGTAACGTCAACTGCATAATTTAGCATATTTTGAAATTACGCGGTCAAGTTTTCTTGACACAATATATTTTTATTAAAGCTAAATCTAAGCTTTAAACAATAGTCTAACTATGAGGAATCTGTGGCCAAATCCGGTATCTAATAATATAAATCGGTTTGGAAAACTCAAGTATAATAACTATAATATTGGCCAAACGAACGAAACTTTATGCTCCGTAATGGTTTTGGGTCCATTCAGGATCATTCATTATCTAAATTAGCTAATTGTATTATAATCATAAATTTGACAGACTACCTACATGTTATACGTGTATAGCATAGTTGCCCACCTCTAAGTTTTATTATGTCCATGTACTTATTGGCACTTTAAGTTGGTCTTCACTAGAGCTAAAATTAGGAATTCAAATTTAATAAATAAGTAATTTTTGAATTGCCATTCTATAAGTATTCATTTTTGAGCATCCTTGTAATTTGCGATGATCGGCTAGAAAGGATATGTATTGCTAAGGAAGTAGTGGTTTTAGTCCAGGAATGTATTGTGAGACTGATTTGTATTGAAGAGAAAATTACCTTAAAGTCTCAATATCGGACTTACTAAAAGTGTTGAAAATGGAAACGTGGGTATTGAAACACATGACTTACTGTCAAAGGGTTGTGATAACGTTGAGTCTGAAAGGCAAATTGTTGATTGGAAGGGTTCCTTTGCATAATATACTACCTGAAATATGTAACAATAATAACACGGTCTTGTAACTGAGTCCAAACCAGCTTCAAGAAAGTCCGAGAATTTTAGATTTTAGGCATTTCGGATACGATTACTAAACCTCGGATCCAGACCGGACAAGTTGCGAAGACCTGAGGCACACCCTGGGGCATTTGTAGTATGCTCTGGTCTTAGTTTTACTTTACTTAGGCTACTTTTAAAATCGAAGTTCGAAGTTACGTTAGCTCCTTCCCTTTCTCACGATTTAGTCACAATTGATGAGTGAAAGGGATGGTGCATTCGGACGTTCGAAATGAGTGTTTCGTGGTAGCCATATCCAGTTCAAGTGGCCAAATTGACGTTAGTTTAAATAGTGAATTTGATGTTTATATGTTTGTAGGTTTTTGTTGTTGTTTTTTTTTTACAGTAGAAGCTCTTTGTTGGGAACAATTGAGTATCTGTGTTTTATTTATACCTACTTAAATGTATCTACATATAAGGTAGATAGACCAGTTTTCTTGAGACCGATTTCTAAATCTCACGTTAAATAATAGTTGCACTTTTAAATAAATGTCCGTGACCCATGTTGTAAACATATTCTGTCACTTTTAAGGATCCTTTAGTGTAACTATTGTAAGAGATGTAACTGAATGTTGTGTTACTCATAAATGTGATATACAATTAAACTATATAAATCTAACTTTGTATATTTTATACTGATATCCTATTTACCAGAACTTATTTGGAAAATTATTCAATATTTGCCAAGGAGAATTAGACGTAAAAGTTTGTAGCAGGCTTATTATAATGTAATCCTACTACCCTTCGCTAGATGGCGTTGAGGTTTAGACCATTTATACCAGGACGGGCCTTACCCAGACTTTCCTCTCTGCCGAGGAATTGAGATCAAATGATTTTGCACATTTATAAAAACTATTCATTTATTTGCATTAATAAAATCGTCTTCGGAAAGTAAGAAGCTCCAAAAAATACCTCGTTGTGCTGTTATATGGTGTATAGCAAAAATCAAAACGCATCATGGCGTAACATTATACATTTTATTTTTTTCACGATGAATTGTGATAAATTTCAAGTGTTTTTGTATAATTATTTCTTGCACACCAATATATCGATTCCCTGATCGATTTATATACGGATTGCGTAAAACTGCTCAGTAACTCGTACATTATCAGTGGACGAAGTCCCTCAAAAAACCGGTCAAGTGCGAGTTGACTCGCGCACTGAGGGTTCCATTCATATTTGGCTGGTTTTTAGTATTTGTTGTTATTCGATAGGATTTTTTTTTTTGTCATACTAAAGACGCTTGTATGTTTTACTGTCTTTCGATACAACAAAAATAAAAATACTTGAAAAAAAAAATTCTTGTATGGGAGCCCCCTTTTATTATTTAACTTTCTTAATATTTTTTATTTGTTAGGAAACTCGCCGTAATAACACATATTCTAAAAAAGTCAACCTGCTATGTATTACGGTTCAAAAGATACAGCTCTTAATACTCGTAGTTAGAACAAATATTTAAAATGTATGATCCTCTATTGTAAAATTTATTTGTGTAACAATGTAATAAGGTTGCAAGGTTATGTTGTTAAGAGAACACCAGAAAGCAATGAGATTTGTATGAACTAAACGCAGAATCTAATGTCCCTGTCTTTTTTTGACAGCTAAATGTCAAAACAATCGCAATAAATTTACGCGAAATAATGCAAAAGTGCAATAAGTTTGAATAAAACTAAATACTCCAACTATTAATTTTAAGTTATATAAGTCTTACGCTCCCTATAGATGTGATATAATGGAGGATAGCTTGGAAATATCTTTAAAAAAGCTGTGTTGTACATGCTTGAGTGGCGACAGGAAGTTATTTCAATTGTGTCGAGTTAACGATGGAGTTAACAATCTTTATTCGCTTCTTTCATGCGATATGGAGGCTTATAGGGTAAAACTACATGATAATAAAGCAGAAGCACTATTTTCTTGGTGGAATATTCTGAACAAACCTTTTTTGTTGAGTCGAGGAAACTTCTAGTACCAAGTGGATATTATTATAGTTCGAGACGATTTTTGATGGTTCCTGCTGTTTCAGCTGCTGTGCAATTAGTAATTACGTGACCCGAAATTTAGGAAATAATTGTCGTTGATTAAAATTAATTTAATTAAAATTATGTGTTGACTAGCTGTAGTCAGTCATTAATATTGCATGGATGTGTCACTATATGTCAAATTAAGTAGTTGGGCGCAACTTTATAAATCTTAAGCACTATACAAACTTCTACCCTCCTTTTCACTAATTAGAGGTAGATTTTTGCAATAACTCATTAACATATTTTCAATGTTTATCACAGGAAGGATTTTACAAAGAGGCTGCTAGCCTATTCGTGTGTTGGGAGTGCGAGGCGGTGCTGCGGCGGCTCACGCGTTTTAGGAGGCAGGCGTGTCAGGCGCAGAAACAGCTGACTTGTATTACGGAGGGGTGGAATAATGTATGTAAAAATTTTCTTGAGTCCTTTGTTGATAGCAGGCTTAAAGGCCGGCCTGGAGGGGGAAATCAAGAGGTCGCTTTTCAGGGCAGACTATTTGTAATCCTCTGCTAATTATTCCCCAGGTAAAATCACCCAAAACCTGCCTCTCCTGGCTGGTACGCACTCACAAAGTAACCTATGACTTCACTATCACATCAGAATCTGGAGACACAGACAATTTCATTGATTGCGGGCCACATAATGATGATATAAAGACCGAAGATGACGATTATGATGACATCCCACTTGCAGAGTTACATAATAACTACTTATCTGACAATAACAATGATTCTCTTATAGAAAATGGTGTACATAAAAAGGCAAAAGTAAAAGTAAAAAAAAATAACATGAAAAATGACACTTGTAAAAATAAGTATAAGGACTATATTGAAACGACGCAAATGAGAGAAGAAGAGATGATAGAAAGTAGAGTTAAAAGAAAGATGGGGGATGGTTTTTGCAATGCGGCATATAAATGTGAATCATGTGCTGAGGTGTTTAAGAGTCAAATTGGCTTGCAGAAGCATAATGAAGCTTTTCATGTAGAGGTAAGGTTTTTGTACAATATTTAATTAAATACGCACATTTGTCTATTTGTTAGTTCCATAAACAGCATTTGTAAGTACATTTTGAACCAGTGTCTGTTATTGGAATGCACTGAAATTTGGAATAGTAATTGATGACAATGCAATATCATGGAGTCCAAGAGCTGATCTACTGATGACATTGAAAGGTGGCAACAGGATCTCTAATTTACTCTTCAATGGGCTCATCATTGATGGACTAGTTCGAATAATATATTAATTGGTTATCAGTGCAGTGATACATGTGTACTTGTCAGCAACAATGTGTCAAGTTCTTTTTGTTGTTGTAAAAATTATAATGAGGGATAGCGATTGGAATGAAGTTTCATTTTCTTCTGGACACATGGCATTTGCTATAGCAAAAGTGTCGTGCCGGACACTTTCGGCCTAGGTCTCATACGCCAAGCATCTGAATTGTATCGTGAGATAAGGAACTTGCAAATTCAAATTCAAATTCAAATTCAAATTCAAATATTTATTCAGTAAATTGGCCACATACGGGCTCTTTTACACGTCAGTAATATAGAGTGAATCTACCAGCGCTTCGGACAAGACCATCATTGCGGAGAAGAAGCGCCGCAAGAAACTCCAGCAGAAGGTCATTTTTTCCAATATAAAATACAATAATACTTAAAAGTAAGTTACATTACAAGGTAATAAAGTAACAAATATTGATTATTAGAACTAGCACAAATGAAAACATTACAAATGTAAGGTCAAATACGTTACACTAAATGTAATGACTAGGAGAACAACACGACGAGGTCTCTTCGTCAAAAGCCATTTTTTTTTTTTTTTTTTTTTTTTTTTTTATTAGCCTTTATTTCAGACATTTTATTGGTAGTCAACTATATCACATTTTCTTCGCTTCTGTATGTCTGTTTGCCAGTCGGCAAAGGCCTCCTCCAACCTTCTCCATTCATCTCTGTCTTGTGCCACCCTACTCCAGGTTAGTCCAGCGACTTGGCAGATGTCTTCATCCCATCTCTTTAGTGGTCTGCCTCTTTTCCTTTTGTTTTCTCTGGGGTACCACTGAGTCACACGTTTGCTCCATTTGTCTTGCCCCCTTACCATGTGACCAGACCACTTCCATTTCAGCCTTCGGATTTTAGTTGTTATATCCTGGGTTTTAGTCTTGCAACGTATGGTAGAATTTTTCACCCGATCCACCTTTCGAATTCCTAGCATGCTCCTTTCCATTGCATGCTGGCACCATTCCAGTTTGGAAGTGGAATATCTAGTTGTGGCCCATGTTTGGCTTCCATACATCAGGACAGGTAGTATACACATGTTAAAAAGTTTTCCTTTGATTTTGGTATGAAGGTCTTTGTCTTTGAAAACTTCTTTTAGATTCCAGTATCTTTTCCAACCATTTGCTATCCTTCTGTCTAGTTCCTTTGTCAGTGTGTCTTTAGGTGATATTATTTGCCCCAGATAGGTGTATTCATCTACATATTCAATCTCCTGCACCCCTAACTTAATGCTGTCCTTCTCACCGTTTGTCATCAGCTTTGTTTTTCCATAGTTCATTCTCAGGCCCACTTCTTCGCTTTTCCTGGATAGCTCGTTTATCATAGTGGATAGCTCTTCAGATGATTTAGCAAACAGTACAATATCGTCAGCGAATCTGAGGTGTGTCAGTGGTTGACCATTTATGTTGAGTCCAAACTTTTCCCAGTTTAGGTCTCTAAATACCATTTCTAAGACCGCGGAGAATAGTTTTGGAGATAGGGGGTCTCCCTGTCTTACACCTCTCTGTATGTGGAATAATGCTCCCTTCCTCTCCAGTTTTATACATGATGTGCTGTGTTTATAGATGTTTCTGATAATGCATATATATTTATGCTCTATGCCCTGCTCCTTCAGTGCTTCCCATATTTTCTCATGCACTAGTGAGTCGAATGCCTTGGTATAGTCGATGAATGCTATATAATATGTGAGTTGGTGTTCGCTATACTTCTCAATTACTTGTCTGACAACATGGATATGATCTAGCACAGAATAGCCTCTCCTGAAGCCTGCCTGCTCTTCTGGCTGCTCTTCATCAAGTTTTGCTTCCAATCTCTTTAGTATAATTTTCGCAAAGATCTTATATACATTGGACATCAGGCTGATGGGTCTGTAATTCCCGATATCATACTGGTCTCCTTTCTTATACAGTAGAATTATGTTGGAGTGCGTCCATTGCTTTGGAATAACCTCTGTGATAAGAACTTCGTTAAATATTTCTGTAAGAATGGGTACTACTATTCCTGCGGCTTGTTTAAGAACTTCGTTGCTTAGTCCATCGGGACCCGGGGCTTTATCGTTTTTTTGGGATTGAAGGGCTCTGCTCACTTCCTCATGCAGTATAGTAGGGATGTCTTGTGATTCTAAAAGTTCAATTTGGCTGTTGTGTGTGAAGCTCTCGTACATATTTTTATAGTATAGTGTGGCAGATTTTATGATATCTTGTCTGTGGCGTACTTGTTTCCCCCTGCTGTTTTTAATTTTCACGATCCATTCTTTATTTTGACTTAGCTCTTTATAGGCCTTCTTGATTCCACCTGTCCTTATTACATGAGTTTCAATAGTTTTCATTCTTCTTTGTTTTCTGTCGTTCCTTATGCTACTTTTTATTTCTTTGCTGAGTTTTGCAATCACTTTTCTTCTGTTAGCCGTTTCTTTTGAGCTAATTAGAGTAGCTCTTTGTTCGAGTAAGTCCATCGTTTTGAATGATAGCCATTTATCTTTATTTACCTCGTTGATAGTGCATTGTTTTGTAATTTCTTTCATTGTTTCCTCAAATGTGTTGTACTTGCCCTTGATGTCTAAATTTATAGTTTGTTGTTTGAATTCCGTTAGTTTGTGCCTTATTGGCTCCCCCAGATTGGGAGGTTTAAAATAGTGGGGTTTACTGTGTACTAGATTTAGTCTCGGCCTCGTTTTCTTTGGTTGATTCAACATCAGTTCAGCTCGAATGAGTCTGTGATTAGTGTTGAAATTGAACTTGTTGCATATACTAGTGTTTGTGAAGTAACTTGCCCTGTTTGTTGTTATGAAGTCTATTTGGTTTTTTGATTTTCCATCAGGAGATATCCAGGTCCACATATGTTTATTTTTCATTTTGAATTTAGTATTCAGTAAAGTAAGTCTGTTTTCGAGAGCAAAATTTACAAGCTTTCCTCCATTTCTGCTTCTTGTTTTGTTGTTGTAGGTAAATGGTCCTATGCTAGCACTTTCTTCGGATCTTCGTTCTCCAATTTGACCATTGAAGTCACCCATTACTATCAGATTTTTGTGAGCATGTGTTTGTAATGCTTCATTCAGGTCTTTGTAGAATTTATTGATTGTCACTTCGTTTGCTTGTTCTGTTGGTGAGTAAATCTGCACTACTGTCCATGAATCTTTGTATCCTGGGAGATTTATATTTAACAATGCTATTCGTTCTGATACTCCAATAAAGTCTTCTATACAGTTTGACAAATATTTTTTAACCATAAATCCTACCCCGTGACTTCCTGGAGTTTCTCCCATGTAATAAAATATGTGGTCTTCATTTGCAATAATATGTTCACCCATTCTTCTTACTTCACTGAGACCAAGGACATCCCAGTTTATATGTTCCAGTGCATGTTCGAGTTCTAGATAGCTTTCTTCTGATTTTAATGTGAGGACATTAAGGGATGCTATAATTATTTTTCCTTCCTTGTACTTCTTTAAGTGGCTTGTTGGAGGGTGGTGGTCAGACGTCCCACGGTGACCAGCCGGATTGGGACCATTGTTTATTGTTGTTTTTATTACTGTTGTGTTACTTGTATGATTCCGGTTGCTGGCGTGCGTTAGTTGCTATGCGTTTATTTTTTCGCTGGTTGATGGTCTTGCCCTCATATATTCAAAGGCATTCATCTTGTTTAATTTGTGTGGTGTGCCTGTTGAGGCCTGAATTTCGTTTGGGTGGGAGGTCGGAGAATCCGTAGGCTGTCTTTTCCTTTTTTCACTGGTTTTATCTTTTACAATCAATTTGTCATATAGGATGTAAGAAATTTTGCCTCTTTTGATCGCTTCCATCATTTCGCCCTTGAGTTCTTTCCTTTTTTCTAAAATTTCCTTTGGAAAATCTTCTGTAACATAAGTGCCATTTTCGAATTTCTTGTTGTTTTTCAAAAGTTCTATCTTCCTCCATTCCAGCGTAAGTGTTATTAGTATAGGACGGTTTTTGTTTGTGTTTCTTGTCCCAAGCCTTTGCACCCTACTTATCTCCCATTTGTCCCATTTTTCCAGCTGAGCCTTGACGCTGACCTTATTTAGGGTTTCCAAAACTTTGTCCAAAAGATGGAAGTGGTTTTTCTCCGTCTCTTCAATGCCGTGCAGTAGCAAATTTTTCCTTCTTGCTCCTTTATCCAAGTTATACACTTTTGTTTTGAGTGTTTCTACTTCATGTCTCAAGGCCTGATTTTCTTGAACAATCGGAGCTATTTTTTCGTCTAGTGTTGCTATGAAATTTTCATTTATATTTGCAGTTATTGTTTTAGTTAACTCCTCTGTTTGTTTGCCCAGTTCAATTTTCATTGCTTGAATTAATTGGTTCATGCTTTTTTCGTCCATGTTGTAGGTAACTCGACGTATCTAAGTTTCAAGCTGCGTGGTAGTTTTGTTTTTGTTTTTCGCGTTCTGACAGCACTAAGTTTCTGAACGAAACTTTTAGCGGAAACAATTGTCTATGGATTTCTGTCTCAATGTTGGTAGTACTGCGGAGCCGCCATTTAATGTCAAATAAGGCTAAATATGACGTTACATGTAGTTATAGTTATATATATATAGCCCTCGCCGTTTTTAGCACTTTTTTAGCACTTTCTGCTTCACATCCACAATTATATTACTTGAATTTGAATCACTCGCGTTCTATGCTTGATTTGGTGTTAGTTTTGTTGGTGAGAACGTGGTTTTTCCAGCTATTTTTATATTTAAACTCGGGACGTTATGGGCGCACTGTTCACTTGTCAACAGACCGGAAATCACGTCAAAAGCCATAACTAGAATAATTAACTGAACAAGTCCTTGCAGACGTGAACAGACCGGACCCCACAAACAGCACCCGTTCACGAGTATGACGCGTATCTCAGCCATCGCCTCCCTCAACCATATGTTCGGGAAGGTGGCGACCCGATCAACGACGCCGCCGTAAGCAAAGACCTTTGAGCCAGCATGACGTGCTCAAGCTGCCGGACAACATAAAAGTAATATTGTGTGAAATAGCTGTCCGGCGAGAAACATCACAGTGTGCTCTCATTTAAAAGCGTCTTGTATACACAAGAACTAATAGAGTACAAAAGTACATACATACAATTTCGTGTTTGAATACAGTTTGCTTAAAGGCATTTTACGTTTCAAGATAGTAACGTCAAAAATATCCTAGACTTAAGAAAATACCTTAAATAAGTAATAGCCTAGACACTACTTAAATACATCTTGGTCACCAATGAAGTCATTTACAGTATAGTATGCCCTACCCATCAAGCAGCGCTTGATGTGAGACTTAAATTTATTGAACGGCATATTGACGATATCAGATGGTATCTTATTGTAGAAACGTACACAGTTCCCCGCAAACGAAGTGCTTACCTTACGGAGACGGTGACCTGGAAGAGCGAGCTTATCCCTATTTCCAGTATTTAAATTATGAACGTCGCGGTTATGCCTAAACTCATGTATGTGTTTGCGTACATACATGATATTCTCAAAGATATACTGCGACGCGACTGTAAGAATATTGATTTCTTTAAATTTATCCCTAAGCGAAACACGAGACCCCAATTGATATATAGCACGTACAGCCCGCTTCTGTAATACAAAGATGGTCTGGATGTCAGCCGCTTTTCCCCACAGCAAAATTCCATAACTCATAACACTATGGAAATAACTATAGTACACAAGTCTCGCCGTCTCGACGTCAGTAAGTTGTCGGATTCGCTTTACCGCAAAAGCCGCTGAACTAAGTTTACCTGCAAGTGTGGATATATGCGCACTCCATTGCAGTTTTGAGTCCAGAGTGACACCTAGAAATACTGTTCTATCTTCGAATTCCAGTGTCTCATCCTTCAGTCTTATACTAGCTGCATTCACTCGCATCACATTAGACAATGAAAATTTAATACATTTAGTTTTTTTGGCATTTAAAAGTAAGTTATTGGCCGTAAACCAGTCAACAATTGTGGATAACGCATCATTAATTTCATTAAAATTATCCTGTTTCCTATCCGCTTTAAATATAAGTGAAGTATCGTCAGCAAACAAGACTATTTCGTGTTTTTCGCGCACTACAAATGGGAGATCGTTAATATAGATTAAAAACAAGAACGGACCCAGAATAGAGCCTTGAGGCACTCCCATAGCAACAGATGACCCAGAAGATTGTGTTCTGTTAATGTCTACCCGCTGAGTTCTGTGAGCAAGGTAAAAAACATTATGTAATTGTTACAGAAAGACAATCACATCCAATGTTCCATATGTCTCTCCTATGTACCACAAGATGAAGCTCAAATCCACCAAAACCAACATTACACGCGCCACGGCTGCTTGATATGCGAATACCATACTTTTACCAAGAGTGACATAAGAATCCATTTAAAAGAGGCTCACAGTATTAAAAATGTGGGTATTAGGAAGAAAAAGGTATGTATCCACTTTGTATGGTTTCTTTCCAAATAAACTTCAGTAGGTCCTATGCTTAAAAGTATGTCAGTCTGTCTGTCTGTTCATTTGATTAAACAGAGAGTCACAATCAAGGGGTAAAATACACTCCTTCCTTAGATAAAGACCTATCCAATGATACCCCACTCTTCAAAATCCATCAATTTGTTTAGTCTACTCGAAGTCACTGGAAACAGATTTGGAAACCCACATACATCCATATCCATACTAATGTTAGAAATAGTACCTGGAAGACCGAGCGAGGGTCGAAACCAAATTTTCATCGATTTCTATACAAATAAAAAAAAAACAATAACAAAAGATTTACCAAAATAAAAAACAAAAGAAGACAAAAAAACCGGTCCATAGCTGGGGTTCGAACCCGCAGTATTGGCGTAGTAGTCTAACGCTCTAATCATTAGTCTAATTAGGCGGCGGCGGCTGCATCGAAATTACGATCCATATTGCGTGGGCAAATCTATTTGCGTGAAAAATACGGGAAAAACGAATTTTCCCAGATATGAGACTAGCTATATTGCACATTTCATCGAAATCGTTAGAGTCGTTTTCGAGAACGTGAGTACAAATACAAACGTTTCTCGTTTAATAAGTAGGAGTAAAGTAACTAAAGTTTGTCTGTTTGTTGCCTTATCTACTTGTTGACTGAACCAATCTTAATGAAGGCAAGGAGATAGATTAGATCCTGAGGAAGGACATATAGGGTAATTTTGTTTGTACCCGCGACGAATTAACGAAAAACGACTGCAACGCGAACGATGTCGCGGGCAAAACCTAGTATTTTATACACTCGAAAAACATTACCCTCCTTGTGCAGTTGGGTAAAATGAGGGTTGTTATATAGTTCGGTCGGTATTTTCGTCTTCTTCTTTCTTTAAAGGGGGTAAAAAAATCGCAAGCGCCGAAGTCCGAGTCCAAATCCCGACGAGGCGAGGTGACCAAGGACCAGCCGACTCCCCTGGGCTACCCTTGCTCCGACTGTGACAAGTATTTCGAGTGAGTATACACAGGTACAGTCTCGCCCCTAAACCACGATCACATGCATCGCTGTGAAAACAAAGCAAAGAGGTAATAAGTTTTTACCTGACTGCCAGAAGGAAGGTTATTTATTTAAAAAAAACTGGGAGAGATTATTGTACAGTCAGCATCAAATAGATAGGAGCAGCCAAAATGGCCAAATATATCGCAAAACATCATTATTCCTATAGTAATAAACATGTGGTGCGATATATTTACCCACTTTCGCTGCTCCTATTTGATGCTGATTGTACCATGGTACCATTGAGCCGGTATGATAATGGGGACGGAATGGGGGCATAGAAACTCCTCAATAGCTAATAGTAGTTGCGTCGAGATTGGACTTGTTTGACTCGTCTTTTTAAAGCGAGTTTATTATCAGTATAATAAGTACAGTTGGTAACAAAGTGTGTTAATAAAAACAATGTTTTTGACAAAACTCATTAATGTGGCGCAACGTTGCTGGACTTCACTCAACATGTCTGGTAACATCGTCATCGCTGCCGACACGTGTCGTGCGATGTCGCCAGATATGTCGACGCCCGACATAGCTTCCGACTCGTCTCGTGCGATGTCGTCCGACATAGCTTCCGACTCGTTCGTGCGATGTCGCTAGGTATGTTGACGCCCAAACATCGCTGGCGACATGTGCCGCGGGACATTTGTCTCCTAGTGAATCCCGCAGTATAATACGTTTTCTGCAGCAACAAGAACCTGCGCTGGAAACACGTGCAGCGCCACCACCGCGAGGGGTTCAAGTGCGCCGCGTGCGGCAAGCGGTTCGCCTTCAAGAACAACCTGAGCCGGCATGAGCTGTGAGTCGATATATAGCTATAATTTACGCACATTATAAAATACTCGCTTACGCCTAGAGTCCTTACTTTAGCTACCATTCGTGTCTCAAGCGCCCGTCATTATATGACAAGCAAAAATGTTGCGAACTGAAACACGACTGGCGATTAGTACAATTTTTATATAGCCATTCAATAAAATCGGTCCAGTATAGTTTAGGAGCTAGAGTGGATCATCCGATTTTTGGTCGCATTACATACGGTCGCACTCAGCGACATCAAATAACTTTTAAGTTTGATTAAAGTTGCTGCTGTCACTTTCTTTGTTAAAGCAATAGAATAAGACGCAGCAACTTATATCAAACTTAAACATTTATTGACGTCTCCTAGTGCGGCAGATAGACTGTTAAAATCATTACCCTTTTTTGGGCTTCGCTCAGTCGGGTATAAATAACCATGAAATATTTATACACATTATAACTGCACCCAGAGTGCACCAGGGTCCACCGCCGCGAGAGAAATGCCCCGTCTGCAACAAGAATGTCCGCGTGGACCTGCTGAAGGTGCACGCGCGCATACACTCGCGGCGCGAGCGGCACGCGTGCGTCGAGTGCGCCAAGAGCTTCGTCAGCCGCGCCTCCTACGAGCACCACCTCAAGTACACTCAGGCGCACGCCAACAGGGACATACTCAAGTGAGTGGGTTGCTGAGTTATACCGCGGACAGACAGACGGACATTGCGAAACTATATAGATTCCTCGTTGAGTACGGAACCCTTAAAAAAACCCCGACAAAATTGGGACATACTTTCAGAGCTTAAAACTCAGTGGCCAAACGGTTTTTAACCAAACTTAGTTAAGAACACTCATCAAGCCACCTTTCTAACAACAAAAAGTAAATCAAAATCAGTTCATCCGTTTGGGAGCTACAGACACACAGATACACGCGTTAAACTTATAACACCCCTCTGTTTTCGGTGGCTGCTGTTTCGGTGAAATATGTTTGGTCGGATGGATCATTTCCCAAAAAGCTATTTGTATTATTTTTGTTTTATTTCCAGGATACCCAAAATAGCTATTTAGATCGGTTAGGTTAGGTTAGAGCTGTGAGCACAAATGCTAATTGCGGCGGAAAATACCTTTTTGGCAAAGATACATTCGACCAAACATATTTCGCCCAAACGGCAGCGACCCCTCTGTTTTACGTAGGCGGTTAAAAAGAGCCCGATGAGGCCAATTTAAATCTAATCATAGGATAGTTGTCACCTCAGAATTCGATGCTGTTCGAGGTTTACATAGGCAGCAAGAACACGCCGCGTGAGTTACTGTTCTACTGCCGCAGATACAAGTGCGAGGTGTGCGAGAAGGGCTACCGGTCGCGCGGCGAGCTGCGCGACCACGTCGACTACCAGCACATCGGGCAGACGCGCCACAAGTGCCCCGTCTGCGGCAAGGTGAGGGCCAACTAGCGAGTCCAAACTCTACGTCAACACATTCGGCGCCGGCGACACGTGTGTGACCAAAAAATCCTTACTTCTACGCCGGCGACACGCTCAGCGTGATTGCGATAATTTCGCCCGGCTTTATACAAGGGCCTTGTGAAACGGAGCCGGTGGCGAACGTGTTAAGTACATCGGAGGTCAGGACATCATAATATTGTATTCCATGTGTCCAATGTTTATTCCAAATTTCGGCCCATTCGTTTAACGGGAACTGGTTTAAAATTAAAAACTCCTGACAAATCGAAAACCCTACTTTCAGAGCTCATAACTCTTAACCATTTCAATGCCATTGACGGATATATCCGCACCACTGGTTCAATGCCAACGACGGATATATATCTCACGGTTGACAGCGAAAAATAGAGCCGAGCGTCTATGACGTAAGGTTTTAACCTTAGCTCTATTAGCTCTTGGTTTCAGCTGTCATTGACATGTGAGTGACGACTTTTGTATGTGACATGGCATTGTAAACGTTAAATACTTATACATACTTAGCTAAGAACGCTCGATCAAGTCACCTTTCAAACAAAAAACTAAATCAAAATCGGTTTATCCGTTTGAGAGCTACGACGCCACAGACATACACAGATACGCATATACCCCTCACCCCCTCGTGGGTTACGACTTGACTTTTGACGTGCTAACTTAGTTCTATGTTGGCAGGCGCTAGCGACGCGCCGCTGCATCACGCGGCACGTGCGGCGCGCGCACCAGGGCGTCAAGGAAGGGCCCCGCGACAAGATATGCCAGCAGTGCGGGAAGGCCTTCAGGGTACGTATAGCGGCCGCTGAGGGGCCGCCGTTCTGTTATGACCATTACAACATCGTTATTACCATGTTTACGCTCATCACGAATATCAGTAATCGCGTTTGGTAATCAATTCACATTTAAATATTTATATATTGAGTTATGTCACGAAATGGCCTTACAGGTAACTTGTTATCACAATAATCAAAGAAAGTATACTAAAATAGCCAGCCATTGTTTTTCTTCACTATTTTAATCTAATTGATAAACATGTATGCAACGGTATAACTATAAATAACTCTAATGATACTCGTAAATTTTTCTAGTTATTAGAACGTTAGTTTACGCCTCGCGGTGTAACCCCGGCGCTCGTGATCGACAGGTTTCATTATGTAACCGTCGCACAATGGTCATTGTCGGCAGGACAAGAAGGGCCTGCGCGAGCACGAGTGGACGCACACGGGCGAGCGGCCGCTGGCGTGCGAGCAGTGCGGCCGCGCCTTCCGGCAGAGCGCCTCGCTCTACGCGCACCGCCGCCGCGTGCACCACGTGCGCGCGCCGCGCCGCGCCCTCGCCATCGTCGCCGACGCGCACTGAGCTCTAGCGGCCATCCGCGAGGGGAGCGGAGGGGGTCAACGAAGTGTGAAGGCCGCTCCACATTCTCGCGAGAACGCAAGAAACATGTGAGAAACGTGAATGTGGAAGCGATTCGCCTATTCTTCTCAGTTCTCTTCTTTGTTCTCCTGCTTTTGTCGGTTTTTTGGCGGGAGACAAAGAGCGCGAGAACGTGAAAACGGGCGAGAACGTATATTAACTCCTCACTCGCATGTTTTTTTTTTTTTTTTTTTATCATAAATGGGTTTGCGTTTGACCTCAGTCTCACCTGATGTTTCTCAGTAATAAGCGCGCCGCCAATTTATTTGAGAACACAACAGAGTGTGTACCCGAAAGAAGTTCTCACTACAGTTCTCGCTGAGAATCTCCTGAGATTCTCGCGTGAATATCTCGCAAGAATGTGGAGCGGCCTTGACATAGTGTACGTTCCGCTAAACGCCCGCAACGCCATCGACCACGACCGCTGAAATTGCCGTTCCACGAACGTAAAAACGCCGCGGGCGTTGTAGGCGAATGTTATAGGTGAAATGTTGAGCGCTGTGAGTGTGAGGGTCAAAACCCACCAATATTTTGTGGGCGAAGTGGGCGCGATGTGGTCGCGAACAGTGACGTCATCTATGACGTCGAGCGATCGCTCGCGACGACCACGGGCCTTAGGTGGAACGATACAGAGGGTGTTACGATCGTTGCGGGCGTTTAGTGGAACGTACCCATAGTAACGAGGGGAGTCTTAGGCTTCGTGAAGTCACATGTTAAAATATAAAATTTTGGAACTTCTGTTTTAATTTAATAATTCCTAGATGTACATTTGCAAAATATGTGACGTCACACCAGAGGGGTCTCACAAATGTGACCACCTGTGACAAAGACGGAGGGGAATCAAAACATCATGAAATTTCGTTAACGTAATTTATGGCCCCCTAGAAGAAACTTAAACTTGAGCTCTGGTGTCAAATATTTTCTGCTGGTCTGTAGGTCTAAGTCTGTTGGTTATTTTTCGTAAGTACATAGTCAATTGTAACAGTACAGTACAGTAGTAGTCAGTTGTATTGTAATTGTATCGATGTGCGAGTCTGAAACTGTTTTGGTCGGTAGTTCCGGCTTCAAGAGTGGGGAGGGGTAGCTATGGTTACAAGTTCCAACACAGTTATTTCCATAATTGTGTCGTTTGGAAAAAACAATTACGTATAGATTGATAGTTACTGTACCATGAATAAATTGGTAGGTTTATATAAATAATAGACTTTATTATTAAGCTAGTTAATCATGTAATAAGCGATTAAGCGTATTTATACAATAATAAATAAATTATTAATTATGTTGTATTTTATTTGAACTTATTTGTTTTATTTTAACTTATGTAGCTCCACAGATAATTTTTATTCCCATTTGTGACCACTAGGGACAGACAAATGGGATTTATATCTTCCCAGTTGTCCCCAGTGGTAACTAATGGGATTTATATCATCCCAGTGGTGACTAATGAAAATTATATTTTCTCTGTTGTCACTAGTGGCAACAAATGGGATTTATATCTTCCCAGTTTTCCCCCGTGGTAACTAATGGGAATTGTCTTCTCAGTTGTCCCCAGTGGTAACTAATGGGATTTTTTCCATTTGTCCCCGGAGACTAAAAGGTAGAGACAAATAGGAATAGACTGCATTAAAATTAGTTTTTGTTAAAATCAATTTTTTGCCGACCGTACTTTATTTTGCACCAACCATCATCTGCTTATTAAGACAAATCCAACGAATCCAAACACGGTGTGGCTATATTTATTCGTTGCGAAGTTCCTTTGGCCACCTTCCGATTGCATCATCAGACCAGCTCCACGGTACCATATAATTGCATTGTCACCGAAGTTACGTCGGTATACCAAATTTTAGCTCAATCGGACACTAGGAACTGGTGCAAGAAACTTTGACCTAAACAAAACTAACTTGCATGCAAACATTGCATGTGAATAAAAAGCTTGTAAAATAAATATGTCAATAATTTAATTGGTGTGTTGTGAATGATAGTACATAGTATAAACACGTATCGCGACCGCGAGCTAGGCGTGCTTGGCGGCGTGCAGCAGCTTGTTGTGCGTGTAGAGCGCGGCGGAGTGCGCGAAGGTGGCGCCGCACGCGCCGCAGCTCAGCGGCCGCTCGCCCGTGTGCGTGCGGATGTGCGCGCGCAGGATCGACATCGTCTGCCAAATTAATCAATTAATCAGTTTCTGACAATTTTTTTTTTTTGGGACAAGCTTTTCTTGCCGACCACTATTCTGCCCTGCTAAGGTAAAAGGCAGTATTTTACACAAAACTACTGTAATAATTGCAACCTCATTACCGGGTAATAAGGCTGCAATTGCTACAATAGTTTTGTGTAAAATATTGCCTTTTACCTTAGCAGGGCAGTATTTGCTCAGTTACCTGCTTATCATGACCAATCTATCGAGCAACCAATAACCAAATTTCAGCTCAATCGGACACCAGATAGTGGTTCAAATCTTGCTTGCAATATTTGAACTTATACATACAGATGTGAAGTTAAATAAAAGCTAGTAATGTACCAAAATACGGTTTATAACAGGGGTGTTACAAGTTTAACGTGTGTCTATGTATTTGTCTGTGGCATCGTAGCTCGTAAAGGAACGGACCAAGTTTTTTTTTGTTAGAAAGGTGACTTAATCGAGTATTCTTATCTTGGTTTCATGAAAATCCGTTAAGACATTTTTAAGAGTTATGAGCTCTGAATATATAGGTCCCGATGTTTTTAACCCCCGACGCAAAAAGAGAGGGGTGTTATAAGACTAACGTGTCTGTCTGTGTATCTGTCTGTGGTATCGTAGCTCCCAAACGGATGAACCGATTTTCGTTTTTTTTTTTTTTTGTATCATAGATAATTTTATCCAGAGTGTTCTTAGCCATGTTTCATGAAAATCTGTTCAGCCGTTTGAACATCATCAGCTCTTTTCTAGTTGATGAGGGGATCTGATTTTTTAATTCTTGGAATCTTCTAGTGACGAAGTCCCTCCAGTGAAAATGTACGTGCTTGGAGCCCGTTAAAGGTTTTGCTCATTGCTCAGAGGGTTTTTAGGCGCTGATATCGGGGGTTTTTAACTCGGTTAGGTTAGTTTAAGTCAGTTATGTTGTAAACGAGTGGTGTGCCGTGTGCCTCGTGCAGAGCACGGCGCGTGGTGTGCAGACGCACCGTGAACGCGCGGCCGCAGTGGTCGCACACCTTGTCGCGCGGCGGGCGGCGCCGCTCGTGCACGTAGCCGCGGTGCCGGCGCAGCGCCGCGCCGTTCTTGAACACCTGCGCGGACATGTTGCTCACTAGAGATGGGCCGAATATTCGGTTGCGCCGAATCGCTAGGAACAGGTTTTGACACGACCGCGCTCAGCGCTCCGCGCGTTTCACCTTCGCGCTCGCGCCATTTGACTTGTGATTACTGATTAATACAACTTACTTAATTAAAACAACTCTGGTTTTTCTTACTTAGGCTACGGTTTTTTGCAAAATAATTGTATTTATATTTAGACGCATATTTATCTCTTTTTGGTAGTTGCTTAGAATGCTGAAATAGGATGTCAATCCGACGAATTACGAAACAACCTACGCTCGTTATTTACTTTGTTTATTCGGTAACCGAACTATTCGGCCGAATACGAACATTGAAAAACTTGCCGAATATGCCGAATACCGAATATTTACCGAATATTCGGCCCATCTCTATTGCCGACTACAACCCGACTGCCAGTATATACACGGAACCCTTATAAGATGACTTTGTTGTACGGCGGTCTGTCAAGAATAAATGTAGTATTTAGTGGTCCGCACAAGGCCTCATTATTAGAATTTACAAAGTTTTGTAGTAATTGGAAATGGGGTCTAAAAGGGGAGTTTAAAAATAAAAGTAAAGCGATTATAGCAAATGGGGTATCATTATGAAAGGGGTTAATTTGCACATTTCAGAACTATTTCTTTTTAATTTTTAGTCATTTAGAAATGTACAAAAACCTATCCCCTCTTATCTCTGAAGTTTAAGGCCTGAAAAATCTGAAATAATTCAAACTTATATACTATTATCTATATTTAACAGTAACAATAAAACGAAGTTACAACAATCAACGATTTTCGACATATTAACAAAATTCTTTGAATATTGCTGTTAAAATTTAGGCAACCTAAAAAAGACCTTAACACGTAGTAAATAAAACTTATTTTTACTATTTATTTTATTAATGGCCCCGAGTCGTTGCGTCGGAATATACTTATATATTACTAAACACTCAAAATTGGGAAATAGTTTTGATACAAACCATATTAAATACGGAGCCCTCGGTGCTCATATCCGACTCGCACTTGACCGGTTTTATAAAGCCTGACGCTCGAACTTTTATAACGAACATATAACGAATTATTATGTAGTTCATAAAGATGTATCAAAATGATGACGTAGTTAATAACGTTGATGATGCTATGGGCTCCCTTCACGCGGAGATTCCGCACCTTGCTGCAGTGCGGGCACTTGTGCTCGCAGCTGTTGCGGTGCGTCCAGGCCACGTGCTCCCTCAGCTGCGCCTTCGAGAGGAAGCGCGCGTCGCACTCCTCGCACACGTACCTGCGGACCAACAGTACCTGGCAGGTGTACGACATACCATGTACAAGCTTTCTCTTCCACCTATATGAGCAAAGTGGCGCTTTTCTGCTTTAGAGAAATAAAGTTTCATACAAAATCCATTACTGCATAGTTTTGTTTTCTTCATCGCGGGACAAACGAATATAAATCCGAATGTTTTTATCATGCCAGTCATGGGACTGTTTTAGTAGGTTTTTGGATTCCTGATTTCGAAAAAGACGTACGTTTTAGAATTCGCGAAAAAATCCAAGATGTCGATTTCTTAAACGAGATCTTGCAGTAATTGAAAGAAAAGTAAATTATGAACCTCGTATCAAGTAATATAATATGGCACTGAGTGCTGACTTGAAGCCCGAGCCTCAGCGAGGGCTCTAAATGCACGAGTGCAATGCATACTTTCTGCTCGGTGCAGGTGCAACAATCTACTATTATTATATTTATTTATTTTTATATAAATCCAGCGAATACATACTTCTTGTCATCGACACTAGTATGCTTTGAGTGTGTATTGAGATGGTGTTTCAGATTATGCAACGTTCTGAAGTGCGTCTTGCACGGCGCACAGTAAGCGAAAGCGCTACCGGAAGCGTGCACGGAGGCGGTGTGCGCGAGCAGGCCCGAGCGCGCGTTGTACACCTTGTCGCATTGCCGGCAGGAGTACACCCGGTTGGACACTTTGTGCACCGTGCTGAAACACAGTAACATCCTTACTAATATTATAAATGCGAAAATATGTTCGATACCTGACTGCGCCAAGCAAAAAGGGTAATGTGGTTAACAGTATATGTATATGACGACGCGGTTAGCCTAGTTGGTAGTGACCCTGCCTACGAAGCTAGCGGTCCCGGGTTCGAATCCCAGTATGAGCAAATATTTGTGTGATGAGCGAGAGTATTTGTTCCTGATGTTTCCTATGTATTTAAGTATGTATTTCTCTATATAAGTATGTTTATCGTTGTCTAGTACCCATAGAACAAGAGCATAGTTTGGGACTAGATCAATTTGTGTATGATTGCCCCCTGATATTTATTTATTTTTAACCCCCGACGCAAAAAGAGAGGGGTGTTATAAGTTTAACGTGTCTGTCTGTGTATCTGTGTATCTGACTGTGGTATCGTAGCTCCCAAACGGATGAACCGATTTTCGTTCGATTTCGCTCAGAAGGTTTTTAGGCACTGATATCGGGGGTTTTTAACTCGGTTAGGTTATATTTTAATTGTATGTATGTGACCAAAAACCGGATATTTCGCTCTAGATCCTAAGCTATAGGACCGATTTTAATATTTGGGGTGTCATAATATATTAGCGCTTAAAACTTGCCTAGTTCCAGTGATTGAAAGGGACAGAGCTATGAGTCGTATATCTCTGTTCCTTTAACCGCCTGGAATCTGTCAGTTATTTGGCTCGAGGTGTACTCACAACATGTGCATCTTGAGCGCGGCGTTGTTGACGAAGCTGTTGCCGCACACCTCGCAGCGCGGCTTCTGCTTGTGCTTGTCGCGGTGGTACCTGAAGCTGCGATACGACCTGCACACAAAACAATACACTAAAAAAGTTTCTGACAAAAAAAATAATTTTTGAGGCCAGCTTTTTTTTTTTAATTAATGGCTTTCCATCTTTCGTGAGATGTATTTTGCTAACTTCATAGTAGACATCAGACACGATCAGAGAATGTTTGGGTAAAAAGATTGTTAACAGGTTGTGGGAGACTCATCAACGCTCTTGTGTCAAACTCCGAGTCTACTTTTGCCGACTGTACTTTTGATGTGTAAACGTCTTTCAATTCGGTCAGTATGGGGGTCACTTGAAAAAAAAAAGAAATGTAACGAAATATGTTATGGCGATCTCGCTTATAACTTTACAAGTATAGCAGCTACCGGTAATATTTTATTCTCATTATTTAGAGGAAAGAAGCCATTAGTCGGTAGTGCATAAGTCGCAGGCGTAAATGGCGCTGAAATCGCGCAACGTACGGCGCATTATGAACTAAACTTCAATTCGATTCAAGCGCAAGTGGTCGCTTTTGACAGAACTTACGACGTTACAGTAGGTGTGATACATAAAACGTATATTTGTAACCATTAGGAGTTGTAGAGTTCAAAAGGGTGTGGTTTTTTGCGGAAATTTGACGACTGCTCTACTATGGTGCCACCGCGTGCGATACATTCCGGCCGCCGACGACCCACTTTGACCTCGGTGAAACGCGGCGTTAAGCCAAGCGCAGGAATCCCAACCAGATGGTTGAGCACGCACTGGAGGTCTCACGTGCTCCGCTGCGGCTGCGTGCCTGATACAGCCTACTCGTTTTTTTTGCAGCCATCATCACAGCCATCATCTGCTTATCAAGATAAATCCTACGAGCGGCGGGGCTATCATGTGTCGGTCATTCTCCGAGCGTTTCAACCGCCCGTCGTACTTCCAATTAGCGCGTCACCTAATAATTGGCTATATAGACAACTAACGTCAATTTTAAAGCTTATTCCCAGCATAGGGCTGTATTATCTATGGTTTAGCATTTGGTTCTATATTAAATTTTGTGATATATTTAACAAATTCGGTGACTCGTTAATTAGAAGGACGACGGGCGGTTGAAACGTTCGGAGAATGACCGGTGTATGAAATTTTGCATTTTTATAGCGAATTATTAGAAGTACAGTCGGCAACAAAGTGTGTTACCAAAACTGTTTTTGTCAAAAACTTATTAATAATCAAATTACTCACTGCGTAGTGAACTCGCAGTGCGCACAGCGGAACTGGCTGGGTGCGCCGCCGTGCGCCTTGTTGTAGTGCGTCACCACGCTCTGCACGGTGCTGTACCGCGCCGCGCACGCCACGCACTCGATCCTGCAGCGACAAACATATAAATAAACACTGCTAAAATCTTAATCCTACTTTTTGTTTCGCCAAAATAAGGTAAAAACACAGTAAATTATTGTAATACAGAAAGTTATTTATAATCGCACGTGTGCTTTTAGAGCCCTCGCCAACGCTCGGGCTGCAAGTCAGCACTCAATGAAATAGTAAATTACTCTCTGCTTGATGCAACAATCTACTATTAAATGAATCCTTATTGCTCTAGAGAAGTAAAGTGTTGGTCCGTGAAGAAGGAACAAACAAACAAACACACTTTTACATTGATAATATTACTAGCTTTCCCCGCGACTCCGTCCGCATAGTAGTCATATTTCGGTTATCCCTCGGGAACAATCAAATTTTCTAATCCAGGTAATAAACTGTGTGCCAAATTTCATAAAAATCGGTCGAGCCGTTCTTGAGTTATAAACGGTGTAACTAACCCGACTTTGTTTTATTGACCGAGCAGGCGCAAAGCGTCTCCATCTCAGCTTGAGTAAAAATGCTTTCGTATGTCCGGCTGTCCGGCTGTTCTTCTCTACAGGTCGCATTTCTCAACCAATTCTCGCAAAATTTTGTGAGAAGGTTCGATAATTATATGAATTTTTGTGTCGATTCAGTTTTTCGAAGTTTTTAAAATGGCGGAGATATGGGGGTTTTTGTGATTACAAACTTATTAACGGTGTTGGTGAACTGATCGCGACCTATATCTATGTATGGTGATAACAGTTTTCCAACGGCAAAGTTAAGTTTGTCACGAGGTCTACAGCTCACAGAGCCACTAGTACAGTGGTACTAGCCTTCTGTAATGCCTCCGCGTGTGGTCCCGGTAGGATCCTTCTGATCTGAGCACCGACTTGCATATGTTACACACGTACCCGCCGTTCTTCTGAAATACAAGTTAACCTCAACCTTGATGTATCTAATGACACCCATACATTAGTGGATCGAGACTAGGAAGTGGGGGATACATTTTTTACAAGCTTTTTGTTTACTTGCAATGTTTGTATGTACATAAATTAATTTGTTAGTTTGTTTAGGACAAATCTTGCAAGTGGTTCAAACCACTTCCCGGTGTCTGATTGAGCTAAAATTTGGTATAACGACGTAATTTCGGTGGTGATAGGGACTCCTCAACGAAACAAGATAGCCCCGCCGTGCTTGTGCTCGTTGGATTTGTCTTGATAAGCAGATGATGACTGTGCAAAAAAAAAGTACAGTCGGCGAGAAAAGCTTGTTCCAAAAATTACATTTTTTATAGAAACTTATTTTCACAGTAATTTAGTTTGAGCCTTATTTTCAGTGTTGGATGAGCCATAAAGAAAATTAATCAGCTGTTCGGGGCATCACAGATTAGGGGATACTGAAATCATCAAAATTGACACAACAAATAACACAAACAGACACAGGTACCTACAAGAGAAAACGTTTAAAGCACCATGGAGCCTTAATCTGGCACTGCTTATTTTGTAACAACTATTTTATTTGATCTCACCTCATTATGGCGTTTCTCTATATGGTCCTTGAATGTCAACTCATGGTCGAATCCCGTAACACAATTCTCACATTTATAAGGTAAATTTAAGTAAGCCTCCTTTGTTGCTTCCCGCTTCCTTTCCTCCCACATTTCATCTTCATTCAGAAAAATACACTTAATTTTTCCGTCATAATTTTTCACAGGTGCATTTTTTTTAATTTTTAGTTTTTTCTCTTTTATTTTAGACAATGGGATGTCATTTTCTGTGTCAGAGAGTGAAACCTCTATTTTTACTTCGGTTGAAAATTCGCCGATTGGTTTTGGTATGACTTCTTTTACTATTGGTTCCGAGTTGCAGGTGTAGAATATTACTGTGTCAGATCGGGAGAGTTTTGAGACCTTTATGTTGTTTGGTTGTAAGTTCTGTAACTATAAAAATCAAGAACATCATACTGGTACAAAGACTGCTTTATAATGCCACAATTATAGTATGTGATTGGGTGATTGTGCGGTCAGGACATAGTGTAAGCATGAAGTAAGTCAGATCACACACACAGTCAGTCACATCGCTAAGACTCGTATGGCCACCATATTAGGTGCATGGAGTAGCGTAAACGTGACATTAGTTGGTTGGATTCGTTCAAGACTGATGTGACCGCTGTATGAGACCACCAGATTAATACTTTTTTAAAATAAGAAGTACCTATTCAGTAATTTATTACCTGGCTATTCAACCTATTAATGCTTATTTCCACTTGTTCCTTGAATAGGTATATATCCTCAAGCATTTTGTGGCATGTATAGCAGACCAAAGTTTCCGCATACTCCAACTATGATGGAAAATGAAATATTTTGTTACAAAGAAAAATATGTATTATCATAATCATATAAATGACTTAAAATTACAATTTATACATACGTACACACATAGGTATTAATTAAAATAAGCGGAATTAGTATACACCACTTTCAACCTTTAGGTATAGTGAGTCAATAATGGCTCCTATATTACTATGGCAGCCATCTTGAAATCGAAAGATGCCAATTTATTACAACAGCATAATACAACAACTTTTGGAACAATACTGAATATTTGATACCGTTGAGTTTGAGGAACAGTGAATTTAAAATAACAAATGTGTGTTAAATAAATAAACTTGCCTTGAAATTAAAGAAACACTCGAAAAATTCGACATGTTTACATTTAGTCAGCCTCACGAAACGAACATTGTCTGATTTTTCAGTTAAACAGCAAATACAGTTTTTAGTATTCACTTTTCGTCTTAAATTCCGAACATTTCGTGCCCCGCTGTAACCCGGTAAATCTAATTCTTCCATTTCAGCAGTAAAAATTACGTCCTCAAAACCTCAACGACCATCTTGTGTTCCTTTACACGTTATAGCCTATTAATTATACTGCGACGGCACGATCAGCATTTTGTCTTAAACGTCTTAAACACAATCTGCGTTCAAAGAAACGTTTAGTTAAAAACGCTTCATTATTTTTATAGGGGTATAAATAGTTTCATCAGATTGAAAATCTTTCATATTTTTTTATCAAAAAGTACCCAAAATATATTCTTTAAATATCTGCCCTATAATTTAAGACAACGAAAAAAAAAGATATCTAACAATTGACAATGTTTTATCGAACAAAACGCTTTGAAATATTTCGTTCGTTTCGATGTATGTTTAGTTGAACGTAGGAGTTGCTTAAAATTTGCCATTGTTAACTTTTTAACGTTTATTAAGTACAATTTATATAATAAATTCATGAATTGCTTGAATTCATGATAAAAAGCCTACTGCCCTCTTATTTTAAAGTATGTTTGACCTTTTTGGGTGATCGAACTAAACGCTTTGACAATTGTTGTACAAGTTAGTGTTGCTAGTTGTAGCAGAACATAATATCTTAAATGGGGTGATGCTGTAGTTTTACGATTTGTTTATTTATTTTTATCGCAGTGACTTAAAAAAACATTTGTATTAATCTCAAATAGTTCGAATACAACCATGGATTCTCTAGATCTCAACTTTTGCTGCGGGTGTCTCTCCGCGGGGCGTAAAATGATTGCAGTTGATGAGTTTTGGAAAAAGCAATGTTTTTTGCAAATAATCCGCGAAATACCGGTAAGAATCAATTTAAATACACATTTAACTTTCTTTGCTTCTTAGTATGCTTAACTCTACGCTTGGTTTTTAAAACAAGTGATGAAAGTTGGGATAATATCGATCTACTTCCAGTTAGATTTCTGCATTTGTTCTGATACAGATGTGTCAACCCGAAGAAGTCCCTTTGTGGCTGTGCTGGGAGTGCGCGGCGGCAGTTCGCCGGTTTACTGACTTCAAGCAACAAGTCAAATATTCATATAGGACTCTACATGAAATAGGGAAGCAGGTAAAAACAATTAGATTGTTTTACCTTAAGTATAGCTAATTTCTCAGAATCCACCAATAACCTGAATGTAAAATGTGTAATGTTGACTTGAATCACTGATTATTACTTTACTATTAAAATACCAGCCAAATGAGTCTTTAATAGACCTGCTACTGGCAATTAATTGAGGAGTGCATATCCATATTCATATTGTCATCAGAATTTTACATTAATATGCAAAATGCCATGTCAATCCAGTGTTCTCAAATAGTAGTTTTATTCAATCAAATTATTAATATTATGATTATGACACAATCTTAATTTTTTCAGAATCTAAATATAAACCAAATCCATCAAACAACTAAACTGACCAGCCACAAACTATACACTTTCAACTCAACTGAGACTGACCAATCACAGCAGCCAGAACCAAAGCAGCCAGAACCACGGCAGTCAGATATCATCCAATCAGAACCTTCAGAACCACAACCAATCAAAATAGAAGTCAAGATAGAAACAAAAGAACCAATTAAATCTGAACCAGATTCAGATCATAACAACAGAGATGATCTTTTGGTAGAGGCACCGCAGAAAAAAAAGAAACGTAATGTTAAGAAGAAAAAGAAAGTAGTGGAGTTGGAGTTGTATAAAGAGATTGTGTTGACAGAACAAGAGTTGGAAAAGGAAAGAAGAGAGATTAGTTTGAGAGAGGAATATGTTAATGCTATGTTTAAATGTGAAAAATGTTTGGTGTCATTTCCTAATGCAGATGATTTAAATGACCATGTTGCGCTGAAACATGAGTTGGTAAGTTATACAATTAAAGCAGAAATTTCCATCATTCTTGACTACCCAGTTACTTGCCTATTCTGCTATTTCTTGTCCAAGGGCAGATCCAGGTTTCGTTACAGAGGGGTCACTGGAACCCAAAATATGACAACTCCAAAATTTTTAATGCACTGTCCACAGAATGCAGCCCACTTCAGCTGTCCAATATGTACGTGTTCATTCGTTTCTGAGATCTCATACAACTACCACTCCAAGAAGCATCGGCGGCGCTTCGAGTGCGCGGCGTGCGGCGCGCGGGCCGGCAGCAAGCGCGCCGCGCAGAAACACCACGACGCTACGCACGGGTAAGTATGCGACAACCGCTCAAGAAGATTTGACGGTCTGTTGCCGGCCGTTTAGTGAAATGAAAGTGTTTTTCTTAAAGGCCCCTGTGTCATAACTGGTCGCAAATGACGACGCGGTTAGCCTTGTTGGTAGTGATCCTGCCTACGAAGCTAGCGGTCCCGGGTTCGAATCCCAGTATGGACAAATATTTGTGTGATGAGCGCGAGTTGTTCCTGAGTTCTATGTATTTAAGTATATATTTCTCTATATAAGTATGTTTATCGTTGTCTAGTACCCATAGTACAAGCCTAGAGCTTAGTTTGGGGCTAAGTCAATTTGTGTGAGATTGTCCCCTCATATTTATTTATTTTATTTCATTAAATACCGCCGAAGGGAGTTTGCACAGTTTCACCATATGAGGCCATAACCTAAACTAACCTCAAAAACTAAAACCCGACTGGCAACTAGTATAACGCACCCTTATAATTGTTATATAACCTACGACACTCGCACGTTTTAGTCGAATCATATGACACCCCATTTATTAAAATCGTTCCAATAGTTTAGGAGATAGATTGGAACATCCGATTTTCGGTCACATACATATATAGCCTGTTAATCACAATTACCCTTTTTTTGCTTCACTCAGTCGGGTAAAAAGGGGTGAAACGCACGGTGGGAGAACGCGATTCATCAAAGTGATGTTGAAGGAATCTAGACTTACGACGGATAGTTCGATGATGTGACAGGAGACCGATCATTAATTTAACCCTTTTCAGTGGGTTTATGAAGGAAAATGGGATGGTTCCCGAGGGAATATCGATAATAACTTCTATGCGGACGAAGTTACGGGCAAAAGCTAGTATAAGCGAGATCACTTAGTTATTTATTTATTAGACACACACACATACGCACACACGCACTCACGCACAGTAAGATAAAAGCAAGTCTGTAGCGGTTTTTCTTTCAGGTTCAATCCAAGCTACGAGGATCACACTAATCATGAAAACGAACAAGCAAATGCTGCTACTGCAGTCACAAATGGGTAAATATTTCAATTTAAATCCATAATCCTGACTTACTTCACTACACTTTATAAAACAAAGTCCCCCGCCGCGTCTGTCTCTCTTTAAGGTGTCAGTTGGTAGCCGACTGCACGCAGCAGCAGCAGACGACGTGTCGCCGTGACACTACTGGTTTCTATGTGTTTGTATAAAACGACGTGTCGCTAGCTACGGAGGGAATTTTATAGAAATACATAGAAACCAGTAGTGTCGCGACGACACGTCGTCTGCTGCTGCTGCGTGCAGTCAGCTACCAAATGACACCTTTAAAGTTCACAGTTCACAGCTCTTTAAAGTTAGGACGGACGGACGGACAGCGTAGGCTTAATGGACTCTATTACTAAGCCTAACCTAGGAACCCTAATAATAACGATTTTCAAAAAAGCCAGATGCTTGATACGATTCTTCCATAGTCTAACAACGAGTCAGGAATGGCCGTGTTCATTGTGGTTTAGGTGCGTATGCGTATATATGCTCTGCTACCCGTGCGAAGCCGGGGCGGGTCGCTAGTTAAATATGAAAGACCATTAAAGATGAACGAATAGGTACATTTACCGCCTGTCTCACAATCGTCAAGTAAAGCATATCTGTCACATAAGCCCTTTCTCTTTCGTACACTTGAAAATAGACAAGGAGAGGGCTAACTTTAAGTGGCAGATACATTTACTTGTCGATTGTGAGAGGCCTTTAAGGTAATTATTAAATTATTATTTCTAATCTTTGGTCCCTGCTGGGAGTCCTTTGGTGGAAGTGTTGGTTGGCGTGCCGATTGTTTTTGCTGCGCGGGAGTCGGACGCCATCTTGGGCTTCTGTGCTGACAAGTGTTAAGCGCGGCGGAGTGGTCGGAGCGTGTGGCGATTGACACTCTCGCCCTCGAATTGAAAAGGGAATATGCATGATTTTTTTTTATCGCATTTCTTAACAAAATATAAAAAAACCGTATATAAAAAATACGGATAACATAAGCATTTAATAACCTAACCGAGTTAAAAACCCCCGACAAAATCGGTACCCCTAATTTTCAGAGCTCACAGCTCCAAAATAGCTTAACGGATTTTCAGCAAATCAAGCTAACACTCTCGATTAAGTCACCTTTCTAACAAAAAAAACTAAATCAAAATCGGACCATCCGTTTAGGAGCTACGATACCACACACAGATACACAGATATACACGTTAAACTTATAACACATATTTTTGCGTATAGGGTTAAAAACTAATAATTAGACAGAGAGATTCGAAATGTACTGTGACGTCAGCGTGCACTACGGCCATATAAACTCCATGTTAAATTCTGTTTTTTAGAAAGAGATAGAAACAAATCTTTAATGGCTTACATCTTGGTTACTTTTATAGCTATTCGAAAAATATTTTTTCTCGAGTGTTCGTTACATGAATGACTTTATTAAAGTAAAAAAAAAAATCATGCATATACCCTATTCTGCCGTCCTCTAACTAAAAGGCGGCTAAACAACAAGCCGGCGAGTGTGGTTTAGCCGCCTTTTAGTTTGAGGACGGCAGCATTGGTCCCTGCTGACAACAATACAATCAAGCCACTGGTTTGAATGATCGTTGTTAAACTGCTTGTCCCAGCGACAAGCCGGAGGCGTCGTTCCCGTGCGAGCTGTGCGCCAAGTCGTTCCGTTGGAAGACCTCGCTGCGCAAGCACCTCGAGACGCACCGCATCGCCGCCGGTCAGAAGCGGCGCCCGTACTGCGAGCCGTGCAAGTAAGAGCTACGGGATGGTTACCACGAAACACTCATTTCGAATGTTTCACTCGTCAATTGGCTAGGTAAAGTTTTTGGAAGAGATGTAAATTACATTTTTTTTCGATAGTCATCATCCTAAAGATCAAGGAAATGCGGCTCTTTTATTTTTATTTCCTCTAATATTTTAGAAATATTTTTTTTAGTTATTAAGTTGACATTTGTATACTTTAATGACCGACAAGCTTGTTGCCTTCGTACTTATGAAAAAGAAAAAAAACCGTCACTTTTATATCTGTCATTGTCAAATCAAAGTAAACATCTTCCAAAAACTCTACCTAGCCAATTGTGATTAAGTCGAGAGAAAGGGAAAGAGATAACGTAACTGCGAACTTCGATTTTCAAAGTTGTCCCCCAGGTGGATCGTTCAGGGCCGGTGATGTTCCTTCGTTTGAGAAGTGACATCTGTTGGTGATATCGCGAAATGACTAAACGGCACAAATAAGTTGATCCTAAATCAACGAATAAGTATCTCCGTAATCCCTTAAGGGGGTGGAGACCCCCCCCCCCCGTCTTTGCTTTGCTTATTTTTGATGACATGGGGGGGTTTGAGTGGAAACTTGAACGCATTTTGTAAAAATTAATCTTATGCATAGGAGGGGGTTGAGAGCTTTGCTTACTTCCGCAGACAAGGGGGAGGGGGTTAAACATTATAAAAATTCTGCGTAATATTTGAACAGTACCTAAGGGCTAGGTGGATCGTTTGGGGCCGGTCTGGTTCCTGTTTGAAAAGAGCGATATCTGTTGGTGAAATCACGAAATAACCAAGAATTTATCATTATTATCAAGCTGTCCATTTTACAGATGGCGCTGTCAGTGTTTGACAGGTGACGTTCTTGCGCATTCGCCCAGTCGGGTGATAAATAACTTCTTGTTGCAGACTTTCCTTTACAACCACGTCGAACCTCCAAAAACACGTCAAGACCAGCTCCAAGCATCAGATCCAGCTGAAACTAAGGCAAGTCTCAACTGACTCGACGGTTCTTACTCCTTTTCAACCCCCGACGCGAAATAGAGGGTTTTTTTTAAATTATTTATTGCATATTGCATGTTATAAGTTTAGCGTGTGTATTTGTGTGTCTGTGTATCAGTCTGTGCAGTCGTAGTCGTAGTTTGTTTTTGTTTCACGGCTAAACCGCTGAACTAATTTCGATGAAATTTGGTATGGAGTTTGAGTCCCGGGGAAGTATGGGATATTTTTTATGTCGGAAAATTGGACAGTTCTCGAGGGAGCAGCGGCAAAATCTAGTAAATTATAAAGCAGGATGCGGAATCGTTCGGCACAGTCAGTTGGGAAATGAGCGTTTGTTTGTTGAACAGAAAGCTTAAAGAAACGTTGCCGGAAGAGTCGACGTCGGCGGAGAAGCGGCAGGCGCACGTTGAGCAGATCACCCGGGCGGTGAACAGCGCGCGCCAGCTGTTCCCGTGCGCGCACTGCGGCAAGCGCTTCCAGTGGCGCGGCAACCTGCTGCGCCACCTGCACAGTCACGCTGCCAGGTCGCCCGCTTGTCCGCGACACGTTCGCCCCTCCCCTATCCCTTTCTAACTGGTGTCGACAGAGGCACAGAGCGACAAACGGGAAAGGAAAACACAAGATGCTAAGCGTTCCGAGCGCATATCACACTAATATCTAGCTTCACTAATATCACACTAGCTTCTGCCCACGACTTTGTCCTCGTAGAATTACTATTTTTTTCACGCCGCCAAGTGGATACAGATCTCACGAGTTCCCCCCTAATGGTGCTTTTCCACCGGCGAGGCGGGAAAATCGCGACGCTCTGTTGTTTTCGTTTAGTTATGAGTAAAGATCGGCTGACTGGAGCAATTTATGTCACTTTCACGTCACACGTAATGACTAGTATGGATATGTTAGGTATGGTTTAAATTAAAGTATAAGTAAACAAGATAAAATTAAAACTAAAACTCGACTACGAAAACAACCAACGACATCACGGTACCTCTTATGCTATTTTTATTACTTGTATCACAAAATAATGGTACATTTCTTATAGAACTACATTTCTTTTCGAGATTTATGCATTAAAACCTCACATTTGATAAGAAACGAGGTATTTTTTTTACATTTTGCCTTAAAAGTTAAAAATGCGTATATTTATAATTCAAAAATCGTATTCAAAATTTGATTAGAATCATATCTATAATATTCTTTAGTCGGAAAGTTGCTACCTGTCGCCGACCATTAATAATAAGACTCGATAAAAAAAATCATACATTTTTAATAGGTATATAAATTGTGCACGAAATTAAATAGTCATATCCATGTAATACTTTCGTCATCAAAGTGACATAAAATGCTACCGGTGGCCGATCACTAGTTATGAGCTCTGAAACTAGGGGTCCTGATTTTTATCGGAGGTTATTATCAGTTTATAAACATTGAATTTGATTTCCAGAGCGGCCGGGTCGCTGGTGTGCGCGCCGTGCGAGCGCACGTTCGCGTCGCTGGCGACGTACAAGCAGCACCTGGCGCAGTCGCGGCGGCACGTGCCGGAGCAGCAGCTGCGCCACGCGTGCGCGTGCGGCCGGCGGTTCGCCACGCGCGCGCGCCTCGCCGACCACGACGCCTGGGACCACGCGCGCCTCTTCCGGCACGCCTGCGACCTCTGCCAGAAGGTGCGCCTACACATTTATACGACATCATTCGAACTTTAAATGATTAGTATGTCGCAGGCTCATCATTTTTATATTTTGTCCGCAACTGCGTCCGCGTAGAAGTCGTTTATCGCTGCTCCCACGGGAGCTGTCCAATTTCCCGGGATAAAAAGTATCCTATGTCCTTCCCCGGGACTCAAACCATCTCCATTAGAGATGGGCCGAATTTTCGGTAAATATTCGGTATTCGGCAAGTTTTTCAATGTTCGTATTCGGCCGAATAGTTCGGTTACATTGCCGAATATTTACCGAATAAACAAAGTAAATAACGAGCGTAGGTTGTTTCGTAATTCGTCGGATTGACATCCTATTTCAGCATTCTAAGCAACTACCAAAAAGAGATAAATATGCGTCTAAATATAAATACAATTATTTTGCAAAAAACCGTAACTTAAGTAAGAAAAACCAGAGTTGTTTTAATTAAGTAAGTTTTATCAATAAGTAATCACCTTTCTCAGTTATCCACTAAAGGTCGACAAGTCAAATGGTGCGAGCGCGAAGGTCCGAAACACGCGCGGAGCGCTGAGCGCGGACGTGTTAAAACCTGTTCCTAGCGATTCGGCGCAACCGAATATTCGGTTCGGTAAGAGCTGAACCGAATATTCGTATTCGGCAAAGTCCGTATTCGGCCCATCTCTAATCTCCATACCAAATTTCATCGAAATCGGTTCAGCAATTTAGCCGTGAAACAACAAACAAACAAATAAGCAAATTCACTTTCGCATTTGATTTATAATTCTGTTTCGACCTGAGCGACGACGCTCGGTGTCCCAGGTACTATTATTAGTAAGGATTTAAGTTTACACCTTCGTTGCTCCAGGTGTTCAAGAGCCACACGTCGCTGTACCTGCACAAGCAAGTGGTCCACCAGAAAGACAACGCAGAGCATCTCTGCGACCACTGCGGTAAACCTTTCCCGGTAAGTTTGACTAGAACTCCGCCCCGAACGGAAACACCCCTTTCTCTCTTCTGTAGCTAATCCTGCTTCGAATTCAATAAGTTATTAACCTAACCTAACCTAACTAAAACCCGACAGGCGACTAGTATGCTGCCCTGCTAAGGTAAAAGGCAGTTTTTCACACAAAACTACTGTAGCAATTGCAACCTTATTACCAAGTAATGAGGTTACAATTGTTACAGTAGTTTTGTGTAAAAAAACTGCCTTTTACCTTAGCAGGGCAGTATGACGCACCCTTATAACTTTTAAGCGACGAAACTATCGGAACTACACGAGTGCGCTTCTCGCTGCTCGCCAGCTCGTTTCTAGTTTCTAACTCTACTCGCTTCTCGCTCATCGTTGGCGGTAGGGTGGGACAAGTGCCTTATGCAAATTATTTGAAAATGACTGTTAAAATTTAGGCAATCTAAAATGGACCTTTAGGACACATGGTTTTTTTTAATAGCCTATTTGGGTGTCCCACTGCTGGGCAAAGGCCTCTCCTCTTGATCTCTTGATTTTTACTATTTATTTTATTTATGGCCCCGACTCGTTGCGTTGGAATATTAATACTTATATATTACTAAACATTCAAAATTGAGAGTTTGAAACGAACTATATTACATACGGAACCCTCGGTGCGTGAGTCCGACTCGCACTTGACCGGTTTTTACTGAACCCTAAAAACTGAAACTCGACTGCGAAAAAGAATGAAACTCCTAGTTTTTTTTTTAATTTCCAGCCGCCATAAAACAAAGCCTAACTAAACCATCATCGCACAATAAGACGAACCGATAGACACGTCATTTGTCGAAGTCGGATCATTAGGGACGACGCTAGAGTGGAACATATTTCAAATTCGCCGTAGTCGGGTAAAAATCGTTTCCCCTTAACTACCCTTCTACCATATTTCATGAAGATCGGATCAATGATACCCTAGTTCATAAAACACACATACAAACCAAAAAATGCCCACTCAGTTGACTCTAAAGCGCCCCTTATACGATTCATCTCTTCGATCGATCTCAAGAAAATCGTGTCGATGATCGATCGCTTCAAAAATGTTTACGAAATTGTAACGAAAGTTAACGATATTGACACACTATCGATTCGTCGTTTCGATCGGTCTGAAACGACGGATCGTAAAGACAAATCGAACCGTATACGCGGCCCTTAAGACTTCGTTCGATCAAGAAACATAGTCGTGAGTTTTATTTGATGGTGGTAAGGTCTTGTCCAGGGTCCATCTAAAACGCTACCATAATCTAACCTTTTAACGTGCCGCAGTGTTCGCATTGTTGCGTTTCGGTGTGGCAGAGCAGAAATGATTAGCACATATTATTAACTAGCTATTGCCCGCGATTTCGTCCGCGTAGAAGTCGTTTATCGCTGCTCCCTCGGGAACTGTTCAAGTCCTCCCCGGGACTCATCGGGAAGTTTCATCGAAATCGGTTCAGTGGTTTAGCCGTGAAAGCGTAACAAACTTTTCACTTCTCACACTCTAAAAGTTCGTCTTTATGTCGTGCGTAGGCGACATAAAGACGCTTCTTATGCTCTAGTGCATAAAGTAAAATCTTCGTCGAAGACCTAGACAATCGGTCCAACAGCCACACGAACAACTTTAACTTCATAGAATAACCTCTTTATTTTATTTCTTTTCGTTAATATTCTAAGACCAAGGCAAGGATACCAAAGCCAAGTACGCAATAAAGCTTCATGAAATAAACTTATAATTTTTATTTCGTCGCATTTATTATTATTATTATTATTTTTATCATGTTGCTGTTTCATTTCCTCGCAATCGAAGTGAAAAGTAGAGTGTACAACTCGTCCATAAAACCCATTTAACACTCGACTTTATATCCATCCTCGCTCGCAAGCTCGCTTGCATAGATAAAAGTCTCGCGTAAAATGGTGCGTTTTATGCACTTGTTGTACAATCTACTATTACAAACTTTCGCATATAATATTAGTGTATTTATGTATGTGTTGTAGAACAACGCCAAGCTCCGCAGCCACATCATAGCGCTGCACACGTCGGAGTCCCCGTACAAGTGCACCAGCTGCCCGGCGCGCTTCAGCTGGCACTCCTGTCTGTCGCGCCACATGCGACGCGTGCACAAGCGGACCTAGGCCTATCACTTTTAAAATGAAAAAAAAAAAATACACTGAAAGATAAAGTTATTGTCAAATTATTGCCGATTTCTTTTTCGCATCTGCTTCTTTCTATTGTGCTATCTTACATACGCGACGTAGCGTAGACCCTACTATGAAAATCGATTGGATCAAACAATTGAATGAAAGTTTACGGGTCATACACAGAGTTAGGTTCAAAATTGTCCCTTCTGTTCCTAAAAGTCAACGACGTGGAAGTTTTTAACCCGTATAATTTCGATACAGGCCAAAACTACACCAGACTCCCATTACGCGGATATATCCTAACCCGAAAAATTTGGTTTCAAAGTCCTTAACTTTCTGGAACAGGAGAGACAACTTTTGTTTCTGTGACTGTGTATGACCCTTACATGTGTGTAAAATAGGAATACAGGTTTTCGGTTTGAAATTCGAACAACGTTTAAAGGGACGGCACTCACACGATCATAGTTGAGGTTAGGTAAAAAAACTGCGCCCCCCCCTAGTTTTATATAAGTGCTATATCCTGTAGTTACCTTAACATTCTGTATCAATAATGAAATAATGTAAATAACTTAAGTCATTCTAATTGTTTTATGATGACGATGTTTTGATACAAAATAATATAATAAGTGTGATCGTGTTGTTTTATTTTTTGCGCGCCCACCAAAAAAGAGGGGTTTTAAATTTGTTCCCATCTCAACTCCTGTTTTTTTAGCTAAATTAAATATAAACCATTTGACTTCGAAACCATAAAAAAGCCCAACTTAAAAATGTCATTTTTGGGACAAGATTTTATAGCCGACTGTACTTTTTTTGCACAGTTGTAATCTGCTTATCAAGACAAATACAACGAGCCCAAACACGACGGGTTTATCGAGTGTAGTTTAGGAGTTCCTGTGACCACCTCCCGTCTCCATCATGAGACCACATCAATGACACCATAATTTTGCTTCGTCCATTCCATTAACGGGAACTGGTTCAAAATTGACTTGCAATTTTTGACCTTAACAAACACACTCGCATACATAGACTGTTAACCACATAACCTTTCGTTTTGCTTCGCGGTCAGTTTTCTGCGTTTACGCTATTTTCTACTTTTAATCAATTACTATGTACTATGTAGCTCTAAACAAAATGTTGCGAAACACGGAAATACCTACGTATTCCTCCCCGCACCTGCTTACCTATTATTGGTTGTCAAAATTTTATAAAGTACTCTTACAAAACGACAAAAGCAACCTTTCATCATGGAACCTATTCTACTGCGACATAATTTTTTTTGCTATTATAATTTCGTAAGGCGCTAGGTGTTAATAAAAACAAATTGCTTGGAAAATATTTCAAATCGTAAAAATTCAGTTTTCTGATTTTTTCCTCGGTATACACACAATTACCCAGCTGGACGCCAAATTTCAACTTTCTAAGTCATCTGGAAGTTATAATGTCTACTTTTAGACGTTAATATATGAATAACCGTTTGAGCTGTATTAATGGGGTTCTAGTTAATCTAAGGGGTTTTAATAAATAAATTTCATGTTAAATACATATTCAGTAGATTTTGAGTTATTAAGTGGTTCGAAAAGGTCCGTGTAACACGGCTACTGCGTCGCCAGTTCCTTTTTTGGCTTGAGCTGATTGCACAAAGTCAGTACTCGGTGAAATAGTACATTATAGCCTAGGCGCGGAAAGTAAGGGATTGCCTGACGAGGTGGTTAGTAGGCCGAGCAATAGCGAGGCCTGCTAAAATACGAGTCAGGCAATCCCCCCGTTTCCGCCGAGGCATATATAATGCTTTTCTCAAACATGTGAGGAAATGATACAAATATATTTGTAAAAAGTAAAATTAATATTAAAAGTGATGTTAATCATATTAGGACAATTTGTAAACGAAATTGTTATGGTTTTCCAGGAACTTTTATGTTTGTCTGTTGAATTTGAGATGTTGATATTTCAGGGCTTGTGGTAGACCAATGGACATAACTTAGGGAAAAGGATCCAATTCAACCATTTCACACTTGTAGAATTTGACATAATATTGACAGCAATAGAATTCAATACCGTGAAGTGCCGAGGACTTGATGTTTGTAGCTTTTACACAACAACAGTAAGTTCTACGTTTAAATTTCAATAAGTTTTTGTTTTTAATTTTTTTTTCTAACCATAGACAATTTTAAAGAAATTAAAAAAGAAGAATAACACGCACTGTGCTACGAAAACGAGCAGTTGCCTTGGCTGTATGAGATTTATTTCTTGGTCCTTTCTATTCTGTATGCATTTGACAGCACTTTAAAAAATATATCTCAGCGGACAAAAATGGGTTTTCATACGTTTATTTTACTCCTAGGAAGAAAATGAGGCCCTTCGCGTCCTCGTTTTTCAAAAGAAATGCCATCCTTTCTGAGCATGTTTGAGAAATAATAGATTACTTTCGGCTTGGTGCAACAATCTACTACTAGTGGCTCTGTGAGCCGTAGACCTCGCGACAAACGTTACTTTGTCGTTGGAAAACTGTTATCCCCGTACATCGTCATAGGTCGCGGTCAGTTCACCAACACCGCAAATAAGCTGGTAATCGCAAATATCTCCGCCATTTTGGAAAATTTTGAAAAATTGAGTCGACCATACCTCGATTCGTTTATACCAATGCTTATGTAAGCATAGGAGGGGGGGGAGAGCTTTGCTTACTTTCGCTGACAAGGGGGAGGAGGGGGTTAACAATTACTAAAATTCTGCTTACGTAATACCTGCTTGAACAATTCTCAAGTCATCGTCGAACTAACATGCAAACATACAAACGCCCACAGAGTTGACCTCAAACCACGCTTCGTTCGTCCGCAGACATTTTGTTCACTTTCATTTCATCTGAAATGTTGACATGTCTTGTTTGTAGAGCAGTGCACGAGCTGAAGAACGCGTTCCCTTGCTCGATGTGCGAGAAGGTGTTCCGGTGGAAGGCGAGCCTGAAGCGCCACATGGAAAAACACCATGCCAAGGTACACGCCATTCTCTGACACTTGGAAAAATTAACAACTGGTGGCTCTGTGAGCTGTACACCTCGCGACAAACTTAACTTTGCCGTTGGAAAACTGTTATCCCCATACATAACTGAATCGACAAAAAAAATCCATATAATTATCGAACCTGCTCACAAAATTTCACGAGAATCGGTTGAGGAATGCGACCCGTAGAGGAGAACAGCTGGACATTTTTGCCCGAGCTGAAACGGAGACGCTTCGCTCGCTCGGTCAATTATTTATATTAAGTGGTTCACTGATAACACCAGAAAAATAAAAAAACTTTTAATGAATCACCTTACCTTTAATTACTATTACTCCGTTGCTCACCTTTTCTAACCAACGTAATCATTTAACTTTATTTATTATTATTTACTAAAGTTGCATCAAACCCTCCCACATATATCTCAAGATTTTTGTCAACAATCAATTCTTTATTTGGTTTTATACCATAAAGTTGGTTAAACACGTCTACAGTGGTCAGACCAATCTTATTACCATTATTCGAGGTCTCAGATTCATCTTCCATTAGGACTTTTTTTCTCAATTTTGGATGATCCTTAACCTTATTTGTTTCGGGTTCATCTGTAAATGATGTTTGACTATTCGCTAATTCCAAATCTTCTGTATAATCGATTTTTTTAGATTTTTCTGCAGATTCGTCGTTTTGATTATTAGCTAATTTGAAATCTCCTGAAGCCTTGATTGTTTCGAGTGTATCATCGTAAATTTCGTTTCGGTGTACCAATTTAGAATCTATAGCATTGACAGTTTCGGGTTCATCTATAGTTATATCGTTTTCTTTATTTCCTGATTTGAAATCTGATGCAGTCCTTTCCTTTTTTGTTTCATTAAAATGTACGTCAGTTTTAGTTCTACTAAATAATACTTCATCTGTTGCAGATTGGACCTTATCGGATTCATCTAAATATTCATCATTTTCATCATTTCCTGATCTGTGATTTGCTGTAGTCTTGTCGTTTTCGGATTTATCAAAAGATACATCGTTTTCAGTTGTTAATGCTTTATCTGCTGTAGGCTTGCCCTTATCGGGTTCATCTATAGATTCGTCGCTTTCATTATTTCCTAATTTGTTATCTGCCATCGTCTTGTCCTTTTTGGGATCACCTAAAGATATGTCAATTTCGGTTTGTTTTAAATTTAAACGTTTTGTAGGTTTGACCTTTTCGGGTTCATCTATAGATTCGTCGTTTACATATTTTTTTAATTTTACATCTGATGTAGCCTTTTCCTTTTCCGGTTCATCATAATATGTAGCACTGTGTTTTACGGGTCTATCTTTAAATACGTGTTTACTTTTTTTTTTCAATTTGAACTCTTCTGTAGCCTTTATCATTTTTTCAACATCATCTGACATTAATGTATTAATTTTCCGAAAACCTTTCTTATCTCTTGTATTTAACCAAGTGGTCCAATCGTCTACAGTTAAAACCGGTGCTTCTTTGTCTTTAGCCATCTTCGATGCTTCAACGTCACTTATATCTATGTCTTTGTCATCCTCTCCCTTCTTTTTTAAGTTAAGCAACCAAGCATCCATTAATTCTGAAGAACTGGTTTTCTTAGATTGTGTTCTTCTGAACGTCAACCTCAAATCATGGTCGACATGACTCGTGAAATATTCGTGTTTAATTTTATTAATTTTATCAACTAACTTAGCTCTTGTTGTGTAATTCATTTTGTCGTAATGCTGTAGCACTAAACTGTTCAAAGCGTCTCTGACTATGATAGATATTTCTTCCTCGTCTAAAGTTTTACTAAGCCTTTCAATAATTTCATCCATTTTAAATTCTTGCTCTCTACCATAATAATCATTCAAGAATTGGCCCAAATCGTGCAGAGTATCATTATTATTAATATCTTTAGCCATGTACTGTCTTAATTTGGCTTTCATTTGCCTAGGATCAGTATTAGCCCATTCTTTAAGTTTATTTCTGATAAACGTCTGTAATTTAGGATCGTACACAATTTCTCTAAAAATTGATCCTTTCATGAACTGACTTTTCATTTCGTTTTCTAAAACTTTGAAAAATGTTTCTAGATCTTCTTCGTATAATCGAAGGATGATGTCGGCCAGGCTGTTCAAGAAATCTGTTAGTGTTTTTTTAGGTTTATTGTTGCGGAGTATTTTGGGCATGAGCGCCTCCTCGAGGGTGTCGAGGAACCGGCGCGCGTCACGGATGAACTCCAGGTGCTTGCTGGTGTCCTGAGGCTCGAACAGCACGGCCGTTTCCAGAGCGAGGTTGATGGTATTTTGTGCCCCGGAGAGGCCTGATACTGGAACAATCGTGGCTTAATTTTATATTTTGATCTTATTTTTAACGCGAATGAAATAAGGTATTATAAGTTTGAAGCTTTTCCAGGTAAAAGGTAAGGCATTTTGTTAAATAAAAACTACTTCGATTTTTTTTTTTATTAATTAAATTATAGTATAAGTATATATGTGTCCCATCAAAAACATAAAATGTACAAAAATGTCAAGTCTCGCAATGCTTCCACCGTAAAAAGTTGTTAGATTCATGTAAAGCCAACATTTATTAAATGTGTTAGGACTTGGCAATCGTACGGCAACCTAATAACTTATCTTTCTTTCTTTCAGCAGGGCCAGAGCCCATTTGAGTGTCCCACTGCTGGGCAATAACTTACCGACCTAATATAAATTAATTAGTGATTTGAAAAGGTATTTCCACGCAGCAGCGCTTTATTTGTTCTGTGCGATTGCCAAGTCACTATACTTATAGAAATAAAGATGTCTAATATTTAATACATTCACTAAATGTAGGCTTGGCTTTACATGAGATCTCACAACTTTTTACGGTGGAAGCATTGCGAGACTTGACATGTTTGTACATTTTATGTTTTTGATGGGATCTCATTTCTTTTTGTAGGTGGTCCACCTTTATGCCAGATTGTTTACATCTATCTACGGCTGACTGTACCTACCTATATCCACTACGTCTTTAGACTACGAAGTTACTTATGCAGTTCGTAAAATGATTTGTCGTAGACTATACAGAGATGTGAATTTACCAACCACAAAAAAAAAACGGGACTGAAATTTCAAGATGTTTCAGTTTCTCCTTCCATGTGGGCTAAACAATACCTGAATGCAAAATTTTAAGTTTGTGTGTCTGCTAGAAGTACTTTAGAATTTTGATGATCGGTGAGTCAGGTGAGTCAGTCAGTGACCAAATTAAGGAACTTTGACTTACAATAATTCTTAATCTACTGGTTCAAATTTAATGTAATTTGTAAATATATAATGCCTCTGCCTATGCAATGTCTCTTGGTCACTGAAAATTTAGGCTTCTAGTTTTTTCCACAACGAAGTTCCAGGGGGGTCGAAAATGGCCCGAATGGCTGTGGGAAAAGGAGGTACGGCCGTGCCTTTTTTCGATCGACTTGGCAGATGATACAATTAAATAACGAATACTGCAGTCTCGTAATACAACTAAAGCCACGAAGAAATATAACTCACCTACAAAAGCGAATACACATATTATTCTTAAAAAAATATTCATTTCACTTCACATTTTCCATTCAACTTAAATGCATACACATTTTACAACCGCATAAAACTCCGCACAATTCCAGCTATCGCCCCATAAACAATTTATTACGCGTTACAATTCCAATAGAAGAACAGTACGTATCGAAGACGGACAAGCATTCGATTATAGTTTGTTCCAATTAAAACGACGAAAAGCACTTAAAACCAACCATTACCAACATCTATTGTTTAATTGTTATCTTCAAGTAGGGTTGTAAAACAATTACGCAGGTGTATCGGTAGGCCCGAAGTATACTGTGAACAAACAATCTTGATAGTTTTGATGTTGTTTGTCGGTATTACGACGGTACTACGGTATCCACGAAGCGAGTTTCTAAAATAATAATTAAATACTGTGTCAATATCACTTTGTACAATTTTAGATTTACACAATGAAAGATTTATAATAAACGTAGTTGACACAGAGATCATCCGAGACGGAATATATATTGTTTGAATTTAATTAACGACATTTTATATTATACTGGATATTAGCCATAAGAATATGTAATATGTGTATGTGTTGATTTTTTGTGTATTATTTATTAATCACAATTTAATTTTTTATTGCATGTTAGCCATAAGAATATGCAATATGTATTAGTGCTGTGTTGATTTATTATGTATCAATAATGACAGTTTAAATTATATTGAATGTTAGCCGTATGAATATTACTAACATCATTTATTTCAATGATCAAGAAGGGTTGAGCTACTCCAGTACACGTGCCACACTTCGGTCAGTTTTATTACGTCCCTTTGTTATCTTTTTCTTTCATATTTAGCAACAAGAAGTTGTAAAATCCCACGTAAAGTGCATTTTCGTCATTTTAACTGGAACAGACTATACCAATAATCTCACATAGGAAATATTTGAGTAAAATTTGATGACAAGTAGGGAGTTCCTATATCGATAAACTCACTTATCGATGCTTTTCGTCCAAACTAGTGATCGCTCCCAGCTTTGTTTGTAATTTTTTTATTGTAAGTATTATCTTGATAACAATGATAAAGTAACACAAAACATACTTCAAGTGACTGCTAGGCTACCCCTATGTTGCACTGTGATAGTTATTATTATCTCTTCATCAAACCAGCATACTTAGACACTCATACTACTATATCATAAATGTGAAAGTTTGGATGGATGGATGTTTGTTACTCAATCCAGCTGAACGGATCTGGATCAAATTTGGCACAGAGATAGATTTTAGTCTGGAATAGCACATAGTCTACTTTTATCCCGAAAAAATTGACAGTTCCCGAGCGAGCAGCGATAAACGACTTCTACGCAGACGGAGTCGCGGACAAATGCTATACTGTATATAAAATACACAGCGAAGAAAAACACGATGCTATGTGAAATAAAATAAAAAATTAAACGAAGAAGCAAAGTATTATGTAAATCGAAAAGTTCTTTTTTTCATTTTCATAAAATAAAATAATATTTTTACAAACAAAACTGGGATCACTAGTATAGGATACAAGTGTCGATATATGGTTTATCGACATACGAACCTATCTGTCATTTGATTTTGCCCCAAAAAATCATGTCTGAATATTCGTACGGTGCGATAGGTAGGTATAGGTCTTAAAATGTCCCATGTGTTTGTATTATCTCACTCGCTCTGATACCTTCTTCTGCTAGTTTAACAGTCTTGTATTTTCTCGCTTGTCGTTAAGTGCGTCACAGACAAGTTAGAAAGGGAGATCCGAGCGACAAACAAGTCGCGGTCCACTTGGGCTGTCCTGAAAGTCTTAAGTCCTCTTGCATTGTAATTTATTTGTCCAATAAATTATTCGATTAATCGAATTTCGCGGATTGTTTACAAGAAGTTTTTTTTTCAATTTAAATTGACAAAATTAACGCTTGCAACAACAACGAAAGCACGCGAATTACTAAAATGTAAATTTTACTTCAGTATTTATTACGGTTCAAAAGACACATCTTCAAGTTAGGACAGACGGACGGACGGACAGCGTGGTCTTAGCAATACGGTTCCGTTTGGAACCCTAATAATAACTACACATCGCTAACTCGTGGCATTAAGGTAGCACTTGACAGATTAGTGATGAGACAAGTTTTCTAAGTATCTTTTCAGATAAGATAAAATAATAAATTAATATTACCTACATGGTCTTAACATATGATGAAGTAGGTTTGATCACTAGTTTAAAAACATCAATGTCAATATTATGATATTGTTATTCATTTAATAATTATATTACGAGACGTGTCGTGAAACCTAGAATTTTTCCAAATAATGGAGGAAATCATTAGAAAGTATTCAGAACTCCTACTACAAGGTGACAAAGTAAAATGCACCCGTTGCAATGTTTATATAGTTTGCAAGACATTTAATATGAACAAGCATGTGAAGTCTTGAACTTGTAAAAATTTAGAACAATTATTAATTGTTTATCACGAATGTCATATATTAAATGATTGAAAATACTTTATTTTTAATTGGTTTCCTTTTCTCGACTCGTACAGAAGAACATTGTCACATCACTAGTCTATCAGTACCTAACTGTCAAGTGCTACCTAAATGCCACGAGTTAGCGATGTGTAATAATAACTAAACTGCCCTCTCACGAGGTGGATTATCGAGTGTATAATATGCAAGTCGCATCACATGACGAACCCCCGCTGGGGCGGGAAGTGCAGCGCCGCCGCTGGCCTCTGGAGTTCCTCCGCGGGCTGCGGCTTGTCGCCTTTCTTCTTGGAGAGCGGGTACCGCTTAGACTTGATGTTCAGGTGTACCTGGCAATATACAATATTATTAATAACTAAGCAATAACCTAACCTAACATAGTTAATAAATTAACTAACCTAACCGAGTTAAAAGCCCCTGATATCAGCGCCTAAAAACCCTCTGAGCAATGAGCAAAACCTTTAACAGGCTCCAACCACGTACATTTTCACTGGAGGGACTTCGACACTAGAAGATTTCAAGAATTAAAAAGTTAGATCCCCTCATCAACTAGAAAAGAGCTGATGATCTTCAAACGGCTCAACAGATTTTCATGAAACATGGCTAAGAACACTCGGGATACAATTATCTATGACACAAAAAAAACTAAACGAAAATCGGTCCATCCGTTTGGGAGCTACGATACCACAGACAGATACACAGATACACAGACAGACACGTTAAACTTATAACACCCCTGTCTTTTTGCGTCGGGGGTTAAAAAAACCCCCGACAATATCGGGAGCTCCACTTTCAGAGCTCAAAACTTTAAAATGGCTTATCAGATTTTCATCAAATCAAGCTAAGAACACTCTCGATTAAGTCACCTTACTAACGAAAAAAAAAACTAAATCGAAATCGATACATCCGTTTAGGAGCTACGACGCCACAGACAGATACACAAACACACGTTAAACTTATAATACGCCACTTTTTGCGTCGGGGGTTAAAAATCGGCCCATTAGATTATGAGCTAGAGTGGAACATCCGATACATAGACTGTTATTTTGGCTTCGCTCGGACGGGTAGCAAATTGTGCTAGCCGCAGCGTATAGCGTGTCCCTTGTTTTGCAGTCACTCATTTCATCGAAAGCTAATTTCTACCGAAACCTTATTGTTTTCAGATTATCTTAAGCATGGGTTACGTAAGATTCGGTTAGGTTACACCTGTGATCACCAAAACGTCTGCACGTGCTGTGAAATGAAAATTCGGCGAAATAAAACATTCTATGAAATGAGTGTCGGTGATTCAAGGGTAAACCTCACCTCTGGCGGGCACCCACCTGTCTGTTGTGTTTGTAGAGATTGGACTGCTGCGAGAAGGTGGTGGGGCAGAACTCGCATATGAACGGCCGCTCGCCGGTGTGCCTGCGTATGTGGGACTCCAGCTGGACTTTGGTCTGAAACAAATTTGGATTAATCCGGTTATATCTAGTTTAGAAACTAGATCTCGACGGATAGCACAAGTTGAATAGGGAAATTGTGTGATTTTTTTACTTTTTACAAGCTTTTTATTAACTTGCGATGTATGTAAGTTAAGTTTGTTTAGTTCAAATCTTGCAAGCAAGATTTCAGCGAGTGGTGCGTCGTTGCCTGCGAGAACGCTTTCAGTTTGAATGTAAAGTACTTTCAGCTCATTCGAGGATATATTGGTAACGTATCTCTTTTGTCTCAAATCTCACTGCGGGTACCACCCGTGTCGAACCAGCAACTCCGTCCCCGCCGTGGCCCACTCGTCAGTCCCGGCGGCACTAGCTCACTCTCCACTACACCGGGCCTAGAGGCTCCTAAACGATATCTTGGACGGCGACAGCCAACTCGACATCTTTTACACCTCCGAGTCGCGTTTCTGTGCATCAGCCAATCGGTACTTGGAGACAACCGTTACCTCGAGCTCAGTCACAGTATAGGTACCTAATGCTTAAATTAGTACCGAATATGTACTCTAATTTCTCATTTAAAAGTGACTGTTAACAAACATGACTGTTAGTGTTAATTTAAGAGAATTTTAATGAGTGAATCAACTTTTAAGGTACTCCTTTTCTTTTGCGACAATAAAACTTTCCTGGTGACTTATGATTAATAATAATTTATGAGTATTAAAATCAGACCTTCAAATTTACAGATCCCACATGTTAGACACCTCATATATTTCCTAATTTTCGAAAAATCCTGGTAACTTAGGGGAAAATGTACATTTTTCATACAAAACCTGGGGACAACATCGTCCCCTGCGTTACCAACTATATTATTATTTAAAATCGTACCATTTTAGAACAACATTTTTTGAATGTTAGCCCTATATGTCTAATTTTATAAATATGTAAGCCACGACGTTAGCAAATAAACAGTTATTCTAAAAAAATATATAAATTGGGAAACATCTCAAAAAATGGGGAGTACCTTAAAAGTTGTTTCACCCTAATAAATAAATAAATGTATCAGGGGACAAGCACATGTGTGCGCGTACGCACCGGGAAGCCCTTGCCGCAGTGGTGGCACATCTTGTTGATGGGGCGGCCGCGGTGCACGTTGCGCACGTGCTGGTCCAGCCCCACGCGGTTCTTCGACACCTGCGCGATCATTCATTAAATACACAAAAACCCCCGACTAAATTGGAACCCGTACTTTCAGAGCACAGTACACTATAGTACTCCATCGGATCGGACTGCGTGGCAAATCTAAAAGACTTGCTACGCTAAATGTGAACAGCATATAAGCGCTAGTGATGGGTCACAATGTTCGTGTGACAAATACCGTCCAGATAACCGGTACTGACACGCGTTACTGACACGGTCACGGAACCATGTTACGATGAAATGTCACAAATTTGGACCATCTTCTAATTTATGGGGGGGTCAGAAAAATATCACAAATGATCACGATTGTCCGAGAAGACATCACGTGTAATATTTTTACACAACAGGAAAGTCAAAAAGTAACGAAATTACTCAATAATTTTCTTATATCAAAATAATCCGCTCTGAGCGTGTTTATCCAAATAATAATTATTCATTGTACCAACTAAAATTACACGTGATCTTGAATGGGGAGAGGTAGCGTTATAATCACCAAATATCACCAGGGGGGAGGGGGAGGGGGGTCAAAATTAGGCCAAATATGATGACATGATTTCTGGACGAGCCCTAAGAACACTCTTGATCAAGTCACCTTTCGTGGATGTTACCTTGTGACAAATGTGGCACTGGTAGGTCTTATGCAGATGCTTCTCCTCGATGTGGTCGCGCAGTTTCGTCTTGTCGGCGAAACGACGGCCGCAGTGGTCGCAGATGAACCTATTAATGTAAAAATTGTCGAGTCGAGTTTTAGTTTGCAACATTTACATTACTGTACTCGCCTTGCTTCGGTTAATATAAGTTAAATAAAATATAGCTCACTAGCTATTGCCCGCGACTTGGTCCGCATAGAAGTCGTTTATCGCTGCTCCCTCGAGAACGATCCAATTTTTCGGGACAAAAGGTATCCTATGTCCTTCCCCGGGACTCAAACTATCTCCATACCAAATTTCATCTAAATCGGTTCAGCGGTTGAGCCATGAAAGCGTAACAAACAGACAGAGTTACTTTCACGTCTATCTAAAAATCGATGTGTGTATGTGAGCATGTTCGGTTTACCCTTGAATCGCTTCGCCGAATTTTCATTTCATCGACAAGTATTTCCACGTGCACGAGTCATAATTTATTGGTGGTGTCAGGTCTAACCTAACCTAACCTACGTAACCCATGCTTAAGATAACCTGAAAACAATAAGGTTTCAGCAGAAATTAACTTTTGATGAAATGAAATTCAGTGAAACGACAAATTCGATGAAATGAGTGACTGCAAAACAGTGAATGTTCCTTATGGACTACAAAACGGCTGGAAGGTTTTTGTGCTATATGGGCAGCAACGCTCCGGGTACCAGCTAGTTTATATTAGTAAGGATGTGAACCCTGAAAATCCATTCTACATACTGGCGAAAATTTGTTGAAATCGGATGAGTAGCTTCGGAGATGACTACCCACATCCAACCTTACAAAGTCCTCTTTATAATATTAGTGTACTGCTTTACTTCATGACTCGTCCATATATTGCGACGACGCGGTTAGCCTAGTTGGTAGTGACCCTGCCTACGAAGCTAGCAGTCCCGGGTTCGAATCCCGGTATGGGCAAATATTTGTGTGATGAGCGCGAGTATTTGTTCCTGAGTCTTGGATGTTTTCTATATATTTAAGTATGTATTTCTCTATACAAGTATGTATATCGTTGCCTGGTACCCATAGTACAAGCCCAGAGTTTAGTTTGGGACTAGGTCAATTTGTGTGAGATTGTACCTGATTTATTTATTATTATTGCCTACTTTCCGTCCGGTACAACGTACTTACTTGAGCTGGTCCTGCGAGACGTGCTTGAGACTGTTCCGCATGTGCCGCTGGAAGGAGCACACCGAGGAGAAGCTCACGCCGCACGCGGCGCAGTACGCCGGCGCAGACTTGTCCTGGACATTTTTTTTAATAGGTAAAGACTTTAATAGGAAAAAAACACCAAATAGCCCCGCCGTGTTTAGGCTCCTTGGATTTGTCTTGACAAACAAATGATGAATGTGCAAAAAATACAGTCGGCAAGAAAAGCTTGTCTCAAAATGAATTTTTGACTGAAAATTATTGACCGAGCGAGAGAAGCGTCTCCGTTTCATCTCGGGCAAAAATACTTTCGTATGTCCCGCTGTTCTCCTCTACGGGTCGCATTTCTCAGCCGATTCTCGTGAAATTTTGTGAGCAGGTTCAATAACTACATAGTTATACGGAATTTTTTTGTCAATTCAGTTATTCGAAATTATTAAAATGGCTGATCATCAACTTATCAACTTATTTGCGGTGTTGGCAAACTGACCGCGACCTATGACGATATATGGGGATAACAGTTTTCCAACGACAAAGTTAAGTTTGTCGCGAGGTCTACGGCTCACATAGCCACTAAAGTCTAAACCATAATTCGAGAGACAACTTTGACAACGCATTCCTCACTTCACTTTAGTAAATTACTAGTGATTTATTGCTGTGAAGTTAACCCTATGGTAGGTAACCCTTTGTCTTATTTGTCAAAGTTGTCTCTCGAATTATGGTTTCGACTTTAGTTGTTAATTTTTCCAAGTGTCAGAGAATGGCGTGTACCTTGGCATGGTGTTTTTCCATGTGCCGCTTCAGGCTCGCCTTCCACCGGAACACCTTCTCGCACATCGAGCAAGGGAACGCGTTCTTCAGCTCGTGCACTGCTCTACAAACAAGACATGTCAACATTTCAGATGAAATGAATGTTAACAAAATGTCGGCGAGTCGGACTCGCGCACTGAGGGTTCCGTACAGATTTGGCTGGTTTTTAGTATTTGTTGTTATTCTATAGTGTTTATTCTATAATTATACTAAATTTGACGCTTGTATGTTTTACCGTTTTTACGATACAACAAAAATAAATATATTGAAAAAAAAAAACGTTTCTTGTATGGGAACCCCCTTTATTATTTCACTTTTTTTTTATTTGTTAGTAAATCCGCCGTAATAACACATATTCTGAAAAAAAATCAACCCGCTATCTATTACGGTTCAAAAGATACAGCTCTTTATAGTTAGGACAGACAGACAGACAGAGATCGAAGGACGGACGGACGGACAGCGTAGGCATATTAATAGGGTCCCGTTGGGCGCCCCTCGGGTACGGAACCCTAAAAAGTAAATCCCACTAATATTACTCTCTCTAAGTTTGTCGCGAGGTCCACAGCTCACAGAGCCTCTACGCCACTGACCGTGAGGCCTGTCCGGCCGCTAGTGGTATACGTACATCCTGTGGTTCAAGAGGCCGGCGCGGTGGCTGAAGCTCTTGTCGCAGTCGGGGCACGGCACGCGCGCCTTGTGCGAGTCCTTGTGGTAGCGGTGCGTGTCGATGGAGCTAAGGGAACACATACAATAACTTCCTAACATATTACAATACAATACAATAACTCTTTATTGAACACCACATACAGCAAGAACAAGAAATACAACAAGAAAGAGAAGTGTTACATAGTGAGTCAACAGGCGGTCTTATCGCTAAATAGCGAAAATATTATTTTTAACACAGTTGCTCAAAAAGTGGTACTTTTCGTAGCTGTATATCGTGCGGAAAGTTGGTTTTCGCGAACTAGTGCTTTTTACTTTTCCAATTTTTTTAAATTTATACGTATTCCAATACATGACTATTGATGAGTGTTAATATTGGTTTCCTTTAAACGTCGTAATCAACATAAAAACCTACTGTTAATGTAAGAATACGAAAAATATAGATATTTCATATTTTATTACTTACCTCTTCATCATTATAACACGTTTATTTTTTAATATTGAATATTGAAAAACCCTTCATAATAAGTTGTCTGAATGGAACGGAATAGCTGCCGAAACGCCTGTCAAAATTTTTGACATTATGAAGAGGAGTTTTTTCTTACTGCAAAAATGTGTTAAATTTCCAAAGGCAACATTCGATATTGTTTTAATAAATAAACGATACACAAATAATCGTAAATAACAATACTTAGGTAATATAAGTACAATGTTTTATATTTACAATTGTTTATGTTTATGTATAGAACATGCATTTGAAAAAAAAACTTTCATTGAAATGGGTTCAATAATAATAACAAAATCCATTCTAGTCGAATAAAAGCTAAAAAAACACCTCTTCATAATGTCAAAAATTTTCACTGCGAAAGATCGAACTTACAACAAATTTGTTTACCGATCTTAAGTTTTCAAAAAGTTGCTTATAAAATGAGTGAATCAGAGTTTGAAATTGATTTATTTTTTCGCAACTGTGTTAAAAAACGTCGTTCGATACTCGTGCGGAAATGTCATTCTTCACTCGTCCCGAGTCTTGCCACTTGCCTACGGCTCGTGGCAAGATATCTCGGTACTCGTGAAGTATGACATACTTTCCGCACTAGCATCGAAATGTACTATTATATGAGGCCAGACAAATTACGTAATATAATAATTAACTCGTGCTTTTGAGCCCTCGTCAAGGCTCGGGCTGCAAGTCAGCACTCGGTGCAATTATGAATTACTAATCTTATTACTATTATAAATGCGAAAATTTGTATGGATGTATGTTTGTTACTCAATCACGCCAGAACGTCTGAACGGATCTGGATGAAATTTGGCACAGAGATAGATTATAGTCTGGAATAGCACATAGGCTACTTTAAAGGGAACAGCGATAAACGACTTGTACGCGGACGAAGTCGCGGGCAAAACTAGTAATATAAATGCGAAAGTAACTCTGTCTTGTCTGTCTGTTACCTCTTCACGCTTAAACCGCTGAACCGATATAGATGAAATTTGGTATGGAGATAGTTTGAGTTCCGGGGAAGGACATAGGATAGTTTTTATTTCGGAAAATTTGATAGTTCCCGTGGGATACACGATAAACGACACGGCGGAGTCGCGGGCAGAAGCTAGTGTAGTATAATTGTGTGGCGGCCACAGGCCTGGCTCCAGCTCACTTGGATATCTTCCCGCAGAGGTTGCACTCGTACTGGCGGAGCGAGATGGCGTGCGCGCCGTAGTAGTGCTGCTGCATCACCTTCATGTCCTGCGTGCGCTTGCGGCAAATACTGCACTCGTACCTACGCGAAGCAAACAAACCGGTCAAGCGCGAGTCGGACTCGCGCACTGACGGTTCCGTACGTTGCCCGGTTTTTAGTATTCAATGTTTTTAACCCCCGACGCAAAAAGAGAGGGGTTTTATAAGTTTAACGTGTCTGTCTGTGTATCTGTCTGTGGTATCGTAGCTCCCAAACGGATGGACCGATTTTCGTTTAGTTTTTTTTTTGTGTCATAGATAATTTTATCCCGAGTGTTCTTAGCCATGTTTCATGAAAATCTGTTCAGCCGTTTGAAGATCATCAGCTCTTTTCTAGTTGATGAGGGGATCTGATTTTTAAATTCTTGAAATCTTCTAGTGACGAAGTCCCTCCAGTGAAAATGTACGTGCTTGGAGCCCGTTAAGGGCTTTGCTCATTGCTCAGAGGGTTTTTAGGCGCTGATATCGGGGGTTTTTAACTCGGTTAGGTTAGTTTGTTTTTCTATAGGGCTTGTTCTATAATCACACCAAATTTGACGCTTGTATGTATTACCGTTTTTACGATACAACAAATACAAAAAAAAAATTGAAAATGAAAATGAAAACGTTTCTTGTAAGGGGATCTCTCTCCCTTTATTATTTTACGTTTTGACTTTTTTATTATTCGTTACTAAATCCGCCGTTATATCACATTCTACAAAAAAACCGGGGTATTTTTTACGGTTCAAAAGATCCGCCATGTTGAATTCAATATAACGTCACATCGCGTATGACACGCGAAACACTGAGACGAAGCACCTCATTTGTCAAAATATAATAGACAGTCTAGGAGCTACGAGGGAACAGATGCACATACTAACAAATACTTAGGGCCGTTTAAACTGATCTTGACTGAGACGCCCGTGACAAGATGCGTCACAAATGACAGTTGACGATTTGACGTTTACTTTGACGTATCTTGAGACGGGCGTCGCAGTCGAGACGAGTTTATTAATATGGCCTTTGGCTACCTTTCCATAGAAGCAGAGACGAGCGGTGCGGAGAGGAGCTGTGTAGGAATCAACCAATCACATTGGTTGTAATCCACATCTCGTCTCCGCTTGACTGTTTCCATTGAAGCGGAGCGGAGACGAGATGCGGATTACAACCAATTTGATTCGTCGATTCTACACAGCTCCTCTCCGCACCGCTAGTCTCCGCTTCTATGGAAAGGCAGCCTTAGAGTGATAAAATTATAACCCTCCTTTTTGCTTCGCCGTAGTCGGTTAAAAATATCTGACCTCCTCGTGTGTCGCTTGTAGTGCGCGGTGAAGGAGTCTACCGACGCGATGACCGTCTTGCATATCGGGCAGCTGTAGTCGCCCAACTCCTGAAAACTCACTATTATTACACCTGATCTTTAATCTCCTGATAACACTATCTGTTAGATAAATTATATACTTTAACTATCATATAATTTTATATGGGGTTTATCTGTCCTAAGATTTACTAATGTCTGTTCCAATATTAAAACTAAACTAGATCAAAATCGGTTCATCCGTTTGGGAGCCACGGTGCCACGCACACAGAACAACCCTCCCAACCCTCTGTTTTGCGTCGGGGGTTAAAAATAGGTAAAATTTTGTCCCCTGATATTTTTATCCCCCCAAGCAAAAAGAAGGGTGTTCAACTGAGTGACAAAATCGGGACCCCTACTGTCAGAGCTCACAATTCTTAATTGGCTAAAAGATTTTCATCAAACCAAGCTAAGAACACTCTCGGTTAATGGCGCTTTTTCATTGGTCGTTAGCCCGCGTGCTAGTAGCAATCCATTGACGAGTTGGTTTTCACATTATTGAGGCGAGAGCTGTTGTAACCACACAATGTACCACTACAAGCATGCAGGCCACACGACCAATGAAAATGCGCCACAAGCCACAAGTCACCTTTCTAACAAAAAAAAACTAAATCAAAATCGGTCCATCCGTTTAGGAGCTACGATGCCACAGACAAATCAAATCATTTATTTGTGAACAATAGGTACACACATAATGTAAATTATGCTAGATGGTCAGTAACATAAATTGGTTCAGCTATGTTCTGCCTCAGGGCATACAAATTTGGATCTTATAACTAACATGCTGATTGTTTTGTATTACAGCAGCTATTATTTAAGTATTCGTTAACTGAATAATAAGTTTTTTTAAGAAGAAATTTGCTTAAAGCCTGCTTGCAAAAAGCCGTGGTAGCCTAATGGTTTGACCTGCCGACTCTTAAGCAGAGGGTCGTGGGTTCGAACCCGGGCTCGCACCTCTAAATTTTTCGGAATTTATGTGCGAAATATAATTTGTAAATTTACCATGAGCTTTTCGGTGAAGGAAAACATCGTGAGGAAACCTGCACACACCTGCAAAGCAATTTGACGGTGTGTGCGAAGTTCCCAATCCGCACTGGGCCCGCGTGGGAACTATGGCCCAAACCATCTCGTTGTGAGTGGAGGCCTGTGCCCAGCAGTGGGACGTGTATAGGCTGGATTATTATTATTGTTTTTACTGCTTGAACAGACACACAGATGCACACGTCGAAGTTATAACACCCCTCGTTTAGCGCTGGGGGTGAGGCTGACCGGCGCGTGTTTGTTGGCGCGGTGCGCCTGGTGCGAGCGGCTGTAGCTGAAGGCGAGCAGGCAGCTCTCGCAGCGGTAGGGCGCCCGCACGTAGCCCTCCCGCGTCGCCTCGCGCTCGCGCTCCGCCAGCATCTCCTCGTACGACAGCTCTATGGTGATTATCTTTGATTCCGCTTCGGTGAGTTTTCTTTTCGTCTACAAAAAGGAAAAAATATACAGGGTGTTTTTTTATTCGTCTTAAACATTTTGGGGGTTAAATCAGTAAGTTATACTAATCAACTTTCACTATGGGACCAAACCCGAAATCGCGAAAAAAAATTTGACCCTCCCATACAAAACATCGTCAGCTGACTAGCCAAAATATGGATATGGATAATAGGCTATTTGACTAATATCAAAGTAAATTATTTTTACACTACCACTAAACAAAGCTTTCGAAAATAACACGAAAAAACCTAGTTATCGCTTATTTTTGGAATTTAAACGAGCTTTCAACAAACACTGAAACACTGAAAATTGTGACGTCACAGGTTACTATTTTCATACTAACTTCATACTACCGGATCGTTTTGACGTTTCAATATTCTTACTGTGTGTATTTTTTTGTCCTTTGCTGATATTGGTCACGAATAAATGTTTTTCTTTCTTTCTTTCTTTCTTTTCAATAAGGCCGGAGCCCCACTGCTGCACACGGTCGAGCTACACACGTGGGTACAAAAACACTTTGTATGAAAATGTAGGTAGATACTTCCACAGTAGCGCACGCGCACGCTGCGCACGAAATGACGTCACTGATACACGCGTGGTCCGTTCCGACGTGCCTGCCACGCACACGCTAGCGCGCGTCGCAAGCAAAGCCCCACTGCGACCCACGCTGCCCACGCTACGGACGAATGCCGAGGACGAATACGGACGAGTCGTCTTCGGAAGAACTATCTAATAATGATAATGCAAATTCCATTTTAGTGTAGCGAATACAGCAATATACGTGTCGCTTCTACAGAACGTTTCTGACTAGTGAGCGAGCGTGCCCGTGAGTTGCAGTGGAAAGGTGGCCTTAAGTGCGTCGCACCCCCCGCCCCCCGCGCGCGCGTGCATGTGCGTGGCCCGCAGGGGGGAATGAGGACACACGCAGCTGACCAATGTACCCACGTGGCCCACACGTTTTAAGGCTGATTTTTATTCGTATAAGCGAAACACTCATTTTTGCTACAAACTTGTTGTCACTCCAACAAAGTAAGAATGTCTACTGGATTAAGTGTAAACGGCGCGATCCAGTGCCAGTGGCGATCCAGCGCTGGAATACAGTGACGCTGGATCCAGCTACTGGATCAATGAAAATCAGCCTTTACGTGTGCGTGCATTGGTTGCTGTGAAAATGTTGACGCACGCAGCCAGACCAATGGACCCACGCGCGCGACGTGTATAGCGTGTCCGTGCGTAGCGTGCGCAGCAGTGGGGCTTCGGCTTAAAAGTTGCTGATTTCCACAGTCAAATAGCCTATTGCAATATTATAGTGTCTAAGAGCTGATCCCATGTTTTTTTACTCAACTGAGCGAGGCGAAAATTTTAACAGCCTTATTTATGTATGTGACCAAAAATCGGATGTTCCGCTCCAGCTCCTAAAATATTGGACCGATTTTAATAAATGAGGTGTCATATGATTCTTCAAAGACGTGTGAGTGTCATAGGTTATATGAAAATTGTAAGGGTGCGTCATACTAGTCATCAGCCGGGTTTTATGTACGCAATTTATTTGTATAACCTAACCGTGTTAAAAATCCCCGATATAAACGCCTAAAAACCTTCTGAGCAATGAGCAAAACTTTTAACGGGCTCCAAGCACGTCCATTTTCACTGGAAGGACTTCGTCACTAGATTTCAAGAATTAAAAAATCAGATCCCCTCATCAACTAGACAAGAGCTGATGATCTTCAAACGGCTGAACAGATTTTCATGAAACATGGCTAAGAACACTCGGGATAAAATTATCTATGACACAAAAAAACTAAACGAAAATCGGTCCATCCGTTTGGGAGCTACGATACCACAGACAGACACGTTAAACTTATAACACCGCTCTCTTTTTGCGTCGGGGGTTAAAAATATGTTACCAAAGTACAATACAATACAATAACTCTTAAGTACCTTGGTTTTCTCCTTCAATTTCAGAATCTTTTCAACTTGTTTCTCCGTTTTCCGTGCTTTTTTCGATTCTCTCCCAACCACAGGTTTGGTGTCATTTTTAACTGCTTGGATCTCGGTCTTTTCATCCGGAACATCTGGTACCGGGTCCTCTGACTCCGTGGGCATCAGGTCATCATCTGGTACCGGGTCCTCTAACTCCGTGGGCATCAGGTCATCATCTAGTAAAAAAAAATCAGGGACATCCTCACACAAATTGACCTAGTCCCAATATAAGCTCTAGGCTTGTACTATGGGTACTAGGCAACGAGATACATACTTATACAGTATAGAGAAATACATACTTAAATATATAGAAAACATCCATGACTCAGGAACGAATACTCGTGCTCATCACACAAATATTTGAACTGATACCGGGATTCGAACCCGGGACCGTTAGCTTCGTAGGCAGGGTCACTACCAACTAGGCTAACCGCGTCGTCAATGTGATAATGAATACCAAAGCCAATTTTGGAATGTATCGTTCGGGCAGGTTAATAACGATCGTGTGACACAAATATATAGCAAGATTATTTTGATCTCACTAACTCATTAGTGGAAATAAACATATGTTTCTTTGTATTTTACCCAAAATTGGGTGTTCCACTCTACCTCCTAAACTAAAGGACCGATTTTAATAAATGGGCTGTCATATGATTCATCAAAAACGTGGCCGTATCTGATTGTCAATGATGCCAATCTATCGATTTCCCCACGAAAAAAAAATCGTGTGGAAGGCCCATTACCTCTGTCATCATCCCAGTCAACCTTCATCTCCTCCTTGACGCTGACCAGCTCCTCCTTGACGCAGACCAGCGCCAGGTCCCGCGGCCCGGCCGGGGGCAGGTCGATGGGGCTCGACACACGCACCCGGAGGCGCGGCGGCTGGCTCTCGCCGATCAGGAGACATTCATCCAAATTCTGTCCCAAGGTTATAAGTTTATTTAAATTAAAAACCCCTTACATCATTGCAACAGGTTTCAACAAAAAATAAGAAATATTAGAGGTACGCCTGCTATGTGAAAGGAGCTAATAGGAGAACACAGTCCCTACTAATATTATAAATGTGAAAGTAACTCTTGTCTGTCTGTCTGTTACCTCTTCAGGCTTAAACCACTGAACCAACTGAGATGAAATTTGCTATGGAGATAATCCCAGGGAAGGACATAGGATAGTTTTTATGCCGGAAAATTCGATAGTTCCCGTGGGATACACGATAAACGACTTCTACCCGGACGGAGTCAAGGGCAAAAGCTAGTCTTAAATATTCTAGAAATTTTTGATAAAATAGTAGATTGTACAACAAGTGCATAAAACGCACCATCTTACGCGAGACGTTTATCCATCCAAGCGAGCTTGCGAGCGAGGATGGATATAAAGTCGAGTGTTAAATGGGTTTTATGGACGAGTTGTACACTCTACTTTTCACTTCGATTGCAAGGAAATGAAACAGCAACATGGTAAAAATAATAATAATAAATGCGACGAAATAAAAATTATAAGTTTATTTCATGAAGCTTTATTGTGTACTTTGGCTGTTGGTATCCTTGCCTTGGTCTTAGAATACTAACGAAACGAAATAAAATAAAGAGGTTATTCTATGAAGTTAAAGTTGTTCGTGTGGCTGTTGGACCGATTGCCTAGGTCTTCGACGAAGATTTTACTTTATGCACTAGAGCATAAGAAGCGACTTTATGTCGCCTACGCACGACATAAAGACGAACTTTTAGAGCGTGAGAAGTGAAAAAATACTGTCGCGAACTAGTGCTTTTTAAAATAATGACCGGTTTCCTAGGAATTGCCTAATTGATGGGTGCCTAATAGGTATAGGTATCGAAGTCGGTGGCAAGAATCATGTGACTTTGCTATTGTGTATACCTACTTGTATACCTAGGAAACCGGTCATTATTTAGTCTTGTTTAGTGGGTTTTTGAAGACGGTTTTATTTTTTTGTGTTCATGTGGTTAATTTTTTTGGTGATATAGGTATCACGAAAAAGCGAAAAAAGTATTTTTTTTTTACAAAAAATAAAACCGTCTTCAAAAACCCACTAATCAAGACTAAATAATGCTAGGAATTGCCTATTTGATGGGTGCCTAATAGGTACGTGGAATATATCGAAGTCGGTGGCAAGAATCATGTGACATTGCTATTGTATATACCTACTTGACACTGGCATGGATATATTCCATGTACCTTTAGGCACCCACCAAATAGGCAACTCCTAGGAAACCGGTCATTATTTAGTCTTGTTTAGTGGGTTTTTAAAGGCAGTTTTATTTTTTGTACGAAAAATATTTTTCCATGCTTTCTTCGATTCACTCCCAACAACATTTTTAACTACTTGGATCTCGGTCTTTTCATCCGGAACATCTGGTACCGGGTCCTCTGACTCCGTGGGCATCAGGTCATCATCTGGTACCGGGTCCTCTAACTCCGTGGGCATCAGGTCATCATCTAGTGAAAAAAAAACAGTGTCAATCTCACAAAAATTGACCTAGTCCCAATCTAAGCTCTAGGCTTGTACTATGGGTACTAGGCAACGATATAATACTTATACAGTATAGAGAAATACATACTTAAATATATAGAAAACATCCATGACTCAGGAACGAATACTCGTGCTCATCACACAAATATTTGAACTGATACCAGGTTTCGAACCTGGGACCGTTAGCTTCATAGGCAGGGTCACTACCAACTAGGCTAACCGCGTCGTCAATGTGATAATGAATACCAAAGCCAATTTTGGAATGTATCGCTCGGGTGTGACATAAATATAATAATAGCAAGAGTATTTTGATCTCACTAACTCATTAGTGGAAATAAATAAATAAATAAATAAATATCAGGGGACAATCTCACACAAATTGACCTAGTCCCAAACTAAGCTCTAGGCTTGTACTATGGGTACTAGACAACGATAAACATACTTATATAGAGAAATACATAGAAAACATCCATGACTCAGGAACAATATGTATATGTATGTTTGTATTTTACCCAAAATCGGGTGTTCCACTCTAGCTCCTAAACTAAAGGACCGATTTTAATAAATGGCCATATCTGATTGTCAATGATGCCAATCTATCGATTTCCCGACGAATAAAAAAATCGTGTAGAAGGCCCATTACCTCTGTCATCATCCCAGTCAACCTTCATCTCCTCCTTGACGCTGACCAGCGCCAGGTCCCGCGGCCCAGCCGGGGGCAGGTCGATGGGGCTGGACACACGCACCCGGAGGCGCGGCGGCCGGCTCACGTCGGTGAGAAAGCATTCACGCAAATTCTGTAACAAGGTTATAAGTTTTAAATTAAAACCCCTTACATCATTGCAACAGGCTTCAACAAAAAAGAAATAATCTTAGAGGTGCACCTGCTATGTGAAAGGAGGTAATAATATTATAAATGTGAAAGTAACTCTGTCTGTCTGTTACCTCTTCACGCTTAAACTACTGAACCGACTAAAGATGTTTTTTTTTTATGGAGATAGTCGCGGGGAAGGACATAGGATAGTTTTTATCCCGGAAAATAGTTCACGTGGGATACACGATAAACGACTTCTACGCGGACAGAGCCGCAGGCAAAAGCTACTCTTAAATAATCTAGAAAATTTTGATAAAAATTTATTTTATTTATTTATCAGGCAAGCAGTTGGGGCAACTAATAAATGCCAGTATGCTTGAGCTGTTCCTCGATCAATTGTTCTTTGTACTGCTAATGTATTGGTCCCATCGGTTTTTAAACTGATCGACATTTAGTGCTGAATTACTAGTTTGTTCCATGGTTGGTTTGGAAAGGGGCCATCTATAAAATATGTTAAAAATTATACTTACATCATTAGTATAACTCTGCAGAATCCGATAGCAATCCTTTACTTGCTCCCTGAACGACACCGCCTTGTTCAGCAGAGCTTCACACTCCCAGCAGATGGTAGGGCACGCTTGAGGCAAATCACAAAGCTGCAAATTTGAAATTAATATCACACATCAAACATTGTCAAACAAACATACAAAAGCCCGAAGATTTCACTTTTTTTAGTTGATAATAATATCTTGGACACTTTATCATATAATCTAATCAAGTCAAGTCCTAATTTATGTATGTACCTGTTTGACAAATGGGCACATAATGTTAATAAAGCCAGGAACACAGTAATATTAAATATACATATAATATTGTATCATATTCTATCATCAGAACACTAATTTGGCAGAATGTGATACCTACCTCCATTATAATGTGTTTTTTTTTAACATGCTAAAGGTATGAAACCAATGGCAGTGTTTAATATTATAAGGCCTCAGCTGTATATTTATAATCAAACTGCAAAATTAATAACTTTTAATTGGGCTATTACTATTTTAATCTTTTAATTTTTTTTATAATTAACCATTAGAGGCCAGTCTTAATATTCAGTCAATCAAGCTTTTTTAACCACACAACATTGTGAGCTTCTTCGTAAATCTGTAAAAAACCTACAGCTAAGAATACTTACTGGTATTTCATTGAGAGCATCCAGATAGTACTGCTTCATTCTTTCGTCTGTTACTTTTTGGAGTGACCTACCTACGCAGAGGCACCCCATGCACAACAGTTTATCCACTAAAGTATCCTTACTTTCCATGTTTACTCGCGCAAAATAGCTAAAAGTTACTTATTAGTAAATATAATGTTAGTGTCAAAACTATACATTATTTACAGCTGCATGTAAGACATATTAATACACCATTTTAAAATTTATAGATTAATAACGTACGCTTATCACCTTACGTAAAAAAACATAGAATTCAAAAAAACATTCTATATTCTATAGGCACCTCCTAATTTAATTTGTCAGTTGTCACAAATCAACTTATCGATAGGTACCTATGTGGTCAACAACAGTAGCAAATGTTGCCTAATGGAAATACATTGTATGTCAGATGCAGTGGATTTGCAAAAGACACAAATGAAAATATGTTATTAATTCAAAGCATGCCACATAATTGATAACTCTTAGGATTAAAATAATTAATAAAAGCTCTGAGAAATCACAGCTGTTTAAAAGAGTAATTTACATGGCAACATCATGTAAAGCAGCCATTTTGTGGTGTCCCAGTATAGTTGCGTGGTCTTCTTAATTTTCGTCTATTTTACATGGAAGTATTACTTTTTGTTATGATTTGAAATTTAATCTCGTATATTTAATTTGAAAAGTTTGTTTACAAGTTATATTGATGTCCGTGATGGAGCAGGACGTTGAATGCGGCTACAGGGTGGTCTGCTGCACTTGTCTAAGTTCAGATCGGAACTTGATCTCTATAAATGGTTTAGCACCAGTTTATCAAATATTTCGACTGTTAATGTACGATTTCGCGGGAGACCGAGTAAGTGTATAAAAGTGTTTATACCTATAAAATTGCACCTTGTTGCAACTTCCTACGATAAATAGTTACGTAAAACATAATTTGTATGCATATCATATCCCCATGTCCTTATTACATGCTAGTATAGCGTCAAATGCAGTTTGTTTACATATAAAGTTACGAATTAGTTTATTTCTGCCTTTGGCTGACCTTAATGCATCCGGAATACTCTTGAATAATCAACTCTATTCATTGACTTGCTGAATCTGCTTACTACAAGTTTTTAAATGTTACATGATTTAAGTTAAAATCTTGTAAGTTAATTTTGAACGAGTTTCTATTATAGGAACAGGATGAAAATTAGCATACATATCTAAATGTAGACCCACCAAGTTTGGATTCATAAGGTTGGTCTCTATAAGTGTGAGGTTCAAAAAGTTGGACCCAATCAGCAAATAGTTAAGCGTAGTTAACAATCCAAACAACGAAGTTCGCACAATTGTAAGTTTCATAGAAATTTTAATTGTTAAATGAGTTAGCAATGCACATACCATATGTATTTGTTTGATTATCTACATCAGGGTCCATACTGTAAAGTACAAACACTATAGTGCTTTTGAACTTTTTGAACTCCGCCAATAAGCACTGGAAAAAAGTTCAGTTAACAATAAAAGTGTAATTTCGTTTGTTATTCAGTTTGCCAGCTCTTTGTCGGAGATGGAACAGATCATCTGCTGGGAGTGTCTGGCGATGATGAAGCGGTTCATCCGGTTCAAGCGGCAAGTGCACAGCGCCCAGGAGCACATCCGGGTGATTGCGCTTAGTGGCTCTCAGGAGGTATGGTTAACACTAATCAAGGTAGGGTTTATGTATTTTTAGATTTTAACACGGAAAGGCTATAAGTAAATGTGTGACAAACCTTGGGGGAGGCCTATGTCCAGCAGTGGATGTCTTTCGGCTGAAATGATGATGATGATGATACAATGTTGCCATTATAATATCATTTCATTCTTGTTCATCCATTTATTTTGTTTGTCATTAGACTCATTAGATGTTAGTGATTGTGATCCAAAAGAAGTTAGTTAATTCTCCATAATTCTATTGTTTTAAATGTCGACTTAAGCCGTTACTTGTTTTTAGTAAGTTCCTATCAATCTATGAAATAGTGCTTTCGATATGTTAGCTATTAATATACAGGCGCTTCGACGGAAAGTTAAAATTCAATATCTCGGATACTCCATAAGATTTGCTACTGATATTATTTATGGCGATAGAAATAAACACTAGCAATCATTCGCAACAAAAATTAAGTGCAACACCATTAAGAATATAAAAAAAAAACGTAAAAAGGGTTTTTTGTAAATTTCTTTGACTCTATCAACTATTGACGCTCGTTTAAATGCTCAAAAAACGCACAATTATATGCATTATCACATGATAAATAAGTGCCTAATAATAAATCCACAATAAAAGAAAATAAGGAATTTTTCCGTTTCAATGCCTACGGGAAATGGCCAACTTCAATTTTTTTTTTTCTGTAAATCTATAAATAATTGACACGGGGTCACTTCTGGACTTTTAATTAGAATATTGAACTACGTCGATCTGCAGTCAGCCAAAAATGTCGGGTCCCAAGCGTTCCTGGAACACTGTGCTCTGTTAAAAACTGTAATTTCAAGACAAGTCACTAAACGGATCATCATCATCAGCCGCAAGACGTCCACTGCTGGAAAAAGGCCTTCCCCAAGGTTTTCCACTTATCACTGATCAGTTTATTAATATGGCCACGAGAGCTGATTGAACTCGTTATTTTGGTGTGTCGATAAGCAGCTGATAATGGTGCAAAAAAGTACAGACAGCAAACGAATTTTTTTCTAGCCTGTGTTAATGTCCCACTGCTGAGCAAAGGCCTCCCCTCTTTTCCGCCATTCGTTTCTATTGAGCGCATGCTCCGGCCACTCGCTCCGAAACGCGTCCAAGTCATCCCGCCATCTCCTTTTTGGTCTGCCTCTGTTCTGGTGGCCATCTAACGGGGTCCATTCAGTAGCAACTTGGGCCCACCATTCCGGATGCATCCGGCAGACACCTACAGCCTAGTCCCACTTGAGCGTAGTGGTCTTGGCACCCACATCTGCAATACCAGTTTTGGAGCGTAGTTCGGTCCTGTCAGTTCTACGATCACCTAGTATGATGCGCTCCATTGCTGGCTGGCAAATCTTGAGTCTTTAGTTTTGGGCTTCAGTCAATGACCAAGTCTGGGCACCGTATGTTAGGATGGCAAGAATACAAGATTTGTATGACGTTTAATGTCGATGAGTTTGCGCTTCAGTGACAGTGGAAGGTTGCCGCCTTAGCGCCTTCATGGACCAGAAGCTCGTCCAGGCGTTCCTTTAATCGATTTCCTTGAACTGCCTGTTGTCGAAGGATACTATGTGATATAAGGATACTACTTTTCATTGTGAGTCCGACATCAAGACTTGCCATACTAAGTTGGAGCATTTGCTCTAGTTGGGGTGCCGTGTGGGAGAATAGAACGATGGCGTCAGCGAAACGAAGGTTTGTTAACTGGTTTGCCGTCGTCAATTAACATCAGGTGGGACTGAAGTCAAACGCAAACCCATTTCTAAAAAAAAAAAAATCCTATTGCCAACGTCGATGCCCATTGTCTCCCACGAAACCCAGACAGCAAAAATTAAATTATGAATTGTAATTTTTTTTAATTTTGTTGAATCTCGCTTTTCGTTAGACTTCTTTATTCTTCTAGCACACTTCTCTTGTTGTCAATTGCAGACAATGGACCATACGTACATGTCGCAGTCCCTCTCGTCCCTCGCATCGACCACGAAGACCGAGTACGACAGCATATTCTTCGACTACACCACGCGCGAGGAGTGGCCGCAGCAGTACATCACCATCAGCTCTGCGCAGGGCGTCAAGAACGAGCAGTACGACGTCGCGCAGGCTGTCAGGGATAATATTAATTTGGAGATGGACGGGCATTTACTTGAAGGTATAGTACACCACGGGCGTCACGAGTTCCCAAAACACCCCTCCTCCACTACAAATTTTTTTTGTCTATTCAGTGTTCCAAAATTTTTCAAAATGGCAGAGATGGCGGTTTTTGCGATTACCAACTTATTTGCGGTGTTGGTGAACTGACCGCGATCTATGTCGATGTATGGGGATAACAGTTATCCAACGGCAAAGTTATGTTTGTCGCGAGGTCTAAGCTCACGAAGCCACTAGTTTTAGCCAGTACCTGAGAGACCGAGCGTCGCTCGGATCGAAACCGAATTTTCATCAATTTCTATACAAAAACAAAAAAAAAACGGTCCATTAGCTGGGGTTCGAACCCGCAGCATTGGTTTAGTAGGCCAATGCTCTAACCATTAGTCTATTCAGACAGCGGCAACTACATCGAAATTACGAACTATATTGCGCGGGCAAATCTTTTTGCGCGAAAATACGGGGAAAACAAATTTTCCCAAATAAGAGACCTAGCTAGATCGATTATTCACCCCCATAAACCCCCATACAGCAAATTTCATCGAAATCGTTAGAGCCGTTCTCGAGAACGTGAGTACAAATATATACACATACAAATGTTTCTCGTTTAACAAGTAGGATTAAAGCGACCTAAATTGAACTTTGACTAATGAAACTCTTTACAGTGCCTGAGATAGTGCTCGAGAACCCAGTCACGGGCGAGATGTCGCATATAGTGGTGAGCACGGACGAGCTGGCGACCGTCGGGGCGTACACCGCCACCATGAAGGGGGAGATGCCGGAAATAAGCCTCGGGTGCGTACGTTTGCCCAGTATCCACGACTTGTTAACGTTACTAGATAACATAATAAATAACGTTACTTAACGGTAATTTCATAAAAATACTTTGGTAACGGTATACATTTTAATGTTATTTGGTACAGTAATTTTATTATAATTTTAACTTACTAACGTAAATTTTAAGACAAATACCGTAAATTAAGCTGATGACGGACGCGGATAACGTTCGTAAAATAAAGTTAATATTAGAGATGCGCCGAATAATCGGTAAATATTAGGTATTCGGCATATTCGGCAAGTTTATCAATGTTCGTATTCGGCCGAATAGTTCGGTTACATTGCCGGATATTTACCGAATAAACAAAGTAAATAACTAGCGTAGGTTGTTTCGTAATTCGTCGAATTGACATCCTATTTCAGCATTCTAAGCAACTACCAAAAAGAGATAAATATGCGTCTAAATCTAAATACAATTATTTTGCAAAAAACTGAAGCTTAAATAAGAAAAACCAGAGTTGTTTTAATTAAGTAAGTTTTATTATTAATCAGTAATCACCTTTTTCAGTTATCCACTAAAGGTTGACAAGTCAAATGGCGCGCGCGCGAAGTTCCTTAACACGCGCCGAGCGCTGAGCGCGGACGTGTCAAAACCTGTTTCTAGCGATTCGGTGCAACCGAATATTCGGTTCGGTAAGAGCTGAACCGAATGTTCGGCCGAATATTCGTATTCGGCAAAGTCCGTATTCGGCCCATCTTTAGTTAATATTAGCAATACTTTGCTTTTAACGTTACCTCAATTTACCGGTAAAAATAACGGTTAAATATATTAACAAAATTGTAACGATTTATTTTGCTAACGTTAACTGTCGATCACCGGGCCGTATCCACTCGGCCGGCCTGGCCCGGGTGGCATTATCATTTTAACACTTACTTTTATTTAACCTTTCGTCTGTGTTGTGACCAAATGTTTAATATCTTTTTGTATTTTTTTTAACTTACCCCCTACCCTATTAATATGCCTACGTTGTCCGTCCGTCTGTCTGTCTGTCCTAAAAATAAAGAGCTGTATCTTTTGAACCGTAATAAATAGCAGTTTGATTATTTTTTTACAGAATATGTGTTATTAGGCGGATTTACTAACAAATAAAAAAAGTGAAATAATAAAGTGAGTCCCCATAAAAGAAAAGTTTTTTCTTCAACGTATTCTTATTTTTGTTTTATCGTAAAAACGGTAAAACATACAAGCGTCAAATTTAGTACAGTTCAAAAGATAGGTTCTTTATAGTTAGGACAGACAGAAAGACAGACAAACGGATGGACGGACAGCGTAGGCATATTAATAGGGGCCCGTTGGGCGCCATTCGGGTACGGAACCCTAAAAAGTATTGTCTCGGTGATTTTTACAAGTTTTTATTTAACTTGCAATGTTTGTAAGTTTGTTTGTTTATCTTGAACTACCTCCCGGTGTCCGATTGAGCTGAAATTTGGTATACCTACCTAACTTTGATGCCAATGCAATATTATGGTACCATGGACCTGGAGCTGGAGCATGGTGATGATGCATTCGGAAGGTGGCTAAAGGAGCAAGATAGCTCCGCCGTGCTTGGGCTCGTTGGATTTGTCTTGATCAGCAGACTGTGCTAAAAAAGTGCAGTTGACAAGAAAAGCTTGTCCCGCAAATTAAGTTTTTTGACAAAAACTTATTGTACTTATTGGCATAGTTTGGGTGCGCGAGTAACTTTATAAAAATGTTACAGGGCGCTGCAGCCGACGCCCAAAATGGAGGCCGTTATCATATCTCAACCCATCAAGTTAGTTAATTTTAATATATTTTTAATCTTAAGATATAAACCTATAAATGTAGCCATACGATGCGGTTAGCCTAGTTGGTATGTATCTAGCGGTTCCGGGTTCGAATCCCAGTCAGGGCAAATATTTGTGTTATGAGTGTGAGTATTCCTGTGTTTACTATATGTTTTTCTACTCGCGTACTATAAACCGCTAATATATACATTGTTATCAGTATCAGAATGCTACCCGTAGTGTAACCAAAGCGTGAAAACTGTTCTAAAATGAGCGTTGCCATAGTAATCACTGTTCTTTTATAACCATTATAGCATTGTTATTACCATGGTAAATATTTAATCCTGATTAAGCAACGTTTCGAATACTTCGGTGAGGAATGAGGCTCAAGTTAATTACATTACAAGTCTAGAGCTTAGTTTGGGACTAGGTCTATTGGTGTGAGATGTCCCGTGATACCGTCGATACCGTTATGTAATCTTTCAGGACGCTGCAGGCGACGCCGAAGATGGAAGGCGTTATCATATCTCAACCAATTAAACCCAAGGAAGAAAAACCGCCACCAAAACCGAACTACGTCACAGAATTCATGTCCGAAAGTGAAATGCTCGAATCCAGGTAATAACTACGTAATAATGTAATCATAACTGCATTAAATACTGAGCACAAAGCGGCACTTTTCTGCTCTAGAGCATTAAAGTTTCATACGAAATCCATTACTGCATTGTTTTGTTATATTCTTAAATCGCGAGACGAACTTGCATAACTTGAGAATTTTATATCTTATCAGTCACGGCGCTAATTTTTCTAGGTTATTGTCTTTTATTTTAGGGAGCGAGAGAAAGAGAAGGCGCAGTTTGCGAGCTCGGTATACAAATGTGAACTTTGCATCATTGGATTCTATACGCAGCAACAAGTCGAGGACCACTTCGTGTCTGACCACAGAGTTGTAAGTCTGTTTGTCAATATGAAATATCTTATATGTTATATTATGGTGTCAAAGAGCTGATCTGATGATGGAGTCGGAAGGTGGCAACAGGATCTCCGCTGCACTTAAGCGTACATACAGAGCGCGGGCGTATCGCCGTTACATTTTGCGCTCTGTGAGAAGGCCCTATCGGAGACTGCGTGTATTACGAGCAATGTAACGGCAACACGCCCGCGTCCGCGCTCTGTGTTTTACGCTTTAGCGTCTGTGCAAAAATAAGTACAGCAACAAAAGTTTGTCTCATAAGCTTATTTATCGCGACTTATAACTTATCATTTCGGTGAAGGAAAATACCGTGAGGAAACCTGCACACACCTGCAAAGCAATTTGACGGTGTGTGCGAAGTTCCCAATCCGCACTGGGCCCGCGTGGGAACTATAGTCCAAACCCTCTCGTTGTGAGTGGAGGCCTGTGCCCAGCAGTGGGACGTGTATAGGCTGGATTATTATTATATTATTATTATTATTATCGCGACGGCGTCCAATAAGTAAGGTGTCGGTGTCCGGTTTGTAAGTTGATATACGCTTCATACATCGTATTGATCCTATTAATATTATAAATGTGTAAGTTTAGATGTTTGTTACTCAATCACGGCTGAACGGATCTGGATGAAATTTGGCACAGAGATAGATTAAAGTCTGGAATAGCATATAGGCTACTTTTTAACCTGAAAAAAAATTACAGTTCCCGAGGGAGCAGCGATAAACGGCTTCTACGCGGATGAAGTCGGGGGCAAATGCTAGTAAATAATAAACCAAACAACAATATAAATACAGGGTTAAATTGAATTTAATTTGACCCTGTATATGCAAACATTGTTGTCAGCTCGATGATTCGCTGTTGATCCAACAGAAGCCTGGCTACTCGCCCTGCAAGGTGTGCTACGTGTACGTGGAGGAGTCGAAGCTGCCGGCGCACGTGCAGCAGCACTACACGCAGCACATCTGCAAGCTGTGCGGCCACGCCGAGCGCCTGCGCGCCGCCATCGCCGCGCATCTGCGCGCGCACATGGCGCGCCAGCCCAGCGCGCTCATCAAGATCGGGGACGCCTGCAACCAGAGGAAGGTATAACACTATTCACCCGACTACGCCGAACCAAAAGAAGCAAACGAAGGGTTTGACACCCTATGTATGTATGTAAATAATTATGTTCCACTCTAGCGTCGTTCCTAATTAACCCATTTTGACTAATGACGTGTCTATCGATTCGTCTTTATTATGCGATGGTTATAGGCTATTTTGTTTTATTATAAATTTAACATGGTCGCTGGAAATTAAAAAAAAACTAGGAGACGAAACATAAAATATGTTTTCATCATTCATTTAGCAGTCAATATTGTTGTCCAATAACAACAGTGACCTCGCGAATTACAAATCGAAAATCCCTATTTCCCTACTGTAATATTATGAATCCGAAACTATGTACGCATGTTCCGATTTCACGTCAAAACAGCTAAACCGATTTCGATGAAAATTTAGTATGGAGATAGTTTGAGCCCCGGGGAAGGACATAGGATACTTTTTGTCCCGAAAAATGGACAGTTCCCGAGGATGCAGCGATAAACGACTTCTACGCGGACGAAGTCGCGGGCAAAAGCAAAGCAAGCAAAAGTAATGAAAAGTTTTAATTTTTTATCAACAGAATCGTAAGAAAAAGGAACCGCCTTCGAACCCGCCGAAACCGGGGGACTTGCGCAAACTTCTCTCCAAGACAACCATAGAGGGCTACCAGTGCCTGGAATGTGACATGTTCTTCAAGTGAGTTCTTTCATTGTCTGTTGTTAACCCCCGACGCAAAAAAGGGGATGTTATAGTTTAACGTGTGTATCTGTGTGTGTGTTTGTAGCATCTTAGCTCCCAAACGGATTGTTAGAAAGGTGACTTGATTGAGCGTTCTTAGCTTGGTTTGATGAAAATCCGTTGGGCCATTTATAGTCTGTCAAGAAAGTCATGAAATGAAAAATATTTTATAATTGATCCAAAGAGCTAAATTACAGTATTAAATAGTATAATTTTAATAAACAATTACAGTAATATATTATTAGTTTTTTACTGTATTTTTTTATACTATTTTAAACTGTAATTTAGCTGTTTGGATTAATTATAAAATTATTTTCATTTCATGACTTTCTTGATAAACTATATGACTTATGAGTTCTGAGAGTAGAGGTCCCAATATTATCGGGGTTTTTATTTATTTAATAGTAAATTAGTTCGTATGACATTTTAGGATAAATGAGATAGTAATCAACACATTTCAAAATAAATCTCATTTCACAGGAACTCCCGCGCACGCAAGAACCACGTGGCCCGGTGCCATAGAGAAGGTCTTCAGTGTGACCATTGCAAGAAACGGTTCGTCAACCGGACCACGCTGGCAACACATTTAAGGTTCGTCCCGTTCTACCTTTATTGCACTACTACTAGTTATTTATGTATACTTCATTTCAAATAACAAGGCCCGATTCCACTAGAGACGGTCACTAGGCGATAACTATAGGATTAGGGATAACATTAGATACACCTGCAATGACCTTATTCTGCTTTGGTGTTTTATACACAATCAACTATGGTCACGCTTAATATGAATAATATGGATATCAATAGTGGCGGCGTTTCGTTTGGCATTCCATTTTAGGGTTCCGCCCAACGGGACCCTATTAATATGCCTACGCTGTCCGTCTATCTTTCTGTCCTAACTATAAAGAGCTGTATATTTTGCTATTAACGCCAATCGAAATAATGTAAATAACTTTGCTGACAAGTAATTTGTTAGCAGAAAAATCAAGTAAAGTATACTAGAAAAGTTAGCCAGTGTTTATTTTTGACATTATCATTTTATGCTTGTAGAAATAGCAGATTGTACAACAAGTGCATAAAACGCACCATTTTTGCCGAGCGAGCGAGGATGGATATAAAGTCGAGTGTTAAATGGGTTTTATGGACGAGTTGTACACTCTACTTTTCACTTCGATTGCGAGCGAGGAAATGAAACAGCAACATGATAATAGTAATAATAATAAATGCGACGAAATAAAAATTATAAGTTTATTTCATGAAGCTTTATTGTGTACTTTGGCTGTTGGTATCCTTGCCTTGGTCTTAGAATACTAACGAAACGAAATAAAATAAAGAGGTTATTCTATGAAGTTAAAGTTGTTCGTGTGGCTGTTGGACCGATTGCCTAGGTATTCGACGAAGATTTTACTTTATGCACTAGAGCATAAGAAGCGACTTTATGTCGCCTACGCACGACATAAAGACGAACTTTTAGAGCATGAGAAGTGAAAAACTTATGTATGCAACGGTACATAATTAGCTTTAAAGATACTCGTGCCTGTCGTTAGAGCGCTCGCAGCTCGGCACTCGTACCGTCTTCATTATGTGCCAGTTGCATAATAGTAGTTTATGTGACTGCTGCATAATGAGAGGCATTAAATCACGAGTGTGTGTTTATGAAATGAGCCGACAGGCGAGTTTCATAATATCACACGAGTGTTTTAATGCGTAATTATGTACAGTTACATACACTATTTTATCTACATACATATTATAAGCTCTCTATGATGTGTTCAGGAACCGCATGTTACGACCGGCATAGCCGGCATTGATCAATTATTAGAACGCCAAAAATGGCGGCAACCGTAGTTTTATTTTTAATTCAGAGACAATCTAGAGTCGGCCTCTACTATCATATCGTTCGATATCAAATTATCAAGTAACATACGAGATTTGTCAAAATTGTATGCAATTGACATTTCATTTCGAATTAAATGTCATCTCGAGTGATATTAGAATTGAGGTCAAATAAAACTGTTTTGTTTTTCAAAGATGTTCGTGAAACTCATAACTTTATCAAATCTTATATCGTTATAAGAACATTATGTTACTGCTACAGATAAGAATATTATCATAGTAAAATTGATTGTTGTAATGCTGGTCATTGCCTACGGATTCTGAACGCATTATAGAGGACTTACGATATGTGTGTAGATAAATAACTATTATGTTATACAGATTGCACGAAGGCCCGCTGCCCCGCGAAGAGTGCCCGATCTGCCACAAGATGGTGCGCGTCATCCAACTGAAGTACCACATCCAGAGGCACCAGAACAAGAACCGGTACGAGTGCGTCGACTGCCAGAAGGTAGGGCGCTGGTGGACGTGTTTAGGGCTCCGTAGACTGACCTCCCAACAATGGTCACCGCTCGGGGAGTGCCGGTGGGCTGGCGACTTGTGAAAGTGCCCGCCGGGTCCACTCCTACCAATTACTAAATTACCCTGTCTTTCCCTGTCGTAAGTTTTGTACGCTCTCCTGTCTATTTGATGCCTGATACCTATTTATTTTTCTCAATCGCCTAAAGGTTAGCTGGAAGAGATCCCTTAAAGGGAAAAGTTCGCCTTTGTACATCCTTGTTTTAAAATGCCTGTTTTTGTTTTGTTTCTTAGTACAATAAAGTATTTTTACATGCATACTACTCAAGGTATTTACGATGCGGTTAGCCTAGTAACTAGGCCCTAGTTGGTAGTGGCACTACTGATCATGCGGAGCTACCGGGTTCGATACCCGGTAAAGGTAAAAATTATTAATTATTCGTGAAAAATGGTCAAGATCTCCGGCTCCAAGCCGGCGCTCGGTGCAGTAATGTATTACTTTCTGCTCGGTGCAACAATCTTATTGTTTCTGCAGGTGTTCTCGCATCTGGCGACGTATCAGGCTCACCTGAAGTACTCAAGGGCGCACGCGTCAGACCAAGTTTTCAAGTAAGTTTACATTTATTGGCTTTATTACTTTTTAACCGACTTAAAAAAAAGGTTCAATGTTCGGCTGCATATATGTTTTAGGGATCCGTACAAAATGGTAAAAAAGGAAGCCTTATATGGTGAGACTTCGTTGTCTGTCTGTCTGTCTGTCACTACACAAGCTACCAACTTGAAATTTGGCATAGTTGTATATATACTTGCCCGCATCTGTTTTTAGTAAAAAAAAATCAAATTAATTTTATAAATAATTGAAAAGGGGTCTAGAATGGGGGGTAGAAAAATGAAAGTGATTTAAGTGTGTGAACTAAGTTTGTTACTTTGTTTAGATAGTATGTTTGTATGTTCATCAGTTTCTTCGTAGTTCCTATACCATTCCATAATGGGTTTGCTCTCGACTAACTCTTGCCCTTGGAGGACGAAGATTTCTTTCCGCTATGTCCCTTGGAAATCTGTATCAGCTCATCACTCGAAGCCCTACAGCGTGGCGCGGCAGTCACACTGCAGGAAAACGTCGCGTCGCGCTAAGAACACGCTGGGTGCGTGTTTTTAGCGTAATTCTCTTACAATTTCGATCGAGGTTAACACATTTTTGTAGTTTTTATGGCCCAAATCATATAGAACTTGACATTCTCTAACATAATCTATAAATTTTTCTACGTCCATTATCACAAATACACTGTAACCGCCCGGCAGAAAAATCGCACCGCGCCCGAGTTGTACTGGCGCGGCGTGACTGTGTGACGGCTCGCATACAACACCTTATTGACCGAGCGAGCGAAGCGTCTCCGTGTCAGCTCGGGCAAAAATCTTTCGTGTGTCCGGTTGTTCTCCTCTACAGGTCGCGTTTCTCAACAGATTCTCGTGAAATTTTGTGAGCAGGTTCGATAGTTACATGGGTTTTTTTTTGGTCGGTTCAGTTTTTCGAAATTCTTCAAAATGGCGGAGATATGGGGATTTTTGCGATTACAAACTTATTTGCTGTGAACTGGCATAACAGTTTTCCAACGGCAAAGTTAAGTTTGTCGCGAGGTGTACGGCTCACAGAGCCACTATTTAATTTCCACGCTAAGAACGCGCCGCGCTGGCTGTTTGACGAGGCTTTAATGCTCGTGTGCTGTGGCCCAGGTTCCCGTGCCCCATGTGCAACAAGGGCTACCCGAGCAAGGAGGCCATGCAGGACCACTTCAACTACCAGCACCTCGGGAAGACCTCGCACAAGTGCCCCGTCTGCGAAAAGGTAACAACGCTTTTCTCAAACATGCTTAGAACTAGAGATGGGCCGAATACGGACTTTGCCGAATACGAATATTCGGCCGAACATTCGGTTGAGCTCTTACCGAACAGAATATTCGGTTGCGCCGAATCGCTAGGAACAGATTTTGACACGTACGCGCTCAGCGCTCCGCGCGTGTTTCGGACCTTCGCGCTCGCGCCATTTGACTTATCGACCTTTAGTGGATAACTGAAAAAGGTGATTTACTGATTAATAAAAGTACTAATTAAAACAACTCATTTAAGATACGGTTTTTTGCAAAATAACTGTATTTATATTTAGATGCATATTTATCTCCTTTTGGTAGTTGCTTAGAATGCTGAAATAGGATGTCAATCCGACGAATTACGAAAAACCTACGCTCGTTATTTACTTTGTTTATTCGGTAAATATTCGACAATGTAACCGAGCTATTCGGCCGAATACGAACATTGAAAAATTGAAAAACTATGCCGAATACCGAATATTTACCGAATATTCGGCCCATCTCTACTTAGAACTGATGGCACTTCTTTTGAAAAACGAAGACGCGAAGAGCCTCATTTTATTCCTAGGAGTAAAATAATCGGATGTTCCACTTAGCTCCTAACTATTGGAGCGATTTTAATAAATGGGGTGTCATGTGATTCGTCGGAAACGTGTGTCATCTACACTAATATTATGAAGAGGATTTTATTTTTATTTTCGTATGTTTGTAACGAATAAACTCGAAAACTACTGGACCGATTTCAAAAATTCTTTCACCAACATTTAGAATGGGCTTTCAGGGTGGAAATACGCTATATTTTAACTTACAATTCAACGGGTCTCTGACTCAACCTCGTATATGAAAATTTATGAAATTGGAATATCTACTTTAGGACGTGTACCTAAAGTGGATATTCGGATTTCGTAAAATTTCATATACGAGGTTGAGTCAAGAGACCCGTCGAATTGTAAGGGTGCGTCATACTAGTCGCCAGTCGGATTTTAGTTAGGTTAGGTTATTCTATCTCCAGATAACACTCAGATAAATTGTAGCTGTACCCTTTTCTTTCATATGACAAATCAGATAACTTTATCTGGTCTTTGGAAAAATGAGTCGTGAATCGGTGATGTAACGTGTGTTGTCGCAGCCGATCGCGTCGCGCGCCAACGTGGAGAAGCACGTGATGCGCGTGCACGGGGAGAAGAAGGAGAAGCCGCGGAACCACGTCTGCCAGCTCTGCGGGAAGGCCTTCACCGTGAGTGCTGTACCCCTGTGTCCCGTCGCGTGGTTCTCGAGATATGCCAGTTACTTGCAGCAAAGAATTTTAAACTGGCAAATCTTGAAAACATGCCATTTTTAACCGACTTCAAAAAAAAGGAGGTTCTCAGTTTGACCTGTATGTTTGTATGTATGTATGTATGCATGTATGTTTTTCCACGATTATCTCGCGTTTGGCTGAACCGATTTAGATGCGGTTTTCAGAAAAGTATTTGTTACATTCTGGAGAAGGTTTTGGTATACAACAAATGGATACCCCGTGACGTCATCCGCATGGATCCGTTATTAAGCGATATATTAGTTCAACTCGACCGATTTTGTGTTGACGCGATTTTTTTTTGTGATAGGTATACTCGTATCACTAAAAAGCGAAAAAATATATAATAAAAACAGGCGAAAAAATTTTTTATTAAAAAATTAGAACCGTCTTTAAAAAAAACCCACTAAACAAGACTAAATAATGACCGGCTTCCTAAGAATTGCCTATTTGATGGGTGCCTAATAGGTACATGGAATATATCGAAGTCGGTGGCAAGAATCATGTGACATTGCTATTGTGTAAACCTACTTGACACCGGCTTAGATATATTCCATGTATCTATTAGGCACCCATCAATAGGCAATACCTAGGAAGCCGGTCATTATTTAGTCTTGTTTAGTGGGTTTTTTTGAAGACAGTTCTATTTTTTTTACTGTTATGTTAGGCTGGTGCGGTGTGGGGATGGAGCGTAACCGACGGACAGACGGACGGACAGCGTAGGCATATTAATAGGGTCCCGTTGGGCGCCCCTCGGGTACGGAACCCTAAAAATGATCAAGTTTAATATATCCAAAGAACAGACTCATAGTCGATCCAGATCGCTAAACACTCTGACTTTACCGTACCTATGTGGCCTCTTAAACTTGCCAGGACAAGAAAGCCCTGAACCAGCACGAGGTAATCCACTCGGGCGCGCGCCCGCTGACCTGCGACATCTGCCAGCAGAGCTTCAAGCAGAAGGCGTCGCTCTACACGCACCGCAAGCGCGTGCACAAGCTCTTCCCCGCCAAGAAGCAGGTCGAGTTCATGGACGTCAAGACGCATCACTGAGTTAGATAATTAAAAACAATGTGATCCAGATGCTAGGCCTTTAGTCGATTGAGTGCAGGTTTCTCAGATAAAGGATAAATAATAAAACCAAGATGGAGGAAGATAGATTTATGGAGTTCTCAATAAGAGAGACAGAGAAAGATGTATTTATTTTTGTCTCTGTCACAGACGCGCTTTTTTTGCTTTTTTGTGCCCAGCAAACCACTGTCATTAGTGTCATTTCAAGTTGTTTTCGTGAACGGATGTGTTAGAAGCAAGTTTTTAACGATTTGTTTTGATAGTAAGCTTGTGTTGTTTGTATTTTATAAATACAATGGTGCATTGTTGTGTGATCGGCTGCAAAACAACTCTAAAATTCGCTTCAAAACGATTAGATTATCGCAGTATTAACCGCCCAAATTACGTAGGTAGTTTAATATCAATAAAGAACGGCTGGCTGGCAGCTGTCGGTAGTATATGCAATTTGGCCGGTTTGTGTAGTGATTCGGGGTTGCCAAACAAAAATTTTTTACCCTATTTTATATTTATAGTAGTAGAGCAGTAATTCATACGCAGTTTTTTACCTTCCGACAAGTTCTATCGATTTTTGAAATAAATAAAAATATGTATTTCTATCTGGCCTGGAATTTGCTAAAGTGGGATAATTTTTTACCACTCTCTATGTTATCCTTTATCTGAGGCAGGTTCCGTGGGGTTGCCACAGTCATTTGGCAATTTTAAAAATATTTGCATCATTGAATGCTAGGCTTTTAGCTGGTAATTTGAATATGCAAAGGCAAATGAATAAGCAATAAGGTGCCATCCAAATTGCGTTACACGTTAAGGGGGTGGAGGGGGTCAACGAAGTGTGACATTGTTGTACAAGGGGTGGGAGGCATCATAAGCTTCGTGACGTCACATGGCTAAATCAAAAATTTTGGAACTGATATTTTAATTTAATAATTCCTAGATGTATGCAAATTAAGTGATGTCACACCAGAGAGGGTCTCACAAATGTGACCACTTGTGACAAGGAGGGGAGAGGGGGGTATAGATTAATAATACTATTATTTAGGCGCCCCTTACGCGTAAAATGTCTTGGTTGGTATGTAACCGGACGTGCGCTTTCTCCAAACTAGGATAAATCCGAGAGAACCCAGGCAGAAGTGCATATCCATAAATGGAAGCTGATTGTTGGTAGTTAGTGATTTGATTAAGTTTTAAAATATAACAAAGCATATATATTTACTGCAATATGCATTGTTTCTATGTTAACTGTAAAGGCTTGGGGTGACGCGTTCGCGGCCAACCGGCGACTGTATGAAAACGTTTTTAAAACCGCTTTCAGGCGGAGCAATATCTGAAAATATAATATTGTAATTGTGTATTGTATGATAAAACAAAATATTTATAAATAAATACTTTTGGTATTAGTTTATTTATTTAGTTGAATGTCCATTAACTAACCTTTTTTAATTGTGGACATTTTCAGTGTTAAAGACGGATAAATCCGTCACGGCAGGCAATGATAGATGTCCATTTCTGACTATATTGAAGGCAATGGCACTTGAAATTTCATCAGAGAAGCAACCGGATGGCGAGTCGCCAAAAAACCCTTATTTTCGAATCTTTCAAAAGGAAACAACCCTTCCAAAAATTCGAAGAAAAGGATTTCTTGGTGACTTTGAAGGGTTGTTTCTCAGAATATATTTTGACTTATTTGAATACACTTAAGTCAATTTTACGCTGTCAACCATAACGGCTATAGCCGTCAATGGTATCAAAACGAGGACTCGTGGGTTGCGGCCGATGTCACACATTATCATTCCGTGGCCAATTTGCACAAGAGGTAGTTTTTATGTAGGACGTATCTCCGGAACCACTCATCTATATCCTACATCACGCCTCAGAAACGTATGGCGCCACTTCCGTGGTTATAGCAGCGGCAGGCCACAAGCCTCTAGCATTCGGTTAAACTTCGTGTGCTAGGGTTACTAAAACAAAACTTCAAACCAATTCATATTTATTGATACAAAAACTAGTATACAAATTCATAGTTGCCCATTTTAAGGCACTTATTATATTGCTTGTACATTTCATCGCCAGTCCCGAAACGCCATTACTATTTTACACATCAACTGTTGAAACTTTACAAAGTTTATACACGACAAAATGAATCCGTATAACCGTGCATAACTTCACTTATAAAAGTTCTCATTTGCACTGATTTTTACACTTGTAACTACTTTTATTTTTCATCGCCGTTTCAAAATAGTCGTCACACACGTGACCGACGAACCCGTCGGCGGCGGACCTTTAGTGCGGATCCGTGCGTTGAAAAGATCAATAATGTATACTATTTATATTATCTAATATAATATTATAATGTGTTTATACATATTTTTCAGATCTCGCAAAAAAATTCCCATCATTTATAATTACAAACCGATCACTCAATGCTGAAACCATATTTGAGTAGGCATTTGATACAGTACTTAAGCCTCAATTCCAATGTTTTATTCCATCCTGCAGTGCTTCTATATTGCTGACGTTATGGTAGCCATTATTCTCTTCACCAATGTCATTTACGATGAGCAAGATGAGCCAAATCGAATTGGAATAGAACCCCTAACATAAAATTAACCTCATCTATGAGGGGAATTCGAAGCACATTCGATTTTCTCACAATTGTGATATGCTCTAACGTAACTAAATGCAATTTTAAATGCTTCACACATTAATTAAATATATCTAACAGTGATAAAATAGCACCTAGTCAGGGAGAAAATAACACGAAAGCTATACAATAGACACCGAATAAATATTAAAGGAGTTACAGTTTTACGCAAAACTTAGAACCAACTTTACGCAAAACTTAAAAAAATCGGAATCCGTACCATTATTGGTACATTCGTAAAAAATTAAATGTCAACAGAGACGGATATACCCGTCATGAACATTGAAAGGGTTAAATATTTGTAGAAATTAAAATATAATTTCAAATATTTTCTTTTCGGTATTTTATACATTTACATGTGAATGTAATGAATCCTGAAAAAGAAATAAAATATGTTATTAGCTAAACCGTGACAGCTATCCTTAAATAAACATATGTAAATCTTATCTTTTTTAAATAAATATTCCAGTATTTTTGGTAATATATAAGAGTAAAAGTATCACCAAACTTTTATATTATAATATAATAATAAATTGATAACTTAACAGTTGGGTAAAGCAAGCACGCTACCCAATTTAAGGTACAGCTACATTGTTTAGTCCGACCATGTCCGACTAGTGCGGTGGCCGCGCTAATTTTAAACTAATTCGGACGACTAACGTCGTGTTCACACTACTTCGTTCACCTAATAAGGCGGTCTTAGCTGTCGCGAACGAATGCGGCAGTCTGATGTCGCCTTTACATTGCGGTCGCCGTATAAAGCCCTCTTCAAACAGCGGGCAGGGCGGGACGGCGACGCGACGCTGGCGGGACGTCAGGTCTCACTGCGGGCGCCCCCCGCCCCGTTGTATGTCCGCCGGGTTCGACGCGACCGCCAGCTGTGTAGTTTCCTATTATTGACCGAGCGAGTGAAGCGAGCGAAGCGTCCCCGTTTCAGCTTGGGAAAAAATGCTTTCGTATGTTTGTCCGGCTGTCTCCTCTACAGGTCGCATTTCTCAACCGACTCTCGTGAAATTTTGTGAGCAGGTTCGATAATTATATGGATTTTTTTTGTCGATTCACTTTTTCGATTTTCTTCCAAATGGTAGAGATATGGGGGTTTTAGCGATTACCAACTTGTTTGCGGTTAAGTTTGTCGCGAGGTCTACAGCTCACAGAGCCACTAGCTACTATACATGTACAACTGATCATCGACAGCGTCGCGTCGGTCGCCGCCCCGCCCCGCCCGCTGTTTGACGAAAGCTCAAGTCTACTCAGTTGCATGCGGCAGATGCAGCAACGCAATTTGTGTGCCTCATTGTAAATGAATGAACATATAATATGCTTCAGTCAAAATCATTACTTTTATCGTAAAGTAAATTATTTATTTACTTTATGATTCTATTTTGAGGTTGCATCATATTCAATGTAAATCACATGTTCAAGAATACAATTAGGTAGAAAACCAAAAAAAGATTGCCTTTAAAATTGACGTTACAGATACGATATATAAAAAACACTTCTTTAACCTTTTCAGAAATTAACTGCCAATTATTGTCAATAAGATGGGTTGCCACTATTCTTTCATGCTCCCCAATCTCCCCATATAATAAACATATAATGTCCAAAGACCATACTATGAACTATTAAAACCTGCAAAGGATAGAGCTATAGGAATCATCTATCTCTGTCCCTCTCACTGCTGTAACAGCTTAAACAAACAATCATTTAAATGTTTAAAACATAGTTAAATGCAATTATTATTAATGTTTGTACTACAATTTGAACAATTCTTCACTTGCCCTTCCAACTGTACTACACGCTTTTGTAAGTGCATAATAGTCGCATCCTTCTGTTTTAGCTGCATTTTCAACATCATTATAGAATCTTCTAGCGCACCATACACTGCCTGCACCTCTGGTTGATAACTAAATACTTGAGGTGGCTCGTTCAAGCAAAAAAACTCCCGAACAACAGGATGGTTTGGCAACTTTTTCAATATCGCATTGACAAATATTTGTAAACCTCGAACTCGTTCTTCTAAGAAACCTGAATCAAAGTTATCTCTGAACCATCGCTTCCCTGGTAAAGGAAGCATCAAGTTTGGTTGTTCTGATTTTATCCTTGAATATAACCTAACAAAATCCGTGTACCGTCTAAAAACAAGCCATGATTGGTCCCGTTTATCATCTTCCACTTTCAACTTGTATATTGTGAACCTGGCTCTTTCCTCCATCACTTCGTAACCAACTATTGGTATTTGTAATGAATCAAACTTCTTTATTTCTTCACTGTGTAAACTTAGATCTACATTGCTTAGACTATTTTGTACTATGTTCAAGTTTAAATCTTTTGAACATGAATTATCGTGAATGTTGCCCATACTTTTGAAGTGGCTACGGGCTTGCATGCGGTTTGGTCTCCGTTCTGACATTTCGTTGTCAGAGACAGCAGACTCAGTGTGATTTTTATAATATTTAGTATACTTTGTTATTTTGGCCATGGCGCTGCAGTCATCGCTTGATGTGGAGGAGACTTCGTTGTTCATGTTGCTGGACCTTGTATTTGTACTTGTTTGGTGCATCGCTTCCATATTTTATATTCTTGGCTCAAACCTGAAAAATAGCAAGTGGAATGTTTTAAGTGTATTTAATAACTTCTTTAAACAAAATAATAATGTTTTCATAAGCATATGTCTAAATAAAACCTACTTTACACCGTGAAAGTAAAAGCTGAGTAAGTGACTAATCAAAACACAAGAGTCAATAAAAATTATCATTTTATTTTCATGGGTAACCAAATGTATTATATGCCCCATAAAGGAGTATGAACATGTAAAAACCTTTATCTGTAGCTAAATACGTAGTGCTGCGAGAATAAACACCATTATGAGTCTCTTATGACGAGTCTAAGAAGTTTAACCTTCATAGCCAATTAGTGTTTTGTACTTACGTTATAGAAATAAACGGTACAGCTTAGGATATATATGGCTGGCTGGAGACCCAACAATGACGCTCGAAGTCAACGCGCCTTGTACGGATCATTTCAACACATATTCTATATAGCTACTAACACTAAACAATAGAACCAAACTTCATAGTACCTAGTAATACCTCACTAACAATAGCACCGTAGTTAATTGATTGTAAATTGAGCTAGATAACGTAACAAGTAAATGGAACGGTAATTAGTAGCAAATAAGATAGATAAAACTAATAAAGTTTACAAAATACTGCAGAACGCAGTGAAATAATATTTTGACAGTTATTTTAGGATGCGTTCCACTTCGCTAGCTACAGACGAGCGGTCTCTGAATAATATGCGTTCACTTCTAAAATCACAAAATAAGTACTTGCATAGAAACCAGACTATAAGAAACACAGAATTAGTACCTGCATAGAAACCAAACTATAAAACCCTGAAAAAGACGTATAATTGACCTTTTTATACTTATGGCATTCAAAACGAGTTAGAAAGAGATGTCCTTATATACCTATAAGGAACATGAAGGAAAACGAAAGAACCTATAAGGACATCTTTTTCTAACTCGTTATGAAAGTCATAAATAGAAAAAGGTTAAACAGTCGTTTGTTGTTTTTTAAAGTTCGGCTTTTATGCAATTACTTATTCTGTGCCAACACGTCACACGAACCTCCAGTAATACAAAATCAAAAAGTCGGAAGGTATTGCAAATAATAAATTTTATGTCAGGGTTCTTTTTGATTTTGTAGTACTGAAGGTTCGTGTGACGTGTGGGGGTAAATTTGCTGACATTGACATATCGGGGGCCAATTAACGTCTTAAAACCTTGTGACAACATGAAAGATAACGAAAGAATACCTATAAGGACATCTCTTTCTAACTCGTTATGAATGCCATAAATAGAAAAGTTGTTGTTTTTCCTTTGTTGTTTCTTACAGTCCTGTTTCTATGCGAGTACTTATTGTGTCTAAAATTGGCAAAAAAGCTAACCGAGTTACAAGTCACATTCAAACAGGCGAAAAACAAGAACCCGAACCGGATAAATTTGACGTTATAAAAAATTGACGTTTGTTTGTTTAGACAGATATACCCTTATTATGATCTGTGGTTTGTTAGGCATCGACCACGACTGATGCGCTTGCTTTTACGCAAATTATAAAAATTAGTGCGATTTTTAATGTTTTATCATAATGTCGCGCTTTTTGCTGTTAAATTTCAAAGATTTCGGCCTCAACCAAGACATAACACAAACTATTCAGTCCCAGACGCTCGTGTGTATATGTTGTTTGGACGCGAACGTACCTCTCATCAGCTTGCCAACATGTAAACACGAGTTTTATTTGCAAAGTTTCTACAAATCTGTGGTACGTATTGTCTGGAATAAAATATCTCTAATTTAGACTTGCGATGCTCTTAATACGCGTATAATTGGGTGATAGTTACGAGCTTCAAAAAACAGGTTATGAGTAACAGTATTGGCGTTACAACGTACAAAAAATAAAACAATACGACTATTACAGCCTCGCTTGTGAAGGCGGCCTGGGGGCTTCTATAATTCATAGTTCGTTTCGAAGTTACATTAGCCCAGTCCTTTTCACACAATCGCGAAATAACGAATGACTTCCAAAGTATCGTATGGAACTGAGGAGAACTCTTCCGCGCCGGTAATGAGATCTATATCGGTGTTTATTAATTGATTAACAGAGATTAATTTGGTAATTTTATTAGAATATTTCCCTACCCTCAAAATGTTTACTTTGTGTTAGAGTTAAAGTAGCTGTGACTCTGTCCGCGTAGTATTCGCTTTGAGAAAGTATCCTATGTGTTAATCCAGGTAATAAACGATAGCTTTGCCAAACGGATTGTTTGCCAAATTTCATAAAAATTGGTTGAGCCATTCTTTTGAGTTATATATAAATGGTGTAACTAACCCAACTTTGTTTAATATATTTACATTTTCTCATGTCATTTAAAGTGGATGTAATTGGATATTCTCAGACATTGACATCAATGTAAAGAACTAAATTATGGTAATGGCCAAAGATATTTAATAAACAAAATAATACTCTATGGCATAAAAAATTTAAATTAATGTTAAACTCATAAATCTACACTCTACAATTGGACGTAGTTATGCAAAAAGCATCCAATCCATCCATTTCACACTTGTAGATTTTGGCATTACATATATTGACAGAAATAAAATTTAAATTTAAATGCATTTGCATTGTGGATTGGATCCTTTTCGCGTAACTACGTCCAATTATAAAGAGGTAGTTTATAAGTAAGAATGTAGGAGGTAACCTCTAAAACAACTCCCAATTTCAATAATTCTTTCACCAGTATTTAGAATGGACTTTCAGGGTGGACATAGGCTATATTTTGACTTATATTAACCAAAACGAAGCGAGGGCGGGTTGCTAGTCATAAAGAAGATCATGCTCATCATAATTTCTCTTATTATTTAGCCTTGTTTTCATTTCTACTAACAATAGTATTTTTACCATCAGTCGGAACCCTCGAAGAAAGTAGTGTGTTTCCGCTGCCATGACATGCTCAAAAGAATAGAAGAGTTCCGACAGCAGGTGATCAAGAGCTTCAGAGATTTGGAAACTGTGGTAAGCGTCTACTTGAATTTATTATTTTTGTTTAAAATTTGCTAAACATTTAATTCACTATGCAAAAAGCAACAACTTTTTTAACATTAAACTGGTCTTATAGGATACTACAAACACAACCACACTATGGAACAAACATAAGTTAACATTCAAGAATGCTGTAAACATTTATTTGCCGCCTGCAAAATACACCCCAGAGCCTCGGAACTTTACCTCAAATGCGCCAAAAGAACAGCCAGCTAACAGAGTTGCCATAATAAAGAGAGAGCCTGAGAACGAACCAGCATTGCCAGTTGTGAAAATTAAAGCAGAAATGGTTGAAAATGAGAAGCAGCAAGTTGAGATTGAGATTGAAGTGGCTAAACAGCCTGAAGTGGCACCAGGTTGGGATCCTGAAACTTAATCAACCCACTGAGTTTGCAGTATTGAGTTTGGTTTTTTTGACAGAAGCTGATTAATATTTTTAGAGCCTACACCTGCAGACAACACGGCCAACTCCACAGTCAGGACGGTGACCCTGACCAAGGAGGAGCTAGTGCTGGAGCGGCTGAAGCAGGCGCAGTCGCCGACGTACCTGAAGTTCCCCCACCGCTGCGAGAGCTGCGTCATGGGCTTTAATTACGAGGAGAACATCAAGGATCATATCAAGAGGAAGCACGGGCCGGTGAGTGACCCTACTGGGTCTATATCGGGTGGCATAATCATTGTTTGACCTAATGTATAGTCTGGTCGAAAATCATTTGGTCAAAAACATTTTTTTCAATTGAAAGGGTTTTTTTTCAGAATTATTATAAAACTAACCTAACTTAACCTATCTAATCTACACAAGTGATATTCATTAAATCCTGAAATTTCAGCCGCAGAGGTAGCAGAGCATATATGCACCTAAACCTTAATTAATTATACACCTTAACCTTCCTCGTGAATCACTTGATCCATTGGTGAAAACTGTATGAAAATCCGTTTAATAGTTTTGGAACGTTTTAGAATGTGGCAGAGAATTTTGTTTTATAATATGTAGTGATAGTTATAAAAATCAAAACTCTTTTTACCCAACTACGGCGAAGCAAAAAGGAGGGTTATGATTTTGACCGGTATGTATGTATGTATGTTCATCTGTTATTAAAACTCTTTTAATCTATCCAGGGACACCTAGTTTTGTCAGTAGGGTACCAACTAGGCAGTAATTATATTCGAGTCACGGTGGTTAATGACTTTATTTGTATGTTACAGAAAGTCGGCAGTGTGACCTGCGATATTTGCCTCGCGGTGCTCTACCCTCCCGGCAGCCTGAACGCGCACATGTTTAGGCATCTTACGAGGTAAAATAGAACATGATACACGTGGGATGAGTGAAAAGGAACGCAGTATGACGTAGAAAGAGATGACTAGATTCATTTTATCAACGAGTGTGGAAGAAATAGCAGGAACAGACTAGGTTGTTTAAATTTTAGGTGTTAGTTAGGTTAGTAGTCTCGTTTCCGTACATTTTTAATATTTCCTTTAAATATACCAAGTTTCTTGCCAATAAATAAGCTCAAAAAGCAATAATTATAACAAAAATTAATTTCGAATAAATTTCAATAAATAAAATAACTTTCGAGACGAACTATTATTGCCAACTACATAGTAGTATTTTTTTATACGGTATTTTTTTGCACAATCGTCATCTTAACGAGTCCAAACTACACGTCCACGACAATTACAGATACCCTGTTGCCACCTGACTCCACATCGGCTCTCAGCCACCATACCCCTTGTCCGTCTCCAGGTACGAGTGCGTGGGCTGCGGCGCGCGCTTCCCGACCTACGACGAGGCGCTGCACCACCACAAGCAGGAGCACTCCGACGCCACCGCCTACAAGTGCCGCGACTGCCTCTTCTCCACCGAGTGAGTAGCTGTTCCGCGCGCACCACACCTGGGCCATCGAGCTGTGCTCGGAGGAAAATAGAGAACACTAAAAAAAACCTGTCCAGCTGAGGTCCGAACCCGCAGTCAGGCTATTCAGACGGTGGCGGAAATTACGAACCATATTGCGCGGGCAAATCTTTTTGCGTGAAAATAATATGAGACCTAGGATTTTTCGCCCCTGTAAACCGCTATATTGCATCGAAATCGTTTGAGCCGTTTTCGAGAACGTGATTACAAATTGCTCGTTTAACAGTATAGGATACCCGGCGTTTTCCCAACGCTGGATATCTTGCAGAAGAAATTACACTCATGATAAATCCGCTATAAAAAGACGAGTCAAACGAGTCCAAACTCTACTATTAGCCATTGAGGAGTTCCTACTACCACCTTCCATCCATACCAACAACATCATACCAACTCGATGGTACCATATTATTGTATTGTGTAAGTATGCAAAATTTCAAGTCAATCTAACAATCACAAGTAGGTTAAAATTGACCTCCAATACTTTGCTATGTATACAGGATGACCTCGAATTGGTAATACAAATTCAAAGTACTACAGAGAGCTTCCCTAAACCAATCGCTTCTACGAGGTCTCACGCTTAATTTTAAAACATAAGTACTTTTTTTTAAGTTTTCTAATTATCCCATTTTTTTTTGCTTAAATTGGTTACCCTACCATTACCTTTAAAATGAAAGAGGTTTAAAGTATTTCAAATGAACACTTTCCTCTTTGGTTCGTTATCTGACACATCATTTATGATAATAGCGTATCTTGATTAGTAAATTGTCACTTGTCTTGTCAAAGAAAGTAAGAATTTTCGTATTTAATTAAGATAGTAATTAAACAAAATGCCCCGAGCTTATCCTTATACGAATATTCAGCGAATGGATATGTTATCTTTTTATTTTACGTCACGAAGTACCGTACGAACTCAAGCATTGTTTCATGAACGACACCCTGACTGCCCAACTCCTACTCGTGTTCTAATAAACTCCATTGTCCAAAACTTAAGAGATTTTGGACAGTTTACTGTCCCAGTGCACGCTCAAGCTCCGGGCCGGCGGCCGCGGTACTCGCAGACGTTTCGGAGACGAGTTCTCGATTATTTTAGCCACCACCCAGAGGCGAGCTCAAGGGACGCTGCCGCAAGATTCGGAACGAGCCAATGGTTTATTTGGCGATTACTGAATGCTGAAGGAAAGTATCCGTTTAAATTCCAAAGGGTGCAGGATATCATATTAGCCGATTATCCTAGAAGAGTGCAATTTTGTCGTTGGCTGCTGCAAAATCTACACTTGAACATTTTATGGACCGACGAGGCAACATTTACAAGAGTAGGCATGTTCAACGTTCACAATGAACACTGGTGGTCTGATCGTGAAGCAAATCCTCACGTAACTCGCAGGGACTCCTACCAGACACGTTTCTCGGTAAATGTTTGGGCAGGAATACTGAACGACTGTTTGATTGGTCCTCATTTCATTGACGGAAATTTAAATGGACCGAAATATGAAGAATTCCTGAGAAATGTGTTACCGGTATTGCTACGAGAGGTGCCGCAGCAAAATTTGGAGGCTCTGTATTACCAGCAGGATGGGGCACCAGCTCATTTTTCCCTGCGTGTGCGAAGCTACTTGGACCAAGAGTTCCCTGGGAGATGGATTGGACGCTGTGGCCCAGTCGCTTGGGCTCCTAGAAGCCCTGATCTCACACCTCTCGACTTCTTTTTGTGGGGCGAAATAAAAAGGAGAGTGTACGCACGGGAAACAGATACTGTGGGTGAACTTCGCCAAAAGATAGTTGAGGCATTTAATAATGTAAAAACCAATGAATTTGTTCTCCACAGATTGAAAGACAATCATAGGCGACGGGCAGAGTTATGTATCCAAGAAGGCGGGGGTCATTTTGAGCACATTTTAAAAGTTGTTTAAGTTTTACAATTTTGTATTTTGTACTGTACGTTATTCAACAATAAATTATTTTTAATAATTCACTCATTATTCAGTTATTCACTTTATCAGATAATTTATTAGGGTAACTACTTAAAACTAAAGGGTTGGATGGATATCAGCACCTAGTTTATTAATAACATCGAGTGATAGATACAGGAATGGAAATTGAGACACATTTTGTTCCTTGTCGCTTTGGGTGGCAGTGCGTCACGTTGAATGTCCACTGTCATTATCTCCGTCGTTGTTGTGACAGAGTACAAAATGGTGCGAGAATCAATTTCCTTGTCTGTACGACAGATATGCATGACGTCATGTAGGTTAACCACACTTGGGATTTTAAATTATTTTTATTATTTTGTTTTGTTAGAAAATTAACGATAATTAAGGAAAGCTAACTTTAACAACTGAGTTAATGCAATACACTATTAGTGATTAACTGAATCATAATCAAGTATTTTGTATTACCAATTCGAGGTCACCCTGTATACATAGGGCGGTTTCGCACTACGTCCGATCCGTATCCGAGAAATGTTCTGTCCGAACTAGCAGCGGTACTATTTGTATGAGAGATTGCGCACCAGATCCGAATTCCGTCATCCGATTTCTCATACAAATAGTACTACTTCTACTTCGGACCGACATTCTCGGATACGGATCGGACGTAGTGCGAAACCGCTCTTACAAGTAAAGTTAATTGACCGAGCGAGCGAAGCGTCTCCGTGTCAGCTTGGGCAAAAATGCTTTTGTATGTCCGTCCAGCTGTTCTCCTCTACAGGTCGCATTTCTCTACCGATTCTTGTGAAACGTTGTGAGCAGGCTCGATAATATAAATGGAATTTTTAGGTCGATTTAGTTTTTCGAAAATTCTCGTCAATTTTTCAGGTTTTTGCTATTACCAAATTATTTGCGGTGTTCGTGAACTGACCGCAACCTATGTCGATGTATGGGCATAACTGTTATCCAAAGGCAAAGTTGAGATTGTCGCAAGGCCTACAGCTCACAGAGCCGGTTTACCCTTGAATCACCGACACTCATTTCGTAGAATGTTTATTTCGCCGAATTTTCATGTAATCGACAGGCATTTCCACGTGCAGGAGTTATAACCTACGTAGCATAAACCTGAAAACAATAAGGTTTCAGCAGAAATTTGCTTTCGATGAAATGAAATTCGGTGAAACGACACATTCGTTGAAATGAGTGTCTAACATGGGGATACCCACTTGCCACTAGTATTAGTTTGTTAAAAATATTAACAATACTCCGCCAATGCACAAACAGCTGGCGTATCGAGTTTTAACTTTTAACAATAAGCAACCTAATCTATCCGCGGTTTGAGTTGACGTTAGAATGTTGTCTGTCCGTAGCTCCCCGCAGAAGTTCCGGAAGCATAAACGGATGCACCAGAAGCGGTACACGTGCAAGGACTGCGGCATCGTGCTCGCGACCCGGCCCAGCCTCACGCGGCACATGGCGTGAGTGTTACCCCCTAAACATTTAAAACCAACATTCAATGTTTCAAAAACAATGAACCAATTCCAAAAAATAAAATAAAAATATACTTTTTAAAATCATCTTAGGTCCAAAAATATTTAAAATCAAAAGCCGACTTCGGTTTGACTGATTTAAAAATGTGTTATTTTTAATATTTTTGGAGTCGTTTTATCCGCTGCAAGCAAAGACTTTTTCACTAAATTTCGAGTTCCAACTCATCACTCCTGATGCTGAAAGTATTCGGGGTTTCGAAGCTTGCCATTTGTTTATATTCACTTGACAATAAGCTAGCATAACGCCGACGAGATTACCACACAAACATACCACAAAAGCAATGTATTTAAATAAATTAGGATAGAGCTTGTTTGATCTCGTGCTTCATAATATAGCTTAAATTTCCAGCGTCCTGCACAACAAGCGCATGTACTCATGCGCGCACTGCTCTTCCACGCACACTGACGCGGTCTCGTTCGCGGCGCACATGAAGCTGCACGGGGCGGCGGCCGCGCGCGCCGCGTGCGCGCCGTGCGGCGTGCAGTTCAAGGCGTGGCACGCGTACAACGCGCACGTCCTGTTCAGCGCCGCGCACGGCAGCCAGCGCAAGTGAGTACACTACGTGTGTCGTGCGCCGCGACAAACTTTCACATCTATTATACTAGTGGATCTGTGAGTTGTAGACCTCGCGACAAACTTAACTTTGCCGTTGGACAACTGTAACGTTATCCCCATACATTAGCGCTAAGTAGGAACAATCTTCGCAACCTGGTTAGAGTGCTTACAGGGCACTGTTGCCTAAACAAGCACATGCAGACGATTGGGAAATGTGACACAGGGTTGTGCAGGCTCTGCCATCTGGCGGAGGAAACACCCCTGCACATTCTCACCGTCTGCCCGACCATAATGCGTCATCGTAGCTCCTCATTGGGAAAGCACATAATGTGCCCAGAGGAGATCAAGTATCTCGGCGCCAAAAAAGTCCTGCAATTCCTAGAATTAACAGGGCTTAGCGGAGAACTGTAGGTTGTGGCGATCACAATAGATCAACTCTGGTCGCAGTGATACTAGGATATCTAAGCCTTGAATAGCCGCTCCCTGAATAATAATAATAATAATCCCCATATATTGACATAGGTCGCGGTCAGTTCACCAACACCGCAAATAAGTTGGTAATCGCAAAAACCCCACAACTCCGCCATTTTGAAAAATTTCGAAAAAGTGAATCGACGGAATATTTCCATATAATTATCGAACCTGCTCACAAAATTTCACGAGAATCGGTTGAGAAATGCGGCCTGTGCGGTCAGGTCATACTAAAGCATTTTGCCCAAGCTGAAACGGAGACGCTTCGCTTCGCTCGCTCGGTCAATAAATATGTTTTTTTTTTTTCAGAATAAGTTGTGAGTATTGCGGGATGAAGTTCGCGACTGCGACGCATCTCCGCATGCATGTGCAGTTTAGCGACCACCCCAAACAGACCTTCTCTTGCCCCGATTGTCCCAAGGTAAGCACGACCGTCTCATCCTATCACATCACATCATGTTATTATTATGATACTAGCCTCACGCCCTCGCTTCGCTCCGGGTACTAAACCTTCCGAGAAAAACTATTTAAGTTTGAAAGATCTAAGCGTACATACATACAAAGGGACAGACTTCATTCATACTACCGGATCGTTTTGACGTTTCAATAATAGTTACTGATTTGACCAGTCACTCAAATAGCCAATTATATGTTTGGTTGAAAACATTTTTTTTTTTCAATTAATAAGGTTTTTTTTTTATTTATTATAAGACACAACAGATGTTTATTAAATCCTGTAATTTCAGCCTAAAAGGGAGTTCAGCAATAAGATTTTAGATCAAACAATAATTCGGCACAACAATATTATGCGTTTGAACGAGTTCTATTAAGACTTTTTAGCCAACACTTTCGCTGCACCCCAATCAGACCTGAGCCGATTGTTCCAAAGAATCTCACATTATTTCACTACTCTACATATCAGCCATAACTTCTTATTGATTTAGTTAAGACCACAAATAAACCTTTATACAATTTTTGTCAAAGCTTATTGAATATTTCAGAAATTTACTGTGGAGGCGGAGTTGAAGCAGCATCGCAACATACATAAAAAGCACCGATTAAAGTCGACGGACAGGATATGCGACTACTGCGGGAGGGTGTATACTGTAAGTATCAGTAACCAACAGAGTTCGTCTAAAAATATTTTTGTAATCCTGGCGCTTAATTACCCAAATGGTTTTGGATTTAGAATCAGTTGCAATTTTGAAACGTTGTCAATTGTTTTATGTCCACAGAGCCGCAAGCATCTAATCCGCCACATCGAAACCCACATGTTGGTGCGGCAAAGGGCGAAAGAGGCTAAAATGCTTAAAAAATAAACGACTTCCAAAAAAAAAGATGTTTTACTTTCCCTGTTCTAGGCCGAAATATGTGTAAATATTTATGTGTAAGTATTTATACCAGTATTTCTTATGTTTTTTTAAATAATAAAATAAAGTCGCGTTTAAGTGAGTTTTTTTTTCATTTTTAATATTAAAAGTATTCCCTATATCACATAGGTATCATATCATAAAGGTCACACTTAGTAAAGGTAAACACTTGGTCATGTTTATAAATCCTGAGGGCTTATTGCCTAACGCACTCGCGATCGAGATCGACTTGAAAGTGGAACAATTGTTTTCATAATGTTGGCAGAATTGCCTTCAACCCTCAAAAATAAAAGCGATCGCGATCGCGAGTGGAGCTTCCCAAGATAGATTTAGAAAATTTGTTAGTTGAGACCACACACACTCGCTTTCGAATTTATGATGGCATGGTATTACTGAAACTAAACTATTTCAAACACGCAGATATAAGATGACAGTAAAGGCAGTATGTTGCTAAAACTATGGCCTCTTCATAAATATGTGAAAAAATCGTTACTGTCAAAAGTGTCAAAACAGCGAGTAGGTATCGTGTAGGCATTATTCATCTATTTGTTTAATAGGAGTTTGTGATATTAATATTAAATGAATGAACTAAAACCATTAACGACGCTAAAATGCAACCAGCAAGTAATACGCGCCGTGCGCTTCAACGTCGACGGGACTTACTGTCTTACTTGTGGCGCAGACAAGAAAATAAAACTATGGAATCCGCAGCGGCAACTGTTGCTAAAAACGTATGGCGGACACGCGAATGAAGTACTAGACGCTGCTGGTTCTTGCGATAGTAGTCAAATAATATCTTGTAGTGCGGATAAATCAGTAATTCTATGGGATGTAACCACTGGGCAACCTCTGCGAAGGTACCGTGGTCACGCGAGCTCAGTCACTAGAGTAAAATACAACGAGGAGTCAACCATGGCTATTTCAGGTTCTGTAGACAATACTGTCGCCTTCTGGGACGTTCTGAGCCGGCGGCAGGAGCCCGTGCAAGTTCTAAAAGATGCTAAAGATACTATAACCTCTATTCAAGTTACGGACTATGAAGTTGTTACGTGTTCTGTTGATTCTCATATCCGACGCTATGATTTAAGGGTAGGGAAGATGGTGTCGGACTATATTGGTCATATAATAACTTACGGCAGCTTGACTCATGATGGTCAATGCTACATTTTGAGTTGTGCGGACAGTACTGTTAAATTATTTGATAAAGATTCTGGTGAGCTCCTTAACACGTTCACAGGCCACGAAAGTAAAGACTTATTATTAGAAAACGCCATCAATGCTAAAGACAGTCATATAATATCGGGTTCTGCTACAGGTGAGATATTTTTTTGGGACCTTATCAGCAGTAAAATTACTAATAAGTTAGTACATAGTAAGAATAAACCTGTTGTGTCTTTAAGTCATCATCCAACGGAGGACTACTTGCTTACTGCTTGTGAAGATGAAGTCATTTTGTGGGGGGACATATTAATCCCTTGAATTTTTTTAATTGAACAAATAAACATCTTAACAACATGTTTTTGTTTCATTGATTAGAGTCGTAACAGGCTACAAAAGAACTCCTGACTTATTTACTGAGTTGCACATAAGGTTATCTACCTACCCATAAGCAAGATGAAACGGTAATTGTTTACTAAGTAGATATTATTTTCACTTCTCATGCTTATAAAGTTGTTCTTTATGTCGAGAGAAGGCTGCATAAAATGGGTTTTTATGCTCTTGTGCATAATTTCATCTTTTAAGACTAAGGCAATTGGGCCTTACAGCCACATACACAATATACCTCACAGATACACCTTCATTTAATTGATACATTTTTATGAAATTTAGATTTTATCTTCATTTAATTACAACATATGTATTACTATCTAAATACAAATTTACGAATAATACGGGCGTGCATTTAGGTAAAAAAAACATAATATAACGCAAATATTTATTATAACTTGGCATTACGGCGCAGATCATAGTCGAACGTCAAATATTTGAAATTAAAAAAAAATAAGAAAAATGGTGCGGCGGGAAGCTAATTATTCGTCAAACCAAACTAGAAACTAGGTTGTATATGTATAGTATATGCAATCGAAGTGGAAAGCAGAGTGTAAAGCGCGTCACACACGGAGCTATAATATATATTATAGGTCGGTATATTACGATATATTTACCGTACTAGTTGACAGACTCCACACACGCAGCTATAATATATATTAATATAAATTATAGCTGCGTGTGGGGAGTCTGTCAACTAGTACGGAAAATATACCTAAACTATATGAAAATATATCGTAAGATGCCTTGCTATAATATATATTAATTAATATACCAAAATATATATTATAGCTCCGTGTGTGACGCGCCTAAAACTCGAAAAACCCATTTTACCCTCGACGTGACTATCCACCCTCGCCGTAACGGCTCGGGTGGCTCTTGTTGTACAATCTACTATTTCTATTAGGTAGTTAGGTATATTTAGTATATTTTATAGTTACAAACATAGTTGCCTAAATGTAACATTTGAAGTAGTAGTAAAATGTTACCACTAAATAATTTTATTAAAAACATCACTAGGAAATTCAATATGGTGAAACATCACAATAAACCTAACACCCGTATTTATAGAGGAATAAAGTCATTACGTTCTTATGAACTTAGCTTTATGAAAAAACAAAATCGATAGTAACTAAAACCAGTTTTAACGTGAAACGTCTTTCATTTCGGTGACCCCACTTGCAAAAAACAAATGTAACGAAATATGTTATGGCAAGATCGTTTATAACTTTGACAGTATAGCACCTACCGGTAATATTTTATTCTCATTATTTAGAGGAAAGAAGCCATTACTCGGTAGTGGCATATGTTGTTGGCGTAAATAGCGCTGTAATCAAGCACAGCACGATGCATTCGGTACTAAATTTACCATTGCGCGCTGTGTTAATTTAGTGATTACTCATCAGTGGTGGCGTTTGACAGAGTTCACGACGTTTATAGTAGTAGTAGTGATACATAAAACTCATACTTATGACTATTAGAAGTTGAAAAAGGCATTCTATGTACCCATTCTACCACGCATGACGAAAAAAATTGCATCATGAGTCCGTCCACCTTTATCACACTACAGTTCTTTTCACATAGCTTAGGTACGGTGACAGCTGTCAATTCAGTACAAAAATGGTACAAAATATGTGTTTGAGGTTATATCTTGTACTGAGTTGACAGCTGTCACCGTACCCAAGCTATGTGAAAAGAACTATAAGGCGGAGGAAAATGGAAAGGTCAGCCTCGGTTTAATTTAACGCACTTAAATTGAACCGACGCTGGGCTTTCCTGCATCTCCACAGATTATCTCCCACATAAAATATAAATTACAATGTTACTGACCGCTATCGCTTTTAGTGCGTTGTTTCAGTGTATCTCAATGTAATTTCGTATATTTTGACATGCAATGCGTTATATATTGTAATATTACATTGATGAATAAATAAACTAAACTATTACAAACCGGCCCGGACACGAAATCCGGATGCTTTGGTACTAAGTTGTGTTCAATTAAATATGAACACGTCAGTACCTAGACTAGATTGAAAAGATCGCTACAAAGTATTTGAAAACAAACTAATAATTTGAGTATTATTTAAATTTAAATCATAAAATTCCTTATTCCTATAATTTAACCTATAAGATATGTCTGAAGACAGCTTTAAAGCTTGTGGCAGTTGTGGCATGGCATGGCAGGCAGGCAGCGCAGCTATCAAGCGTTTAGTTCGATAACAACAAGAAAAAAAAAACATTGTACGAGAAAAAAAGTACGTCACGCCGACAGCTGCTGCCCCCTAGCGGCGGATTTGTCTTCCGTTTGGAAGTGAAAACAATCATATCGGTGTCGCAGATTTTTACCGTGTTACTAATACATTTCATGTTGATTAATACTAGTAATAATGGTCAAAACTGGCGATTCTAACTCTATTAGATCTTGTTCCGTGCCGCAGTGCAAATCGCGAGGTAATGAGATTGCACTCTTTCATTTTCCTAAAGATGAATCTCTCAGGAAGAAGTGGACCGACGCTATCAGAATTGAGAAAAGAGTCTCTCCAGGCATGCAAGTTTGTAGCCGGCATTTCATCAAAAATGATTACATATTTCCAGGTAAGAATCGTGAAATACTAAATCATTTGTGAATAGTCGTTATAACCCTATTTTTTTTTGTATGTGGCACAGATCGGATTTCTGCCGTGTAAAACGTATCGATCTTGTTTTTTCTGCACACAATACAACCATATTAACTACTTACACGGAATAATTAATTCACAACTGAAACTGTATTAATAGGAATTATTGACTATGGTATGGAAAAATACACTATAGCTAACTCTGTCCCGTTCCCGTGTAGGTCTACTGTGTCTGGGGGCACCGTAGTGCCCCCGCCAAGTCGAGCAATAAAAGGCACGGCCGTACCATCCTTTTCCTGAAGCCATTCGGGCCATTTTCAACCCCCTGTAATTTTGTTGTGGAAAAAATTTTCAGTAACCAAGAGGGCATTACATAGCTCTATATATTTCCAAATTAGACCAAGAGGGCATTACATAACTAGATATATTTCCAAATTAGTTTAAGATTTATTGCAAGTCAAAGTTCCTTAATTTTGTCCCTGACGGTCTCACCTGACTCACTGATTATCAAAATTCTAAGGTACCTACTTCTAGCATACACACAAACTTAAAATTTTGCATTTAAGTAGTGTTTAGCCCATATAGAAAGGAAAAACTGAAACATCATGAAATTTTAGTCCCATTTTCTTTGCGGTTGGTAAATTCACATCTCCGTATCAAGTCTATGACAAATAATTTTACGAACTGTACAAGTAACTTTGTCATCGTATTTGTAAGAATAGGTAGTGGATAAAGGTACAATCTGTCATAAAGGTGGACTACCTATAAAAAATGAAATCCCATCAAAAACATAAAATGTACAAAAATGTCCTGTCTTGCATTGCTTCCACTGTAAAAAGTGGTGAGATCTCATGTAAAGTCAAACCTACATTAATTTAGTGAATGTATTAATATTAGACATCTTTACTTCTATAATATGTATATTGACTTTGCAATCGCATGTCAACATATATAATAACTTATCTTTATTTCTTTCTCTGGCCCACTCGAGTGTCGCACTGCTGGGCAATAACTTATCTTTCCTAGGTAATATAAATGAATTAGTGATTTGAAAAAATATTTTCATGCAGCAGTGCTTTATCCTCCTAAGGCCCACGTCAAATTTCGCTAGTTCGAAACAGAATCTTATGTCAGTCAGCAAAAGTTAAAAGTCATTTTGACAATTGTCCTGAATATAGGATGTTGGACCTCAGGAGGTTATTTGTGCTGTGTGATTGCCAAGTCACTATACTTATTATAGAAATAAAGATGTCTAATATTAATACATTCAATAAATGAATGTAGGCTTGGCTTTATATGAGATTTCACAACATTTTACGGTGGAAGCATTGCGAGACTTGACATTTTTGTACATTTTATGTTTTTGATGGGATTTATTTTGCAGTTTCAACTTTGAAAGAGGTTTGTTATAAGTTTGACCCTAAGTTTGACCCTTTTCTTGCTGTTTATGTGGTACACAGCCAGGTTTATTAATCCAATACAGTTGGTTACTTGCATTCATCAACCTGATATATGTAAAACAACTGTTTTTAATGTTAATAACCATATCTTTTTATATTTGCAGAGCATTCCGACTCATCCAAATTACGCAGGCTTAAGAAAACCGCAGTACCATCGCAGAATCTGCCATGGCAGTTCCCCAACAAGCATGTCAGCCCTGCGCTAGCTAAAGCCCGGCTGGAGAGACTAAAAAACCGGACGCAGCAAAAGTGAATATCCTTTATTTATAACATTTTATTATCCATAAGTGATTTAGATTGACCTTTTATGTCTGTTTCCTATATTCAAACCGCTGATAGATAAGTTTACTTAGAGTTAAAATTTGATATTTGCCACATACCTACAACATGTGTCAAATACTTATCTTGAAGGAACAGAACTCCTTAATAATTTCGAGTTGGTTAATTGTTTTTTAAACATTTTATAATATTTACAGAGGATCTGCCACACCGGAAACAAAAACTGAAGCTGATAAAAAAAAGGAACCTGAAAAAATGATAGTTAAAGAATCAATCACCAAAGATGACTCATCACTGATTGATGAAGATGAAGAAGACCCTTTGTTGACAGAGCTGGTGAAGAAGACGGGGGATTCTGACAGTGATGAGAGTAACAATACAGATAATGAAGCTGTTGATAAATTAGTACAGAAGATGGAGAAAAAAATGGACAATAAAGTGTCAGAGGCTAAGAAACTGGTAGTTAATGTGAGTATAGTCTAAAGAAATCGTTTATTTATTTATTTTATGGAAAACCATTCATACATACAGTAACAATCAAGATTTATACTGCAAAAATACATTGCTGCACAAGCTAAGGGTTAATTATCTATGACTAAATACAATTAGCTAACGGGGTACTAGAGTAAACAAATTAATTAAAGATACATTTAAAAATTGAATTTAAATGCAAGTATCTGTGACAAATTAGCTTCAAGAGTTAAAAAAACTAGTAATTAATGTTTTTGTCCTGAAAAAAATCACTGGGACGGCAAATTACTAATTCTACGCAGATTAAGTCACGGGCAGAACTACCCTACCAACTAAGAAGGAGCGTAATGTTGTAACATTTTATGCTTAAATTCTGATACTCTAGAGGTACTAGGAGGTCATAGGCTGTTTGAAAAAATGACCTTCTGCTGGAGTTTCTTGCGGCGCTTCTTCTCCGCAATGATATTCTTGTCCGAAGCGCTGGTAGATTCACTCTATATTACCGACGTGTAAAAGAGCCCGTATGTGGCCAATTTACTGAATAAATATTTTGATTTATATCTTGCAGTCTTTAACATATGCTTCCCCTACTATAGTTTAGTGAAATACCCATTAATGCTTGCTTTTAAGTGAGATATTTATTTTTAGATGGGAGCACGAGCCCCTACGAGGCTCAGACACCGCAAAGGCGTCTTAAAATGCGAGATGTGCGGCCGAAAGTGCCTCACGCCGCAAGCCTTGAGGACCCATCAACTCATCGCTCATAAAAACGCTAGAAGCAACCAAAGCAGTCCTGAGAAAAAATCCCCTGCCATTAAAGCTAAAGAAACTACAAAACCTAGTCCTGTACCTTTAATCACTGTCAAACAGGCGGAAATATTATCCCCAAAAGTTAACAAAGATAAGTCTTTGAATGATACCTCGGTCGAGCAAGTCCTACGAGACTTTGATAGTGATACTATGGATTCTGAATTCTCATCACAAAGCGATTTGGATAAACAAGAACTACTAACGAAGCCGGGGAAGAAGGACAAAATCAAGACGGAGTTTGAATGTCCGAAATGTAGGAGGCGGTTTGCTGTTTACTTCTCGGCGTTCAGGCATATACAGAAACATCACGCCGGGGAGCAGCTGAAGAGGTAAGTGATATTTAGGGTTCCATAAAAACAGAACCCTTATTGATAATCTCATGGTTTTGATTTGAAAACTGACCAAGTCAACCAAAGCTATTTACGATTTGGATGACTTTTTTCTATTGGCATTTTTTCTCGTTCTTAATTTTTTCCAGTTGCGTATTATCCGTTCCGAATTTGTTCGAAAATTTCGAAATGGTTTAGGTTATGTTAGTTAATCATATGTTACAAGTCGTTTTTAAAAACGGCATCATTTTCAAATCATCCTACGTCTTCTATTATTTTACGTCACATACGCACGTATGTATCCTTTAGCGACCCGCCCCGGCTTCGCATGGTTAGCAGAGCATATACGCACCTAAACCTTACAATACAATACAATAACATTTTTATTTCAGATACACATCTTTGAGTTTCAGATATACAGAGAGACAGACAGACGCGGCGGGGGACGACGACTTTGTTTTATAATATGTAGTGATATGTATTGTGCTTTCTCAGTTTAGCTTCAATACCCATGGATTCGGAAACACATGGAATTCCATGGAAACTTATTCGGCAAAATATGATATCAATAATTGACCACACCTCTAGTTGTTTATCTACTCCCTTCTCCATTTCCAGTGCATCAGGGCTACCAAACACATTGAAACCAACCCGCATAGAGATCTGCACCTTCTGCAACATGGGTCTCACCGGAGACATCCACGTCTGCGGGGGCCCGCTCAAGCTGGCCGTGGGCTTCTTCTGCACTGGCTGCAACCAGGAGTTCAAGACCCTCACGCTGTTTGATATGCATAAGTCTGGGATGCACAGCGAGGGTGTGGAGAGCATGTTCTTCCCTACTTTAGATGGTGAGTTGAGGTTGACTTTTTTAATTCCCGACGCGAATAGAGGGTGTTATAAGTTTAGCGCCTATTGTGTCTGTTTGTCTGTCTATACCATCGTATACGATCGTTTTACTGAAAGTTTTTCTGATTGATTGCTTTTTAGGGTTCCATAGTCAACAAGTTTAGCCATGTCCGTCTGTCCGTCTGTCCGTTTGTCTGTCCGCGGTTTAACTCAAGGACTCTTGGTAAATACTACAAAGCTGTAATTTGGCAAAATAATTTCGCCGACTAAGTTGTGAAATCAAATCTAGAAAAATAATTTTTTTTTCGGGTACTCCCATACATGTAAAGCAGAGGTCAATTAACATCGAGTGAGGTATATTAGGAATAAATATATAGAATAGTAGGGAAATTGTAAGGGTGCGACACACTAGTCTCCAGTCTTTAGTGTGAATTTTGAATTATTTGCTACAGAATTTGAGAACTGGAAGTACAGAATGGAGAACCAGACCAAGGTCCGGTACACCATCCTGGACCAGAACGACACCAAGAAGGTCCACCGCTGCTCGCATCTCGTGACCGTCGGCAGCGGCACCCAGACCCGCTCGCGCATGTGCCCCTCCTCCATCATCGTCCAGGAGTTCGCCAAGGGCTTCCAGGTAATATTTACCATGTTTGGGACGGGTCTATATTGGAAATCCTAATTTTCATTTGTCCTAATTATCATTTCTCCTAAAGCCATTTCCGTCTGAATTTTAAAACGTTTTAGTGTTGTTATAATACAACTCTAACCTAACCTAACCGCAGGCATTTTTGTAAAACGTTAAAAGTTGTCTGACTCAACTGAAAACCAGTTTAGCACAAATGATAATTCGGAATGCGTTAGGAGAAAGGATGTTAGGACAAACGACGGTCTTTCGTTTGGGACTTTTATCTTAAAGGGCAGCACAGACTAACAGTCCGCCGACAGACCCAAGTCTGTCCAATATGTATGAGCGTCGTATGAGGACCTTATGTATGCGTTCTAATACGATGGACTGACAGGCCGAGGTCCGCCGGCGGACTGTTGGAGCGTTTGCGCACTGCGTCTGATCCCAATCCGAGAAATATCGGTCCGAAGTAGCTATTTGTATAGTGGTTGCGAACTAGATTCGAGTGCAGTCATCCGGTTTCTCATACAAATAGTTCTACTTCTTCTCGGACCGACATTTCTCGGATAGTCTGTGTTGCTTCGGCTTTAGTTCAAAAATTGCAAGCCAATTTGGAACCAGTAGTTTTAATTGGAATGGGTTGAAATTTGGAGTGCATAAGTAACGTTAGCAATGCAATAATTACGGCGTCAGTCTGATCTTGTGATGCAGTCGGAAAACCAACAAACAGGGTCTGTTGTGCTTCACCTTGTTCCAAATATGAAATTTTTGACAGAAAGTAATAACCGAAGTCGAATTATTTAGCACGTAAAGAAGGCTCTGACTATCCTGGTGACAATAATTCCTTCTTTTGTTTCAGGTACACTATTACCCCAACCACTACGGGCACAACAGTCACGCCTACGCTCTGAGCGCCGCCTTCAACAAGTATTCCATAGCCTCCCTCATGAACATGACTACCAACAAACAGCCCAACCAAACCAACAACAGCGAAGATCTCGTCGGAGAAACGGACCTGTACTTGCAGTTCAAAAAACTAACAGACCTCCTAGTCAACGAAGCTGCTAAAATCAATGTCAACGGTCTAAAGAAAGTCATGAGGAAGGTTCTAGAAGTGGTGCCGATCATCACCAGCTACGTTGAGGACGATGATGACGACATGTCATCGCGGCTCCCCACCAGACAGGACACCGAGGATTTGCACGAACAGATCAATAAAGCGTTTCAAAGCTTCAAGAAAACGGAACCACGGAAGAGGAAAAGTGTTGATGTTGATACGTTGTTGATAAAAAGAAGCAAGCCTGTGTTTCAGAGTACGGAGAACACTTTGAAAGAGCAGAAAAGTAAAGCACAGGTTAGGAAATCCGCACCGGTTGTCAAGATTAGAGAGGAAAGAGAAAATATGTTGGATAATAAAAAGGAAAGCAATCGGGAGAACGTGAAATTTGATATAAAAAAGGACAGTTTAGCCCCGATGCCTCAAAAGACTTTCAACCAATCACCATCTTTCATAGACACATACCAAGAATTTGTTGGCAAAACAATGGTCAAAGTTACGGATAAAAAGAAGCCAAAAATTGAACCGAAGAAGAAAGTTGTTAAGACAAAAATGGGGCAGTTTAAACCCAGCCCCACAAGGAAGCCCAATAGTCCGAGAATTACTAGTCCAAAGACTGATACGGATTCCCCTTCAAGAAATAGTATTAGCAGTGTTAAAGAAATTAAGTATGAGGTGAAAGAGCAGGAAAATGACTGTAACATATTGATATTGAAAATTTAAGCTCGCCTAATGCTGTCTCTCGTGCTACGAGTTCGCGTCAGGTCGCGTTTGGACCAGGGCTCGGATACCGGTTACATTTTCAAACCGTTATTATGTACTTGACGCAAAACCTTTTCATTTCCGTTTCGTTTGATGAAACCGATTTTTTTGACCCGTATTTTAGTCTAATAATATATTTTTTCACTTTAACCGGTTTAGAGCAATAAGAACCGGTTAATACGGACGCACGATAAACAAAAGCCGTCTAGTTTTTTTTGACCGAGTGAGCGAAGCGTCTCCGTTTCAGCTTGGGCAAAAATGCTTTCGCATGCCCGGTTATTCTCGGCTGTACATACAAGTCGCATTTCTCAACCGATTCTCGTGAAATTTTGTGAGCAGGGTTCGATAATTATATGAAATTTTTTGTCGATTCAGTTTTTCGAAATGTTTAAAAATGGCGGAGATATGGAAGTTTTTGCGATTACCAACTTATTTACGGTATTGGTGAACTGACCGCGACCAATGTCTATGTATGGGGATAACAGATATCCAACGGAAAGTTAAGTTTATCGCTCACAGCTCACAGAGCCACTAGTTTATTCAGTAGTAAATCAACTTCTTTTTCGGGTTGGATCCACATTTCATTGTATCAATCAGCTTCGCTGCAAAAATAATTATATGCGTTTGTTTACGGACCTGCCGCTGGTCTAATGAACCGGTTTAGGTTAAGATAAAGTTATTTATACGTTCACGTTCTTGAGAAAAGTTCGGAGCAAAACCGGTATCAACCGGTATTTTTTAAACCGGTCTCGAGCCCTGGTTTAGGTTTAAAAATAAGGTAAGAAAATTAGTCTAATAAATTATAGATTTCAGTTCAAGTGGACGGTAATGTTTTAGGGTGTATATATGTATGTATGTATCCGTGCGAGTTTCTTTGTGATATCCTGAAGAAAAAACTGAAGGATTTAGTATAAGTATCCTTAAATTGGTCTTTATTCCAAAGTGTCATAGGTACTGAATGAAGTGAGGTCTAAGAGATACCAAGATGGTATGTGTATGTTTGTATGTTTGTTGGATGGTGGCTATGAAATTTAGTAGAAAAGTAGTTAATGTAAATATATTTTTCTAATTCGACCATTAGCGGTATCAGTCAGGTTACATAGGGGGTCCGCGAGGTCCCGGTTCGGGACGAACCATGTACAGGTCAATTCACGAGAGCTGGCACTAATGGATAGAACAAGTGAATGAAAGTTGACATGTGTGTAGAATAAATACCGGTTTTCGGTTTGAAATTCGAACAACGTCTAAAGGGACGGCACGCACACAATCATAAATGATATTAGTTTCGTTCGTTCCGTTCGTGCCAGCTTTAGTAAATCTACCTGTATATCTCGTGCCCCCTTATTTTGCAGACACTCATTTCATCGAATGTGTCGTTTCACCGAATTTTATGAGTGTCGGTGATTCAAGGGTAAACCATGTGTGTGTGTGTATGTGGGTATGTATGTTCCCGATGGAGTCCAAAACGGCTGGAACGATTTTGATGTAATTTTCAGGCAATCTTCAGATTAGCCAGCGGGTGGACCTGGGAAGTTTAGTAGCGATCGGCTCAACAGTTTGTTTTGTGCGATATGGGCAACGCGCCGAGTGCCAGCTAGTATTTAACTAACAGCCGGCCAGTATGCACCTTTGAAAAAAATATATAGCCTACTAGCTTTTGCCCGCGACTCCGTTCGCATAGAAGTCGTTTATAGTGTATCCCCCGGGAACTATCAAATTTTCCGGGATGAAAACTATCCTATGTCGTTCCCCGGGACTCTAACTATCTCCATACCAAATTTCATCTAAATCGGTTCAGCGGATTAAGCGTGAAGAGTAACAGACAGAGTTACTTTCGCATTTATATCAATATTAGTAGGGATAACACTGGGAGTTCTTTCTTGGCGAGTCATTATGACACCTTATTTATTAAAATCGGCCGTTTTGGAATTTTAGGAGCTTGAGTAGAGATTCCAATTTTTAAACACATACATTCATATATAGACTGATGTACTGGGTGTTTCTTTATTCGTCTACAAAATTTTGGGGGTTAAATCAGTTAGTCATACTGACCAACTTTCACTATGGGACCAACCCCGAAATCGCGAAAAAAAAATTGACCATCCCATACATTTTGGCTAGTCAGCTGACGATGTTTTGTATGGGAGGGTCAAATTTTTTTCGCGATTTGAGGGTTGTTCCCATAGTGAAAGTTGGTCAGTATGACTTACTGATTTAAGCCCCAAAATTTTGTAGACGAATAAAAAAACACCCAGTATACATTACCCGTCTAGCTTTGCGCAGTCGGATTAAAAAGGGATGGCAATAAAATTAGTCCACAATTCTGTTATCAGGTCGTCAAAGGGACGTTTACTCGTACGTACCTACACAATGTTGTATATTTTATTATAGATCACATTTAATGTTAATTATCAGTAAATTTGTTCTTTTATTTTTCCGACTAAAGCCTGTAAAATATTCACGAATAATTGAGTGAACGAAATTTCGAATGTGTGCAGGTGAAACCCTCTTGTTATAGCCTAGAGTCCTTTCGTTCTTGGGGCCGTTCAAGTATTAGTAGTACTACGTAAGCAGAATTTTAGTCATTTTTACCGGCCCGATGTAATAACTATAATTGCCGCGTTCTATAAGGCCCGATTTGACAACTGTCAATGCAGTACAAAATATGTCTTCTTCTCTTTAAAAAAAATGGCCTCTGTCTATTTATGTAGACAATTTTGCAAATGTCAGTGTAGGTTTAACAATGTACGGTTAAAATATATTTATAAAATTGGTATTGTTCGGTAATTTGGAGAACTGTGGCGAAAGTGTCAATCGCCTCACGCTCCGACCACTCCGCCGCGCTCCACTCCGCCACGCTTCACTTCTCAAAAGAGAAGCCCAAGATGGCGGCCGGCTCAGCAGAAGCGATCGACACGTGCAGCAGCCAACACTCCCACCACAGGACTCCAACAAACAAAATATGTGTTTGAGGTTATATTTTGTACTGTATTGACACCTGTCAAATCAGAACGCGGCAATTATAGTTATTACAAAATGTAAATAAATAAATATTGCTGACGTAATCGCTTAGGCCCCCAAAAATATGTAAAGTAAAAGCAAATAGCTTCGGTGCTTGCGTTATACTTGAATGGCCCCAAACTCCCAAATAGTCTTGTATTTCTCTAGATTTTGTTGTATTTACAGTCGAACTCATAAGTAGCTGTACATTTTAGTACCTTGTCGCAGTATTGACATACTAAATTCAAACTATTGTCACTTATAACTTTATGTAACTGCGTCATGGTACTAAAATGTAAAGGCGAGTTCGACTGTACTCTAGCTAGCATAGCGCCTTATGTTCCCACTTTACACCTACAAATAACTACTGCTAGTATTTCTATTTTAAAGATTGAAATTCGTTATGATATTATGTACTTGTTTTTTGTTCGCATGATATTGCCATGTCAGAGGGCACCGCACGTTTTTTAACGCGCATCTGTTTGAACATAGTAGTATATGAAGGGGACATGACAGATGCTGCGTTCTACTTGTATGTCAAAACTATGTGTTTTTAGCGTAAGAATGTAAATATCAAAAAAGTTGCTAAATAAAATGTTTTTTTACTTGTCTCTCCCCTGTCCTATACTTATTTACCCTAAGTACCCGGGTCACTGAGCGTCGCTCGGATCACGCTCGGGTCGAAGCCGAATTTTCCCGAAGATGACACCTTGACAGATCCATTTATTGACCCAAAAAACCGTATAGTTAAACGGGACTTATCGCGTAAAAAAACCTATATAACCTCTATGCCGCCATTTTCATCAAAATCGTTAAGGCCGTTTCTGAGAACGCTTTAACAAAGGTACAAAAAAATCTCGTATAATAGCAGGTATAGGATAATCGCGTTTCTGTAAAAAATATATCTTGATTTGTTCAGCAGAGATTACATTCCGGCTCCATCATCAGATCAGGATAATTACCATGAAACGTTCATTTCGAACGTTCGGATGCACCATCCCTTTCACTCGTCAGTTGTGATTAAATCGAGAGAAAGGGAAGGAGCTAACGTAACCACGGCTCGTAACCGGTATTTATTTAGGTTAAATCTGTTAATTATTTAGGTTACGTTCGAACGAATTGATTTGGGAACGTTATTTCGTAGCATTCCCTAACCGGTTACTCGGTGTTTGGATACGGACGGTGGCGCTGCCAATCAAATCTTGCAAACCAATCCTGTATTCTAAAGGCTGCGTCAAACAGCCGGCTTGGCGCGGCGCGACAGTAGCGTGGAAATTAACAAGGACTTGTATGCAGGCCGTCACACATAATCACGTCGTGCCGCGCCAAGCCGGCTGCTTGTCAAAGCCTTAAGCGAACCAATCCCCTGTATTCTTAAAAGGCTTATTACACCTTCCTAAATTTAGCCACTAACAAGAGGGACGCCACAATACATTGGAATGAGATAGAGATATCTCCATACGTATATAACGTATTGCGGCGTCCCTCTCGTTAGTGACTATTTTAAGAAGATGTAATAAGCCTTTAAGCGAGCGGTCTCTGCTCACACGAAGGAAGCGCTCTCTAACCGGTAAATGGATTTCGTTCCCTGAGCGCTACGAGATATTAACCGGTTAGAGCGATGTTCTTGCGAGCGCTTTTTTAGATAAATAAAAACCCCTCGCCATATTTTACAAAAATAATGGAACTAAATATTATATATTTTTTTAACTCTACACAGACTAGATAATTGTATAGCGGTACTGATTCTGGTAGAACCAAATTGCGTGTAGTCTGTGGACTCTGTGGTATTTGTTATTTGTTTTGACAGCTCGCTTGTAACGGTTACGCATATTGAAACCACAGAAACTGAATTTAACGATTTCATACTGTATTACTGTATTACTTGCGAAATAGTTATAAAACTTCTAAAATGTTAACGTCGAAAGGAAGTAAGTATAAAAACAATTACTGGTGATAGTCGTCGCCATTAAAAGTAATCCTTTCCTAAGTCTTTGCTTGAACCTAAACGTATTTAATTTATTTGATGGTTCTACGTCTGTATCCGACATATCATCTGAATAACTCGATGCAGCAGGCAGTGGTTGTGTGCTGACTATTAGAGCAGAGCTTATATATACGCTCCTTGAATGAATTATACACTTAAACCTCCCTTATGAATCACTCCGTCTATTGGTATGTAAATCCGTATGAAAATCCATTCAGTTGTTTTTGAAGTTACTTTTTTTGGAATTTACTCCTTAAGAATCGATTTTTCATGTAAGGCCCCCGGTATCGAAATTTTATGAGTGAAATTTTATAAGCCCAATAAGTGTTATGTTATGTTTTCTGTCTAAAAGAAAAACAATAGCTTTCTGAAAAGTATCAGGAGAAAATAAAACGGAAGAAGTCACTGACCTAATTGCTTTTGTGTTTTGTCTCTGTCTGTTTAATATCCACTGTGTACCAAAGAAATGTATCAGGAAAAAATAAAATGGAAGAAGTCACTGGCCATAATGTCGACTCAGCAACAACCATGGAACTATTATATATCTGGAATGTGCACTGCTGTAAAAATACAGTCTGGATGAAACATCAACTATAGGCGCTTGTGTCTCACTCTGCTAGGGTGACCAATCTTTTGGAAAACCACCTTTAGGACTTGTATGCTTGTTGGTTTGTCTATCTGTCACGCATTGGCAAAAGAGAGTTTTACGAGATATACTTGTAGATAGATATAATAGATATAGATAGAGATATTTATTTACCCTCTTTGCATATTGCATATTCCAAGACAGTTATACTTAAAGAGTAAACTCCAGTTATGCGTCGGAGCTGACACGCACACATATTTTTTTATAATATGTAGTGATTTTATCACAGAACCAAGCTATGGACTATGGCAATGGTTTTTTTGGTTATAATGCTGATCATTATGACAACTGTTTAGGTGAATATTGCAATATGGGGCGTCCCTAGCTAAAATCTTGAATAAACCACATATTTTTTGTTTCAGAGCTAGGGGAGCTGCAGTCAGTAATATCAAAAATGACGCTTGAGGTGTGTTGTGTGGCAGTATTACCAGAGTTAGGGCTGCGCTGGGGTGACGTGTCCCAAGCTATGCGGAGCTCCCGGCTTGCTGTGACGCCTGCGAGCGCGGCGCGGGTGCTGTGCAGACACATAGCGCGGTCACTACCAGCAGAAGAATACGATGACTTGCTGAGTCGATTGAGAGTTAAATGTAAGTTTGTTTAATTATATAGCATAGTGACCCGTCCTCACTTCGCTTTGGTTAATATATGTTAAGTATAGCCTAGTAAATATAGTCCACCCTGAAGGTCCATTCTAAATATTGGTGAACGAATTTAAAAATCAGATGAGTAGTTCCAGAGATTACCCCCTACATCCTAACAAACAAGAAAACCAACTTGACCTCTATATAATATTAGTGTAGATTGCTTCAGCCTGCGACTCGTCTGTGTAGTAGTAGTTTATCGTTTTTCCCTCTGGAACTATCCATTTTTCTGGGCCCTTGAACTAGCAATTTTTCCAGCGCCACTTCCAGACATTGTTGTTTCAGTGGTCGCGACGCAGCAGCGCACGTGGCACCTTATATCGCTGCAGGAGCCGCTGACCGAGGAGCCCCCGGCGGCGCGGGCGCTTCCGGGCCGTGTTCGACACTCCCTCCGCGGCGCCAAGAAACCTAAGAACTTCACTGCTGCGGTAACATTTTTAACCCCCGACGCAAAAAGAGGGGTGTTATGAGTTTAGCCGGGTCCACACAGAGCGAGCAGCCTCGAGCAGTGTGGACGTGCCTCGCTCTCGCCTCAGACATGCCTCGCGCACTTGCTTCGGCGTTTGTTGTATCTGTGTATCTGTCTGTGCCATAATAGCTCCTAAAATGGATAAACCGATGTTGATTCAGTTTTTTTGTCAGCTTGGCGAATTAATCGAAAGTGTTATTAGCTTGGCTTGATGAAAATCTGTTAGCCATTTAAGAGTAATGAGCTCTGAAAGTAGGGGACCCAATTTTGCCGGGTTTTTTTTTGTAACCCCCCCCTACATAGAAGTTAACTAGCAGGGGTGGCTACTTTTCTCTGTAGCTGAACAGACTACTACAGACTACACACTTGCAATTGCAAGAGCGCAACTGCCAACCCCAAGATGTCTATGTTTGATTGCAGGTTGAATCAGTAAGCATGGGAGACTTGGTATTCTTCAGTGTGCAGCTAGTGTCTGCCACGCGGCGCGGGTCGCCCCTGCTCGCAGCGGCGCCGCCCGGCCGCGCCGTCGCCCTCGTCAGCTCTCTCGGGGCTAAGCAGCTGCTGAAGTCAGTGGTGGAAGGTAGGACGATGTGGAGTCAAGTCTGGCGATCTGGACGGCTAGCATAAGTCCGCGATTTATTTGGCGCTCGGATCTCCCTTTCTAACTAGTCTATAACGATAGAGACGCACTGAGTGACGATATGTCGCTTTGGTTTTCAGCGTGCAGCCGTTGCAAGTCAATTTGGTAACAATTCCCGTTATTAAAATGAGAAATACATTAACGTTGATTACAATTTTTGATCTAGTAATTTGTCGACAGGTCTAGGATATAAAACCTACGAAGACGAGAATCTCCATGGTAGAGATATCCACTCTCTCCTCCGTATTCACGACCGCAAGTGGAACGAGGACAATGTCCATGTACTCAACGGCATCCCGGAGTACAACCCGACTCCGGTCGTCACAGAAAACGGGATAGACTTCACCAACAAAACGTACAACGAAGACTACATAGAAAAACTCCTTGGACCCAATCCTCCATTGCTAACCGATTTAAAAATTCAAACGTCTAAAGCTTTCTTCGACCCGTCAAGGTTGAAGAAAGACATCAATGTGACCATAGATTTGAAAAGCGAAGACGTGGCACAGACTATGAAGGGATGGGTGAAAAAAGGAGCGCTGGAACCCAATTCGCCGTTCATACAAATATTTCATCAGATGCAAAGCAATAGTATGGCTTATGAAGGGGAAGATTGATTAATATGACAATTGTAGCTGGGATTTAGTCAGCGCCGGCCTAGTCTTTGATCAGGGTAGAGCGAGATAGTCTTTCAGCGCCCTTTGGTCGACGCTTTCACACCACATACATAAGTAAATTTTTCGCTTAAAATTGTTCTTCGCTTTGGAATTTTGGCGCGCCTAGAGCAACCGCTCCTCTCGCTCTACCCTAGGGCCGGCACTGGATTTAGTATTCTCCAGGATGACGCGCCCTTCCTTAATTTTAAGCAATCCATACTAGTGTTTGTTTGCATGTTGATATTATTGTTGGAACTACTGCGGGCCTATTGTAGTCGCGCTTATTGATGTGGAGAGACGTGGGTAAAACACTGTCGCTATCTGACCAGTAAGTGCGAGAGGGACGGAAGCTTTGTTCACACTTAAACTTTCGGCACACCAAACGCGTGTCAGGCGCGTCGCGTGGCGTAAGCGACGCAGCACCCGGCACACCGCAGGCAGGCGGCAGCTTCAACGCGTTTCGAACGCGTGCCAGCGCTGCGCACGCCTCGCGGCTGCGTTCGGTGTGACGTGCTGCGCGGCGCGCGCGTACCCCCACCACGCGTTTGTAAAAAAATACAACGACTAGTACCCGCGCCGACGCCGCGCTGATGCGACGCGTGCCAGTGCGCGCGACGCGCCTGCTTCGCGCACGCCACGCGACGCGCTGCCCGAGTTGTCTGCGGCGACTGCTGCGCGTCGCGTGCGCGAAGCAGCTCGAACGCGTGCCCGCCGCAGGCACGCGTTACTTTTTGGTGTGCCGGGTTCAATTTGATTTGTTGTTTTACAACATGCGCGGGCCCGCGTTCAAAGCGCGACGGTCCTGACACGCGTTTGGTGTGCCGAAAGCTTAATCCACCGCAATAAATACGCGGGTTGATCCGATACAGAATAAGTAAAAAATCCAGAGAAAATCGTAACAATTGTACAAAATCACTCGGATGTACATAGTTTTTTTCTTGCATTCCAAGTGTAACTGGTGTATACCGTTCTTGTGAATAAATAAATAAATAGTTATGTAAATATTATAATGTTGACGTTGATTCTTTAAAAAAATCTATTTATGACCTTGACTGTACATATTAGTCGCTAGTCGGGTTTTAAGCTCAAACCACACAGAGCGCGGGTGCGGGTCGGGCGCCGAGCATGTCGTTTTCATCGCGTGAGCCGCGCCGGTCGTTGTATTCACACACAGTGCCGAAACGCCGCGGGCCACGCGCGGGCCATGCGCGGGCGGGCGCGCGTGCCGAACCGCGGCGGGCCACACGCGGGTGAACGCGGGTGATCGCAGGCCGGCACAGCCCTGCTAAGGTAAAAGGCAGTATTTTACACAAAACTACTGTAATAATTGCAACCTCTTTACTGGGTTGGGTAATAAGGTTGCAATTGCTGCAACGCGGAGTCTGACGCCCGCGCCACCCGCGCGCTCTTTGTAGTGGCGGGCGGCAGGCGCGGCTCCCGCGCATGTCCGCGTGTGTGAAGGCGTCCATATCACTCGATGTTAAAACACCCGTTCTGACCCGCTCGGCGCCCGACCCGCGCCCGCGCTCTGTGTGATTTCAGCTTTAGCTTGCAACTTTTCAATTAGGTATTCTGAATTGGTACTGAACCCTAAGAACAAAGGATACTATTTACATCGTGTCCCCTTGTTTTGTAGACACTCATTTCATCGAAAGCTAATTTCTGCTTTTTATTATTTTCAGGTTATCTTAAGCATGGGTTACGTAGGTTAGGTTAGGTTAGACCTGACACCACCAAAAAAATATAACTTGTGCACGTAGAAATGCCGGTCGATAATAATTAATAATAATAATAATTTGACATGTAATATTTTGATATTATAAATAAATGAGTATGATGAAATGAAAATTAGGAGAATTAAAACATTTATGAAATGAGTGTCGGTGATTCAAGGTTTTTTAGAACATTAGAAAATTTGAAAATGACGTAAATAAAAATCAATTTATGTAGTTGTCGCGTTTATTGGCGCTTAGTGCAACTTGAGTATTACACGGTTTTAAAACCTTTTCTCATCAAGTAACTGTTACGCCGAGCTCCATTCGAAACTGGTGAATTTCTGAAAATAAAAAAAATAATCAATCGACCGTTTGTTCTAAGAGAACCAAGAAGCGTTTATCATGTGGAGATGGCAGAGCGAACATTGGATTTAAGCTAGAAAACAACCGGTCCGGTGCGAGTCGGACCCGCGCGCCGACGGATCCCGCAGCTCAATTCGTACTTGGCCGGTTATTATTTGTTGTTTTTCCTTATGGTTGCACTATAACTACACCAAATTTGACTCTTGTACATATTACCGTTTTTACGAAACAAAATAACATACATAAATAAACGTTTCTTGTATGGGGCTTCCTAATTTAATTTAATTTTTATTTATCGTTATAGCGGTAATAGAATAGAAATACACAATGAAAATTTCAACTGTCTACCTATTACGGTTCATGAGATACAGCCCGCTGACAGACGGACAGACAGCGGAAGCTTACTAATAGTGTTAGTCAAAATATGTGGCTTGGCCGTTTCGCCACCGCCACATAGGCGCGAGGTGAAAAATGTATTCACTGTTCATTAGTTTCATTACTTTTCGGTTATACAATAGTTATTGTAGTAACGAATGGGCCAAGACATATATTTTGACTAAGGTGTAGAGATTGTGAAGTGGCTTGTTGAGTTAAGTACTGAACGCAAGTCTTATTTTTCTTGCATGGGGGTAGGAGCGGGTCTAGATTGTTCTCGTAAAATCACAAAAGCAATCAAAAATTAATGCGTTTTATATTTTTGCTACTTTTCTTTGCAATTTTTGTAGATACTGATGGGGGTTTCATCCAAGTCTTATTATTTCTTACGTAAAAAAATTGGTTAAAATTGTCTTGGCCCCATACGAGTGTAGATAATGAAGTTCTCAATGAATTCAGACAACATTAAGCTTTTAAATCCCTGTGGTTCAGGAGCAGCCGGGAAGGGACAGGGGACGTTGTTCGTCAAGCTGTGTTACTTGTATTTCGTAGGAAGAGTATAAATGAAGGTATTATTTTACTTACAGTTATTATTGAAGCAGATTAGCAAGGCCCTTTTGGGCCCACAAGACCTGAAAAGAAGAACCGCCTGGTTAGTACACTGAGCAGAGCGGGTAGCTCACGACACGTTCGGGATCGTTCTTTTTTACCAAAAATAAAAACAAAGCCGGTCAAGTGCGAGTCGGACTCGCGCACCGAGGGTTCCGCATAAACTTGAAGGCATGTAAACAGTTCGTAAATCACGGGAATACAATATAAACAAATCCAGTATAAACTGACACGCAATAAGTATGCACTTTCATACTTAGTGGGTGTCAGTTTATACTGGACTTTTTTTTATGGGATGTAACTACAAATTAACGGTTTTCGGATTTTTTCCTTTACTTGTGCTATAAGACATTGCTTCTTTAGGCGCAGAGAATAAGAAAAACCTGGACATAATTCTATAACTGTAATTTTCTTTTTCTATGATATAAAGTATTGTTAGTTATAGTTAAAATAAAAAGAATTAAACATTTTAAGTCTCCGCGTCAATGTAAAAAAAACAAAAAACTAAATTTTAAACACATTTTGATTTCATAAGTACAGCATAATAGTTAACTTTGTAAAAGTACCTCTATTATGTTATGACACCTGCATTCCAGTTAAAGAAATCAAAATTAAACTAATTAATCAATCGGGACTATCATTAATAAAGAAGATTCAGTAAGTTACACATTTTCTGGCTTATCTTACCAGAAATTATAGATAACTGTAATTCGACAATTTATTCTGAATAGTATATTATGTGTGTTGATAAATTATTAAAAATTAAACAGATTCTCTTTGCGGATCTCCAAAGTGTAAAATATTGGTAATTTTTGGAAAACCAAAATACATAACTACTTCCAATTTATGCCGTCAACATATTATTAGTACTGTAAGAAACAAATTAAACAAAAAATATCCACGGTTATTAATTAATTGATATGTTTCCTTATTTACGTTTCAATATGAACGTTATTTATTGCAGAATAAGGTCTTCATTTCTTTGTGCCTCAACTCCCGACCGTGCTATCGCGAGTCGCAAGCGATTCTCGTCTAGTAGTCGGGCAATTCTTTGAGCGTTTCAACCGCCCTGATTCCCGTGGCCGCATTAATGTCTAAATTCCTGTAGCTTTGGATGCTATTTTCGGTTATCTTGTAGAGTTCTGACATCTACAAAGTTTAACTGAAAATGCTTCCAAAGCTACAGGAATTTAGAAATTAATGCGGGCACGGGAATCAGGGCGGTTGAAACGCTCGAAGAATGGCCCAGTCGTCTCGTGCATTCATTTATTATACTCGTAGGCTTTTATAGTCAATGATTGTCAAACTTTTATAAACACGTGGGGTGCACCACGGTTCGGCTAGGGCGGCGGAGATGTATTGACATATTGTGTTCATTAGATCGATAATAACTAAATTGTTCAGGATGAGATAAATGATTGTCGTGAAATCACGTTTACCTATTTATAAGCTCTCAGTTTTCTGTACAGAATGATTTAAATAAAAACATGTTAGGAGTCACGACGACGTGTCGTGAAACGGTGCCGCAGCGGTGCTCAATTTTTTGCCGCATGCGACGTCACAGGTAAAGGCAAACTTTTTTAAACTTTTGCAAACTTTTTTAAACCAAGCAAAAATTTTTTTACAACATTAAATATTTTTTAAAATTTTTACTTTACGATACTTAGCTTTAAATATACCATTAGAGGAAATTGATGCTTATTAAATGTTTATACCTACCGGAAATCAGGTAAGATAACTTTAACTAGAAAAGTTGATAATCTCCAAAAAACAATTACGATTAAATATTACAGTACAATACGTTACGTTGCGTTACGTTAATACAAATTGGTCACACGTCATACTCAATCGGTTATAGTGATTATGATTAAAAAATACATTTTAAACGATTTTTAATCTTAATCTACTTTTCCCATCACTAGTAAACTCATCAAACTATAGACAATATCAATATGGCGCTTTGTTTACATCGTTCACAAGTTCTATAGATGGCGACTTTAGTTCTAAATTTGAATTCAGGAAAAATAAAATAATAGTTATGATTATTATCAGTGCTAGTCATAAATATCCCGGAAACTAAGCATAATAAACTTATCTCCATGCATTTGCACGTGCGACGTTAAGATTTTGTACAAAAGGTTGGCGAGGTAAGACTCGAAAACTAAGATAAGGATTATCAGCGAATTTCACATTGTCTTTTGTAATTGCGGCAGCCGTTGTTCGCACCTTCTGTTTTTTTAACAATAGAGTGACAAATACATATTTAAAGTATTTTCCACTGCGATACCTAGAGTATTCTTTCGCTAAAGTACTAAAACTCCGTCATCATCATCATCATCATCATCATCATCATCATCAGCCTATATTAGTCCACTGCTGGACGTATAATAATAAATACTGATTCCGAAAAAGCATTAACTTGAACGTAAAGTCGGTTGAAAACTTAAATTCAATGATTTTCTCATTAACTTGTTTAATTATGAAATTCAATAATACAGAGGCATAAGGGATAGTGTCTACCCGTCGCGTATAGCTCGACTTTATGTAAATACTTTTCTATTTAGCCACAATATATTAAAAACTAAAAAAAAAAACACCTCAACCGTGATGGTTGAAAATCAGTAGGTTAATTCCCTAAACATGAGTTAATCTACAAGCATCCATTTTTGACGGCGAATAATTACTTACTCTTTCTTAATTATCTTTTAATTAATTAAGTTCAGTTCTCTTTTACAATAATATCGGCCATTGAAGTATGCATCTGAAGATAAATACTGATTTCTGAATAGTTCGTACCAGGTACAAGAGTAATGGAAATTCATAAGAAATGTACTTTTTCGTTTTAGTTAGTACTTGCTAATTTTGAATATTTAATATTTTTTGATAACTATTGTACCTCATTAGATAGCTAGTACCACCAAGGAAGTTTTTCCAGTGATTTGTACGCTGCATGTCATACATTTATTTTAAAAAAAAACACTGTCTTTTAATGAAGTAATTACTTTTTTGAGTCTTTTTATTGGAGTTTTATTAAATAACATGACATGTAGCATTATGTGATTAGGTTTTTGTCATTAAAGAAAAAAAGAAAGAAAAAACGTTAATTTACATACATCTAACAAAAGTACAGAACATAAAAAACACAAATGGACAAAAATAATAAACACTGCACTAATGCCAGATGACGCAAAACGGTTCCGGCTCAGCGTGGTACTGGTTTTGAGGCCAGAGCTGGTCTTACGCCGGAACCATTTGGTGACACCACGGCAGGCCACACAGCCAACACAAATAAAAAATAAAAACATAAAAGAACAGAAAACCCAAAATTATCACAACAAGAAATATTAATATTATTATTACCGCTGACATTTTAGCTTTCAGAAAATATATTAAAGTACATTAAAAAACGGCAAATTATTTTTTTATATCTTTTTTTCCGAACATGTTCCGCAATTCCGAAAAAAACTAAGATCTCAAATATTTCCGAAACTAATAATTTTCGGCCAGGGTACTATAGGTAAATTACTTTCGAGACGTTTTTGCATTTGTAGTAGTATTTGTATATTTACAGGGATCCTAAAATTTTAATTTCATTCTACAGTCAGAAAAAAAAGGTTCGTTACATTTTGAAGAAGAAAATATAATATATATTGCTCTACTATGGCTACTTAAAAGGATTGTATCGAATATCCAGTCACCCTGTATATCTGTTTTTTTTTTTTATTGTAATGTATTATATTAACGGTACCAAATATTACAATTTGTGCACTGATTAAAAAATTACCCTGTATATTTTTGTTATACAAATATAATATTGTTTACCCAAAACACTGCATAATACTATCCATTACCACGTGGAAAGAAAGCATAACTTAAATTGAATGCAAATAGGAATGAACCTTATGCGCAAGCATTAAGGAATAAAATTCGCACTTACAAATTATGAAGTAACTACATTGACATATTGAACAAGATTTACGTTACGTGGCCCATCACATCACAACACGATGTCGTGATAAAAAATATTGACTAAGAAGTTTTTATGGCTATTGCAACTTTAGCTCTAAAAAGACACATACATTCGTAAAATTATGTTAAACTGAATATACAGAATTAATAACACATGGCATTTGTACACAAAAATAAGAAATATTTTTGAATAAAATCATCTCTCGGGGAGCTATTAGCAAATGAGTGTTAACGACACGTTGTCGTGACCGGCGTCTCGCGCACGCTCTGCGATCACGACAACGTGTTGTGGGTTGCGCTGAATGGGTTAAGTTTGTTCCAGTTTAAACTAATACTATTAATAATTATAAATTAATATTTATTGTTTGTTTTGATATCGGCATCGGCTTGCAACCGTTTATTGACAGCAATTGGAACTTTTGAACTTATTTGAACTCACATCCTCCAAATGAATGTAAAAAAAAATGCGCTCTCTGATTATTTATTGTTCGGGCTCTATGCAAATTCTACAATTTACTTCAAAAATTGAGCTCTGAAAAATTATATGATTGATGATATTAAATGATATATAATTACATGAGTAAAAGTTTAATTTTATAGGAAAACCTGCTTTTGTCATAAAATCGCAAACTTTCGCTAAATTAATTATGCTATGCGCGTGCGCGTCTTAGATTATCGAGTATCAACTGCATAGTAGTAGTTTTTTATAATTTTCCTTTGCCTAATTTTAATACCTTAAAAATATATTTTTTTTCTTTTTGTTATTTTTCGCACGATAATAGTAGATTTAATTTGTAAGTACTAGCTTAGTGTATCCAACGTGTTATCTGTCGAATTTGTAAACCGACTCAGTGGGTCCCAAGATACAGGCTCAGCCTAGTTTGGCACTCACCGGATACTGTTTCTGAATTATGTAACTGTTAATATTTGTATGTTAATAAATTATTCTATTCTATTCTATTCTATTCTATCGAAATGATTATGTGATTGTTTAAGTGGCCAAACAATTGAAAGTGGCCAAACAGTTTTTGCTATGTTTACTGTCTATACTGGGTGGACGCAGGAGTGGGTAATCCGAACAATAAACATTTTTTTACGTGAACGAACCCTTTTGGTTGCACACAAACAAACATATTTAGAAGTTATCGCTTTTGGGCCCAAGGTTACGTTCAGACGATTATCGCCCTAAAGGTGGAACACCGCGAACGCAGGCGATAGTACATAATTGAAATGAAATAAACTCGTTATGACAGGGGGGAATAAAATAAACTTTTAGATGGTTCTTTGTCTATGATATTTGAGGTTTGTTCCGTCAACTTCCGTCCAAAGAGTACATACCTAATAAAGACGTTTTGATTAATTTGGCAGACAAAATGTCAAAACATACTTCTAATGATAGAAATGAAAACGAATGGTGTGGACCACTCGTTTTTAATTTGTTTATCTCTCGTGCTTCAAAAATACAGTTTCACTGTTTTTGCTCACTTTCGAGTGAAACTTTCGAGCGCTTGAAAGTCAAAAATCGCCCCCCGTCCGCCGTATCTCGCTCGCCGCTGGCTGGCGCCCCGCTCTCTCCCCGCCCCGCACCCGCCGCATGCATCCCGCTCCACGACAAGTTCGCGCGTATTTTTAATTAAATTTTCAATTTCTTAAGCGTGACATTAACATGTTTAATTTTGATGAAAACATGATTATAGTACACAAAAACCTATTAATAAACAAAAATTTCACAGTTACGATTTTTAGCTACTGAGTAATTCAATATTATTAAAACGTTAAAAATAAATGTTTAATTTTTGTCTTAAATGTCTTATAAGACGCAATATAGTTTAAATAGATACAATTATCATAGTTACCATTTTTGCTTATCTAGATATTGAGATCAGATGAAAACTGTGAAAAAAAACGTACATGCAGATTTGGTTTCAGTTTAATTTTGCTATTAAGTGATCGCATTCGAATGCACCTCAAAATTATACTAACAAGGTATTTGGTTATCTATTTTGCTTTTAGCAAAAAGTTAGGTAGTTTACAATATCTCATGATTTTTATAATATACGGTTACGACCGCGGATTTTTTAATTAATATAGCTAATTAATATTTGATACTTAACATTAATATCCGATAAAATAATAAAAACAACGGGTTTTTGAATTATGTCCAGGTTAAGCTAATTTGATGCGACTACTTGCCAAATTCATGATTCTAAGTCAACGGGAAGTACCCTATAGGTTTTGATTCCTTTGAGATTCCCTTAAATATGCGGCATTTAAACGGCCGTTTCTTTTGATTGCGTTGGCTTAGATGTTTGATTTTTTCACTGATCCAAGGTATTGCAGACCTAAGTATTTGATATTAATTTCAACTTGATACCTCCACGCGTTCTTGAGATAAAGGGTCTTGACAGACACACAGACAGACAGACGGACAACAAAGTGATCCTATAAGGGTTCCGTTTTTTATTAATTTTAGGTACGGAACCCTAAAAAGGTTTATAGCGTAAAACACACGGAGAACGCGTGCATTACAACCAATATAACAGCAAAACGCACCCGACCCGCGCTCGCGCTCTGTGTGTTTACGCTTAAGATAAAGTTTCTGTCAAAAAAATCCTTTTTCACTTCTCATGCTGTAAAAGTTCGTCTTTATGTCGTGCGTAGGCGACATAAAGTAGCTTCTTATGCTCTAGAGCATAAAGTAAAATCTTCGTCGAAGACCTAGGCAATCGGTCCAGCAGCCACACCAACCACTTTAACTTCATAGAATAATCTCTTTATTTCATTTCGTTTCGTTAGTATTCTAAGACCAAGGCAAGGATACCAACAGCCAACCAATTTTTATTTCGTCGCATTTATTATTATTTTTATCATGTTGCAATCGAAGTGAAAAGTAGAGTGTACAACTCGTCCATAAAACCCATTTAACACTCGACTTTATATCCATCCTCGCTCGCAAGCTCGCTTGGATGGATAAACGTCTCGCGTAAATTGGTGCGTTTTATGCACTTGTTGTACAATTTACTATTTAGGAACATGCTTATCCTATCAAAAACATAAAATGTACAAGAATGTGTGTCTGCTAGAAGTACCTTAGAATTTTGATGATTAAGGAACTTTGACTTGCAATAATTCCTAAACTACTGGTTCAAATTTAATGTAATTTGAAAATATCTATCTATGTATGCCCTCTTGGTCACTGAACATTTAGGCTTCTAGTTTTTTCCACAACGAAGTTACAGGGGGGTCGAAAATGGCCCGAATGGTTTCGGGAAAGGGATGGCACGGCCGTGCCTTTTTTTTCTTGACTTGGCGGGGGCCCCAGATCTTGCAGACTGTATAAGTACTTTTTTTTTGCACAGTCATTCCGACTGCATCATCAGAACAGCTCCATGGTACCATATTGTCTCCGATATTAGTTGCTTGCAAGATTTGACTTAAAAAACTAACTTACAAACATTGCAAGTTAAATAAAAGCTTGTAAAAATAGACATAATGAACATAAAGCCTAAAATAAAATAAAATATAGAAAAAAATATGTAGACTCTTAACCCTTACCCCCTGATAAGACGGTAGCCAATCCTGCGACACCTGAAATAAATTAAAAAAAGTTGTGATAAGAAAATAAATTAATGAAAACAAATGTAATAAAATAACTTAACCGAGTAAAAAAAATCTCGATAAAATTGGGACCCCTACTTTCAGAGCTCATAACTCTTAATTAGGCTCCGTTCACACAGACCGGCTCGGAGAGCATCCGCCCGGGCTTTTCTTTTCACACAGACCGGCTCGTATACGCTTGGAACTGGCCGGAGCGGAGCGCGGAAGAGCACGTCAAGTAGCCGGTGTCGGCTCCTCTTATTATTTCACACGAAGCGCGTTCAAGCATTCTTAATGTCAAAAGAAGTGCACATGCAAAAATAAACCTTATTACAATGACTCAAAACTCTGTTTCCAATGTGATAAAAATCTGCTCTCCTCTCCGAGCCGGTCTGTGTGAACGGACCCTTAAAGTGCTATTCCAAATTTGTATACTAAGGGCCGTATTAATAAACTCATCTCAACTGTGATCCCCGTCACAAGATGCGTCAAAAATGACAGTTTTCTACGGAATGACGTTTACTTTGACGTGTCTTGAGACGGGGATCAGAGTTGAGATGAGTTTATTAATACGGCTCTTAGTCGCGTTCGGCTGCGTTGGAAATAGTCCAGAAGGGCGAGACGAGAATTGAAATAATTGTTGGTAATATTGAGCCGTATTACTCTAATAGAGTTAACACTGCAACGAAAACCAAAGCGTCGCGATGTTCCCGCCTCGCCCCATGAAGCACCAGCGCCGTGTTAATAAACTGCTCTTGGCGAGACTTTATTAATACGGCCCTTAAATTGCTTAACGGATTTTCATCAAACCAAAAGTAAAACATCTCGAGAGGCGCGGCGCGGCGCGATGCGGCTAATTAAATTTTTTCTTTTACCAAATTATTGTTATTAAAATATAAATACGTACCAGCGGCCGCTCCGTGGGCTATGCCGGATGGGATGGTGTACACTGCAAAAAAATACACGTGTAGATATATTTGTTTATTTATATTTACTTATATCAAATGTGCGCCAGCGGATATAGGTAGCATATTAATTAGCAAGTTGGCAATACATCACTTAAAAGTGAAAAAAATATGTTTTAACAAAAAAATAAAACGAAAAACCCACTGAAGAGGGTTACCTAATTAATGACCGGCCTCCTAGGAATTGCCTATTTTGGTGCCTAACAGGTACATGAAATACAAGCCGGTGACAGCAGGTAAATATATGTTGTAATAATAAGTTTCACTTCTTTGATTTAAATAAATTCATTAAGCGCCTCACGTTAACATCTGAATAACTTAATTTACCTCTTTAGTGCCTAAAATATAATTTGACCCTGGTAGAACTTTTAGCTTTTAATATAGTACCAAATAATACATAGTACAATAAGTACCTAAGTAGGCCTCAGCAGGCCAATAATGCCTTGCCTCTTTTTACCCGACTGCGCCAAGCAAAAAGAAGGGTAATGTGGTTAAGAGTTTATGTATGTACAGTTAGCCATCAAATATATCTGTACATATCAGAGTGGTCAAAAATATCTGAACATGCACTCTTGACAATAGAGTCGTGTTCAGATATTTGTGAGCACCTTGTTTGCTGCAATATACTTATATGATGGCGACAGTACATACTTATGTACCTATGTATGACCCATTTAGCCCACAATTTTATTTCTCCGGCATGCAACAGACGTGTCCCACGCATTCCCGTTTGGATCTTAGCGGCGCTTGGGCTACGTCAACTATTTGGATTTTGGAGCGTAGTATGGTATTTCTGATGCGGACTGATACTTTGACTCCCAAAATACTACTCCATGGCTCTCTGGTAAACCCCAGGGGCAGAGTTGTGACTATTTATCAAAGACCAAGTCTGAGCTCCGTAGGTGAGGATCGGAAGAATGCACACCTCCAGAGTTTACGCTTGTGACAGTGGAAGGTTTCCCTTCATGTATTCCTTTATCGACCCTTCCTTCCATCCTTACTTTTTTTAGGGTTCTGTACCAAAATGGTTTGATTACCTATAGCAAGTGGGGTGTCATATGAAAGGGCTCAACCTGCACATTTCAAAACAATTTTTTTATAATATTCCGTGTCGTACTTTTTGAATAATAACCAAAAATGTCCAAAAAATGACTGTCCCCAAAAAGTCATAACCCTTTTTGCTTCGCCGTAGTCGGGTAAAAAGTATGTCAAAGTTTGTGGAGATTTTAATGTTGTATGTAAGAGATGCGTGGCTGCGTCCCGCGCGATTGGTCGATTAAATGAGTAAGGACGTGTTTCTCAGCACCGCTCCCCGCTCCCCGCGCTAGCGGCGAGGATGGGATCTTTACTTGAATCGTCAAATAATATTAAGTTACTAACTGCCACACTCAGAGACGTCAATTAAGTTTTAAGTTTCATTAAAGTAGCTGCTGTCACTTTCATTGCTATAGCAATAGAATAAGACGCAGCAACTTTAATGAAACTTAAAACTTAATTGACGTCTCTGAGTGCGGCAGTAAGTTATTTAAATCTTTTAACTTAGGTAGGCACTAATTTGTTTCTCGAACCCACACGGATAGATCGAAGCCAGTGGCAAGAATCATGTGAAATGCTATTGTGTATACCTACTTGACATACCGGCTTGGATATATTTCTTGTACCTATTAGGCCAATTCCAAGGGGTCTGGTGATTATTTAACTTTGTTTAGTGGGTTTGTGAAGACGGTTTTTTTAAGTATTTTTTTTAATAGTGAGCAGTCGGTAGGTACTTACCTCCCAACGCTGCAGTGCCCACTCCAGGAGCAATTTGGTTTGCTACTTGAGCAACGCCAACGGCAGCTGTAATTTTATTTTTTTTAAAAATGTAATTTTCGAGACAAGATTTGATTACCGATTGTACATATTATTGTACAGTCAGCATGGGATCCTTCTGCGGGCTTAACATGGATGCACGAGATAAATTTTGACAAGTGCTAGGGAAATTAATAGGTACATTATATTCCATATTCTAACGTAAGACTTAACGCTTAAGGTTTAAAATAAAGGTGTCTCGTCCTACTTTTATTACCTTTTATTACTAAGCGACTATAGCGATTTTCAAATTTTTATAGCGATCTTATCAAGACGGGACACTTTTATTAGGATTCCTCAAAATGAAAAAAACGGAAATCTTATAGGATCACTCCGAAACTCTGGACCGATTGAGTTGAAATTCGGTACACATATTGCGTAGTGACTGAAACACGGATGTGTGTGTAACGTAAATGAATGAATTTTAAACATGGGAGCCACTTTTGGGAGGTAAATTAGAAAATTCAAATAAAACTTTTGCAAACTATATCGTGTGACATATCAAATGAAAGGACTCGTGAGAATCTCAAATATATAGAATAGTTTAGAAGTTATATAAGAAAATAGGCGAAAATTTACCATTCCCCCTTATCTCCGAAACTACTAGGCCTAAAATTTTGAAAAAATACAGAAAATACTCGTAGTTCTTTACATATATATGGATTACAGGAAAATCTATAAAAAATACCTATATGGTATTTAGGTACCATAAACAAATTTGGCCAGACTTCAAAATAAGTTATGTTATGAATCTCAGATAATAATGTACGGAACTACGGAACCCTATCCACGCGAGTTTAAGTCCGGCTTTTATTTAAACGTTAAGCGTTAAGTCTTACGTTAGAATATGGAATAGATGTAAGTATGTATTTCCCAAGCACCTGTCAAATTTTATCTCGTGCATGCATGCTAAGCCCACTGAGACGCATAAAATTGTTGTGTCGAATGATTGTTTGGTTAAAAACCTAACACCCTCTTGTGCTGAACTAACAGGATTTACGAAACATCGATTGTTTAGATTAGTTAGGTTAGTTTTATAATAAAAATAAACCTTTCAGTTCAAAAACCCGTTCTTGACCAAACGATTCCCGACCAAACAATACATTAGGACAAACAATAAATAACAGGGGACAATCTCACACAATTTGACCTAGTCCCAAACTAGTCTCTAGCAACTATGGGTACTAGACCACGATAAACATACTTATATAGAGAAATACAAATACAATACATAGAAAACATCCATAGAGGAACAAATAATCACGCTCATCACACAAACATTTGCCCATACCGGAATTCGAACCCGGGACCGCTAGCTTCGTAGGCAGGGTCACTACTAACTAGGCTAACCGCGTCGTCAAATGATTATGCCTATGATTATAGGATAGCTATGTAACCGCATCGCTACCTGCCACTCGATATGCCTCCCCCCCCACGAAGAAGAATCCCGGTTCTACGGATCAAATCGGTCTGATAGGCCTAGGGAAGTACGTAGTGGCACTACTCTAATAGAAAATGCCGTTTGCCCCCCCCCTAACCGCTCCCACTATTATCGAACAAAAACCAACCAAGTGCGAGTCGGATTCGCACACGAAGGGCCCCGAACCGAAGGGCATTACGAATGTTCTAATTTTCAATTAAATTTGATTTTTATTACCAGCAAAAAAAAAAAAAATTTATTCAGTAAGTTGGCCACATACGGGCTCTTTTACACGTCGGTAATTTAGAGTGAATCTACCAGCGCTTCGGACAAGACCATCATTGCGGAGAAGAAGCGCCGCAAAAGACTCCAGCAAGGTTATTTCATCATAGCGGCAATAGAACCGCCCACAGCAAGACGGAGGGACGGACATAACCCTATTACTTACTAAGCCTCCCCTGTCCGTCCGTCTGTTAACGAGCTTTATCTCGTGAACCGTAATATTGCAGCTAAAAAATAAATTAAATATCAAAGGGGGCCATACAAGAGACGTGATTGTTTAAGCGTTTTTTTCTCGACCCAATCTTGAACCGTACTAACGTATGCGAATGCGACTTGTTACTTCTGGATAATGTATCATTCTAATGGTGAAATAATTATATATAAATCGTTTCAATAGTTCCAGAGTATCGATTACAAACAAACAAATCTTTCCTCTTTATCTATACATATAATAAAATCGTTAAGACCAAAAAGTCTGTACATTGAAGATTTAAAAAAAAAAACCGATCAGGGCGATTTATAATAAGTAACTGAACATATTAAAACCATTTTTAAAATTCTTGTTTGTTTGTTTGTTTGTTTGACTGAGCATCACGTAAAAAGTACTGAACGGATATTGATGAAATTTTCATAAATCTATTTAAATAACATCAGAATAACATTTAGGCTATAAAAATTTTGGAAAATGTTAGAAGAAGGGGGTAAAAAGAGGGGGTAAAGTTTGTATGAAAAAACAAATTTAGATTGTTCTAGGATCATGAAACTCAGAATAAATACTTATTAATAAAAATAAAGAAATACCTGTTTCAGTGTTTATTTTTTATCTCATCCAAAAACGCAAAAAAGAGGGTTTTATGTTTAAAATTACTGGAATTCATACAACTATAAAATGAAAACCAATGAAGTTTGACCTTCGAAACTTGCTACATATACGTAAAATAACAAATAAAAAAAACTACTTTCGGCGACTTTGGATAAACTACCCCTTAGGGGTAGAAATGGGGGGTTAAAGTTTGTATGGGAGTTTGTCCGTTTTTCAAATTAGAAACGTGGAAATTGCTATAGAGATTACTGTTAGCAAATAAAAAACACTACTTTCAGTGATTTTGGATAAACTACCCCTAAGGGGATGAAATGGGGGGTTAAAGTTTGTATAGGAGTTTGGTCGTTTTTCAAGTTAGGAACGCGGAAATTGGTATACTTATAGGCTACTGTAAACAAATGAAAAAATAACGTTCGGCGATTTTGGATAAACTACCCCTGAGAGGATGAAATGGAGGGTGGTAATTTGTATGGGAGTTTGGTCAATTTTGAAGTTAGAAACGTGGAAATTAGTATATAGGCTACTGTTAAATAACAAAAAACACAACTTCTGGTGATTTTGGAAAACAACCCCTAAGTGGGTGAAATGGGGGATGGAAATTTGTATGGGAGTTAAGTCAATTTTAAAGTAAGAAACGTGGAAATTGGTATATAGGCTACTGTTAACAAATAACTTCCAGTGATTTTGGATTAACTTCCCCTAAGGGGCTGAAATGGGGGGTTCAAATTTGTATGGGGGTTTGGTCATTCTTGAAGTTAGAAACGTGGAAACTGCTCTAGAGACTACTGTTATCAAATAAAAAACACTACTTTCGGTGATTTTGGATAAATTACCCCTAAGGGGACGAAATAGGGGGTTAAAGTTTATGATGGAGTTCGTTTTTCAAGTTAAAAACGTGAAAGTTGGTATTTAGGCTACTTAACTGTGTACAAATAAAACATACTGCTTTTGACTATTTTAGATTAACTACCCCTAAAGAGATGAAATGGGAGGTGGTAATTTGTATGAGAGTTTGGTCAATTTTGAAGTTAGAAACGTGGTAATTTGTATAAAGGCTATTCTTAACAAATAAAAAATATAACTTCTGGCGGTTTTGGAAACAACTACCCCTAAGTAGGTGATATGGGAGGTAGAAATTTGTATAGGAGTTCGGTCAATTTTCAAGTTAGATACGTGGAACTTGGTATATTCGCTACTATTAGGAAATAAAAAAAACACTTTCAGTGATTTTGGATTAACTTCCCCTAAGGGGCTGAAATGGGGGGTTAAAATTTGTATGGTGGTTCGGTCATTCTTGAAGTCAAAAACGTGGAAATTGGTATAAAAGGCACTGTTAACAAATAAAATATAAAACATTTGGTGATTTCCGAAAAACTATCCCTAAGTGGGTGAAATGGAAGGTGAAAGTTTTAATGGGAATGAAGTCATTCTTGAAGTTAACGAAATTGGTATTTAAGCTACTGCTTACAAACCAAGAGTACTTTCGGTGATTTTGGAAACACGACCCCTAAGTTTGGTTATTTTTGAAGTTAGATATATGAAAATTGGTTTCTAATCTACTAAATAAAAAATACGAGTTTTCTGATAATGGAATCCCAGGTAAATTGATGGAACCCTTCAAACATTTAAAGGACTTATACAGCGATTTTCAAACTTCTGTAAGAACATTTACTTACATTCCAAAAGCACCATTTGGTAAAGTGAAATTAATGACCAGACATGACCATCGGAACTCCTTAATAATAAGTATTTCACAACACGCTACTTTTGCCCATCATTTGTAAGGGGCTGTTTATTTATTACGTAAGACGATTTAGGGGGGAAGGGGTCTGAACAAGTCTTATTTTTTCTAACATGGGGGTAGGATGTTTTTACGTAAGATCACAAAAACAAGCAAAAATTAAAGCGTTTTTATATTTTGCTACTTTTTCTTTGCAATTTTGGTAGATACTGATCTTACGTAAGATTAAAAAGGAGGGAGGGTTCATCCATGTCTTATTTTTTCTTACGTAGGGGGAGGGGGGGTCAGAAATTGGTTAACATTGTCTTACGTAATAAATGAACAGCCCCTAATGAATGTGGTGAAATGGAAGTTTCGCCAAGTAATAGGAGAGTTCTTCAACGATTAATGTCCCTGCATATTGGATAGCCCCATTTTGTCAAGAGTGATGAAGTATTGGCAATAAGCATTAATGCCATGAATGTAGTGTATATGTGCTGCATGTAATACATAATCACATAATAATTAAACAAACACTAAAAAGCGAACAAATGTTAGGAAACATTACTATTTTTTTGGAAAGTCTGTCCCTTTATGATAAGTACTTAATGAAAATTTTATTTGTACCTACCTACTTTTTAACGAAATTACTGACACTCCGCAGACGGAGTCGCGGGCAGACAGCTAGTAATATTATATTAGTATAGATTCTGCTATTGTTAGCTCGGATTGTCCCACTTCTGGGCAAGGACTTGCTTCCCATCTTCAATAAGATTATGGATTACGAGCTTTTGCCCGCGACTCCGTCCGCGTAGTAGTCGTTTATCTATCACATTTCCCGGAATGAAAAGTGGCCTATGTGTTAATCCAGGGTATAAGCTATCTCCATTCCAAATTTCATCCAAATCCGTCCAGCCGTTGCAGCGTGAAGGAAGGAGTAATAAACTGACACAAACTTTCGCATTTATTATATTAGTGGGATTTATATTGGACTTACCCCTGTCGACGGTTAAAATTGATTCCTGAGCAGCTCCATTCAAGTCTGTAAAATATAACACCATTTATTGATTAAAGAACTTTTATTTATTAAATGTTTGAACAAGAATTTATTAAATGTTCGAACTAGAATGTATTAAATGTTTGAACAAGAATTTATTAAATGTTTGAACAAAAAATTATTAATTGTTTGAACAGGAATGTATTAAATGTTCGAACTAGAATGTATTAAATGTTTGACAAAGAATGTATTAAATGTTCGAACTAGAATGTATTAAATGTGTGAACAAGATATTGAACTAGCCGTACTTCTAACACTGCGAAACAATTGCGAAATGTTATAATTTTAAATTAATAATATGCAATTGTGAAATTGTAATATTGTTGTCCAATAAATACATAAGTAGGTACATACATCAATTCGCAATTAAATGAGAGTAATACGAGTCCAAATTCAATGGATCTTCTAAGTGCCATTGATGAGTTCCTACGACCACCTTCCGTGTTCATCATTAAGCTCGATGGTAACATATCATTATTATTGTACTAGCTTTAGCCCGCAAATTCGTCCGCGTAGAAGTTGTTTATCGTGTATCCCACGGGAACTATCAAATTTTCCGGGATGAAAACTCAAATCTCTCCATACCAAATTTCATCTAAATCGGTTTTGCAGTTTAAGCGTGAAGAGGTAACAGACAGACAGACAGAGTTACTTTCGCATTTATTGATCGAGCGAGCGAAGCGTCTCCGTTTCAGCTTGGGCAAAAATGCTTTCGTATCGTACAGTCAGCTGCAGAGAAAAGTAGCCCCCCCTGCATACAATTTACTTAGCAGAGGGGGTTACTTTTCTCTGCAGCTGACTGTACCTACTAATATATGTCCGGCTGCCCGGCTGTTCTTCTCTACGGGTCGCATTTCTCAACCGATTCTCGAGAAATTTTGTGAGCAGTTTTTCGATAATTATATGGAATTTTTTCGTCGATTACCAACTTATTTGCGGTGTTGGTGAACTGACCGCGACCTATGTCGCTGTATGGGGATAACAGTTATCCAACGGCAAAGTTAAGTTTGTCGCGAGGTCTACAGCTCTAGTAGGTACCTATTACAATACAATACAATACAATAACTCTTTATTGAACACCACATACAGCAAGAACAAGAAATACAACAAGAAAGAGAAGTGTTACATAGTGAGTCTACAGGCGGTCTTATCGCTAAATAGCGATCTCTTCCAGACAACCTTACAAAGAAGAGATTAAAAATAAACATCAAAAACTGGCAGGCGGTGCAACTAAAAATATTAATAAATGAAATCAATAACAAAATATACATAAATAAATAGTTATAAACATAAATAAACTTAAACAATAAATATATACATAAATAAATACATAAATAAATACAAAGGTACAAATGTACAAAGAGCAATACTCAGGGAAAAAGATAACAATGTCAGCCACAGCAATAAATGGAACAGAAATAGGAGAAACAAAACTAAAAAGGGAAGGAAGATAATTAAGGAAGTGATAAAAGATGTTCTTTAAGACGGAATTTAAAAATAGAAAGCGATCTCGCTTCTCTTAATTTCAAGGGCAGAGAATTCCACAACCTAACAGCCTGAAAAGTAAAAGAGTTATTGTAAAATTTAGACGAAGAAGAGGGAACAGCTAAAATAAAATTTTTTGAACAACGCACAGAATTACAATAACTAAAACGCTCCTTGAGATATCGTGGAGTTGCTGGGATGAAAAGGATGCTGTAGAGAAGATTTAGAAGGTGAAAGGACCGACGAAGACGAATTGGGAGCCACTTGAGCTGTAACCGAAAAGAAGAGACATGGTCATACTTGCGTAGCCCAAATATGAACCGAATACATACATTTTGAATACGCTCAAGCTTGTAAAGTTGCTCCTCAGAAAGATCAAGATGACATACATCCGCATAGTCCAAAATAGGGAGAAGCAATGATTGAGCGAGCGCAACCCTAGTCGCGAGAGGAAGGAAGTTGCGAAGGCGTCTAAGAGACCACACTGCAGCAAACATCTTCCTGCTGATCTCATTGACTTGAGGTATTCATGTAAAGGTACGGTCCATTATGACACCCAAATTTTTAACCTGGTGTGAAAAAGGTATACTAACACCATCAAAATGCACCGGTGGAAGGTTATCAAAATCGATTCTAGAAATAAGCTTTGGACTGCCAATGAGAATTGTTTGGGTTTTCGCTGGGTTAACTATTAAGCCGTAACTGTTACTCCATCTTAGTATGCGAGCCAAGTCATCGTTAGCAACCTTGACGACAGAATCAAGTTCACCAAGAGCGCCTTGAGAATAAATTTGTAGATCGTCGGCATAAAGGTGATATGAAGAAAGAAGACTATTTGTAACAGAGTTAATAAATATAGAAAAAAGTAGCGGAGACAGCACACCGCCCTGCGGAACGCCGGCTAACGTACTGCACCATGGAGATCGGGAAGCTTCAACCTTTATCCTCTGCCGACGACCCACTAAGTAGCTGTGAAAAAAAACTATTACCGCAGGAGATATGTTAAGAGAGCGCAAAATTCCAAGCATGACGTCATAATCTACTGTATTAAATGCATTGCTAAAGTCTAGTAACGTCAGCAACGTCAGTTTTCTGGAGTCAAAACCCATACGAATGACGTCTGAGATTTTAACGAGAGCGGTAGCCGTACTATGCCCAGGACGGAAACCGGATTGAAAGGAATTAAGGAGATTGTTCCTGGTTAAGAAGGATGATAACTGCTGGTGAACCAGACGCTCCAGCACTTTGGATAGGAAAGGGAGAATGGTTATTGGTCGGTAATCGGAAAAGGAGGAGGGATTCGATTTTTTAGGTAAAGGGATAACATCAGCATCCTTCCATAGTAAAGGAAAAACACTGGAAGAGATTGAATTGTTAAGGATGCTGGTGATAATTGGGACAAGCAGGTCAAGTAAAGGAAGGATCATTTTACGGCTAACGCTATCGACTCCAACAGCGTTAGAAGCAATGGATTTCACACTCTTCTCAACATCACTATCGGTGAATTGAACGAAGGAAAACGGAGAAATGTCAGGAGTTGGAAGTGTAGAAAGATAGTTGAGAGTTTCTTCCTTTGCGGGGCCACTGAATAAGGCAGACGATGAGAAGTGCTTATTAAGCAGATCCAGATCTAAATCAACGGTATTAGAATTTTGCTGTGATTTACCAACTCCTATTGACTTAAGAAACTATTAGTATGGATTGTATTGTCATCGATCTCGCATAAGTGCCTATGTAAAATTAGATAGGACAATTAAATGGTATAAGTAGGTTAGAATAAACTTACCGAGTCTGGACGCATAGTCGACGGCATTTCCCGCGTGGTCTACTGAACCTAGAATTAAAATATTTATTTTTCACTTCTCATGCTCTGAAAATGACTGCGTTAAGCGTCAATAAGCCAAAACATCAAAGGTTAAAGGTGAAGTGGGTACACTACATAAATACGGAATAGTAATTGGCAATAATTACTATTGGCGCGGAAAGTCAGGCAATTCCCCCATTTCCGCCGTGGCATATATAATGCTTTTTCACTTCTCATGCTCTAAAAGTTCGTCTTTATGTCGTGCGTAGGCGACATAAAGTCGCTTCTTATGCTCTAGTGCATAAAGTAAAATCTTCGTCGAAGACCTAGGCAATCGGTCCAACAGCCACACGAACAACTTTAACTTCATAGAATAAATAACCTCTTTATTTTATTTCGTTTCGTTAGTATTCTCAGACCAAGGCAAGGATACCAACAGCCAAAGTACACAATAAAGCTTCATGAAATAAACTTATAATTTTTTCACTTCTCATGCTCTTAAAATGTTACTTTAGTCTCTGCATATCGGGACTAAAGCTCCTTTTTGATCTCTAGGGATTAAAGTAATTTTTTTGAAATTTACTTTCGAAACCCCTAAACAGCCAATCACGGTGTATGAGAATGGAGGATTATTACAGAATAAGTACTTGCATAGAAACCGGAATATTAGAAAGAACAAATGACGTAGGTTTGGCCTTTTTATATTTATGGCATTCATAACGAGTTAGAAAGAGATGTCCTTATAGGTATCCTTTCGTTTTCCATCATGTTGCCAAAAGGTTTTAGACGTCAAATTTGAATGAATGAATGAAAACTTGATACTGGAATTATTGTCGACTCAGCAGCAACACTGGCGTTGACAGATCCTTGTGACAACATGATGGAAAACGAAAGAATACCTTTAAGGAGATCTCTTTCTAACTCGATATTAATGCCATGCCATAAATAGAAAAAAGGTCATAATATATACGTCTTTTGCGGTTTCTTATAGTTCGGTTTCTATGAAAGTACTTATTCTGTGGTATAGACAATTTTAGGGCCTGGAAATAACCTCAAAATGACAACTGTGCAAAAATATAAAAAAAAAAACTATTTAATTTCGTGAAACACGATTAATGATTACGAAAATGAATCAATTTAATTATACGAGTAATAAGGATGAATTTAATAATACATTTTGATTAGTTTTGTAAAAGTAGTTTTCAAGTTTGAATCTGTTGGCTAAATATGCAAGCATTTAAAGCGTCACTGTACAAAAAAAAAGAAAATTAAAAACCGCGGAACAAATTTTTTTGCTATTGTAATTTTGTATAGAACGTCGTTATTTTTCCTCGCATTCGAAGTGAAAAGTAGAGTGTTTAACTCGAGACTAAAAAGCCATAATGACACTCGAACTTCATCCACCCTCGCTTTGCTCGGGTGTATAAATATCTCGTGTCATAATGGCTTACTTTAGTCCCTTGTTGAACAATCTACTATTATTTCGTCGCATTTATTATTATTATAATTTTTATCATGTTGCTGTTTCATTTCTCGCAATCGAAGTGAAAAGTAGAGTGTAGGTACAACTCGTCCATAAAACCCATTTAACACTCGACTTTATATCCATCCTCGCTCGCAAGCTCGCTTGGATGGATAAACGTCTCGCGTAAAACGGTGCGTTTTATGCACTTGTTGTGCAATCTACTGTTCTCAAACATGTGAGGAAATGATACAAATATATTTGTAAAAGGTAGACAAATTTTCCCGTGAAGTGAAGTGCCGAGGACTTGATGTTTGTAGTTTTCGCACAACAACAATAAGTTCTACGTTTAAATTGCAATAAGTTTTTGTTTTTAATGTTTTTTTAACCATAGACAATCTTAAAGAAAATGAAAAAGAAGAAAACACACCCACTCTGCTACAAAAACGAGCAGTTGCCTTGGCTGTATGAGATTTATTTCTTGGTCCTTTCTATTCTGTATGCATTGGACAGCACTTAAAAAAAAATATCGCACCGGACAGGAATGGGTTTTCATAAGTTTATTTTACTCCTAGGAAGAAAATGAGGCCCTTCGCGTCTTCGTTTTTCAAAAGAAATGCCATCCTTTCTGAGCATGTTTGAGAAAAACAATGTTCGTTCGTCGTCGTCGTACTACACCGACCCTGGCTTAGTCTCTCTGAAACTACTTTGAACTAATGTCAAATTTCCGAATTAGCGACGAAATTTCGGAAAATTGATAATCGGAAAACTGTTTTTCAAGCCAATGTGCTTTTCATTCTTCGGAGTTATAAAAATCGAAATTATAAGTCTCAGAAATTACGAGGAGTTTTGAAAATCGAAATTATCAAGTGAAGTATTATTAATTTTCTTAAGACTTTTTGAACAGCCAGCTTGTTATAGGTACCTACTCGTGTTAGAGCGAGGGTACCTTGACTTTTGTACTGGGCTGATTTAAGTAATCTGTAATAAGTTTTTGTCAAAAATTTCATTTTTGGGACAATATGTGACGTTCTCAATATAAAGGGACCTTAAGGAGGCAGGCGGTTACGCCATTTATAGAACTGTTACCATAGTATTCGTATAGTTACAAGAATAAGAAGTGCGTAACTGCCTTCCTCCAAAAAGTCCCTTTATACCTATTGAGAACGTCACATATTTTCTTGCCTACTGTACTTTTTTGCGCAGTCGTCATCTGCTTATCAAGACAAATCCAACGAGCCCCAACAGGCAGGGTAGCCGCAGCCTACGAGAAACGTGATAAGTATTTCGGTGTTTTTATCTCGACCTAACAATCGCTGTATCTCTTTCTTCTTATTCATAATCGCACAATAACGTTCTTCTCCTTTCTTCTATTTGAATCTAATAGAAAGTGACAATGCATACTTTTACTAAAATAGGTTTGTCGTGCTTCTATGATTAAGAGAGCTTGTCTTGTACGTTGGTACCCTCCGTGTGCCGGTTTTTTAATAACCGACTGCATAATGTAACGAGTCGCTTAATTGTTTTTGAAAACATTTAAATTTATACTAACCCTTAACAGTTTGGACCGCTGTGTGAACTGAAAAAAAAAGAAAAACCAATTACTTTTTAAAAGCATTGCTATTCAAAGAGGCACCCTCTCCAGCCAGTGTCTTTGGCACAATGCCACGGAGGCCTTTTTTAGATTTTCATAATTATTTTGCATAATTATGTTAGCTCGGATTGTCGCACTTCCCATCTTTAATAAGATTATGGATTACGAGCTTTTGCCCGCGACTCCGTACGCGTAGTAGTCGTTTATGTATCACATTTCCCGGAATGAAAAGTAGCCTATGTGTTAATCCAGGGTATAAGCTATCTCCAATCCAAATTTCATCCAAATCCGTCCAGCCGTTGTAGCGTGAAAGATTAACAAACTAACACACACACAAACTTTCGCATTTATAATATTAGTAGGATTAGGGGATGACATTTTGGTGACTAATTTTAATTCTGGTGATAGGAAATATTGTTTCCAATTCTTGCAGACTGTTCCTTGTTCATGTACAGTCAAGGTTATAAATATAGATACGTTTAGAGTGCCAAAAATATGTAACCACGACCTTATTACGGCGACATAAGATCGTGGTTACATATTTTTGAGGCTTTGGACGTATCTGTGTTTACAACCTTGACTGTACTAGTTGTTGCTCGCGACTCCGTCGGATCCGAAGTCTTTATCGCTTTCTTCGGGAACTATCAAACTTTCAGGATAAAAAGTATCCTACGTGCATGTTAATCCAGGTTATGGGCTACCGGTGTCCCAGAAAATGGAACGGTTGCCAAGGGAATAGCGATAAACACCTACTTAGAGGACAAAGTCGCGGGCAAAAGCTAGAAAGACAAACAACAAGATAATAAATGTCAGGGGAGAATCTCACACACATTGACCTAGTCCCAAACTTAGACCTTAGTTTGGGACTATGCTGTTAGACAACGATAAACGATTTTTAATACAAAATACAAACGGCGCAAAATTCGTTGAAATGCTTGCGCAAGTCGCTGCGTTTTAGACCGTACATTTGGTGGTACAGTCAGCTGCAGAGAAAAGTAACCCCCCTGCTAAGTAAATTGTATGCAGGGGGGGTTACTTTTCTCTGCAGCTGACTGTACGTTGTCATAGTAAAAATAATGGGTCCATATTGGCTCACAGAAAAATGTTTAGTCCGAATGTATCGTTATTCATAATCATCACAAGATTCGGACTACAAATTATTATCTGAACTTTGGCGCCCCGAGAAATAATACTTACCAATACCACCTGGGCCGCCTGCGCCTGAGATAGGCGAGCCGCCAGCGCATGGGATAGACGAGCCGCCAGCGCCTGGGATAGGCAAGCCATGAGCGCCTGGGATAGACGAGCCGCCAGCGCCTGGGATAGGCAAGCCATGAGCGCCTGGGATAGACGAGCCGCCAGCGCCTGGGATAGGCAAGCCATGAGTGCCTGGGATAGGCAAGCCATGAGCGCCTGGGATAGACGAGCCGCCAGCGCCTGGGATAGGCAAGCCATCAGCGCCTGGGATAGGTAAGCCATGAGCGCCTGGGATAGACGAGCCGCCAGCGCCTGGGATAGGCAAGCCATGAGCGCCTGGGATTGGCAAGCTATGAGCGCCTGGGATAGACGAGCCGCCAGCGCCTGGGATAGGCAAGCCATCAGCGCCTGGGATAGACGAGCCGCCAGCGCCTGGGATAGGCAAGCCATCAGCGCCTGGGATAGACGAGCTGCCAGCACCTTGTTCAACGTTTTCTTCTACAACTTCACCATTTTCGCAGTCCGATTCTAAAGAAAAAGGCAATAAATATAATGACCACCAAAATTATCTTTGATCACCAAATTAAATTGTACCTGTAGATCAAATTTAAATTATAATATTAAATTTGATCTACAGGTACAATTTAATCTATACATATAATAAAATCGTTAAGACCAAAAAGTCTGTACATTGAAGATTAAAAAAAAAAAACCGATCAGGGCGATTTATAATAAGTAACTGAACATATTAAAACCATTTTTAAAATTCTTGTTTGTTTGTTTGTTTGTTTGTTTGTTTGTTTGTTTGTTTGTTTGTTTGACTGAGCATCACGTAAAAAGTACTGAACGGATATTGATGAAATGTTCATAAATCTATTTAAATAACATCAGAATAACATTTAGGCTATAAAAATTTTGGAAAATGTTAGAAAAAGGGGGTAAAAAGAGGGGGTAAAGTTTGTATGAAAAAACAAATTTAGATTGTTCTAGGATCATGAAACTCAGAATAAATACTTATTAATAAAAATAAAGAAATACCTGTTTCAGTGTTTATTTTTAATCTCATCCAAAAACGCAAAAAAGAGGGTTTTATGTTTAAAATTACTGGAATTCATACAACTATAAAATGAAAACCAATGAAGTTTGACCTTCGAAACTTGCTACATATACGTAAAATAACAAATAAAAAAAACTACTTTCGGCGACTTTGGATAAACTACCCCTTAGGGGTAGAAATGGGGGGTTAAAGTTTGTATGGGAGTTTGTCCGTTTTTCAAATTAGAAACGTGGAAATTGCTATAGAGATTACTGTTAGCAAATAAAAAACACTACTTTCAGTGATTTTGGATAAACTACCCCTAAGGGGATGAAATGGGGGGTTAAAGTTTGTGTAGGAGTTTGGTCGTTTTTCAAGTTAGGAACGCGGAAATTGGTATACTTATAGGCTACTGTAAACAAATGAAAAAATAACGTTCGGCGATTTTGGATAAACTACCCCTGAGAGGATGAAATGGAGGGTGGTAATTTGTATGGGAGTTAAGTCAATTTTAAAGTAAGAAACGTGGAAATTGGTATATAGGCTACTGTTAACTTAACTTCCCCTAAGGGGCTGAAATGGGGGGTTAAAATTTGTATGGGAGTTTGGTCATTCTTGAAGTTAGAAACGTGGAAACTGCTATAGAGACTACTGTTATCAAATAAAAAACACTACTTTCGGTGATTTTGGATAAATTACCCCTAAGGGGACGAAATAGGGGGTTAAAGTTTATGATGGAGTTTGGTCGTTTTTCAAGTTAAAAACGTGAAAGTTGGTATTTAGGCTACTTAACTGTGTTCAAATAAAACATACTACTTTTGACTATTTTAGATTAACTACCCCTAAAGATATGAAATGGGAGGTGGTAATTTGTATGAGAGTTTGGTCAATTTTGAAGTTAGAAACGTGGTAATTGGTATAAAGGCTATTGTTAACAAATAAAAAATATAACTTCTGGCGGTTTTGGAAACAACTACCCCTAAGTAGGTGATATGGGAGGTAGAAATTTATATAGGAGTTCGGTCAATTTTCAAGTTAGATACGTGGAACTTGGTATATTCGCTACTATTAGGAAATAAAAAAAACACTTTCAGTGATTTTGGATTAACTTCCCCTAAGGGGCTGAAATGGGGGGTTAAAATTTGTATGGGGGTTCAGCCATTCTTGAAGTTAAAAACGTGGAAATTGGTATAAAAGGCACTGTTAACAAATAAAATATAAAACATTTGGTGATTTCCGAAAAACTATCCCTAAGTGGGTGAAATGGAAGGTGAAAGTTTTAATGGGAATGAAGTCATTCTTGAAGTTAATGAAATTGGTATTTAAGCTACTGCTTACAAACCAAGAGTACTTTCGGTGATTTTGGAAACACGACCCCTAAGTTTGGTTATTTTTGAAGTTAGATATATGAAAATTGGTTTCTAATCTACTAAATATAAAATACGAGTTTTCTGATGATGGAATCCCAGGTAAATTGATGGAACCCTTCAAACATTTAAAGGACTTATACAGCGATTTTCAAACTTCTGTAAGAACATTTACTTACATTCCAAAAGCACCATTTGGCAAAGTGAAATTAATGACCAGACATGACCGTCGGAACTCCTTAATAACAAGTATTTCACAACACGCTACTTTTGCCCATCACTTGTAAGGGGCTGTTTATTTAGTACGTAAGACGATTTAGGGGGGAAGGGGTCTGAACAAGTCTTATTTTTTCTAACATGGGAGTAGGATGTTTTTATGTAAGATCACAAAAGCAAGCAAAAATTAAAGCGTTTTTATATTTTTGCTACTTTTTCTTTGCAATTTTGGTAGATACTGATCTTACGTAAGATTAAAAAGGAGGGAGGGTTCATCCATGTCTTATTTTTTCTTACGTAGGGGGAGGGGGGGTCAGAAATTGGTTTACATTGTCTTACGTAATAAATGAACAGCCCCTAATGAATGTGGTGAAATGGAAGTTTCGCCAAGTAATAGGAGAGTTCTTCAACGATTAATGTCCCTGCATATTAGATAGCCCCATTTTGTCAAGAGTGATGAAGTATTGGCAATAAGCATTAATGGCATGAATGTAGTGTATATGTGCTGCATGTAATACATAATCACATAATAATTAAACAAACACTAAAAAGCGAACAAATGTTAGGAAACATTACTATTTTTTTGGAAAGTCTGTCCCTTTATGATACGTACTTAATGAAAATTTTATTTGTACCTACCTACTTTTTAACGAAATTACTGACTCTCCGCAGACGGAGTCGCGGGCAGACAGCTAGTCTATACATATAATAAAATCGTTAATTACCAAAAAGTCTGTACATTGAAGATTTAAAAAAAAAAAACCGATCAGGGCGACTTATAATAGGTAACTGAACATATTAAAACCATTTTTAAAATTTTTGTTTGTTTGTTTGTATGTTTGTTTGTTTGTTTGACTGAGCATCACGTAAAAACTACTGAACGGATAATGATGAAATTTTCATAAATCTATTTATATAGTATCAGAATAACATTTAGGCTATAGAAATTTTGGAAAATGTTAGAAGAAGGGGATAAAAAGAGGGGGTAAAGTTTGTATGGAAAAACAAATTTAGATTGTTCTAGGGTCATGAAACTCAGAATAAATACTTAATAATAAAAATAAATTCAATTCAATTTTTTGTTAAAATGGCGTCTGTCCATGAGGACAATTCTGCCAATGTCAAAGTTTGAGATTACATGTGATCGGTTCTTGAAAATGTTATTAAAACATTTAGAGTGTTATATTCTCCGAGATCAGAGGCAAGAGTGTCGGCCGCTGCTCGCGCTGACCACTCCACCGAGCTCTTCAACACCACTGAGGCACTAAAAAACGCGACAAAATAATCGACACGTGCAGCAACCAACACTCTTGTCACATAACTCCAATAAAAATAAAGAAACACCTGTTTCAGGTTTTTTTTTAAATCTCATCCAAAAACGTAAAAAAGAGGATTTTATGTTTAAAATTACTGGAATTCATACAACTGTAAAATAAAAACCAATGAAGTTTGACCTTTGAAACTTGCTACATATACTTAAAATAATAAATAAAAAAAACTACTTTTGGCGATTTTGGATAAACTACCCCTAAGGGGTGGAAATGGGGGGTTAAAGTTTGTGTGGGAGTTTGGTCGTTTTTCAAGTTAGAATCGTGTAAATTGCTATAGAAATACTGTTATCAAATAAAAAACACTATTTACGGTGATAATGGATACATTACCCCTAAGGGGATGAAATGGGGGGTTAAAGTTTGTATGGGTCAATTTCCCAAGCAATAATTTAAGGTGGCGGAGCTGAAAACGTGGGTGAGCAAAGTTTAAATATTAAACTGCTATTTTTTTCTGAAAACTTCACGCAGTAGCCTAGTTCGGGCAATAATTAGAATTAAAATATCAATATAAATAATAATTTTTTTTTTTTTATTAAGACCTCATTTCTCATCACGGTGGGCTGTCCGCAACCCCGTTTTGATTGCAAAACATGGAATAAATTGAATACTATTTATGATTATGAAAAACGTTTACCTTAGTTTAAATACTATATAGTCAATGTACAAAAAGAAGCCCTTACTTTTTTTAAATCTATTACACATACCGTCTGGTACGAGTAAATACGTTTGTCCGGAGAAACTTTCTCATTACCACCGACAAATATTCTGTGCGTTATATCTGCTAAGATTCAATATATACGCAACCCATCTCCCGCGCACTCCTAGAGTTAGTCACACGCAAGAGTTTGGTACGAGCAGTTGTGCTGTGCGCATTTATGTCGATCAGATATAAAGGTGAGTATTTGGTTTCGGTGGGATGGGGACAAAAAAAACCTCATTCCGACGTTCGATTTATTTTTGGTGTTTTTTATTTGTTTTATTTAAGATTAATATACAACACGTACGTCATGTTTCTTCCTTCTGGTGTAACGTTAGTTTAAGAAAAGAGGACTCCGTTTTTTTTTAATAATATTTTTGTTCAGTTTTTCTCATTCCCATGTTCTCATTCCGATGTTTCCGGTGTATGAATAACCCACTGGAATGATAAGCAACACCGGAATGATACAAAAGTAGCTTCACTTGGATTATTAACTTTTTCATTCCGGTGGATAAGATCTCATTTCTGTGGGTCTTTTTCTATAATTCCAGTGGGTATTTATCACTTCGGTGGGTACATTTTATCATTTCGGTGTATATTAATCATTCCGGTGTGTCATAAAATATTCTATCTCGTATATCTCATAAACTATTCATGATATTGCGTGCCCCTTAACATTATGTCTAGAATATATTTCAATGCGTAATTTACAATGAAAAACGTTCAGAAATATACAAAACTTAAAAATTACACCGAAATGAGACGAAAATCACAAATGTTGAAATTGACCCGTATAGGAGTTTGGTAGTTTTTCAAGTTAGAATCGTGTAAATTGCTATAGGAATACTGTTATCAAATAAATAACACTACTTACGGTGATTTTGGATACACTACCCCTAAGGAGATGAAATGGGGGGTTAAAGTTTGTATAGGAGTTTGGTCGTTTTACAAGTTAGAAATGCGGAAACTGGTATACTTAGGCTACTGTTAACAAATGAAAAAAATAACGTCCGGCGATGAAATGGGATGGGATGAAATGGGGGGTGGTAATTTGTATGGGAGTTATGTCAATTTTAAAGTTAGAAACGTGGAAATTGGTATATGGGCTACTATTAACTAACAAAACAATAAATTTCTGGCGATTTTGGAAAAAACTACCCCTAAGTGGCTGAAATGGGGGGTGAAAATTTGTATGGGAATTAAGTCAATTTTAAAGTAAGAAACGTGGAAATTGGTAAAAATGCTACTGTTAACAAATAACTTTCAGTGATTTTGGATAAACTACCCCTAAGAGGATAAAATTGGGGGTTAAAGTTTATAATGGAGTTTGGTCGTTTTTCAAGTTATAAACGTGAAAATTGGTATTTAGGCTACTGTATACAAATAAAAAATACCACTTTCGACTATTTTGGATTCATCACCATCATCATCATTATCAGCCGCAAGACGTCCACTGCTGGACAAAGGCCTTTCCCAAGGTTTTCGACAACGATCAGTCCTCTGCTGCTGTCATCCAGCGGTTTCCCGCGATCTTTATCAGATCGTCGGTCCACCTTGTGGAAGGCCTGTCGACACTTCGTCTTCCGGTTCGCGGTCGTTACTCTAGAACCTTTCCGCTCCAACGGCCATCGGTTCTACGAGCAATGTGCCCCGCCCACTGCCACTTAAGGTTTGCTATTCGGTGAGCTATATCAGTTACTTGAGTTCTCCTGCGGATCTCCTCATTCCTGATTCGATCTCGCAAGGAGATTGGATTAACTTCCCCTAAAGGGATGAAATGGGAGGTGGTAATTTGTATGAGAGTTCGGTCAAATTTGAAGTTAGAAACGTGGAAACTGGTATATTCGTTACTATTAAGAAATAAAAAAAAACACTTTCAGTGATTTTGGATTAATTTCCCCTAAGGGGCTGAAATGGGGGGTTAAAATTTGTAGGGGGGTTTGATAATTCTAGAACTTAAAAACGTGGAAATTGTTGTAAAAGGCTCTGTTCGCCAATAAAAAATAAAACGTTTGGTGATTTCCGAAAAACTATCCCTAAGTGGGTGAAATGGGAGGTGAAAGTTTTAATGGGAATAAAGTCATTTTTGAAGTTAATGAAGTTGGTGTTAAAGCTACTGCTTACAAACCAAGAGTACTTTAGGTGATTTTGGAAACACAACCCCTATGGGGGTGGCAATTTGTAAAAGAGTTTTGTTATTTTTGAAGTTAGATATATGAAAATTGGTTTCTAGACTACTAAATATAAAATACGAGTATTCTGATAATGGAATTTACATTCAATTTCAATGACATTTACATTCCAAAAGCACCATTTGGTAAAGTGAAATTAATGACCAGACATGACCATCGGAACTCCTTAATAATAAGTATTTCACAACACGCTACTTTTGCCCATCATTTGTAAGGGGCTGTTTATTTATTACGTAAAATGATTTGGGGGGAGGGGGTCTGATCAATTTTTTCTTACATGGGGGTAGGATGTTCTTACGTAAGATCACAAAAGCAAGCAAAAATTAAAGCGTTTTTATATTTTTGCTACGTTTTCTTTGCAATTTTGGTAGATACTGATTTTACGTAAGATTAAAAAGGAGGGAGGGGGTTCATCCACGTCTTATTTTTTCTTACGTTGGGGAGGGGGGGTCAGAAGTTGGTTAAAATTGTCTTACGTAAGAAATTAACAGCCCCTAATGAATGTGGTGAAATGGAAGTTTCGCCAAGTACCAGGAGAGTTCTTCAACGATTAATGTCCCTGCATATTGGATAGCCCCATTTTGTCAAGAGTGATGAAGAATTGGCAATAAGCATTAATGAATGGCATGAATGTTGTGTATATGTGCTGCATGTAATACATTATCACATAATAATTAAACAAACACTTAAAAGCGAACAAATGTTAGGAAACATTACAATTTTTTTTGGAAAGTCTGTCCCTTTATGATAAGTACTTAATGAAAATTTTATTTGTACCGACCTACTTTTGAACGAAATAACTGACTCTCCGCAGACGAAGTCGCGGGCAGACAGCTAGTCTACAATAAATCTTACCGAAGTCTGTCGGTTAGGTTTAGGTAATTTTTTTTTGGTGGACATTTACTATTTTTGGTGATCAAAGGTATTATTTTGTACGTTATTTATGACTAAATCTGGTGATCCATTAAACATATGCCAAAGAAAAATAGTCACATTTATTCATGGTTTGTACTATGTTGTTTATATATCGACCCGCCCCGGCTTTGCACGGGTAGCGCTAAATTAATAAATTATAGCCTATAATCTTCCTAGATCCCTCTTTCTCTTGGTGGAAACCGTATGAAAATTGGTACAGTCGTTTCTGAGATTAGCCCGGTCAAACATAAGTTTCTGTCATTTTTGGGACAAACTTTTCTTTGTACTTTCTCTGTACTTTTTCCCCGACTGCCCGAAGGAGGGTTATGTTTTTCGAGCGTATGTATCTATGTATGTATGTCTATTTCTTTGTGTCGCTCTGCAGCCTAAACGTCTTGACGGATTTTAACATATGAGGTATCATTGGATTCATCTTAACTGTCGGAGTGACATAGGGTAAATAATATTTCAATATGGCATCCGCCAAAAAAAAATGGAGGGGAAATAAAAAAAAGTATTTTTTATTATAACAATATGGGTATTAAATGAAAGCTAATAAATAGCCCATTCCAAATATAAATACATTATAACACTTTGATGCTACCATTGAAAAATTGTTTTGGCAATATTTTTGAAAGACCTGTCCAACGACACCCCACACCATGGGGTAGACGACAATAAAAACCATCCCCACTTTACGTGTACCCTAAAAAAATATTTCAAGATTTTGTCGGCGTGACTAATATGTATATCTTTGCCAAATAACAGCTTTCTAGTACTAAGAGTCTCTGAGCTAAGCTGCGGACGGACGGACAGACGGATGGACATGGCGAAACTAGAAGGGTTTTCCTAGTTTGACTACGGAACCCTAAAAAATTCCTGACGAAATCGTGATCAGAGCTCGTAACTTTTAAAAGGCCTATCGGATTTTCATCAAACGAAGCCTCTCGATTTAGTCACCCTTCTAATAAAAAAAATCGGGCAAGTGCGAGTCGGACTCGCGCACTGAGGGTTCCGTACATATTTGGGTTTGTTCTATAATCATACCAAATTTGACGCTTGTATGTTTTACCGTTTTCTAACCGACTTCAAAAAAGCAGGTTCTCAATTCGGATCGATCGGGATCTATGAGGAATCGAGGGAAAGCCTCAAAAGTTATAGGCACACATACAGCGATTTTGGTATTACTTGTAAGACTTTAAGAAATTGCATTACTAAAGCACCTCTTGGTGAAGAGGACCTGATGATGAAGACCAGAGATGACCACCGGAACTCCTTAGTCGTAAGTGATTGACGCCAGCAATGAGATTTCTTTATTAAGAACATGAAACTACTTTTATACTCATTATAATGCATGTGGTGTAGTGCAACTGATGGTGAAGTACCGGGAGAACTCCTCAATGATTAACGGCCCTGCACCTTGGACAGCGACATTTTATTAAGGGTGATGAGAAATTGGTATTAGGCTATTGTTTCTTAATGTGATGTTTAAGTGCTTTATCAAATAATAATAATCACTAAAAAGCGAAAAAAAAATTTTACAAAAAAAAAAAAACCGTCTTCAAAAACCCACTTTTTTATAATTTTTCGTGACGTATTTTTTGTTTTATAGCCAAAAATATACAAAAAATTACCAAAAAATCTGTAAAATTCCTGACGCTAATTATGTAAAACTCATTGCACAGATAACAGATTTACGTGCAATGAAGTCTCATTTAACCTAACCGAGTTAAAAACCCCCGATATCAGCGCCTAAAAACCTTCTGAGCAATGAGCAAAACCTTTAACGGGCTCCAAGGACGTACATTTTCACTGGAGGGACTTCGTCACTAGAAAATTTCAAGAATTAAAAAATCAGATCCCCTCATCAACTAGAAAAGAGCTGATGATCTTCAAACGGCTGAACAGATTTTCATGAAACATGGCTAAGAACACTCGGGATAAAATTATCTATGACAGAAAAAAAAAACGAAAATCGGTCCATCCGTTTGGGAGCTACGATACCACAGACAGATACACAGATACACAGACAGACACGTTAAACTTATAACAACCCTCTCTTTTTGCGTCGGGGGCAGCGATGCCAGACGTACGATAATTATAATATCGTACATGTACGATAATTTCGACTCCGGTACGATGTACGATACAATTTGTATTATCGTACGCAAAAGTACGATAATTTGCAACCCTGCTCCGAAATGGGGTGAAAAGACTAATATTCAGGGCCAATCTTTCAAAAATACAAAATAATATCTACGGTGAAGTGAGAAAGTAAATTGTCACTTCGATTTTTCGTCTGGCAACACTGGTTTGGTCTTCTTCTATGCATAGATTTTAAGGTCAAATGTCAAAAATACCTCAGTTCCTATAGGCGCGAGTGAGAAATAGCCCACATTGCTATCCTACTTCTAGTTTTGGGAGCTAGCTACGCGTTCCGCGCGGCTCTGACAGTCATACGATATTTTTTTATCTGGTACGATCATTTTCGAATATTGATACGATAATTCTCTATCACTCGGGGGTTAAAAATAAAATGTAATGTTCTATCAGATTTCAAGAATGGTTCCCTAAATAAGATGATAAGGTGACCATACATCACTAAATAAGGTGACACACCCGTTGTTGCCTGTCGACTGGTATTATAGGTATAGGCAAAAGTTAATAGTTGTACATTTTTCCTGCGCAAACTAATTCTCTACTAAGACACCTTTAAAATGCTTGCGCAAGTCGCTGCGTTTTAGACTGTACATTTGGTGGTACGTTGTCATGTTAGAAATAATGGGTTCATATTGGCTCACAGAAAAATGTTTAGTCCGAATGTATCGTTATTCATAATCATCGCAAGATTCGGACTACAAATTATTATGTGAACTTTGGCGCCCCGAGAAATAATACTAACCAATACCACCTGGGCCGCCTGCGCCTGCGCCTGCGCCTTGTCCACCGTTTCCTTCTACAACTTCACCATTTTCGCAGTCCGAGTCTAAAGAAAAATAAAAATAAAATACCATAAAATCTGAAAAATTACTGACGTATAGCTAATTATGTATGAACTCGTATGTATGTAAATTCTTTATTACACAGATAACAGATTTACGTACAATGAAGTCTCATAAAATAAAATGTACAAAGGCGAGCTTATCCCTATAAGAGATCTCTTCCAGCTAACCTAGTGGACAAAACACGAGGGTTTATATAAACAGACTAATAGCAAATCTTCGAGGTAAATCGATCTGCAGATACGTCGTGCGATTTGTATGTTTGCGTTACACGTGCGTGACGTGACGTGACGTGACGTGCGCTACAAGCCTGTGGTGAGGCGTGATACTGAAAATGATGTGTTTTCAAATTGGGAATTAAATATAAGTAAAAAAATATATTTTTCTCAAACATGCTCAGAAAGGATGGCATTTCTTTTGAAAAACGAAGACGCGAAGGGCCTCATTTTCTTCCTAGGAGTAAAATAAACGTATGAAAAAACCCATTTTTGTCCGCTGAGATATTTTTTTTAAAGTGCTGTCAAATGCATACAGAATAGAAAGGACCAAGAAATAAATCTCATACAGCCAAGGCAACTGCTCGTTTTCATAGCACAGTGCGTGTGTTTTCTTCTTTTTGAATTTCTTTAAAATTGTCTATGGTTAGAAAAAAAAATTAAAAACAAAAACTTATTGAAATTTAAACGTAGAACTTACTGTTGTTGTGTAAAAGCTACAAACATCAAGTCCTCGGCACTTCACTGTATTAAATTTGAATTCAATTTCTGTCAATATTATGTCAAATTCTACAAGTGTGAAATGGTTGAATTGGATCCTTTTCCCTAAGTTACGTCCATTTGTCTACCACAAGCCCTGAAATATCAACATCTCAAATTCAACAGACAAACATAAATGTTCCTGGAAAACCCATAACAATTTCGTTTACAAATTGTCCTAATATTATTAATTTTACTTTTTACAAATATATTTGTATCATTTCCTCACATGTTTGAGAAAAGCATTATACATGCCTCGGCGGAAACGGGGGGATTGCCTGACTCGTATTTTAGCAGGCCTCGCTATTGCTCGGCCTGCTAACCACCTCGTCAGGCAATCCCTTACTTTCCGCGCCTAGGCAATAATGTACTATTACTTACCGATGGTCGGATAACCGAGGCAGAATTGGGTGCCAGCCTGTAATAAAAGAAAAAAAAAGTTTAAATCTCCAAGTCGAGCAAAGGTACAATTTTCAGGCCCATTAGTTTCAGAGATAACCCCCACACTTGTAGAATTTGACATAATATTGACAGCAATAGAATTCAAATTTAATACCGTGAAGTGCCGAGGACTTGATGTTTGTAGCTTTTACACAACAACAGTAAGTTCTAAATCGTTTACGTTCCATCGCTGGGGTTCTGCGTAGTAATTAATTAATTAGTCTAATCAGACGGCGGCGGCAACATCGAAATTACGGACCATATATATACAAATATTTCTCATTTAATAAGTAAGATACGATATAGGATAATTACCACGAGCAGGAGACAGTACAAGGCAGCCTTCATGGTGATGATGGGACGAGACAGTCGCGGCTGGCCCCGGCGGCGCCTTAAATACTCTCGGCGCCGAGCAAACCGACGTCACACAGATGTTTTCGTATAGCGAACTGGACATAGTTAATGCGAATCCCATCAAAAACATAAAATGTCAAGTCTCGCAATGCTTCCACCGTAAAAAGTTGTGAGATCTCATGTAAAGCCAACGTTGCGAGACTGGACTTTTTTGTACATTTTATGTTTTTGATGGGATCTCATTTCTTTTTGTAGGTAGTCCACCTTTATGACACATTGTTTACATCTATATGTGGCTGAGTGTACCTACCTATATCCACTAGGTACAAACTTACAAATATGATTGCAAAATTATTTGTGCAGTTCGTAAAATTATTTGTTATAGACGTATATATATGGAGATATATATATTGATATATATGTTTTATGTTTGATATATATGGAGACGTGAATTTACCAACCGCAAAGAAAACGGGGCTGAAATTTCAGGATATTTCAGTTTTGCCTTTTTTTGCTCGGTTGCACTACCGTGCCCCCAGATAATTAAAAAGTTGCAAACTAAAACCCGATTGGCGACTAGTATGACGCACTCTTACACTTTTTAGGGTTCCGTACCCAAAGGGCGCGGAACCCTATTACTAAGCCTCTGCTGTCCGTCCGTCCGTCCGCCTGTCTGTCAGCGGGCTGTATCTCATAAACCGTAATACACTGTTGAAATTTTCACAGAGTGCGTGTGTATTTTATTGCCGCTATAACAATAAATAATATAATGTTCTGTAAAAAAATATTTTTAGGACAAGCTTTTGTTGCCGACTGTACTTTTTTAGCAGTCATCATCTGCTTATCAAGATCTAACTAACGAGTCCCAAGTCAGCGGGTCTACGTCAAGTACGGCGCAGGTCCTGTTGCCACCTTCCGACTCCATCACCAGATCAGCTCTTTGACACCATGATATTGCATTGTCATCGGGTCTACATAATGTATTCCAAATTTCAGCTCAATCGGACCCCGGGAAGTGGTTCAAATCTTGCTCGCAAATTTTGAAACGGATCATTTCACCCAAATCCGTGCAGTTTCAGCGTGAAGAAGTAACAAACATACTAACGCACACACAAATCTTTACTTTTATACTAGTGGCTCTGTGAGCTGTAGACTGTTGAAAACTGTTATCCCATCGACATAGGTCGCGGTCAGTTTGCCAACACCGCAAATAAGTTTGTAATTGCAAAAACCCCCATAACTCCATCATTTAAAAAAAATATGAAAAACTGATTCGACAAAGAATTCCATATAATTCGATTCGAACCTGATCACAAAATTTCACGAGAATCGATTGAGAAATGCGACCTGTAGAGGCGAACAGCTGGACATACAAAAGATTTTTGCCGGAGCTGAAACGGAGACGCTTCGCGCTCACTGTGATGATTTGGTGAAGAAAATTAAATTAATAAATTACTAGATAGTATAAAAGCCGTGGTAGCCTAATGGTTTGACCTGCCGACTCTTGAGCAGAGGGTCGTGGGTTCGAACCCAGGCTCGCACCTCTAAGTTTTATGGAATTTATGTGCGAAATATAATTTGTAAATTTACCATGAGCTTTTCGGTGAAGGAAAACATCGTGAGGAAACCTGCACACATCTGCGAAGCAATTTGACGGTGTGTGCGAAGTTCCCAATCCGCACTGGGCCCGCGTGGGAACTATAGCCCAAACCCTCTCATTGTGAGTGGAGGCCTGTGCCCAGCAGTGGGACGTATATAGGCTGGATTATTATTTTATTTTATTATACCTATATTTTAACATATTACTAGCTGTCTGCCCGCGACTCCGTCTGCGGAGAGTCAGTAATTTCGTTAAAAAGTAGGTAGGTACAAATAAAATTTTCATTAAGTACGTATCATAAAGGGACAGACTTTCCAAAAAAATAGTAATGTTTCCTAACATTTGTTCGCTTTTTAGTGTTTGTTTAATTATTATGTGATTATGTATTACATGCAGCACATATACACTACATTCATGCCATTAATGCTTATTGCCAATACTTCATCACTCTTGACAAAATGGGGCTATCCAATATGCAGGGACATTAATCGTTGAAGAACTCTCCTATTACTTGGCGAAACTTCCATTTCACCACATTCATTAGGGGCTGTTCATTTATTACGTAAGACAATGTAAACCAATTTCTGACCCCCCCTCCCCCTACGTAAGAAAAAATAAGACATGGATGAACCCTCCCTCCTTTTTAATCTTACGTAAGATCAGTATCTACCAAAATTGCAAAGAAAAAGTAGCAAAAATATAAAAACGCTTTAATTTTTGCTTGCTTTTGTGATCTTACATAAAAACATCCTACTCCCATGTTAGAAAAAATAAGACTTGTTCAGACCCCTTCCCCCCTAAATCGTCTTACGTACTAAATAAACAGCCCCTTACAAGTGATGGGCAAAAGTAGCGTGTTGTGAAATACTTGTTATTAAGGAGTTCCGACGGTCATGTCTGGTCATTAATTTCACTTTGCCAAATGGTGCTTTTGGAATGTAAGTAAATGTTCTTACAGAAGTTTGAAAATCGCTGTATAAGTCCTTTAAATGTTTGAAGGGTTCCATCAATTTACCTGGGATTCCATTATCAGAAAACTCGTATTTTATATTTAGTAGATTAGAAACCAATTTTCATATATCTAACTTCAAAAATAACCAAACTTAGGGGTCGTGTTTCCAAAATCACCGAAAGTACTCTTGGTTTGTAAGCAGTAGCTTAAATACCAATTTCATTAACTTCAAGAATGACTTCATTCCCATTAAAACTTTCACCTTCCATTTCACCCACTTAGGGATAGTTTTTCGGAAATCACCAAATGTTTTATATTTTATTTGTTAACAGTGCCTTTTATACCAATTTCCACGTTTTTAACTTCAAGAATGGCTGAACCCCCATACAAATTTTAACCCCCCATTTCAGCCCCTTAGGGGAAGTTAATCCAAAATCACTGAAAGTGTTTTTTTTATTTCGTAATAGTAGCGAATATACCAAGTTCCACGTATCTAACTTGAAAATTGACCGAACTCCTATATAAATTTCTACCTCCCATATCACCTACTTAGGGGTAGTTGTTTCCAAAACCGCCAGAAGTTATATTTTTTATTTGTTAACAATAGCCTTTATACCAATTACCACGTTTCTAACTTCAAAATTGACCAAACTCTCATACAAATTACCACCTCCCATTTCATATCTTTAGGGGTAGTTAATCTAAAATAGTCAAAAGTAGTATGTTTTATTTGAACACAGTTAAGTAGCCTAAATACCAACTTTCACGTTTTTAACTTGAAAAACGACCAAACTCCATCATAAACTTTAACCCCCTATTTCGTCCCCTTAGGGGTAATTTATCCAAAATCACCGAAAGTAGTGTTTTTTATTTGATAACAGTAGTCTCTATAGCAGTTTCCACGTTTTTAACTTCAAGAATGACCAAACCCCCATACAAATTTTAACCCCCCATTTCAGCCCCTTAGGGGAAGTTAAGTTAACAGTAGCCTATATACCAATTTCCACGTTTCTTACTTTAAAATTGACTTAACTCCCATACAAATTACCACCCTCCATTTCATCCTCTCAGGGGTAGTTTATCCAAAATCGCCGAACGTTATTTTTTCATTTGTTTACAGTAGCCTATAAGTATACCAATTTCCGCGTTCCTAACTTGAAAAACGACCAAACTCCTATACAAACTTTAACCCCCCATTTCATCCCCTTAGGGGTAGTTTATCCAAAATCACTGAAAGTAGTGTTTTTTATTTGCTAACAGTAATCTCTATAGCAATTTCCACGTTTCTAATTTGAAAAACGGACAAACTCCCATACAAACTTTAACCCCCCATTTCTACCCCTAAGGGGTAGTTTATCCAAAATCGCCGAAAGTAGTTTTTTTTATTTGTTATTTTACGTATATGTAGCAAGTTTCGAAGGTCAAACTTCATTGGTTTTCATTTTATAGTTGTATGAATTCCAGTAATTTTAAACATAAAACCCTCTTTTTTGCGTTTTTGGATGAGATTAAAAATAAACACTGAAACAGGTATTTCTTTATTTTTATTAATAAGTATTTATTCTGAGTTTCATGATCCTAGAACAATCTAAATTTGTTTTTTCATACAAACTTTACCCCCTCTTTTTACCCCCTTTTTCTAACATTTTCCAAAATTTTTATAGCCTAAATGTTATTCTGATGTTATTTAAATAGATTTATGAACATTTCATCAATATCCGTTCAGTACTTTTTACGTGATGCTCAGTCAAACAAACAAACAAACAAACAAACAAACAAACAAACAAGAATTTTAAAAATGGTTTTAATATGTTCAGTTACTTATTATAAATCGCCCTGATCGGTTTTTTTTTTTAAATCTTCAATGTACAGACTTTTTGGTCTTAACGATTTTATTATATGTATGTATAGATTAATCTTCTAGAAGTTTTTACGAATACCTATTCATTTTATGATTATTTAAGTAGATAGATAGCCATTCTTCGTTATGCGAAATTAAATAAAAGACAACTGAATAAATAGTACAATGATTTATGATTATTTCTTGTATAACTAAGTACGTATGTACACAGAAACAGCGAAATTCAAATGTTGGTAAAAGTACTATTGATGTAATAAATAGTTAAATTATAATGTGTTTAAATACCAAAGACGACGCTGTTAGCCTAGTTGGTAGTAACCTACGAAGCTAGCACTCCTAGGTTCGAATCCCGGTATGGGCAAATATTTGTGAGATGAGCACGAGTATTTGTTCCGGAGTCTGGATGTTTTCTATATTATTATATTTAAGTACGTATTTCTCTATATAAGTATGTATATTGTTGCGTAGTACCCATAGTACAAGCCTAGAGCTTAGTTTGGGACTAGGGCAATTTGCGTGAAATTGTCCCCATATATTGTTTTCGGATGTATGTATGTATCCACGTTCCTGTGTGCCTTCCTAATTCCTGTAGGCTAAACGCCTTGACGGATTTTAAGCCTGCCCGCACATTTGGCCACTAGTGGCCGCCACTAAACGCGACCACTAGTGGCTCGGCTAAGCCACTAGACGCAGCCACCAATCGCGGCCACCGGTGGCTGAGTGTCACTATTGGCTATTGTTTATTGGAGAAGCCGGCGACTGTGGCCGAGTGTGCGCGCGAGGCGAGCCACTAAACGCGGCCACTAATAGCGAGCGCGGGCGACTACCGCAGCTTGTGGCTCAGACGCGGCCACTCGAACGCCCGGTGTGCGCCGATGCTATACAAAATGTATGAAAAAACTCGTCCGCAGCTTGTGGCGGCCACTAGTGCCTACGCTGTGGCCGCGACTAGTGGCCCAATGTGCGGGCAGGCTAAAGTGCGGAGTATTGTTGGAATCGATTGAGCCGGCGTTTGTGTGTTTGTATGTTTATTCCGCGATAACTTTTGTTGATCCGATCTATCTATATGAAATTTGGTAGGTATACGAGTTATGGGAAATAGTTATATTTTCATACAAGGGTGCAAAGTTGGAATGTGTGGAATTGAAACATGAGCTAGCGAATGGATCCTATGGTTGAACCACGAACGAAGCAAGTGGTTCGAAAATAGAATCCTGAGCGAAGCGGTGGTTCAAAAATAGAAACCTGAGCGTAGCGAGTGTTGCAACACATGAGACGTACTATAACTTTGCTGCCGTGTGTAACACAAATCTTTTCACCTCACTAAAGCGAGGAAAATACTACTTAAGAAAAACAACTGAGATTTGTGAAATCAGTTTTCATGAGTTTTCATGAGTTTTGAGTTTGCACTGTTACTGTGGTGCGTTAAGAATAATTAAAATAGATGGATCAAAATAAAATTTCTTGTATGATTTTAAGTGATTTAAGGTAAAATCATGTAATAACCCACTGTTATGGGTAAAATATAGACCAGCCTCCTAAGAGTCCTAAGAATAAAATTGTAGTGCCTTATAGGTACCTACATGAATATATCGAGTTGGTGGCAAGAATCATGGTGTCATTGCTACACTACACTACATACCTATACTTGACACTAAATAGGCAATTTTGGACTATAAGCAGTCGGGTTTTGATTTTTTAAATAAATTTATTTTAATTCGAACACGAGCAGCTATGTTATTCTGTTGACACATCGTCGTTCAGTTCTACTCAGTCGATGAAGAGCCGGTGAATTTACGTCGTCCGTCAAGGTGGGTAAATGACATTCAACTGCCTGGACATTCATTTAGTCGCTGCTTTCAAAGACGACCAGCTGTGAAACCAGCGACTGTGTCTGTGATTGTGTATGTCTTAACAAAATAACATAGCTGCTGACGAAGCCGAAAGTTGGCCATCGGAACTCGTATAAAATATTGAAATTATATTTGGAAAGTTTGAGTTTGTTTCATTTGTCTGAATTAGGATATTAGTTTCTGTGGCGAGAATCATGGTGTCATTGCTATTGTGTATACCTACCTATACCGGCTTGGATATATTTCATGCACCTATTAGGCACTAAATAGGCAATTTTTTAAACGGTTTAATTTTTTGTTTTTATTTCATACTTTTTATCTTTTATTAAAACGGTATCATCATAGTGTTATAACGTATATATATTTGGAATGGGCTATTTATTAGCTTTCATTTGATTTTCATATTGATAAAATCAAAAATAATGATTTAATCTCCCTCCATTCTTTTTATTCACGAACGCCAACTTAAAATATTATATACCAATATACCTATATTATATCCAATGATACCTCATACATACATACATACGCTCGAAAAACCTAATCCTCCTTCGCGCAGTCGGGTAAAAAAGTACATGGATATCGCACGTTTTTTGACCATAACTCAAAATTATTTTCTTACAGCAGCATGGCAGCATAATATTATATATATTATGTATGCTTTCGGACGACGTAAATTCGCCGACTATTCATCGACTGAGTAGAACTGAACGACGATGGGTGGAACGACGAGAGGCGGAGTGGTCTCTGTTTGGGACGAACTTCTAGTTGTACAGTAGGCGCTCGCCAATCCGACATGCCCAGTAATCCGGCAGTTAGCGACTCAGGGCCCTGAACCAAACTACATTACGGTAACTAGCGTTTCTGTTCGTTTCGTTTTTAAACCAATCGCGTCACTAGTAGATCACGTCATACGAAGAGTCACTTCTACCAGTGACGCGATTGGTTTAAAAACGAAACAAATAGAAACGCTAGTTAGCGTAATGCATCTTTGCTAAGGGCCCTGATGACCCGCTCTATAATCCGGCAGTTTACACGGCCCACCGCCGGATTATATAGCTGTTGCACAAGATCTCTATACTACTTATATCGGGGATCGCGTTATAAATTTAATTTATACTTCTTTCCCTTGAGTCTTTTGCGGAAATCGATGATATGTAGAATAATTTTCTATATAAAGCTTTTATTTCCCATACAAATCCAATAATCCGGCACAGGGGGAAAATTACCAGTGCCGTATTACCGAGCGTCTACGTTCTTTTAGGCGGATTCACATTGACTGTTTTATTCACGTCATTAGAGATTAATTATTACCTACTGGTTATTTGCTCAGTGGCGTCTACAGCTGAATATACTTACTTGGAGTTCAGGACACACATAGCTGTACAAATAGCGTTGAAAATACCTCATACGTGTACGAAGACGGTTTAAAGTACCTAACGCTGAATTTGAGCGACAAAGAAAGCCCGAGCTGTATGGTGAGGTGAAACAGTAGATTGTTAAACAAGGGATACCTATTATTTTACTACACAGAATGCAAATAAATTAAATTTATTTTTAACTAGCGACCCGCCCTCGATTCGCTTCGATTAAAGATCCCCCTCCCATTTCCCCCCTTAAAGTTAAAATATCCAATTTTTCTCTTCAGAAGAAAGAACCTTCTCCTGACAACAAACAGAACAAAAAAGAATTAGCGAAATCGGTCCAGCCGTTCACCCGTGACCAAGGGAAACAGGGATTCATTTTTAGGGTTCCGTACCAAAATGGTAAAAAAGGAACCCTTATGGTGAGACTTCGTTGTCTCTCTGTCAGTCACAGCAGTTTTTCTCCGCAACTACACACGCTATCAACTTAAAATTTGGCATAGTTGTATAACTTGCTTGCCCGCATCTGTTTTTAGTAAAAAAAACCGGTCAAGTGCGAGTCGGACTCGCGCACCGAGGGTTCCGCACAAACTTGTAGGCATGTAAATAGTTCGTTAATCACGGAAATACCATATAAACAAGTCCAGTATTAACTGACACGCAATCAGTATGCACTTTCGTACTTAGTGAGTGTCAGTTTATATTGGGCTTTTTTTTATGTGATGTAACTACAAATTAACGGTTTTCGGTTTTTTCCTTTACTTGTGCTACAAGACATTGCTTCTTGCCAAATTTCATGATTCTAAGTCAACGGGAAGTACCCTATAGGTTATGATTCCCTTGAGATTCCCTTCAATATGCGGCATAAACAGCCGTATCTTTTTTCACTGATCCAAGGGAATGCAGACCTTAGTAAGTATTTGATATGAATTTCAACTTGATACCTTCACGCGTCCCTGAGAAAAAGGGTCTTGACAGACACACAGACAGACAGACAGACGGACAACATAGTGATCCTATAAGGGTTCCGTTTTTTCATTTGATGTACGAAACCCTAAAAATGAAACTAATTTAAAAATAATTAAAAAGGGGTCTAGAATGGGGCGTTGAAAAATAAAAGTGATTTGATTATAGCAAATGGGGTCTCATATGAAAGGGCTCAATTTGCACATTTCAATACTATTTTTTTTATAATTTTCCGTGACGTACTTTTTGATTTATAACCAAATATGTTCAAAAAATGACAGTCCCCCTCCCATCTCCGAAGTTTAGTTTATAATTACTTGTATTTTTAGGGAAAAATAAAACAAAGTGTTCAAAATTTATAGTTTTCGAGAAATTGACAAAAAACTTTAAAGATCCGTACTAAAATGTAGGGAAGTCAAAATAGATCTTACTGCATACAATTAAAGTACTTAAAAAGGTATATTTTTGAAGTAGGGACTTAAATACGGAACCCTCGGTGCGCGACTCCGACTCGCACTTGACCGGTTTTTATATATATAGATAAAAAAAAGTTAATAAGTGTTTCTATTTAATTTTCGTTCTGTCTAGCTTTAGGGTCTTAGAAAAATAGTAATAATACACTTTTATGCATTAGTACGTAAAAAGCCGTTTCAGTTCGTCTAGACCCGCATAAACAAGAACTTTACGAGCATGAGAAGTAATAAAAATTATCATAAAGATTGTAAAATTTTAATTAATGTTTAAATGTATATTTATCGTGATATTACTAGTGAGTAAGTAAGATTCAAACGTGTTTTAAAGGAATATTACCAAAACAAACTCACAATGAAACACCTTGCGTGTTTGTTCGTGTTATGTAAGTCTTATTATAACTACAAGCTTTTATTTAACTTGTTGTTTTGTTTAGGTCGAATCTTGCAAGCTGAATTAGAACCATTTCCCGATGTCCGATTGAGCTGAACCGAACCAGATCCGGCCGTCTGTAGAGCGGTCGGACCTAATCGGCCGATATGGTCCGAAGACTGCACTGCGACGGCCGGATCTGGTTCGGAACGGACCAAATCCGTTGTCCGGCCCGGAACAAGTTCGAGCGTCTGTTACGGGTATTTTACACTGCCTGCTCAATTTGTTATTTATTTATTTCTACCCGACTGAACGAAGCCAAAGAAGGGTAATGATTTTAACAGCGTATGTATGTATGTATGTATGTATGCGACCATAAGTCGGAAAGCCCCTGACTATTGGACCGATTTTAATAAGTGGGGTGTCATATGATCCGTCGAACGTGCGATAGGCCGATAGCTAATGAACATCGTAAAGGTGCGTCATACTAGTCGGCAGTCAGGTTATATGTTGCGTCCTGATGGCGGCCCTTGAATAATGAATATACAGGATGTTCAAGTGCTCAAACAAATAAAGGTGAACTATATGTGATTACATCACGGAAAAATAATTTAAATATATATTTTTTAAATTTTGTATGGGGTTTACAATTCCCTATTTGACTGGCTGGTCAAATCAGCAACTTTTATTGAAACGTCAAAATAGTAAAATGTGACGTCACAATTTTCAGTGTTCCTTTATAAAGTTTTTGTTGAATTAAAAATCGTTTAAATTCCAAAAATAAACGATAGCTAGGTTTTTCCGTGTTATTTTGGAAAGCTTGATTTATTGGTAGTATCAAAATAATTTATTTCGACATTAGTCAAATAGCCAATTGATAAAATCACATGTAGTTTCATCCTTATTCGTTTGAGCACTTTGTCGCTGTTTTTAGGGTTCCGTACCAAAATGATACAAAAGGAACCCTTATGGTGAGACTTCGTTGTCTGTCTGTATATCACAGCAGTTTTTTTTAGCAGCTACACAAGCTATCAGCTTGAAATTTGGGTCAGTTGTATAACTTGCACCCGCATCTGTTTTAAGTAAAAAAATATGAAATTAATTTTTTTCTTGTTTTTAACTGAATTAATTAAATTTTTATTATAATTAACGAAATAATGAAACAATATAACATAACATAACATAACATGACATGACATGACATGACATGACATGACATGACATGGCATGACATGACATGACATGACATGACATGACATGGCATGACATGACATGACATGACATGACATGACATGACATGACATGACATGACATGACATGACATGACATGACATGACATGACATGATCTTAAATAATATGGGTTATTATAAAATTTATTTTATAATAACTAAAAAGGGGTCTCTAGACCCCTGTTTAGTTATTATAAAATTAATTTAATTAATTTATTTTTTATGCATGCTCCATGCATAATAAATTAAAGTAATCCTTATTATAATTAAATTGATTCATTTCCGTAATCATTAATAGTGTTTCACTAAATTAAATAGTTTTTTAAATATTTTTGCACAGTTGTCATTTTGAGGTTGAGGTTTATTTCCACGCCCTAAAGTCTTTACCACAGAATAAGTACTTTCATAGAAACTGAACTATAAAAAACAGCTAAAGACGTATATGACCTTTTTCTATTTATGGCATGGCATTCATATCGAGTTAGATAAAGATGTCCTTAATAGTACATTTCGATGCTAGTGGGGAAAGTATGTCATTACTTCACCATAATGTCACCTCTTCATAATGTCAAAAATGTTCACTGCGAAAGATCGAACTTACAACGAATTTGTTTAACAATCTTAAATTTTCAAAAAGTTGCTTATAAAATTAGTGAATCAGAGTTTGAAATTGATTTATTTTTTCGCAACTGTGTTAAAAAACGTCGTCCAAAAACGTGCGGAAATGTCATTCTTCACTCGTCCCGAGTCTTGCCACTTGCCTACGGCTCGCGGCAAGATATCTCGGTTCTCGTGAAGTATGACATGCTTTTCGCACTTGCGTCGAAATGTACTATTCTCGTCGCAGCTGTTTACATTTAACTACTCACACGTCTGTACCGGGATAATAAACGATTTTATGATCCTTTTTATATCAACTTTTTTTGTTAGATTTTAGAGTTTATTTTTTGTGTCGGGGGGTTCTTTAAATTTTTATTAAGAACATGAAGCTACTTTTATATTCATTATAATGCATGTGGTGAAGTGCAACTGATGGTGAAGTACCGGGAGAACTCCTCAATGATTAACGGCCCTGCATCTTGGACAACGACATTTTATTAAGAGTGATGAGAAATTGGTACAAGGCTATTGTTTCTTAACGTGATGTTTATGTGCTTTATCATATAATAATAATACCACTAAAATAATATCACTAAAAAGCGAAAAAAAAAATTTAACAAAAAAATAAAACTGTCTTCAAAAACCCACTGAAAAGGGTTGAATAAAGACCGGCCTCCTAGGAGTCCTAGTGGCAAGAATCATGGTGTCATTGCTATACCTACTTGACACCGGCTTGGATATATTTCATGTACCTATTAGGTACTAAATAGGCAATCTCTAGGACTCTTAGGAGGTCGGTCTTTATTCAACCCTTTTTAGTGGGTTTTTGAAGACGGTTTTATTTATTATTGAGCTTTATTCCACAAAGCTAATATTATTGCAACTGTGGGAATAAACCCAGAGGTGGACTGTATATAAATCTGCCTTGCAAAGAAGTTATGAACTGAAACACTCACCTGTGTGCTGCTGCAGGCAGGGCGAGGCTCCGGAGCTTATGGTTGAAAGATTGTTGTAACTTTTATGTTTTTCTTGATTTAAAGATGCCGCGGTCGCCGTCACGGACAGGCGTTGAAGACTATGACAGTAGACTTCCTAGCGCCACGTAGCGGCTATTAAGGACACCGCTCTTGCGGCTACGTTCTTGAATAAGCGCGGAAGGGAGCGTTCACAGTCCATAAACTAAATTACAAGGCAGACTATTGAACAGCAACTATGTTATGTTGGTCTCGCGCACTGGGGGTCTGTACACATTTGGCTGGTTTTTAGTATTTTGTTATTCTATAGGGTTTGTTCTATAATAATAATAATAATAATAATAATAATTATTATTATTATGTTTTACCGTTTTTATGATACAGCAAAAATAAAAATACGTAGAAAAAAACCGTTTCTTGTATGGGGACCCCCTCTTTTTTTTAATTTGTTGGTAAATCCGCCGTATTAACACATATTCTGAAAAAAAAATCAACCCGCTATCAGACAGACGGACGGATGGACGGACAGCGTAGGCCTATTTATAAAGTCCCGTTGGGCGCCCTTCGGGTACGGAACCGGAACTCGACGACCCATTTTGACCTCGGCAGAACGTGTTCATTTCCACAGGAAACGCGTTAGATTGAGCCAAGCGCAGGAATTCCAACTAGATGGTTGGATGGATGGTACTCAACTGCGGCTGCATCCCTGATACAGCCTACCCGTTTTTTTTTTTACCATTTTGGTACGGAACCCTAAAATAGTTATAATCTGCTTTTACTACGTGCAGCTCGCTATCTCATTTTGTGGTTACCTACGCAATGGTATTGTATTCTTTAAGTGGATAAGCCCTGTTCAAAAAGCAAAGACTATATTGTGGTCGTGTTTATCACGTGAAAAAAAATAAACGTGGACAAACATCTGTCACTTTCTGACTAGTATGAAAGTGCGAGAGGGACGGATGCTTTATCCACGCTTAAACCGGGCACCGGAGTTAATGATATGTTTTGAAAGTGTTCGCAGTTCACCGTATTGAGACTCAACATAATATGGATGGCTATAACGTGATCTATTATTATACTGACTATTTCATGCAATCGGACAAATTGAAGCTCATTACTATATGCAAGGAATATATCGTGGATATCAATCACAAGGTGCCGCTGAGTTCCCATGGAACCCCTGAGTCATGTCATTGTTTCAACTTGCGTATTACACAAGATAAAGTTATATAACCACTAACGACCCGCCGCGGCTTCGCACGGTTAGCAGAGCATATACGCACCCAAACCTTCATGATTTAGGTGCAATTATACACTTAAGGCTTCGTCATACAGCCAGCGCGTCGCGCCTGCAGCGGCGCGCGGCGCGTTCTTAGCGTGACGCAAGCGCGGCGTGGCAGTCACACTGCAGGCAGCAAAAAACGCTATGCAGCGCGGCACGGCGCGATCGCGCCATGCAGCGCTGCACGGCGTTATCACGCCAAGCCGCGAGGCACGGCGAGTTCTTAGCGCGACGCGTTTCAAAGAGTAAAGTAACTATAGAGGGAAAGAGTGGCGACGTCCGTGAAAACAGTATCCCATCAAAACATAAATGTAAAATGAGAGCCAAGTTCAATCCTATACTATTAAACGAGAAACATTTGTATAATAATATTAGGTCGGGGCAAAAGTATTTTCGTATTTTTCGTACAAAGGAAAAACAATTTTTTAAGTTATATTTTTTTATTTATTTATAATATGTACATGCCGTTTTGATCGATGACTTGTTGCCATCTTGTGTAGTGCCATGATTCCATTGCTGTAGAAATTCTGAGATTTTTTATTAAAAAAATCTGACAGGTAGTTTTGACAGTGTTATCTTCATATTAACTTTATGCTTCTTAAAGAATTCTGAAGTGACAGAAACAGGTGGAAATCCGATGGAGCATGGTCGGGGCTATACGGTGGATGCATCAACACATCCCAGCCAAGCTCTCTCAATTTTTGCTGGGTGGCTATAGATGAGTGCGGTCTGGCGTTATCATGATGAAAGACTACGCCCTTTCTGTTTATTAACTCCGGCCGGTTTTTCTCAACGGCTTCTTTTAATCTCATGAGTTGCTGGCAGTAGAGGTCAGAATCGATAGTTTTACCCGGCGGCAAAAGCTCATAGTGGACAATTCCTTTCCAATCCCACCATACACACAGCATCACTTTGTTCCGAGTTAAGCCGGGCTTTGCCACTGTCTGTGGAGCTTGTCCATGCTTCGACCACGATCTTTTTCGGACGTTCTTATCGTAAGTAATCCATTTTTCATCACCCGTAATCAACCGTTTTAGAAATGGTTCGGATTTATTTAGTTTTAACAATAAATCGCAAATTGAAACACGTTGCATTAGGCTTCTTTCAGTGAGATCGTGTGGCACCCAAATATCGAGCTTTTTCTTGTACCCAGACTTTTGTAAATGACGTAACACTGTTTTGTGATCAATATCCAGTTCTTCAGCAATGTCGTAACTACTAATATGTCGATCTTGCTCCACTTTTTCATAGATGGCATTGATTTTATCAGTAACCTCATCTTTCACACTAAAATTTCCAGACTTAAAATGCTTAAACCACAATTGTGCTACTCTTATTGATACCGCATTAGGTCCATAAACCGCACAAATTTTATTCGCGGCATTAGTCGCATTTTTGCCTTTTTAACCGACTTCAAAAAAAAAGGAGGTTCTCAGTTTGACCTGTATGTTTGTATGTATGTATGTATGTATGTATGTATGTATGTATGTATGTATGTATGTATGTATGTATGTATGTATGTATGTTTGTCCACGATTATCTCGCGTTTGGCTGAACCGATTTAGATGCGGTTTTCAGCAAAGTATTTGTTACATTCTGGAGAAGGTTTTGGTATACAAGAATAATGGATACCACGTGACGTCATCCGCATGGATCCGTTATTAAGCGATATATTAGTTCAACTCGACCGATTTTGTGTTGACGCGATATTTTAGTGATAGTTATACTCGTATCACTAAAAAGCGAAAAAAAAAATGCAATAAAAAAAGACGAAAAAAAATTTTTAATAAAAAATAGAACCGTCTTCAAAAAAAACCCACTAAACAAGACTAAATAATGACCGGCTTCCTGGGAATTGCCTATTTGATGGGTGCCTAATAGGTACATGGAATATATCGAAGTCGGTGGCAAGAATCATGTGACATTGCTATTGTGTAAACCTACTTGACACCGGCTTAGATATATTCCATGTATCTATAAGGCACCCATCAATAGGCAATACCTAGGAAGTCGGTCATTATTTAGTCTTGTTTAGTGGGTTTTTTTTTGTAATAAAACTTTAAAATGTACCGAGTTTCTTCGTCACACACGTCCATTTTGATAGGTCAAAAACAATTGAAAAATGCCGGGAACCAGTTTTTTTTTTAATTTTATTGTATTTCAGAATGTTGACTTTTAATGGTATTAAAACCAGCCAGGTACATTTAGTATAGACGAAGAGGTTTGATTACAACTTATATGGTCCAAATACGAAAATACTTTTGCCCCGACCTATTATGTATATGTACTTATATTATAAATGTACTCACGTTCTCGAAACCGAACGGCTCTGGCGATTTCGACGAAAATTGCGACATGGGGGCTTACGGAGGCGAAAATTCGATCTAGCTAGGTCTCGAATCATATCTGGGAAAATTCGATTTTCCCGTATTTTCACGCAAAAAGATTTCCCGTGCAATATGGTTCGTAATTTCGATGCTATCATCACCGTCTGAGTTAAACTGATGGTTATTAGTGCGTTGGACTCCTACGCAGAGACCCGCGGTTTTTTTTTTTGTTTTTGGGTATATCTTTTATGTTTGATCTTATGTTTTTTTTGACGTGAGTACCTACGTTTTCTTTTTAAATTAGAAGGGAATTTCGTGAATACTTATATGCAAATGCGCTGCCAGCGCCATTTGTTTCACAGATCGAATGCTAGCGGTCTTATCGGGCATCCCACTATGAAACACAACTCGCTGGAATAATGAAGCGCCACGGTATACTCGTATATACTAAGTGTTTTAAAAACTCCGATAGCGCGAGGCAGAACATTTGTGTATTTTTGTATAAAAAGTAACAAAATTTGAACAGATTTCATTAAAAATCATTGATTGTATTATCAACAATACATTTAAGTATTTGAAAATTATATTACATGAAATTTTGGGAGAAATTTCGGTGGAAAACTAAGTGCGCACGGGTATGCGCGCCATCTATCGGCAAGTAGCAGATCCACCTTTTCTGTCATGGAAAAACTATGCGCCAGCACCATCTGTAGACGTATACTGGAACTAAGTCGGTAAGTATAAAGACCTTTGCTGTCATGGAGAAACTGTACGCCAGCGCCATCTATTGGGCATGAGGGAACTAAGTCAGTAAGTATGAGACCTAACTTTGCTGTCATGTGTATTGTTCTTCCAAATAAAACTTAAACTTACGGCCGTATCAAGGATACAGTGAACTTTTGTATAGAAATCGATGAAAATTCGGTTTCGCCCCGAGCGACGCTCGGTCTCCCAGGTACTATTAAGAATATGCGTCGTCGTAGACTTCGCCGACAAAAGAATTAAGATCTATATGGGTGCCAAGTCCTGAGAGAAAATGCCAGAAATATGTATTAGTAACAAGAACATGCAACATTCTAAAATGAATTTATGTAACAATTTCTTGTTTCTTGATACTACCACAATGTTTGGTACTTAAAAGGTATAAATTCTTAAATTTTAACAGACAATTTTATTATTTACACAATTCATTTATTTCACTTGGAAGCTCAAGATTTGACTTGGCTAGTTTTTACAACCAAACCAAATTTTAGAAAAGTAACAGACAAATATAATGTAGTCTGTATGTAAAAACTAGCCAAGTAAACAACGACGCGTATTCTTAATATTGAACTTGGCTCTCATTTCACATTTATGTTTTGATGGGATATCATTTCTTTTTGTTCAAAAATTATTATTAGTATTCATCATAAATAGGTACATTGTTATTTGTAAAATTACTCTTGCTATTTTCTATGTGACGTTCTCTATGTAAAGGGACCTTATGGATGAAACTAGTTTCCGAGATACTAAGACTTTAGTGAAATCGAACAAAATTTACGTTCTTTTTTTTATTGTAAAATAATAAAGTTTAGAAACCGAAGTTTACTTTAGATTTTTATATAGAACTTCTAACGGCAACATACTTTTTTGAGCGTCAAAGTTCAATACGTTTTTTCTCTTAACACCTAGTTCAGTGTTTTGTGATTCAATATTTTTTTTTAAAATAACTACTGCACTTAGGGATATGATATTTATGTGGATCGATTGAGGATTTTATGTAGATTTTGGAACTACCATTAACTCAATACCAGCCATAAGAACATTGCATAGAGAACGTCATATATTAGGTGCATCACAAAAAAGGGAAAAAAAAAATTACAAAAAAATAAAACCGTCTTCAAAAACCCACTAAAAAGGGTTAAATAAAGATCGGCGTCCTAGGATTCCTAGGAATTGCCTATTTAGTGCCTGATAGGTACATAAAATATATCGAAGTCGGTGGCAAGAATCATGGTGTCATTGCTATTGTGTATTCCTACTTGACACCGGCTTGGATATTTTTTTTTCTTATAGCTTGGTTTGATGAAAATCCGTTAAGCTACATACCTAAGAGTTATGAGCTCTGAAAGTAGGGGTCCCAATTTTTTCGGGTTTTTTTTAACTCGGTTGGCTTGGTTACCGTCTTGGTACGCAACCCTAAAAACCGTAAAAATCCGACTAGGTTAAAGGGGAGAGAAACGTTGCTGCATTTTGTATGGAAATTTTCAGCCTTAAGGCCTGCGCAAACCGGCGGAGCGCAGAGCAAATCACCTAGGAGGATTTACTCCGCGCAGCGCACACCGACGTGAGAAAATCCCCCGCGATACCGCGAGCGTCCGCCAGCGCAGTGCCAGCGGCCGGCGCACCTGGGAGCACTTCGGCGCATACCGGGGGATGCCGCGGCACGCCACCGCCTACAGTGGCGGTATCCTCTCCCCGCGGCGTTGAAGAGCGCCGACGATACTGCGGCGGCATGCGTATGCGCCGAAGTGCGCCGGGCCTACGAAGGGAAGGTGCAGGGTGAAGGGTGTCTGTTATTCTTCTTCAGCTAAAATTGATATTAACACTAAATCCCAGTCCGTCATCACGAAACCTTCGACACGAACGACTCGTACAAAAACAAGTTTTCGACTGTTGGTCGCTAGTGAAACGGAATGTATAAGCACCGATCATGGCATGCCGTGGGATGGCAAGGGATGCCGCGGCATTGCGGAGGTGCTTGCGGTATCAAAATTCGTGTTCGCCCCCGTCGTCCGCCGAGTTGCGCCAAGCCTTCCCCTCCCGCAGCCCCGCTACCCCGGCGCACTCGGGAGGCCTCGGCGCATAGCGGGGGATGCCGCGGCATGCCGCCGCCTCCCGCTGCGGTATCCGCTAACATGCTCCTCGATGCCGCAGAGTAGAAATCCCCCGTGATGCTCCGAGGTCGGTCTCAGAGCATTCAAATTTATACCTTAATGTAATTAAAATAGAAAAGAATATACATTGATAAATTTAAAGTGATCTGCTCTGCGCTCCGCCGGTTTGCGCAGGCCATTTACAATCCACTTAAACTTGTTTATTTGCAGGTTCACATGACTGACGGTATCCGCGGTAAGATGGAGGAAGAGCATTCATTCCTGTTTCATGTAGGAACCACGCTGGGTATGACGCATCTTTAGTTTCACTGTTGTAATCTAAGGAAATCTTCTTATAACCTAACCTAACCTAACCCCCACTTTCAGAGCTCATAACTCTTATAGTAGTTTATGTGACTGCTGCATAATGAGAGGTATTAAAACACGAGTGTGTGTTTATGAAACGAGCTGACAGGCGAGTTTCATAATAGCATCACACGAGTGTTTTAATGCCTAATTAAAGATAAAAGATAAAAAAGATAAAAGATTTATTCAGTAATTTATTCAGTTCAGTTATTTATTCAGTAAGTAGGCCGCACGGGCACTTTTACACGTCAAAATCTACCAGCGCTTCCCAAGAGGAGACCACTGCTGAGAAGAAGCGCCGCAAGAAACTCAACAGTTGGTAATTTTTTTAGTAAAAATATAACAATGTCACTACTTATTTTAGCATTATATAAAACTGTAAAAATAATATTAAATATCTGCGTAGTTTTGCAGGAAAACATGTCAGAATGACTACGAGAAAATTTATATATATATATCACACAAAACAGTTTTGACATGTCTTCCTACATAAACCGTGTCCCCTAGACAAGATACAGCGTTTACATGATTTTTATGAGGTATGTACGAGTAGTAGGTAAGCATTTTTGTCCGTTAGATAGTCCTCGACCTTATAGTACGCCTTTGACATCAACGACTTTTTCAAGTAATTTTTAAGTGCTGGAAGGGGTAACTCTAAAACTACGTCGGGTAATTTATTATAAAAATGAATGCATTGACCTACAAATGATTTATATACTTTACGGACACGAAACTTTTTTATGGCAATTTTATTTTTATTCCTAGTATTTATATTATGTATATCAGAATTTTTAACGAAAGAGTCTAGGTTCTCAATAACATTCATAATATTTTCATAAATATATTGGGATGCTACTGTTAAAATATTAATTTGTTTAAAAAGTTATCTTAATGAATCACGGGAATTTAAGTTATATATAGAGCGAATGGCCCTTTTTTGTAACATAAATATAGTTTGTATGTCAGCTGCTTATGTACAGTTACATACAATATTTTATCTACATACATATTATAAGCTCTCTATGATTTATTCAGGAACCGCATGTTACGACCGGCATAACCGGCATTGATCAATTATTAGAACGTCAATAATAAAAAAATAGAACCGTCTTCAAAAAAAACCCACTAAACAAGACTAAATAATGACCGACTTCCTAGGAATTGCCTATTTGATGGGTGCCTAATAGGTACATGGAATATATCTAAGCCGGTGTCAAGTAGGTTTACACAATAGCAATGTCACATGATTCTTGCCACCGACTTCGATATATTCCATGTACCTATTAGGCACCCATCAAATAGGCAATTCCTAGGAAGTCGGTCATTATTTAGTCTTGTTTAGTGGGTTTTTTTTGAAGACGGTTCTATTTTTTATTAAAAAAATATTTTCGTTTTTTTTTATTACATTTATTTTTCGCTTTTTAGTGATACGAGTATAACTATCACTAAAAAAATCGCGTCAACACAAAATCGGTCCAGTTGAACTAATATATCGCTTAATAACGGATCCATGCGGATGACGTCACGTGGTATCCATTATTCTTGTATACCAAAACCTTCTCCAGAATGTAACAAATACTTTGCTGAAAACCGCATCTAAATCGGTTCAGCCAAACGCGAGATAATCGTGGACAAACATACATACATACATACATACAGGTCAAACTGAGAACCTCCTTTTTTTTGAAGTCGGTTAAAAATGGCGGCAACCGTAGTTTTTTTTTTAATTCAGAGACTATCTAGAGTTGGCCTCTACTATCATATCGTTCGATAACAAATTATCAAGTAACATACGAGATTTGTCAAAATTGTATGCAATTGACATTTAATTTCGAATTAAATGTCATCTCGAGTGATATTAGAATTGAGGTCAAATAAAATTGTTTTGTTTTTCAAAGATGTTCGAAATTTGAAACTCATAACTTTATCAAATCTTATATCGTTATAAGAACATTATGTTACTGCTACAGATAAGAAAATTATCATAGTAAAATTGATTGTTGTAATGCTGGTCATTGCCAACGGATTCTGAACGCATTATAGAGGACTTATGATATGTGTGTAGATAAAATGGCTTAACGGATTTTCATCAAACCGCAAGAGTGTTTTAACTCTCGATTAAGTCACCTTTCTAAAAAACGGGTCAAAAGCTCCATTCGGCATTTGCTGCTTTATGATTCAACTAACCTAACCGAGTTAAAAACCCCCGATGTCAGCGCCTAAAAACCCTCCTGAGCAATGAGCAAAACCTTTAACGGGCTCTGTCGCGACGTCTCGCGAAATGTAAACATTTGCACATAGCAACATTATATGAAGAGTGGTGTTCCCGCCATATTCTCTGATTGTCTATGGTAAGATGTCACAAGCTTAACATTCTTTGCATAGTTCATTTTCATAGTTGTGCAAGTGCTAGTGCTAACAAGTTAGAATCATCCAAACTGCTGAGCTGTTATAAAAGCTATGTATCTAGTAGCTAAGTATCTAGTGCCTAAATACCTTGAGCCTAAGTCTGGTGCCTAAGTATTTGGGTACCTTAATAATCTAAATATTTGCCGAATTACCTTACAAGCTTTATGTATAAATTATATGCCAAGTTTCCACGTGTTTTACCATGTTGCTTATGCAGTGGTGAGCGAGGTGAAATTCCGCTCTGTAATTCCCTGTGGTCTGTCTTGCAGACACAGTGGACAATGATAAGTGGGATTAAACCCAGTGTAACGTGATGCCCGTTTGTCGGGGTCAGTGGAAGCCGTGGAAGGCGAAGTGAAATTCCGCCCTGGCTCTGTGGTCTGCCTTGCAGACACAGTGGAAATGCTTCGTGTGGTTAACCCACCTAATGAGACTGGTTTTTATGTCCAGTCCTGGTTCAGTTGAGACCAGCAAGTTGTGAATCTAATGAGGCTGGTTTTTATGTCCAGTCCCTGGTCAGTATGGGACCAGCAAGTGGTAAATATAATGAGGCTGGTTTTTATGTCCGGTCCCGGGTCCAGTTTGAGACCAGCAAGTGGTGAATCTAATGAGGCTGGTTTTTATGTCCAGTCCCTGGTCAGTATGGGACCAGCAAGTGGTAAATATAATGAGGCTGGTTTTTATGTCCGGTCCCGGGTCCAGTTTGAGACCAGCAAGTGGTGAATCTAATGAGGCTGGTTTTTATGTCCAGTCCCTGGTCAGTATGGGACCAGCAAGTGGTAAATATAATGAGGCTGGTTTTTATGTCCGGTCCCGGGTCCAGTTTGAGACCAGTGAGTGGTGATGAAGTTGATAAGGCTGGTCTTTATGACCAGCCCCGGGTCCAGTTGAGACCTGTTGGAAGCCTGGCATTTAATTCCGTAACTTTATGTGTGGCTTCAACTGTGGTCAATGCGGTTGAAGTCATAGTATTTATTTTTACTACAGGTGGTGACCAATTGCAGTAATAAAAGAAAAGGATAAAGAAAGGATAAATTAATGATGTACCAGTTGGCAGTGAGGATGTCTTATAGGATATGTCTTCAGGTATGAGATCACATAATTACTATTACAATTGCCATTGATTACTTCTAAATTTCTAATGTGTCTAATGGACCAGGCAGATAAGCGGCATTAATATAATTAACAACATCCTCAAATACAACGTTACAAAGGAAATAATTGTTTGTCATCGCGCCGCCGCTGTTTACTTTATTCTATGAATATATGTAATAATAACATTTCTTCAGTAAGGACTCATTGTACGCCATTGTGTGGCGTGAGTCCAGATATTTAGTATGAACAAATATACAAACCATAAGGCGCGGCGACAAATTGGTGGAGAGATGCTGCTGGATTTGGTAGTAGTGCTGTGAAATATTTGTATCCAAAACAATGATAAAGAACATTCAATAATAATTTCTTACAAAATCAATGTGCAATTGGTAATTTTGTGACTCATAGCGACATCTAGTGCCGACTGGTAGAACTAAAATTTGGATGATATGTTTAGAAACCGATGCGATTAACAAATATCGTATTCAATATTTATATAAAGTTGAATAAAATTGAATTATTGATTATTATGTTAGCACTGTGCAATCTATGCGTAATTATGAAAACAAACGTGACTTAAATATTTACTGAAATAGAGGCCGGAAATGGCGGTCTAGGCCATACGACATATTAAATTGAATCAGAAAAATCTGTGTGCATCTCAGCGGAACTCGTGAAAATACAAGTAATTTAGTATTCTTATGATGTTTATCAGTGGATTGATCTATTATTTTTGAGTTTGTGACATTTTTCGTGCTTTATGAAGTTAGCTTCTAAGTTGCTCTTTGTAAACCGGAAGTACGGGAAAGCCCCGCAGATGGCGGATTTACTAATAAGAAATTTATGTTTATTTATCGGATGCTTACTACTTAATAAGAACATATTTACAGTTTATGCAATTATGACACTAAATTTATGGATGTGGAAATCTATTTTACGTAATAAAATAAGTTCTTGACTCGTACGCATTGACAATCCTATAGCGAACGCCGAGCGAGCAACAAACAAACATGGCCGATTCGCTCGTGCGGTGATAAGTTCGTGGCTGCTTGGAAAAAGTATTTGAGTGAAATTAAGTGGAATTACAAGCAAAAAGTGTGTGAAAGTTGTGCATAAAGAACAGGTGAGCATTATATTATATGGTTAAAGTGATACTTGCTATTTTACGACTATAAATAGTAGTTGCGCAAAATACCACGAGGCGTTGTACTTTTAGTTGAAAAGTGACTTGAGAAATAAGTAATTCATAACCAATTATTAGCAACAAACACAGCCAGTTGATACGTTTTATAAACCACTAGTGAATTACTATGGCATTACATTGAAACGGCATTGTTTCGTTGTATAAATACCGATAATTGTCTCATGCCGGTAGCGAGAGTACCTATCTAGATACGCGTAAATTACGTATTAGGATATACTTGTTATAATCTATTTGGAAAGTAATACGCTTTAATATCCTAGGAGGGCAACGACAATTATAAGAAACCGGGGATCACATTTACGTCTCGGAATTAACGTCAGTGTGACGAAGTTGTTTCGGAATATTGCAAAGACGTCACGGCAGTTTCTATACTCAGGTACGTGAGATGCTAAATTATATTAAAAATCCGTGAATTTGTAATCTTTGTTTGACAAAGGGTAAATTATACTTTGATACTTATGTTGATTGATAGGTATATACCTACTTCTTGAAACTGAAACGTAAACGCAAACCTACGTACAATTTGTGTCTACACGATATTGAGATAGATGGCGTTCATGTCGTTGACACATGAATGATCAATATTATTTTGTTTTTGAATAAGAGGAATAATTTTAAACATTAAAAACAAAATATTTAGTATCTATGTCTATCTATACATATAATAAATTTGTAAATCTGTTTATTCGAACACGCATTACGTGAGAAACGCTAAACGGATTTAGATGAAATTTGGTATGGAGATAGCTTGAGTCCCGAGAAAGGACATAGGCTGTATATAATAGCACCCGGAACGAAGCGAGTCGCTAGTATTAAATAAATTTTCATTCATTTGATATAATGTACTTTGACATAAAATATTTTACTCTAACTTTGACATAATGATAGATTATTGAGAAATCTAAAGGTATTATTTTAGAGAGGAATGAAACAAATGAAAACTCATGGTTATAATTGTTCTCAGTAAATAAATACCTATTGAGACTTGTTAAATTGTTTGATGGTTAACAAATTAAAATAAAATATTTATCATTCCTAAATAGAAATTAAATTAAATTGATTTGATAATCAAGTTAAATAAAGTTACTGTTTTATTACTTTTATATTAAGTAGAGACATGAAGCAGAAATTGAAAAAATAAAATAAGATTGTTATGGTTTATGATCAAAAATATTCATATATGTTAATGTTTACTTACCATTATGGGTATACAAGTAGAAATATAGTGAACCATGCATTGGTATGCAACATTTTCACTTTAAAAAACGAACAATAGTAACAAATGACAACTATATCATTTAAATAATTAGTTATGAAAAAATAATTAATATTCTATATTTATATTGACATAGTCATATTATTTCATGTTTTTTTTTCCGAACTATTTAACAGATTAAGAAAACAAGATGGAAGAAATATTGCTAAATAGACTGTCTACATTTGCATCAAGTATAAAAGGTTTATCTGATAAAGCTCTCAGTCTGTGCGCGTGTACTTCATGGAATGGTGATAATTTAGAACAAGCTAGAATTACAGCTTCAAAGTTACAATCCATACTCAACAGATTTAATGCTGATCTATATCAGTATTTCAATACGTCAGTCTGTCCGAATGCGGATGAAATATCAAATTTGACATCAATGCAACTGGAGGGAGAAGATGCACTAGCGGAACTTGATGCTAGATTACAAGCTAACAAAGAGGTGCGAAATACTTCAAGTTTGGATTCGAATAATATCAGAGGCAAATTACCTGAATTGAACTTACCTTCGTTCAAAGGTGATGTTTTAGAATGGCATCAATTTTGGGATCAGTTTAGCTCCAACATTGATCAACGAAACCTTCGCGATGTTGACAAGCTGCTATACCTGAAGGCTTCTCTAAAGGGAGAAGCAAAGACAGTAATAGATGGTTTGGACACAACAAATGAAAATTACAAGATTGCTGTGACAATTTTAAAGGAAAGATATGGAAAAGGAGAGCAAATAATTGATGCTCACTACTCTACACTTTACAAATTAAAAAGGGCTGAAAAGTCAGAAGATTGTAGAAAAATATTAGACGAAATTGAAAGACATCTTAGAGTTTTGCAATCATTAGGAGAAGACACGAATCATAATCATCTGCGATTCCTAATCATGGAAAAGTTTCCGGAAGACATCATATATGAGATGAAGATGAAAATAAGCACCGAGTCGATCGATGAAATGAGGAAACAGCTGAATATCATTATTTCTGCAAGAGAAGATGCAAAAAGAGCTTGTGAAATGATTGAATGTAATAAGGCTAATTTCTCAGCTGAAACATTACACATAAGTGAAGCAATACCAAGAGGAGTTTTTAATGACTTGAAATTTAATAAAACTGAAAGGACACTACACAAGTACAGTCCCGACACTTCTACAAATAAGAAAACATTAATACCAAATAAAAGACAACATGAAGTAAAGGTAGATGGAAATGAAAATTCCTATGGCAAACGAAGAAAATTAACATGTATCTTTTGTCAAGATAATCATTTTAATGATCAATGTACCAAGTTTAAAACTATGTCTGAAAGAAAATTTCAGTTGAAGAACCGATGTTACAACTGTTTTCAAGCTGGACACGAGATTAAAATATGTTATAAGAAAATGCTATGCCCACACTGCGGTACAAAGGGACTCCACAATAGAGCGCTGTGCCCAAAGGAGGTTTTTAAGAACAAAGAGCCGGATTGTTAATAAAATTCTAAAATAAAATTAATAAGCTTTCTTACAGATAGATCTTAAAGAAAAGGATAGAGATGTCACCCGATTTTATGGTTGAAAGATACTACTCAACTAGCAATTAAAGATAATATTATACATTTCAGATTTACACGTGTTCCCTTCGAAGTCATCTCAAGTCCCTTTCTATTGAATGCTACCATAAAGCATCATCTACTGAAATCTGAAAGTGAAAATGTGAAAAGGCTAGCAAATGATATATATGTGGATAAGGTGCTTACCGGCTAAGTTATTGCTTCAAGAGACATGGAAGGAAAAAACCAAATGGGATACGCCATTGTCTGAGGATATGTCTGAGAAATGGAAAACCATAGTAGAAAACTTACTCAATACTCAATCATTTATTGCTTAAAACAGGTTGATTCAATATGTTTACCATGAAATATAACTAAGTCTAATTATGAAAACTGTCAGCTTCATTGTTTCACATACTTTTTATCGAAAAAACCAGCTACATGGCCCATTGGCCCAGTCAGAGACACCTCTCTTTGGTGGGGGAGGGTCTCTCGAATGCTGATGAATCGTCAATGGAAGTAGGGTTGAATCCTGATGGAATTCACTGTAAACATAATAAAATGGCAAATTATAGCTGTTCATAAAGCAACGACAAAACCTTGTACCTACCTATAATTAACAATAAATGACTTCTGATTCTGATTCTGAAAACAAGCTCATAAGAAAATTCATCATGTTGGTGTGCTACACACCTTAAACATAGTATGACAGAATTACTGGATGGATACCTCAAGGAAGAGTGCAAGTGCAGAGAGTGATAAGTAAATGTCTACAATGTGTAAAACATGGCGGCGGACCGTATGCTTTACCTGCGACTCCTGCTTTACCAGCAGAAAGGGTGAAGTACGCGTCACCATTTACTTATGTAGGTGCAGACTATTTTGGACTAATGTTTGTAAAGTCAGAAGATGGAAAAAAGAAGAGGTGGATTTGTTTATTCACATGCCTTGTTGTACGAGCTATCCATCTTGAGATAGTACAGGATCTTACTGCTGATGAATGTCTAATGGCGTTTCGACGATTTATAGCGTCTACAGGAGCACCAACATTAGTAGTAACTGACAATGCATTACAATTTAAATTACTATCTAAAGTCATAGCCGGTGAGGGTTTATCCAAGGAGAATTTGAAATGGAAATTCATCCCTCAACTGGCTCCATGGCATGGAGGTGTATACGAACGGCTAGTGGCTGTAGTAAAACATTGTCTAAAACGTACTTTACAGAAACATTTACTCGACGATAATGAGTTACTGACTATCATGAAAGAAGTTGAAGCCATTGTCAATACAAGACCGCTCACTCACATGGGAGCTGACTTGGAACAAGTACTTAAATCTGTAGACTTTTTAACACCTGGAAAATGCCTAGCTATTCACATGTCAACGAACCAAGTTTCACCTTCAGCTACTACTACAAAACGACAACTAGTAGAAGGATGGAAACGTGGTGAAACCATTATGAGGGAATACGAGGATATGTTTATAAACCAGTACTTATTGAGTCTAAGGGAACGGTATAGACACTCACCAAAACAACCTAGAGTTAAGGCTCATGACGATCCTTATATTGGTGATATTGTACAGATTAAAAATGACTCAAAGAACAGAGAAAACTGGAAGGTTGGACAGATTGTGGAACTGATCAAGGGTACAGATGGACTATGCAGAGTAGCGAAAGTGAAGGTTGGTAATACCATATTTACAAGATCTATTGCACATCTGTATCCCTTGGAAGTGGATGAAACTGAGCCACAAAGTAATCTTAATTGTGAAGATATAAAACCTAAGACAACGCCAAGATCACATGAAATCGATGCTGAAGAAACCTCAGATACACCAGTAGTTGTAATAGAGGAAGCGACTGACTTGCAACCTGATATTGAAAAGGCTGTGGATGTAACATATAAGAACATAAACACGACGCAAACCACGGATGAGACAATTGAGAGCACAGATATAATATATGATGACACGGATATGACTCATGAAAACAATGATATGGATATTGATACAATTATGAGAGATAAGGAAACAGTTCAAGAACAATCTATAGAAGAGAAACAGCAACGAGCTGCTGCAGTCCGAGCCCTCGAGAAGATAAGGGAATGGACGAGCCACTTGATGACTACCTTGCTTTAGCTTGCGTCGGCGGGTGTGTCGCGACGTCTCGCGAAATGTAAACATTTGCACATAGCAACATTATATGAAGAGTGGTGTTCCCGCCATATTCTCTGATTGTCTATGGTAAGATGTCACAAGCTTAACATTCTTTGCATAGTTCATTTTCATAGTTGTGCAAGTGCTAGTGCTAACAAGTTAGAATCATCCAAACTGCTGAGCTGTTATAAAAGCTATGTATCTAGTAGCTAAGTATCTAGTGCCTAAATACCTTGAGCCTAAGTCTGGTGCCTAAGTATTTGGGTACCTTAATAATCTAAATATTTGCCGAATTACCTTACAAGCTTTATGTATAAATTATATGCCAAGTTTCCACGTGTTTTACCATGTTGCTTATGCAGTGGTGAGCGAGGTGAAATTCCGCTCTGTAATTCCCTGTGGTCTGTCTTGCAGACACAGTGGACAATGATAAGTGGGATTAAACCCAGTGTAACGTGATGCCCGTTTGTCGGGGTCAGTGGAAGCCGTGGAAGGCGAAGTGAAATTCCGCCCTGGCTCTGTGGTCTGCCTTGCAGACACAGTGGAAATGCTTCGTGTGGTTAACCCACCTAATGAGACTGGTTTTTATGTCCAGTCCTGGTTCAGTTGAGACCAGCAAGTTGTGAATCTAATGAGGCTGGTTTTTATGTCCAGTCCCTGGTCAGTATGGGACCAGCAAGTGGTAAATATAATGAGGCTGGTTTTTATGTCCGGTCCCGGGTCCAGTTTGAGACCAGCAAGTGGTGAATCTAATGAGGCTGGTTTTTATGTCCAGTCCCTGGTCAGTATGGGACCAGCAAGTGGTAAATATAATGAGGCTGGTTTTTATGTCCGGTCCCGGGTCCAGTTTGAGACCAGCAAGTGGTGAATCTAATGAGGCTGGTTTTTATGTCCAGTCCCTGGTCAGTATGGGACCAGCAAGTGGTAAATATAATGAGGCTGGTTTTTATGTCCGGTCCCGGGTCCAGTTTGAGACCAGTGAGTGGTGATGAAGTTGATAAGGCTGGTCTTTATGACCAGCCCCGGGTCCAGTTGAGACCTGTTGGAAGCCTGGCATTTAATTCCGTAACTTTATGTGTGGCTTCAACTGTGGTCAATGCGGTTGAAGTCATAGTATTTATTTTTACTACAGGTGGTGACCAATTGCAGTAATAAAAGAAAAGGATAAAGAAAGGATAAATTAATGATGTACCAGTTGGCAGTGAGGATGTCTTATAGGATATGTCTTCAGGTATGAGATCACATAATTACTATTACAATTGCCATTGATTACTTCTAAATTTCTAATGTGTCTAATGGACCAGGCAGATAAGCGGCATTAATATAATTAACAACATCCTCAAATACAACGTTACAAAGGAAATAATTGTTTGTCATCGCGCCGCCGCTGTTTACTTTATTCTATGAATATATGTAATAATAACATTTCTTCAGTAAGGACTCATTGTACGCCATTGTGTGGCGTGAGTCCAGATATTTAGTATGAACAAATATACAAACCATAAGGCGCGGCGACAGGCTCCAAGCACGTACATTTTCACTGGAGGGACTTCGTCACTAGAAGATTTCCAGGAATTAAAAAATCAGATCCCCTCATCAACTAAAAAAGAGCTGATGATCTTCAAACGGCTGAACAGATTTTCATGAAACATGGCTAAGAACACTCGGGATAAAATTATCTATGACACAAAAAAAAACTAAACGAAAATCGGTTCATCCGTTTGGGAGTTACGATACCACAGACAGATACACAGATACACAGACAGACACGTTAAACTTATAACACCCCTCTCTTTTTGCGTCGGGGGTTAAAAAACCAGACAAGGGTGACTCCGACTCGCGCACGGAGGGTTCTGTACACATTTTGCCGGTTTTTAGTATTTGTTGTTTTTAGGGTTCCGTACTAAAATAATAAAAAAGGAACCCTTATGGTGAGTTTGTTGTCTGTCTGTCTGGTCTGTCTGTATGTCACAGCAGTTTTTCTCAAAATATGAAATTAATTTTATAAATAATTGAAAAGGGGTCTAGAATGGCGGGTTGATAAATGAAAGTGATTTGATTATAGCAAATGGGGTGTCATATGAAAGGGCTCAATCTGCACATTTCAAAACCATTTTTTTAATAATTTTCCGTGACGTTCTTGTTGATTTTTAACCAAAAATGTTCAAAAAATTACCGTTCCCTCCCCTTATCTCCGAAGTTTATGAACTGAAAAATCTGAAAAATTCCGAACTTATAGATAATTACTTATATTTTACGGGAAAAATAAAACGAAGTGTTCAAAATTTATAGTTATCGAGAAATTAACTAAAGACTTTACTAAAATTTAGGCAAGTCAACATTGACCTTATTACCTACAATTAAAAGGTATATTTTTGAAGTACGGACTTAAATACGAAACCCTCGGGGCGCGAGTCTGACTCGCACTTTACTGGATTTTTAGCCAAAATGGCAAATGGCCGTGTGTCACAGGCATTTGACTCAAAAACTACAAGATGTATGTATAATGATGAAATTTAGAGTATAGGTGTCTTGTATAAACCGCTACTTAATTTGGTAGTTAAATAACAAAAATCAATATTTCTAGGGGGGGGGGGGGGCACTCCATACAAGCTGAATTTTATTTTCCCGCAAACATCAACGTGTGGCACATATTCCGACAGTTCTTTTAAAAACATTTTAAGGATTTTTAGCAATTTTTTTGATTAAGTAAATGTTTTTGGAAAGTATCGCTTGCATAAATTGCATAAATTGTGTAAAAATTACAAAGGTAACACTTAAATACTTTCAACCAAAATTACAAAGGTAACACTTAAATACTTTCAACCAAAATTACAAAGGTAACACTTAAATACTTTCAACCAAAATTACAAAGGTAACACTTAAATACTTTTAACCAAAATTACAAAGGTAACACTTAAATACTTTCAACCAAAATTACAAAGGTAACACTTAAATACTTTCAACCAAAATTACAAAGGTAACACTTAAATACTTTCAACCAAAATTACAAAAGTAACACTTAAATACTTTCAACCAAAATTACAAAGGTAACACTTAAATACTTTCAACCAAAATTACAAAGGTAACACTTAAATACTTTCAACCAAAATTACAAAGGTAACACTTAAATACTTTCAACCAAAATTACAAAGGTAACACTTAAATACTTTCAACCAAAATTACAAAGGTAACACTTAAATACTTTCAACCAAAATTATTTTCAACATGATCGGATACCGTTTTTGTTATTGATATTGACGTAAGTGCCAAGTCTACTTAGTTATTATACAAATAAAGATGTCTAATATTAATACATTCACTAAATTTAATGTAGGCTTGACTATGAGATCTCACAACTTTTTACGGTGGAATAATTGCGAGACTTGACATTCTTGGACATTTTATGTTTTTGATGGGATCTCATGTCTTTTTGAAGGTAGTCCACCTTTATGACATATTGTTTACATCTATCTGTAGCTGACTGTACCTACCTGTATCCAATACCTAGTCTTACAATAACGATGACAAAGTTTCTTGTTGGTACTAACTGTTTAAAAAATGACTAACTGTTGAGTTTCTCGCGGCGCTTCTTCTCAGCAGTGCTCCTCTTGGGAAGCGCTGGTAGATTTTGAACCTTGACTTGACACCCCATTTGTCAAAATATATTAAGTATAATGGATAGTACGGGAACTACGCGGGAACAGATGAGCATACTAACAAACTAACAAACTTAGTGCTAAAATCATACCCCTCTTTTTTGCTTCGCCGTAGTCGGGTAAAAGTAATCACGGCGGCTTGCATGTGTCCCCTAAGCTAATGAAAACGTTTCAGGCGCAATACGCGAACAGTACAAACAACAATTGGAAATTTACCGCCAGAATAGAGACAAGTTTATGGTGCGACATAGGTTGGTCGTTCCAGAGCAGAAGTGGTATCGGGCCGCCGCGTATTACCTCGTGGCCATGGAAGAAATAATTAGCAAAGAAAGGTTAATAGAACAGCATATTGAGGTGCGTAGATGTTAATGGTAAATAAACAGAGTGGACACAGGTGTGGACAATGTTAAATTCTGTAAAAGGAATTTATAAGTGACAGCATTAAACAATAATAAAAATCAAACAATGCTGTTGCTAGGTCCTTATTATTAAAACATGTAAAAGGATTATGCCAGTATAAACTAACTAATACATTCAGCCTCCAACGTGAGTTCTAGCCTAGCACAGCAGTTCCTTGTACTATTTTTTAGGGTTCCGTACCCAAATGGTGCCAACGGTACCCTAATTAAGCCCTGTGGCATCGTAGTTTCTAAACGGATGGATCTATTTTCGAGGGTTGCGTGGTAAAACCCGATAAGTTGAGATAATGAACCATGCAAAATTGAAGCTTCTTAAAACGCCTTCGAAATGCAATATTCTAAAACAAATTATGTTTACTTATCGGGTTTTACCTCGCAACCCTCGTTTTGATTGTTTTAGGGTTCCGTACCAAATACTGAAAAACCGCGCAAGAGCATGTCGGACCGGGCTCTGTGTAGAGTTTCGTCGCCATTCTTCAAACACAAACAACAATCTAAAAAAACATAAATATTAGCAAATTTTCTGGTTAATTTTATCTTAGCTGAATCAGTAATCAGTAATTTATTGCAACATCATAATGCTACAAAGGGGATCCAAATATTGTTAGTCATAACATAATGTAATGTTAGTCATCATTTTTGCAAGTCATAATGCATTTTTTTCACGAAATCGTTATTTTTCCAGGATTTTTATTAAAGTAACCTAACCTAACCTAACCGGACGCGCAACTCTAGCGAAAATGACACTTTTCGAGTTCAATATTTCCTAAACGGTCCCCCAAATCTAGAAATGTACCTGTTATAACATATCCATAATATTTTTCACTTCTCATGTTCTAAAAATTCGTCTTTAGATATATAGATAGATAGATAAAAACTTTATTCATCGAACACACAGGGCTCTTAAAATAAATATACAATGAAAACAAACAAAACACACGAAAAACAGCTGAAATGAAAGTGGACAAAGAAAACAATATATTCATTTAGTTTTATAAACTTCACTTCGATCGCTTTAAGCAGTGATATAAGCCATGTGTCGCGCGATGAAAGGGCGCTGACTCAGCACAATGCTGCAGAAACTGCAGCGCTGGTGTTCTGCCAGAACCAAAACCAAAAGCGGCAAGTCTGCGGCGGTCGCATGAACCGAAAAAAGTGCCGAACTGTTTTATGCTGCATCACAAAAACACAATGAAATAAATAATAATAGTAAATAATTGAAAATAAGGATGACCAAATAATTTAATTTAAGCAGGTGTAAAAGGACGTACTTAATAGAAATCGGTAAAGAATTTACAAATTATAAAAGCGATATATTCTACAGGCGATATTCTACTGGGAAGAGAAATCAGGAAGTGATATTTTGTTTTAAAAGTAGACCTATGCCTAAGGTCACGAATGGGTGGGTGAATGTTGTTCCAGCATTTTGTAGCCTGATATCTAAAGCTAAAGCAACGGTTTTGTGTAGAGCAACTCTCAGCACGACACGACAGCTCTTTATGTCGTGCGTAGGCGACATAAAGGTTGACTGGTACTGTGCAGCGCGGCACGGCCAGGGTTGCCAGACGAGTGATAGAGAATTATCGTATCAATATTCGAAAATTTTCGTACCAGATAAAAAAATATCGTACGACTGTCACAGCCGCGCGGAACGCGTAGCTAGCTCCCAAAACTGGAAGTAGGATAGCAATGTGGGCTATTTCGCACTCGCGCCTAAGATACATAACTAATAACATAGCTTTTAAGAATTTACTAACAAATTATGGATTATTTTTATCTGAATTAAACTTTTTATTATTATTATTATAGGAACTGAGGTATTTTTGACAGTTGACCTTAAAATCTATGCCTAGAAGAAGACCAAACCAGTGTTGCCAGACGAAAAATCAAAGTGACAATTTACTTTTTCACTTCACCGTAGACATTGTTTTGTATTTTTGAATGATTGGCCCTGAATATTAGTCTTTTCACCCCATTTCGGAGCAGGGTTGCAAATTATCGTATTTTTGCGTACGATAATACAAATTGTATCGTACATCGTACCGGAGTCGAAATTATCGTACATGTACGATAATTATCGTACGTCTGGCATCGCTGGGCACGGCGTGATTTTACTGCCGTGCGCGGCGCGATCGCGCCATGCAGCGCTGCACGGCGTGTTCTTAGCGCGACGCGTTCCAAAGAGTAAAGTAACTATAGAGGGAAAGAGTGGCGACTCTATGGTCAAGTTGGCTTGTATGACAAGTGCTGTATCTAGAAAGTGCAGGTTGAACTAAAGCTATTTTCAAATGGCAACCACCACAGGTTAGAGTAAACCTTGGATCATTAGGTAAAGGTTTTGTTAAGATAACATGATAAGATAACATAAACAGTAATACCGATAATAAATATGTACTGTGTTTAAATATGAACACATTTCTTCGTAATAGAGAATGGTGGTTGCGCTACAAAGAGTTTATCACTGAGAGGGTTTTAAAGTAAACTAACCAAATTCTGCTCACTTTACGTTATAGAGACCTTGTAGTTATAAAGAGTTTACACTGCAGTAACAGTATGAGTACTTTGAACAGTGAATTCTGTAATATTGTCTAAAACACAAATTATTTAAAAAACAACGTCTATCCCGATCTGAAAACTAATATAGGTACAGAGAATGCCTGTGTGAAAGAGCAATTTTAGCTCCGACGCACCGACGAATTAAATTGTGGGGCAGATGAACGAACAAATCATGTTATGTTACATGTGGTAGGTGATGCCATCGAGTATCTGTCCGTAGACAATGTCATGGACACATCTAACGTATTGCCGCGTCCTGCCTGCGTATAGAAGAAGAGTTTTTGATATTAAACCTTTTATCTACACACATATCATAAGTCCTCTATATTGCGTTCAGAATCCGTTGGCAATGACCAGCATTACAACAATCAATTTTACTATGATATTAATTTTCTTATCTGTAGCGGTAACAAATGTTCTTATAACGATATAAAATAAAATTAAAAAAAAATAAAAAATTAATTAATTAAATTTTATTAAAATTAATAAAATTTGATAAAGTTATGAGTTTCAAATTTCGAACATCTTTGAAAAACCAAACAATTTTCTTTGACCTCAATTCTAATATCATTCCAGAGATGACATTTAATTCGAAATGAAATGTCAATTGCCTACAATTTTGACAAATCTCGTATGTTACTTGATAATTTGATATCGAACGATATGATAGTAGAGGCCGACTCTAGATTGTCTCTGAATTAAAAATAAAACTACGGTTGCCGCCATTTTTGACGTTCTAATAATTGATCAATGCCGGCTATGCCGGTCGTAACATGCGGTTCCTGAACACATCATAGAGAGCTTATAATATGTATGTAGATAAAATAGTGTATGTAACTGTACATAATTTGGCATTAAAACACTCGTGTGATGCTATTATGAAACTCGCCTGTCGGCTTGTTTCGTAAACACACACTCGTGTTTTAATGCCTCTCATTATGCACCAGTCACATAAACTACTATTATTTGATAGTATATTTTGTTATCAATAATGCCTAATGACCTACATAGTACTATAAATTATACGTCGTCTATAAATGATCGTACAAGATTTAATACTATGTACTTTTTATTATTTGTTGTCATAGTGGCAACAGAGATCCACACTCTGTGAAAAGTTCAACAGTCTATCTATTACGGTTCATGAGATACAACCTGTGGAGTGACAAAATTTAATAAAAACACGCTTTTTGTATTTTATTTTATTTTTAGATTTTTTTTTTGCTGTTATAAATAAAATAAACACTCTGTGAAAATTGCAACTGCCGGATTAAACTGCTTACAGCCGGATTTAACAAAAAAATCACGTTTCTTGTATGGGGCCCCTCTTTAATTTTTCATTTTATTTTATTTTTATTATATGTTGCTATAGCGGCAATAGACATACACATTTTGTGAAAATTTCAGCTGTCTACCTATTTCGGTTCATAGACAGTTGAAATTTTCACACACTTACTAACACAAATACCACAGAATAAGTACTTGCATAGAACCCGGACTATAAGAAACAGCAATATTTATTCTATTTATGGCATTCATAAGGTGCTTTACAATATCCGTCAATTAATCTCAGTAGATCTACGTATTAAGCTTTGTGAATCCCTTGTTCTCTCTATTATTCACGACACTGTCAAACTAATAAAGCTACTAAATGAAGAAGTCAGGGTGACTTAACTATTCGCATCCCGACTTTTTAATTTTGTAGTACTGGAGGTTGTCCAATGGCGGGCTCATCGCGGTCCATTCAAATTTGACATCTTAAAACCTTTTGGCAATTACAGTTAAAGAAGAAAAAAACCTTCTTTTTGTTTCACTTCCTCTTATGGAATATGTAACCTAAAAGTAGAGAAAGATAGCTGGTGCAAAGTTCATCTTATAGTGCGGTTTCTATGCAAGTACTTTTTATGTGACAAATACACACACACACAAACTTTCGCAGTTTGTTAAATCAGTCAACAAATAATAAATCTAATTTAGGCAATGCTGAGAGTTCCTAAAGAAAACTGGGATAAAAATGAGGCCAATGCTCCACCGGAAGGTATCTCGTTGGACAAAATCCAATTTGGAAATCAGCTACCTATAGAAAATCGTTTTGCTAGACCCACCGCAGCCCCAGGAGAGATGCCGCCACCAGGATATGGTCTTAGATCTGGAAATAATGGTGAGTACTGTAGGAAAATAAACTGCTTTTTTCTTCAATGTCATAATTTATTTTAATTAGAAGTACAAGATGAGATGTTCCCACCTCGAACGCCATGAGGCGAGTCTAAACAAAACTACCATTATGTTTTCTCGTTTTATTCTTAATTTCTTTATTTGATTTTAAAAGAATTAAGAATAAAACTGACATACGTAATACAACAAGTTCCAAAACGAACTACTTATTGTATTAAATCTCTCGCCTCTCTTGTAAAGGCATCGCCTAGCTAGAACCCTACCTATGGAGGAGTTGTATAATTTCCTGTACAGTCATGACAATATTAAGCCCTTAGCCAAGATGCCCATCGCTAACTAGCGTTTCTATTCGTTTCATTTTTAAACCAATCGCGTCACTGGTAGATCACGTGACTCTTCGTATCACGTGATCTACCAATGACGCGATTGGTTTAAAAACTAAACGAATAGAAACGCTAGTTAGCGATGGGCATCTTGGCTAAGGGCCCAGAACGGAATTTTTTTACGCGGACAAAACAACTGTACAGTGAAATTTCGATTTTCGGAAAAACCTCCAAAAGAACAAAAATCACAGTGGCTATCCTAGCTACTCATCTCGGACCTTTTAAGGGTGACCTGCTATGTTATTCTGTTAACGCATCGTCGTTCAGTTCTACTCAGTCGATGAATAGCCGGCGAATTTACGTCGTCCATCAATGTGGGTAAATGAATGTGCAGGCAGTTGAATGTAATTTACCCACCTTAATTGGTTATTAATGGTAATTGGTCCTTTTCGCACCACTCCGCTCGTCTCCGCCTCAATGGAAAGGCAGCCAAATAATTCAAGCCGCGGATAGATAAGGTCACTTTGAATGAATACTTAACACATGCATAATACGCGACAGCACAGGAGTGCGGGTCAAACAATATGAAACCATAAAACAACTGTAGTTAAGTTTCAGGTTAATTCGAGCAAGCGAGAATCGAACGGCAGATAGATAAGGTATAATCGTATAATCAGTGTACAACATTTTTCAGCCGAAGAAGTCGTGAACGAGCTGACTGAAAAAGAGCTGAAGAGACGCTACCGCGAAGAGTACTATAAACGGCACAAGAATTGATTGCCGCCGCCCGGGAAACACATAAATACAAATGTTATAAATGCGATTTTCTTTCATTTATTTAATCTAGACAATACTTGTGTCCGGACCGAGCCCAAACACGGCGGTTCTATGATGTTTCTGGAGTTCCTATGGCCACCTTCCGATGCATCATCAGCGAACTACTAGTAATACAAGTGGCTCTGTGAGCTGTACACCTCACGACAAACTTTGCCGTTGGAAAACTGTTATCCCCATACATCGACATAGGTCGCGGTCAGTTTGCCAACACCGCAAATAAATTTGTAGTCGCAAAAACCCCCATGTCTTCGCCATGTTGTCAAAAAACTGAATCAACAATAAAATTATCGAGCCTGCTCTCATTTCACGAGATTCGGTCGAGAAATGCGACGTAGAGAACAGTGGAACATACGAAAGCATTTTTGCCCAAGCTGAAACGGAGACGCTTCGCTCGCTCGATCAATTAGTATAGAAGTAAGGTTGTCAAAATATGTTTGACAAAAAATAAACCTGTCTTCAAAAACCCACTGAAAAGGGTTAAATAAAGACCGGCCGGCCTTCTACTAGTTCTATGAACTGCCTATTTAATGCCTAGTAGATACATGAAATGTATCGAACTTGGTGGCAAGAATTATGTGTTTTATTATTTTTTTTCGCTTTTTAGTGATGCACCTAATATTATTGTGTGATAAACTAAACCACATAAACATCGCATTAAGAAACAATAGCCAACCAATTTCTCATCACCCTTAACAAAATGTCGCTGTCCATGATGCGGGGCCGTTAATCATTAAGGAGTTCTCCCGGTACTTCACCATCAGTTGCACTTCACCACATGCATTATAATGAGTATAAAAGTAGATTCATCTTCTTAAAGAAATCTCATTGCTGACGTCAATCACTTACGACTAAGGAGTTCCGGTGTCATCTCTGGTCTTCATCATCAGTTTCTCTTTGAAGATGTGCTTTTTAGGATGCAAATTTTCAAGGTATTTCAGGAAATACCAAAGTCCCTATATGTGTGCCTATAACTTTTGAAGAGTTCCCTCGATTTCTTATAGATCCCATCATCAGATTCTAACGTGGTTACAATGGGACTACCTTGGAATACCTTTTCCATACCTTTTCAAACAAAAAAATAATTTTTAAAGTCAGTCCATAATTGATGGAGAAATCGGTGAACATACTTATATTAAAAAAGCCGGTCAAGTGCGAGTCGGACGCGCGCACAGAGGATTCCGCTCAAACTTGTAGGTATGTAAATAGTTCGTAAATCACGGGAATAGGTACAATATAAAACCAGTCCAGTATATACTGACACGCAATAAGTATGCACTTTCGTACTTAGTGAGTGTCAGTTTATACTGGAATTTTTTTGTGAAGTAACTACAAATTAACGGTTTTCGGATTTTTTCCTTTACTTGTGCTATAAGACATTGCTTCTTGTCAAATTTCATGATTCTAAGTCAACGGGAAGTACCCTATAGGTTTTGTTTCCGTTGAGATTCCCTTAAATATGCGGCATAAACGGCCGTATCTTTTGATAGCGTTGACTTAGATGTCTGATTTTTTCACTGATCCAAGGGATTGCAGACCTTAGTATTTGATATTAATTTCAACTTGATACCTCTACGCATTCCTGAGAAAAAGGGTCTTGACAGACACACAGACAGACAGACAGACGGACAACAAAGTGATCCTATAAGGGTTCCGTTTTTTTCATTTGAGGTACGGAACCCTAAAAATACGAACAGTGGAACATAGAACCTCCTCCTTTTTGAAGTCGGTTAAAAAGAGTCTTTTATTTAACATTGCCTTTATTTTTAGATTTCAGTTGATGAAAATCCAACTACGGGATCTCCTTGTTTCACCGAAAAACTTTTCATCGAATGTGTTTTTTTACCGAATTTCATTTCTGCTGATCTTAAGCATTAGTTACGTAAGTTAGATTCAGTTAGACTTGTGACCACCAAAAAATTATAACTCCTGCTGGAAATGTCGATGAAATAAAAATTCGGTGTACCTAGTAGGTAAAACATTCTAAAAAATGTGTGTCAGTGATACAAGGGCCCCTCAAACCCTATGCTCTCTTACTGATGGTGTTGACCATATCAATGAGGTGGTTTATCTCGATGGCCTGATTAGCAATCTGCTCATACGCGTTAATATGTTCAATCGGTTTCCAGTCGGAGTATAGTCTTCTCACAGTGTTGCGTATGTCCGTCATAACGTTAAACTTGTCGTTGACGTCTCCAAGCAAGTAGCCGATGTCGAATGACGTTGAATTGGTATAGTGGGTTCTGATCTGTTCGGCTCGAACTATCTTCAAATCGCTGTCGCGTATCATTTCATACATGAGTCGGAAGAGTTTTAGTTTCATGCTCTTCTCGTCGTCGGCGCCGGCAGCCAGTTCGGCTTCTGAAGGGGGTTCCGTCTGGTCGTCGATGGTCATCGGGGGGGCCGGATTAACTTCCTCCGGGAACTGCTGCGCCTCGATTTGGTACCGCCTGTGTTTTACTCTTCTGCTTGTTGAACTAGGGCGAAGTTTGAACGTGATGGTACTGAAAAAAGTTAATAATAGTAGATTGTACAACAAGTGCATAAAACGCACCACTTTACGCGAGACGGTTATCCATCCAAGCGAGCTTGCGAGCGAGGATGGATATAAACTCGAGTGTTAAATGGGTTTTATGGATGAGTTGTACATTCTACTTTTCACTTCGATTGCGAGGAAATGAAACAGCAACATGATAAAAAAAAGCCGGTCAAGTGCGAGTCGGACTCGCGCACCGAGGGTTCCGCACAAACTTGCAGGTAAATAGTTCGTGAATCACGGGAATACAATAGAAACAAAGTCCACGCAATAAGTATGCAGTTTCGTACTCAGTGAGTGACAGTTTATAATGGACTTTTTTTATGTGATGTAACTACAAATTAACGGTTTTCGGATTTTTTCCTTTACATGTACTACAAGACATTGCTTCTTGCCAAATTTAAGATTCTAAGTCAACGGGAAGTACCCTATAGGTTTTGATTCCCTTGAGATTCCCTTCAATATGCGGTATAAACGGCTGTGTCTTTTAATTGCGTTGACTTAGATGTTTGATTTTTTCACTGATCCAAGGGATTGCAGACCTACGTATTTGATATGAATTTCAACTTGATACCTTCACACGTTCCTGAGAAAAAGGGTCTTGACAGACACACAGACAGACAGACAGACAGACAGACAGACGGACAACAAAGTGATCCTGTAAGGGTTCCGTTTTTTTCATTTGAGGTACGGATCCCTAAAAATGCGACGAAATAAAAATTATAAGTTTATTTCATGATGCACGTGCGCGTTCGCGTTCCACTGCGTTGTATAGCTGCGTCCTCATGTGAGGATTCATACTATACAACGCAGTGGAACGCGAACGCGCACGTGCACGTCTACGCAACGCATCCGGTGTGGCCCAGGCTGAAACCGACACGCATCAATAAGTATGCACTTTCGTACTTAGTGAGTGTCAGTTTATAGGTACTGGACTTTTTTATGTGATGTAACTACAAATTAACGGTTTTCGGATTCGGGGTCTAGAATGGGGAGTTGAAAAATGAAAGTGATTTGATTATAGCAAGCGGAGTGAAGCGCCAGCGTATATATACAAAGTGTTTTAAAAACTTCGATAGCGCGAAGCAGAACATTTGTGTATTTTTGTATGAAAAAGTAACAAAATTTGAACAGATTTCATTAAAAATCATTGATTGTATTATCAACAACACATTTAGATATTTGAAAATTATATTACATTCAATTTTGGGAGAAATTTCGAAATATCGGTGGAAAAATACGTGCGCACAGGTATGCGCGCCATCTATCGGCAAGTAGGAGATCTATCTTTGCTGTCATGGAAAAAGTGTGCGCCAGCGCCATCTATTGATGCACGAGGGAACTAAGTCAGTAAGTATGAGACCTACCTTTGCTGTCATGTGTATTGTATTTCCCATTAAAACTGAAACTTACGGCCGTATCAAGGATACAGCGAACTTTTGTGTAGAAATCGATGAAAATTCGGTTTCGCCCCGAGCGACGCTCGGTCTCCCAGGTACTATATCTATATAATAGTATATATATAAAAAAAACTTTTAACAAAAAAATAAAACCGTCTTGAAAAAAAAAGTTTAAATAAAGACCGGCCTCCTAGGATTCCTAGGAATGGCCTATTTAGTGCTTAATAGTTACATGAAATATGTATATCGAAGTCGGTGGCAAGAATCAGTTGAATTGAGAAACTTCCTCCTTTTTTGAAACATGAAATATGTATATCGAAGTCGGTGGCAAGAATCAGTTGAATTGAGAACCTCCTCCTTTTTTGAAGTCGGTTAAAAAGCTTGTAAAAGACTTTTGAAATCTTCTTTTCGTATTTTAACAATTGAAGTAATCTGACACCATGTACTTACTTCGGGAACATCAGGTCGTGATTTGAGAAGTTGTGAGTGCTCTTTTGAGGGTAGTACTTTTGTATGACCTTTGCCCTTGAAGCCCAAGATAGCTCGGAGAAGATCTTCTTTACCGAGTCCGACATATCAATGCCATCTGTAGAAAAACAAGATAAAGTTATATAAACTAAAACTCGACTACGAAAAAGAATATTCTGTTCCGCTCATGCCGTTTTCATCTGACACAAAGTATTGCTAAATTTTTAATGTGAAACGTCTTTCATTCGGTCAGTATTGTCGCGCCTGTGGGGGCAACTTGGTCCCTATGACGACCCAAGCTCATTCTTACGACCCAACAATTGATTTAAGAAGGGGAGCCATCAAAAGTTTTGATGTACATTTTTAATGGGGGCGGGGGGATCATCAAATATTACCTAATGACATCGGTTTAGCTATAAGGTCATTCTTTCTTTTGTTATAAATTAAAAAAAAAAACTGTAAAGTAGTACATTCATTTGCAGTTTTCATTAAAATGGTAGCATTAAAGTGTTATAATGTAATATATATTTGGAATGGACTATTTATTAACTTTCATTTGATACCGATATTGTTATAATAAAAAATACTTTTTTTTATTCCCCCGCCATTTTTTTTTCGCGGATGCCACATTGAATTATTATATACCCTATGTCACTCTGACAGTTAAGAAAAATCCAACGATACCTCATATGTTAAAATCCGTCAAGCCGTATTTGGTATCAACCAACCAGAATACCTATATGTGTATTTAAATCGACCAATCAGGAAACAGAATTCGTTTCTCAAATGGGTGTTTTGTAGTCCCTATTTCACAATCATTAAAAAAAATGATTTTCTTTTTAATTTCCTTATAAAAGCCTTGGAAAACCACAAATACATGTTGCCATTTGGTGATGTTGCCCTTGTCGTCGGAGTGCGCGGTGGAGAGCCGGCTGGGCATACAACCTCCGCCGCCTCAGTCTTCGTTTCAGAAATGTTGTCTATGAACTATTCGTTATGTTCTAACCCCAAAATCAACTTTGTTGTTGTCTCTTTCTGTATAACAGTGACGGGTTGAGAGTAAAAATGATACCGCTATTTTTACTTGTCTGTTTTAAAATTATTAGGTACCTGTTTTAATTTAATATTTATTTTCTCGCGATCGATATGAAAAGTAGAGTCTAACTCGAGACTAAAAAGCCATATTGACACTCGAACTTCATTCCTTGCTCGGGTGGATAAATATCTCTTATCATAATGGCTTGCTTTAGTTCCTTGTTGAACAATCTACTATTATACATGTTAAATCCGCCATATTTGATTTATAATGTCGTCATACACGCGGAACACTATGACGAAGCCAACGCTAGCGCATTTGAGGCCTTACAGTGAGTAGTGCAGGAAAACTGTTTTTATTAACCCCCGACGCAAAAAGAGAGGGGTGTTATAAGTTTAACGTGTCTGTCTGTGGTATCGTAGCTCCCAAACGGAGGAACCAATTTTCGTTTAGTTTTTTTTGTGTCATAGATAATTTTATCCTGAGTGTTCTTAGCCATGTTTCATGAAAATCTGTTCAGCTGTTTGAAGATCATCAGCTCTTTTCTAGTTGATGAAGAGATCTGACTAACTTCCTTATGTCCGATCGATTCGAAATTTGGTACCGTGTTACTTCAATTATATTGAAAGTATATGGTAAGGTAACCATGACCTGATCAGCCGTTTGAAGATCATCAGCTCTTTAAGTGTTGATGAGGGGATCTGACTACCTTCCATATGTCCTATCGATTCGAAATTTGGTACCTACCGTGTTACTTCAATGATATTGAAACCTATTTTTTGGGTCGGGGGGTTTTTTAAATTTTAAATTTTACTTTTTTTTTAATTATGTAAATGACCTATTGTCAGTACCCATACCCTTAACGTAGTGTTATAATTCTCTTTGCCCATACCTACCTTCTGGGTGCTGGGATTCGCCCAACGCCGTCACTACCTCAACTGAAACAAGGTAGAGGTGTATAACTGTTAACAATATCATCTATCTATACATATAATAAAATCGTTAAGACCAAAAAGTCTGTACATTGAAGACTTCACTAATAGTAATAGTAATACCAAAATCGCTGTATGTGTGCCTATAACTTTTGAGGATTTCCCTCGATTCCTCATAGATCCCATCATCACCACCACAGGAGTATAATCTTTCGAATAAGAAAATAATTTTGAAAATCGGTCCACAATTGACAGAGAAATCGGTAAACATATAATAATATGTATTCCACAGACATTTTTTTAATATCTAACAATTCAATATACTCTATACCTTCTTTAAGCAACACACATACCCCATCATAATTTGATCTGCAGTAACAACTTGCCAAGCTAAATCCTTCTAATTTCAATAAATCAATTTTTGAAGTTTTAATCCAGGTTTCTGTAATACATAATGCTTTTAAATTAGGTTTTTCATCTACAAGATATAAGATGGATTTTGTTTTTTAAACTACACATGTTTTTAATTAAACAATATACTTGGCTGGCTAGGTTTAGTGGCGAAAAGTTCCGCCAGATGGCGCTGGAAGCTCTTTGGCGATTGAGTGTGGCACTTGATTGCATGGTGCATTTCCTGTACTATTAATATATATTTGTATATTTGTACTCACGTTCTCGAAAACGGCTCTAACGATTTCGACAAAATTGCGACATAGTTAGGTCTCATATTTGGGAAAATTCGTTTTTCCCGTTTTTTCACGCAAAAAGATTTCCCGCGCAATATATTCCGCGTAATTTCGATGTGATCATCACCGTCTGAGTAGACAGATGGTTAGAGCGTTGGACTCCTACGCAGAGTCCCGCGGGATCGAACCCCAGCTGTGGTCAGGTTTTTTTTTTGGGTAAATCTTTTATTTTTTTGTATGTTTTTTTTGACGTGGGTACCTATGTTTACTTTTTAAATTAGGGGGAATTTCATGAACACTTACATATAATATGCATGCGCTGCCAGCGCCATGTTTCGCAGATCTAATGCTAGCGGTCTTACCGGGCGTAAAATGAAGCGATATATACTAAATGTTTTAAAAACTTCGATAGCGCGATGCAGAACATTTGTGTATTTTTGTATTAAAAAGTAACAAAATTTGAACAGATTTCATTAAAAATCATTGATTGTATTATCAACAACACACTTAGGTATTTGAAAATTATACTACATTAAATTTTGGGAGAAATTTTGAAAAATCGGTGGAAAACTACGTGCGCACGGGTATGCGCGCCATCTATCGGCAAGTAGGAGACCTATAATTGCTGTCATGGAGAAACTGTGCGCCAGCGCCATCTATGGATGCATGAGGGAACTAAGTCAGTAAGTATCCAATGAGACCTACCTTTGCTGTCATGTGTATTGTTTTTCCCATTAAAACTAAAACTTACGATCGTATTAAGGATACAGCGAACTTTTGTATATAAATCTATGAAAATTCGGTTTCGCCCCGAGCGACGCTTGGTCTCCCAAGTACTATATATAAATTTGTACTCACGTTATCGAAAACGGCTCTAACGATTTCGACGAAAACTGCGATATGGGGGTTTACAGAGGCGAAAATTCGGTCTAGCTAGGTCTCATTCATATCTGGGAAAATTCGTATCTTCACGCAAAAAGATTTCCCGTGCAATATGGTTCGTAATTTCGACGCGATCGTCGCCGTCTGATCTATCCAGATGGTTACAACGTTGGACTTCTACGCAGAGACTGCAAGTTTTTTTTTTTTTTGTATAGAAAATCGAAAGTTCGGACGACGCTCATTCTCCCAGGTACTTATATTATAAATGTGAAAGTTTGGATGGATGAACAACTTCTACGCTAAATCTACGCGGACGAAGTCGCGGGCAAAAACTATTTAGCTAGCTAGATAGCTTGAGTCCTGGGGAAGGTCAGGATACTTTTTATTCCGGGGGACACGCGATTAACGAGTTCTACGCGGACGGAGTCGTGCGCAAAAGTTAGTAATTTATAAATGCAAAGGAATAACTGTAGCACTACACGAGAGAAGAAAATAGCTGATTACTTAATTTCATCATTTATTGGGTTACCAATAATGATCGATTTCCCAGCCGTATTCCTGTGGCCACCACCAGCCAGTCCGCTTCCTGGTGATCGTGGACGCCCCCCCCTGCGGCGCGGGCGTGTTCCATTGCTTCAACCTGTCTTTTAATATCTTGTTCAAACTCGTGCGGCGAACAGTCTTACGTTTAACACTTGCTGGGCTTGAGTATTTGTACGGAGGCTGGTGCTTTATTTCCATTCTCAAGAAAGTCTCATAGTCCACACCTTCCACTGCAGACCATCACCACAATATAATATAATAAAACACCTTTATTATTACAGATTAATGAAGTTTGAAAGTAGGCAGTGCTATAAATAAGTTTGTCAAAAATCTCATTTTTGGAACAAGTTTTTTTTAAGACTGTACCTACTTCTTTTGCAGTCATCATCTGCTTATCAACAAACTAACATACAAACATTGCAAATTATTTATTTATTTATTTATATTCCGGCCTTTACACAAACGCTTATATCGGCCCAACCTCCGCAACACCAATGTTTAAATTAAAAACAATAAAAACCTCTTTAGAAATGTAAGAAAAAAAAACACACTACACTAGGTTCTGTTCACGTCAGCCAATCTGTACAGCGCTAATGCCCAATCTGATGTGGGGTAGGACAGGATCCCCATGAACACCCCGGTATCATAGGGTTCAGATTAGCTGTCGCAAATAAAGACTCCCTTTCAGAGCGATTCCGGCCTCAGCAAATTAATTAAAAGCTTGTAATTTGGTACCTTGACTTACAATCTACGAAAGAAAAACTCTAGTCCAGTACTTTTCGGTTCTACAGCGATATCTAACGGATAGTAGGGTAAAAGAAAGCGCCATCTGTTGTCGAGTAGCATTTCTATAAAACCTTGTAGAATCAGGATAAAAAGTATCCTATGTCTAGGGTTCCGTAGTCAAACTAGGAACCCTTATAGTTTCGCCATGTCCGTTCGTCTGTCCGTCTGTCTGTATGTCACACTCATTTTTTCTCAGAAACTATAAGTGTCACAAAGCTGAAATTTTGTATAGGTATAGATAAATATATTACCGCGCACAAAGACTAAAATTTTTTTAAAGGAAAACTATCACGACTAAAGTGTTTATGCCCACCGAAAGATAACTTCGAATAGGAAATTAGCTCATATTTATGGTTTATAGATACTGTTTTTTGTATTTGTAGTTAATGGTGGCGGAACCCTACACTGAGCATGGCCCGACATGCTCTTGCCCGGTTTTTGTTTTTGTAGTTAATGTTGGCGGAACCCTACACTGAGCATGGCCCGACATGTTCTTGCCCGGTTTTTGTATTTGTAGTTAATGGTGGCGGAACCCTACACTGAGCATGGCCCGACATGCTCTTGCCCGGTTTTTGTATTTGTAGATGGTGGCGGAACCCTACACTGAGCATGGCCCGATATGCTCTTGTCCGGTTTTTGTATTTGTAGTTAATGGTGGCGGAACCCTACACTGAGAATGGCCCGACATGCTCTTGCCCGGTTTTTGTATTTGTAGATGGTGGCGGAACCCTACACTGAGCATGGCCCGATATGCTCTTGTCCGGTTTTTGTATTTGTAGTTAATGGTGGCGGAACCCTACACTGAGAATGGCCCGACATGCTCTTGTCCGGTTTTTGTATTTGTAGTTAATGTTGGCGGAACCCTACACTGAGCATGGCCCGACATGCTCTTGCCCGGTTTTTGTATTTGTAGTTAATGGTGGCGGAACCCTACACTGAGCATGGCCCGACATGCTCTTGCCCGGTTTTTGTATTTGTAGATGGTGGCGGAACCCTACACTGAGCATGGCCCGACATGCTCTTGTCCGGTTTTTGTATTTGTAGTTAATGTTGGCGGAGCCCTACACTGAGCATGGCCCGATATGCTCTTGTCCGGTTTTTGTATTTGTAGTTAATGGTGGCGGAACCCTACACTGAGCATGGCCCGACATGCTCTTGCCCGGTTTTTGTATTTGTAGATGGTGGCGGAACCCTACACTGAGCATGGCCCGACATGCTCTTGTCCGGTTTTTGTATTTGTAGTTAATGTTGGCGGAGCCCTACACTGAGCATGGCCCGACATGCTCTTGCCCGGTTTTTGTATTTGTAGTTAATGTTGGCGGAACCCTACACTGCGCATGGCCCGACATGCTCTTGCCCGGTTTTTGTATTTGTAGTTAATGTTGGCGGAACTCTACACTGAGCATGGCCCGACATGCTCTTGTCCGGTTTTTGTATTTGTAGTTAATGTTGGCGGAGCCCTACACTGAGCATGGCCCGACATGCTCTTGCCCGGTTTTTGTATTTGTAGTTAATGTTGGCGGAACCCTACACTGAGCATGGCTCAACATGCTCTTGCCCGGTTTTTGTATTTGTAGTTAATGTTGGCGGAACCCTACACTGAGCATGGCCCGACATGCTCTTGCCCGGTTTTTGTATTTGTAGTTAATGTTGGCGGAACCCTACACTGAGCATGGCTCAACATGCTCTTGCCCGGTTTTTGTATTTGTAGTTAATGGTGGCGGAACCCTACACTGAGCATGGCCCGACATGCTCTTGCCCGGTTTTTGTATTTGTAGTTAATGGTGGCGGAACCCTACACTGAGCATGGCCCGACATGCTCTTGCCCGGTTTTTGTATTTGTAGATGGTGGCGGAACCCTACACTGAGCATGGCCCGATATGCTCTTGTCCGGTTTTTGTATTTGTAGTTAATGGTGGCGGAACCCTACACTGAGCATGGCCCGACATGCTCTTGCCCGGTTTTTGTATTTGTAGATGGTGGCGGAACCCTACACTGAGCATGGCCCGACATGCTCTTGTCCGGTTTTTGTATTTGTAGTTAATGTTGGCGGAGCCCTACACTGAGCATGGCCCGACATGCTCTTGCCCGGTTTTTGTATTTGTAGTTAATGTTGGCGGAACCCTACACTGAGCATGGCCCGACATGCTCTTGTCCGGTTTTTGTATTTGTAGTTAATGTTGGCGGAGCCCTACACTGAGCATGGCCCGACATGCTCTTGCCCGGTTTTTGTATTTGTAGTTAATGTTGGCGGAACCCTACACTGAGCATGGCCCGACATGCTCTTGCCCGGTTTTTGTATTTGTAGTTAATGTTGGCGGAACCCTACACTGAGCATGGCCCGACATGCTCTTGCCCGGTTTTTGTATTTGTAGTTAATGTTGGCGGAACCTTACACTGAGCATGGCCCGACATGCTCTTGTCCGGTTTTTGTATTTGTAGTTAATGGTGGCGGAACCCTACACTGAGCATGGCCCGACATGCTCTTGTCCGGTTTTTGTATTTGTAGTTAATGGTGGCGGAACCCTACACTGAGCATGGCCCGCCATGCTCTTGCCCGGTTTTTGTATTTGTAGTTAATGTTGGCGGAACCCTACACTGAGCATGGCCCGACATGCTCTTGCCCGGTTTTTGTATTTGTAGTTAATGTTGGCGGAACCCTACACTGAGCATGGCCCGACATGCTCTTGCCCGGTTTTTGTATTTGTAGTTAATGTTGGCGGAACCCTACACTGAGCATGGCCCGCCATGCTCTTGCCCGGTTTTTGTATTTGTAGTTAATGTTGGCGGAACTCTACACTGAGCATGGCCCGACATGCTCTTGTCCGGTTTTTGTATTTGTAGTTAATGTTGGCGGAGCCCTACACTGAGCATGGCCCGACATGCTCTTGCCCGGTTTTTGTATTTGTAGTTAATGTTGGCGGAACCCTACACTGAGCATGGCTCAACATGCTCTTGCCCGGTTTTTGTATTTGTAGTTAATGTTGGCGGAACCCTACACTGAGCATGGCCCGACATGCTCTTGCCCGGTTTTTGTATTTGTAGTTAATGTTGGCGGAACCCTACACTGAGCATGGCTCAACATGCTCTTGCCCGGTTTTTGTATTTGTAGTTAATGGTGGCGGAACCCTACACTGAGCATGGCCCGACATGCTCTTGCCCGGTTTTTGTATTTGTAGTTAATGGTGGCGGAACCCTACACTGAGCATGGCCCGACATGCTCTTGCCCGGTTTTTGTATTTGTAGATGGTGGCGGAACCCTACACTGAGCATGGCCCGATATGCTCTTGTCCGGTTTTTGTATTTGTAGTTAATGGTGGCGGAACCCTACACTGAGCATGGCCCGACATGCTCTTGCCCGGTTTTTGTATTTGTAGATGGTGGCGGAACCCTACACTGAGCATGGCCCGACATGCTCTTGTCCGGTTTTTGTATTTGTAGTTAATGTTGGCGGAGCCCTACACTGAGCATGGCCCGACATGCTCTTGCCCGGTTTTTGTATTTGTAGTTAATGTTGGCGGAACCCTACACTGAGCATGGCCCGACATGCTCTTGTCCGGTTTTTGTATTTGTAGTTAATGTTGGCGGAGCCCTACACTGAGCATGGCCCGACATGCTCTTGCCCGGTTTTTGTATTTGTAGTTAATGTTGGCGGAACCCTACACTGAGCATGGCCCGACATGCTCTTGCCCGGTTTTTGTATTTGTAGTTAATGTTGGCGGAACCCTACACTGAGCATGGCCCGACATGCTCTTGCCCGGTTTTTGTATTTGTAGTTAATGTTGGCGGAACCTTACACTGAGCATGGCCCGACATGCTCTTGTCCGGTTTTTGTATTTGTAGTTAATGGTGGCGGAACCCTACACTGAGCATGGCCCGACATGCTCTTGTCCGGTTTTTGTATTTGTAGTTAATGGTGGCGGAACCCTACACTGAGCATGGCCCGCCATGCTCTTGCCCGGTTTTTGTATTTGTAGTTAATGTTGGCGGAACCCTACACTGAGCATGGCCCGACATGCTCTTGCCCGGTTTTTGTATTTGTAGTTAATGTTGGCGGAACCCTACACTGAGCATGGCCCGACATGCTCTTGCCCGGTTTTTGTATTTGTAGTTAATGTTGGCGGAACCCTACACTGAGCATGGCCCGCCATGCTCTTGCCCGGTTTTTGTATTTGTAGTTAACCGTGTTGGGCTCGTTGGATGTGCCTTAATAAGCGAATGATGGTTGTGCATAAAAGTACAGTCGGCAAGAAAAGCTTGTCCCAAAAATGAAAACTTTGACCAACACTTATTATTAATATCAGTTATGCAAATATGGCCGTTTGACCGTAAAAACGAAAGAAATACACTCTTGACGACCAAGTTAGCCAAGTTGCTAGTGACCCTGCTTACAATGAAGCAGCTTAGCTTAGCTTAGCTTAGTATTTAAGTATGTATTTATCTATATGAGTAGGTTTATCGTTGCCTAGTACCCATAAAAAGCCTTGAGCCTAGTTTGGGACTAGGTGGATTTGTGTGACATTGTCCCCTGACATTTATTTATTTATTTCGTATATTAATAAATACTAAATTGTATAAAATTACCATTGATGCCGTACTTGCGTTCGATTTCATGAATCATGTTGCAGATATGGTCGATCTCCCAATAGTGGTGCTCGATTTCCATTAAATACGTAATCATCTCGGGAACATAAATCCGGACGCCCAAAGATACTACAGTGAGGTATTTCTCCAACTGCTTTCTATAGTTTTCCTGCAATTAACATAAAACACAAAAAGTGACTGGTTATTCGAAAAACATTCTAGAACTATTATTATTATTATTTATTAAACAACTTACTTTATGATTAGCTGTCATGTTTTTCTAATGGTACATTAACACCGAATTTACTGTGTACATTATGCAACATGATTTAGAATAAAAAAAAGTATTGTGAAAAGTAAAATATGCCTTAAAATCTGTTAAACAGATTAAAACCCCTGACAAAGTAGGGGTACTTTCAGAGCTCTTAACTCTTAAAAATCCCAACGGATTTTTACCAAACTTAGCTAACAACACACACAGTCACAGTTTAAACAGAAAAAAAAGGCGGTCAAGTGCGAGTCGGACTCGCGCACCGAGGGTTCCGCACGAACTTGTAGGTATGCAAATAGTTACGCTCGAAAAACCTAATCCTCCTTCGGGCAGTCGGGTAAAAAAGTACATGGATATCGCACGTTTTTTGACCATAACTCAAAATTATTTTTTAACATTTAACCGCCTTTTAGTTTGAGGACGGCAGCATAATATGTATGTATATTCATGCCAAATAACAGCTTTCTAGTACTAAGAGTATCTGAGCTAAGCTGCGGACGGACGGACAGACATGACGAATCTATAAGGGTTCCTAGTTTGACTACGGAACCCTAAAAAGGTGTGTTTTTTTGCGGAAATTTGACGACCGCTCTACTATGGTGCCACCGCGTGCGATACATAACGTACAAAACTTCCAAAGAAAGAGATTCCGGCTGAGAACAACCCGCTTTGACCTCGGCGGAACGTGTTCGTTCCCACAGGAAACGCGTTAGATCGAGCCAAGGGCAGGAATCCCAACCAGATGGTTGAGCACGCACTAGACGTTTCACGTACTCCACTGCGGCTGCGTGCCTCATACAGCCTACCAGTTTGAAAGGGGACTTGAGCGCGGGTGTTCTTAGCTAAAGTAGGCGAAAACCCGTTGGGCTATTTAAATATTATGAGCACTGAAAGTAGTTGCGGTAGGGTTGATCGGTTTTCTACGTGTCAATCTAGAATAAGACCTACCTGTGTGCTAAATTTCATTAAGATCCGTTCATTCGTTTAGGCGTGATTGAAACATAAATCTAAACATCCATATGAACTTCCACATTCATAATATTAGAATACTAATATTGGGATACCTGTAGAGTTTTCATAAGATATCCCATTTCAAAAGCCGGTGAATTTCTATTATGGATTCTTATAATTTCCAGAGTCTCCATTTGAAGTTCCGATGCGCGGATCGTGTCTCTAGCAGTGTTCATAATTCTTCTCGCGTCTTTCTGTGATACCCAGTCCAGATGTTGACCTGGGGACCAAACCAAATAAATTTAAACACAAACAACCCGAGTTAAAGATCCCCCGACAAATTCGGGACCGCTACTCCCAGAGCCCATAACGGCCATAACTATTTTTTTTTTACATTATAACATCGAGTGAGGTATCATTGGATAGCTCCTAAAATATGATGAATATGTTATTATACATTTTTAGGGAAATATTGAATTCGATAAGTATTATTTTCGCTAGAGTTGCGCATCCCCCCACAGCCATAACTACAAGTAATAAAAATCTGAAAAATATCTTAAATGAAAGCGCATATAACGAATTTAACTAACCTAACCGAGTTAAAAACCCCTAAGCGCAGCGCCTAAAAACCCTCTGAGCAATGAGCAAAACCTTTAACGGGCTCCAAGCACGTACATTTTCACTGGAGGGACTTCGTCACTAGAAGATTACAAGAATTAAAAAATCAGATCCCCTCATCAACTAGAAAAGAGCTGATGATCTTCAAACAGCTGAGCCCTTAGCCAAGGTGCCCATCGATAACTAGCGTTTCTATTCGTTTCGTTTTTAAACCAATCGCGTCACTGGTAGATCACGTGATCTACCAATGACGCGATTGGTTTAAAAACTAAACGAATAGAAATGCTAGTTAGCGATGGGCATCTTGGCTAAGGGCTCTGAACAGATTTTCATGAAACATGGCTAAGAACACTCGGGATAAAATTATCTATGACACAAAAGAAACTAAACGAAAATCGGTTCATCCGTTTGGGAGGTACGATACCACAGATAGATACACAGATATACAGACAGACACGTTAAACTTATAACACCCCTCTCTTTTTGCGTCGGGGGTTAAAAAGAAAACTATCACAATCAGTAGACTTTTTCTACTACATTCAAACTACATTGTTAGTATCAGGAAACCACCCATAGTGTAACCAAAGCGTAAAAACTGTTCTACAATGTTATTTTATAACCATTATAGCATTGTTATTACCATGGTTACGGTCATAACGACTCAAAAAAAGATGGTGTGACTTACCACTTTTTCATGTACATAAGTATTAGGCACTAAATAGGAAATTCCTAGGACTCTAGGACTTAGTGGGTTTTTGAAGACGCTTTTATTTTTTTGTTAAACAATTTTTTTTACTAACAATAAGCAAGCGAGTACAGCTGCAATGATACACAAGCGGGGCAATATGCGGCAGTTCTTCTGAAAATCGGAGAAGATCGTGTGGCAACAGATACAGCGGAATTCTTTATAACGAAACTCAAGGGACCGAGCATTTTTTATTATGTAGAGCAATTATATAGAGACTTACCGTTATATGGAGCGAAGAAAGAAAAACAACCAAATTCACAATAATTTGAATAATACGATAGGTACCGGTGTGTTTAGTTCCATCACTTCAAAAAAACCAAGCGTACCTACTGATGCAAGTGTTCAAGGCAATTAACAATAATAAAAGCAAGACAGCTGTTCACGACCTCAGAAGTTTCGGGGCTCAAAGGTTTTGTTGGCGTCTTTAAGATAAGATAACATAAACAGTAATACCGATAGGTACTAAATATGTACTGGGTTTAAATATGAACACATTTCTTCGTAATAGAGAATGGCGGTTGCGCGTTTAGGGTTTTATCAATGAGAGGGTTTTAAAGTAGGTAAACCAACCAAATTGTGCTCACTTTCACGTTATAGAGAGCTTGTAGTATAAATAAATTATCAGAATCATGCATCTCTTTCACTCCTGCACGGCCTTATGGAGCGGGCCGTGCAACAATAGTGCAGGTAGCGTTAGGCATAGGAATTAACATAAAATATTAAATCATCAGATATATTATTTATTAATTACAATAAAAAAAAAAACAAGGAAAATACTAGCTATTCATGTTCGTCTTCAGTGTCATTCACCGCATTCACGCGAGCTGAATGTGGCTGGACAGTGAAGAGATCCGTTATCTTCACTGTCCAGCCAAGCCAGCTTGCGTGAATGATTTTGATTCACCCAAGTCTCGTCCAAACGAAAACGAGGTCTCTTGCCTATATATCACTTCGCTCCATTAACGTCTTTCCATTGTTTTCTTGAATTTATATCAATATATATACATTCAGTCAACAAAGTATCGGGAATGGATGATTTGTTTATGGTTCCAAATTCAAATTTTTGTTTTTTTTGTTGTTGTTAGATTGGCACAACTGTTTTCTATTTTGGCGCGGAGTTTGAGTTGCATCTGTTATTTATATTAAATACAGTGCTGTTTTTAGTTATATCATATCTAGTGTGTATTGCGAATTTCATAATGGACAAAAACATTGAACAAAGAGTTTGTCTTAAATTTTGCATCGCCAATGGAATTTCGTGTTCGGAGTCACTGAAAATGTTACAGAAGGCTTACGGTGATTCGACTTTATCAAAAACACGTGTTTATGAGTGGTACAAAGCGTTCAAAAGCGGTCGAGATGTGATGGAAGATTTGCCTCGCTCTGGTAGGCCATCAACGTCTGCAACTGAAGTTAACATCGCAAAAGTGAAGGAAATAGTGACTGAAAATCCTCATTCAACTTTGAGAGAGATAGCCGCCGAACTTTCTGTATCTCACGAGTCGATCCGTACTATTTTAACTAATCATTTGGGTATGAAACATGTTACCGCTCGGCTAGTCCCAAAAGACCTGAATTTTCTCCAAAAACTCAATCGCATGAGAGTCGCTGAGGACATGCTAGAACGAGTCAATTCCGACCCAACATTCATGAAACGCATTGTTACTGGTGACGAGACGTGGGTTTACGAGTTTGACATGCAAACTAGTCAACAAGCTTCGGAGTGGCGCCTTCCAACTGAACCGAAACCGAAGAAACCACGCCAAAGTCGATCAAAAGTCAAAGTCATGTTGACTGTTTTCTTTGACTATCGCGGTGTTGTGCACTCGGAATTCTTGCCGGAAGGTCAAACGGTAAATAAAGAATATTATTTGAGCGTTATGCGGCATTTAAGAGAGCAAATTCGACGAAAAAGGCCAGATTTGTGGAATGAAAATTCTTGGATTTTGCACCACGATAATGCGCCTTCGCACAAGGCCATCATTGTGAAAGAATTTTTGACCAAACACTCAACAAATACCATCGAGCAACCACCATATTCACCAGATATGGCTCCTGCCGACTTCTTTCTTTTTCCTAAACTCAAATTACTACTTCGTAGCACCCGTTTTCAATCGGTAGAAGACATAAAGGAGAATTCGCGCCGAGAACTGAATTCAATTCCGGAAACAGCGTTTAAAAAATGTTTTGATGATTGGATTATTCGTTGGCGTAAGTGTATCGTTTCTGAAGGAGCATACTTTGAAGGTGATAAAATAAATTTGGATGATTAACAAACAGTTTGTGTATTATTGATCTTTTCCCGGTACTTTCTTGACAGAGTAGTATATCAATATATTATCAGTTTTAAGTTTCATTAAAGTTGCTGCGTCTTATTCTATTGCTATAGCAAAGAAAGTGACAGCAGCTACTTTAATGAAACTTAAATCTTAATTGACGTCTCTGAGTGCGGCAGTAAGCGTTTAATAATAGTTCTCATTGATGATTCCGAACACTTTAGATTGGGTATTTTTTTCCTTGGCTGCGTCTAATATTTCCTCCACCGTCGGGTACTCTCCATTTGCATAAAACGACGTTATAGTTCTTTTTATAACAGATTTATCAAAGTCGTCAAGATCGGTAACCGTAGTAGGTTTCTCGTACTTCTGTCTAGGTGAATTCGGCACCCCTGTTTCCAAAACATCCTTCCGAATACGATCTAGAGTTCGTTCGCTCGCTCCACAAACTAACGCTGCCAGCTTTCTTGGTTGTTCAAAATCAATATTCCTTACGACACCAGGGACTTCTTTCAACTCTTGAAACCATTTATAAACGTTTAGAATGACCTGTCGGGCTTGCTGGTTAACATCACTTTTTAACTTTGTCAAATTGGTTTTGCAAAAATCTTCCATTATGATTAGTACTTGCGCGCGCCGTGCGCACGCGCCACGCTGCGAACGCCCCTACCCCTAGAGCCATAGCCCTGCTCAACCGGTTTGTCGGTGAGGTCCAAGATGCCGACATATTTGCGGATGGTTGGGCCGCACTTATCAAAAAAATTATATTATTTCTGAATATTTGAATTATTTAGAGTATTGTATGAGTAAATGTGTTGACTAATTGTAAATGACATAGTTTTTTTTAGTTTTTTAATTTAAGATTGTATTGAATTGGTTTAGCTGTAAGTTACAATTCTATAATAAATAAATAAATAAATAGTACCTGGAAGACCGAGCGTCGCTCGGGGCGACTCCGAATTTTCATCGATTTCTATACAAAAGTTCGCTGTATCCTTGATCCGGCCGTAAGTTTTAGTTTTAATTGGAAGAACAATACACATGACAGCAAAGGTAGGTCTCATACTTACTGACTTAGTTCTCTCATGCATCAATAGATGGCGCTGGAGCACAGTTTTTCCATGACAAACTGTGCAGCTAGATTTGATTCTGATTTTATTTAAATAGATTTATGAAAATTTCATCAATATCCGTTCAGTAGATTTTACGTGATGCGCGGTCAAACAAACAAACAAACATACAAACATTTTAAAAATGGTTTTAATATGTTCAGTTACTTATTATAAGTCGCCCTGGTCGGTTTTTTTGTAATCTTCAATGTACAGACTTTTTCGTCTTAACGATTTTATTATATAAGATAAGATAAGATTTATTTATAAAAAATCATTTCAATAATAACAAAATAACAGTACACACAAACTCATATAGCAGTTTTACCGTGTACTGCTGATTCAGAATCGCAGCGCTGCTAATCGCTTCGCGTTGTAAAATCTACCCACATGGTTCGGGAAGGTAAGACTAGTGATGTGCCGGCAGTAACTTACTCGTTACCAGTATAATACCGTTTGGTAAAATACCCAGTAAATTTCCGATGTTACCGGTAACATTACCAGAAGTTATAAGCGTAGCGGTCAAGATTGTTGTTTGTTATTTGCATTTCTTGTCATTTTTACTTGTCAAACATATTGGAAATGTACACGCACATACTCTTAATACCAGTGATCTGAATAGGTAGAGCTAATTTACCTAAAGTTCGCGAAAGGACATAATATAGAATGGTTTTTAAATTTTAAAGTTACCGTATATTACCGTTTATTGGGAATGTTACTGGTAACGTTACTGGTAAAATACTCGCTTTGAGTAAGTTACCGGTAACGGCACATCACTAGGTAAGACCATAGACACGGCGACGCCGGCGGGTAGCTAGACTCCGCGCAACGAGTGAGGCCACCGAGGTTCTCGCTGACGCAGCGCCGCGGCGGAGGCGCAGCTATGGGAAGCGATCCGGGCGCCCCATGTACAGCATGTCTTATTACAAAGACAGCACTTAGCCTGCCCGCACATTAGGCCACTAGTGGCCGCCACTCCGCCACAAACTGCGGACGAGTTTTTTCATACATTTTGTATAGCATCGATCGGCGCACACCGAGCGTTCGAGTGGCCGCGTCTGAGCCACAAGCGCCCGCGCTCGCTACTAGTGGCCGCGTTTAGTGGCTCGCCTCGCGCGCACACTCGGCCACAGTCGCCGGCTTCTCAGATAAACAATAGCCAATAGTGGCAGCCACTAGTGGCCGCCACTGAGCCACAGGTGGCCGCGTTTGGTGGCTGCGTCTAGTGGCTTAGCCGAGCCACTAGTGGTCGCGTTTAGTGGCGGCCACTAGTGGCCTAATGTGCGGGCAGGCTTACATCAAATTATTATTAAACAACTAATTATATCTTATTATTATTATATGTATCTATAGATAACGTGAATTCCAGCTCATGTAAGATCGCACCTCCGTTAATCTGTAAATTATCAGGTTGTCCTCCTCTACAGGTCGCGTTTCTCAACCGATTCTCGTGAAATTTTGTGAGCAGGTCCGATAATTAAGTAAGTATTTTTAAAATTATTCAAATTGGCGGAGATATGGGGGTTTGATAACTTATTTGCGGTGTTGGTGAACTGAGCGCGACCTATGTCGATGTAAGGGGGTTAACAGTTATCCAACGGCAAAGTTAAGTTTGTCACAAGGTCCAGCTCTCAGAGCCACTAGTTTGTTATATAGTTTGGATATATGAAGCAGGTATTTTTCCCGCGTTTAATATCAGTAGGATAGGACTAGTAAGGATTAAAATATTTACCTGATACAGCCGTCACCGTGAGTAGGAGCAAAAGCCTCCGCATTTTCGTTAATTTTGAGCACGATTTTGTTATTTTCTTTAATAAATTTCCTTATCCAATAATTGGGTACTTATAACTAATGACGGCCTTATCAAATAAGTAATTAATGTATGAGGAAACATCATAGTTGTCCGCGGCTTTTCTTGTGATTTGTGTTTGAAGCCACTATTAACCCCCGACGCAACAGGGTGCTTAATCGAGAGTGTTCTTAGCTAACTGCCGCACTCAGAGACGTCAATTAATTTTCAGCAGCAACTTTAATCAAACTTAAAAGTTAATTGACGTCTCTGAGTGCGGCCGAAAGAGTTACAAAATCTGAAAGTAGGGTCTCAATTTTGGTATCGTCTTGGGTCGTCCCATTCGTTTTTTGTCAAGTTCTTAATTCGTCTCATTCTGCTTTCGTCACCCATTCTTCATTCGTCACTTTCGGTTGGTAGTCTTTGTCATCTTTGGTCGTATATTTTGTTGTTTGTCTTCTTCTTATTCCGGCTCTTTCGGTGTTCATCGTTATCTTCTTTGGGCTTATTCGATGTTAGTCTATATCTTATTTAGTCTCATTCGTTATTCGTCGATTTTATTCGAAACGTTTAAAAACTTTCGTTTTTAGCTATTCACTATTCGTCTTGTTCGTTTTTCGTCTCAATGGCCAATACTTTATTTCCTTAATAGAACATCATTTTAGGATTTTTTTGTCAAATAATAATAATATCGAACGGGATAAATAGTGAATGTGTCCAATAAAGAATGAGATCAATTTCAAAAGAGGCCAAATTAGAAAAATATGAACTTAGAATAAGACCAAAGATAGGACGAATAACGAATGAGACTAAAAAAGAGATAGACTAACATCGAACATGCCCAAAGAAGATGATAACGAACACTGAAAGAGCCGGAATAAGAAAAAGACCAACAACGAATATGACCAAAGATGAGATAGACTACCAACGAAAGTGATGAATGAAGATTGGATGACGAAGCAGAATGAGACGAATTAAGAACTTGACAAAAAACGAATAGGACGACCCAAGACGATACCTCAATTAGGTAAGAAAGAAAGAAAGAAAGAAAAACATTTATTCGTGACAAACATCAACAAAGGACAGAGAAATACGCACAAAAATAATGTAATCACGAAATGGTCCCAACTCAGCGTAATGCTGGCTTAAAGTCAGCGCTGGTCTGCGTTGATATTGGAACCATCAGGTGAAACCACGGAAGGTTACACAAACATAATCATGAAAGTACACAAAAACATAAATTACAAAACAAGAAAACCGGTCAAGTGTGAGTCGGACTCGCGCACTGAGGGTTCCGTATATTTGTCCGGTTTTTAGTATTTGTTGTTTTTCTATAGGGTTTGTTATATAATTTAAAAGTTTGACGCGCTCAGGGTTCTGTTGCAGCTGCCGCGATAATGCAGTGCGTCGGGTATGTTAAAAAATCCTCCCTTTGTCTCTTCATTGCGCGGTCGAGACGCACACCGCACAACGATCAATTGACATTACACGCAATGTATTAGGAAATCGCGCGCCGCGCCGCCGGTCGCGCAAATTCGTGGCCAGACCGTCAAATGCGAACAAACAAACATTTGAGCAATTGTTATATTAGTAAGTAATGTAAGTAATAAATAATTAGTAATTATAGTTCTCCTAAAGATTTTGAATGTTAATTAAAGCTTGAGACTGTAAAATATTAATTAATATTAATATCAGTTTTATCACTTCACTTAAATGATAAAATTTTAATTAACGAAGAAATAAATGCATGGATTAGACGGTTTTTTATTTTAAATTTAATTGTTAATTTGCCACCTCATAACGATATTATGTAATATTTTATGTTTTATTTGAGGTTTTTAATTGAAAATTACTTCCAATTTGTTAACCGACTTAAAAAAACCGACCAAGTGCGTGTCGGTTGCATGTTCTTGTAACGAAAATTTCAGGATTTTCTACAAAGAACTTTGGCACCCATAGATCTCAACTTTTTTGTCGGTGAAGTCAACAACGCCACATATTCTTAATATTGAACTTGGCTGTCTTTTTAACCGACTTCAAAAAAGAGGTTCTATTTTCCACTGTTCGTATTTTTTTTAATGTATGTTTACCGATTTCTCTGTCAATTGTGGACCGATTTTCAAAAATATTTTTTTATTCGAAAGGGTATACTCCTGAGGTAGTCCCATTATCACGAAATCAGAATCTGATGGTGGGATCCATGAGGAATCGAGGGAAACCCTCAAAAGTTATAGGCACACAAACAGTGATTTTGGTATTACCTGCAAGAGCTTAAGAAATTGCATTACAAAAGCACCTCTTGGTGAAGAGGAACTGATGATAAAGACCAGAGATGACCACCGGAACTCCTTAGTCGTAAGTGATTGACGCCAGCAATGCCATTTCTTTTTTAAAAACATGAAGCTACTTTTATATTCATTATAATGCATGTGGTGAAGTGCAACTGATGGTGAAGTACCGGGAGAACTCCTCAATGATTAACGGCCCTGCATCTTGGACAGCGACAGCCTTGTTAAGGGTGATGAGAAATTGGTATAAGGCTATTGTTTCTTAACGTGATGTTTATGTGCTTTATCACATTAGGTGCATCACTAAAAAGCGAAAAAAAAAATTTACAAAAGAATAAAACCGTCTTCAAAAACCCAATAAAAAGGGTTAAATAAAGACCGGCCTCCTAGGAGTCCTAGGAATTACCTATTTAGTACCTAATAGGTACTTGAAATATATCGAAGTCGGTGGCCAGAATCATGGTGTCATTGCTTTTGTGTATACCTACTTGACACCGGCTTGGATATATTTCATGTACCTATTAGGCACTATTAGGACTCCTAGGAGGCCGGTCTTTATTTAACCCTTTTTATTGGGTTTTTGAAGACGGTTTTATTTTTTTCTCATTTATGTTTTTGATGGGATATCATTACTTTTTGTACAGAAATTATTAGTATTCATCATGAATACATTGTTATTTGTAAAAGTACTCTATTTTCCTACGTTTACGCTGTATAGTTTTCTTTTTTGTGCTATTTTCTATATTTTCCTGTACCTTTAAAATATTAGAGTGAATTGCCAATTCTTTATCTGCAAAAAAAAAAGAAAAAAGAAAAATCTCACATGAAGTTTAATATAAACTTTAGACTATTTTAGATTAACTACCCCTAAAGACATGAAATGGGGGGTACACATTTGTATAGGAGTTCGGTCAATTTTGAAGTTAGTAACGTGGAACTTGGTATAGGTATTCGCTACTATTAAGAATTAAAAAAAGACACTCAGTGATTTTGGATTAACTTCCCCTAAGGGGCTGAAATGGGCTGAAACTTCAAAAATAACCAATAAATAATAATTATTATTTATTATTTATTGGTTATTTTTGAAGTTAGATATACAATAAAAATTGGTTCCTAAACTACTAAATATAAAATACGAGTTTTCTGATATCTGAATCCCAGGTAAATTGACTGCGATTTTAAAACTTCTGTAAGAACATTTACATTACAAAAGCACCATTTGGTAAAGTGGAATTAATGCTGGACATGACCATCGGAACTCCTTAATAATAAGTATTTCATAACACGCTATTTTTGCCCATCATTTGTTTTTATTTGAACAAGTCTTATTTTTTCTTACATGGGGGTAGGATGTTCTTACGTAAGATCACAAAAGCAAGCAAAAATTAAAGCGTTTTTATGTATTTGCTACTTTTTCAGAAATTGTCAGAAATTGGTTAAAATTGTCTTACGAAATAAATTAACAGCCCCTAATGAATGTGGTGAAATGGAAGTTTTGCCAAGTACCTACCAGGAGAGTTCTTCAACGATTAATGTCCCTGCATATTGGATAGCCCCTTTTTGTCAAGAGTGATGAAGTATTAGCAATAAGCATTAATGCCATGAATGTAGTGTATATGTGCTGCATGTAATACATACTCACATAATAATTAAACAAACACTAAAAAGCGAACAAATATTAGGAAACATTACTATTTTTTTGGAAAGTCTGTCCCTTTATTATACGTAGGTACTTAACGAAATTTTTTTTGTACATACCGACATTTTAACGAAATTACTGACTCTCCGCAGACGAAGTCGCGGGCGGACAGCTAGTACCTACATAAATAGATCTACAGGTAAATTACTTTCGAGGCGTTTTTGCATTTGTAGTTGTGTACGGTCAGCACATAAATAAATAAATACTTTCATATATTTTTTATAATTTTTATAATTAGTTACATCAATAATATTGAAAAAGTTAATAATATTAATATTAAACATAACATTTAATTCTAATATTCTTCTAAGTCAATGATATTCCGCTTGATATAGCAACTTATTCAGCGGGAGTCACAATACTGCTCGGATTGCTATTGCATTCATTTTGGAAATATTTGTACAAATTATACAAAACTTCTTTAGTTTGGGAAGTCGAAGGCTTACCTCGATCATGTTTCAACATCGGAACCATTTTTAATTAACAACGTTACAATAATAATACTGAAAAAGAAATATTACAAACCATAAGAATAAATATAATTATTATTTATTTGACATTCACTGACTTTTGACTGTCAATATATTTTCTTCTTCAAAATGTGACGAACCTTTTTTTTCTGACTGTAGAATGAAATTTAAATTTAAATTTTAGAATCCCTGTAAATATACAAATACTACTACAAATTAAAAAACGTCTCGAAAGTAATTTACCTGTACCTATGTCTTATTTCTGGGAAATTTCGTTTTCACCCGAGCAGAGCTCGGTCGCCCGAGTGCTACGGCCTTAAATACGGAACCCTCGGTGCGCGAATCCGTCTCGTTCTTGACCGGTTTTTATTCACAATTTAATAGCTGTATTAATAGTCCCATAACATAAACTACAAAAGGTGCTCAAATAATTAGTAGAATCCACAGCCTTCAGTCATGAATAGAATAGAATAGAATAATTTATTCGGCTTTTAAATAAAACACATATCTACAATAGGCATCTAACATGAGTGCAACAATAAGGCTGATAATGGCCATAATCTATTTAATAGGTAAGTAATAGTACTTAACGTGACGGCGGCTGCGTATTTTTCGTTTTCCATCATGTTGTCACAAGGATCTGTCATCGCCAGTGTTGCCAGCTGAGTCGATAATAATATCGATATCTATTAAATTCAATGATTTAGGGGCTGACTTTTTTAATTTCCAAATAAAAGCATCTGACACTTTCCTTTTTAGTATAAGCTTTAATTAAACTTGCAATGTTCCAATGTTCATAATTATACAAGAAGCAATGTCTTATAGCACAAGTAAAGGAAAAAATCCGAAAGCCGTTAATTTGTAGTTACATCACAAAAAAAATTGTCCAGTATAAACTGATACTCACTAAGTACGAAAGTGCATACTCATTGCGTGTCAGTTTATACTGGACATTGTTTATATTGTATTCCCGTGATTTACGAACTATTAACATGCCTACAAGTTTTTGCGGAACCCTCGGTGCGCGGGTCCGACTCCCACTTGACCGGCTTTTTTTTGACTAAAAACAGATGCGGGCAAACAAGTTATACAACTACCTATGCCAATTTCTCAAGTTGATAGCTTGTGTAGTTGCTGAGAAAAACTGCTGTGACCTACAGACAGACAGACAGACAACGAAGTCTCACCATAAGGGTTCCTTTATTACCATTTTGGTACGGAACCCTAAAAAGGGCTTTCCGAGCTAGTGAGGTGATAAAATAATTACACGAGCGCCACATCAGTTGTGGGCGTCCTCTCGCAGCGCCCCTTCCGCAATCCGCGCACAGCACCACCATTTGATTATTTCTACGCTTGCGGGTAAAGTGGGCTTTTGCACGCATATTTTGTGCGCCAAAGAAGGCTTATTTGATCTGGTGAGGTGAAATTTTTTTTTACAAAAAAATAAACCGTCTTCAAAAACCGACTAAAAAGGGTTAAAGAAAGACCGGCCCCCTAAGTGTCCTAGGAATCGCCTATTTAGTACCTAATAGGTACATGAAATATATCCAAGCCGGTGTCAAGTAGATACACAATAGCAATGACACCATGATTCTTTTTTTGTAAAAAAAAAATAATTCGGTTTTTAGTGATGCACCTAATATTATTAATACCTATGTAATAAAGCACATAAACATCACATTAAGAAACAATAGCCTAATACCAATTTTTCATCACCCTTATCAAAATGTCGCTGTCCAAGATGCAGGGCCGTTAATCATTGAGGAGTTCTCCCGGTACTTCACCATCAGTTACACTTCACCGCAGGCATTATAATCAGTGTAAGAGTAGCTTCATATTGTTAATAAAGAAATCTCATTGCTGGCGTCAATCACAAGAAGTTCCCGCGGTCATCTCTGGTTTTCATCATCAGTTTATCTTCACCAAGAGGTGCTTTTGTAATGCAATTTCTTAAGGGCTTGCAGGTAATACCAAAATCACTGTATGTGTGCCTATAACTTTTAAGGAGTTCCCTCGATTCCTCATGGATCCCATCATCAGATTCTGATTTGGTGACAATGGGATCACCTCAGAAGTATACACTTTCAAACAAAAAAAATTTTTTTTAAATCGGTCCACAATTGACGGAGTAATCGCGTAACAATAATACAAAAAAAAAAAAAACATACAGACCTCCTCCTTTTTTGAAGTCGGTTAAAAAGTACATTAAACATGTGTTTCAGCGGCGTTAAGGAAGGAAGCTTCACCTGCGAAATCCCCGGTTCGCTCGATGACGGAAGGCTGGCGGTTTTTGCCTGACTATTTTGCGCAGTTTCGCCTCATCAGCCTCACCAATGAGATAGTCAAAGGTACAACCTACTCTTTAATATTTACCTAACCAAGTTTAAGAACTCCTGAAAAAATCGGGACCTCTACTTTAATAATGTTTGAGTTCAAACAATAAAACAATTTGGGAGCTACAATACCACAGACAGATACACAGATACACAGACAGACACGTTAAACTTATAACACCCCTCTCTTTTTGCGTCGGGGGTTAAAAATGACCAGCCTCCTAGGAATTGCCTACTTGGTGCCTAGTAGGTACAGTTAAGGGCATTAATATCTATAAAGCCATCGCGTCAAATATATCGACGCTTGAAAGGAGAAATGGGATAAGCGACATTTTTGGTGATATTGAGTTATATATATCGTTGGAATCGGCTGATTTTTCCGCATCGAATGAGCTAGGTCTCGTGTTCATCTGACGACTTTGTTGTCGCTTATCCCATCGGTGATTTTGAGAAACACGGACAAATTTTGTTACTAAACGACGTCATTTTTGACTCATTTTTAGATGATGGAGGTTAGATAAAATGTGTTTTGATTAAATTAAGCTAAGATTTTTTTACTCATTTGTCAGGACAAATAACACTACACTTGGATAGTTTTGCTTTGTCGCGTCTAACCAGTGACTTGTCGTTTGTCTTTTTTTACTTGACTGTATATTCGATTTTATTTTCCATTGTGACTTTTTACCTACTACCTTCAGAAAGATATAAATTAGCTTAGATCAAATAACCTGATCAACCTTATCTGTTGTATTGCCGCTTATATTTATTTACCTAATTGCAGTTTATAAACCTTTGTCGCTTATCCTTATTTACTTATTTGCAGTTTATAAAATCTTTGTCGCTTATCCTTTTTTACCTGCAATAAGTTTTGAATACTCATGTCGCTTATCCCTATCTAATTGAATTTATGAAGTCGGTTATTACCAACATCCAAAAAAAAAGTGTCGGTAACGCATTATTCTCGGACGCGACTAGACCGTGCAAACGCCATCTACCTAAATCGCTACGCTAGGAGACGTTGTCTAAGTCATACGCGGTCGTCGCATAGATAGAAAGTCCATCAATCAAGGGATTTAACTAGGGCTTCTAATGTCGCTTTTCCGAGATCTTCCATGATTTTCCAATCTCGCTTACTGCTGAATTAGAAATGCGAGATCCTTCAAGATGGAAAATTAAAATTAAAATCCTTATTTTGTAAGTAGGCCCTGTAGACACTTTTACATGTCTGAGCCTACCAGCGCTCCCCAAGATGAGACCACTGTTGAGAAGAAGAAACTCAACAGTTAGTCTTTTCTTTCAATTATCTCTTATTACTCGTATAAACTGGTAAATAAATAAATAAATAAATAATGGTATAAATTAAGCTAGCGTTATAGAAAATGATTTAATCAAATGACAATTAAAATAAGCAAGTTTGAAAATTATTAATATACGAAGTAGTGTACGACACGTTGAGAATATTGTGTTTTTTACTAAAATATATCATGAATCCAAAGTAGTTTTTGAAGCCTGAAAAAAAGGTAGTAATAAAAAAATTAAACATTACTTTTAACCATTGTTACTAAACAAACAGCTCATCAACTAACCAACTTATGGAGTTACGTAGAAATATTAAATTATGACAAGTGACAAACAATTTAACAGTAATTTCACTTATTGATGTAATTTAGGGCAATCTCTTATTTTATTAACCATTTTTCCCGAATGATTGTGATCTGAATACAACATATAATAATTTATACGAGAGATTCATCCATAATTAGATAGTTTGTAGAAAACAATATGTAAACATTATTAAATCATGGCTACGAAAGTTACAGTTAAAGTACTTGTAAGTTTATACAATCTAAACAGTTAAGCCTGTAGGCTGTACCTGTAGGTATGAATTTAGTTTTTTAGATTGTCGATTAGTTGGACTTTAGTGTCGAATTAACTTTGCAGTCAAAAAATTACCAGTTTTACAAAACAAAAAATCATAATTGTAAACTATTTAACTGTGGTTCGTTTTTTGATAGACTATGTACGAAGGCGAATTGAAAAGTTTTGAACCTGACCTTCAAAATAAAGACTTTAATTATTATAACACTTTTATTTTTCTGCATAGATTCCAAAACGATCTATACACTTTTGCCATCTCGCCTCTAACTTCAGAATTCCATGCAATAAAAAAGAATATCCAAGATGCATTTATAGCTTCTTGTACTTTAATATTTGTTGATTTTTTTTTGTCTTTATAAGCCTTTTTTTAGGTTGGGGAAAAGGTGATAATCGGAAGGGGCCAAATCCGGCGAATAGGGTGGATGCGGCAACAATCCAAACCCACAATTAAGTATGTATTTGTGCGATTAATTTCGCTGCAGTGTGGACAGGAGCGTTGTCTTATTGGAACAACACTTTCTTAGATAACATACCGGGCTTATTTATTTTTATTTCTTCATGCAGACGTTGTAAGAGGGTACAGTAATATTCAGCATTTATGATTTTACCCCTTTCAAGGTAATCGATCATTATGACCCCTCTGCAGTCCCAAAAAACTGAAGCCATCACCTTCTTGGCTGACAAAATGGCCTAAGCTCTTAGGAGATGGTGACCTTGACCTTTTCCTTTGCTCGGACTGTGATTTTGACTCAGATGTGCTGTGGTGGACCCGTCTCGTCCATGGTCGCGACTGAGAAAATCAAGATCAAGATTCAAGAATCAATCAATCAAGATTTAGAATCACATTGAAATATTATAAATTCAAACAATCCTGCGATACTGTATGGCGTGTGCGTTTGTTTTCGGCTGAAAGCGGTCTAGGCACCCATCTGGCAGACACCTTAGAAAATCCAAGATCGTTGGTGATGATGTTCTGTGCTCGTTCATAAAAGATGGCTATTGCTTCCGCTATCTCTACGATCTTCAACCGCCTATCATTCATAATCATGTCTAGTATTTTATTGGCATTTTCTTCTGTAGTAGCCGTCAATGGCCTACCACGTCTAGGTTCTACTTGAACTGCTTTGTCGCGTTTGAAATCCGCTACCCATCTTTATACAGTGGCATATGATGGGGCGGATTTCCCTAATGTCTGGCACATGTCTTCGAAAATATTCTTTTGTAAGTACTTGATTATTTACGGAACGTTGCTCAATTTTATCCATTATTATGGAAATCGCATACCTTGTTTAGTATTTCCGTCACAAATTTTACAATTGTTACAGGAGAAAAACAAAATATAATGCATAATGATGAGAAAACATGTGAAGATTGACACAATTTATTGATTAAAGACTGGCGTGTGCCAGTGTTATTTTTTGTTTTTAATTTCGTTGTCAACCTTAGGCTCAAAACTTTTCAATTCACTTACGTATATTAATACAATTATATTCAAATTAGGCCTACAGTGTGGTGGCAATATAATTAGAAACGCTTGCGATCTCTACGTGCAACTGCCTAGAAATAACTAATGACTTATCGAATTTGACCAATAATAAAAAATACTAAGCTACTTATTCCACTATTACTACTAAGTACTAATTATATTCCTAGTTATAATTTACTTTAAACTAAAAGCTAAGGTTTGAACTAATGTACAATGAACAAAAATGTGCTGACGTGTTCATAAAAAATTTCATACGTTGTATGAAAGCAAATATTAATCCTTGTTTAATGAAAACAACGTTTTCAACAGGGATTAACTGTACATAATTGGTCAAGAACTTTTTGATTAGTTGTCATATTTGTAGTCATAAGAAATATTGTATGGGAAAACGCAAGCATTTCTATTAGTGTGGCTTCCACTGTAGGTAGGTATTATTATAAATATAATTGTATTAATATACACAATCTAACAAAAAAAAACGAATCTTACAATGTCATAAAATAGTAGTTTTTTTTTTTTTTGTTTTTTAAATACATATTTCGTTACAAAAAATAATGAAGAATCCCAAAAAGTAAATTTTTTTCATATCAAATACTTTATAAAAAGGTATATTATTAAACGGGTCACTAATTTTTCCCAGAAGTGAATTAAGGTTTTATTTTCGCTTAAACCGCTTTTACGTTTTCAAGTTGCCCGTCTAAAAGCAGTCAGATAATTTATCCTGAATATATTTTTACACCTAGAATAAATATAGAGTTTTCTACCTCACCATCAAATTCGCATTATTTCTAGTTGGATAATTTTACTTGAATATGTTTTAGTATATTTTTTTGGTCAGACTCTTTTACCGAATTTATTTCTCGCTCAACATTTTGTTTAGACAATTTTACCTGAAACCATTTTAAAGACCAAATTGCGTAAGCGACACTAAATTCGAAACTAATGCATTTTTCGGCAAAATAATCAAAACATCATATAGAAAACAATAATATGTTCATTTATATAGGTTTCATTCAAAAATTGGTCTTGTAGAAAAATTTTGATGATTTTTTTTCGAAAATTTGCGCGGTTTTTTGGCTCTCCTGTAAAGTTTGCTCCGTGTCGCTTATCCCATTTCTCCTTTCAAGCGTCGATATGTATACATGGACCTTATTACCAGTGGCATAAAAGTGCATAGATATTTTTGAAATCTTGGGAACGTATATATATTTATGCCCTTGACTGTACATGAAATATATCCAAGCCGGTGTCAAGTAAGTATACACAATAGCCATGTCACACGATTCTTGCCACCGACTTCGGTATATTTCATGTACCTACTAGGCACCAAATAGGCAATTCCTTGGAGGCTGGTCATTTTAACCCCCCCGACGCAAAAATTCATTTAGTCGCTGGTTTCACAGCTGGTCGTCTGTGAAACCAGCGACTAAATTAATGTGCAGGCAGTTGAATGTCATTTACCCACCTTGACGGACGACGTAAATTCGCTGGCTATTCATCGACTGAGTAGAAATGAACGACGATGTGTCAACAGAATAACATAGCAGGACATACGAAAGCCTTTTAGCCCAAGCTGAAACGGAGACGAAATTAGAGGTCCCAATTGTGCCGGGGGTGTAAATCTATTTAATACTCGTAGTATATATCTTTTTTTTAGATGTGGAACTGAAGATGACGATGATGACGTACATTCAAAAGTCGTACATGGGTAGCTACGACTATGAAATTGGCATCCTGGCGGCGAAGGTAAAAGACCTGTTTAGTACTATGGTAATGTTGTACAAGAAACGTAGTGTACGAAGTAAGTACGCAAACGACACCCAAAATCATGAAACTATGCTGGATGTGTTCCATGCAATGCGTAAGTATTTCCTGGTTGTTACAGCTTCATAAACATAATCTAACCGAAGTAAAAAAACAGGTCAAGTGTGAGTCGGAGTCGTGTAATGTGGGTTCCGTATTTTTTTTTTTTTTGTATCTATAAATAAATAAATATGGTTCGCATCAAAACTATTTCCCAATTTTGAGTGTTTAGTAATTAGTACCTGGGAGACCGAGCGTCACTCGGTGCGAAACCGAATTTTCATCGAATTCTATACAAAAGTTCGCTGTATCTGCCGTAAGTTTTTATAAGAACAATAATAATAACAATGACAGCAAAGGTAGGTCTCATACCTTACTGACTTAGTTCCCTTATGCATCAATAGATGGCGCTGGCACTCGTAGGTCGTAGGTAGGAGCTCGCCCTCTCTCCGGTGAAATAGTCAAAGTCGATGACGCTGGCAGCGCATATAAGTGTTCACGAAATTCCCCCTAAATTAGAAAGAAAACGCGTAGGTACCCACGTCAACAAAAAAACTAAATCAAAAATAAAAGATTTACCCGAAAAAAAAAAACAAAAAGAAAACAAAAATACCGGGCCATAGCTGCGATTCGATCCCGAGGGTCTCTGAGTAGGTGTCCAACGCTCTAACCATCAGTCTACTCAGACGGTGATGATCGCATTGAAATTACGTACCATATTGCGCGGGAAGTCTTTTTGCGTGAAAAGACGGGAAAAACGAATTGTCCCAGATATTTTATTTTTTTATTTATTGATAAGGGAAACATACAGCAGATATATTACAACTAGAATTAACAAATATACTAAGTGCATAAGCCAAAACAGTTTCCACTTAAAGTTATTACATTAATTTTGCTCAAAGACACAACATTACACTTAACATTACATAACATTAGACTTAACATTTATATTAAAACTTAAAACTAAATTTTGAATTTTAAGAGAAAAAAAATTAAGAGACAAAAATGTTAAATGGCGCAAAACACAAAACAAACACAACAAAACGAAACAATGAATGAAACATCTCAATGCGCACCATTGGCAATGAGACGTTTCATACTTACTCTATACCATTTTAAGTATTTCTCAATAAATAATCAATAATATGCCTTTACATTTATACATTATTTTCTTATCTTCTTAATTGCAGAAACAAATTGACTATAGTTAAGTTGGAACAAGTCGATATGAGAATATTTCTTATTATAAATATTGCACGCCCTCACAAGGTATCCATTCTTTACATATATTTGATCTACACACATATCATAAGTCCTCTATAATGCGTTCAGAATCCGTTGGCAATGACCAGCATTACAACAATCAATTTTACTATGATAATTTTCTTATCTGTAGCAGGAACATAATGTTCTTATAACGATATAAGATTTGATAAAGTTATGAGTTTCAAATTTCGAACATCTTTGAAAAACAAAACAATTTTATTTGACCTCAATTCTAATATCACTCGAGATGACATTTAATTCGAAATGAAATGTCAATTGCATAAAATTTTGACAAATCTCGTATGTTACTTGATTTGATAATTTGATATCGAACGATATGATAGTAGAAGCCGACTCTAGATTGTCTCTGAATTAAAAAAAAAACTACGGTTGCCGCCATTTTTGACGTTCTAATAATTGATCAATGCCGGCTATGCCGGTCGTAACATGCGGTTCCTGAACACATCATAGAGAGCTTATAATATGTATGTAGATAAAATATTGTATGTAACTGTATATAATTAGGCATTAAAACACTCGTGTGATGCTATTATGAAACTCGCCTGTCGTCGGCTCGTTTCATAAACACACACTCGTGTTTTAATGCCTCTCATTATGCAGCAGTCACATAAACTACTATTATGATGGTTAAACGAAATACTTATTTTTACATTCTTTTAATTCCATGCTCACTCAGTCAATCTTTTTGGCAGTCGCAGGCTGATGGACCGGCGGTAAAACCCACCTTAACCTCGAGAGCGTACGTTTAGAAACGAAGTAACAGCAAATAATAATTTCGCACACTACAATTATAATTGGTGTAACTCATACGCCTTTACAAAATTATTTCTGTATGAAACGTAGTATGTCGAAATCATTTCTAGATGGTTTAAAACGTAGTAACTTTGCCGCCACACTTTATTCCAATACGCGAAAACGCTGTAAACAACGGCGACAACAATTTTACGCACGCAGCAACTACAGAGCCAATGTAATTATAAGAAACATGAACTGTCGTAAATACAAATGAAAAAAGGTGTTATTTTTTGGCTATTTACACCAATTAATTTTGCCATTCGTCAAAAAAGTACATACAATTTCAACGCTGTACAAAATTTTCTAATCGTCTTAGAGCCACGGGACGCGGAGCATTCGACGCAGAAAAATTTTCTGATTCCGAAAATGTAAAAAAAAAAAATTTAGGTACATTGTGGGTTACAGGGTTTACGCTTTTTACCGTCGATATACAAATGTTTCTCGTTTCACCCCCTTACTAATAAACGTTGAGTAACGGCTGAGTAGTTATACAATGCTTTGTCCTTATCTGTCATTGTGACATTTGAATTCAACAGATAAGGACAAAGCATTGTATAACTACTCAGCCGTTACTCAACGTTTATTAGTAAGGGGGTAACAGTATAAGATGAGATTAACATTCCGATGCAACGAGTCAGGACCATCAATAAAATAACCAACAAACAACTTTTTTATTTATATATAAGTATCTTATTTAGCTTGTGTTAGTGTCCCACTGCTGGCCAAAGGCCTCCCCTCTTTTCCGCCTTCGTTCGTTCCTATTAGCTGTATCTCATGAACCAAAACAGATAGACAGTTGAATTTTTTACAGAATGTTTATTTTAATTGCCACTATTACAGCAAATAATCAAAATTAAATTAATTAAAAATTAAAGGGGGCTCCCATACAAAAAGCGTGATTTTATTAAATTTTGTCACTCCGCGGGTTGTATCTCATGCACCGTAATAGATAGACTGTTGAACTTTTCACAGAGTGTGTTCCTCTGTTGCCACTATGATAACAAATAATAAAAATTAAGTTAAATTAAAAATTAAAGGGGGTCCCTAAATAAAGGGATGTAATGAATTTAGACCTACTTTACATATTGTTATAGCGCCTATCTTGTTTCTTTTACGAAAGTGTTTAAAAAGTACGTACATATTATTAAATCTTGTACGATGGTACGGAACCCTTCATGTGCGAGTCAAACTCGCACTTGGCCGGTCTTATAGTCATAGTACTTAAAATCATAACAAGAAAATCACGTCGAGTGAGCTCCATTGTTGCAAACTAGTTCCCGCCAGATTACCTCCGAAAAAATTAAATAAAAAATAAAAAAAATCGATTTCAAAAATGTTCCATATCCATAATTTTTAACAAATAGCCTACCTTCACGACTGTGTGTAACTTGCCAGTATCCAACAAATGAGTATAGAGTACCTAATTGACGTGTAAAAGTGCCCGTGTGGCCTACTTACTGAATAAATATCTTTTATCTTTTTATCTTTTTTTAATTTCTTTTGGCATGCCCCTCGTATTAAGGAGTTCCGGTGGTCTTCTCAGGTCTCTATCATCAGTTCCGCTATACCAAATGTTGCTTTTGTAATGTAAATGTAATTTTTTAAGGGTTGATTGATAAGTGACTATACTTATTATAGAAATAAAGATGTCTAATATTTAATACATTCACTAAATGTAGGCTTGGCTTTACATGACATCTCGCAACTTTTTACGGTCGAAAATCGTTAATTTGTTCAGCAGCAAAAAAAATCTCTGAACAAAAACGGCTCCGGCAATGACTTCAACGGACTCTGCTATGTTATTCTGTTGACACATCGTCGTTCAGGTCGATAAATAGCCGGCGAATTTACGTCGTCCGTCAAGGTGGGTAAATGACATTCAACTGCCTACACATTCATTTAGTCGCTGGTTTCACAGACGACCAGCTCACAGCTTCACAAACCAGCGACTAAATGAATGTGTAGGCAGTTGAATGTCATTTACCCACCTTGACAGACGACGTAAATTCGCCGGCTATTCATCGACTGAGTAGAACTGAACGACGATGTGTTAACAGAATAATATAGCTGAGCACGTATGTACGTTACTGGATGGACTTCGTCACTAAAAGATTTCAAGTATTAACACGTTCAATGCGGCATCAAATATACCAAACTTGCCGAGAATGCGGCATGACCTCTATACTTCTCATACGCAAACCCACCATGGTGCGACGTGACCTTTATTTGCCCACATCACCTACTATGTTTAAAGGCTTATATTTTTATGAAATTTGCAGATACCTTCATATTTTTTTTTCTACTAGTAGCATATATACTGTAATATATACCGCAGGAACCGCCTTCAGTTTGGTATCATACTTTTAGAGATATAAGGCCAACTGTGAAGATCTGATTTTATGAGAAACATTTTGCCATCCCGCACTAGGATTATAAAGCTTGGTTGGGGTAATAGTGATGGGAAATATTGCAAAATAAATCATCGACAATAAAAATGAACTACTTTTATTTTAACATTAAAAATTCACTTTTAATTATTATTAAGAGAATCAGAAAAAAGACAATAATAACGAAATATTACTTTAATCAGACTGACAGTGACTAGTAATGAGATTGATCATTGCAGCTTTAAGTTTTACAGGAAATTCTAATAAGAGAAAACATACTTTAATTTTAACCTTCTTGTACATATTAATAGACACATTACTTATTGTTACGCCGGTGGATTAAGGTGTCTAACTTCAATCGCGATTTTCGGTGCTTTGGAAGCGTTTTCAGCAGGCTGAAATATCGTTTCAGTCGGTTTCAGAGGTAGCTCTATCACATACCTGATTATCAAAATTTCGACCAAGTTGCCGTTGTTTTCAGGCGCCTGAAACATGTTTTCAGGCCGTTTCAGGCCACCCTCTACCAGAATTCGCCATATACTGAAATGTACTTCAAAGGCCCATAAGGGGTCCTGAAAACGCCTGAAAACGGGTTTTCAGGTTATGGCGTAATCTGGTAGAGGGTGGCCTGAAACGGCCTGAAAACATGTTTCAGGCGCCTGAAAACAACGGCAACTTGGTCGAAATTTTGATAATCAGGTATGTGATAGAGCTACCTCTGAAACCGACTGAAACGATATTTCAGCCTGCTGAAAACGCTTCCAAAGCACCGAAAATCGCGATTGAAGTTAGACACCTTAATCCACCGGCGTAACACTACCCCCTCCTAAGACATGCTCGTCCCGAGCATTATTAACTCCGTAGTGTCTCGCCAGTCGGTCAACATGGACAATCTTCATGGGACTACGCTGATTTTTCTGAATCCGATACGTGACGTCGTTGATTTTAGTGACTACTTTATACGGGCCTTCCCAACTCGGGGATAGTTTCGGAGATTTTCCTTTTCGTCGCGTGGGGTTATGTAACCACACCAAGGAACCCTCCTCAAAACCCACTTGGTTGGACTTCCGGTCATATCGTGTTTTCATCTTCGCGCTGGCTTGAAGTCCATGTTCTCGAACGTGACTGTGAACATCGTCTATCCTATTTCGTAAATCGCTGGCATACTCTGTAATGGACTTTGCCGAATCTGGAGGGCGTCCAGTCAAAAGATCCGCAGGTAGACGAAGTTCTCTTCCAAAGTTTGCGTACGCTGGAGTGACAGCTGTACTTTAATGGGTGGCCGATCTATATGACATTAGGAAGAGAGGAATATGCCTGTCCCATTCCTTTTGGTGACTTTCAACGACCTTCGCTAAATGTCTCTCCAGTGTCTGGTTAAATCTCTCGACCATTCCGTCCGATTGAGGGTGATATGGCGTAGTTCTTGTTTTATGAATTCCCATAATTCGGCAAGTCTCCTGGAACACCTGGGATTCAAAGTTTCTGCCTTGATCACTATGAATTTCGAGGGGTACTCCGAATCGACAAAATACCTCCATCACTAATTTCTCCGCTACTGTGATTGCTTCTTGATTAGGGATGGCAAATGCTTCAGGCCATTTAGTGAAGTAGTCCATTACTACAAGGATGTACTTGTTTCCAGAGTTGGATGTTGGAAACGGGCCTGCAACGTCTAAAGCAATCCTTTCCCAAGGTGCACCAACATTGTACAACTTAAGCGCTCCTCTACTGCGCGTTTGCGGCCCCTTAACCGATGAGCAGTTGGTACACTTCCTGCACCAGTCTTCTACATCTTCGCGGCAGTGAATCCAATAAAAGCGTTGCCGAACTTTCATTAAAGTCCTCTTTACACCAAGGTGTCCCCCGGAAATTCCGTCATGAAACGAGCTCAAAACATCGCTCACCCTTTTTCTCGGAACAACTACTTGTAGGTGAACATTCTTTCCATTCGCGGACTCCCATTTCCTGCATAGTACGCCATTATGCATAACCAAACTTTCCCATTGGGCCCAGTAGCTTTTTGTTTCTGTACTCATCGGAGCTACTTCACACCATTTTGGTTTGGATACGCCTGCTTTAATCCAATCGTATATGGGTTTAATGTTAGAGTCTTCCTGCTGCGCTCGTTGCATGACTTCATTACTCCATTCTTCGCTAACAGTGTCAGTTCTCAACATTCTCACGCAGTCTTTTCCCTCTTGTTTTAAACAGTGCTTACAATCATCCGGGCAAGGTCTACGGGAAAGGGCATCTGCGTTTCCATGTGATTTTCCACTGCGATGTTCAATAATGAAGTCATATTCTTGAAGTTGTTCAATCCAGCGCGCTACTTGACCCTCGGGGTTTTTAAACTCCAACAACCACTTTAATGCAGCATGGTCAGTTCTGATGCGAAACTTGCGTCCAAGCAGATATTTACTGAAATGCTGCAACGTCTTGACAACTGCCAGCAATTCTCTCCGAGTGACGCAGTAATTTCTCTCTGGTTTCGACAATGACTTACTAAAGTAGGCGATTACAACTTCCTGATCTCCTTTTCTTTGTGACAACACACCTCCGATACCAGTATTACTCGCGTCCGTGTCAACAATAAAGTCGTTGTCAGGGTCTGGATATCCCAATATCGGTGTTTCACAAAGCCTTCTTTTGAGATCGGCGAAAGCTGCTGCACACTGTTCATTCCAGTCAAACCGTCGTTTCTCTTCTGTCAGCTGGTGCAAGGGCTTCGCTATATCTGAGAAGTTTTTCACAAAACGTCGGTAGTACGAACATAGTCCCAAAAAGGCTCGTACTGCGGTTTTGTCCCTCGGTGTTGGCCAGTCCTTCACGGCGCTAATCTTCTCAGGATCTGTCTGGATACCATCCCTTGAAACCACGTGTCCTAAATAATTTACCTTACGCTTGAAAAGCGAGCATTTCTTCGGGCTAAGTTTAAGGTTCGCATCTTGTAGCTTAGTCAAAACTTGCTCCAATTTTCTAAGGTGATCATCGAAGTCTCTACCAACAATTATGATGTCATCCAGATATACCAGGCAGGTATCTCCCAGTAAACCAGCAAGTATTTGTTCCATCAATCTCTCAAATGTTGCTGGTGCATTACATAATCCAAACGGCATAACATTGAACTGCCAGAGTCCCTTTCCAGTTGAGAAAGCTGTTTTCTCCTTGTCTTGGTCCTTGATTTCCACTTGCCAGTAGCCACTTTTTAAATCCAACGTGGAAAACCATTTCATCCCGTTTAAAGTGTCTAACGTGTCGTCAATTCGTGGCAATGGATAACAATCCTTTTTGGTTACATCATTAAGTCGCCGATAGTCAACGCAAAATCTCATGGTCCCGTCCTTCTTCTTAACCAAAACTACCGGTGAACACCAAGGACTTGTTGAAGGTTCAATAACTCTGTTCTTCTTCATCTCCTCAATCATGTCTGCGACTTCCTTCTCGCGAGCTACTGGGATTCGCCTAGGACGTTGTCGGACAGGCACGATTTCACCAGTGTCGGAGGTGTGTTGTCACAAAGAAAAGGAGATCAGGAAGTTGTAATCGCCTACTTTAGTAAGTCATTGTCGAAACCAGAGAGAAATTACTGCGTCACTCGGAGAGAATTGCTGGCAGTTGTCAAGACGTTGCAGCATTTCAGTAAATATCTGCTTGGACGCAAGTTTCGCATCAGAACTGACCATGCTGCATTAAAGTGGTTGTTGGAGTTTAAAAACCCCGAGGGTCAAGTAGCGCGCTGGATTGAACAACTTCAAGAATATGACTTCATTATTGAACATCGCAGTGGAAAATCACATGGAAACGCAGATGCCCTTTCCCGTAGACCTTGCCCGGATGATTGTAAGCACTGTTTAAAACAAGAGGGAAAAGACTGCGTGAGAATGTTGAGAACTGACACTGTTAGCGAAGAATGGAGTAATGAAGTCATGCAACGAGCGCAGCAGGAAGACTCTAACATTAAACCCATATACGATTGGATTAAAGCAGGCGTATCCAAACCAAAATGGTGTGAAGTAGCTCCGATGAGTACAGAAACAAAAAGCTACTGGGCCCAATGGGAAAGTTTGGTTATGCATAATGGCGTACTATGCAGGAAATGGGAGTCCGCGAATGGAAAGAATGTTCACCTACAAGTAGTTGTTCCGAGAAAAAGGGTGAGCGATGTTTTGAGCTCGTTTCATGACGGAATTTCCGGGGGACACCTTGGTGTAAAGAGGACTTTAATGAAAGTTCGGCAACGCTTTTATTGGATTCACTGCCGCGAAGATGTAGAAGACTGGTGCAGGAAGTGTACCAACTGCTCATCGGTTAAGGGGCCGCAAACGCGCAGTAGAGGAGCGCTTAAGTTGTACAATGTTGGTGCACCTTGGGAAAGGATTGCTTTAGACGTTGCAGGCCCGTTTCCAACATCCAACTCTGGAAACAAGTACATCCTTGTAGTAATGGACTACTTCACTAAATGGCCTGAAGCATTTGCCATCCCTAATCAAGAAGCAATCACAGTAGCGGAGAAATTAGTGATGGAGGTATTTTGTCGATTCGGAGTACCCCTCGAAATTCATAGTGATCAAGGCAGAAACTTTGAATCCCAGGTGTTCCAGGAGACTTGCCGAATTATGGGAATTCATAAAACAAGAACTACGCCATATCACCCTCAATCGGACGGAATGGTCGAGAGATTTAACCAGACACTGGAGAGACATTTAGCGAAGGTCGTTGAAAGTCACCAAAAGGAATGGGACAGGCATATTCCTCTCTTCCTAATGTCATATAGATCGGCCACCCATGAAAGTACAGCTGTCACTCCAGCGTACGCAAACTTTGGAAGAGAACTTCGTCTACCTGCGGATCTTTTGACTGGACGCCCTCCAGATTCGGCAAAGTCCATTACAGAGTATGCCAGCGATTTACGAAATAGGATAGACGATGTTCACAGTCACGTTCGAGAACATGGACTTCAAGCCAGCGCGAAGATGAAAACACGATATGACCGGAAGTCCAACCAAGTGGGTTTTGAGGAGGGTTCCTTGGTGTGGTTACATAACCCCACGCGACGAAAAGGAAAATCTCCGAAACTATCCCCGAGTTGGGAAGGCCCGTATAAAGTAGTCACTAAAATCAACGACGTCACGTATCGGATTCAGAAAAATCAGCGTAGTCCCATGAAGATTGTCCATGTTGACCGACTGGCGAGACACTACGGAGTTAATAATGCTCGGGACGAGCATGTCTTAGGAGGGGGTAGTGTTACGCCGGTGGATTAAGGTGTCTAACTTCAATCGCGATTTTCGGTGCTTTGGAAGCGTTTTCAGCAGGCTGAAATATCGTTTCAGTCGGTTTCAGAGGTAGCTCTATCACATACCTGATTATCAAAATTTCGACCAAGTTGCCGTTGTTTTCAGGCGCCTGAAACATGTTTTCAGGCCGTTTCAGGCCACCCTCTACCAGATTACGCCATAACCTGAAAACCCGTTTTCAGGCGTTTTCAGGACCCCTTATGGGCCTTTGAAGTACATTTCAGTATATGGCGAATTTTCCAGAAAGAGTAAAAGAGATAGCATGATTAGAAAGGGATAGCAATACTGAGAACCTTCCAGAAGCATGCGAAAGAGATGACACGAATAAGAAAGAGACAGCAAGACGTGGAACCTTCCAGAATCGTCGCGATCTAAAACGAAACAGCTATAGGCACATAGAACTTTCCAGAAACGTCGCGAACAAGAACATTCCAACAACGACTACTAGAACATTCCCGACGGCGGATCGAAGTATGTCGAACATTCTAGAAAGGCCTTCTGGAATTGTCTTGGACTAGGGTATATAAGGCGACCGACCCGAGCCGTCAAGTCAGTCTTACTTGGAAAGCGATACGAGTGATACATCAGTGAATTAGAAGCGACTACGAGTTTATTGTGCGATTATTGTTGTAACGGCTTAGTGAGTGCGTTAATAAAGTCTAGCTCTTAATTATCGGTTTAATTGTGTATTTCTATCAGTTACCTACCCCCACGTACGTAACATTATCTTTGATTTAGGCAATTACCTACTGGTTAAAAGGAAAAATTATCGTAGAAGTTTGTATTTGTTTGTATAGTCTTAGGTCTTACACCGATACATTGATTTATCACGACACATCACTACGCAAGACTGATCAGTCCGCGCGCTCTCACGCAGTGCGGCATGAGGTGACGGTGTATGGCAATATACTGGTCACGCCGCATACAGTTGATAATATTTCACTTCTGTGCGTCGTGAACATTATTTTGCCATGTAATGTTTTAATCAAACTGAGTCCTATTTCAAAATACAAGCATAAACCTATACTTGTCTCTTTTGTACTAATGAGATAACACATAGAAATCACCCCCGCACCACCGAGAGAACTGCTATTTTCGGCGCCGCACCCAGGTAAAGTCGCAAATGGCCCTATAGTGGTCATGCCGCATTGAACGTGTTACAAACTCCCGACAAAACCGCTTTCAGAACTCATAACTTTTCAACGGCTGAATGGATTGTTATCAAATCAAGCTGAAAACACTCTTGATTAAGTCACCTTTCTAACAAAAAAAACTAAATCAAAATCGGTCCATCCGTTTAGAAAACAGATACAGACAGATACACAGACACACACAGTTACACTTGTCAAACTTATAACACCCCTCTTTTTGCGTGGGGGTTAATTAGATTTATGGTTTTTGAAGATAGTAGATTTTGTATTTGTAGGTAGTAAAGGTGAGCATGGTGGTTTTTTTTGTCGCCTCTACATTAAATACCTACCGTTCATTCACAGAGGGCGAGTATCGAGAAATCCTGATGTTCAAAGACATGTATTTAAAAATTTGCCATGAGGAAGAAATGAGGAAAAAAAAAGAGAAGGCTGTTAAACGCTTTCAAGAACTACGGAAAAAAACTATGGAGAAAATGAATATGCGTCCTTTGTCGCGGGAGATGTTCTCTGAACAGGAGAAAGCACACTTAGCCTTGTACCAAAAGGAGTAAGAAAATTTAATTTTTAATACAATAGCTGAAGTTATATTTTTTTGGGTTCCGTACCAGAAAGTTGCCTAACGGGATCCTATTACTAAGCCTACCTAGTATATCCAAGCCGTTGTCAAGTAGGTATACACAATAGCAATGACACCATGATTCTTGCCACCGACTTCGATATACTTCATGTACCTATTAGGCACTAAATAGGCAATTCCTAGGAGTCCTAGGAGGCCGGTCTTTATTTAATCCTTTTTAGTGGGTTTTTGAAGACGGTTTTATTTTTTGTTATATTTTTTTTTTCGCTTTTTAGTGATGCACCTAATATTATTATGTGATAAAGCACATAGACATAAGAAACAATAGCATTATACCAATTTCTCATCACCCTTAACAAAATGTCGCTGTCCAAGATGCAGGGCCGTCAATCATTGAGGAGTTCTCCCGGTACTTCTCCATCAGTTGCACTTTACCACATGCATTATAATTAATATAATAGTAGCTTCATGTTCCTAATAAAGAAATCTCATTGCTGTCGTCAATTACTTACGACTAAGGAGTTCCGGTGGTCATCTCTGGTCTTCATCATCAGTTCCTCTCAAGTGGTGATACTGTAATGCAATTTCTTAAGGTCTTGCAGGTAATACCTAAATCGCTGTATGTGTGCCTATAACTTTTGAGGAGTTCCCTCAATTCCTCATGGATCTCATCATCAGATTCTGATTTCGTGACAATGGGACCACATGGAAAGTATACCCTTTCAAACAAAAAAATAATTTTTAAAATCGGTTCTCAATTTTCCGAGTAATCGTGTAACAAACATAAAAAAAAAACATACAGGCGAATTGATAACCTCCTCTTTTTTTGAAGTCGGTTAAAAAATAAATATTTCTGGGTGGGGTACTCCATACTAAACTCGTCGAATTCCGTGACTCGTTGACAGAAAATTATTTTCTTAAGGTTTCAATTGCTTTCCCGACGACCAAGACGGAGCCTCTATGCTAAACATCCGCCCCCGGAACATACTCACGCAAACACTGCTCCTTGAGAGCAGGTTAATGGAGACGACCCTTCCACGACTCTAACCTAAACTGACTGGTTTATCACATGATTGTTGTTTCTTTCCAGGAACGAAGAACATGGAAAATACCAAAAAGAGCCAACTTCAGAAGGTAAAAAAATACACACTTTAGGCTGCCTTTCCACTGAGGCGGAGAGGAGCGGAGCGCAGAGACGTGCAGGACTAACGCCATTGGTTGATCCAATGGCGTTGTTTGAAATCCACATCTTGTCTCCACTTCACTTATGACGGAAATCCAGCCGCGTTGACGAGCGAAGCGGACATGAAACTTACCTAAGGACACTATCGATCAAGTCACCTTTCAAACAAACAATAACCTAACCGAGTTCAAAACCCCCGATATCAGCGCCTAAAAACTCTCTGAGCAATGAGCAAAACCTTCAACGGGCTCCAAGCACGTACATTTTCACTGGAAGGACTTGGAAACTAGAAGATTTCAAGAATTAAAAAATCAGATCCCCTCATCAACTAGAAAAGAGCTGATGATCTTCAAACGGCTGAACAGATTTTCATGACACATGGCTAAGAACACTCTGGATAAAATTATCTATGATACAAAAAAAACTAAACGAAAATCGGTTCATCCCTTTGGGAGCTACGATATCACAGACAGACACACAGACAGACACGTTAAACTTATAACACCCCTCTCTTTTTGCGTCGGGAGTTAAAAACGGGTACAACGAGTAAACCACTTCTAATGGTCACGATTATGCCGTTGGAAAACTGTTGTACCCATACTTTGACATAGGTCGCGGTCAGTTCACCAACACCGCAAATAAGTTAGTATGCAGACGGAAATGTTGGATATTTTCAAAGTAAATCCGACAACACGCACGCGGCCGCGGCGGCTTCCGTACCCGACTCCTCTCATGGCAGGCCGCCACGTGCAGCGGTACTTTGAAAGAAAATGAGTAATAGTACATTTCTCAAACATGCTCAGAAAGGATGGCATTTCTTTTGAAAAACGAAGACGCGAAGGGCCATATTTTCTTCCTAGGAGTAAAATAAACGTATGTAAACCCATTTTTGTCCGCTGAGATATTTTTTTTAAAGTGCTGTCAAATGCATACAGAATAGAAAGGACCAAGAAATAAATCTCATACAGCCAAGGCAACTGCTCGTTTTCGTAGCACAGTGCGTGTGTTTTCTTCTTTTTAAATTTCTTCAAAATTGTCTATGGTTAGAAAAAAAAATTAAAAACAAAAACTTATTGAAATTTAAACGTAGAACTTACTGTTGTTGTGTAAAAGCTACAAACATCAAGTCCTCGGTACTTCCCGGTATTAAATTTGAATTCTATTGCTGTCAATATTATGTCAAATTCTACAAGTGTGAAATGGTTGAATTAGATCCTTTTCCCTAAGTTACGTCCATTTGTCTACCACAAGCCCTGAAATATAAACATCTCAAATTCAACAGAAAAACATAAAAGTTCCTGGAAAACCCATAACAATTTCGTTTACAAATTGTCCTAATATGGCTAACATCACTTTTAATATTAATTTTACTTTTTACAAATATATTTGTATCATTTCCTCACATGTTTGAGAAAAGCATTATATATGCCTCGGCGGAAACGGGGGATTGCCTGACTCGTATTTTAGCAGGCCTCGCTATTGCTCGGCCTGCTAACCACCTCGTCAGGCAATCCCTTACTTTCCGCGCCTAGGCGAAATAATGTACTATTTCGATGCTAGTGCGGAAAGTATGTCATTACTTTACGAGTACCGAGATATCTTGCCACGAGCCGTAGGCAAGTGGCAAGACTCGGGACGAGTGAAGAATGACATTTCCGCACGTGTATCGAACGACGTTTTTTAACACAGTTGCGAAAAAATAAATCATTTTTAAACTCTGATTCACTCATTTTATAAGAAACTTTTTGAAAACTTAAGATTGGTAAACAAATTCGTTGTAAGTTCGATCATTCGCAGTGAAAATTTTTGACATTATGAAGAGGTGTTTTTTAGCTTTTATTAGACTAGAATGGATTTTGTTATTATTATTGAACCCACTTCAATGAAAGTTTTTTTTTCAAATGCATGTTCTATAAGACATAAACAATTGTAAATATAAAACATTGTACTATTATTACCTAAATATTGTTATTTACGATTATTTGTGTATCGTATATTTATAAAAACAATATCGAATGTTGTCTTTGGAAACTTAAAAAATGCTTGCAGTAAGAAAAAACGCATGGCTTAAAAGACTTAGCATCCAGGCCATAATCATAAAAAAAAACGCCTCTTCTTAATGTAAAATTTTTGACAGGCGTTTCGGCAGCTATTCCATTCCATTCAGACAACTTATTAAGAACGGTTTTTCAATATTCAATATTAAAAAATAAACGTGTTATAATGATGAAGAGGTAAGTAATAAAATATGAAAAATGTATATTTTTTAACACAGGTGCTCAAAAAGCGGTACTTTTCGTAGCTGTATATCGTGCGGAAAGTTGGTTTTCGCGAAATAGTGCTTTTTACTTTTCCAATTTTTTTAAATTTATACTTGTTCCAATTCATGACTACTTATTGATGAGTGTTAATATTAGTTTCCTTTAAACATCGTAATGAACATAAAAACCACGGTTGCCGCCATTTTTGACGTTCTAATAATTGATCAATGCCGGCTATGCCGGTCGTAACATGCGGTTCCTGAACACATCATCGAGAGCTTATAATATGTACTTAAACTACTATTATGTGACTGGTGCATAATGCCTAATTATGTACAGTTACATACACTATTTTATCTATATACATATAAGCTCTCTATGATGTGTTCAGGAACCGCATGTTACGACCGGCATAGCCGGCATTGATCAATTTATTTTAAGGGGCATTTAAGCTTTAAGGGCTATTTTATTTATTAACTTTTTAGAGTTTTTTTTTGTGCCAGCTGTTTTTTAAATTTCAAATTTAATTTTTATTAATTGCTTTTTAAACTTTATGTATTACTAGTAGACACGTTACCATCGACACTATCCCCCAATTCACGCAAATATACTTTCCGGAAAGAAACTCGAAATTGCGCCACGAGATCTTTGCCTCAATTTTTTGTTCAGTGCCTAAAAACCTCTGAGCGAAATCTTCTAACAAAGACTTAAACGGGCTCCGAGCACGTATGTTCGTCATTGGACGGACTTCAAGTATTAAAAACTCCAGACAAAATCGCTTTGAGAGCTCATAACTTTTAAACGGCTTATCAGATTTTCATCAAACTAAGCTAAGAACTCTCGATTAAGTCACCTTTGGAACAAAAAAAAAATTAACAAAAAAACAAAACCGTCATCAAAAACCCACTAAAAAGGATTAAATAAATACCGGCCTCCTAGGAGTCCTTTATTTAACCCTTTTTAGTGGGTTTTTGAAGACGGTTTTATTTTTTTCGTGTTGAATATTATCAAAAGTCAAAATTCTGTCACTCCGCAGGCTGTATCTCATGAACCGTAATAGATAAGACTGTTGAACTTTTCACAGAGTGTGTATCTCTGTTGCCACTATGACAACAAATTATAAAAGTTGAATTAAATTAAAAATGAATTTAGACAATTACCTACTTTACATATTGTTATAGCGCCTATCTTGTTTCTTTTACGGAAGTAGTTAAAAAGTACATGGTATTAAATCTTGTACGATGGTACGGAACCCTTCGTGTGCGAGTCATATTCGCACTTGGCCGGTTATTTATTTACAAGAACTTGTTGATGTGTACGAGTATGTATTTTTTGGTTACAGAGAAGAGAGAAATTCTAGCAACGGAAAAAAGACGAGAGGAATATGCGGCTGCACAGGCCGCTAAAAAAGCAACGGCCGGCGGGAGAAGTTAGTATGTTCACCTGTTCCCTCGTAGCTCCTGCACTATCCATTATATTTTGGCAAATGAGGTGTCGAGGCTTCGTCTTAGTATTCCACGTATGATAGGCTATGTGTCGTCATATTAAACCCAACATGGCGGATGTAGTACATTATGAAACGAGTGTAACGACCAATGCTCACGCGTTTCATACGACGTTTTTCAACTCAATTTCGAGGGAAAAATAATAAAATCACATTTAATAGTTGTTTAAGCAACTGGCACATAATGAAGTCTCTAAAGGTATCTACGAGTGCCGAGGTCAGAGCGAGCTTGCGAGCGCTCTAACGACAGGCACGAGTAACTTTAGAGCTACTTATGTACCGTTGCATATATACGTTTTTCTACAAGCTTAAAACGATAATGTCAAAAATAAACAATGGCTAACTTTTCTTGTATACTTTCCTTGATTTTTCTGTCTACCATTCTTTTCCCGAAGCCATTCGGGCCATTTTTGACCCCCCCCCCCCCCCCCCCCCTGTAACTTAATTGTGGAATAAACCAGAAGCCTAAATTTTCAGTGACAAAGAGGGCATTACATAGCTAGATATATTTCCAAATTACATTAAATTTGAACCAGTAGTTTAAGAAATATTGCAAGTCAAAGTTACATGACTCACCGATCATCAAAATTCTAAGGTACTTCTAGCAGACACACAAACTTCAAATTTTCCATTCAGGGTAGTTTTTAACCCACATAGAAAGGAAAAACTGAAACATCACTGCCACCATTGACTTTTTAGGGTTCCGTACCTCAAAGAAAAAACGGAACCCTTATAGGATCACTTTGTTGTCTGTCTGCCTGTCTGTCTGTCTGTCTGTCTGTCTGTCTGTCTGTCTGTCTATCAAGACCCTTTTTCTCAGGAACGCGTGGAGGTATCAAGTCGAAATTAATATCAAATACTTAGGTATGCAATCCCTTGGATCAGTGAAAAAATCAAACATCTAAGTCAACGCAATCAAAAGATACGGCCGTTTATGCCGCATATTGAACGGAATCTCAAGGGAATAAAACCTATAGGGTACTTCCCGTTGACTTATAATCATGAAATTTGGCAAGAAGCAATATCTTGTAGCACAAGTTAATTTGTAGTTACATCACATAAAAAAGAAGTCCAATATAAACTGACACTCACTAAGTACGAAAGTAGTGCATACTGATTGCGTGTCAGTTTATGTTGGACTTTGTTTATATGGTATTCCCGTGATTTACGAACTATTTTCATGCCTACAAGTTTGTGCGGAACCCTCGGTGCGCGAGTCAGACTCGCACTTGACCGGCTTTTTTTTCTTTGTTAAGTGTATCGAGTTTGGTGTCATACGACAGCTATTAATCCTTTCAACGCCATTGACGGATATATCCGCACCACTGGTTCAACGCCAACAACGGATATATCCGTCACGGTTGACAGCGAAAAATAGACCTGAGGGTCTATGACGTAAGGTTGAAATTAGATCTGGTTTTCAGCTGTCATTGGCGTGTGAGTGACGACTTTTGTATATGAAAAGGTTAAATGTAGCATTACTTTGTGACAGGTGGTAGAGGGAACGGACTTCGCTCTATGAGAAATGCTGATGAGGAAAAGTATAAAGCGCAACTGAGAATGAAGTTTAACAAAGCGAGAAACGGAGGCGTGAACGCAAGGATGGGCGACGGGTTCAAGAAATAAATCAATATTAATTCTTGCCAGAATATGAATAAATAAAAAAAACCATTACCTGTTTTTAGGGTTCCGTACCTCAAATGAAAAAAACGGAACCCTTATAGGATCACTTTGTTGTCCGTCTGTCTGTCTGTCTGTCTGTCAAGACCCTTTTTCTCAGGAACGCGTGGAGGTATCAAGTCGAAATTAATATCAAATACTTAGGTCTGCAATCCCTTGGATCAGTGAAAAAATCAAACATCTAAGTCAACGCAATCAAAAGATACGGCCGTTTATGCCGCATATTGAAGGGAATCTCAAGGGAATCAAAACCTATAGGGTACTTCCCGTTGACTTAGAATCATGAAATTTTGCAAGAAGCTATGTCTTATAGCACAAGTAAAGGAAAAAATCCGAAAGGGAAGTACCCCATAGGATTTTATTCCCTTGAGATTTCCTTCAATATCTGCGTCGACAATGTACAATGTACCTTCCGTGTTTCACCGAGCGGGCCCGGCGGGAGACCAGCGTTGGCTTCACGGCCAGCACAAGCTGCACAAGCTGAACTCCGTCTGAGGGTCCGTTTAGCAACAATTTTCCACTATCTCTGTAATCTCTTTCCTTTTTAACCGACTTCAAAAAAGGAGGAGGTTCTCAATTCGATTGTATGTTTTTTTTGTATGTTTTTTACGCGATTACTCCGTCAATTGTGGACCGATTTTGAAAATTCTTTTTTTGTTTGAAAGGGCATACTTTCGAGGTGGTCCTACCAAGTCAGAATCTGATGATGGGATCCACGAGAAATCGTGAGAATACCTCAAAAGTTATATGCCACATACATCAATTTTGGTATTACCTGCAAGACCTTAAAATTACATTACGAAAGCACCTTTTGGTGAAGAAGAACTGATGACCACCGGAACTCCTTAGTCGTAAGTGATTGGCGCCAGCAATGAGATTTCTTTATTAAGAATATTAGCTTTTTTTAAACTCATTATAATGCATGTGGTGAAGTGCAAGTGATGGTGAAGTACCGGGAGAACTCCTCAATGATGAACGGCCCTGCATCTTGGACAGCGACATTTTGTTAAGGGTGATGAGAAATTGTTATTATGCTATTGTTTCTTAATGTGATATTTATGTGCTTTAGTTTATCATTATTACATAATAATAACACTAAAGAGCGATAATATATCGAAGTCGGTGGCAATGCTATGTGTATACCTACTTGACACCGGCTTGGATATATTTCATGTACCTATCAGGCACTAAATAGGCAATTCCTGGGACTCCTAGAAAGTCGGTCTTTATTTAACTCATTTTAGTGGGTTTTTGAAGACAGTTTTATTTTTTGTAATTTTTTTTGGTATTACTTATTTTTAATTATTATTTTAGTGTGTTGTGGTTGTGAATAAATGTTTTCATTTCACTAGCTCGGAAAGCCCTTTTTTATTCATTTAAAACAGATAGAAAAACTGCATTTTATCCACAAGAGTGCAAAGAATATTTGAAATCCCATCAAAAACATAAATGTGAAATTAGAACCAAGTTCAATATTATGATTTATGACTTGGTTGTTGACTTCAACGACAAAAGAAGTGAGATCTAAATGGTGCCAAGTTCAATGGTCAGTCCTGAAATTTATTTATAACAACATAAAATATTTTATAACAACTTAAAATATCATTTCTTCTTATATCTTAGGATAATATATTGAAGCCTAAGGTCTGATTTGGCTAGTTTTCCCAAATCCACACCATGAAGTAGACGAGGAAAAAAACCATCCCCACTTTACGTGTAGTGGAGGTACCCTAAAAAACGGACAGACGGACGGACATGGCGAAAGTATAAGGGTTCCTAGTTTGACTACGAAATCCTAAAAATGAGGGCGCTGTTCGGAATAAAATTGGCAACATGATCCAAGGTTTACTCTAACCTGTGGTGGTTGCCATTTAAAAATAGCTTTAGTTCAACCTGCACTTTCTAGATACAGAACTTGTCATACAAGCAAACTTGACCATAGGGTCGCCACTCTTTCCCTCTATAGTTGCTTAACTCTTTGGAACGCGTCGCGCTAAGAACACGCGGTGCCGCGCTGCATGGCGCGATCGCGCCGCGCGAAAAATGCTGCAGCGCGGCCGAGTTGTGCTGGCGTGGCGCGCCTGCAGCGACGCGCGGCGCGACGTGATTCTGTGTGACGGCCTGCATTCAACTCCTTGTTAATTTCCACGCTAAGAACGCGCCGCACGCCGCTGCAGGCGCGACGCGCTGGCTGACGAAGCCTTTAATTAGGCGTCCAAGATACAGGCTCAGCCTAGTTTGGAGTCAAACAGAAACCTATGGTAACCTATTGTAATGAATTTTTGGTTAATAATTTTTTTTTTATTTGTTTATTTATTTATATATAAAAATGAATCCCTATTTCCCTTGATCACGCCAAAACTTTAAAAAGGGAAAATGGCAGGGATAACATTAACTGAAGCAAAGCGAGGGCGGGTCGCTAGTTAAATATATATAGATATGAGACCTAGCTAGATCGACTTTTCGCCCCCGTAATCTCCCATGTCGCATGTTTCACCTAAATCGTTAGAGTCGTTTTCGAGAACGTGAGTTCATATATATTTCGTTTAATAAGTAGAAGTACCTGGGAGACCGAGCGTCGTCACTCGGGTCAAAACCGAAATTTCATCGGTTTTCTATACAAAAAGCCGGTCAAGTGCGAGTCGGACTCGCGCACCGAGGGTTCCGCACAAACTTGTAGGCATGTAAATAGTTCGTAAATCATGGGAATACAATAGAAACAAGTCCAGTATAAACTGATACGCAATAAGTATGCACTTTCGTACTTAGTGAGTGTCAGTTTATACTGGATTTTTTTTTATGTGATGTAAGTACAAATTAACGGTTTTCGGATTTTTTCCTTTACTTGTGCTATAAGACATCACTTCTTGCCAAATTTCATGATTCTAAGTCAACGGGAAGTACCCCATAGGTTTTGATTCCCTTGAGATTCCCTTCAATATGTGACATAAACGGCCGTATCTTTTGATTGCGTTGACTTAGATGTTTGATTTTTTCAGTGATCCAAGGGATTGCAGACTTAAGTATTTGATATTAATTTCAACTTGATACCTCTACGCGTTCCTGAGAAAAAGGGTCTTGACAGACACACAGACAGATGGACAACAAAGTGATCCTATAAGGGTTCCGTTTTTTTTCTTTTGAGGTACGGAACCCTAAAAACAAGAAAAACAACAAGAAAACTAAAAAAAAAAACGATCCATAGCTGGGGTTCGGACCCGCAGTCTTTGCATAGTAATCCAACGCTCTAACCATTCAGTCTATTCAGACAGCGACGATCGCATCGAAATAACGAACCATATTGCGCGGAAAATCTGTTTGCGTGAAAAAACGGGGAAAACGAATTTTCCTAGATATGAGACCTAGCTAGTTCTATTTTTCGGCCCCACAAACCCCCAAACCCCGTATTGCAAATTTGCAAATTTCATCGAAATTATTAGAGCCCTTTTTGAGAACGTGAGTATATATATATATACAAATGTTACTCGTTTAATATAAAAATTTAGTATATAGTGTTAAATCTTATGCAATGGTACGGAACCCTTCGTATGCGAGTCCAACTTGCGCTTGGCCGGCTTTTTAATTATGCTTTGATAGTCCGATAAGAGAAACTGTAAAAGTACCCCAAAGTAGTTAAAATAATAAGCAGAAACCGCTGAGATAAGACAGGCAAAAATGTGCCTGAAAATCGTCGTAACTTTTATGCTATGTAAGTAATAGGAAATTATCACATCAAAAACATAAATGTGAAAATGAGACCCAAGTTCAATATTAAGAAAAAAAAATTGAGATCTAAATGGGTGCCAATTTCTGTAGATGGGGAGTTTCAAAAAAATAGCACACCTTTCACTTTTTCTTCAGATTTGGGAAAAAAAATGTACACTGGTTTGGACCACCATTCTGAACAAGAAAAACAGAATTTCCTACCTAAATTCAATAAATTTTTTGGTAACAAAACGGACAATTCCATACATCTTTTTGGGGACATACCAGGAAATTCAGTTTTTCTTGTTCAGAATGGCGGTCCAAACAAGCGTACAATTTTTTTCCCAAATCTGAAGAAAAAGTGAAAGGTGTGCTATTTTTTTGAAACTCCCCAGATAATCCTGAAATTTAACAGACAGACAGAGTTACTTTCGCATTTATAATATTATAGCTTTTGTCCGCGACTTCGTCAGCGTAGAAGTCGTTTATCGCTGCTCCCTCGGAAAGGGTTATGATTTTGACTGGTATGTATGTATGTATGTTCATCTGTTCCCTCATGACTTCTAAACTACTTATCATAATTTAACAAATGGGGTATCCTTGGAAGCGTTTTGATGGTCTGCTGGTTATATGCATCATATTAAATTGAATATAGCGCCCTCTAGAGGACATAAAGTCATGAACTAATATATATATATATATATATATATATATATATATATATATATATATATATATATATATATATATATATATATATATATATATATATATATATATATATATATATATTATAGTTAGTTGTTACTCGCGGCTTTCTATATATATAAAAAAAAAATTACAAAAAAATAATAAATTAGGCAATTCCTAGGACTCTTAGGGGGCCGATCTTTATTTAACCCTTTTTAGTCGATTTTTGAAGACGGTTTATTTTTTTGTAAAAATTTTTTTTTTCGCTTTTTAGTGATGCATCTAATATTATTAAGTACCTATGTGCACATAAATATCACATTAAGAAACAATAGCCTAATACCAATTTCTCATCACCCTTATCAAAATGTCGCTGTTCAAGATGCAAGGCCGTTAATCATTGAGGAGTTCTCCCGGTACTTCACCATCAGTTGCACTTCACCACATGCATTATAATCAGTGTAAGAGTAGCTTTATGTTCTTAATAAAGAAATCTCATTGCTGGCGTCAATTACTTACGACTAAAAAGTTCCGGTGGTCATCTCTGGTCTTCATCATCAGTTCCTACTTCCTCTTCACCAAGAGGTGCTTTTGTAATGCAATTTCTTAAGGTCTTGCAGGTAATACCAAAATCGCTGTATGTGTGCCTATAACTTTTGAGGAGTTCCCTCGATTCCTCATGGGTCCCATCATCAGATTATGATTTCGTGACAATGGGACCACCTCGGAAGTATACCCTCTCAAACAAAAAAAGAATTTTCAAAATCGGTCCACAATTGACGGAGTAATCGGGTAACAAACATACAAAAAAAAAAAAAGCAACATACAGACGAATTGAGAACCTCCTTTTTTGAAGTCGGTTAAAAAGAGAAGGCCTGACTGGGTGACTCGTAAACGCCCAACTTAACCCTCGGACCTAGAAAGCTAAAATTTTTCACAGGTGTTGTTTTTAAGACGTAGACGAGGAATAAGAAAGGATTTTTCGTCTTCTTCTTCTTTTATTATACGGGAAAAATAAAACTGTTCAAAATTTATAGTTTTGGAGAAATTTACAAAAAACTTTAAAGATCTGTACTATAATCAAAATGAATATTGCATACAGTTAAAGTACTTAAAAAGGTATATTTTTGAAGTATGGACTTAAATATTGAACCCCCGGTGCGCGAGTCCGACTCGCACTTGACTGGTTTTTTCGAACTGCACGAGTGGGGCGCGCAGAGATCGGTATCGATAGATCTCGGCCAGACACTCCTGCGCCTCACGACAAAATGCGCCAACATATCTGAAACTGAACTGTTGTCTGAAAACTGATAATGTGTGGTGAGCGACCGCATCATGAGCAGGGACCGGAACCGCTTACCATTAAAGGGGTTTTCGAAAGGGTATTTGATAGACTTGTTTTTACAAACCCCAAGGATGCGCTAAGCCTATCGTCGACTTAGTCCAATGAAAGGGCAACAAACGATACAGTTAATTCGACTAAGCGCTAACCCAGTCCCAATACCCTATCATCTGTTACCCTTTTTAAACTGAATCGTACGGTTTTAATCTCTATGCGCAAGTGTTACGACTTATTAGTGCACTACCTAACAATTGAATGGGTAGCGGCTAGACAGAGATCACCCGAATGCGTAAAAAAGAGAGAGAACATCAATAGGGTAATAGCCAGCTAATGCTAAGTGGTTAACTACTTCAAAGGGGGTCCCCTAACGTTAAGGTAACACAATCATAGGGTAACCACATCGATTGGGTAACCAAATGATAGGTCACCCTATCGATAGGGTTAATCAAATGAAGAGGTTGTCCGGTCCCTGATCATGAGGCGTACCAATATTGCCGGCAGGCATAAATCGTTTAAATGTGTGCGCTTCATAAATTTTGGCTGGCATGCAGCCTGTCAGATTTGGGACTTTTGGCGGGCTGTTAGTCTGTGCTGCCCTTAAAATACCTATTCTGTTTCAGTGACATCACGAGAAGGCTATTCAAATAAGACTACGACAGAATACGACATGAGTGATCTGCTCAGCGACCTTTCCGACCAAAACGCAGCAGCTCTGTCAAGCCAGGAATTTGATGCTCACCTCAAAAACTACACGGATCGCCATCCTCCGGCCCACCGTAATCTTACATATTTTCCTTAGTTTCATTTTAGGGACAAGCTTTTCTTGCAGACTATACTTTTTGCACCGTCATTATCTGCTTATCAAGACAAATCTAACGAGCCCAAGCACGACGGGTTATTATGAGTAGTTTGGGAATTCCCGAGGCCAACCTTCCGGCTCCATCTTCAGACCCTGGACACCACCGTCTATAGTACTTGTAAAGATAAATCCAACGAGCCCAAAGCAAGAAAGTTGTGCGAAGTAAAGGCATTTTGGTCAGTTTGGTCACGAGTGTCGTCGACCAGACGTTTCGAAATACCGATAAAAATACGGTGTGCTCCTGGTCCACGCGGTCCTAAAGATTCGACCCCAAAAGGCTCAAATACATAACTTCTGTCAAGTTGACTGTATTTGCGGATTTTGAGAGTCTCCGCTGATTCTGCCGCAAAACCAGCTCTAATCTTGGTTCCGGGAAGATAAGAAGGAAGGAAGCTGTTATATTCAAAATATTGTTCGTAGTCGAAGGCCAAACTGCGATGCACGTTGCTATAATAATTCCTGGCCTTTGACTACGAACAATATTTTGAATAGCTTCCTAGTAGCAGGATGACGATCGCAATGGATGGAGTTCCACTCACAGGTGATGCCTGCTGCTAATGTCTTGGGTTTTCCTAAATTAGGACTCTACGTCATCATATGAGGACTGGGAGTGGTTCTATTGTAAATTAGATAGCGAATACCATGGTGGTATGTATAAAACATTATACAAAGGTCCAAACTTATTTCGTTCTTTTTGCAGTCGGGTTTTAGTTTTAAACTTATTTTTTAACCCCCGACGCAAAAAGAGAGGGGTGTTATAAGTTTAACGTGTCTGTCTGTGTATCTGTCAGTGGTATCGTAGCTCCCAAACGGATGGACCGATTTTCATTTAGTTTTTTTTTGTGTCACAGACAATTTTATCCCGAGTGTTCTTATCCATGTTTAATGAAAATCCGTTCAGCCGTTTGAAGATCATCAGCCCTGTTCTAGTTGATGAGGGGATCTGACTTTCCAATTCTTGAAATCTTCTAGTGACGTAGTCCCTCCACTGAAAATGTACGTGCTTGGAGCCCGTTAAAGGTTTTGCTCATTGCTCAGAGGGTCTTTAGGCGCCGATATCGGGGGTTTTTAACTCGGTTAGGTTATTATTGAAAACTTTTTTGTAGTCGGGTTTTAGTATTTAAACTTTTTTTTTATTACGTTTAAATATTACTGGTAGACATGTTATACACCGACACTATCCCCCAATTCACGCAACGCATATAAGTATGCTTTCCGGAAAGGAACACGAAATTGCGAATCGAGATGTTTACCTCAATTTTTTGATCAGCGCCTAAAAAACCCTCTGAGCAAAAGCCTCCGGACAAAGACTTTAACGTGCTCCGAGCAAGTATGTACATCTATGGACGGACTTCGTCACTATGTACAAGATGTCGAGTATTAAAAACTCCCGACAAAGTCGCTTTCAGAGCTCATAACTTCTAAACGGATTAACGGGTTTTCATCTTACCAAGCTAAGAACACTCAATTAAGTCAGCTTTTTAACAAAAACAAACGCAATCAAAATCGGTCCATCCGTTTAGGAGCTACGATGCCACAGATAGATCCACAGATACACACATAGATACACACAAAGATACACTAACAGCTACACACGTCAAACTTATAACACCCCCCCCCCCCCCCCCCCCTTTTTGCGTCGGGGGTTAAAAACAATACTAGCTATTAGCGGTCCCTTGACGTGACGACGCTTGGATCAAAATATTACAACTGACATTAAGCTTTAAGGGCCATATTATTTATTTACTTTTAAGAGTTTATTTTAAATTTTAAATTTAATTTTTTACAGTTATTCGAAAAAAATATTCTATACTATTCGTAACATGAATGAATTTTTATTAAACAAAAAGATGAGATCGATAATAAGATAGATAAGACAGATATGCTGATGACTGTGCAAAAAATTAATTATTTATTGACGTAGTATTTAGTGGTCCTCACAAGGCCTCATTATTATAATTAATAAAAAAGTTTTATAGTAATTGTAAATGGGGTCTAAGAGGGGGGTTTCTGGGGGCAAGATAGTGCCCCCGCCAAGTCGAGCAAAAAAAGGCACGGGCGTACCATACTTTTCCCGAAGCCATTCGGGCCATTTTTACCCCCTTGCAACTTCGTTGTGGAATAAACTAGAAGCATTGATTTAGCATATACTAAATCAATGACTAGAAGCCTAAATTTTCAGTGCCCAATAGGGCATTACACAGCTAGATATATTTTTAAATGACATTTAATTTGAACCAGTAATTTAAGAATTATTGCAAGTCAAAGTCCCTTAATTTTGTCACTGACTGACTCACCTGACCCACCGGTCATCAAAATTCTAAGGTACTTCTAGCAGACACACAAACCTTAAATTTTACATTCAGGTAGTGTAGCCCACATACTTAGAAAGAAAGACTGAAACATCCTTTTTAATTCAGTTGCTCAAAAAGTGATACTTTTCGTAGCTTTATATCGTGCGGAAAGTTGGTGCTTTTCACTTTTCCAATTTTTTTTTAATTTATACACGTTCCAATTCATGAATACTTATTGATGAGTGTAATATTAGTTTCCTTTAAACGTCGTAATCAACATAAAAACCTACTGTTAATGTAAGAATACGAAAAATATACATATTTCATATTATATTACTTACCTCTTCATCATTATAACACGTCTATTTTTTAATATTGAATATTGAAAAACCGTTCTTAATAAGTTGTCTGAATGGAACGGAAAAGCTGCCGAAACGCCTGTCAACATTTTTGACATTTTGAAGAGGTGTTTTTTCTTACTGTAAGCATGTTTTAAGTTTCCAAAGGCAACATTCGATATTGTTTTTATAAATATACGTTACACAAATAATCGTAAATAACGATACTTAGGTAATAATAGTACAATGTTTTTTTTTTTTTACAATTGTATGTCTTATAGAACATGCATTTGAAAAAAAAAATTTCATCGAAGTGGGTTCAATAATAATAACAAAATCCATTCTGGTCGAATAAAAGCAAAAAAAAACACCTCTTCATAATGTCAAAAATTTTCACTGCGAAAAATCGAACTTACCTACAACGAATTTGTTCACCAATCTTAAGTTTTCAAAAAGTTGTTTATAAAATGAGTGAATCAGAGTTTCAAATTGATTTATTTTTCGGAACTGTGTTAAAAAACGTCGTTCAATACACGTGCAGAAATGTCATTAAGTACTTCACGAGTACCGAGATATCTTGCTGCGAGCCGTACGCACTAGCATTGAAACGTACTATTTCTATTGCTCGGCCTGCTAACCACCTCGTCAGGCAATCGCTTACTTTCCGCGCCTAGGCAATGTACTATTTCCCCGTATTTTCGCGAAAATAGTACATTATTGCCTAGGCGCGGAAAGTAAGGGATTGCCTGACGAGGTGGTTAGCAGGCCGAGCAATAGCGAGGCCTGCTAAAATACGAGTCAGGCAATCCCCCCTTTCCGCCGAGGCATATATAATGCTTTTCTCAAACATGTGAGGAAATGATACAAATATATTTGTAAAAAGTAAAATTAATATTAAAAGTGATGTTAATCATATTAGGACAATGTGTAAACGAAATTGTTATGGATTTTCCAGGAACATTTATGTTTGTCTGTTGAATTTGAGATGTTGATATTTCAGGGCTTGTGGTAGACAACAGGACGTAACTTAGGAAAAAGGATCTAATTCAACCATTTCACACTTGTAGAATTTGACATAATATTGACAGCAATAGAATTCAAATTTAATACCGTGAAGTGCCGAGGACTTGATGTTTGTAGTTTTTACACAACAACAGTAAGTTCTACGTTTAAATTTCAATAAGTGTTTGTTTTAAATTTTTTTTCTAACCATAGACAATTTTAAAGCAAATTAAAAAGAAGAAAACACACGCACTGCGCTACGAAAACGAGCAGTTGCCTTGACTGTATGAGATTTATTCCTTGGTCCTTTCTATTCTGTATGCATCGGACAGCACTTTAAAAAAAATATCGCAGCGGACAAAAATGGGTTTTCATACGTTTATTTTACTCCTAGGAAGAAAATGAGGCCCTTCGCGTCTTTGTTTTTCAAAAGAAATGCCATCCTTTCTGAGCATGTTTGAGAAAAAGATATTTGCGCAATACGGTGCGTAATTTCGACGCGGTGATCGCCGTCTGAGTAGACTGATGGTTAGAGCGTTGGACTCCTACGCAGTGACCCGCGGGGTCAAACCTCAGCATTGGACCGGTTATTTTTGTTTTTTTTTTCGGGTTTTTTCGTCCTCTATAAGACGTTAGACTGTCGTGCACCGATTTAGGTGTAACTGGCCAACACAGAGCGTACGAAATGTTGGTGCAGTCTGGTTGGGACACTTGGGACAGCTGATGCCAGAACAGGGTATCAGCTCAGGGCGACGGCGGAAGAACGTCTCGCACGTCAACGACGACGCCGCCCACGAGCCGAGTCAGTAGGCTTACTTCATAGGCTTACATGAGATCTTATAACTTTTTACGGTGGAAGCATTGCGAGACTAGACATTTTTGTATATTTTATGTTTTTGATGGGATTCAATTTATACTAAACACTCAAAATTGGGAAATAGTTTTGATGCAAACCATATTAAATACGGAACCCTCGGTGCGCGAGTCCGACTCGCACTTGACCGGTTTTTTTTGAAATCGGTTGAAAAGCCGGCTTCAGATCGAGTGATCCATGGCATGTTTTAAAATAAATGGTAGATGTATTACAAGGGAGCAAAATACAATATTTCATCGAGGGTTAGCGTGTTGGATCCCGAACGAAGTGATGGATTCCAGAATAAATCCCGAGCGTAGCGAGGGATTCTAATATGGAATCCTGAGCGTAGTGCGGGATTCAAACCGCCACGCCCGAGATAGAAATAATTTTGCTACCGTGTAATACACTCTTCTTTTCACTTCTCCTATGAGAAAAACTATTCATCCAATAAGTAAGTAAAAGACAATAAATCATTCCAATAAATAAGGAAGTAAAAGATCAATCATACATTTAATTTAAAAAAATAATCAAATAATTACATAAAAATAAACAAAAAGTACATATTGATACCATATTTAAAAACAACCACATAATAGGTACCTGCATAGAAACCGGACTATAAGAAATAGCAAATGAATTCATTAATATGACGAAAAGCTACTGTCAAATTTTTTATTTTAAGACAAGTTTTTATTGACAATTGTAATTTTTTCACTGTCATTGTCAAATTATCAAGACCAAAAAAAATTATAAATGGAGAAGTTACTTATTTTTATGAACATTGGAACATTGCAAGTTAAATGAAAGCTCGTAAAAAAGGCAAAGTGATTACTTTTACTGCCAGATGCTTTTATTTGAGAATTAGAAAAATCAGCCCTTAAATCATTAGAACAAATTACAACTGCGAAATTGAATCGATATCGATAATATTATCGACTCAGCAACAACACTGGCGTTGATAGATCCTTGTGACAACACGAAGGAAAACGAAAGAATACCTATAAGGACATCTCTTTCTAAATTGTTATGAATGCTATAAATAGAAAAAGGTCAAATATGTATACGTCTTCTGCTGTTTCTTATTGTCCGGTTTCTAAGCAGGTACTCATTCTGTGTGTAGAACGCTTATATGTCATATTTTAAGTTTTCTTATATCCGTGGTTTCACTAAATAAGGGACTTGACAATGGCTTAAAGGACTTAGCATCCAGGCCATAATCATCACTTGACAGCAGGGAGCAAAATCGATTTTGCTCCCTGTCGTCAGGGCAGAAATGAAAAATTAAAAAATATAAATTGAGAGGGAGCAAAAACTAGTTTTGCTCCCTTTAAACGGGCTACAAAAGCCTTTTTTTCGAATAGGAGAAGTGAAAACTTTCTTTTCAGCCTATGAGCAGTTCCAACCCCAGGCACTTCGCGGAAGAGAGTGGAGCTTCGAGGAATATTTGAATCAAGTGTATAAACAAGACTATGAGGAAGACACGCTTTGGTATTGGCTTTACCGTCAAAATCCTATGACTGGAATTGTACACAAGATCTGTAATGTGCTATCCGGTATCTACCAGCGCGCGTAAGTTACTCCATCGGCGGTCTAAATTTTAGGGTTCCGTGCCCGATCACGTTTCTTGTACGGGGGATCCCTTCAATTTTATAAATGCCACCTACCTTTAATTTTCTTTAATTTAATTTTTAACCGACTTCGACGAATGTTTTTCTTTTTTTTTTTTTCGGGTTCCGTACCTCAAAAGGAAATGATCACTTCGTTGTCGGTCCGTTTGTCTGTCTGTCAAGACCCTTTTTCTCAGGAACGCGTGAAGGTATCAAGTTAAAATTCAGATCACATACTCGAGTCTGCAATCCTTTGAAGCTTTACTTACTTCCCGTTGTGTTAGAACCATGAAATTTGGCAAGAAGTAATGACTTATGCTGGGGCCACACTGACGGGAAACGCCGACAAAAATCAACGTCAATCGCCTTATGCGTAGTATGCATAAGCCGATAGACGTTGATTTTTATCGGCGTTTCCCGTTAGTGTGGCCCCAGGGTTATAGCACCAGTAATGGAAAAAAAACAATAGTAGATTGTTCAACAAGGGACTAAAGTAAGCCATTATGACACGAGATATTTATACACCCGAGCAAAGTGAGGGTGGATGAAGTTCGAGTGTCATTCAAATTTGACTTCTAAAACCTTTTGGCAACATGATGGAAAACGAAAGGATACCTATAAGGACATCTCTTTCTAACTCGTTATGAATGCCATAAATATAAAAAGGTCAAACCTACGTCATTTGTTCTTTCTTATATTCCGGTTTCTATGCAAGTACTTATTCTGTAATAATCCTCCATTCTCTTACACCGTGATTGGCTGTTTAGGGGTTTCCAAAGTAAATTAAAAAAAAAATATACTTTAATCCCTAGAGATTAAAAAGGAGCTTTAGTCCCGATATGCAGAGACTAAAGTAACATTTTAAGAGCATGAGAAGTGAAAAAAAAAATCGTCTTCAAAAAACCCACTAAAAAACTGGGCAAAAGCATGTAGGACCATTGCTCATTGTACGGTTCCTTCGCCATTCTTACAAACACAAACAACACTCTCCAATTAACTAAAAAAATAAAACCGTCTTCAAAAACCCAATAAAAAGGGTTAAATAAAGACCGGCCTCCTAGGAGTCCTAGGAATAGCCTATTTAGTACCTAATAGGTACATGAAATATATCCAAGCCGGTATCAAGTAGGTCATACACAATAGCAACTAGCCGATGGTTCTTTCCACCGATTTTTTTTTTCGCTTTTTAGTGATGCACCTAATATTATTATGTGATAAAGCACATAAACATCACGTTAAGAAACAATAGCCATATACCAATTTCTCATCACCCTTAACAAAATGTCGCTGTCCAAGATGCAGGGCCGTTAATCATTGAGGAGATCTCAGGAGTTCTCCCGGTACTTCACCATCAGTTGCACTTCACCACATGCATTATAATGAATATAATGAATATAAAAGTAGCTTCATGTTCTTAATAAAGAAATGTCATTGCTGGCGTCAATCACTTACGACTAAGGAGTTCCGGTGGTCATCTCTGGTCTTCGTCATCAGTTCCTCTTCACCAAGAGGTGCTTTTGTAATGCAATTTTTTAAGGTCTTGCAGGTAATACCAAAATCGCTGTATGTGTGCCTATAACTTTTGAGGATTTCCCTCGATTTCTCATGGATCCCATCATCAGATTCTATAAAACTACCCCTGAGGGGATGAAATGGGTGGTGGTAATTTGTATGGAAGTTTGTTCAATTTTGAAGTTAGAAACGTGGAAATAGTATATAGGCTACTGTTAAATAATAAAACAATACAAATTTTGGCGATTTTGGAAAAACTGCCCCTAAGTGGGTGAAATGGGGGGGTGGAAATTTGTATGGGAGTTAAGTCAATTTTAAAGTTGGATACGTGGAAATTTGTATATAGGCTACTGTTAACTAACAAAACAATACAAATTCTGGCGATTTTGAAAAAACTACCCCTAAGTGGGTTAAATGGGGCGTGGAAATTTGTATGGGAGTTAAGTCAATTTTAAAGTAAGAAACGTGTAAATTGTTATATAGGCTACTGTTAACAAATCACTTTCAGTGAGTTTGGATAAACTACCCCTAAGGTAATGAAATGGGGGCTAAAATTTGTCTGGGAGTTTGGTCATTCTTGAAGTTAGAAACGTGGAAATTTGTATGTATAGGGTAACAAAAAAAAATTTTTCGGCGATTTTGGATAAACTACCCCTAAGGGGCTGAAATGGGGGGTTAATGTTTATAATGAGTTTGGTCATTTTTCAAGTTGGAAACGTGAAAATTGGTATTTAGGCTACTGTGTACAAATAAAAAATACCACTTTCGACTATTTTGGATTAAAGGATGAAATGGGAGGGGTAATTTGTATGAGAGTTTGGTCAATTTTTAAGTTAGAAACGTGGAAATTGGTATAGTGTCCATTAATTCATAATTCAGTAGCTGATACAAAATAGTGATAATTAAAGACAATTACCTAAGACAATTATAATGTAGTACATTGTGTAGTAATTAAAGTGTGTAAGACATTAAATTTTTGTAATATAAAAATGAATATCAATACTATCAATGAAGAAACACCTCCTCCTCCTCCGTCATGTATATAATTATATTCACACTAGCTGTCTGCCCGCGACTCCGTCTGCGGAGAGTCAGTAATTTCGTTAAAAAGTAGGTAGGTACAAATAAAATTTTCATTAAGTACGTATCATAAAGGGACAGACTTTCCAAAAAAATAGTAATGTTTCCTAACATTTGTTCGCTTTTTAGTGTTTGTTTAATTATTATGTGATTATGTATTACATGCAGCACATATACACTACATTCATGGCATTAATGCTTATTGCCAATACTTCATCACTCTTGACAAAAAGGGGCTATCCAATATGCAGGGACATTAATCGTTGAAGAACTCTCCTATTACTTGGCGAAACTTCCATTTCACCACATTCATTAGGGGCTGTTCATTTATTACGTAAGACAATGTAAACCAATTTCTGACCCCCCCCTCCCCCTACGTAAGAAAAAATAAGACATGGATGAACCCTCCCTCCTTTTTAATCTTACGTAAGATCAGTATCTACCAAAATTGCAAAGAAAAAGTAGCAAAAATATAAAAACGCTTTAATTTTTGCTTGCTTTTGTGATCTTACATAAAAACATCCTACCCCCATGTTAGAAAAAATAAGATTTGTTCAGACCCCTTCCCCCTAAATCGTCTTACGTATTAAATAAACAGCCCCTTACAAATGATGGGCAAAAGTAGCGTGTTGTGAAATACTTATTATTAAGGAGTTCCGATGGTCATGTCTGGTCATTAATTTCACTTTGCCAAATGGTGCTTTTGGAATGTAAGTAAATGTTCTTACAGAAGTTTGAAAATCGCTGTATAAGTCCTTTAAATGTTTGAAGGGTTCCATCAATTTACCTGGGATTCCATTATCAGAAAACTCGTATTTTATATTTAGTAGATTAGAAACCAATTTTCATATATCTAACTTCAAAAATAACCAAACTTAGGGGTCGTGTTCCAAAATCACCGAAAGTACTCTTGGTTTGTAAGCAGTAGCTTAAATACCAATTTCATTAACTTCAAGAATGACTTCATTCCCATTAAAACTTTCACCTTCCATTTCACCCACTTAGGGATAGTTTTTTGGAAATCACCAAATGTTTTATATTTTATTTGTTAACAGTGCCTTTTATACCAATTTCCACGTTTTTAACTTGAAGAATGACCGAACCCCCATACAAATTTTAACCCCCCATTTCAGCCCCTTAGGAGAAGTTAATCCAAAATCACTGAAAGTGTTTTTTTTTATTTCCTAATAGTAGCGAATATACCAAGTTCCACGTATCTAACTTGAAAATTGACCGAACTCCTATATAAATTTCTACCTCCCATATCACCTACTTATAAAACCGCCTATAAAACCGCCAGAAGTTATATTTTTTATTTGTTAACAATAGCCTTTATACCAATTACCACGTTTCTAACTTCAAAATTGACCAAACTCTCATACAAATTACCACCTCCCATTTCATCTCTTTAGGGGTAGTTAATCTAAAATAGTCAAAAGTAGTATGTTTTATTTGAACACAGTTAAGTAGCCTAAATACCAACTTTCACGTTTTTAACTTGAAAAACGACCAAACTCCATCATAAACTTTAACCCCCTATTTCGTCCCCTTAGGGGTAATTTATCCAAAATCACCGAAAGTAGTGTTTTTTATTTGATAACAGTAGTCTCTATAGCAGTTTCCACGTTTCTAACTTCAAGAATGACCAAACCCCCATACAAATTTTAACCCCCCATTTTAGCCCCTTAGGGGAAGTTAATCCAAAATCACTGAAAATTATTTGTTAACAGTAGCCTATATACCAATTTCCACGTTTCTTACTTTAAAATTGACTTAACTCCCATACAAATTTCCATCCCCCATTTCACCCACTTAGGGGTAGTTTATCCAAAATCGCCGAACGTTATTTTTTCATTTGTTAACAGTAAGTAGCCTATAAGTATACCAATTTCCGCGTTTCTAACTTGAAAAACGACCAAACTCCTATACAAACTTTAACCCCCCATTTCATCCCCTTAGGGGTGGTTTATCCAAAATCACTGAAAGTAGTGTTTTTATTTGCTAACAGTAATCTCTATAGCAATTTCCATATTTCTAATTTGAAAAACGACCAAACTCCCATACGAACTTTAACCCCCCATTTCTACCCCTAAGGGGTAGTTTATCCAAAATCGCCGAAAGTGGTTTTTTTATTTGTTATTTTACGTATATGTAGCAAGTTTCGAAGGTCAAACTTCATTGGTTTTCATTTTATAGTTGTATGAATTCCAGTAATTTTAAACATAAAACCCTCTTTTTTGCATTTTTGGATGAGATTAAAAAAACACTGAAACAGGTATTTCTTTATTTTCATTAATAAGTATTTATTCTGAGTTTCATGATCCTAGAACAATCTAAATTTGTTTTTTCATACAAACTTTACCCCCTCTTTTTACCCCCTTCTTCTAACATTTTCCAAATTTTTTATAGCCTAAATGTTATTCTGATGTTATTTAAATAGATTTATGAAAATTTCATCAATATCCGTTCAGTAGTTTTTACGTGATGCTCAGTCAAACAAACAAACAAATAAACAAACAAACAAACAAACAAACAAACAAGAATTTTAAAAATGGTTTTAATATGTTCAGTTAGCGGTTCACTTGACGACGCGGTTAGCCTAGTCGGTAGTGACCCTGCCTACGAAGCTAGCGGTCCCGGGTTCGAATCCCGGTATGGGCAAATATTTGTGTGAAGAGCGCGAGTATTTGTTCCTGAGTCATGGATGTTTTCTGTATATTTAAGTATGTATTTCTTTATATAAGTAAGTATATCGTTGCCTGGTACCCATAGTACAAGCCTAGAGCTTAGTTTGGGACTAGGTCAATTTGTGTGAGATTGTCCCTGATATTTATTTATTTATTATTTATTTATTTAGTTACTTATTATAAATCGCCCTGATCGGTTTTTTTTTTTAAATCTTCAATGTACAGACTTTTTGGTCTTAACGATTTTATTATATGTATTATGCTTAAAACTTTTATGACAATTGGGTAGGTAAAGTTTTTGGAAGAGGTGTAAATTATATTTTTTTTCGATAGTCGTCATCCTAAAGATCAAGGAACTGCGGCTCTTTTATTTTTATTTCCTCTAATATTTTAGAAATATTTTTTTTAGTTATTAAGTTGACATTTGTACACTTTATTGGCCGACAAGCTTGTTGCCTTCATACTTAATGAAAAAGAAAAAAAAAAAAAAAAACTGTCACTTCTTTAACTGTCATTGTCAATCAAAGTAAACAAACGATTCAATTCAACGACTCTTTTCTGGGGGAGTTCTGTGACAAGAGTGTTGGTTGCTGCACGTGTCGATTATTTTGTCGCGTTTTTTAGTGCCTCAGTGGTGTTGAAGAGCTCGGGGGAGCGGTCAGCGCGAGCGGCGGCCGACACTCTTGCCTCTGATCTCGGAGAATATAACACTCTAAATGTTTTAATAACATTTTCAAGAACCGATCACATGTAACCACAAACTTTGACATTGGCAGAATTGTCCTCATGGACAGACGCCATTTTAACAAAAAATTGAATTGAATTGACTCTTTTCTGTTTGCCTTCGTTTCATGTGATCAGTGTTTTTAGAAATATTTTTAACGACCTCAGAACGAACTCCGGACTTTCGATTTTGCCGCTTTCCTCCAGCTTTGCTCGCTTTGACCTTTGCACGATATTTGGACTACGATTTATTTTCGACCCCATTGGCACTGCTTTTTGGACACCGATTTCTTCCTTTCACGACGACTCTTGCCCTGCTTTTCGATAGCCACGAGAGCACGTTTGAATCGTATACACGCAATGAATTTAAGCAATCCCACACGGACTTTGGAAATGGAGTATTACAAAGATTTACTCAGATGCTTGAAAGAATTGAATCGTTTGTTTACTTTGATTGACAATGACAGTAATAGAAGTGACAGTTTTTTTTTCTTTTTCATTAAGTACGAAGGCAACAAGCTTGTCGGCCAATAAAGTGTACAAATGTCAACTTAATAACTAAAAAAAATATTTCTAAAATATTAGTGGAAATAAAAATAAAAGAGCCGCAGTTCCTTGATCTTTAGGATGACGACTATCGAAAAAAAATATAATTTACACCTCTTCCAAAAACTTTACCTACCCAATTGTCATAAAAGTTTTAAGCATAATTATCTATACATATAATAAAATCGTTAAGACCAAAAAGTCTGTACATTGAAGATTTAAAAAAAAAAAAACCGATCAGGGCGATTTATAATAAGTAACTGAACATATTAAAACCATTTTTAAAATTCTTGTTTGTTTGTTTGTTTGTTTGTTTGTTTGTTTATTTGTTTGTTTGTTTGACTGAGCATCACGTAAAAACTACTGAACGGATATTGATGAAATTTTCATAAATCTATTTAAATAACATCAGAATAACATTTAGGCTATAAAAATTTTGGAAAATGTTAGAAGAAGGGGGTGATATTAATTTCAACTTTATATGTTCACGCGTTCCTGAGAAAAAGGGTTTTGACAGACACACAGACAGACAGACAGACAGACAGACAGACAGACAGGCAGACAGACAGACAGACGGACAACAAAGTGATCCCATAAGGGTACGGGTAAAAGTATCTATATCTAAATTAATTATTTGTTATAATACCACAAAAGTTTAGTAAAGGAATTCTGTTCAACTGGTGTGATTGATTACCTATGGTGAGAAGAGAACATTGACGGTTAACATGGAAAAGTTACCTACTTGTAATTTTCCGATCAGCTATGTTATTCTGTTGACACATCGTCGTTCACAGACGACCAGCTGTGAAACCAGCGACTAAATGAATGTGCAGGCAGTTGAATGTCATTTACCCACCTTGACGGACGACGTAAATTCGCCGGCTATTCATCGACTGAGTAGAACTGATGCGTTAACAGAATAATATAGCAGAAATACATAGTAATTTAGATACATAGTAATTTTCAGAAATAAAACGATAAATTCACTTTGGTAACTCACAGAAGATTGCATGATATTTTTACTTTTTTACGCAATATTATTTTGTAATATATATAATCAACTCGTAATAATTCTGACATGTTTTCTTGCAGAACTACGCAGATATTTTATATTATTTTTATAGTTTTATATAATGCTAGAATAAGTGTATCATTGTCATAACTAGAAATAAGTTAACAATGTTTAATTAAAATGACTAACTGTTGAGTTTCTTGCGGCGCTTCTTCTCAGCAGTGGTCTCCTCTTGGGAAGCGCTGGTAGATTTTGACGTGTAAAAGTGCCCGTGCGGCCTTCTTGCTGAATAAATATCTTTTATCTTTATCTTTTGATACTTACAAGCGGCCCATCACTAGACGGGTCTTAGGGCCGTATTAATAAACTCATATGAGCTCTGATCCCCGTCCTAAGATACGTCAAAGTAAACGTCAATCCATAGAAAACTGTCATTTTTGACGCATCTCGTTACGGGGATCACAGTTGAGATGAGTTTATTAATACGGCCCTTAGTTTTTGAGGTAAAGTTAGGTTATTGACGCATCTTGTGACGGGCATCTTAGCCAAGATCATTTTATTAATACCTACGCTACGGCCCTAAGGTTAAATAAAAAAATTATAAAACCTAACCACTTATCATATTGCAGGAGAATGGACATGCTCAAGTACTTCAAATTTAGAGACTTTTACTATAACACTCTGGAATACGAGGTAATATTTTTTAACCGACTTCAATAAAGGAGGAGGTTCTCAATTCGACTGTATGTTGCTTTTTTTTTGTATATTTGTTACGCGATTACTCCGTCAATTGTGAACCAATTTTGAAAATTCTTTTTTTATTTGAAAGGGTATACTTCTGAGGTGGTCTATTGTCACTAAGTTACAATCTGATGATGGGATCCATGAGAAATCGAGGGAACTCCCCAAAAGTTATAGGCACACATACAGCGATTTTAGTATTACCTGCAAGACCTTAAGAAATTGCATTACAAAAGCACCTCTTGGCGAAGAGGAACTGATGATGAAGACCAGAGGGGACCACCGGAACTGCTTAGTAGTAAGAGATTGACGCCAGCAATGAGATTTCTTTATTAAGAATATGAAGCTAGTTTTATACTCATTATAACACATGTGGTGAAGTGCAACTGATGGTGAAGTACCGGGAGAACTCCTCAATGATTAACGGCCCTGCATCTTGGGCAGCGACAAGGGTGATGAGAGATTGGTATTAGACTATTGTTTCTTAATGTGATGTTTATGTGCTTTAGTTTATTACATAATAATATTAGGTGCATCATAAAAAGCGAAAAAAAAAATTTTACAAAAAAATAAAACAGTCTTCAAAAACCCACTAAAAAGCGTTAAATAAAAACCAGCCTCCTAGGAGTCCTAGGAATAGCCTATTTAGTGCCTAATAGGTACATAGAGTATATCGAAGTCGGTGGCAAGAAAAATCATGGTGTCATTGCTACTGTGTATACCTAGTACTTGATATATCATATATTGTATGTACCTATTAAGCACTAAATAGGCTATTCCTAGGACTCCTAGGAGGCTGGTTTTTATTTAACGCTTTTTAGTGGGTTTTTGAAGACGGTTTTATTTTTTGTTAAAATTTTTTCTTACCTTTTTAAAAGAAGGGTAATAGTCCATGTATGTATGTATATATAATATGTACGTGACTCTAGCTCCTAAAACATTGGATCGATTTTATTAACGGGGCCCTTGTCGTCGGAGTGCGCTGGAGAGCCGGCTGGGCATTCAGCCTCCACCGTCTCAGTCTTCGTTTCGAAAATTTTGTCTATTTATTTATTTAGTTTTTAGGGATAACAAACAATCATACAGTATGTGTTACAATAAGAGTTACAACCAATGTTACTTTATGCATGGTACACAACATTATCCACATATTACTGTTACGAAGTTATGGTTGCCAAAAGTAATGCGTTAGGAACACGTTTGTTTTGAATAGCGAGTAAGTACAGAGTATTTGCCTGCATATCTCAGCAGTGAGAATGCTAAGTGCATTACAGAAAGTACTAATGATGGTGCAAGTTTTGCAGCTAAAGATGATAGAAAAAGTGGCATGCTTTAAACTGTGTATGTAGTTATTTAACATAATTTAATTAATTAATAACTTAACTAAGAGCTTCTAAGATAGCTTTTCTAAACCGTGCTGTAGAGATGTGAAATATATCAACTTGGGTAAAGTGTTGGTTGTAAGTCGCGAGGATTCGGCGAACGGGCGCGCGCGCGCCGGCGTTAGTGCGGCATGGAGCCGTATGGACTACTTATTGTTATATTCTAACCCCAAAATCAACCTTGTTGTTGTCTCTTTCTGCATAACAGTGACGAGAGTAGAAACGATGCGCTATTACTTAAGTTGTAATTTTTTTACGTGTCTGTTTCAAAATTATTAGGTATTTTAATTTAAGATTTATTTAAAACCGGAGTAAATGTTGTTCAATGGTTTTAATTAAGGTTTTCAATTGACACTTGTTTTCGTTTCAGATCGGATACTTGTGCCATATAATCATAATGAAGTACATGAATATGTTGGAACTGTATGAAATTGTGAATTACCGTTATCTTTCTCGTATGTATTAAATTACATTACTTACCTATCTACATTTAAATACAGGATGTTACAAAAATACCCGTAAATCAGAAAGGGGGTTAAATGGTTCCTTGTAAAGAGTCCATTGACAATGTATGAAAACCTTAACATGCCTTTATTAGATGACAGCTTACTAGGGTTGCATTATTGGGTTTGATTCTTAGGGTTCCGTACCGTAATTAAAAATTAAAGAGGGCCCCCATACAAGAAAAGTGATTTTTAGGGTTCCGTACCTCAAAGAAAAAAACGGAACCCTTATAGGATCACTTTGTTGTCCGTCTGTCTGTCTGTCTGTCTGTGTGTCTGTGTGTCTGTCAAGACCCTTTTTCTCAGGAACGCGTGAAGGGATCAAGTTGAAATTCATATAAAATACTTAGATCTGCAATCCCTTAGATCTGTAAAAAAATCAGACATCTAAGTCAACGCAATCAAAAGATACGGCCGTTTATGCCGCATATTGAAGGGAATCTCAAGGGAATCAAAACCTATAGGGTACTTCCCGTTGACTTAGAATCATGAAATTTGGCAAGAAGCAATGTCTTATAGAACAAGTAAAGGAAAAAATCCGAAAACCGTTAATTTGTTCTTACATCACATAAAAAATGAGCCCAGTATAAACTGACACTGCCATGCCTACACGTTTGTGCGGAACCCTCGGTGCGCGAGTCCGACTCGGAATTTTCCGGCTTTTTTTTGTTAAATCCGGCTGTATCTCATGAACCAAAACTGATAGACAGTTGAAATTTTCACAGAATGTTTATTTTAATTGCCACTATAACAGAAAATAATAAAAATAAAATACAATTTAAAATTCAAGGGGGTCCCTAAATAAAGGGATATGTAAGGTATTTAGACAATTACCTACTTTAATAAATAACAAGTGAAATATAAATACACTACTCACTAAATACTTTTAACAAATGGGGATTGAATTTCGAAAAAAATCCTTCTTAAACGACTCCTAGAATGAAAAATCAACCCCTCCTCAAAATCTCTAATTTCTATCTTTATCGGTTTGGGCTGGGCGTTAATGCGTCAGTCAGTAAGTCAGTCAGACATTGCCTTTTATACAGGTTGTCCGGGCGTCGGTGTCAGAGCCGGAGAGAAAGTTAAAATTTGGCATCTAAATAATGGTGGTGGTAGTTAAGTTAGGTTAGTTAAACAAGTAATTTGCGTCAAGGTTTTATCGCACCGCTCCCTACCCCGCCGCTCCACGGCCGCCGCACCGTGCGCCGAGGTCCGAAATACCTATTATTTAATTATTTACAAGTAATGATCGAACACTATTGATTAACAACACTTACAAACTATAATCACACATAAAAATATCGATAAATGAAAAGAAGACAAAGAAAAAAGGCTACCAAATTTGAATACGCTTATTTAGAAAAAAAAACATAAACAAATTTAGCAACCTCTGACAGAGGCTCTGCCAATATGGATTGGAACATTAGAAGAATTATATTACCACAGTCCCTAAACAAAGTTAATAACGTAATAAATACGAAAGTCGACTATACTCTTAGTTATAAGTAGTTAGAAGTACTAAAACTGATGTTTGGATAAAAAAAAAATTAAAAGTGGTATTCCACTCGTTATATAATCACATGAAGACTCTAAAATCCACATAAAAACCGGCTGTCATCAATTTTGATATTCTTACATTACGTCACTATAAGTAAGTACTTAAGTGTTCCCAATAGAATCAATTAATTGAAAAATTATAGTAAAATGATAAAAACTTACAAGTTTCTGATTTATTCCTTTGTATTCACCCAACTACCTATCTGGATGCCAAATTTGAACTAATCACCTGGAACTGGGTTAGAGACTTACGGAACCCTAAAAGTTATAAGGGTGCGTCATTCAACTCATACAAGTCGGTAGTCTGCTTTTCGTTTTTAAGGTAAGATTAGGCTAAGTTATTTAACCCCAGGCAACCCCACCCCAGGTAACCCCAGGTATGAACGCCAGAGGATGCCTGCCAGGTTCATGCTGTACCTCTACACCAACATGATAGAGTTAGGCAAGACCATCATACAGTACTGCCACATGCTCCGCGAGGTGGAAGACAAATACGATTCGAAGCCCGTGGAAACCCACTGGGACGACTTGGAGGACGCGGTTTCAAAATCTACAGGTAAATGTTTTTATATAATAATAATAATAAATCTTTATTTCGGACTACAAAAAATCCATAGTTGGTGATTACAAACTTAATGCTATGTTAGTAGAAGTATCTAATTTAATTTACACTTATCTTATCTTAACTTAACTTAACTTAAAAAGCTTAATCTAAAGAGCGCGCTATTCCTACGTACTGCCCAGTCCAGTACTTGAGAATTGGGCAGTCATGTTTATCAGCAATCACATTTAGAATTCTGTTGGAGCTCAGCCTTGTTCGACCAAGCAGAGATACTATTTATTTACGCATGAGTGCTGCGAAACCATCTGTGCGTGCCTCACAGAACATCCCAGAGGCACTACACCTGACGACGTACAAACGTCTATTTCATTCGGTTGGGTAGCCATGTCGAGATTTTTGATGTGTAACGAAATTATGACGAAACCAAAATTGCAATAACTCTGTAAATAATTATGATTGGTATAATAAACCGAACTTTCGAAAGCTAACTTTTAAAATGTTCAGTTTTAATAAATATACCTGGGAGACCGAACGTCGTCACTCGGGTCGAAACCGAATTTTCATCGATTCCTATAATTAAAAAAAATTACAAAAGATTTACCCAAAAAATTAACAAAACGAAAACCAGTCCATAGGTAGGGTTCGATCCTGCAGTCTTGGCGTAGTAGGCCAACGCTAACCTTTTTTTTTTGTCGCTGGGAAAATGCATCACGCATACCACCCAGGCCCCGGGGGGACCAGGGTGGTTATGTGGGACTCACCGACCGAGAGCGGCCAGCATACCCACTAAAAACCCAGCGGTAAACCTCAGCGTCTTTCAGGGAGGTGCCACAGGACTACGAGCAAGCGCATTCTGCTGTGACACCTCAACGCTTATGACTCCGGGAGAGTGCCTTGGTTTGCTAAGGCACCCTCGAACCTCCGGTGCGCCACGATGCGCGAAGGGGTCCCCCAACCCCTCCGGTCATCGCACTATTGCGGTGGGGTAAGGAGCGGATCAGCGAGGGCGCTGGTCTCCCTGGCCCGCTCCGCTTCCTCCTTCAGCGAGATGACTGTTTCGCAGAAGGAGGCTACCGTCTTTCACGCCTCTCGGCTGCCGAGCATGGCATCGACCAAACTCGACAGTGAGGGTCCCCGCCCACGATGTTAGTGAGCAGGAACCTTTGAGGCCCCCAACATGCCCCAGCCTAAATGTGAGCATGCCGTGCCGCCTCGTTATCCATATCTGTAGATGGAGCCCGATGGCCTCCACTGTCAGGGTCTCGGCTACTGGGGCTTCCAAGGCCTCTGCCCACCTCCTCACCTCTTCCGGCTGGGCGAGCTCCCTGACGGGGAGGCGGAAGGTGTGGCGGGAGGTTGGGCAAGGGCACAATTACTGGGCTTTTCGCGCCAGAAGCAGCCCGGGTCGAAGCTACTAAACCTTTTTTTACGGGGGGCTTGCAGTCCCTCCTCCCCATATGATGCTGGGAATTCTTTCCTGCAGCTGCGCAAACCAAACAGCGGCCAGCGCCATCTATTGATGCATGAGGGAACTAAGTCAGTAAGTATGAGACCTACCTTAGCTGTCATGTGTATTGTTTTTCCCATTAAAACTAAAACTTACGATCGTATTAAGGATACAGCGAACTTTTGTATAGAAATCGATGAAAATTCGGTTTCGTCCCGAGCGACGCTCGGTCTCCCAGGTACTATATATATATATATATATCTTAATGTGATCTTTCGGGGATAAATAGAGGCGTCACGATTGTGAGACAATATGAAATACATGTTGTCTCTTCCGGGTAACTTCCTTCGCTCCTTCCACGATGTACAGTCAAAGTCATAAATATGTTTACACTTTAGTACCTTGTCACTTTAATCGCTGTGACAATGTCATATGACAGTTTAAACACGACGTTGAATAGACAAGGTACTAAAGTGTAAACGTATTTATGACTTCGACTGTACTCTTTCTATATCTGCTTCGCTCTTTGTTGAAGTTAAAGTACCATGACACCGATACTCTCAGTGTCCCAAGCACCTAGCAGCCCTATACTGTACTGTAAATCATTAACATCATTATTGTCATTATTATTATACAGGATTATCATCTCATCACCTCCATAAAGAATTAAAGAGTATATCTATAGTTAACTGAGAGTTCACATGGACTCTAAACTAATTAAAGGTAGGTATATATAGGTATGACATTGGTAAGACTATCGATAGTATTACATTCAAGGTTCCTGGGGATTCATGACACCCCAGGCACTCGGCCCTGTATTCCACATAAGCAGCAACCTACCCCTACGTGTCGGCTGGGTCCTGGTGACTTATAGCTCCCCAGGCACTCGGTCCTGTATTCCACATAAGCAGCAACCTACCCCTACGTGTCGGCTGGGTCCTGGTGACTTATAGCTCCCCAGGCACTCGGTCCTGTATTCCACATAAGCAGCAACCTACCCCTACGTGTCGGCTGGGTCCTGGTGACTTATAGCTCCCCAGGCACTCGGCCCTGTATTCCACATAAGCAGCAACCTACCCCTACGTGTCGGCTGGGTCCTGGTGACTTATAGCTCCCCAGGCACTCGGTCCTGTATTCCACATAAGCAGCAACCTACCCCTACGTGTCGGCTGGGTCCTGGTGACTTATAGCTCCCCAGGCACTCGGTCCTGTATTCCACATAAGCAGCAACCTACCCCTACGTGTCGGCTGGGTCCTGGTGACTTATAGCTCCCCAGGCACTCGGCCCTGTATTCCACATAAGCAGCAACCTACCCCTACGTGTCGGCTGGGTCCTGGTGACTTATAGCTCCCCAGGCACTTGGTCCTGTATTCCACATAAGCAGCAACCTACCCCTACGTATCGGCTGGGTCCTGGTGACTTATAGCTCCCCAGGCACTCGGCCCTGTATTCCACATAAGCAGCAACCTACCCCTACGTGTCGGCTGGGTCCTGGTGACTTATAGCTCCCCAGGCACTTGGTCCTGCATCTCGATCCAGGAGCGATAAGCAGCAACCTACCCAATTTTTTTGACAAACTTATTCTTAAGAAGCATATGGTGACTAAGACTGTGCAAATAAAGCGCAGTCGGTAGGAAAAGCTTAAATACCAAAATTTTAAATTTTGAAAATTACATATTTACAGCGCAATCTACGATTACCGTATCCAAGCACAATAACCTACTTGGAGAATATATGCAATATAAGAAGGCAAAGGCTATGGCGAATCTGAAAGAAAACAAAATGCGGCTAAAGTTAATCCAGATGGGATTTCACGCGACGACCGCTTCTAAACACCCACGGCCGGCTAGGTGAGTATCATTATGGTCCAGACACACAGCAGTAGTGTGTCCTGACACTCGAATGACATTAGATAATAAATAACCTAACCTAACCTCAAAAACTACAACCCGACTGGCGAATAACGCACCCTTATAATTTTTATATAGCCTACTAGCGCCCCGCCTCGGCTTCGTGCGGGTAGCAGAGCATATACGCGCCTAATCCTTAATGTATTACACACTTAAACCTTCCTCATGAACCACCCCGTCCATTGGTGAAAACAGTATGAAAATCCGTTCCGTAGTCTTTGAGTTTATCGCGAACACCCAGACCGACACACAAACGTGGCGGGGGGACTTTTGTTTTTAGGGTTCCGTACCAAAATGGTAAAAAGGAACCCTTATGGTGAGACTTCGTTGTCTGTCTGTCTGTCTAGATATATATAGATAATTGCTTATATTTTACGGGAAAAATAAAACTAAGTGTTCGAGAAAATTACAAAAAAAAACTTTGAAAATTCGTGTTAAATTTAGACAAATCAAAATAGACATTATCGCATATGAATTAAAGTACTATATAAAAAAAATTAAAAACCCTGGCACAAACATAAAACTCTAAAAAGTAAATAAATAATATGGCCCTTAAAGCTTAATGTCAGTAATATTTAATGCAGTAATATTTTGATTCAAACGTAGTCCCGTCCGACAAAGACATAAACGGGCTCCGAGCACGTAATGTACGTCACAGGACGGATTTCGTCACTACAAGATTTCAAGTATTAAAAATTCCCGACAAAATCGCTTTCAGAGCTCTTAACTTTTAAACGGCTTATCAGATTTTCATCAAACCTAGCTAAGAACACTCTCGATTAAGTCGCCTTTCTAACAAAAAAAAACTAAATCAAAATCAGTCCATCCACATGCCACAGACAGATACACAGATACACTTGTCAAATTTATAACACCCCTCTTTTTGCGTCGGGGCTTAAAAAAGTATATTTTTGAAGGTCGGACTTAAATACGGAACCGTCGGTGCGCGAATCCGACTCGCACTTGACCGGTTTTTTGCTTCGCGCAGTCGAGTAAAAATGTAAACCTTTGTTGGTAAACAAAATAAATAAATAAATCATATAGTGACATAGAAAACCATATCTCTATACATTCGTTGCAATTGGCAGTTACTTAAATAAAACACTAAAACCAGACTGCAAAAACTTTTCATGTTTCTTCTCCCAGTTTTTTTTTATTTCCAGCCACCATGTTTAATTTATAATAAAGCAAAATAGCCTGTAACCATCGCACAATAGAGACGAATCGATAGACACCTCATTGGTCAAAATCTGTTCATTAGGAACGACGCTAGACTGGAACATATTTACTTACATACATACATACATACATAGTAGGGTGTTAAAATCATTCCTTTGCTTCGCCGTAGTCGGGTAAAATAGGTTTGTCCCCGCCTGCGCCTGCGCCTGTATCAATCAAAGTACAATTTTATAGTTTAGTTCTATTTAAAATTCACATTATCGCAGTCGGATTTTTCATTTTTTCATTTTACTTTTTTTATTTTACACATTATAGTTAGGATTATTATAAGTATTAACAATTTAATGATCAGAATGGTTGCTAACCAACTGCATATCGTTATAGATCCTAAATAGTCATCAAAACCTAAAGATCACAAGTCCTTTTCAATGATACCCCACTTGATATAGTTAGTCGACTTGATTTTTTTTCTTTTTCACAATATGGTGCCTGGTTGTCGCCATTTTGAATTTTGATTACTGTCATGTCTTTGGCCCACGCGTTTGGTCTCTAGAGCGCCACAAATGAACAAACATACGTACATGGCCTACTAACTGAATAAATACATTTTATCTTTTTTATCTTTTATACGCTGTTAAACACATTACCCTCCTTTGCGTCGCGCAGTCGGGTAATAACTTACAGCCGATTCGCACTTGACCGGTTTTTTATGAAAGTATATGGTAAGGTAACCATGACCTGATCAGCCGTTTGAAGATCATCAGCTCTTTAAGAGTTGATGAGGGGATCTGACTACCTTCCATAGGTATGTCCTATCGATTCGAAATTTGGTACCGTGTTAGTTCAATGATATTGAAACCTATTTTTGTGTCGGGGGGTTTTTTTAATTTTTAATTTAACTTTTTTTTTTCAGGTACTGGGTACCGAAACAGCATGGACAAGACTACGGGTGGTCCATCGAAAGTCCATGGTAATAAACAAACATGAATATAATGTTCGGAGATGAAATGTCACAGAGCGACGGACAGATGACGAATTAAAAATCGTAATTTTAACACACACACACCTGGTTGTGTTGTTGTTGTGTTCCGCTGCCTTGTTTCGCGTATAAGTGTTAACACGTAATTAATAAAGGATAAAATAATTTAAAAGCCCAAGAAAATCCGTCGGGGACTGCCATCACTATTTTAAATTTCAACATAAATATATATAATTATATAAATAAAAAATATATAATTTTAACTTAGCACACTCGTATCATAGTGTATTAGCCTATAGCAATAAAATATCTCCAATTATTCACGTTAAAAAAACTGCTAAACTAGTTCATTTAATGGCAGCCCCGGACTTGCTTGCTTACTTTAAAAAGATATATATCATAAAATCAAATATAAAGTTAAAATTACGAATCAAAATATTAATATATCAAGATAATATTATTAATATAATTATTTATATTTATGTTGAAATTTAAAATAGTGGTGACAGCCCCCGACGGATTTTCTTGGGCTTTTAAATTATTTTATCCTTTATTAATTACGTGTTAACACTTATACGCGAGACAAGGAGGCGGATATTTTGTTTTTTCGCGCGCCGTAGTTTCGGCGTAGAGCATGCGCGCGCAGGTGGAAATAGAGGCACTGACGAATCCGCCATACATACAATCTTTCACAATTAATGTTAGTTGGATATTATGTTAATCTGTCTGCCTGCGGCATCGAAATGCTGGAATATAATATACTTACACATTTCACCGAATAAAAAACGTAATATCATGTAACCGCTGTTTTATTATTTTTGCATTTTCTGCTTAATCTGCCGATCTATTTTTAGGGTTCCGTACCCAAAGCGTGCCAAACGGAACCCAACGCTGTCCGTCCGTCCGTCTGCCCTTCTTTTAAGAGCTGTACCTTTTGAGCCGTAATAGATAGCCGATTTTTCCAAAATATGTGCTATTAATTTAATCACATTAAACTTGATACTAGAATTATTGTCGACTCAGCAGCAACACTGGCGTTGACAGATCCTTGTGACAACATGATGGAAAACGAAAGAATACCTTTAAGGACATCTCTTTCTAACTTGATATGAATGCCATGCCATAAATAGAAAAAGGTCATATACGTCTTTTGCTGTTTCTTATAGTTCGGTTTCTATGAAAGTACTTATTCTGTGGTATAGACAATTTTAGGTAAGTAACCTCAAAATGACATCTGTGCAAAAATATAAAAAAAAACTATTTAATTTCGTGAAACACGATTCATGATTACGAAAATGAATCAATTTAATTATATTAAGGATGAATTTAATTTATTATGCATGGACCATGCATATAAAATTTTGATTAGTTTTGAAAAAATAGTTTTCAAGTTTGAATCTGTTGGCTAAATATGCAAGCATTTAAAGCGTCACTTTACAAAAAAAAGCCGGTCAAGTGCAAGTCGGACTCGCGCACCGAGGGTTCCGCACAAACTTGTAGGCACGTAAATAGTTCGTAAATCACGGGAATACAATATAAAAAAAGTCCAGTATAAACTGACACACAATAAGTATGCACTTTCATACTTAGTGAGTGTCAGTTTATACTGGAAGCTTTTTTTATGTGATGTAACTACAAATTAACGGTTTTCGGATTTATCCCTTTACTTGTGCTATAAGACATTAATTGCTTCTTGCCATATTTCATGATTCTAAGTCAACGGTCAAGGTTTGGATTCCCTTGAGGTTCCCTTCAATATGCGGCATAAACGGCCGTATCTTTTGATTGCGTTTAGATGTTTGATTTTTGCACTGATCAAATTCAAATTCAAATTCAAATATTTATTCAGTAAATTGGCCACATACGGGCTCTTTTACACGTCAGTAATATAGAGTGAATCTACCAGCGCTTCGGACAAGACCATCATTGCGGAGAAGAAGCGCCGCAAGAAACTCCAGCAGAAGGTCATTTTTTCCAATATAAAATACAATAATACTTAAACGACGACTTACTTTGACGACGCGGTTAGCCTAGTTGGTAGTGACCCTGCCTACGAAGCTAGCGGTCCCGGGTTCAAATCCCGGTATGGGCAAATATTTGTGTGATGAGCGCGAGTATTTGTTCCTGAGTCTTGGATGTTTTCTATATATTTAAGTATGTATTTCTCTATATAAGTATGTACATTCAGTCAACAAAGTATCGGGAATGGATGATTTGTTTATGGTTCCAAATTCAAATTTTTGTTTTTTTTGTTGTTGTTAGATTGGCACAACTGTTTTCTATTTTGGCGCGGAGTTTGAGTTGCATCTGTTATTTATATTAAATACAGTGCTGTTTTTAGTTATATCATATCTAGTGTGTATTGCGAATTTCATAATGGACAAAAACATTGAACAAAGAGTTTGTCTTAAATTTTGCATCGCCAATGGAATTTCGTGTTCGGAGTCACTGAAAATGTTACAGAAGGCTTACGGTGATTCGACTTTATCAAAAACACGTGTTTATGAGTGGTACAAAGCGTTTAAAAGCGGTCGAGATGTGATGGAAGATTTGCCTCGCTCTGGTAGGCCATCAACGTCTGCAACTGAAGTTAACATCGCAAAAGTGAAGGAAATAGTGACTGAAAATCCTCATTCAACTTTGAGAGAGATAGCCGCCGAACTTTCTGTATCTCACGAATCGATCCGTACTATTTTAACTAATCATTTGGGTATGAAACATGTTACCGCTCGGCTAGTCCCAAAAGACCTGAATTTTCTCCAAAAACTCAATCGCATGAGAGTCGCTGAGGACATGCTAGAACGAGTCAATTCCGACCCAACATTCATGAAACGCATTGTTACTGGTGACGAGACGTGGGTTTACGAGTTTGACATGCAAACTAGTCAACAAGCTTCGGAGTGGCGCTTCGTGGCACCCGTTTTCAATCGGTAGAAGACATAAAGGAGAATTCGCGCCGAGAACTGAATTCAATTCCGGAAACAGCGTTTAAAAAATGTTTTGATGATTGGATTATTCGTTGGCGTAAGTGTATCGTTTCTGAAGGAGCATACTTTGAAGGTGATAAAATAAATTTGGATGATTAACAAACAGTTTGTGTATTATTGATCTTTTCCCGGTACTTTCTTGACAGAGTAGTATATCGTTGCCTGGTGCCCATAGTACAAGCCTAGAGCTTAGTTTGGGACTAGGTTAATTTGTGTGAGATTGTACCTGATTTATTGATTTATTTTGATTATTTATTTGATTTAAAAGTAAGTTACATTACAAGGTAATAAAGTAACAAATATTAATTATTAGAACTAGCACAAATGAAAACATTACAAATGTAAGGTCAAATACGTTACACTAAATGTAATGACTAGGAGAACAACACGACGAGGTCTCTTCGTCAAAAGCCATAACTAGAATAATTAACTGAACAAGTCCTTGCAGACGTGAACAGACCGGACCCCACAAACAGCACCCGTTCACGAGTATGACGCGTATCTCAGCCATCGCCTCCCTCAACCATATGTTCGGGAAGGTGGCGACCCGATCAACGACGCCGCCGTAAGCAAAGACCTTTGAGCGAGCATGACGTGCTCAAGCTGCCGGGATCCAAGGGATAACAGACCTACGTATTTGATATGAATTTCAACTTGATACCTTCACGCGTTCCTGAGAAAAAGGGTCTTGACAGACACACAGACAGACAGACGGACAACAAAGTGATCCTATAAGGGTTCCGATTTTTTCATTTGAGGTACGGAACCCTAAAAAGAAAATTAAAAACCGCGGAACCAATTTTTTTTGCTATTGTAATTTTGTATAGAACGTCGTTATTTTTCCTCGCATTCGAAGTGAAAAGTAGAGTGTTTAACTCGAGACTAAAAAGCCATAATGACACTCGAACTTCATCCACCCTCGCTTTGCTCGGGTGTATAAATATCTCGTGTCATAATGGGTTACTTTAGTCCCTTGTTGAACAATCTATTATTTTATCATATCTATCGGCTTATCTGGGGGCACGACAGTGCCCCCACCAAGTAGAGCAAAAAAGGCACGTCCGTACCATCCTTTTCCCGAAGCCATTCGGGCCATTTTCGACCCCCCTGTAACTTCAAAGTCAAAGTCAAAGTTCCTTAATTTTGTCACTGACTCACCGATCATCAAAATTCTAAGGTACTTCTAGCAGACACACAAACTTCAAATTGTGCATTCAGGTAGTGTTTAGCCTATATAGAAAGGATAAACTGAAATATCCTGAAATTTCAGTCCCGTTTTCTTTGTGGTTGGTAAACTCACATCTCCATATAAAGTCTATGACAAACCATTTTACGAACTGCACAAATAACTTCGTAACCGTATTGGTAAGACGTAGTGGATATAGGTAGGTACAGTCAGCCACAGATAGATGTAAACAATGTGTCATAAAGGTGGACCACCTACAAAAAGAAATGAGATCCCATCAAAAACATAAAAAGTACAAAAATCTCATGTAAAGCCAAGCAAGACATTTTTGTACATTTTATGTTTTTAATGGGATAATAATAATACCCACTATAAAATACCACCAAAGGCAAAGAATATAAAGAAATACAAACAATATAAATAGAATACAAACAATATAAATAGGTATAATAGAACACAAAGATTATAAAGAAGAATAATAGAAAGAAAAAGGCCGATCAAGATGAACGCAAAAAGCGTCCAAGTCATATTGGCAATAGGTTTAAATAACAAAATTCAAAATCACCGCAAAGTTGGAAAATTACAGTTTTTACGTTAAATCCTACGACTCGGACTCGATTGAGCCCACTTATTTTTTTTGCAAGACAAATTAACTCTATAATCGCCGCTATCAGTGTATCACCTCGATATATTATCTATGCGTGCTGTAAAACTTCTTAAAATATAGTCGGAAATGTTATCAAACGCGCATAAACAAACGTGGCGTCATCGCGCCGCCATGTTTAATTTGTCCTAGTCAGTTCGTTCACGTGTGTTCCCCCATGCGATTGTGTCAGCATCTATTAACCGACCAATTCGAGTAGCCGCTTCGCTCCATACGCTGTGGTCAACAAAGTTTATCAACTCAACTTAGTAGTGTTATACCATTTGGCGCGCTTATATTTTTTAAATCTGGAAGTGTTTTTGTGAAGTGTGCTCTAAAAATTTTTGGATTTTTTTAATTACGTAAGTATTCGTTTGAAATAAATTTAAATAATTAAAAGGTATTTTTAAAGACAGCTTTAATAAAAATAGGTACCCACTTTGTGTGTGGCCTTGAACGTTAAATCTATTATTGAGTGCGCACGTGTTGCTACGAAAAATATTATACTTATGTCGGAGTTCACCAACCAATTTAACGGACTGTTAAATCCTAATCGGCTGTTAGTCAATACATTTTGACAGCCGTCAAACCTCTAATTGCCTGTTTAACTGTTGGTGAACTCCGACCTTACTCAATTAGGTCAATTTTTGTTTTGAAGTATGTATGTATGTATGTAAACTCTATTGCACAAAACAATTAGCAAATATTTACATAGGTACATAAACCTAAAATTAACATGTATAGCGGCGACCTTATCCCTTTTACGGCCGCACTCAGAGACGTTAATTAACTTTTAAGTTTCATTAAAGTTGCTGCTGTCACTTTCTTTGCTATAGCAATAGAATAAAACGCAGCAACTTTAATGAAACTTAAAAAATAATTGACGTCTCTGAGTGCGGCCGTAAGAGATGTCTTAATCAATAAAAGAAACGTAAGAGTGGCCAAAAATAAAATCAATAAATAAAGGAGGTTGTAACCACCTTGTTACACAGCTAACCAGACCATTATCCAGGAAAATGTACAAAGACAGGCAAAATAACAAGATGTGCACCATGCACCACGGAAAGATTATACACTTAGCTAAATACACTTACTGCCGCACTCAGGGACGTCAATTAAGTTTTAAGTTTCATTAAAGTTGCTGCGTCTTACGGCCGCACTCAGAGACGTCAATTAAGTTTTAAGTTTCATTAAAGTAGCTGCTGTCACTTTCTTTGCTATAGCAATAGAATAAGACGCAGCAACTTTAATACAAATACAAATCGTTTATTTCGGACTACGTACATCCATAGGGTTAGTAAGTACAGTATTCTTAGTAATAGGGTTAGTGATATACATTATTATTATTATTATTAATGAAACTTAAAACTTCATTGACGTATCTGAGCGCGGCAGTTAGCTTATTTTAGCAAGGAAAAGTTTTTCATATTAAATGTATCATATTTATCAAGTCGATTGCGGAAAACTGATGTTATTTTTTTATTATTTCATTATGGTAAAAAATATTTACTGTTTTAAAATCTCTATTAAATGGGCATGCTTTAAGCACATTGGGCACTAAGTGTTAGTTAGTGTATTTTTTTTCACCGGAAGAGCTCAAAATTTGGCAAATGTTTGATCGAAAATGCAAAATTCAAGTTTGCGATTTTTCTTTTTAAAGCACAGTAGTTATACGCCGAAACGGTAATGTTTATCTGATAACACAACTATTAAACGATATTAAGCAAAAAATAAAATAAAATAAAACATCTTATTACCTACCTACCTAAAAATCGAGTAAGGGTGTCAATTTTCGAAAAAAAAAAATCTTATTTCGCATTATTAGCACGACCTAGTGTCCCCTATCAGTAGATAACGGTTTAATATCCACTAATGAGTGTAATGACATAGCACGCTGTACAAATAAACATTATAAATATATACATAAATAAATATATAAATATAAATCAATACATACATAGTATAAAATGAAGTCGCCCTCCGCGTCTGTCTGTCCCTATGTATGCTTAGATCTTTAAAACTACGCAACGGATTTCGATGCGGTTTTCACTATCAGTTAGATAATTCTTCACGGAAGGTATATAATAGAATCCGGCGCGAAGCGAGGGCGGGTCGCTAGTAAAGTATAAATATTAAATTCTAAATACATGCAGAAACACAATACTACCTACTAGAGGCTCGCAAATCACATCGCAAAAGCTAGCCGACAAATTGGTGAGCGACGATATGCCTCCTCCGTACTCAAGAGGTCGTTTATGAAGCGCTGCCGAGCCTGCATCAGGGCTGGCGGCAAGCAATTTGAACACTTGCTTATATTTAAGAAAATGTAAGTTATTACCTTTTATCCTAGTGTCGTAGTATTTCACATTCACCTAATTTGTCTTTTAAAATATTTAAAACCTGTTAACTTTATTTTAAACGGAAGCAAAAGTCGTTTTTAAATTCGATAGTTTGATAGAATTCAGTCTTTGTTGGACAAACTTAATAATGACTTCGCTGCTATAATCAATAAACTCAATTGTTATATTATTTTAGAATCTCCATTAAACAGGCAATTTTTTTAAAAAGCAGCACTACAGGTTTTCATACATTTTTTTTACACCGTGCGATGTCAAACTTGCCGGAAGAAAAACTCAGATTCCTAAACTTTAAATTTGACTTGAAAAATTAAAAAACTGCTGATTCATTATTAATTTCATTAGAAGGGTACATAAAGCAAATTTAATCAGCTTTCTTTCACAGCCAACGAAACTGAAAAAATCTAATAACTGTGGTCGTGGCATTGAAAATGGTAAACCAGGGTACCGCATTTCCAAAATTTTGAAAATTTGAGATATCTCGTTTTCGGTGCGACTTTTACTAAACATGATTTATCATATTTTGGACACTCCTGAGTTGAGCTATCCAGCCCTCTAAGGTTGGCCACTATTTCCCGGACATCCTGTATATGCAAAACAAATGATTAACCCCTATCTTCTTCAAAATAAGAATCATGTGTCCATCATTGGTCCTTGTCCATTATTGGTGCCATCGCCCTATTTGGCCACTTTCGCTGCTCCTGTCTACTTGATGCTGTCTGTACGATGTTCACCGCGTCATCTAGTTTACAATAAATTGTATGTTCATTATACGGGATATATGTAGTTATGATCGGGGTCAAGTATAATAATAGATATATGACGACGCGGTTAGCCTAGTTGGTAGTGACCCTGCCTACGAAGCTAGCGGTCCCGGGTTCGAATCCCGGTATGGGCAAATATTTGTGTGATGAGCGCGAGTATTTGTTCCTGAGTCTTGGATGTTTTCTATATATTTAAGTATGTATTTCTCTATATAAGTATGTATATCGTTGCCTGGTACCCATAGTACAAGCCTAGAGCTTAGTTTGGGACTAGGTCAATTTGTGTTCGATTGTCCCTGATTTATTTATTTATTTATTATTTATTATATGTACATACCCACACGAAGAAAAAAATCTAGTTACCTTTAACAGAATATTGTAAATTCTACTTGATTTTATTGTGTTATATGTGACAACTATACGTTTTTTTACACATTATTAAAATTCTACTTCTGTACAACATAATTTCTAGTACCTATTACCATTTACCTAGTATCGTAGGAAACAAATTTTGTGTAGTATACAAAACCTGTTGCAAGCTAAATGCATATTATACTCTGTAACTATTAGATGGTAACCAAAACAATATCAAAGTTTTCGTGTACTAGAATAATTTAACTAGAATATTCTAGTATTAACTAAAATATGACTTGTTGTCATAAAAAAAAAATCTGTTAACCATAGCTGAAATCTGTTTTCCTACACGAATCATAACTACTATACAATCTGGTAATATTGTGAAATATTTTTTTCTCCGTGCAAAAATAATCGTAAATGTATATACTATTAATACGATACATAAATACACAATATATATAATATATACACCTATACGGAAGCTGATACAATAACAACAATACTTATCTATAATTCCAAATTTCAAAAAATACATAAATTACATTAAACCGACCAGTAGTTTAATAATTATTGCAAGTCAAAGTTTCTTATTAATTAAGTCACTGACTCACCGGTCATTAGTCTGTTCGGCCTTTTATGGGCTGTATTTTTAACACATTAGGTATATCACAGACTTGTGTATCTCTATATTTGTGTGTCTGTGTGGCATCGTAGCTCCTAAACGGAAAACCGATTTGGATTTAGTTTTTAGGGTTCCGTACCCGTAGGGTGCCCAACGGGACCCTATACGCCTACGCTGTCCGTCCGTCTGTCCGTCTGTCTGTCTGACTGTCATAACTATAAAGAACTGTATCTTTTGAACCGTTATTACGGTTAAGAAAGGTTTCTTTTCAACGTATTTTTATTTTTGTTGTATCGAAAAAACGGTAAAACATACAAGCGTCAAATTTGGTATGATTATAGAACAAACTTTATAGAATAACAACAAATACTAAAAACCAGGCAAATGTGTACGGAACCCTCAGTGCGCGAGTGCCCCTCCCAATTTTATCGGGGGTTTTTAATTATAACTGATTTTTAAGTGTTACTTATGTAAAGTCAATCTACTTATATCTATATTTATCTCCTATCGCAATATCACAACAACCATGCTGATAAACGCGGTTCCATTATCGCCTAAGGAAACTGACATTTTCGGTAATGCCAGAACTTCCTCAATGTAAAAAAAAATCTACGAAATATCGTGAAATGTAAAGGAAAAATCATCTTTAAGACCAGCCAACTGTACTTTTTTACACATTCATCATCTGCTTATCGAGGTCATTTAAGACTTAGCCTGCCTTTCCTTTGAGGCGGAGACGAGCGGAGTGGTGCGAAAAGGACCAATCAGATTCCTCTAGTTTATGTGTGCTATGCGTTAGTGTGGGTACTGTACAAGGTGATTGGTCCTTTTCGCAACACTCCGCTCGTCTCCGCCTCAATGGAAAGGCAGCCTAATGAAGACTTTTAGAAGTCGCAGTATTGTCGTTTTCCGTTCCGTTTAATAACTGAGTCTTCGATGTTCTCTATTTGACGCCGCGGTTAGCCCGGTAGTGGCCCTGCCCGCGAAGTTAACGCTCCTGGGTACCAATCCCGGTGTGGGCAAATACATATTTGTGTGATGTTTTGTATTTATTTAAGTACGGCTTAACGGATTTTCATCAAAAGTCAAGAATGAGGGCTCAAGTCAATTTCTAACAAAAAAAAAAACGAAATCTAAATTGGGACATACTCGCGCTCATCACACAAATATTCCGTGCTATACCGGAATTCGTACCCCGGACCGCTAGCTTTGTCGCGCCACACCCACCGCGTCGTCAATAGTTAAATAATGTCAGTTGTCACAATGTTGTTACAGCATCAATAACAGCACCAGATAAGTGAAAGCCATGGAAGACGTACTGCCCACCATGCGGAGCCTTAGCCCCGATCCCGAGGACATGGCGTATGTCAACAAGAAGTATATTCAGGTTAGTTTCATTTCATGTGCTTGGAAAAAATATATGGCGCAGTTAGTCAACTTAGTACATCTAAGTCAAAGCAATCAAAAGATACGGCAGCTTATGCCGCATATTGAAGGAAATCTCAAGGGAATCAAAACCTATAGGGTACTTCCCGTTGACTTAGAATCATGAAATTTGGCAAGAAGCAATGTCTTATAGCACAAGTAAAGGAAAAAATCCGAAACTCGTTAATTTGTATTTACATCACATAAAAAAGGTCCAGTATAAACTGACACTCACTAAGTACGAAAGTGCATACTTAATGCGTGTCAGTTTATACTGGACTTTGTTTGTATTGTATTCCCGTGATTTACGAACTATTTACATGCCTACAAGTTTGTGCGGAACCCTCGGTGCGCGATTCCGACTCGTACTTGATCGGCTTTTGTCTACCAGAAAACTTAAAAAGTCACGCACTTCTTTTCAGGGTTCCATACAAAATAGCAACAAGTTAAAAAAAAAGTTGCTGAGAAAAACTGCCGTGACACACAGACAGACAGACGCCGAAGTCTCACCATAAGGGTTCCTTTGATTCTCTCGATTGATATAACAACTTTTTGTCTAATTTCTCTTTGCCTAACAACGTTATGTATAATTAACCATTTGTCGAATATCACATTTCATAATAATCATTTGATCGAAATACATTTACCCCCTTAGTCATAAACGCACAACAAACCTATTTTAGCAAAAGTATGCTTTGTCACTTTCTGTCAGATTCAAATGTCACAATGAAAGATAAGGACAAACCATACTTCAAGCATACTTTAGTTATTGTGCGATTATGAATAAGAGGGTTACCGCCCGTTTCACAATCGTCAAGCAAAGCATATCTGTCAAATAAATTTAGCCCTTTCCCTTTCTTACACTTGAAAATAGACGAGGAGAGGGCTATCTTTAACTGACAGGTGAATTTACTTGTCGATTGTGAAACGGCCCTGTCTTATTGACGTTTTATATAATTATTGTTTATTCTTATTTTCTTGTACCGAATGATCAAGTTACCTAATGCTTGTTTATGTTTACTTGATATAAAATGTTGTGGATACATAAGTTTATCAAATAGTGTATTGTGTATGTGGCTGTAAGGCCTAATTGCCTTAGTCCTAAAAGAAGAAATAACTTTATGCACAAGAGCATAAAAACCCATTTTATGCAGCCTTCTCTCGACATAAAAAACAACTTTACGAGCATGAGAAGTGAAAAAAACTTATGAACTTATGAACCTTCCTCTCAGAGACAGCATCGTTGAGAATCACGTTTAGAAACCTGAAATCGTGTTCTCCATATGACCAATACATTGCGCAAACAGAAAACGTCGATAACCACAATTACGTCAACTTTTATAATACCCAGTTAGATATTTACAAGGAAAATGACCAAATGAATCGTATTGTATTAGGTAGGTACTACCTACATTATACAGACTCAAGCAATTACGGGATAATGGTAAGTGACAACGTAATAAAGGAGTTTGTGACCTTGGATGGAGGGGTCCAACCTTCAATTATAATCAATTTTCGTCAAATACGTACCACACGGCATGAGTGACGACATTACGTAATGTAATGATCTAATGATGGAAAAATATTGTGCAATATCATAAGTTGTAAATAGCGCCATCTTGTGTCGGGTAGTGAAAGTGTAATCAAATTATCATGTGGTAACTTATCACGTAGTTCAGCTATTAGCCTACAGATAGCGCTGTAAACCAAATTTTAATTAGTTTTTTTCTGATTGATTGCTACGTTAAATTTATCTGAAATCAAAAATATGATTTAATTATTTATATTTCTAAGCATGACTATACGCTCTATTACGACTTACGAGTCAATTCTCTTTGAAACGGGCTACAACTACAAGCACTATTTTGTTATCAGATCATTATAACCCGTTTATTGTGAATAATGATTCAGCAGTGATGTAATCATACAAACTACATGGTGACTTAATTTGGTCGGATAATGCACATTATTATAGTGTATCTCGCGTTGTTATATAGCGTTGTCTCTCTCTAGTTGTCAGCATAATGTCAGCATGACGTGTTCGCAGTTCTTCGATCGGAAGTCAGTTGCAAAACGATTTCGCTATCGTGAAGTATCGTGGTTAGTACGGTTACTGTTATGAAAAGGTTAAAATTATTGTGAAAATAATTGTTTTATGTGAACCTCGTGTTAATTAGGACTGTTCTAGACAATTTAAACTGCAAACCGGCAAGTCAGAAGAGTGGATTTCAGTGTTTTTCACGTGTTTATGACGGTGAAACTGCGGGTCATTTAAGATAGTGTTTCTAGCTTTTTTTTTTTGCCTGTTTTTGTTGGTTTGGACAACTATTGAAGGTAACGAAGCGACCACTACGTAATTGGTATGCAGCAGTCTCTTTGCAAAGGAAGAATAATATAAATTGTTTAACCTTACCTATCGGCTATAAGCTATTAGCTACTTAAAGTATGCCTTAATCATCTTTGTTTTTTTTAAACAAGCAGGAAAACGAATGACTCCTTCCATGCGGAAAAGTTTATAAAACAAAAATTAGTACGTACTTTTCATTACTCTTCCTTGATAACCTTTAAAAACAAAGCATTTTTTATCTAATCAGTTCTTATCAGAACCTTTTATTTGCGGAATCAAGAAGAATGAGCTTAATTGTTTTTTTCTGAAGGTGCAACAATACTACTACCAGTTGTTTTCTAACACTTTTTTGTTACTTTATTGACCATATTTATAGTAACCATAGATGTTAATAGTACATTTTGATGCAAGCACGGAAAGTATTTCATTTTACATGAGACCTGAGATGTCTTGTGATTTGTTTATGTGTAATAATTTTAATATTGGACCAATTAAAGTTCATGTATAATGACAAGATACAACCTAACCTAACCGAGTTAAAAAACCTGACAAATTTGGTACCCCTAATTTCACAGCTCATATTTCTTAAATGGCATAACGGATTTTCATCAAACCAAGCTAAGAACACTTGATTACGAGGGGTGTTCAATAAGTTTTGAGAATTGGTATGAACCTCATAATGATATTCTTTTAATGTGGACTATACCTTGGCATTAATCAACATTATATTAGAGAAAAACAATTTATACATTTTTCAATGGTTTTTCTGTGATAGCTAAACAAAAAACATCTGTATGAACAATTTTACATGATGGCAAAAATAAGAGTTAGTCTTTAATTATTTGGAGTGTTGTGGAGAAAGTACTGATGCACTATAAAAAAATATTATTATTGAATATGAAACCTTGGTTTTCATTATCATTTAAAGGATAAACAAGTATCTTTGCAGTGGATTTTTTTGACTCCAGCTCTGTCACTAAAATTTAGGGTGGTTTTTTCGGCCCTTTATAAGATTGTTGGGGTTGTACAAATAAATACTGTGACATTAGCTTTCATGAATTATAAATATCAGGGACAATTTCACACAAATTGACCTTGTCCCAAACTAAGCTATAGGCTTGTAATATGGGTACTAGGCAATGATATATTGAGCTCAAATAATCTATGAGTGTTATATAACATTATTCTATCATAGTTATTTAAAAAACATTTAAAAAAATATGAATTTGCAGCAAATATATTGCTTCAGAGCCTTCTAATTCAGTAGGGTGCTGCTCTCCGACCAAAGTTCCGAACTGATAACCGCTCCCAATGTTATTTAGCCCTAACTTTCGACTACTACTTCTCATACACTAATGTTCAAAAACAACTACATAGAATGAGCTGATGATGACTCAGTGATGTCCTTGACCTCCAAAAGTAAAATTATTTATTATTTTTGTTAGGGTTAAATTAAAACAATTAAATGATGTTGATGAAAGTTTGCAAATATAGAATGTGTGCATATTTCCATTAAAATATAACCATTTACATATCTCCCATATTTTATACGAATGATCAAAACATATTGATTAATTGATTACCCCTCGTAGGAGTTGTAGGTCACCTTTCTTTCTACATTAAAAACTAAATTGGTTTATCTGTTTAGGAGCTACACACGTTAAACTTATAACACCCCTCTTTTTGCATTGGGGGTTAAAAAAAATTATGTTACTGACTTTTCTTCTGTTTGACTTATTTGATCACATTTTTATCCTTTCTGTGATTCAACACTGATTCCAATTTAATATCCGTGACACAAAAATAGGAGTGTTTTAAGTCTGATCTGTGTATCTCTGTACTTGTGCGTTTGTGTATCTGTCTGTGGCATCGTAGCTCCTAAACGGATGGACCGATTTTGATTTTGATTTTTTTGTTGGAATGAGTGTTCTTAACTTTGATTGAGTGCGGCAGTTAATGGATTTTTATCAGAGGCGCCAATTAATTTTTAAGTGTCATTAATGTTGCTGCTGTCACTTTCTTTGCTATAGCAATAGAATAAGACGCAGCAACCTTAATGAAACTTTAGAATTAATTGAGTGCGGCCGTAAGCCATTTAAGAGTTACGGGCTCTGAAGGTAGAGGCCACCTTCCGTCTCCATCAACATACCTACCAGCTCGATGTTACCATATTATTGTATTGTCATCATAATTACAATTTTAAATTTTATTACATTGCTAGTAGGGACAAGTGAAGCTAATATAATGACTGGATATATCAATAGGACGTAGCTTAGGGAAAAGGACCAACCCACAAAGTAAATGTATTTAAATTTGAATTCTATTGCTGTCAATATTATGTCAAATTCTACAAGTGTGAAATGGTTGATTTGAAGCTAGCGGTCCCGGGTTCGAATCCCAGTATGGACAAATATTTGTGATGAGTGCGAGTATTTCTTCCTTAGTCATGGATGTTTTCTATGTATTTAAGTATGTATTTCTCTATATAAGTATGTTTATCGTTGTCTAATACCTATAGTACAAGCCTAGAGCTTAGTTTGGGACTAGGTCAATTCGTGTGAGATTGTCTCCTGATATTTATTTATTTATTTTACATTTATAGGTATATTTTTCCTAAGCTACGTCCATTATTAAGGTAAAGTTCCATAGTCGATATGTGTGTTAATCTTGTAGGTGTTATGTGTCGTGTCGTAATGCAGAGAGAGTTAAATATATTTCTACCTCACTTGGCAAGAGGTGCTGGTCTATAAATACCTACTCTAGCAAATTATTTCTATTCACTTTTACTAGGTACGTTCAACTATTGTTGTACCAATCTTGATACGAACTAGCTTTCCGCCCGCGACCTCGTCCGCGGATAGTCAGGTACTTTCGTAAGTTAAAATATAGCCTATGTCCACCCTGAAAGTCCATTCTAAATGTTGGTGAAAGATTTTTTGAATTCAGATGTCTAGCTCCAGAGATTACCCATTACATACAAACAAAAAAAAAAAAAAAAATTTACAAACTTTATAATATTTTTTACGAATGAGTAGGTACGTACCTAGTTCAAGTTTTAATATTATTTGGGTAGATTCCGACGATGAGCCAGTGGTGAAAAAACTCCCTACAAAATTGGGCCCCAACTTTCTGTATGTCAAGACCCTTTTTCTCAGGAACGCGTGTAGGTTTCAAGTTGAAATCCATATCTAATACTCAGGTCTGTAATACCTTGGAGCTGTGAAAAAATCGAACTTCTAACGCAATCAAAATATACGGCCGTTTATGCCGCATAATCAAGGGAATCAAAACCTATAGGGTACTTCCCGTTGACTTAGAATCATGAAATTTGGCAAGAAGCAATGTCTTATAGCACAATGAGTAAAGGAAAAATCTGAAAACCGTTAACTTGTAGTTACTTACATCACATAAAAAATAGTGGCCAGTATAAACTGACACGCTCTAAGTATGCACTCTCGTACTTACTGCCGCACTCAGAGACGTCAATTAAGTTTTAAGTGTCATTAAAGTTGCTGCGTCTTATTCTATTGCTATAGCAAAGAAAGTGACAGCAGCTACTTTAATGAAACTTAAACCTTAATTGACGTCTCTGAGTGCGGCAGTTAGTGAATTTCAGCTTATGTCTCTCTGTCCTTATTTAAGAGCCAAGCTCTTGTCGGTGGAGTAATCGCCAGCCGTTCCGGTCTTCTGTCAACCGCTTGACTTTCTGGTACGACACGACTATAACCTTCTCTTTTATTTGCTGAAAGCTATTTCTCCCTGGTCTTCCCCTGCCTCTTCTTCCTTCTATCTTTCCTTCTATGCTGTTTTTAAGGAAAAGATCGTGTCGTAGCACGTGTCCTATCATAATTCCTCTTCTATTTTCTATTGTTGACAGCAAAATCCTCTTTTTTAGGGTTCCGTACCTCAAAGAAAAAAACGGAACCCTTATAGGATCACTTTGTTGTCCGTCTGTCTGTCTGTGTGTCTGTCAAGACCCTTTTTCTCAGGAACGCGTGGAGGTATCAAGTTGAAATTAATATCAAATACATAAGTCTGCCGTCTCTTGGATCAGTGAAAAAATCAAACATCTAAGTCAACGCAATTAAAAGATACGGCCGTTTATGCCGCATATTGAAGGGAATCTCAAGGGAATCAAAGGTATTTCCCGTTGACTTAGAATCATAAAATTTTGCAAGAAGCTATGTCTTATAGCACAAGTAAAGGAAAAAATCCGAAAACCGTTAATTTGTTGTTACATCACATAAAAAATTGGCCCAGTATAAGCTGACACTCACTAAGTACTAAAGTGCATACTTATTGCGTGTCAGTTTATACTGGACTTTGTTTATATTGTATTCCTGTGATTTACGAACTATATACATGCCTACAAGTTTCTGCGGAACCCTCGGTGCGCGAGTCCGACTCGCACTTGACCGGCTTTTTTATTTTTATTCTGTTCAGCACTTGTTCATTTGATATCCTTTCCGTCCATCTTATCCCCTCCATTCAGCTTATACTGGACTTTATTTCGTGACTCGATTCCCGTGATTTACGAACTACATAATTTACAATACATACCTACAAGTTTGTGAGGAACCCTCGTTGCACGAGTCAGACTCGCACTTGAGCAGCTTTTTCGGGATAAAAAGTAGCCTATGTGCTATTCTAGACTATAAGCTATCTCTTTGCCAAATTTCAGCCAGTTCCGTTCAGCCGTTCTGGCGTAATTGAGTAACAAACATCCATCCATCCATCCAAACTTTCGCAATTTTATTATAACTGTAGTACTCGTAGTGTGTTAACGTGATATGTGATGTGATTTGTTAATTTCGAATATTATCTAAAAGGAATACAATATTCCATATTTAAATTTGAAACGCCATTTATTTGGTGAAGTTGATAGAAACCATAAAGTTTCCCGCCAAGTCGTAACTTTTTTTTAAATAATCAAAGCGAAGATAAATCTCACGCAGCCGAATTAGAACGTCCTTGCCGTGAGGTCGACGGACGGCTGACCGAGACATTGGTTCGTGAAAATAAAAATATATTTTGCTTGTTTTTGGAGTGAGCTAAGAGAGGCTGAGTATGGTGTTTCTCGGAAATCCAATGTTTTCATGGCGCAGTTACTCCTGTCTGTAAGTGATCTAGTGTCGTTTAACGACATGTTACCTTTTTAACCGACTTCAAAAAAAAGGAGGTTCTCAGTTTGACCTGTATGTTTGTATGTATGTATGTATGTATGTTTGTCCACGATTATCTCGCGTTTGGCTGAACCGATTTAGATGGGATTTTCAGCAAAGTATTTGTTACATTCTGGAGAAGGTTTTGGTATACAAGAATAATGGATACCACGTGACGTCATCCGCATGGATCCGTTATTAAGCGATATATTAGTTCAACTCGACCGATTTTGTGTTGACGCGATTTTTTTTAGTGATAGTTATACTCGTATCACTAAAAAGCGAAAAAAAAAATGTAATAAAAAAAGACGAAAAAATTTTTTAATAAAAAATAGAACCGTCTTCAAAAAAAACCCACTAAACAAGACTAAATAATGACCGGCTTCCTAGCTATTTGATGGGTGCCTAATAGGTACATGGAATATATCGAAGTCGGTGGCAAGAATCATGTGACATTGCTATTGTGTAAACCTACTTGACACCGGCTTAGATATATTCCATGTACCTATTAGGCACCCATCAAATAGGCAATTCCTAGGAAGCTGGTCATTATGTAGTCTTGTTTTAAATTATCGGATTTATCGGTCAAGGATTCGGAGGATCAAAATCGGTCCAACTGTTTAAAGATGTTACCACGTGACAAAGAATATCACATACTTACATACTTGCTCACATTGATACACACAAAAGAGCTGGTCAAATTCGAGTCGGACTTGCGCACTGAGGGTTCCGTACACATTTTAGTACCTATTTGTTGTTTTTCTATATAGTTTGTTCTATAATCATACCAAAGACGCTTGTATATTACAGTTTTTACGATAGAACAAATACATAACAACAGGTCAAATGCGAGTCGTTTGGCCCGTTTTTGCTATTTATTGTTTTGTTATAGGGTTTGTTCTATAATCATACCAAATTTGACGCTTGTTTACACTACTATTTTTAGAATACAAAAAAAAAAAGTTAAAAAAAACGTTTCTTGTTTGGGGACCCCCTTTATTATTTAACTTTTTTTTTGTTAAGAAATCTGCCGTATTAACACATTCTGAAAAAAACCGGGCAAGAGCATGTCGGACTATGCTCAGTGTATGGTTCCGTCGTCATTACTACAGACACAAATAAAGTGCACCAGCAAAAGAGCGTATCTTCATGACACTTACGCCCTTTTGTTAAGCAGCGCAGTTTTTCAGCAATAACTCAAAAACGGTATATCCGATCATGTCAAAAATAATTTTGGTTGAAATTATTTATTAAGCGTTACCTTTTTATTTTTTTTTCATATTTTTTGGAAATACAGTTTAAAAGATAAAGGGGGACACACACAATTTATGCAACTTTCGGAGCGATTATTTCCGAAAATATTAAAAGAACCGTCGAAATATGTGCCACACGTTGATGGCTGCTGTAAAAAAAAAATCCGTTTCTGTTGCATGTATAGGGCACCCCTACTGTGACTCACGGACGGTCAGACGGACAGACATAACGAAACTAAGGGTTCCGTTATTGCCATTTTGGCTACGGAACCCTAAAAATCACACACACACACACTTTTAATTTTTTTTATTGAATGTTGCAAATTCTAAACTTATTTTGTACTGTACTTACCGTTAATAAAGTAAGTATATTTTGACCTAAAAATAGATCGCCCCAATCGCTGTATAAACACTAAGCACTTTACTGATTACTTAATAAACGTTCATTTTGATATGGTGCCGTGACCAGGATCACCTGCAAAGTAAAATATTTTTTTACTAGCTTTCCGCCCTCGACTTTGTCTGCGGAGAGCCCGTACTTTCCAAGTCCATTCTTAATGTTGGTAAAAGAATTTGTGAAATCGGATGTGTAGTTCGGGAGATAGTTTAAATACCAAATTTCATCGAAATCGGTTCAGTGGTTTAGTCGTGAAAGCGTAACAAACAGAAAAACGGACAGAGTTACTTTCACGTTTATTGACCGAGCGAGCGCAAAGCGTTTCCGTTTCAGCTTGAGTAAAAATGCTTTCGTATGTCCGGTTGTTCTCCTCTACAGGTCACATTCCTCAACCGATTCTCTTGAATTTTTGTGAGCAGGTTCTATAATTATATGGAATTTTTTTGTCGATTCTGTTTTGACGTGTAAACGTCTTTCAATTCGGTCAGTAAAGGGGTCAATTGAAAAAAACAAATGTAACGAAATATGTTATGGCAAGATCGCTTCTAACTTTACAAGTATAGCAGCTACCGGCAATATTTTATTATCATTATTTAGAGGAAGGAAGCCATTACTCAGTAGTACATATGTCGCTGGCGTAAACGGAGCCGTAATCGCGCAAAGTACGGCGCATTGTGAACTAAATGTACCATCGCGCGCTGTGATTACTCAGCAGTACATTGATCGATTTGAGCGGGAGAGGTCGTGTCGGTCACGGCGTTATAGTAGGTGTTATACGTAAACCTCATACTTGCCACCATTAGAAGTTCAAAAAGGTGTGGTTTTTTGCGGAAATTTTACGACTGCTCTACTACGAGTATGGTGCCACCGCTTGCGATACGTATCGTACAAAACTGGCGTGCAAAAGAGTCAGTTAGAAAGAGAATGAGATTCTGGCATTCGACGACCCGCTTTGACCTCGGCGGAACGTGTTCGTTTCCACAGGAAACGCGTTAGATTGAGCCAAGCGAAGGAATCCCAACAGATGGTTGAGCACACACTACCTAGACGTTTCACGTACTCCACTGCGGCTGCGTCATACAGCATATTTTGAAATGTTTCAAAATGGCGGAGATATGAGGATTCTTGCGATTATAAACTTATTTGCGGTGTTGGCAAACTAAACGGGACCTATGTCGATGTATGTGGATAACAGTTTCAACGGCAAAGTTAAGTTTGTCGCGAGATCTACAGCTCACAGAGCCAGAGTATTTAACGAGAACCTAATCAAGCAGAAAAGAACGCATTATAATACGGCACTCTAACTAAAACATAAATTAGGTACTAAATAGTGTTGTGACATACTTGATTTACTTTCCCACAAAAACTGACAACCATACAAATGTCAGTTTTATCAAAAAAAACTATGATTGTATCAAGCTCTTTAATACCTTACAGCAAACGTGATAGGACCTATTCTCGTCCGTCAAAATTAATTGCGCTTAACTTGCCATCGTAAGCACGGACGGAAAGACGTGTGGGTGGCCAGTTTTTTCGCACGGAACCCTAAAAAGGCGCGAAATGATTTGCGATCGACCGCTCCGTGACGTAAGCCACGTCGTTGACCTGTTCTGTTGATCCAATGTTTACCACTGCCGTCCGCGTGACTACAGTGTCTTAGCACCTTTGTTAACTCTGACAGAGGCGACACCACTGCTATGAATGTTAGGATCGGCTTGGCTGCCGACACGTGCGGCAAATCTCGACGCAATCACAAAAGCCGGCGCTGCTTTATTATGAACTAGCTTTCCGCCCGCGACTTTGTCTGCGGTGAGTCAGTAGGTACTTTAGTAAGTTATAACCTAACCGAGTTAAAAACCCCCGATATCAGCGCCTAAAAACCCTCTGAGCAATGAGCAAAACCTTTAACGGGCTCCAAGCGCGTACATTTTCACTGGAGGGACTTCGTCACTAGAAGATTTCAAGAATTAAAAAATCAGACCCCCTCATCAACTAGAAAAGAGCTGATGATCTTCAAACGGCTGAACAGATTTTCATGAAACATGGCTAAGAACACTCGGGATAAAATTATCGATGACACAAAAAAAAAACTAAACAAAATCGGTTCATCCGTTTGGGAGCTACGATACCACAGACAGATACACAGATACACAGACAGACACGTTAAACTTATAACACCCCTCTCTTTTTGCGTCGGGGGTTAAAAATATAGACTATGTCCACCCTGACAATCCATTCTAAATGTTGATGAAAGAACTTTTGAAATCGGTCCAGTAATTTTTGAGTTTATTCGTTACAATAACTAACATACAAAAATACAAATCTTTCCTCTTTATAATATTGGTATTACTAACTTATGCGGGCATAAGTTAGTCATACCAATATTATAAAGAGAGACTCCATCCGCGTAGAACTATCGTTTATCGCTATTCCCTTAGAAACTATAAATGGGATAATCTAGACACGCGGTAGCGTGTCAAGACAAGTTCAAGCTAACAGAACTGGCGATCAGCACCTTGTGTAATATTACACGAACCATTTGGAGCCACTTTTGACCCCCTCATAACTCGAAAACTATTTCACATCGAAGAACGAACGAACGAACGAAGAACTGCCTAGCCAAGTCAGACCTTAGGCTTCAATATATTATCCTAAGTTATAAGAAGAAATTAAATGATATTTTAAGTTGTTGTAAAATATGTGCTTCCTCAAGGTTCAAACTATCTCCATACCAAATTTCATCAAAATAGTTTCAGCAAGTTAACCGTATAAGCGTAATAGACAAACTGTTATACCTCTTCTACACGATGGCCCATCACGTGAACTCACGTGGGCCGTATCGTGTAGCGGAGGCGTTAGACAGACAGAGTTGCTTTTGCATTTATAATATTAATAAATATTAGTAGGTATGAGTACAGTCACCATCATATATATTGCAGCAAACAAGGTGCTCACAAATATCTGAACATGACTCTATTGTCAAGGCGTTAGAGTGCATGTTCAGATATTTTTGACCACTCTGATATGTACAGATATATTTGATGGCGAACTGTACATAGATTTGTCGTCGCCGTCGTTTCTTAACTTGTTTTGACATTTCAACGTATGTATGTACAACGTATGTACAATGAATACTAACGACGTCACACCGAGATGGTTTTAACTCCAACCATACAAGGAATGTGCGAGGATATTACTTATTGTATGGATTTATTGCACATTTACTTTCCTTTGTTCTTTAAAAAAAACTTCATTGTCTGTGGAAATTTCGCGCCAATTTTCAACAACGCCGTCATTTTGAGTGACGGCGTTCTAAATCCCTATATAGGAAATCATGCCTGAAGGGGTTGAAAAGGGGGGGTGGAAGTTTGTATGGGGAATCAATCATTTCTTAAGTAAGGTATATACAATTTAGTATGGAGATAGTTTGAGTCCCGGGGAAGGACATAGGATACTTTTTATTCCGGAAAATTGGAGCTCCCGAGGGAGCAGCGATAAACGACTTGAACGACTTCGACGATGATGATGATGATGATGATGAAGCTTTTAGCCGCGGGATTTGTTGGAAAACTATTGTCGGGTTTTCTTCTTCTTTTAACTTCGGATTTCCTATAGCTATGTCTACACCTGTGCGCTTTCATGTTCAACTTGCGTTTTCAACTTTCAAATCGTCTTGCGTCAATCGCATGCAATACGAGGGTGACACTGAATCTTCAATAAAATCCAATGTTTTGACTTTATCTTCCGCCATTTTATTTGCAAAATGTTGCACGTCAAACCAACGGTGACGGATCAGCGTGCGCTACGGGTATGCGCTGCTATCAAACCAGTATGAGCGCATGCGTTATTGCATGCGCTATGGTTGCAGAGGATGCGTCAGGGGAAAGCGCAAGTTGAACATGAAACCGCACAGGTGTAGACATAGCTTATGTATTTGATGCGTCATGCGTCATTTGTGTTGTGACACTTGTGACCAAATCGAGCGAAAGGGTAGCTAACTTCAAACTCCAATTTTCAGTGCCGCTTGAACAGGTTATGCATTTATTTTTGAATGCAAGAATAATAAAATTGCCCGTCTGTTTATATGGGAAGCGGCGTAGCGGGACTAAAATAGACGACCTCATAACATTGCATTGAAACTGAGAAATTCTGCATATTTATTCATGAGGAATAAAAATAGAATGACACAAAGGTTTCCACAAACACAGAACAGTTGCCTTTTAAGGTTATCATAATTAAATAACCCATTTGTCAGATTATGATATGTAGTTTAGAAGTTATGATGAGGGAACAGATGAACATACATACATACATACATACCGGTCAAAATCATGACCTTCCTTTTTGCTTCGCCGTAGTCGGGTAATAAAGAGGTAAAGGTTGTAAATTTGTTTTTTGTTTGTATGTAAAAGGTAATCTCCGGAACTACTCATCCGATTTCAAAAATTCTCTCACCAACATTCAGAATGGACTTTCAGGGTGGACATAGGCTATATTTTAACTTACGAAAGTACTGACTCTCTGCAAACGAAGTCGCGGGCGGAAAGCTATAACAACTACAGGTTTAAAAGCATTACCCTCGGCAAAATAGATTATAATCCGCCCTATATTTTAATTGTCTCCTTCGTGCTTGTTTATTTTCGTTGTAAAATTGTGGCGAACGAGCTGGAAAACGAGCTGGTCGTTTATTGTTAAAATTTATGCAAGGTTTCTCATGTCGCCAACATGCATCTTGCCACGTCAGCGTTCCGACTTTGTGTACCCCTATGTAGGTCGCCTGTCGGTCATTTCGCTCCTAAAATAACTTTATGGAGAACCAGATTTTGCCCGCGGCGTCGTCCGCTTAGCAATCGTTTACCGCTGCTCCCTCGGGAACTGTCCAATTTTCCGGGATAAAAGTATCATATGTCCTTCCCCGGGACTCAAACTGTCTCCACACCAAATTTCATAGAAATCGGTTCAGTGATTTAGTCGTGAAAGCTTAACAAACAGACAGACAAACAGACAGTTACGTCATGTTATTGACGGAGCGAGCGCGAAGGGTCTCCGTTTCAGCTTGGGCAAAAATGCTTTCGTATGTCCGCAGCAGACACAATTTACCTACTATCCTAATTATCCCAAACAAAAGAAATGCGGTTTACCAAGGCGGGAGAACCGCTCGTGTAGTAGTCTATACGGACCTTATTCTATACGTCCATGGTCGACCACGGTCCTCACTATATAAAGCCACACCGATTCCACACTGAATATCCCTAAAAGGTATCCAACGTAGTGATCTCACAATGTTAGTTAACATGTCAATTTATTATCCTTATAATAAAGTTCAATTTGCGTTTATCGGGCAGAATTGAAGGATAGTGTTTAACTGTATACTTTAGTGTATTATGATAAGGTTGGAATTGAAAGTAATCGTGAACAGATGTTTTACTGTGCAAGCTGTCCTTGCTGCCAGTGCCGTCCTGCAAAATTTATAAAACGCAGTAAGTGTAATTCGGCCACTTTAGATTGGTCTCCAACTTTGAACATCTGGCAATCTGTATGAGTTCAAGATATGGTGGCCGTGGTGCACTTACTGCATTTTAAAGTCTGCAGGGCAGAGTGTTACAAGGTTTGTGCCTATTTAGAGTACTGGATTAGATTGACATTATTTCTATGTTGGTAGCATTGTGACCAAGTCCGAGTATCTATGGTTGGTGTCAATTATTGAAGCTAGAAAAAATATACCTCACGAAGCTCTGGCGTCTCTTTCTTCAGGAATAAAGAAACGAAATGTAAAATGTTTTGATTTCTTTTTTACCGTATAGTGAACCCGCCCTCGCTTCGCTCGGTAAAATAGCCTATGTTATTTCTGGATAATGAAGCTATCTAATTATTACAACGAGTTCTGTAGTTTCAGAGGTTATCGATTACAATAAAACAAATCTCCCCTTTCTAATATTTGTGCAGATAGATTGTGTATCTCATGAACGGAAATAGGTAGACAGCTGAAATTTTCACAGAATGTGTATGTATATTGCCGCTATAGCAACACATAATAAAAATTAAATTAAATTAAAAATTAAAGAGGGGCCCCATACAAGAAACGTGTTTTTTTTTTTTGTTAAATTCGGCTGTATCTTATGAAACGTAACAGGTAGACAGTTGAAATTTTCACAGAGGTTTATTTAAATTGCCGCTATAACGGCCAATAATAAAAATAAAATAAAATTTAAAATTAGGGCCTGTTTAAATTGTGTTGGTTTTGGAAGATGTTCCAAATTTGAAACTCATAACTTTATCAAATTTTATATCGTAATTACGTTACTGCTACAGATAAGAAAATTATCATAGTAAAATTGATTGTTGTAATGCTGGTCATTGCCAACGGATTCTGCACGCATTATAGAGGACTAATGATATTAGTAGATAAAACTAATAGTGGCTCTGGTGATCTTTAGATCTCGCGACGAACTTTACTTTGCCGTTGGACAACGTTATCCCCATACATCGACATAGGTCACGGTCAGTTCACCAACACCGCAAATAAGTTGGTAATCGCAAAAAACCCCATAACTCTGCCATTTTGAAAAATTTCGATAAATATAATTATCGAACCTGCCGTGGCCGTGTTATGGCCGTGTTTATCGCGTGGATAAATCATCCGTTACTCTCGCGCTTATATACGTGTCAGAAAGTGACGGATTGCTTTATCCACGTTTTGTCATGCGATAAACGCGAATACGGGTCCTGCTCACAAAATTTCACGAGAATTGATTGAGAAATGCGACCTGTAGAGGAGACAGCAGGACATACGAAAGCATTTTTGCCCGAGCTGACACGGAGACGCCTCGCTCGCTTCGCTCGCTCGGTCAATTACATGGATGCCAACCAGTCGGGCATTAATCAAGGTAAAACAAAATGGCGATCGCTGCCGTAACTTGCGTCAAAGCGCGTTCGAGATGTTTTTCAAACCTGAGTTCAAGGTTGCATAGAATATTGCTCCGTTCGGAAATTCAAATTGTTTACGTAAGTCCGGCTAGGTGTCCGATTCGACCGACACATTTACGCAGTTGATTAAATAAAAAAAACGATTTTATATTGAACTAGCTTTTGCCCGCGACTCCGTCCGCGTAGAAGTTGTTTATCGTGCATCCCTCGGGAACTATCAAAACTATCTCCATACCAAATTTCATCTAAATCGGTTCAGCGGTTTAAGCGTGAAAAGGTAACAGACAGACACAGAGACAGTTACTTTCGCATTTATAATGTTAGTAGGGATTTATATTCTATCCGAAGACAATAAAATAGCGGTACACAAGTATTCCCTATAGCCTCTGTTCTAGAACGAGAACAATGGTAACCAATATATCCACATAAATTCACATGCTCCTTCTGAAGCTATCGGGTAAAAATGTTTTTTTTTTTTTAATCTCAACAGTTAAAATCCCGCTGACTACAACGTAAACCGTGACTCAGATTATGCGTATTTTCTGGCTAGATTAAAATGTGGATGCGCGTGAAATTGCGAATCGAGTGAAAGCGCGGAGAAAGCGCCCACACGCACCGATTTGGTCGCGAAAATCTAACTGTTCAAACCAAAAACGCGCTATAGTTTTTCTTTCGTACTCCTCCGAGTCTTACTGCCGCACTCGGAGACGTCAATTAATTTTCAAGTTTGATTAAAGTTGCTGCGTCTTATTCTATTGCTATAGCAAAGAAAGTGACAGCAGTAACTTTATTCAAACTTAAAACTTAATTGACGTCTCTGAGTTCGGCCGTTAGTACCAAATTTTGACTTATGAAAACAAATAAACACGCGAGCGAAGCCCCAAGTATAATATACGTATGTACTAATAAAGTCGAGGTAGGTATGTTTTTTCGCGAAGGTTTTTAAGGACGTTCTGAAAACGCGTCTCAGCCTAGGTGACAGTTTTCTATGACTTGACATCTACTTTAACGTGCCTTGACACGTGCATCTCACCTAAGATCAGTGTAATACCCCTTCTATACGGTCGGGCGGTTGGGCCAACCGATAAGGACGCAGCTATCTGTCAGAATGAGATAGTAATATTTACATCTCGTTCCTACAAATAGCTGCATCCCTCTCGGTTGGCCCAACCACCTGACCGTATAGAAGGGGTATAATTATTAACACGGATTCAAGACACAACAATTAGGTACTCTTCCCTAAAGATTATTATTATAGTCAATTTGTACCTAATGGGCAAAAATAAATTGTATAATAAAAATGCTTGCATATAAAACAACTCGTGAATTTAATAACTGTGACTTCCCAATGCACACAAATGCATTGTGCGAGCGAGAAGTCGCGTGCCGTCCTGCTCTAACCACGTGCGAGCATCGCACGCGACGCAATACTCTTGTTTACTCGACTGGTTTCAGTAAAAAGGACGCATGTGTAGAGACGCTGTTGAAAATGCGATCTTATTTGTAGCCAAGAGCGTAAGATCTCCTTTGGCTAGTAAATTGGGAGATGCAGAATTTTTAATTCGCTATTCTTGTTGATAGTTATTTCAAATTCTACGCAGATAAATATTCTTTAATACTATAAGAGGACTATAATCTATCCCACTTTTTATCAAATATTCACATTAATTATTTTCGAGTGTACCTGTTATGGTGAACTATAAAATCCGTCCGTTTCAAAGATATTAACATACACCTACATACATGCGTACATGTCTATATGCAACCGAAAAACGTTACTCTCCTTGGACTGAATATTTATTTATTTGTCACTATAAATTATATGTTAGTATATATAGTAAGTATCTTGGGCATGTTTTCCGAATTTCCCGAAAACAGAGAAAAGTCTTTCTGGTAAATTATTACTCGTTAAAAAAAAACGGACACTATGGTAATTTCTCGACATTTTACAGTTCTTAAACTGTTCATAATTCGAATTTAATTACCCAATCAATACGCTTTATAGTTAAAACGGACAACAGACTTGAGTGATGTTTGGAACCCTGCCATCCAAGGGAAATGTCCTTTAATGTCACTTCAATGACAATTTATACACAAAAAACGTGTAAATAAAAATTGTTGACGGGTTGAGGATTTGGCAAAGCAATGGTCACCTATCGATTTATAATTGCGACGATTTGCTATCGGCGTAAATACAAGAACAGACGACTACTGACTAGGTACCTCTATCTATGAGATGGACATGTTTGGTTTCGTTATCGCGAAACGTAATGATTTGTTATCTCTCTATTAATATATGGTTGCAAGGTTTACTCTTGAATCGCCGATACTTGTTTCATAGAATGTTTTACTTAGCCGAATTTTCATTTCATCGACAGGAGTTACAGTTTTTTGGTGGTCACAGCTCTAACCTAACCTAACCTACGTAACCCATGCTTAAGATAACCTGAAAACAAGGTTTCAGCAGATTAGCTTTAGATGAAATTAAATTCGGTGAAACGACACATTCGATGAAATGAGTGTCTTGTCTGCAAATCAAGGGAACACGATGTTTGTAAATCTAGTCGTTTTCATTTGTCAAGCATTTGGGGAATTAAACCGTAAGTTGTCCTTTTATTGCACTGTTATGTTGGTAATAAAACGACAGGTTTCATTTGATAGTTGAGTTGAGAATTAATCGTAAACGGTTAGTTTATGTCCACCACGATTACAATACAAAGGTGTCCAGTTAGTAACAGAGATATAATTATTTTACCCTTAAAGGAAACTATTACGTGTCCCATTCAGTTATAGTTATTCAGGTTGGCAACAATACGACCTTAATCGCAGTCTATGGTCAAAATTTTACTAGCGACGTTATGTTGGTATTGGCAGCTATAACTAACCTTGAAAAGTATGCACCGTCCTGAAAAATACGTCCATGGCGGTCAACGAACGCGCTCAGTCGAAACGCGCAGTTGCTTGCGAGGCGCGCGTGAATCCGAACGTCGCGCGTTCTCGAACGTAAACAAAGACCATTGTTTAGAAAAAAAAGTGCGATATTTTTTTAATTTGGAAAGCGCGGGAGATTAGACAGGTCGGGGGTCCGTGGAATTTGGGATTGAGTTTCCTTTTGTTTCTGTAGTGTTTATTTTGTAGATTTTAATGATTTTTAATGTGAAGTGGTAATAATCTAATTTGCATAACGTGTGAGTCTGATGCGTGATGTTTCGTATGATATAAAGCTATCTGCCGAGAGAGATTAAAACTTAAAAATACTTAACATTTTAAAATGTAGATATTTCTAATTAAATAACGTATTTCCACAGGTAATTTAGATTGATTGATGTCGTGATGTATTTCGTTACTTTAAAATTTAAATTACCCCGATAGAATTTAATTATCAATGCGCATGGCAACAAACAGTTGTCTGTGACTTAAAATAATGTTAACTCTTTTGTTGTCGTTGTTTAATTCACCTTAGTCAGTTTTTAAAATCTGTCTTCACTCGTGACTGTTTTGTCTTTACATTTTTTTTAATTGTTGTCTTATTTAATGTATATGGCCTTTCGGTTATCGAGTCTAATTCTTATCATAGACTAGCTTCTGCCCGCTAATTCGTCCGCACAGCATTAACAATCCCCAACACTATCTTTAACCATCCCACGGTAACATATTTTACGTGAAAACATTAACCTAGAAATCTTCTAAATCGTATTTAATTCCGTCCATCCGTTTCACCGTGAAGGAGTAACAAACATACACACACACTCAAATTTTCGCGTTATAAATATTAGTGATTCGTTATGTATGTATACAAAATCGTGATTTTGTTTTTTATTACGTTACTAGCGCGGCTTCGCTTCCTCGTTGATACACTCCGTCCATTGGTTTTCACCAAATGAAAATCCGTTCAGTAGTTTTTGAGTTTATCGCGTTCAGACAGACAGACAGACGCGGCGGGGGACTTTGTTTTAAAAATATGTGTTGATTAAGATAATAGATCGAGTTAATGTTATGTTATGTATGATGCAACAAAGTATGGAAAGATATTATTGTGTTAGTCATAAATGATATACCTACGATTAAATAATACTATGTTTACTACTCCATTAGTATGTGTTGTATATGTACCTACATACCGAAAAAAAAGCCGTGGTAGCCTAATGGTTTAACCTGCCGACTCTTAAGCAGAGGGTCGTGGGGTCGAACCCGGGCTCGCATCTCTAAGTTTTTCGGAATTTATGTGCGAAATATAATTTGTATATTTACCATGAGGTTTTCGGTGAAGGAAAACGTCGTGAGGAAACCTGCACACACCTGCAAAGCAATTTGACGGTGTGTGCGAAGTTCCCAATCCGCACTGGGCCCGCGTGGGAACTATAGCCCAAACCCTCTCATTGTGAGTGGAGGCCTGTGCCCAGCAGTGGGACGTATATAGGCTGGAATTATTATGTACCTATATACAATGTTATTTATGCTGTTATCAGTAAGTGAGGGAGATATCTAACAACCTATATCTCTCGATTTATATGCACTCTGAAGTTTAAATAATATAACCTGAGTTTTAAAACCCTTGTAACTCTTAAATGGCTTAACGGATTTTCATTAAAACAAGCTAAGAACACTCGATAGTCACCTTTCTAACAAAAAAACTAAATCAAAATCGGTCCATCCGTTTAGGAGCTACGATGCCACAGACAGATACACAGATACACAAATACACACGTCTTTTTGTGTCGGGGGTTAAAAATAAAAAGCATTAAAATATATGTATCTTTTGCGTTTGTGTACGTAAATGTAATGAAATAAATAATTTAACATTTGATGTGATTTGATATATCAGGGCGCAATATTGTTGACAATCCCGATCTAAACTCTAAGATTATCTATGCGTGCGATTATTTATACATTTATATTAAAGTATTTAGCTACTTGTCTATGTCCAGCAACTTGGGGGCTACTTTGAAAATCGAAGATAGAAGTTACGATAGCTCCTTCCCTTTCTCGCGATTTGATCACAATTGACGCATGAAAGGGATGGTTCATCGGAACGTTCGAAAAATTAGTGTTTCGTAATAACCATCCTTGATAATTCGGACTATAATCATGAATTTGACCCACATGTATACCTTACGTAGTTGACCTTATTCTTATTACACGACCAAATTCCATGACCTCAAGTGTAAAATTATATTCCCTTTGCAAAGAGACCAAGGCCGCTTTTGTTTTACCAGGAATCTTCCAAGAGCTTTCTGGCTCGCGACCAGAATTAATCAAAACTTTTGTGAAACTGACTCAGTGATGTTCACCAAAATGTCGCCATTAACAGTGACGGACAGTGTAAAGTGACAGGGACGCAAAATGTCTCCAGACAAACGCAAGAGGAGGAAAGAAAATAGAAAAAAAAGGACTTGCCTTTAGTTAACCAGTTTTACTTTAAGTTACAATGATCTCACAGTATTTTTAGTGCTCAATAATCATAAAGACTGATATATATATATAGACCGTGGAACAATTAAATATAAAAATGATCGCGCTGAAGAAGCTTTACGGTGACGAATTGCTAAGATTAGCGCTAGTGCTAAGTCTTCTAAAAGTGGATCCCAACGACTACTTGGAGAGAGAGACGCAGCAACTGATAGCTGGTCTCCACATCTCCAATGGATCCGACTGGTCCTCAGAGCAAGAAGCAAGAACTCTCATAAGACCAAGATTCGTGCACCCGAAATCACTAGACAACATCCTGATAAACTATGAGAGACAACTCTTTGAGGAATTAAATTCGCTGGGACGGTATGGAAACACTTTTGCGGAAAACAATGACCGGATATGGCATAATCGAGGGCCTGTTTTACATACGTATTTGGTTAATAATGTAGCGACGGATACAGTCGTGCCCGAGCTCGCTCCGGCGGCAGCCGAGGACGATGATGGGGTGTCGGCTGACGACAACGTCGCGCAGGAAGTCAAAGTAGAAGAGGCAACTGAAGAAACAACAGAAGCTAAAGATCCTGTTCCTGATGTCGTTGTCACGCTCTCAGCTGATTTCCTTGAGAACAGAACGGAGAGTGACATCTTGGATGAAATCGCAGCGAGACGAGAGACTAACGTTTTCAATGGCGCGTCACAAGAAACTGACATTTTCAATGAAATAGCGACCCGGACGTTTGATGTCAATGAATTCTTCCAAACTGACGAGATGCAGATCAAAAAAGAACCCGAAGATGCTGTTATGGAAGTCCGTGTTAAAAAAGAACAGGACGAAGATCTTTACAGCGACAATGCTATGGACGAATTCGTTCCATATTTCACAAACAAAGCCGATAAATTCCAATTCCAAGATGATAATAATGTGTTCGATCAAAACCTAGCTGATCTACAAGACTACGGTGATATTTTTGAAGATGTGAAAGAACTAAGGAATCTGGATTGTCTTGATGTAAAGCAGCAACAGGATAATTTGGAGCAATATCTTATGGAAAATACGCCTTTAGATTCAGAGGTTTATCAACTGCCGATATTTGATGATGATGAATTGGTGCTTGACGTGAAGAGGGAGCGAGCTAGTACTAGCTTTACTTCGGCAAGTTCTAGTGGAGTGAGTGAGATGGATGTAGGGTCTGTTGGCGAGCCTGATGTTAAGTTGGAACCGGATGTGAAGTTGGAACCGGATGAGGGCCACCACAGCGGCGATGAGTTGACTCAAGAGGTGAGTTTATAAATAACAATGTTTTTCAAATGACTTCAGAAAAGGAGGAGGTTCTTAATTCGACTGTTTTTTTGTGTATGTTATGCAATATCTTCATCAATTGTGTGCATTATCATATCAGCTGAAAGACGTCCACTTCTGGACATAGGCCTTCCCCAAGGATCTTCACGACGGTCGGTTATGTGCTACTCGCATCATTTAGCTTCCTGCGATTTCGAGTATCAACTCCTTAGTGCTGATGCTGCCGGGCTTTCAAACGAAACCCTGGCAAGTGTTATCCTATATGTACTCTTGTTATAAACAAGCGACCCGCCCCGGCTTCGCATATACGGACCTAAATCTTGATTAATTATACACCAAAACCTTTCTCATTAATCAATCCGTCCATTGGTGACAACCGTATGAAAATCTGTTCAGTAGTTTTTGAGTTTATCGCGTTCAGACTGACAGACAGACGCGGCGGGGGACTTTGTTTTATATTTGTGTTTTAATCACGCCTAATGGGCTAAACAGATGAGAATGAAAATTGGCACACAGATAGTTGTTATCCTGAATTTACACAGGGTATTTTTATCCCGGAAAATTTGCTAGTTCCCAAGGGATAAGCGATTATGACATAAATGTTTCGATTGCCTTCTATACTTTTAACGCTGATAGTGCTGTCTCTTTCTCTCCTGAATACTTAAAGCCGCGTAAAAGAGACGGTAGTTTTGATGGTGATATTCCTACGTTTGTTGTTTAAACCACTTGAAACGGACAGCGAGGCATTATAATTGTAAAATAAGCACTTTTAACATTTGACCCGAATACGTTTGCTTTTGTATGAATAATTTAAATCGTACGAATCGTACGATACGTTTAATTAGTGATCGTTCGCTGTAATTCTTAAAATATATTTGGGTGGAGTTCAAAAAGTTGAGCATGCTGAGTTAGCATGCTCAACTTTTTGAACTCAATTAAATTTTCTATGAAGTAAGGATACTTTTAAAATAGCTCTATTAAAGAAACCAACGCTCCATTCATATTTTCCCTAGGGACTAAATGCACTATGTACTTTAGTCCTAATAAGCCTAATATGACACTTTTTGAGCATGAGAAGTGAAATACTTTAACTCCAATATAATATCTTCGTAAAATGGTCGCGATGTACAGACAGATAAAAAATTTTCTTCTCTTTAGGGTTCAAAATAATAACGGTAGTAATAGTGATATCTATTTAATTTCTAGGTCGTGACGTACTCCGCTTGCTGGTGCAAGGCCGTGGCGATCTGGGTCGTGCGCCATTCTGCCTAGACCTTATATAAAGCATAAATTGTGACGTTCTCAATATAAAGGGACCTTATGGAGGCAGGCGGTTACGCCATTTTTAGAACTGTTACTATAGTATTCATATAGTTATAAGAATAAGAAGAGCGTAACTGCCTTCCTCCATAAGGTCCGACTTATACTAGTTGACCCAGAACAGAGACCTCGCGATTTCCCACCGTAGCCGCGTGGCCGATTCTGCCCATGTCCTAACTTAATAATAGAATAGTTGCAAAGTAAACCTGACTGGCGATTAGTATGATGCACCCTTATAATTAGGGTTCCGTACCAAAATGCTAAAAAAGGAACCCTTATGGTGAGACTTCGTTGTCTGTCTGTCTGTCACAGCATTTTTTCTCAGCAACTACACAAGCTATCAACTTGAAATTTGGCACAGTTAGCTTGCTTGCTGCTATCTGTTTTTAGTAAAAAAAAAAATTATAAATAATTGAAAAGGTGTCTAGAATACTCTAGAATGGAGGGGTTAAAAAATGAAATTGATTTGATTATAGCAAGGGGGGTGTCATATGGACGGGCTCAATCTGCACATTTCAAAACTATTTTTTTCATAATTTTCCGTGGCGTACTTTTTGATTTATAACCAAAAATGTTTAAAAAAATTACCGTTCCCCCCTCCTTAACTCCGAAGTTTATGAACGGAAAAATCTGAAAAATTCTTAACTAATAATAATATAATATAATTACTTATATTTTACGGCAAAAATAAAACGGAAGTGTTGAAAATTTATAGTTTTCGATAAATTGACAAAACAGTTTAAAGTTTTGTACTAATATTTAGGCCCTTATTGCATACGAATTAAAGTACCTACACATACGAATTAAAGTACACAAAATGGTAAATTTTTGAAGTACAGACTTAAATACGGAACCCTCGGTGCGCGAGTCCAACTCGCGCTGGACTTGTTTTTTTATATAGATTATGGCACTCGCACGTTTTTGACGAATCATATGACACCCCATATATTAAAATCGGTCCAATAGTTTAGGAGCTTTGTCTTCGCTCAGTCGCGTAAAAAACAACGTGCAGTAGAGAAACCCACACGCTGAATTTACGTAAACTATCATTTGAAAATGGCGTAAGCACGCATATATTTGAGAGGCTGCGCAGGAGTCGATGAACTTAAGGTTAAAAACCCCGTGACGAGTTCTATGGTTAATGGCGAACGTTATTTTGCGAATTGTCTACGTTAAAACGATAGCCTTGGTTGGTCTTAGGCAAGGAGTTAAATATTTTTCAATTCTCATGCTCTAAAAGTTCGTCTTTATGTCGTGCGTAGGCGACATAAAGTCGCTTCTTATGCTCTAGTGCATAAAGTAAAATCTTCGTCGAAGACTTGGGCAATCGGTCCAACAGCCACACGAACAACTTTAACTTCATAGAATAACCTCTTTATTTTATTTCGTTTCGTTAGTACCCTTTGGCTGTTGGTATCCTTGCCTTGGTCTTAGAGATCAATTGTTGTACAATCTACTATTACCCCCAACGCAGAACTCCCCTTGTGTTATAAGTTAAAAGTGTGTGTCTGTGTATATGTTTATCTGTTTGCGGCATTGTAGCTAACGGATGAACCGATTTTGATTTAGTTAATTTGTTTGAACGGTGACTTGAACGAGAGTTTTTAGCTAAGTGTGGTGAAAATCCGTTGGGCCATTTAAGAGCAGCTCTGAAAGGGTTTTTATCTATTTAAAAGTTATTACTAGCGACCCGCCCTCGCTTCGCTTCGGTTACATAAGTTAAAATATAACCTATAGCGACCCGCCCTCGCTTCGCTCCGGGTTCTATTACATACATAAACCTTCCGTGAAGAATTATCTAACTGATGGTGAAAACCGCATCTCATCAGCATCATCGCAACCGCAACCATCAAATAGGCAATTAATAGGAAACCGGTCGTTAGGTATTTAGTCTTGTTATGTGGGTTTTTTGAAGACGGTTGTATCTATGTGCAGGGTGGCGCAAAAGTTGCCACCCGATGTTCTGTGGTTGTAATATTTTTTATGAATGAAAAACTTTGTTTCTGCTTTTGGATTTTGTTTATTTGATGTCTTAATTTTTTTTCCATTAAGTCAAGAAAATGATATCGGCCAAGTGGCCGCCGCCAGAATTGATGACGTCGGGCCCGATTTATGGCCTTCTCCATCACTCTTGCCAGAACTTCCGGCGATTAGTTCTCGCTTTCTTGACGGATATTCTTTGAGGGGTTCAAGAGTCTGAGACTTATTGTCAAAAACGTACAAGTGTCATAGGCTTTATAAAAATTGTAAGGGTGCAATATATGTAGGTATGTATGTGTGTTGTTTAGGTCAAATCTTGCAAGTTAATTTTGATCCAGTTCCCGTTAATGGAATGGGCAGAAATTGGGAATACGTATGTAAATCTGACAATGCAATATTATGGTGGCTGGTCTGATGATGGAAACGGAAGGTGGTCATAGGAACTCCTGAACTACACACGATAGACCCGCCGTGTTTGGGCTCGTTGGATTTGTCTTGATAAGCAGATGATGACTGTGCAAAAAAAGTACAGTCGGCAATAAAATTTTGTCCAAAAAATGAAATTTTTAGGTTAGGTTATTTTATATTATGGTTCCGTCTTTACGGCTTGACACGACAACTTCTGTGTCACAGAGATACTTGATTTGTAGCCCGGGTAATTTTGATCCCGGAAATTTGTACAGCTCCCGAGCGATAGCTATGAACAGCTCGTATGATGGAAGCCGTCGTCTGGTTCCACGGCAGCCGGCTAGCAGGGTAGGGGGTTCAGACCGGGGTGAACGCTCGGTTAGGGCAGACGGCGCGAACGATGCCCCTTCTTTGTTTTGTGACAACTGTTGGGTCTACGCGACATTATCGATTGCCGTATTAATTTGACTAGGCCTAGTGTAAGTATTGCGTTAAAAAATCAAAATGACTGCTTTAAAAATATCAACTGAAAAGCTAAAAACGAGCTCTATATCTAAAGAATATAACTTAAATATTGGAAAAGGTATCGCAGGTAAATTGTGCAACTTAAATTCTCCAATTATTTGCTTTTTTAACTCTGTTAAGTTATAGGAATCCTAAATCGGTTCCTAACTGTTCTAACTATAGGAAATCGACTCCTAACCGCAATTCTACCTTCCTAAATCCAATTCATACGAACTGTTTGTGGCGGCCATTTTTGTTTACAACTGTATCAGTCTATTTAAAACTCCCCACGTGTAAGACTCGATTTGTCGTAACATCGTTACACGATTTGGCATCAGCGACTATTATGGACGAGTTTATCATGTTGATAAACATGTATAGAGAATCTGTCACCCTCGCACTCACGTACTGGTTAGAAAGTGACGCACGTCAGGACGTTAGGTTATGGCATGACTCGTAACGCCTAACATTAAATCTAAATATATCTAAATAGGTATATAAAACCAATTCGGGTTAGGTACACCATTTATAACTAAAGAACGGCTCGACCGATTTTTATGAAATTTGGCACTCAGATAGTTTATTACCTGGATTAATATAAAATATACTTTTTATCCCGGAAAATTTGATAGTTCCCGAGGGATAAGCGAAAAATGACTACACGCGGACGGAGTCGCGGGGGAAAGCTAGCACTTAGATAAAACACCCGACAAAAAACTAAATCAAAATCGGTTCATGCGTTTGGGAGCTACGATGCCACAAACAGATACACAGATACACACGTCAAACTTATAACACCCCTCTTTTTGCGTCGGGGGTTAGAAACATTGCCCTCCGTTTTTGAAGACGAGTAAATATGGCTCGGCAAACAGATTATGTTTACTAAATAAATCAATCATGACAAATGGAGATTCACTTTAAAAATAATTGGGTACAAAGTCGTCAGATAATGCTAAATATACTAGTTTTGTGTTCAACCTTGCTTTACCTTGACCGAGAGCAACCTCGAGAAAATTGAGAGCACTACAAACTTATCTTTGCATGTGGACAAAAATAGAACTAACGCGGGTGCGTACTGAATCTTCTGTTAGCTTCAGTGGTGGCGCTGTTCGTAGCGGCACGGATAAGTTTGCGGTGGTTGGTCTGAGTTAGTATGGTTGTTCATAAGCGCCATCTGTTGGTGGTTTTTAGGGTTCCGTTGTCAACTAGGAACCCTAGTTTCGCCATGATGCCCTTCTGTCCGTCCGCGGTTCAACTTGGGGACTCTTAATACTACAAAGCTGTAATTTGGCATAGTTATAAATTTAAAATATAATATAAAATCGAGCGAGGTTGGTACCTATCATTCAATTTATTATGTAGGTATATGCTATTATCAATTTTTAGATTTGGGGGACCGTCATGAAATTGAACTCGAAAAGTGTCATTTTCGCTAGAGTTGCGACGTCATCGCGCGTTGACGCGCGTTCAATGTGAACTTAGCCTAATCTCGACCATAATATAATACCCCCAGGCCCCAGGGGTCAAGCTTTGTAAAATGTGACGTTCTCAATATAAAGGGACCTTACGGAGGTAGGCGGTTACGCCGTTTTTAGAACGGTTACTATAGTATTCATATAGTTATAAGAATAAGAAGAGCGTAACTGCCTTCCTCCTGCGACTGCGTCCGTGTAGAAGTTGTTTATCGCAATTCTATCGAGAACTGTCCAATTTTCCGGGACTAGTGACTCTTTGAACTCTAGACCTTGCGAGAAACTTAACTTTGCCGTTGGATAAGTGTTGTCAGTTCACCAACACCGCAAATAGGTTGGTTATCGCAAACCCCCCATTTTGAAAAATTTCGAAAAACTGAATCGACAAAAAATTCCATATACCTAATTATCGAATCTGCTCACAAAATTTCACGAGAATCGGTTGAGAAATGCGACCTGCAGAGGAGAACAGCTGGACATACGAAACGACAAATTTAACTTTGCCGTTGGACAACTGTTATCCCCATACATCGACATAGGTTGCGGTCAGTTCACCAACACCGCAAATACCTCTACAGGTCGCATTTCTCAACCGATTCTCGTAAAAATGTGTGAGCAGATTCGATGATTAGGTACCTATATGGATTTTTTTTGTCGATTCAATTTTTCGAAAATTTTCAAAATGGTGGAGATATGGGGGTTTTGCGATTACCAACTTATTTGCGGTGTTGGTGAACTGGCCGCGACCTATGTCGATGTGTGGGGATAACAGTTATCCAACGGCAAAGTTAAGTCGCGAGGTCTACAGCTCACAGAGCCACTAGTACAGTCACGCACGAACGTTAATTTGGGACCCATTTAAAAAAATATTGCTTGAAGTGGTCAATGTCAATTGTAACTTACAGGAAACTCCACCTTATTGCTGTAGAATGTCAGATTGACTTTGGACCTAAAGTGGGTCTCAAAACTCTCAAATTAACGTTCGTAACTGTATATATAAGGGTCGAAAATGGCCCGAATGGCTTCGGGAAAAGGATGGTACAGCCGTTCTTTTATTATTTGCTCGACTTGGCGGGGGCACTACCGTGCCCTCAGATATGTAAAATTGCATCAAGATTAGTTTATCTGTGGCTGCAACGGTACGTCTACGCATTTTTTAAACTTTAACATTTTATGACTTGGTAGGTATAGGTAGGTTTAATGTAAAAATAGATGTTGTATACCATACACAACCATGTTTGCGTTTACAAAATAACGTTAAATACACCCATAGCAACGAAGCACATAACTATCTACACATTTTTATTCTTATCTGCCGAGGTGAATGTTCTTATATGAAATAAGAATGGCGTCGCGTCTCATCTTGTTTCCAAGTTCATATTTATTTAATTATCACGTTGCTGTCTAAATTGTTTCCACGTGAAAGTATACATTAACATAAACAAACCATTATGTACTTCAAGTACTCACACAGCGCGCCATCTGTGGAGCATTATTCATATCAGACATTCGCCACCTAGCGGCGAGTAGCGAAAGCAATTTGTAAACATTCGTAACCAAAGTACTATATAGTTCTATCTTTTAAGCACAGATGGCGCTGTGTGCAATAAACATTTTAGTAACAGTTCAACCTGGTATAGTTTATTCATGTAACGCTAGAGGGAGTTGCGAGATCATTTTAGCACCATTATTTGTGATTTTCTCATGTTATTTTACTTGCTGCCGAAGGAGAGTAAAGATTGTGACCTGTGGTATGTATGAATGAATGGTTCTTTATTCTATCGTATGGCCGATTTTGACAAACTTTAATTAAACTAACTAAACTTTAACTAACCTAAGGAGAGCATGTCAAGCCATGCAGCATGCGGGCAGCATAGAAGTTTGACTTTCACAGCTCCAAGGGATTGCAGACCTAAGTATTTGATATTCATTTAAACCTGATACCTCCACGCGTTCCTGAGAAAAAGTGTCTTTTACTAGCTTCTCCCCGCGACTCCGTCCGTAGTAATAATTTTTCGCTTATCCCTCGGGAACTATAAAATTTTCCGGAATAAAAAGTATCCTAGGTGTTTATCCAGGTAATAAACTGTGTGCCAAATTTCATAAAAATTGGTCGAGCCGTTCTCGAGTTATAAATGGTGTAACTAACCCGACACGTTGTTTTTAACCGACTTCAAAAAAAGGAGGAGGTTCTCAATTCGGTTGAATTTTTTTTTAATGTTTGTTACGTCAGAACTCCGTCATTTACACACCGATTCGGAAAATTATTTTTTTATTTGAAAGGATATACTTTCAGATTGGTCCCATTTTCATCAGATCAGGGATCCGATGATGGGATCCTGGAGAAATCGAGGGAAATCCTTTAAAACTATAAGCACACATACAGCGAGTGAGTGAGTTTTAGTATTTCCTGCTTAAGGTCTTCCTTAAGAACTTGAATTCTAAAAGCACCTTTTGGTGAAGAGGAAGTGATGATGAAGACCAGAGATGATCCCCGGAACTAGTCGTAAGTGATTCACCGGCAGAAATGAGAATTCTTTATTAAGAATATGAAGCTACTTTTACTGCTGATGGTGACGTACCGGGAGAACTCCTCGATGATTAACGGCCCTGCATCTTGGACAACGACATGTTGTTAAGGGTGATGAGAATTTGGTATTAGGCTATTGTTTCTTAATGTGATGTAAACGTGTTTTAGTTAATCTTATTAGGTACATCACTAAAAAGCGAAAGATTTTTTTTAAACAAAAAACCGTCTTCAAAAACCCACTTAAAAGGGTTAAATAATGCCCAGCCTCCTTGGAATTGCCTATTTGGTGCCTAGTGGGTACATGAAATATATCGAAGTCGGTGGCAAGAATCATGTGACATTGCTATTGTGTATATCAACTTGACACCGGCTTGGATATGTTTCATGGTAGGTACATAATAGTAGCAGTAGGCACTAAATAGGCAATTCCTAGAAGACCAGTCATTATTTAACCCTTTTCAGTGGGTTTTTGAAGACGGTTTTTTGTTGAATTTTTTTTGTGTTTAGAATTAGATTAAGGACCTATTGGGATTACCATGCGGATTACTGATTATATATTTGTATGTATTTACTATAAATATATGCTTTTAATATATAGTATGGGGCCGGAGCACAAAAACCGACGCGGACTGGTTCGGATAATCGCGGGGTCCCGCTGCGACGCGATACGATCGGAACGGGGTTCCGTAATGTAGATTATTAGTAGCGTGCATTAAATGTAAGATTAAGGGTGAAATCACATCTATCAGCATCGAATCGCATTTAGCTGGATAATTTTGGACACACTATACGCATCGCAAGCTGCTAAAGGATGCTATCGCATGCTTTTGTCTCCTTGCTTTATCATGAATGAGCATTCTTCAGTATGTAAAATGGATATCTACACTTATACGCATTTAATGCTGCAGCTGAATCGATGCTGAAGGGTGAATTGATGCGGACGCATTTATTACAAAATTACGTTTTTGTATTACAAAATGCGATTCGATGCTGATAGATGTGACTCACCCTAAGCCTCCCCGCAGGCTGGAGACTATTTGTCTCTCCACGAACTTCGTAAAAATGGATAAGGTGAATCAACCTTTAAGGTAGGTACTCCCCATTTTTCGAGATGTTTCAGAAATGATATTTTTTTAGAAAATACTATTTATTTGCTAATATCGTGGCTTACACGTTTATAAAATCAGACAAATAGGCTAACATTTAAAACATTTTGTTTGTTGTTGTTGTTTGTTGTTTTGTTGTAATTTCAAATAATAATATAGTTGGTAACGCAAGGGATGATGTTGTCCCCAGGTTTTGTATGAAAAATGTCCATTTTCCCCTGAGTTACCGGGGTTTTTAGAAAATAAAGAAATATTTGAGTGGTCTAACATGAGGGATCTATAAAGAAGATCTGATTTTAATATTCATAAATTATTATTAATCAGAAGTCACCAGAAAAGTTTTAGTACCGCAAAAGAAAAGGAGTACCTTAAAAGTGGATCGACCAATGGACAACCGTATAATCGCCCTATAGAAAGTCGGAAGTGAGCGGTGTGGGCAAGCTAAAGTGCCCCACAGACTGATGGGCGACACAGAACAGTCCCCAGCCTGACAGACTTGGGACTGCCGGCCAAAATCAATCTTATACTGTGAAACGAGAAACATTTATGTATATACTGCCGCGCTAGCGATATTGGCAGTAAGTATGGTCTAATTTAGATGTTTACTAGCGACCAGCCCTCGCTTCGCTTCGTTTACATAAGTTAAAATATAGTGTCCAAAGATAGTATGGACGTCGGCGAACGATTATTTAGTCACAAGCTTTTAACCGCGGCTAGAATCAAGATTTCGTATAATTTTATACTACGGAAGAAAATCTTTTCAGTCTGAACAGCGACATCTAAAGGATAATGGGATAAAAGACAGTGCCGTCTACCGTCGAGTAGCGTATTATATGTTTAAGATTTTTGAAAAATCTTGTAGGATATCAGAATAAATAGTATCCTGTGTCAGTGTCCATGTAACAGACTAATATAACATAGGTGCATACAGTGCCATACTAGCTCTTAAAAAGTCTTTTAGGTTAGACTCGCATAAAAGAGAGTGAAAGAAAAGTACAAACCCGAAAGTTGATTTGAAAGCAATTGGAACATAATTCTCGTAGGTACTTCTGAGCATTTGAAAAGGTATTATTTTTTACTTTTTTTGTGGTCGATTCATTGTTTTTTAAAACATTCAATTTTATGGAAATTGGTTTAGCCATTTGATCATTAAAACGCAAGAAAAACGCATTTTCGCATTTATAATATAAGCAAGGAGTTTCTAAGAAGAAAACTCCAATAGAACCCTTCAGTTAAAAAACGTTCTCGCTTTAATTTTCTCATCAAAACTGCCCTGAGCGTGAGCCAATGATTGGCGTTCAAATACAAACAAAATATTTAAACTGAAACCTATTGTAACACATTACGAACAGAGTCGCATTTGTATCACAGCTTCAAGCTACATACAACATTCCGAAACCAAACCGCTAACAGATAATCAAGAATTTAAATTCGAATTTCGAATTCCATCACGCTCGTTTGAATTTGGATCTTGTGTTTTTAGTTCAAAGTTGTTTTTAGTTTGTTAATCTAAGTTTAGGTTTAAGCTATTCGAGCAACATTATTAATTTTGTACTAAACCAATTAAATATGGCGTCCGCATAATTACATGATTTTTTGTAGATAATTATTTGTTTCTTTTGGGATCATGTTCGGTAGGTATTTTGTTACTTATGTATTGAAAGGTGAAACTTTATCTGACCAATGGCGGAACAGGTTTTTTCGTCCTTATATTCATACTATAGTGTCATCGGTTGACTTTATCTGTCTGTTTATCCGCTAGTTCCTCCTAAACCGTCAACGGATTTTGTTGCGGTTTCCACCATCAGTTAGATACATTTTCAAGGAAGATTGAGTATATAATAGTATCTGGAGATAATTGAAGGACATTCCGTGAAAAATGATCTCACTGATGATGAAAGCCGCATCAAAATCCGTTGCGTAGTTTAAGAGGAGTTAGCGGACGTACAGACAGACGCGAAAAGCGACTTTATTTTATACTGTGTAAGGAAGCCTCTTATTTGCACATCACTTAAATTGTACCCTGCCTCATTGTTTTACATAATTAGTTATTAATTTTGTTTTTTTTTTTGTTACCAGGACATGGATCTTATCGAGGTGCTGTGGAAGCAGGACGTGGATATGGGCTTCTCGCTCGAGGACCCGATTCAGCCGGTAAATGCCATCTTTACCGAATTAAAAATCTTATTTAATACTTTCAGACTAGAAATAATTTGATTGGTACGTTTCTGAAAACATGGATACTAGGTACAAGTGGCTCTGTGAGATGTAGACCTCGCGACAAACTTAACTTTGCCGTTGGATAACTGTTATCCCCATACATCGACATAGGTCGCGCTCAGTTCAAATAAGTTTGTAATCGCAAAAATTCCCATATCACCGCCATTTTTAAAAATTTCGAAAAATTGTATCGACATAAAAATTCTCGAGAATCTGAAGCTGAAACGGAGATGCTTCGCTCTCTCGGTCACTTCAATTTAATTAATAATGTCCCATGAATGTTAAAATTTTGATAAAATTAAGTTTATTTTAATTTCATTGACGACGCGGTTAGGCTATTGATAGCCCAGCTTACGAAGCTAGCGGTCCCGGGCTCGATTCCCGTTTAGGAATGTGAGGGCAAATATTTGAGCGAGTATTTGTTTCTGACTCTTGAATGTTTTCTGTGTGTTTAACCCGTGAAACGATTGACAAAACTTCATGTCAATAAATAGTAAAGTCTGTTTGTCTGTTTCTTACAAAATTTGCATTCAATTTTAAAGCAACTTCCTGATTAGCTAGAAACATTATGTTTAGAACTAAAGATGTAAAATCGGGGTCAATAAAAACGGCCAAATATGTAAACAAATGAAACTAACAAATTTACCATTATTACTCCACAATCATGTACTTTTCAAGATAATGAAAGGTCTTTACAATGGTTTATACGCTTGATTATTACTTTCATATTCATTTTTAGATTAAACAACTATTAATTATACGTTTTATTAGGGTAGCTATCACTTTATCGAAACTCCTTTCATCGAATTTCATTTCAGAGTTATAATTTGTTTGTGGTGTCAGGTCTAACCTAACCTAACCCACGTAACTCATGCTTAAGATAACCTGAAAACAATAAGGTTTCAGCAGAAATTAGATTTCGATAAATAAAAACACGCTTGATGAAATTTTGAGGTTATGTGTCAACTAGTACTAATTTGTTAACATCTTTGGTCATTTCTATTGACCCCGACCTTAGTTGATTAATCCGTCTTGAAAAGATAGTAGTTTTTTTTTTTTAAACGAAATAAACATTTCCGTTCAGCATGGTCCTCAAGCAACGAAGGTGGAACTTGGAAACCAGATCGACAAGGAGCTGAAGCTGGCCGAGGAGAAGCTGCAGCAGAAGAAGGAAGAGTGCGAGGAGATAGAGAAGGTCAAGGCTTCGCTTCTGGACCCGCAAGCTACGGAGGTAGGTCTGGTGACCACGCTGTCCTTTTAGCTGGGCCTTTGCGGTCAACCCAATAGGCTACCGGCCTGACAGGTCAAATCAACCACTTTAGGGTTCCGTACCCGAAGGGTGCCTAACGGGACCCTATTACTAGGCCTACGCTGTCTATCCGTCCGTCCGTCTATCTTAACTTAAAAGAGCTGTACCTTTTGAACCGTAAAAGATAGCCCGTTGTTTTTTTTTTTTTGCAGAATATGTGATATAACGGCGGATTTCCTAACAAAAGTAAAGTAATAAGGGGAGTCCCCATTCCCCAACAAGAAACGTTTTTATCGTTTTTTTGTAGTCATCATCCGTCAAATTTGGTATGATTACAGAGCAAACCCTATAGAATAACAACAAATACTAAAAACCGGCCAAATATGTACGGAACCGTAGTGCGCGAGTCCGACTCGCACTTGACCGGTTTTTATAAAGTGTCATAACGATAGCTTGTATGGAGATTTATATGGAGTACAGTCGCCATCATATATATTGCAGCAAACAAGGTGCTCACAAATATCTGAACACGACTCTATTGTCAAGGCATTAGAGTGCATGTTCAGATATTTTTGACCACTCTGATATGTACAGATATATTTGATGGCGAACTGTACCTACTTGGATCCCGTTGAAATGCATAAAATTGTTGTATCGAATGATCGTCCGGTCTAAAATCTTTTTGCCTAATACCTTTTTAAGCTCAAATAACAGGATGTTGGGTAGATTAGTTAGGTTAGGTTAGTTTTATAATAAATTCTGAAAAAAAACCTTTTAACTGAAAAAAAGTTTTTGACCAAACGATACATCGACACATCCTAAGTAAAAGTGTGTATCTGCCCGATACACAGTTATACTACTATGGCATTTTCGTAATCTACGGTATCGTTTATCATGTACATTAAAAAAAAAAAAAAGGTGGCCAGAACATATTTTTTTCTAATCGTGTAACTGACAATGCTAAAGAAACTCCAAAGAAAATAATAACTTTAAACTGCTCTCCTGTAAAATTTGGGTTTTTGTAGATACACACTTTATCTTAGGAGGTGTCGACATTAGGTCAAACAATGATTTTGCCACCCGATACAGACCCAATTCTCATACCCAAATGTGATACATATACATCTGCAATGACAAAGAAAAACTGAAGACCTTTATTGGTTTTTGGTTTACAGCTGCGTGTAGCACAGGGCCGTGGGAACTTAAGGAAAGCCTAATTCCAGCAAGACGTTTCGGCTGACGTGATGATGGGCACGAACCCACCACAGTTCCATCGCTGTTCCACGGTGGCGGCGCCGCGCCGTGGAACGACACCGTGGCAGTGCCGTGTACGGTGCGCCGCGCAAGTCGGAGTACCTGTTTAAGGGTGAATTTCAGGGCGTTTCAACCGCCGTCATTAGTGCCACCAAATATATTGACGAAATCAATGACACCTACCAGCAACTCCTGATGTAAGCAGAAGCAGAACCGGGGATGTAGTTTCTATCAGCATCAGAAGTTGCTGTAGTGTCATTGATTTCGTCAATATATTTGGTGACACTAATGACGGCGGTTGAACTTGCAACTTGCGTGGCGCACCGTACACGGCCCCACGCCGTGGTGCTGGGTCCAGAGCCGGTGATTCGCTTATGGGTTTCTTTTGTAACATGCTCCCTTCTCCAGGACGACCCGTGGGCCGGACTGTCGTACACCGTCGACACCGAGACTGGTAAGTACATCTTACTAACTTAAATCGGAGTCAACAGAAATGGCCATAGATTTAAACAAAACGAAACTAACCGATTTACCATTATTACTCCACAATCATGTATTTTTCAAGATAATGAAAGGTCTTTACAATGATATATACGCTTGATTATTACTTTCATATTCATTTTTTGATTAAACAACTATTAATTATACATTTAATTCAATAAAAACACGCTTGATAAAATTTCGAGGTTATGTGTCAAAAAGTACTAATTTGTTGACATCTTTGGCCGTTTCTATTGAGCCCGACCTTACACAGTAGTATGGGCAAGATAAAGTTGTAACTAAAATCCGACTACAACAATAAGTTTTCGCCTGTCTCAAAGTTATGCTATAGCTTTAATTTGACACCAAACTCCATACAGTTGTAAAGTAACCCGCTAATAATTTTATACATGTCAAATCCGCCATGTTGGATATGACGTCACAGCCTATGATATATAGGAGCTACGAGGGAACAGACGAACGTACTAACAAACTTAAGGCCGTATTAATCTTAGCTGAGATGCCTGTCTCAAGACACGTCATATATTTTTAACCGACTTCAAAAAAAAGAGGAGGTTCCACTGCTCGTACTTTTTTTTGTACATGTTCACCAATTTCTCTGTCAAATGTGGACCGATTTTCAAAATTATGTTTTTATTCGAAAGAGTATACTAAATAAATAAAACCGTCTTCAAAAACCCACTGCAAAGAGTTAAATAAATAAAGACCGGCCTCCTAGGACTCCTAGGAATAGCTTATTTAGTGCCTAATCGGTAGGTACATGAAATATGTGTGCAAGAATCATGTATTGTGTCATTGCTATTGTGTAGGTATACCTACTTGACACCTTCGTTTTATTTTTTTGTTAAATTTTTATAACATAACGTTTACTATGACTGAATTATAAATCTAGCTAAAATCACAACCCTCCTTTTTACTTCGCCGTAGTTGGATAAACATAGTATCAAAGTAGATATCATTCGACACTTGCTGAAACCCCCTAAACATACGTATACAGGCTATCGCGATATCTGTAACAAACAAAAAATACCCTTAACTATAGGGGTTGGCGCCCTAGTGTATATAAGAACAGGAAACTGAAATACATAAGGGTGGCACCCCTATGTATCAGTATCGTGTAAGGGTGTATTTGATAGAGCCAATCTTTGTATTCAGTCGGTTGGTTAGTTCCTTGAAAAGTAGTATTTGTGCCGACTAAAATCGGCGAAAAAATTTGAAATACGACTTTTTTACTGAAAAGTGCAAAGTAGGTACTTAAACTTTATAAAGCCATAACTTGAGAACGGCTTGGCTAATTGGCAATTTTTTTTTTTTTTTCAAATATTCCTTGAAGTCCGAGAAAGGTTCTTGTGGAGAGAAATATTGGATATTTCAACTTTAAAGGGGGGAAATGGGAGGGGGGACTGTAATTGAAGCGAAGCGAGGGAAGTTCGCTAGTTAATATTATAAAGAGGTAAAGTTTGCAAGTTTCGATGTAGGGGGTAATACCCGAAACTACTCATTCGATTTCAAGAATTCCTTCACCAATATTTAGCATGGACTTTCAGGGTGGACATATCCTACGTTTTTAACCCCCGACGCCAAACGTGTATCTGTGTATTTGTCTGTAGCATCGTAGCTCCCGAACGGGTGAGCTGATTTTGATTAATTCTTTGTTTGAAAGGCGACTTAATCGAGAGTGTTCTCAGATAAGTTTGGTGAATATCCGTTGGGCTATTTAACCTTTTCAACGCAATGTCAAATAAAAACTAGAGCTAATGTCAACCTTAATTCATACATACTCAGGTTTATTTTGCGTTGTCAACCATGACGGATTATAAAGGTTAAGAGTTACGAGCTCTGAAAGTAGGACTCTCAATTTTATCGGAGGTTTTATCTAATTAATAGTTATGTCTATTTATTCAAATGCGTAAAAATTCAAGCGCAACATATGGCGCATTTCAAATTATAACATCCAGTAATATTGAACATTGTATCACACAATAGCGAAGAATACGATAATACTTTTAAAATGGCTGACTCATTAGACAAATGGTTGTTTCTGCCGGGGCCGGGGTCCAAAGTGCCGAATCGAATGAAAAAATCGATTTGAGACCCCTTTTTTTATCTATACATAATTAAAATTATGTTTTTGTGGAAATTTTGATTTTGAATTAAATTTTAGTGCTAAAGGTTCTAGGGAGTCGGGGAATGCAGGCCGCAGTGCTGCCCTGCTAAGGTAAAAGGCAGTATTTTACACAAAACTACTGTAATAATTGCAACTCATTACTGGGTAATAAGGTTTGCAATTGCTACAGTAGTTTTGGGTAAAATACTCCCTTTTACCTTAGCAGGGCAGAGTGGGCTGTTCCCGCTGGAAATCAATGAGGGAGGGCTGTGATCAGCAGTGGGCCACTGTGGGCTGAGATGGTGATGATGAATTTTTATAACTATACCAGCCAAAAGCCCACCTTTACCCAAAAGAAGGCTTAGTCCCCCTTGCGCGGATGAACTTAAAACAAGTAATTATTTTTCAGAATTTATAAGTTTCGCAAAGAGGAGAGTCAATTTTTAGGGTTCCGTACCCAAAGGGTGTCCAAAGGGACCTTAATATTATGCCTACGCCGTCCATCCGTCCGTACGTCTGTCTGTCTGTCCTAACTATAAAGAGCTGTAACTTTTGAACCGTAATAGATAGCGGGTTGATTTTTTTTCAGACTGTGTTATTACGACGGTTTTACTGACAAATAAAAAAATAAAATAAAGTGAAATAATAAAGGGTATCCCCATACAAAAAAACCTTTTTTTCAACGTATTTTTATTTTGGTCGTGTCGTAAAAACGGTAAAACATACAAGCGTCAAATTTGGTATGATTATAGAACAAACGTGTACTTCCGCACACTTTCGCACTTCCCCGGTTTTTGTTTCTGTGATAACCGTAACTAATAGGTACTACAGCAACCTTATTGTTAATACATGGCAAAGTCGTCAGAACTACACAGTAGAAAGCCAGTTTTCATTTCTGGCAAATTTCCCTTACTACTTACTACCACTCTAATATAGCCCTGTAGCGTATTGGGTTGGGCACCATTACATAAAGGAAACTCCCACAATTTCCACATTAAAACTTGAAATTTATGCATTAAAAAGCATAATTCGATTCCTATAATAAAAACTTCGGCCTCACAGTCGCAAAAGAAAAAAGTTATAAAAGAATTATCTCTGGATTTTTGAAAAGGACACGTTTTCGGACGGAGCGGCGTCGGTCCAATAATGAGCTCAAACGCAACTAGCATACAAAGACCTCGCTTTTGATGAAAACTTGCAAGTATTCGCAGCTCTTTGTAAATTGGGCGTCGCGGCCGAGTGACAGCCGCACGTTCGAATTTCAAAAAGAATCGTTCTTTTTTCGAAGCGACTTTTCCACAAGTCATGGTTTCGGCCTGTGTTCTCTGTGATTAATACTTTGGATCTTTTTTTGGGGTAGGCTCGTACTACGTTAGGTTCTTTGTAGTTCCGTGGGCAGATATTACCTTACCTATGTTCTAACTATAGGTATTTAAAACGTTATGTTAAAAAAAGTTTGCAATCACGTCGCTTTTCATGCTGTGTACATGTCATATTAATGGTACATTTTTAAAATTTACTTACCTAGTTTATAAACGCTTTTTAAAAAAATGATACCCCCCCTTTTACTTGAAAACGTCGTTTAAATAAAAATCAGTACTACGGAACCCTACGACCGTGATCCAACGCGAGCATGGCCGGATTTTTCGTGAGCAATCTCCAAATTGGTGATATTATGTATTTTTTGATCATCCCCCCTTCAAGATCGTTGATGCCTTTTGTGTTTTTACAATGCTTTTACGTTCTGTCGGCAGAATATTGTATTATAAATTATTAATTGTATTACAACTGTAGAAAAACGGTTTTACAATTCGTGAAAAGAATTGAAGCTGTAGGATGTGTCAATTTAGGATATTCGTACTTGATATTAGAAATGCGGAAGTGTGTTACGCTCTCAGTGTTAAACATCTGAACGAATTTCTGAGATAAATTTGTTCATTTAATTAAATAAATAAATATCTGGGGACAATGTCACACAAATTGACCTCATCCCGAACTAAGCTCTAGGCTTGTACTATGGGTACTAGAGAACGATAAATATACTTATATAGAGAAATACATAATTAAATACATAGAAAACATCCATGACTCAGGAACAAATACTCATGCTCATCACACAAATATATGCCCATACCGGGATTCGAACCCGGGACTGCTTCGTAGGCAGGGTCACTACCAACTAGGCTAACCGCGTCGTCATAGAACCCGTTATTTTTTATTTCGGAAAATATCAATAGTTTCTAAGGAAATAACAACCGAGCTCTAATCTGACTAAGGCGCTAGGTAGATCAAGTATTTACCCGACTACACTAGAAGGAGAGCACTAGTTTGCTGGTGAATATATTTATTTATTTATTCATTGTTTCATGTACAATACAGTACAATGTGTAGGCAGGTACATGGCGCCCTGTCCACCACACCATATATGTCTGTACTAGCGACTCGCCCTTGCTTCGCTTCCGTAAAATAAGTTAAAATATAGCCTATGTTACTTCTGGAGAATGTAGCTTTCTAAAGGTGAAAGTATTATTAAAATCAAGTCAGTAGTTTCAGAGTTTACCAATTACAAAAATTACAATTGTGACTTAACTATAATAGTTAGACGTAAAATATAACCTCATGAATTTCTTTGTGGGTAACGCTGAGTACTATAAAGATGCAGTACATTATTTTATGTATCATCAATAGTTTTTGCAGCGCAAGCCAAATAATGACTCTTACAGGCAAATTATTGATACCTTGTGTTACATTTTTAACCCCCGACGCAAAGAGAGGGGTGTTAAAAGTTTAACGTGTCTGTCTGTGTATCTGTGTATCTGTCTGTGGTATCGTAGCTCCCAAACGGATAAACCGATTTTCGTTTAGTTTTTTTTGTGTCATAGATAATTTTAACCCGAGTGTTCTTAGCCATGTTTCATGAAAATCTGTTCGGCCGTTTGAAGATCATCAGCTCTTTTCTAGTTGATGAGGGGATCTGATTTTTTAATTCTTGAAATCTTCTAGTGACTAAGTCCCTCCAGTGAAAATGTACGTGCTTGGAGCCCGTTAAAGGTTTTGCTCATTGCTCAGAGGGTTTTTAGGCGCTGATATCGGGGGTTTTTAACTCGGTTAGGTTAGTTGAAAATAAAATACAGCCCGTGTTACCTACTCGCTGATAACGTAACTTTCTATATGTGAAAGAATTTTTAAAATCAGTTAAGCAGTTTTTGAGTTTATCCATCTACTAATATTATAGGTAAAGTTTGTGAATTTGTTTGTTTTTGTTTGTATGTATTGGGTAATCTCCGGAACTGCACATACAATTTTAAAAAATCTTTCACCAACATTAAGAATGGACTTTCAGGGTGGACATAGGCTATATTTTAACTTACGAAAGTGACTCTCCGCAAACGAAGTCGCGTGCGGAAAGCTAGTTACAAATAAACAAACAAAAAATCAAATCCTCTTTATACCTGATATTAGTATATGATGGTAATACGACTGATTCTTTGTGACATGTAGAAGAATCGGCTGCCGGATAATGAAGTACGGGGTATCGTCGGACTGGTCTTTACATAAGCACTCTAAACTCGACACAAATCCGACCCCTTATGTACCAATCGGCACTGAACATGATACATAAGCCGCACATGCGCTTTGTCGCTATGATTAATGTTGCCAGCTACATCTCAATCCCGTGGGGTTGCCACCATTAATAACCTCATTGTGGAATTAAATCAATTCTTTGCCCCTTGTCGGATATTGCTATGGATTTGAAGTTATTGTTACATATGGATGCCGATGTGCTTATTAATATAAAAAATACGGAATTTAATTTTGTTAACATTTGACGGAGACACCTTGTTTTTTTGTGAATGATATGGAAGTTTCCAGAATGTTCTTGGAGGAGACAAACGATTAGGTACATAAGCCACCAGAGTGGCTAGCACGTCTTGTATTCTCTCGCTTGTCGCTCAGTGCGTCTTTATCGTTACAAACCAGCTAGAAAGGGAGATCCGTGCGACAAACAAGTCGCGGACCACTTGTGCTAGCCGTCCTGATGGCTCTGGATCTGAGGCCTAAAGACAGCACAGAGCACCTAAGATGGGATGCTATGCTAGTCATAACTATCGTCAGTTGTTCTACCCACACATAATAACTCTTAAATATATAAAAAACCGGGCAAGAGCATGTCGGACCATGCTTAGTGCAGGGTTCCGTCACCATTACAACAAACACAAACAACAATCTCCAAAAAAAATACCATAAATGTTAGCTAATTTTCTATTCAAACTTATCTTAGCAGATTTTCGGTAGGTATAAACATTTTAATCGTCTGTAACTCTAGAACCAATGTTGTCTACTTATTCGTGATAGTTTTCCTTTAAAATTGGTTATATGTGCTTTCGTTTAAGATATGGAAAATAAAATAAAATTTGCTAATATTTGGAGATTGTTGTTCGTGTTTGCAAGAATGGCGACGGAACCCTACACTGAACAGTGGTCCGACTTGCTCTTGCCCAGTTTCCTTCGAACTTGTCCGGACATACTGCCACATTGTCATACATTTCCATACAATGCCATACATTTTCTTTGATTTCTATAGTCGGCAACGTTCACATAATGCACCTTCTCTAAGCCTAAAGATAAGTAATAGACACACGATATCGCTTTCGGGTGTGCGAACGTAAAACATCATCCGTTCCTGTCGTGCCGCAGCACGATGACGCCGCTGTGCACCAAACTGTACAGTCATCACAACACTCGTGGAGCAATGACCTACGTCATTGTAGATTTTACTATGAGCTCGCCCTTGATTATACTCGTACATAAATAGATACAGTTTGATACTTCACTATCACTACATATTATAAAACAAAGTCCTCTCCGCCGTGTCTGAACGCGATAACCTCAAAAAGTACTGCACGGATTTTCATATGGTTTTCACCAACGGACGGAGTGATTCATGAGGAAGGTTTAGGTGTATAATTCATTAAGGTTTAGGCGTGTATATGCTAGTATGCTAGTCAATACATAGTATAAAATGAAGTCGCCCTCCGCATCTGTCTGTCCATATGTATGCTCAGATCTTTAAATCTACGCAACGGATTTTGATGCGGTTTTCACCATCAGTTAGAATAATTCTTCACGGAAGGTTTATGTATATAATAGAACCCGGAGCGAAGCGAGGGCGGGTCGCTAGTAAATAATAAATGTCAGGAGACATATTGACCGAGTCGCAAACTAAGCTTCTAGGCTTGAACTATGGGTACTAGACAACGGTAAACGTTCACTAATATAGAGAGAAAACATGGTACATCATAAACATGCAAGTATCCGGAAAAAATACTCACACTCATTACACAAATATTTACCCTGACTGGGTTCAAGGGTTATATTATATATCAGCTTTGAAACGGACTCTTGTTAGGTCTCCTTGGACATTTTATTTTTAGAAATATACATAAAAGCCTACTAGCGACCCGCCCATACTTTGCCTCGGTTTATATACGTTAAAGTGTAGCCTGTGTCCACCCTGAAAGCATTCTAATACCTCTTTATAATGGTTTACCCTTGAATCACCAACACTCATTTAATAGAATGTTTTACTTCGCCGAATTTTCATTTCTTACAACCACAGCTTGTGCAAGACGGTTCATATGGTAGAACTATAAACTGTATCATCATCATCATCATCATGTTTAATATCATCCCGTAAAGTATATGCTCTCTCCCTCAAGTCCCACCTCAACAACCGGCCGGCGGCCACTAGCAGCGAATGCCATAACTCTCGCAATTATGAATGGAACACGAAATACCGCCACCAAATCTTCGAATCTTAGAACACGCAGTTCCCTCCTAAATCGATAAAACAATGCCACAACAAAATGGCGGCCGGGAAACGCGGGAAAGCGTCATTAAAATAAAACAGGCCAACATTAATAAAAGCAAAAAAGATTAATGTCCGCCGAACACAATGCGTAATAAATTAAATAGATGGATATTCCGAAGGGAGACCTACCCTTGGCGGCCATTTTGCCGCTACACGCCTTCTCATTGGCCGGCTCGCTTGCTAATCAATACGAACCCACCCAGAAATAAAACGACTTAACAGTCAAATACCATATCAAAATAAATAAAAGACTTATCGAAATGATAATAAAATACAAATTAGCTTAAAGAGAACGGCGTGCCCGCTTTGAAACAATGGGACTTTGAAATGAATTAAAGTGTTCTATTTTTGTTCCATATTTGAATTTGAAATTTGAGTTTGAATTTTTATGATACTAATTCCCGAAATTATTTTAGACGCTAGTTTGAATTCTTAATTTGTCGATTTTAATTTATTTGAATATTAGTTTGGTAAATTTAAATTTAACTTAATATCAAAGGGCCCTTACGGTTATACGTTTTCAGCAAGAGCCTTTATTTCATTAGGTAGGATCGTTTTATTTTCAACCTAGCATAGACATCGGTAAGGTAGAAAATCCATTGATTGAGGTCGAAAGTACAAAGGAGAAGAAAGGTTTTCGATTAACCTGCTAGGAAAGGACCTAACTTCTTATAACGATTCGGGTTATTTATTATACCTACGTTATCAGAAACGCCCACTTTGTTTCCTTTGCTCTGAAACTGATTCGTTATTTTATTTTCCTGAATCGATTACGAACCAACAAAAAGCTTTTGAGAAGGAAAATCGTTATCAATTGCAATTTGTCGACATAAAAGAATCTGACATTAAAGGAGGTGCTTATTTTGTTATTTATCTTATTTTAATTATTTTGGCAATTCCATGTATTTGAGGTTTCATTCAGAACTTAAATATTTTACAAATAGCACGACACTTTCGACGTATCTATACTAATATTGTAAATGCGAAAGTAACTCTGTTTGTTTCTTTGTTTTTACTCGATTGTGCGAAGCAAAAAGATGGGTAATGTGGTTAACAGTCTATGTACCAACCTATGTATATATGTGACCGAAAATCGGATGTTCCACTCTAGCTCCTAAACTATTGGAACGATTTTAATAAATGGGGTGTCATATGATTCGTCAAAAACATGCGAGTGTCGTAGGCTTTATACAAATTATAAGGGTGCGTCATACTAGTCGCCGGTCCGGTTTTAGTTATTGAGGTTAGGTTAGGTTATTACCGTTTCACGATAAAACGGCTTCATAATGAGAGAGAGACAAGGAGATATGTTTTAGACATGGGAAGGACATAAGGATTTTTATCGAAGCGAAAAACGATTGAAAGACTTGCTAGTAAAATATAATTTTCTTTTTAGGGTTCCGTACACGAAGACAGCCTAACGGGCACCTCTTACAAAAAAAAAATCAAGATTTTACCATTAGATTTTATCTTTTGGTCGGCATGACTAATATCTATATCCATGCCAAATTACAACTTTTTAACCGACTTCAAAAAAAAAGGAGGTTCTCAGTTTGACCTGTATGTATGTATGTTTGTCCACGATTATCTCGCGTTTGGCTGAACCGATTTAAATGCGGTTGTCAGCAAAGTATTTGTTACATTCTGGAGAAGGTTTTGGTATACAAGAAATGGATACCCCGTGACGTCATCCGCATGGATCCGTTATTAAGCGATATATTAGTTCAACTCGACCGATTTTGTGTTGACGCGATTTTTTTAGTGATAGTTATACTCGTATCACTAAAAAGCGAAAAAAAAATGTAATAAAAAAGACTAAAAAAATTTTTTAATAAAAAATGGAACCGTCTTCAAAAAAAACCCACTAAACAAGACTTAATAATGACCGGCTTCCTAGGAATTGCCTATTTGATGGGTGCCTAATAGGTACATGGAATATATCGAAGTCGGTGGCAAGAATCATGTGACATTGCTATTGTGTAAACCTACTTGACACCGGCTTAGATATATTCCATGTACCTATTAGGCACCCATCAAATAGGCAATTCCTAGGAAGCCGGTCATTATTAAGTCTTGTTTAGTGGGTTTTTTTTGAAGACGGTTCCATTTTTTATTATTAATACTAAGAGTCTCTGAGCTAAGCTGCGGGCAGACGGGGACGGAGATGGCGAAACTAGGTTCCTTATTGACTACGGAACCTTAAAAAATGGAAAAGTAAACAGCACTAGTGCGAAAAATCCAAATTTCCCCACGTTATACCTACAGTTAAAAAAAGTACCAATTTTTAAGCAACTGTATTAAAAAAAAAAATATTATAAGGGACAAGCCTAGCCCCAAACTAAGCTTAAGGATATATTTTATCCCCTTTTAAGGATCTCTTCTAGCTATCCTTGAGAGGAACAAGCTCAAGGATAGACGGTGTTTCCAGTTTAAGATTTAATTACATTATTTGAAATGTCGAATGTTTTCTTTCACTTCACTGCAAATGTACCAAAAAAAGTTATTAAACTGACAAAATACCCCTATTAACACCCTTTTAACCGTTTCAAGGGTTTTAGACAAAAGGTTTTTTCTACCTGACTCCAAAAAAAAATTACAAGATTGTCTCTGGTAGCTTTTAAGATAATGACGTTTGACAACTGCGGTCGGCGGGAAAGGACAAATTGCTGTTTTTTTTGTTGGTCTATGGTAGTTATGTTAAAAGTCAATAGGAATTAGCCGGAGGAATGGGTGATAGTTTTTTTTTTAATGCGAAATGTTCCTTGTTATTTCATTGAATTGGGATGTAATCGAAATTGTTATATGAGTAATCTCGAATGACACTATTTTTCGAATTTATTAGTGCTTTATTATATGAAATTGAATCGCTAATGGCTATTAGGTTTGTACTTAGGTACTTTTTTTTTACCATCCACGCAAAAGACAGTTATGAGCTTCAGAAGCTACGGTCCTAATTGGGTCCTAGTGAAAAAGGGTTAAAATCTTCTAAAATCTAGGTGAAAAAGGGCATAAGTGTATATGATTTATAGCCTTTTTAACCCCCGACGCAAAAAGAGAGGGGTGTTATAAGTTTAACGTGTCTGTCTGTGTATCTGTCTGTGGTGGGTAGCTATCACTTTATCGAAACTCCTTTCATCGAACGTATCATTTCATCGGAAGCCTATTTCCACGTGCAGGAGTTATAATTTTTTGGTGGTGTCAGGTCTAACCTAACCTAACCTACGTAACCCATTCTTAAGATAACCTGAAAACAATAAAGTTTCAGCAGAAATTAGCTTTCGATGAAATGATACGTTCTGTGGTATCGTAGCTCCCAAACGGATGGACCGATTTTCGTTTAGTTTTTTTGTGTCATTGATAATTTTATCCCGAGTGTTCTTAGCTATGTTTCATGAAAATCTGTTCAGCCGTTTGAAGATCATCAGCTCTTTTCTAGTTGATGAGGGGATCTGATTTTTTAATTCTTGAAATCTTCTAGTGACGAAGTCCCTCCAGTGAAAATGTACGTGCTTGGAGCCCGTTGAAGGTTTTGCTCATTGCTCAGAAGGTTTTTAGGCGCTGATATCGGGGGTTTTTAACTCGGTTAGGTTATTACGAGTTAAGTTGGCTTATGCCCATTTTCACTAGGACCCCAGTTGTTCGGAGTCTTTATCTATTTGATAGTGGTCACTCGCTCTCTTTCGCTCTTAAGCTAGTCTAACCGATTTCAGCCGAACCCGAAAGACTTATGAGCCATCAAAAATCGGTTGTTACACTCTAGCTTATGAACTATTGGACCGATTTCAATAAATGGAGCGTCAAATAATTTTTCAAGAATTTCTGAGTGGCATAGGTAGATAATAGATACCACTAATATCATACACTAGCGACCCGCCCCCGCTTCACTTCGGTTCGGTTAAAGTTCCTTCAAGGAATATATGATGAATAAAAAATTAACCGAATTGGCCACGCCGTTCTCAAGTTATGGCATGACCGAGGGAAATAGGGATTCATTTATATATATACTTATTATAAAGATTGCACGCGGAGTTTGATAAAATTTAGCACACAGATAGCCATTATTCTGGATGGATACTTTTAACATTTGCCAGTTACAGTGTCGAGTAATAATATGTAGTAATAATGCAGCCTATATACGTCCCACTGCTGGGCACAGGCCTCCACTCACAACGAGAGGGTTTGGGCTATATAGTTCCCACGCGGGCCCAGTGCGGATTGGGAACTTCGCACACACCGTCAAATTGCTTTGCAGGTGTGTGCAGGTTTCCTCACGATGTTTTCCTTCACCGAAAAGCTCACGGTAAATTTTAAAAATTATATTTCGCACATAAATTCCGAAAAACTTAGAGGTGCGAGCCCGGGTTTGAACCCACGACCCTCTGCTTAAGAGTCGGCAGGTCAAACCATTAGACTACCACGGCTTTATGTAATAATTTGTAGTAACCTAATCTATCTTTTAATATGTAGTAACCTAATCGATCAGCTGTTTTAAAATTGGGAACAAACATGAGATGGGATTCTACGGATTTAGGTTAGTATGTTTACGTTTCAATAAATCAAATTTCAAATCAAATATTAAATATCAACGTAAAGTTTACAAATCCCGGAAAGCGCTGATTGGCCATGACGCGGCCGCCATCTTGGGACGTCATCGTGACTCGCGCTGCAGTCCTGCTGTGGGGTCTACCTACGTTTGACGGTTTCTAAACCATAAACTGTAACAACAATTTCTTTATCGCGATGCCGAACCTATGTGTAGTAACATAACCATATGAAGGAGCATTGAAAGCAAGTTCGAAATAGTTCGAATAGAATAGGCTGACTGACCGTGAGACCTATGATTTTTAAATATGATTTTTGGACAAGTTATTCTCATTCTTACCTACACAAAAGCCATCAACGCGTTCCACCCTAGCTGAATATTTACTAGAATAAAAAAAATAGACACACTGAAATGGAATAGTAATAGTATTGAAATGTATTTTTAAATATATTTCGATAAAAACTGTGGTTATTTTCAATTATTCAGGGTAAAATTGACACATTACTCTTCTCCTCTTTTAAACCTAAGATGGACCTTCAGTCGGAATTGTCTGCTAATCACAACACGCTAACACATACATATGCAAACGCGAGGCGAAGGCGGTGTTTCAAGCGACGTTAAAAACCGCTGATCAGCGATGACGGCCATCTTGTGAACGTCACCGTGACAACAAAATGTCGGGCGAAAGTGACTCTTTGTAATTGTAATTGCACTTCTCTATTTCTATAGATAGAAATGACAGTCATTACGAGTGTTTTCTTATTTGGAAAATTCAAGGTCGGAATTGTGAAAAAGTTTCTTTTTTCATTGCAAAATAATTTATTTAGAGTGTTCCTAAATGTACATTTTATTATTTCTTGAGATGATTTATAAGCCTATCGCAAATCTATAAATTCCATGTTTTTATTAATGCAACATTAGAGGAGCTTTTAAAATTGGTTCAAAGCCGTCTTCAATAATACGATTCCTCCGGATAGATTAAGTAAGTATAAATAAAAACCATAAATTTTATTATATTTACGGATTTAATGAGTGAGTAAAAGAACTGACATTTGCAATTTCACATGTAATTATAATCCTGACAAGGCGTAAGTACCGAGTCACATTACAAACGGCTATATCCCGACAAAAATAAAATATTCAGTATGTAATCCCACATACCATGATATAAGATACACCTAAACCATATCCACTTAAAACATAGCTGCGTATCCTTAAAAAAGAAAAACCCGCATTAAAACCACACCCAAATATAACGGTCTCGCTTACGCGTATTTAAGGTGACCTGCGTGTGAACGAGACGGATAGCGCGTGAAAGTATGTCTCGTACGGCTCCGCCTACAGGCAGACTACAGTAGGCCGTGGTACCGGTTGGTTCAGACAATGTAAAAAAAAGCCCAGTTCGTATGAGGCAAGGGACAAAAAGGTTTATCCAGGCCCCATTATATTTCTGTGGCTGCAAGGAGCGGTATCCTTGCCTTCCCCGTCCGAAAAAGTGAAAATCATAGTGCATATAGAATTGCTAGGTCATCTCTATTCTGCATTTTTAACGGCCAGTCATTACGTTTAGAAAAAATTGACAATTTCTCTTTGGGCAGTGACAGTGTAGTTTTTTTTTTATAAACAATTTTTTAAGGCGACGCCGGTGATAGTGATTGGACAATTTTAGTGATCGCTTTGGATTTTCTTAGGTATGTAGCATTCTTATTTAGTGTTACCTAAGTTGATCTTACTTTATTTATATTATATATTTTTTGAATACAGGCTGATTGATTACGGGATTGTTATGAAGTTAATAAATGAAATCGAAACAACGTCGCTTCTTGCCGTCTGTCCCTCTATAATCTATATGTATGTACCTACCTACGCTTAGATCTTCCAAACTACCTACGCAACTTATTTTTATGAGGTTTTCATCATCAGTTAGATAATTTTTCACGGAAGGTTTATATTACCCGGAGTGAAGCGAGTTTTAATAAAATATCTGATATGTTTGATCAAATGAATTGTTGAATAAATTAATTTTGATCAAATGGTTTTGTAAACAATAATATTGCATTTCGTCATTGGGCACTTCATCTTGTATATTTAAAGCTATTTGATTATTCTCGGCTAAAATATAGAAAAGTACTTTTATCCTGGAAAATTAGTCCGTTTCCAAAGGAACAACAATATACGGTATTTTTATAGAATTTAAGCATTTCTTACGCTTTTTTCAAGTCTAAAGTTTATTTATTCAACCTAGCGTCAAAAACAACGCTGAATATTGTCCAACTGCTATACACTGTTAACAAAGAGTAAGATTTAAATACCCTACTGTTTTTGTAGAAGGCGGATATTGCCTGCAGCTTCAGTTCGAACTTGAAATTTAGTGGAAGTATTTGCTTGTAATCTTACGTTATGTTAATTTTCCGTGACGTACTTTTTGATTTATAGCCCAAAATGTACATAAATCCCCCCCCTTATCTCTGAAGTTTATGAACCAAAAAATCTGAAAAATTCCTGACGTAGGTATAGCTAATTATTTATATTTTCAAAATTTACAGTTTTTGAGAATTAACTAAAAATTTAGGCAACTCAAAATAGACCTTATTGCATACGAATTAAGAAAACGCAAATCTATATTTACCAACCATATCGACTCGCACTTGACCGGTTTTTTTATATAGCCTATGACACTCACACGTTTTTGAAAAATCATAATGATGGCAACCCATTTATAAAAATCAGTACAATAATTAAGGAGCTACAGCGGAACATCCTATGTTTGTTCACATACAATACATACTTACTAACATATAATGTCTGTTAAAATCATTACCCTTCTTCGCTCGCTTCGCTCAGTCGGGTAAAAATCCGTCAACGAATTGGAACAGCATGTTGTTGAGCAGCACCTACCAGCGCGAGTGCCGGTGGACGAACCAGTCTTTCGTAATCGTGAAGCCATTATCATGAGCGCGGCCCTATGCTTGGAGCTTGGTCTAATTAAGAACGTGTTGAAATGTTTTATGTTCTATGTACAGCTTCAGTTTACTAGTAAATACGTTACATAACTTTGTTTGACAATGATACGGTGGGCCGACGACATTAGAAAGAGCGCTGGTCCATTATGGATTCTGATTCAAATCAAAATAGGACAAATTGGAAGGGGAATTTCAAAAAAATAGCACACCTTTCACTTTTTCTTCAGATTTGGGAAAAAAATTGCACGTTAGTCGGGACCACCATTCTGAACAAGAAAAATAGAATTCCTGATATGTCCCCAATAAGATGTATGGGATTGTCCGTTTTGTTACCTAAATTCAATACATTTTTTGGTAACAAAACGGACAATTCCATACATCTTTTTGGGGACATACCAGGAATTTCTATTTTACTTGTTCAGAATAGTGGTCCCAACCAACGTGCAATTTTTTTCCCAAATCTGAAAAAAAAGTGAAAGGTGTGCTATTTTTTTGAAACTCCCCGGAAGAAGCTTGAAAAGGCATACCCAACTGCTTCCAAATAACCTAACCTAACAGACGTAAAAATCCCCCGACGAAATCGGGCCTTCAGAGCTCATAACTCTTAAATGGCTTATCGGATTTTCATCAAACCAAGCTACGAACACTCGATTAAGGCTGCCTTTCGATAGAAGCGGAGACGAGCGGTGCGGAGAGGAGCTGTGTAGGAATCGACCAATCACATTGGTTGTAATCCATATCTCGTCTCCGCTCCGCTTCAATGGAAACAGTCAAGCGGAGACGAGATGTGGATTACAACCAATGTGATTGGTCGATTCCTACATAGCTCCTCTCCGCACCGCTCGTCTTCGCTTCTGTGGAAAGGCAGCCTAAGTCACCTTTCTAACAAAAAAAACTTAATCAAAATCGGTTCACCCGTTTGAGACCTACGATGCCACAGTTACACAGGTGCACACGTTAAACTTATAACAACCCTCTTTTTGCGTCGGGGGTTAAAAAAGCTGCAGAACCATCAGAGAGAAGGATGCTATAACAAACTAAATAAAGTTAAGAGTTAGGTAGGTACCTATATAAGCGTACAGACAGAAAACAGGCGGCAATCTACTGATGCTTATATGCACAGTATTACATACCGGTGACGTTAAAGCTGGTAGGCTGTTGGTTTTCTGTGTCCGATGTCATGAATAAATAGTATTATTAAACAAATATTAGTTTTAACAGTGACTATTTCTTCTTCAACTTCGCGCCCCGATGCTTTTTAATTTGTGATCCATGAATCTATTCGTCTTGGAAGTTTTTTTTTCTATTAATCTATTGGTTTTGCGCATTCAGTAAATAGTGATGCCAACCCCCTCGCGTCATGCGCGGGAGCATCCCCTGACAGCGATCGATCAACAGTGACAGATCACATGTCAAAATATTTAATACCTTTGCGACACCTACGCGTATGCTTTAGCGTATGCCTAGAGAATATTAACCATGTAATTTTTCGCCCAATTTAAATTGTTATGCGGGTTTCTTTGAAATTATTTTGTTATTCAGATTTTGCCATAGATGGCGCTGTTAGACTTTAAAAAACGCTTAAGTCAAAAAATATTCTTTGGATATTTAAAAAAAGAAAAACTTTTAAACGGAAAACGTTTTGAATATTTTCGTAAAAAAATGGAACGTCAATCCAGCCGCCATTGTTGTCTCACGACATTCGAAATAAGAATAAAAATCAGAAGAGCTACAACGTGGCAAACTTATAAATACCGTTGGGAAAATTTTGAACTAATGTCTCCTCATACAAATTTTACTTTATACATTAGGAGCTAGTGCCGCTCTTGCCCGCGTAACTAACTTTGTGGTATTTTTTTTAATGAGAACATCCCACACTCGATGGTTCGAAATTCAAAAGAGGACTCAAGAGCGGTTAGTGCCGTAACCAGAAAAAACTGGGCAAGAGCATGTCGAGCCATGCTCAGTGTAGGGTTCCGTTACTATAACTACAAATACAAAAAAACAATCCCGAAAAACCATAAATATTAGTTAATTTTCTGTTCAAAATTATCTTAGCCGATTTTCAGTAGGTATAAACATTTTAGTCGTCTGTAACTGAAGAACCAATAAAGTCTACCTAGTCGTGATAGTTTTCCTTTCAAATTCGTTATTTGTACTTTCATTTATGTTTTCCAGTTTTTTAGTAGGTATTAGTAGTTTTGGCTGTAGGGGGTGGGGACACGCAAGTCTAGCGAAAATTACACTTTTCGCCTTCAATATTTCCTAAACGGTCCCCCTAATGTAAAAATTGATAATGACACACATAATGCTTTTTACGAGCTATCCATTCCTTGTAATAAGGTAAAAAAAAATTACTTTTGCTTTACATGTATAAGGAAGTACCCTATAATATTTTATTACTCATCTTTGTGCGCGGTAAAAACTGCTATAAGTAAGTATACAAAGATTCAACTTTGTGTCACTTATATAGTTTCTGAAAAAAAGTAAGTGTGACATACAGACATACGGACGGATATGGCCAAACTATAAGGGTTCCCAATTTGACTACGGAACCTTAAAAATGGCTGTTACAAATTTTTCTTCAAACCTTGTATACCTAGTAACATTCAGATTTATTATCAATATAAATTACACACTAAAATATGTTTCGAAGACAAAAATTTGAGCAATTTTTATTTTGCAATAACGAGTAGGTAATGTGACAGAAGGAGTTATTGAAGTTAAGTATTAATTGCTTCGGAAAATCAGACATTTTTTAACCCCCGACGCAAAAAAAGAGGGGTGTTTAACGTGTCTGTCTGTGTATCTGTGTATATGTCTGTGGTATCGTAGCTCCCAAACGGATGAACCGATTTTCGTTTAGTTTTTTTTGTGTCATAGATAATTTTATCCCGAGTGTTCTTAGCCATGTTTCATGAAAATCTGTTCATTCGTTTGAAGATCATCACCTCTTTTCTAGTTGATGAGGGGATCTGACTAACTTCCTTATGTCCGATCGATTCGAAATTTGGTACCGTGTTACTTCAATGATATTGTAAGTATATGGTAAGGTAACCATGACCTGATCAGCCGTTTGAAGATCATCAGCTCTTTAAGAGTTGATGAGGGGATCTGACTACCTTTCATATGACCTATCGATTCCAAATTTGGTACCGTGTTACTTCAATGATATTGAAACCTATTTATTGTGTCGGGGATTTAAAAAAAAAATAATTTTACTTTTTTAAGATATCATTGACCTGGCATTTAAAATTTTAAATTCATCAGGCGTCCCTTTCATCACGGACAAACATACATACATACATACATCCATACTACATAATACATACATACAAACATGCGGGTCAAACTGAGAACCTCCTTTTTTTTGAAGTCGGTTAAAAATACCGCTAACGATTATGATTTAACAATAAACCATTTTAGAGGTTTTAAATTTGCATCGAAATAAGACGCAAGGCATGTTGGCAACTGGCAACATTGATGTTTAAAAAAATAACATCGTGCAGCATGTTCGCGCCCTTTTAAATAATGCCTATGCCTTTTTATGATGTTTTTTGTATGCTACCTTGCAACATTTGGCTGCCATAGTTAAGGCCGGCCTTACACAGTCTGAATTTTAAGAATCTGAATTCATATTATTAATTCAGAAAGCACGGAGTTGCATACAATTTAACTATCATCCACACACAATCCGATTTTTCCAGATTATGAATTTCTCAGATTGATCTGACAGAACGCACGTCTTTCCATACATTATCTATGAACGAGCACACACACTCTGGATTCAGATTATGAATTCAGATTCTTAAAATTCAGACTGTTTAAGGCCGTCCTAAGACAATTTTTTTTTTCAATTTGAACTCCTTTTTTAAAATGGCTTTAAAAATTGCGTTAACTGTAAAATATATTATTTATTGATATGATATGCGAGGCCGGTTTACATTTTTCCTAAATGTTTTGTCTGTCTGTTTTTTTGTTTGTTGTCTCGTTGTCGGTGTCATTAGATTCGTCTTAGCGTCGCGAGTATAACTGGGTATTTAAAAAAAAATATGGTGGAATAAAACGTCCATCTATACATATATAGACGTTTTTTTTTTGGTCACCAAACAACGGTAGGTATTTAGAATGTTGAGTCTCAAGCTTCTCAAGTAAATAAATTGAGTTTAAGTGGAAAAGTCGAAAAGCAAAGTGTGGGCGCGCCTTGTACCTACCATTAAATCATCGACCGATCCCTTTTGACAAAAAATGACTTATACACGTTTCGTACAAGTGCATAATGAAATGCACTTAATATAATCAGATATTCGTATCCTTCAACCCACGTACGTTGTCATTCAAAATCAACAGATAGGCATAAAGATGGCAACCGCAGATACTAATCACGAATTCACATCGGCCATTATGACATTGCCAATTTATACATGCACCTGGCGAAAACGCGAACTAACGTCGTCACATACAAACTTAACCAATCCTTCGACAAACGCGACACTTTAAACTGTAAAGATAACTTTGTAAAGGAAACCTATACCTAAAAACAAAATAAATGACGTTCGAAATACAAAAATGGTCGGCTAACCACAAAGAGCGGAAAAAAAACCACCCGTCCCGCTCGCACGCAACAATTTATAAATGATTCGATTTTCGAACGTCGTGTAAGAACAGGACGGGGATACGTAGGTCAATTTATAAATGGAATGTGGTCGAAGTGGGACGGTTATTTCGTATTAAACATGGCGGCTTTAATGAGAGAAGATTGGGGACAATTGTTTCTCTGAATTGATATTGATGGCGGCTATGATTTGTTTATTGTTGCCGATGACTTCTCTACATAATAGTATGTACGGGCATTGTATGTGGTCAGAGGTCAGCCATTCCGTTCATACCTTCGTATTCCTGTGAGCTTAGACATTGGAAGTAATCAGAACTAGTGATGAGCGAGACTAAGTTCAGAGTTAAAACTAGTCCTAGAAATAAAGTTAAAAGCCGGCTGCCTTTGTAGTTAGAATACGATTATTAACTCCGGAATGGGAGTTGGGAGTTAGAACTTGAAATTTAGTTAAAAAGTCTTCACTTGATATCTTCAATACAAAATGAAAGATTGTACATACGTTAACCTTTTCAACGCCTGATCCCCTCATCAACTCTTAAAGAGCTGATGATCTTCAAACGGCTGATCAGATCATGGTTACCTTACTATACTTTCAATATCATTGAAGTAACACGGTACCAAATTTCGAATCGATCGGGCATAAGGAGGTTAGTCAGATCCCCTCATCAACTAGAAAAGAGCTATTGATCTTCAAACGGCTGAACAGATTTTCATGAAACATGGCTAAGAACACTCGGGATAAAATTATCTACAGACAGATACACAGACAGACACGTTAAACTTATAACACCGCTCTATTTTTGCGTCGGGGGTTAATAAAGTAATCCTATTGGCGAATTTTTCCTCGGACACTGAACACACGCAGCCTAAGGGTTTTTCTGGTATAGGTACGTCCTTAACGATAAAATCTGCACAACGGGATTTATGAGACAGAATTATTGGAGTGTGATTTTCTGTTTACTGTGTGAAGATTTTTTTTAAATACTTTATTGCACGAAGAAATTGCGTAAAAATGGCGGACTGAAAATCCCCGTCATGACCAAAGTGAAAATATCTCTCTACTTAGTGGGTTCCATTGTCTATTTAAAATACATATACCTACTTGTTTTGCCATCTCTTTCCTTTCTGCAATTAATAGATAAAAACTAATTATAACGCGTGGGAAAGTCTATTACTGTAAGTGATTGTACTTGCCATGTATTTAATGTAATTTTCATGGGAACCTTAATTTAATTTCGTTTGAACTTCGCCGAAAAAATATCTGACAATGAATACTAGAAGGTGGTTTTCGTCGAACTGTTTAAATGTTCCGTGATCCGTTATTAACAGAATTTGTACATACATTGCGGCGCATTAGAAAATAAATAAATATCAAGAGGATAAGCTCACACAAATCGACTTAGTCAATGTTTTTAATCGGTTCATCCGTTTGAAAGAAGAAGAAAAAAAAATCGTTATTATACTCACGTTAAACGTATAACACCCCTCTTTTTGCGTCGGGGGTTAAAAATATGACTATCCTGTGCTAAATTTTAGCAGAGCTTGTTAACAGACAAACAAAAAATCGATTCCAATACCGATGACGCAACCGAACAATCGACATTGTCATGGCAATGATCCACGGATCTATGATCTATAGATCACTCGCTTTCGGCGCAAGCGCCGTGACAGTCACGGCCAAGGTTACTAGTGTTGCCAACTTTGATTATGCAATTTAAGAGATTGACATTTTAGATGTTTAAGGCGATGTCGGCGGTCTTATTGTGACGTTCAGCGTTTTTTGAGAATGCTCGATAATTATTTTCAACATTACTTACCGCCCGCGACTCCGTCCGCGTAGAAGTCGTTTATCGCTACTCCCTCGGGAACATTTAATTTTCTGGGATGAAAAGTAGCCTATGTGTTAATCGAGTGTATAGGCTATCTCCATTTCAAATTTCATCCAAATCCGTCGTGCCGTTGCAGCGTGAAAGAGTAACAAACTAACATACACACAAACACATGCACAAACTTTCGCATTTATAATATTAGTAAGGATAAGGATAGTCGCGACTTCGGGATCTTTTTTTTTTTCAATCAAGACACGAGCATACTCTTTTCTCAAAAGCGGGCACAGCATATTCGATTCCTCTCCTGAGCGGCTAGCGCATGTTGTATTTTCTCGCTTGTCGCTCGGTACGTCTCTATCGTTACAGACGAGTTAGAAAGGGAGATCCGAGCGACAAATATGTCGCGGACCACTAGTGCTAGCCGTCCTGGTGTTAAAGAAAAAAAAAGCATAAAAGAAAATAGGTGTTGTGACCCATAAAGCACACGTCTCTTTGCTTGCAAGTCCGTTAAAAACGTTGCACATAGGTTTAAAAATATTCCAAATTTGAACATGTAATGCGTCCCATTCTCCGTCCTGATTGGTCAACCGTGAAGGACACACAAAATGGCGGTTGGTTTTTGCCTAAACAATTAAAATAGGTATTTATTTCGGTACCGGACGGAATTCGATATACCTAATCGATTTGGTTTTTTGTCGGGCCGTTTGTTTAAAGGATACATCTGTGCGTTTAATTTATCGGTGATTTTATTGTACGATTTGCCTGTTTTTTAAGTTGAGAAAAAAAGTTAAGTACGTAGGTATAAGAGAGTGAAGGTACAGCTTAGGTTAAGTTAGGCTTGTGAATTTGGTTTACATTTTAACAATTTTCGGCTGAGGAATTCACTTATGGTCGTTCGAAAGGGCCCGCCGGCGGGCGTTTACGCTGTTATAGATTTAATTGCCTTGTCAATAGTATAACAGCCATGTGAAAAAAGGCGTAACCGCCTGCCGCGATAAGGTCCCTTTCGATTTGGACGACCATATTATTCAGATCCGTAACATGCTTCGTTATATCAAACGGATAAAACCCCCGGCAAAATTGGGACTCCAAATTTTAGAGCTTATAATTATAACTCTTAAATTGTGCCGAAATCATTTTGCCGTGGGATGGCAAATTACTTATTCTAGAAGCTAGGCAAAAGCTAGTAAATAATAAATTTAAAAAAAATAAAACGCGAAATAACGGCTACCTGTCAAATAATACGGGCGTCGAGCTGTCAACTGTCACCGTAAATAGCTGTTAAAATCCTTTACTTACCCGTCAGTTAAAAAAAGTGTCGCCAACATAAAGGCGTTGCCACAAAGGAAGGATTAGGGCTTTGTTGCCCGCGAATTGTGCCACTGAGGAAGGCCGTCTATGGAGGCCTTTATAAAAAAATTGTCAAGTGTGATCCGTGCGTCGCTTACCTCGGGAAACGGTCCAGTTGTACACGGTGTGCAATTATATAAGTTTTGCAAAGTTCCATTTTTAACCCCCGACGCAAAAAGAGAGGGGTGTTATAAGTTTAAAGTGTCTGTCTGTGTATCTGTGTATCTGTCTGTGGTATCGTAAATCCCAAACGGATGAACCGATTTTCGTTTAGTTTTTTTTTGTGTCATAGATAATTTTATCCCGAGTGTTCTTAGCCATGTTTCATGAAAATCTGTTCAGCCGTTTGAAGATCATCAGCTCCTTTCTAGTTGATGAGGGGATCTGATTTTTTAATTCTTGAAATCTTCTAGAAATCTTCTAGTGACGAAGTCCCTCCAGTGAAAATGTACGTGCTTGGAGCCCGTTGAAGGTTTTGCTCATTGCTCAGAGGGTTTGCAGGCGCTGATATCGGGGGTTTTAACTCGGTTAGGTTAGGTTATTAATAACACTCTTAAACTAGCTATAAAAACGAGTCAAACGAGTCCAAACTCAGCGGACCTACTATTAGCCATTGAGTTCCAATGGCCACCTTCCGTCTCCATACTCTCCATCATCATACCAGCTCAATGGTACCATATTATAATATTGTCATTGGAATTACATAAGTATGCAAAATTTCAAGTCAATTCAAGATTCCATTTGTTTGATTTGGGAATATTTAACGGTTTCTGAGGGAATTGCGATAAACAACGTTTTGGACGCAGTTGCGAAAAAGTAACGATATAATTTTCACAACGTGAATGGGTGAATTTCAGGGCGTTTCAACCGCCGTCATTAGTGTCACCAAATATTATTGACGAATTCAATGACACCTACCATTAACTCTTGATGTAAGCAGAAGCAGAACCGGGGATGTAGTTTCTATCAGCATCAGAAGTTGCTGTAGTGTCACTGATTTCGTCAATATATTTGGTGACACTAATGACGGCGATTGAAACGCCCTGAAATTCACCCGAATAGTTACTTATTATAAATATTGAAGGAATCAGTAGGATTTTTAAAGCTTTCTTTTTGTTATATTTTCAAATTATTCACGATAATCAATAACCATAAATTCATAACAATTCATCAAACCGAAATTTACAACCCATACCTACGAAGTCAAATAAATCAAAAATCACCGAAGAAATAACCCTTTTCCGAGTCCTTTTGTTAAAAGTAATCCTTTTACCTTTGAATAGGCTTAAAACGGACTTATGGTTTTAGCTCACCACAACTAATTATGAACAGTAGTTTTTAAGCCTATTCTTATACTTAATTTAGTCCAATTTTCATTACAAAATATATCCAACATTAATGCTGTTAACTAAAGTTGAAAACTTACTACATCTAGTCGTAGTTACGTCCTTTGAAAACCTCAAGGACATAAAGGACTGTCGCTCAAACAATTTCATACTTAAACTGTTACATATTAAGTTGACAATTCACTGACGTTTTTGACTAAGTGATTTAAATTTTTGTGCCTCTCATAAGAACAAGTTAAGGCTTTTATTGCTTAATACTTAGAGTCTATTCTGCTTTGTATACAAGTAATACTGATTGACGTACAATAGGGTGATTTGTTTTGGGCCTTTATTGAATGGAATTACTTAAAAAATGGTTTAGAGTTGTAAGGTGACAGTTTGAATGGTCCGTTTAACTACCGGTAGCTACTTGACAACTCTAAATCAGTAGAATACGAGTACAGCATTAAATAAAAATGTCGCTGGAACACATAACATACATATAGATACACACACATAACTCAATGGCTAAAATGGTAATTGGCGTATAGGATAATTAACAGGAGTGTCCTTTACGCCAATTGCCACATTAGATATCATTAGCGATCGATAGCGAATCGATATATTGATCTCCAACTTTGAACAACTGGCAATATGAATGAGATCAAGATGATGGTAAGTGTACCACACTTATTGCGTGGCAGAATGGTGGTATAACGCTTAGCCTAGCGGTCCCGGGGTCAATCCTTGATTCCTGGTTAGGGCAGATATTTGTTTGTGAGTTTTTGTGCGTTTATCCATATAATTACGTTGGTACGTATAGTTTCAAACCATGCCATGGTGTGGTACCGATAATGCAAATCTAGAGTAGTCAGGGTCCAGCATATTTATATATGGCGTTTACCCCCGAAAACGTAAAAATAAATAAATGCCTAATGTTGGTACCTTCTCCAGGTGAATACGTGATCCAAGGGGACCTTCCGAGCCAGCTGGTCAGCGGGGAAGAATCCCTGGACCTCCTCGAGGAGGCGCTGCAACTCGTGGAACTAGGAGACGACGCCAAGGATGAGCGCTCGCAGGTAAGAGAGAGGAGAGCTACCGAGCAGGCTGTCACCTTTCATCATAACAGCACTAATTACTGAGAACAAAACGGCACTTTTCTGCTTTATAGAGCATTAAAGTTTCATCCGAAATCCATTGCTGCACTGTTTTGTTTTCTTTTTAAATCGCGTGCCGAACGGACACAAGTTTGGATTTTATTACCACTATCAGTCATGTCATGAGGCTCATTTCCTAGGTTATTTTGGGTTACCTATTTCGAAAATAAGGTTATTTAGCAGCCACTAACGCAGTAGTTGAAATAAAAGGCTCGTCAGGGCTCGGGTTCCAGGCCATCACTCGGTGCAATAATTAATATATTTCTGCTTATTCCAACAATCTACTAATAATGTTCGTGTGTATTTATGTTAACGTATGCTCCAGCAGGCGGTAGAGGGCAGCAGCGGCAGCGGCATGCTACACCCGGCCATGCGGCATGTGCCGCACCACTTGGCGCATTACCACAATCAGGTCAGTGCAACTCTTGCGCATTTATTCCGGTATTAAGAAGGTGATTTTTTTTTTACATATTAAACCTTTGTTTTATAGAATGCTTCGGTAGCTTCTCGGTAGACTAACGCACAATTTGTCAAACTCGTGTAAATGGTCGTTGTAGTGATTGATCACTGTGTGTTTTTGATACGAGCGCCGGCGCAGCGGGCCGAGACATAAGAGATAGCGAAGCAATTCTTCCAGCCTGTCAGGATATATCTAGCGACCCGCCCTCGCTTCGTTCGGTTAAACACTACATATTACATACTAGTGGCTCTATGTGCTGTAGACCTCGCGACAAACTTAACTTTGCCGTTGGATAACTGTTATCGCCATACATCGACATAGGTCGCGGTCAGTTCACAAACACCGCGAATAAGTTTTTAATCGCAAAAACCTCATATCTCCGTCATTTTGAAAATTTTCGAAAAACTGAATCGGCAAAAAAAATCCATATAATTATCGAACTTGCGCACAAAATTTCACGAGATTTGGTTGAAACATGCGACCTGTAGAAGAAACAGCCAGACAGCCGGACATACGAAAGAATTTTTGCCCAAGCTGAAACGGAGACGCTTTGCTTCGGTCAATAAACAAGCTGGTACCCGGCGCGTTGCTGCCCATATCGCACAAAAAACAAAAAACCTGTTGATGCGATCGCTACCAAAATTACAGGATCACCCGCTGGTTAATTCTGAAGATTGCCTGAAAATTTCATCAAAATCGGTCCAGCTATTTTGGAGTCCATTATGGAACATACACACATCGATTTTTACATATGTATATAGACTAAAGTCTACGCCGCGGTGAGTTTGTGTTCTGATACGATGCACCGTCAAGATGGCGCACTGTTAGTCTGTGTTGGCATTAACGCAACAGTCAGTGTCTCGGGCCACACGCCGCGCGCTGTCCCGACGTGTGTGGCATGATCTCGGTGTCACCACAATCATTTATCTTCTAGTTACAAGGTTTTAAACGTTCCTTTTTTAAGCCTCAAATTTTTGATGTCCAGATACATTTTTACGCCATTTATTTGATTTAAAAATATTGTTTTCACTCCATCAGCTGGGAAAGGCTTTCTTTGTCAGTCAAAATCTGCGCGCAAAAGTCCATTTTAACCGCTAGCGTGGAAAGTAATGTTGGTGCTGTGCGCGGAGGGCGCTGCGCGAGCACGCCACAACTGATGTGACGCTCGTGCAATTGTTTTTCCAACACCAAGTGTTTTCCTAGCTACATTTACGTGAAAAATTGTGTGTTTCGCACGGCAGTAAAGTTATTTGGGCCCCAAGGCCTTGAATCCCTCGTTACGCTTAGGATTCTATTTTTGAATCACACGCTAAGCTCGTGATTCAATTTTAGAATCCTTCGTTGTCTCGGGACTCAATACTGGGTCTCGCGCCAAATAACTATTTTGAAGTGAAACTTCTTAGGCGGCGATTCGATAATCGATAAATAGACGAGATGTGAGAGTAAAATTTAAAGGACGTGTAACGTTTAGGTAGGCACACTTCGTTAGAGAAGAAAGATATGACGTAGAGAGAATGTTCTAGGCTTGTACAGAAAATATCAGAGTCAAGGACAATAACTCACCTTCATCGCCCAAATATTTGTTCTTGCCTTGAATCGAACAGGGATCGCTAGCTTCGTAGGCAGGGTCACTACTGACTAGGCTAACCGCGTCGTCAGAAGAAGAATGTTTGAATGAAACAGTCTCTGTATGTAATTAAGTACTTATGTATGTAAACTTATTGCTTATTGCACACTAGCTTCCTGCCCGCAACTTTGTCTGCGGAGAGTCAGTACTTTCGTTAGTTAAAATGTAGCATATGTCCGTCCATTCTAAATGTTGGTGAAAGATTTTTTGAAATCTGATGTGTTGTTCCGGAGCATACAAACATAAAACAAATTTACAAACTTTACCTCTTTACAATATTAGTATAGATAAACAATCCCTCTGACCTCTTTATGAGATTAATCCATACATACATATATGTAACCTGCCCAAAATGTAACCTGCTCTAGCTTCACTCGATGGTCCCAGTGGAAGACCAGCGTTGGCTTCTATGCCAGCATTATGCTGAACTGGAACCATTTCGTGACTTTACTATTTTTTGTTTCATATATCTTCTTTTTTGTATTTTTATATGTCACGAATAAATGTTTTTCTTCTTCTTCTTCTACATCAAAATTTTAGCCTAGTTTTAGGATTCTGTAGCGAACCTACTTATTAGGCGAAACCGCGTTTGAAGTCAAATCAGAAATATTTCAAATATTACAACGTAGATAAAACTTGAATATCGGAACCCGGATCTCGATCTGATTCGGTTGATCGAAATATCGATTTTAGTAATCAGACATCGATTAATGGTTATAAACATCCTGGCGGACGTTGTAAAGGTGATCAATGTGAGAAAGAGATGCTTTTGACGCCGAGTGGGACATCCGAGACTAGTAGCATAGTTATCTCATCATTTTAATTTATGGTACATACCATATTATTACATTGTCATCTAGTTCTGTGCTGTGTTATAGTTCAAGTCGGGCTTGATTTCACGTTAAAAAGTTGCTAACGGTACCCGCTGATCGACAGTTAACGTTAGCAAAATATATCGTTAAAAATTGTTTATATATTTTAGCGTTATTTTTACTAGTAAATTGAGGTAACGTTAAACGCAAAGTATTGTTAATATTAATGTTATTTTACGAACGTTTTCCGCGTCCGTCATTGGCTTAACGCATTGATTCAACGTTATTTTTAATGGTATTTAACTTTAATTTAACGGTAGTTAAATCAGACTTCTAAGTCAACGCAATCAAAAGATACGGCCGTTTATGCCGCATATTGAAGAGAATCTCAAGGGAATCAAAACATAGGTTTTGATAGGGCACTTCCTGTTGAGTTAGAATCATTAAATTAGGCAAGAAGCAATGTCTCTGAGCACAAGTAAAGGAAAAGATCCGAAAACCGTTAACTTGTAGTTACATCACATAAAAAAATAAGTCCAGTATAAACTGATACTTACTAAGTACGAGAGTGCATACTTTTTTCTATTGTATTCCCGTGATTTACGAACTATTTACATACCTGCAAGTTGGTGCGGAACCCTCGGTGCGCGAGTCCGACTCGCACTTGACCGGTTTTTTCTGTTCTCGAGCCTTTCCGAGTTAATCCGCATCAGAAATCTGTCATTTGTGTTGGTTTAAGAGAGAATGCTGACCAAAGACAAACAGAATACGGTAGCGCGGAACTTCGGTTTTTAGGTTAAATCGGCTTTAGTGATGGGGGAAATGTAACGACTGTAATTATTACAAGATAAATACTAAACAAAAACCTGATTACATAAAAAAATGCATTGTTATCACTTCACCTCTCATACTGTTTTATTCTACTACATTTTTCACAAAGTAATGATACATTTTTCATTTCTAAATCATACCATTTCGAAATGTACGCGTTAAAAGTTTTAATTTGACAACAAACACGACATATTTGTAAAAAACAATTCGCTTTTATTTTGTGCATGTCAAATCTACCTTGTTGAATTTAATATGATCTCCAGTGGTCGGAATAGGTAGAGCTAATTTACTCGTACCTAAACTTGATGCATGTTCATTCAATAATGTGTTCCCATCTCAATCACGAATGAATGAACATGCGTCCAGTTTAGGTAAATTAGCTATATCTATTCCGATCACTGATGACGTCACATAGCCTATAGCACGCGGAACACAGAGACGAAGGCAACGACACCCCATTAGTCAAAATCTAATGGATAGTACAGGAACTACGAGGGAACAGATGAACATACTAACAAACTTTTTGCTTCGCCGTAGTCGGGTAATAACCGGTGGTCGGAATAGATAGTGCTAGTAAACCGAGTGTCGAGTTTAACACAATGTTCATTTCAACACACCATAAGATAAAGTGTGTATCTCACACAAACAAAATTTTACAGGAGAGCAGTTTAAAGTAATTATTTTATTTGGAGTTTTTTTAGCATTGTCATTTACACGTTTGGAAAGAAATATGTTCTGGTCGCTTTTTTTTTAATGTACATGATAAAGTCGATACCGTAGATCACGAAAACGCCATAGTAATAGGTATAACTATGTATCGGGTAGCTATTACTTTATCCAAACTCCTTTCATCGAACGTATCATTTCATCGAATTTCATTTCATCGGAAGCTAATTTCCACGTGCAGGAGTTATAATTTTTTGGTGGTGTCAGGTCTAACCTAACCTAACCTACGTAACCCATGCTTAAGATAACCTGAAAACAATAAGGTTTCAGCAAAAAATAGCTTTCGATGAAATGATAAGTTCGATATAAGGTGTTTCGATAAAGTGATGAAATACCCTGTGTATCGGGCAGATAGACACTTTAACTTAGGATGTGTCGATTTATGCGCGAGTAGGACAACGTGCATCAGTTTAGGCAAATTATTTTTTTATCGATAGCTGCTATTTCCTCATCACTAGTCGTAAGTAATTTCGCTCAAACCGATCTATTTTAAACGTCTCAGCCATGTTTGCTTAGGTCTCCACTGGATGTAAGTGTGCTTTGTGAGAGCAGTGGGCAGGTATATCGAAAATGTTCGAGTTTTTGAGACATGCTGCTTCCTTATGGCAAGAATGTACGTTAATAATATTCTGTTTTTAACCCCCGACGCAAAAAAAGAGGGGTGTTATAAGTTTAACGTGTCTGTCTGTGTATCTGTCTGTGGTATCGTAGCTCCCAGAAGGATGCACCGATTTTCGTTTAGTTTTTTTTTGTGTCATAGATAATTTTATCCCGAGTGTTCTTAGCCATGTTTCATGAAAATCTGTTCAGCCGTTTGAAGATCATCAGCTCTTTTCTAGTTGATGAGGGGATCTGATTTTTTAATTCTTGAAATCTTCTAGTGACGAAGTCCCTCCAGTGAAAATGTACGTGCTTAGAGCCCGTTAAAGGTTTTGCTCATTGCTTAGAGGGTTTTTAGGCGCTGATATCGGGGGTTTTGAACTCGGTTAGGTTATATTATAAACCTTTGCGCTTTGCTTTTAACCCGCCTGCCTAAGAAGGAAGGTAATGTTTTTCTGGTATATATGTAGGCATGTTTGTATCCTTGTCTGTTTCTTTGTGACCTCTGTAGACTAAAATACTAGACGGATTTTAGAGTGAAGGGTATCGTTGGATTGGTCTTTATCACAGTAGCACGTGAAAAATGTCGTATGAAACGCGTGAGCATTGGTCATTACACTCTCGGCTCATAAGGCCCTCGCTTACAGCTCGGGCTTGCAATCCCGCCTCGACTTTCATTACCAACTTAGCACCCTCGTATCATAATGTATCTTAAATTAAAGGAAGTCTACTTTGAGCTATGTAAAGTAGGCATCTCGAGTATTTAAGTTAGTTTTCCTCAACATGGCGTTCATACATCTATACTAATATTATAAAGAGGTGAAGTTTGTAAATTCGTTTTTTGTTTGTTTGTATGTAAAAGGTAATCTCCGGAACCACACATCCGATTTCAAAAATTCTTTCACCAACATTTAGAATGGACTTTCAGGGTGGACATAGGCTATATTTTAACTTACGAAAGTACTGACACTCTGCAGACGAAGTCGCGGGCGGAAAGCTAGTACCCTATATATTATCACAAGCATACATGTACAATCTATATGCTATCATAACAACATTTTAGCTCGCATTCATTCTCGACAGACAGACAGACATCTGAAAGCCTGGGCGGGGCTTAAGTCTGACAGAAACCCCAGTCATGGGATATAGGTCTTGAGTATCTCGATCTTTAACTAATGTTTAATACTAACGTTTAATAGGCTTACGTCTGCGAACGTGTTCGTTATAGGTAATGATGTGTGACGCTACGCATGCGTCATTTATTGTGAATGCGTTGTAAACGCCTTTTCTGTAGGACAATGATGTATCTACTTTTAGTGCCATGGGCTCAGTTTATTTATAGTACCTAGAGGACCGAGCTCTGCTCGGGTGAAAACGAATTTTCCCAGAAATAAGACATGTTATGAGCTCTGATCACGATTTTGTCGGGCGTTTCTTAATACTTGAAATCTTCTAGTGACGAAGTCCCTCCAGTGAAAATGTACGCGCTCGGAGCCCGTTGAAGTTTTTGCTCATTGCTCAAAGGTTTTTAGGCGCTGATGCCGGGGGGTTTTAACTCGGCTTAGGAAATTGTACAACATGTGCATAAAACGCACCATTTTACGCGAGACGTTTATCCATCCAAGCGAGCTTGCGAGCGAGGATGGATGTAGAGTTGAGTGTTAAAGGGGGTTTATGGACGAGTTGTACACTCTACTTTTCACTTCGATTGCGAGGAAATGAAACAGCAACATAATAAAAATAATAATAATAGTAAATGCGACGAAATTAAAATTATAAGTTTATTTCATGAAGCTTTATTGTGTACTTTGGCTGTTGGTATCCTTGCCTTGGTCTTAGAATACTAACGAAACGAAATAAAATAAAGAGGTTATTCTATGAAGTTAAAGTTGTTCGTGTGGCTATTGGACCGATTGCCTAGGTCTTCGACGAAGATTTTACTTTATGCACTAGAGCATAAGAAGCGACTTTGTGTCGCCTACGCACGACATAAAGACGAACTTTTAGAGCATGAGGAGTAAAAAGGTTATTTTATAACTAGAGTAAATTTAAATATGAACAAAACTTCGGTTTGTGAGACTCGCACTTGACCGAATTTTTTACACAATATTATTTGTTTAAACTTCCATATTCAACTCCATACTTCATACTTCTTCGTCCAAGTTGCAGATTGGTATCGAATCTAACTTGCAATTCTGTGTACCCTCCGCGGCTTACCTTTAAAGGTTTAGACGGCGGCGCAGCGTAGAGAAACGGATTGACAAATGACTTATTTGGACAGCGGCCGACAGGTGTGGTCTTGACAGATATAAGTAATTGTTTTAACAGTTATAAAAACGGAAGGATAACTCTAAATATTTTAAACTTAAATTAAACGGATGGACCGGTTTTGATTTAGTTATTTTTGTTAGAAAGGTGACTTAATCGAGAGTGTTCTTAGCTTGGTTTGATGAAAATCCGTTTAGCCATTTAAGAGTTATGAGCTCTGACATTAGGGGTCCCGATTTTGGTGGTGGTTTTTTACTGTTAGATTAGGTCAGAGGTCGGCAAACTTGCGGCTTTTTAAAGGGTCAGTTGCGGCTCTTCAAGTTCCCCTCAAAAAGTTTTTTTGTCCTATTAAAATTTGGTATACAGTGAAAACCTTGAAATCGATAACTGCGGTTTTTTGAGCTTCTGGCATCTGGCTCTTTGTCTAAAAAATTTGCCGACCTGGGGGTTAGGTTATACTTGTGAAGTTTAATGTTGACACCTTTCATAATCGTCATATCAGCCGCAAGCGTCCACTGATGGATGTAGGGGTATTGCGAGCCATTTTTTTTTACCTATTTACAAAAAGAACCGAATGGGGCCGGATGACTATCGATAGGTACTATAGTGTTTTGAATCCACGACGGTCCGCCTTTGCTACTAGCCTTTGCCCGTGACTCCGTCCGCGCGAAACTATAAAATTTTTCGGGAAAAAAAACTAACCCGGGGCTCAAACTATCTCCATACCAGATTTCATCTAAATAGGTTCAGCAGCGGTGTGAAATGAAAACAGACAGACAGACAGAGTTATTTTTCCATTTATTTTTAGGGAAGTCCACCCTGAAAATCCATTTTTAACCGACTTCAAAAAAGGAGGAGGTTCTCAATTCCACTGTATGTTTTTTTTTAATATATTTGTTACACGATTACTCCGTCAATTATGCAGCGATTTTGAAAATTATTTTTTTTGTTTTGATTGCCTATTTAGTGCCTAATAGGTACATGAAATATATCGAAGTCGGTGGCAAGAATTAGGGTGTCATTGCTATTTGTGTTACTTGACACCAGCTTGGATATTTCATGTACCTATTAGGCACTAAATAGGCAATTCCTAGGATTCTTTATTTAACCCTTTTTAGTGGGTTTTTGATGACGGTTTTATTTTTTTGTTAAAAAATTTAATAGTCATAGTCATATCATTTATTGCATTTATGTGTTACAATGGTGTTACAATTATTAGTATAATCCATAATATTGGCGAAGAAGAAATAGTTTTTTGGAGATAACTTACAAAATTTACCTCTTTGTAATATGGTGTAGATATCCACCCCACCTACATAAAATGTTATTTAAAACAGCAACCAGCCCCATCCTCCCGTAGGAATAACCTTCCAAATTCCATAGACCACGAATAACAAATGATGCATTGACAGCTCGCGGTTGACCGAGGCATAGACAACATTTTTTCAAGGTTGGTAATAGATTTCTTTGTAACCTTTGTGTATTTTTTATAGTACTTGAAAGTTTTATGGATGAAAGTTACCCGCCATGTTATTTCGGCGTAGGAATAATATTGAATTAAAATCGGAATGTGCTTAGAAACGGCCAAGTCGATATTTCTTAAGAAAATTTGGAATCTACTTTGAAAACTTTATTAAACCATAATTATACTTACTAAGAAATTAAGATATTTTAGGGTAATTAACCTAAGATATATCTAACAAGGACCACTTGCAGGAAATTCTCGAAAACTGGTCTAACAAAATTTGAAATACAGGGGCTTACTCGTACGGGGGCGAAAAATCGATCTAATCTAAGTCTCATATCTTTATCTGGGAAAATTAGTTTTTTCCCGTATTTTCATGTTAAACGATTTGCCCGCGCAAGATGGTTCGTAATTTTGATGCGGCCGCCGCCGTCTGAATAGACTAATGGTTAGATCGTTGACTTACTACGCCAAGACTGCTGGTTCAGACACCAGCTATGGACTGTCCAGCTATGGACTGTTTTTTTTTTGTTCTTTTTAAGGGTTCCGTACCTCAAAAGGAAAAAAGGAACCCTTATAGGATCACTTTGTTGTCCGTCTGTCTGTCTGTCTGTCTGTCTGTGTGTCTGTCAAGACCCTTTTTCTCAGGAACGCGTGGAGGTATCAAGTTGAAATTAATATCAAATACTTAAGTCTGCAATCCCTTGGATCAGTGAAAAAATCAAACATCTAAGTCAACGCAATCAAAAGATACGGCCGTTTATGCCGCATATTGAAGGGAATCTTAAGTGAATCAAAACCTATAGGGTACTTCCCGTTGACTTAGAATCATTAAATTTGGCAAGAAGCAATGTCTTATAGCACAAGTAAAGGAAAAAATCCGAAAACTGTTTATTTGTAGTTACATCACATAAAAAACAAGGCCAGTATAAACTGACACTCACTAAGTAAGAACTTACTTATTGGGTGTCAGTTTATACTGGACTTTTTTATGTTGTATTCCCGTGATTTACGAACTATTTACATACCTACAAGTTTGTACGGAACCCTCAGTGCGCGAGTCCGACTCGCACTTGACCGTTTTTTTTTCGGGTAAATCTTTTGTTATTGTTTTTTTTTTTTGACTTGCAAAAAACAAATGTAACAAAATGTGTTATGGCAAGATCGCTTATAACTTTACAAGTATAGCATGTAACGGCAATATTTTATTACCATTATTTTGAGGAAAGAAGCCATTACTCGGTGGTAATGCATATGTCGCTAGCGTAAATGGCGCTGTAATCGCGCGCAGTACGGCACATAATGAACTAAAACCATCGCGCGCTGTGATTACTCAGCAGTTATCGATTCGATCGATTCGTGCGGCAGTGGTCGCGTTTGACAGAACTCACGACGTTATAGTAGTTGTGACATATAAAATTTATAATTTTGACCATTAGAAGTTGTAGAGTTCAAAAAGGTGTGTTTTTTTGCGGAAATTTTGCGACTGCTCGACGACGTACGAAGCTGGCGTGCAAGAGCTCGGGTAGAAAGAGATATTCCGGCCCTCGACGACCCGCTTTGACCTCGGCGGAACGTGTTCTTTTCCACAGGAAACGCGTTAGATTGAGCCAAGCGCAGGAATCTCAACCAGTTGGTTGAGCACGCACTAAGTAGACGTTTCACGTAGTCCACTGCGGCTGCGTGTCTACAGCCTACAGTTTTGGTTTCTGTATAGAAATCGATGAAAATTCGGTTTTAATCCGAGCGACGTCGCTCGGTCTCCCAGGTACTACTTCTGGTACTTCTTTTTGCTTCGCGCAGTCGAGTAAGAAGTACAATCGGCGAAATACCAGTATCATAATGGATTTTGACTCTTATTTACTTCGCCGTAACTAGGCGGTGTCCTTTGTGGCTTCCCTAGGGATCGGAAAGGCATGTCTCTGGCTACTCTGGACAATAGCGGCAGTGGCCCGGCTCCTGTGTAGCAGTTGTCTATAGGTGATTAATTGTTACGCACACAAATGAGCCGAAGCAACGGGTTACTTGTATGATTGCCGCCAAGTTATTATTTGGGTGTTTTTGTACTTCTCTTTGCGCGCTTTTGGGTGTTGCAAATTTTTTATGTAGACCTAAGTCAGTTTAATCCCTACTTAATATTATAAATGCGAAATTTAAAGGGGGGAAATGGGAGGGGGAACTTCAACCGAAGCGAAGCGAGGGCTGGTCGCTAGTAGAAAATAGCTACTTTGTATGAAGATGCGTGCGCAACAATTCTCATTTCGCATGCGTACGCATCTTTATACAAAACAGCCATTTTCTTTAAACTAAATGCGAATCGGTGCTGATAGATGTGATCCAGGCCTATTTTGAATTAAAATGCAGATCCGCAACTTCGCCATGGACGTGACGTATCCTTGTTAATAGATGGCGTTGCTGGTCTATGTGGCGCATGAGCAATACAATCTGTATTTAGAACTAATAGAAGCGAAACTCGATAAATTATAAAATAACGGTAGCAGTTTTCGACTTCTCACATGAGTTACTGCTGTAATAGATCGAGAACAATACAGTGTTATTAATCAAGCCGAAACCGTTCAAATGCTAATGAACTTGGTTTTAATTTAACAACCCGATGAGCACGGGTGTTGGAGAGTGCGGAATTGGAAGGCCATTTGTACCCGACTACGGCGAAGCAAAAAGGAGGGTTATGATTTTAGCAGCTTAAGGGCTCAATCACCTGTGGAACTATCCATTGTGATCCTATATACGGTTTGTTCTATCATCATCATCATCATTATCAGCCGCAAGACGTCCACTGCTGGACAAAGGCCTTCCCCAAGGTTTTCCACAACGATCGGTCCTCTGCTGCTGTCATCCAGCGGTTTCCCGCGATCTTTATCAGATCGTCGGTCCACCTTGTTTGTTCTATAATCATACCAAATTTGACGCTTGTATGAATGTTTTACCGTGTTTACGATACAACAAAAATAAAAATACGTTGAAGAAAACGTTTCTTGTATGGGGACCCCCATTATTATAATTTTTTTATTTGTTAGTAAATCCGCCGTAATAACACTATTTTGAAAAAAAAAATCAACCCGCTATCTATTACGGTTCAAAAGATACAGCTCTTTATAGTTAGGACAGAGAGACAGACGGACGGACGGGCAGCTTAGGCATATTAATAGGGTGCCGTTGGGCGCCCTTCGGGTACGGAACCCTAATAAAAATGAATTGAATAAATGTACAGTCGAGTTCAAAGATATGTAAACACTTTTGCGCCTTATCCCAATGAAATAAGGTGCAAAAGTGTGTACAGTCAAGGATAGAAAGATGTATACACTTTTTCACCTTGTTCCATTGTAATAAGGTCCAAAAGTGTATACATCTTTCTGTCCTCGACTGTACATATTTTTGAACTGGACCGTATGGTCGCGCATAACTTCAGAACGGGGCTGCACCTACATGGCTAATTATTTTTTTGTTGTTTGTAATTGTAAGGAAAAGGTTTGTATGAAAAAAAAATGGAAAACCCACCGGGCAAGTCAGAAATTTGCAGCGGAATTGTTTTTCTGTGCTATCAAGTTTGGTGTCAAATTATGAAAGCCGTTAACTCAAAGATTTCGAAAAGGTATGATATAATAATGAAAATTGTAGCACTGCTTTGTGACAGATGAAAATAGTACGAGAAGCAACGTGATAATAAGTGATAATAATTTATTTTTCGTTGGTTTTAGTTTTATACTTTTATAACTTTGTCTTATCTGTGTATACTTTGGTCGGGGTAAATAAACATGTTGGAACATGTTTATTCAAACGCCACGAGATGCTGTAACGTTTCCAACTTTCATACTCGGCGCGCCGAGACGGAATCCTTATTATCGATCAATGATCTATAGATCGGATCTACGAGCGGGTCAGGCGCAGCAATTACGCTCTATTCACGAGCATTATGTGTTATTATGTTACGGTGAATGCGCCGTTTGCGGGGGAACAGGGAATGGCGGATAAATATTAAAATGGCGTATTTTTAACCTTCGACGCAAAAAGAGGGGTGTAATAAGTTTAATCTGTGTATTTGTGTATCTGTCTGTATAGCATCGTAGCTCCTAAACGGATGGACCTATTTGCATTTAGTATTTTTGTTAGAAAGGTGATTTAATCGAGGATATTCTTAGCTTTGTTTGATGAAAATCCGTTAAGCCATTTAAGACTTATGATCTCTCCATCCGTCTGTCAGTCCGCGGTTTAACTCGGGGACTCTTAGTACTTACTACAAAGCTGTAATTTGGCTTTTTAGATTTGCGGGACCGTTTAGGAAATATTGAACTCGAAAAGTGTAATTTTCGCTAGAGGTGACCACCCCCTACAGCCAAAACTACAAGTAAATCTGAAGTAGCACATATAACGAATTTAAAAGGAAAACGACTAAGTAGGCATTATTGGTTCTTGAGTTAGAGACGATTAAAATGTTTATACCAAAAATCTTTTGTGTTTGAAACGATTTTTGTTTGAAAAATTGGCGACGGATTGTTTTGATTTGCCATCAGCAAATTAAAACAATATTTTCTGTATTTCAATATTAACTGATAGAATATTTTCTGGTCATTTCAAATAATAACTAATATTATTTTTTTGCCGGCTACATCTAAAAACGATAACTGCGATCATTTTCCTACTTTCTAGCATTATCGGATGATTATTTGATTTGACTTATTGTTAATTGTAAGAAAGGTTTTATTAGGGATTATTTATACAAAAACTTTAATTTAATTTGATCGTTGTTGGTACTTAAATTTTATCGAATAGGTACAGTGACCTTGACTTTAATCGCTCTGACATTCATATATGGCAGTTTAAACATGACATTAAATAAACAAGGTACTGAAATGTACACATATTTATGACCTTGACTGTACTCTAACCCCAGTATTACACAGAAAAACCTTCCGGAAGACATTCACTACACGACAATGTCAACTGTATTAAAATCTCCTGCATAGGTAGTTCCGACAAAATCTGGGCCGCTACTTTCAGAGCCCACCGGAACGCATTTTCATCAAGTCACCTTCCTAACAAAAAAAATATCTGTGTATCTGTCTATGGCATCGTAGCTCCCAAACGGATGAACCGATGGTGAAAATCCGTTGAGCCATTTAACCTTTTCAACGCCATTGACGGAAATATCCGTCATGGTTGACAACGCAAAATAAACCTGAATATGTATGAATTAAGGTTGGCATTAGCTCTAGTTTTTATTTGACTTCGAAACCCAAAGTCGAATTTTCATAGATTTTCTATACAAAAACAAAAAAACTGATCCATAGCTGGGGTTTGAACCCGCAGTCTTTGCGTAGTAGGCCAACGCTCTAACCTTCAGTCTATTCAGACGGCGGCAGCCGCCCCGTAATTACGAACCATATTGCGCGGAAATCTTGTTGCGTGAAAATACGGGGAAAACGAATTTCCCCAGATATGAGACGTAGCTAAATCGATATTTCGCCCCCGTAAACCCCCGTACTGCAAATTTCATCGAAAATGTTAGAGCCGTTTTCGAGAACGCGAGCACAAATATATATATACACATATATACAAATGTTTCTCGTTTAATAAGTAAGATAAGATGTCATGAACTCTGAAAGTAGGGGTCTTATCTACATATTTTATAGATTAGTCTAATTGCAAAAAATACCACGCGAATACCAGGCTGGAGCTAGTTAGAAAGCTATTACTTGAAGAATGCGCGCAAATGATCCATGATCCACGGGTCGTTATGCGCGGGCGCTTTTTGTCGCGTTTACCGCCATCTGTCAACGCGAGCCGGCAACTCACTTGACAATAAATCGATACTGGTGTTTATCTTTTAAATAACTTTAACGACACGGCTAGCCTAGCAACTAGGCGGTCCCGGGTTCGATTCTCGCAAGGGCAAATGTTTTTGGGATGACACTTGCGTTTGTTTCTGAGTCTATTTTATCGTTGTCTAGTAGCCATAAATCAAACGTTACCTGTGTAAGACTTACTTATTAGATTTTTAGGGTTCCGTACACAACGTGCGCCTCCGCTGTCCGTCCGTCCGTCTGTCAGCGGGCTGTATCTCTTGCCTAGTGCTAGTTGAGCGGTGCGGAACCCTCGGTGCGCGAGCCCGACTCGCACTTGACCGGTATTTTTTATATATTTTTATTAATGCCATAAAAAGTGACGGTTATTGTCGACGCGATTAAAAGGTCAACAGCTACTGGCGGGACAGTCAGTGGGCCGGGTGGTTTGCGGATGCAATCGTAAATTTCCCGTTTTCTCGCTCAACATTACGGCTTATGCCTCTCTGTGGGTTTCACTTTCGACGCGGCAGGCGGATTTGTAGGAACCATGTTTATGTGTGAACACCTTTATTGTACAACTAGCTTCTGCCCGCGACTCCGTCCGCGTAGAACTCGTTTATCGCGTGTCCCGGGATACAATACAATAAAATAAAGTAAAATCATATCACTTAAGTAATTTAAACTCATTTATCTCATTATAAATAAATAATAATATTAATAATTAATTTTGACCTTATCTAAAATAACTTTTTAAACAATTGACAGCCCGGACATTATTTTATTTTATTCTATTTTTATTTTATTTTTATTTGTACCCACTATGAATTTGTGACATACTTGTATAATTTAATTTGATCTAGTTTAATTTTAATTCTGTTTGATTAATTCTATTTTATTTTACTTTATGACATGTGTTTTAATTTAATTTAATTTCGATGTAATTCGTGTATAAGTTATGAGTATTCGTTACTCGAAATAAAGATTTAAAGAAAAGATAAAACGCATCCTGTCCATCCGGGGACTCCAGCTATCTTTAAATAGTTTTTGCCCGCGACTCCATTATCGGCGTAGAAGTCGTTTATCGCTGCTCCCTCGGGATCGGGATAAAGAATATATAACGTAAATGTTGGAAAAGGTATTGCAGGCGGGGACAAACAAATTTTGTTGTACAAATTTAAATATTTTCACTTAAAGAGCACCACTTGGACTAGTCCCTGCAATACCTTTTCCAACATTTCAGTTATATTCTTTAGATTATGGCTTGTTTTTAGCTTTTCAGTTGATGGTTTTTAAAGCAGTCGGATTTTTTAATTAATTGACGAATCATATGACACATGTATGAAAGTCGGTCTAATACCGGACAGTTCGGCTGGAGTGGAACATGATTTTTGGTCACAATTATTCATACATACGTATACATAGACTGTTAAAATCCCGTGCCTGCGAAATATGTTTGGTCGGATGTATAATTCCCCTTTTAATTTTCCAAAAAGCTATTTGTATTTTTTGTTTTACTTCCAGGATACCAAAACAGCTACTTATTTAGATCGGTTAGGTTAGGTTAGAGTTGTGAGCACCATACAATGCTAATTGTTGCGGCGGGAAATACCTTTTTAACCCCCGACGCAAAAAGAGAGGGGTGTTATTAAGTTTAACGTGTCTGTCTGTGTATCTGTGTATCTGTCTGTGGTATCGAAGCTCCCAAACGGATGGACCGATTTTCGTTTATTTATTTTTTTGTGTCATAGATAATTTTATCCCGAGTAAATCTGTTCAGCCGTTTGAAGATCATCAGCTCTTTTCTAGTTGATGAGGGGATCTGATTTTTTAATTCTTGAAATCTTCTAGTGACGAAGTCCCTCCAGTGAAAATGTACGTGCTTGGAGACCGTTAAAAGTTTTGCTCATTGCTCAGAAGGTTTTTAGGCGCTGATGTCGGGGGTTTTTAACTCGGTTAGGTTATTATATTTTTGGCATGTGATACATTCGACCAAACATATTTCGTCCAACCGGCAGAGACGCGTTAAAATCATTACCCTTCTTTTGGCTTCGCTCAGTCGGGTAAAAAGGAAAAAAAAAACAATGCAAAATTAACGAAAAATAGAAATGTGCTAGAAAACTTATTCGTTGAACGGATTTCTTCTATTTAAATAAGTACAACTCTATAAGCTTAGAATAAGGTTTTGTTCCATAACTAGATATGAATAAGTTCATAGTTACTTTGAACTGCGACCCTAACCGCGTAGTTTGTTACCTGATACTTATAAAGAAAGTCAGTTTTAACAGTAAATATGGAATTCTATTGTCCCATTTTTGCGCACAAAAACATTAGAAAACATCTCATTAAAAACATAAATGACGGTAGTAATTTGTTTCCAATGAAATTTAATTAAAAACACTCAATAGAGTTAGAAATGATTGTAACCAAAAAGTTTGTATGGTTAAAAAGCTTGGCTTGTCTATGGCCCGACAATCAATCACATGCGTTCCAAAATCAAATTCAATTGACGGTTAGAGATGTCAGTTGTCGAGTATTTAGGTAACGGGTATTTATAAACGGTTATCAAAATAACTGTTTCACTTAAGTACCAAGTTTCAGTAAATAACCAACCTCTAAATGGCCTCTAAATGGGCCACATTTTTCTGCAATTCGTATCTAGGAACAATAGCTGTCTTTCTCTAACTACGTATGTCAGAACAAGAAGTCCTTATATTTCAGAAAAGAAATGCCTGTTTAGAAGCCTCTTAAGAATTATAAATATTTCGTTATTGTAGTAAATATTTTTTGCGAAGAATAATAATTAAGATAAAGTCTGTAATGTGGGTCATTATCAAATTTTGTGCAGGTAAACTTGTCCCAACCTAAAAAAAAGTTGTTTCCGTTTACACTATCCAATTTCTGGGGTTATTTCAGTGAAATGATGAATGATTTGCAGTCGGCTATATACCACAGATAATTATTGATTATTGGAATCGAAAAAAGATTCTTAGTATTTATGTAATATTTGTAATAATGCATGGTAACAGAGTGGTAGCTCCATACAAATAGTACCTAACAGAGTGTTCTGCGCAAAATTTGATAATCACTGATATACACTCGGCTTTACCTTGCTTTTGTTCAGCGAAAGTTCAAGTGATGTCAGAAAAACACCTCAACATTAGTTTTAAGCGTTTTATGGCCACGGACCCGATTATAAAAAGCCAGAAATGTTTTACAACCTAATCCGAGCTAAGCCACATCACTAGATAATTACATTCCGTTCAACAAAATACGCCATAGACAACTTTATAGACCAGCGATGAAAGTACAGCCTCCTTAGACTTTACAAACTTAGAGATTTCGTCGAGAGCGGCGCTGTAGTCTAACGGTTGTCATACATTTTGTATGTGAAGATTTTCGTTTTTAAATTTAACCGACTACGTAAATAAGTTGGTTGTGGTGTACAGTTAGAAAATGACGTTCGCGTACGCGATTCTGGCGATTTCACACGTCAGTATTAGATATTAGCTTTTTTTTAGGGTACTGCGGGTTCTAGAGCTTTTGATTAAGTACATTTTAGTTTTTGATTGTTTCTTCTAGAATTATCCAATTGGATCTGTATGTACGGGACTAAAATGTAGTAGCCTATTCCTATTTGTGTAAATTTTGTGGGCATAGAAATTTACTCAGTGACTGACTACTTATTATGAAAAATTTAGACTGTCAATAAACCTAAACGGCGGTTTATTAAGCTTAAAATTAAAATCGCCAAAAAATACGGATAATATAAGCATTTAAAACTACTACCTAATTAGACAGAGAGATCCGTCGTGTACTGTGACGTCAGCGGGCACTACGGTCATATAAACCCCATGTTAAATCCTGTTTTGCTAGAAAGAGATAGAAACAAATATTTAATGGCCAATATCTTGGTTATTTTTATAATTTTTCTCTACTGTTTGTTACATGAATGACTTTTTAATGAAGCGAAAAAAATCATGCGTATTCCCTACTGTCAACACAATACGTTAGATTTTTTGACGGAACCCAAGCGCATCGGCCGTAGAGCACGTGACCAACTTTTTTCACCAACGGTCCGAGATACGGTAAAGACCTAGTGGACAGTGATCGCCGCAGCGCAGCGCGAACCGCGCGCTTTTCAAAAATGGAACGCAAAAAACCCGCCAAACGTGAAGTTACAACTATTTAATTTAAAAAAAAAACAAAAACGCGACAAAAATGACAGCCGAAATTTTAAATTTTAAAATGTGACGTGCCTTATTTTTGATATAAGAATCTGAAAGGAATGGAGTGTTCGAACTTTTGAATTTTGAAAATGTGACTTTTGTTTTTTTAATTACGCCTCGACGTACCTGATTTTGAATCTGTGCAATATCACCACTATAGTGGTCAGTCTGAATACGTGCAATATTTTTGTTGTTAGAGTTAGTTTTTGCTAGTTTAGTTAAGGTTTAATGATATAATAATGGATTTACACGAGTATCAGGTGAGTTGCGTGCATACAAAAAGCTGATTTGTTTTTTATCATTTATGTGTCGGTGGCCTATGTTTCTTTACCTGTGTACATAACAGGTCTTTATTATTAAAGAACTTATCTGGCTTCCAAGGGCGTACCTATAGCTTTTGGCCCAGGGGGGGCAAATCAGAACAAAAAGCGAGCTCCCCCTCGTTTGCAGGTACCTAGGCATACAAAATCCAGGGTGGGGCAGCTGCCCTCCCCTGCACCAATGGGCACGCCCTTGCTGGCTTTAGTGCTGAAAGTTATATGGCTTCAAAATTCGTTTAATGGACCTGCATTTCCTGGATGTCAAACCCTACTTATATTATAAACGCGAAAGTGAAAGTAACTCGATGAAATTTAGTATGGAGTCCCGGGGAAGGACATAGAATAGTCTTTATCCCGGAAAATTTGATAGTGCCCGTGGGATACACCATAAATGACTTCTACGCAGAGGGAGTCGCGGGCAAAAACTAGCTCTTATATTTGTCATTTGTAATTTTTAGAAGCACGAAGAAAGCCGATGGTTGTTAGCAAGTTGCGTCGGGCTTAACATTCTACCGCTTGTTTAAACCAACTAAAAACATTATGACAAGAGTTATAGTAAACTCATCGAATTCCGTGACTCGCTCAATTCCGTTGTAGCAGTTCTGTAATCCGCCATAGCACCCTGCAGGTCGGATCCGAGACCTAAAATACACCCTTTATTTATTTGCCTTGGTCTATTTAAAAGTCTAAGGTCGTATTTCAGTTCCTAGATTCTATTAGCAGGGTTCTATGGCGAATTATAGAACTGCTACCACGGAATTGAGCGAGTCACGGAATTCGATAAGATTGCTATCTATTCACTTTTCGTCTTGAGGAAGACAAGGAAGGATATCCTCCCTCTTAGTCGGGTAAAACATATCTTAACTCTTTCACGGGTGACTGGCGCTTAATTGTTAAAAAGTTTAGTGCGAATCTTCCAAGTGCCAGTCTGCCAGATTTTCACACAAGTTGGCATTCAAGTGTACTTCTCGGCACTTAACACATTAACCTCTCCATTCGCTTTAAAATTAGCCAATTAAACTTTTTTGCCCGCAAACGCTCAAAAAATGTCCAATTCGATATAATTACAAACAATTTGACAGGCCATTGTATGGGATGTCAAATTGCTACTGTCGGGTTCAAACCTCAGACCTTGGACTGACCTAATGCTATATCCGCATCACAATGCTACTAGGTATTACTGAAATTATACATTAAAAGGTCTCGTTAATATGTTAATGTAACAATAACTTAACCATGTGAAAATTGCTACGTTAATTAGGCACTTCGGGAATTGTCGTTTATCTTCGGACACACGAACGATATTGTCGCGCAAGTCTAAATGATAAAGGCCTCTTTTATCCAAATAGGAGGGTAATGTTTTTTGGATGTATGTATGTATATTATACATGTTTCTTTTTGACATCATGTAGGCTAAACGTCTTGACAGATTAAAAAAAAAGTGCGGGGTATCGTTGAATTGGTAATTACCTCATTCTTTTTATCATTCCTAAATTAAAAAAAAAAACAAAAATTGTTTACTGTCATAAATCACAACATCGTAATAAAAACATGTGAGATCTCCTTTTAAGTTTACAATGAAACCTGTGTCAGGAAAAATGAAACGTGAAAAACGTGAAAGATAAAACCTGTGTCATACCCTCTAAATGTATGGTAAAATCCGTCCGTCCGTCCATCCGTCCGTCTGTCTGTCGCCGGGCCGTATCACATGAAATTTTCACAGAATGTGTAGGTATGTGTATTGTCGCTATAGAAACAAATTAAATTAAATTAAATTAAAAATTAAAGAGGAGTCCCATACAAGAAACGTGATTTTTGTGTTAAATCCGGCTGTATCTCATGAACCAAAACAGGTAGACAGTTGAAATTTACACAAAGTATTTATTTTAATTGCCGCTAAAACAGCAAATAATAAAAATTAAATTAAATTAAAAATTAAAGGGGGCTCCCATACAAAAAGCGTGATTTTATTAAATTTTGTCACTCCGCGGGCTGTATCTCATGAACCGTAATAGATAGACTGTTGAACTTTTCACAGAGTGCGTATCTCAGTTGCCACTATGACAACAAATAATAAAAAGTACATAGTATTAAATCTTGTACGATGGTACGGAACCCTTCGTGTGCGAGTCAGATTCGCACTTGGCCGGTTTTTGTTACACTTGTTTGTTGTCTTAAAGTTCATCGTTGTCATATTTTAAATAGGGTGTCAAAATAATTACCCATCCTTTGCTTCGCCGTATATAGTCTGGTAAAAAATAACTGTTATTATTGTGAAACCAAAAAAGCATCAGTGGCCTAGTGGCGTTAGTGTCGAGTTGTATGTGACCGTAAGGTACGGAGTTCAAGCCCCGGGGCTTGGTTGACTCGTAGGTACTAATGATATTTAAAATGTCATATCGGGACGGCTAGCACAAGTGGTCCGCGACATATTTGTCGCTCGGATATCCCTTTCTAACTAGTCTATAACGATAGAGCCGCACTGAGCGACAAGCGAGAAAATACATGATGTGCTAACCGCTCAGATATGATATAATAATATATTTAAAACAAAAGGGAATAGAAACACAGATCTACAAGTCTATCATAAACAAGTTTTAACAATTAAAACAATAACCTAACCTAATCTCAAAAACTAAAACTGGACCGGCGACTAGTATGACGCACCCTTATAATTTTTACATAGTCTACGACACTCGCATGTTTGCCTGCCCGCACATTAGGCCACTAGTGGCCGCCACTAAACGCGACCACTAGTGGCTGCCACTCGGCCACAAGCTGCGGACGAGTTTTTTCATACATTTTGTATAGCATCGGCGCACACTGGGCGTTCGAGTGGCCGCGTCTGAGCCCCAAACGCCTGCGTTCGCTACTAGTGGTCGCGTTTAATGGCTCGCCTCGCGCGCATACTCGGCCACAGTCGCCGGCTTCTCAGATAAACAATAGCCAATAGTGGCAGCCACTAGTGGCCGCCACTGAGCCACCGGTGGCCGCGTTTGGTGGCTGCGTCTAGTGGCTTAGCCGAGCCATTAGTGGTCGCGTTTAGTGGCGGCCACTAGTGGCCTAATGTGCGGGCGGCCTTTTTGACGAATCCTAATGACACCCTATTTATTAAAATCGGTCCAATAGTTTTGGAGCTAGCGTGGAACATCCGGTACTCGGTCACTTCAATAGACTTTTAACCACATTTCTTTTTGCTTCGCGCAGTCTGGTAAAAGGCAAGATTAATAATCCAGCCTATATACGTCCCACTGCTGGGCACAGCCTCCACTCACAACGAGAGGGTTTGGGCTATAATTCCCACGCGGGAACAAGGCAAGCTTAGGATACCTGATTTTTTAAAGAATTCATTAGCCTTCTTTGCTTCGCCGTAGTCGGGTAATGAGTTAACTTGAAAAGTGAAAATTTACCTACTTCATATCTATATATATAAAAATGAATTGCTGTTCGTTAGTCTCGCTAAAACTCAAAAACGGCTTGACTGATTTGAATATTTTTTTTTTTAGTTTTGTTCGCTTTAATACAGGGGTGGTTTACATCCACAATTGGACCCGGTAGGTGGCTCTGCGGTCGGGCAGGACGACGTCTGCCGGGTCCACTAGTCTTAAATAGAAATTAAAATTAACAATCCATTTATCCAAACCCCAAATAAAAATATCTGTCAGTTAAAGTTATCAATCTCCCTTTTTCTGCCGTATGAAATAAGAGGATACTGCTAAGACTTATCTATCCGATGTTATCTAGAGATGGACAAATAGATAAAAACCCCGGCGTGTTAGTAGGTATAGGGCAAATATTTTCGCGATGAGCGCTAGTCTTGAATAGTTTCAACCCCCGACGCAAAAAAGGGGTGTCATAAGTTTGACGTGTATGTCTGTGGCATCGTAGCTCCTAAATGGATGAACCGATATTGATTTAGTTTTTTTGTTAGAAAGATGACTTAATCGAGAATGATCGTAGCTTGGTTTGATGAAAATCCGTTAAGCCATTTAAGATTTATGAGCTTTGAAAGTAGCGGTACCCCTACTGCACAAAAATATGAGCTTATATAGCCCTTAAAATGCTCAAACTAGAGTTATAATGGCTGTACAATAGTGTACAAGCTTTATACAGTTTTTGTGCAGCTTGAGCGATTTTGTTGGAGTTTTTTTTTAATGCGATTAGGTTACTTAACTTCTGAACGATTAAAAATCAAAATGGCGGCGCAACACGTGTCCGTGTCGTATCGCGTGCCGCAAATGACGGTGTGTACAGACGTCTAATTTGCTGTGTGTGTAATTCTGTGACACCTTGAGACGATGCAAGGTCGTGGCGTACCGTGCTGTGAGGTTGTAGGAATCCTTGGGTACGTGAATAACTATTAAATACTTAAAAATCCACGTACAGTCCCAAACTAAGCTTCTGGCCTGTACTATGGACACTACACAACGAATTAAATAGATTATAAACCCCCAACAAAATTTGGACCCCTAGTACCTGCCCCTAGAACCTAGAGTTCATAATCCTGTAATGGCCGAACAGATTTTCATGTAACGTGGCTAAGAACACTCGTTTAAGTTACCTTTTTAACATAAAAAAACTAAACCAAAATCGGTCCATAGTTTACGCTACTATGCCACCGACAGATACATTGAACTTAAAATATCCCTCTTTTTGCGTTGGGGGTTAAAAATAAAATCCCAAGCTATCTCCGGATCATATTTCCTCAAAATTGGTTTAGCCGTTAGCCGTGCCGTGTAAGACTAGGTACGTCTTCAGAGGTCTTCTCTATCTCGTTTGATCGCTATCATGAAATATTTAGCTTTTGCCCTCGACTCCATCCGCGTAGAAGTCGTTTATCGCTGCTCCTTCGGGAACGGTAATTTTTTTCGGGATAAAAGTAGCCTTTGTGCTATTCCAGACTATAATCGATTTCTGTGCCAAATTCATCCAGATTGAGTGACATTTAGGGCCGTATTAATAAACTCATCTCAACTCTGATCCCCGTCTCAAGATACGTCAAAGTAAACGTCAATCCATAGAAAACTGTCATTTTGACGCATCTTGGGACGGGGATCACAGTTGAGATGAGTTTATTAATACGGCCCTTAAACTCACATACCAACACGGACTGCTAATCATAACCCTTTTCGTCTTACCGTAGTCGGGTAAAAAAAGAGGTTGTATACTGTGGAAAAACCCACCGTTTTCATAAGCATAAAGAATAAGACGAGCAAGAAATATGAAATTAACTCAATGGCCGCCATTATAACTAAACGTCATCTGGCCGACCACATCGAGCGTTTTTGCGCGACACTCAAGAGCGTATTTAACAAGTATTTATACCGTTAACGGTAGTTATAGATACTTGAAGTAACTGTTATATCTAAGATTGAATATACGCTATTATTGGAATAGTATGTTATATATAACATATCTATTTACCGATGGGATAACGATACAAGGCCTACGCGGACGAAAGGTAAACCAAGAGAGTTATTTACCATTTTTTTTACCGACTTCAAAAAAGGAGGAGGTTCTCAATTCGACTGTATGTTGCTTTTTTTTCGTTTGAAAGGGTATTTCCGAGGTGGTCCCATTGTCACCAAGTCAGAATCTGATGATGGGATCCAGAAATCGAGGGAACTTCTCAAAAGTTATAGGCACACATACAGCGATTTTGGTATTACCTGCAATAATAAAATAATATAATAATCCAACCTATATACGTCCCACTGCTGGGCACAGGCCTCCACTCACAATGAGAGGGTCTTAATGTGATGTTTATGTGCTTTAGTTTATCTATCACTTAATGATACTAGGTGCGTCACTAAAAAGCGAAAAAAAAATTTAACAAAAAATATAAACGTCTTCTAAAACCCACTAAAAAGCGTTAAATAAAAACCAGCCTCCTAGGAGTTCTAGGAATAGCCTATTTAGTGCCTCATAGGTACATAGAATATATCGAAATCGGTGGCAAGAATCATGGTGTCATTGCTACTGTGTATACCTACTTGGCATATCACGGTATATCTTGGTATATCTCGGTACTCGTGAAGTAATGAATGACATACTTTTCGCACTAGCATCGAAATGTACTATTTCAAATCCATTACTCCCGTTCACGCGTCTTTTTATAACTTAATAACAGTGTGAATTGATAGAAAGTATCGCCGTTCATACACTGCCAGAAACGCTATATTGAGTCAATTATTATAGGAATCAATGAACACGGGCGCTCAATTTGAAAAATAACTTTAGTATCGCGTATGTGACAAATATTTGTTTGATTATAATTAATCCGTCAAAACGAAAGCCTTTGACTTGTTTATGGTAGTGAAATTAAACGTATCTTATCTGTGGTGTTATTCAAATATCGAATGTTATTTGACGAGCTTAATTTAACGCACGAGCTCGCACGATAATGGTCAAGTGCGAGTGGAACCCAAGGTTCCGTGTTCCGTGCTAAAAGTTGGAATACTAGTGGTTCTGGGAGCTGTAGACCACGCGACAAACATAACTTTGTCGTTGGTTAACTGTTAGCGTTTACGTTGTTACTCTTATTATTCTGCCCTCATAAGAAGAAAAGGCACATGTGCAAACGAATTGGTATTGCACATGCGACCTTTATTAACCTACACAGGGTTTAATATGCTTCTGTGAATAATTCGCAGATGTGCTCTTTTTTCTTACGAGGGCAGTATTGCAATCGTATTGTTTACAATCGGTCGCCTTTATTGACACGAAATTAAGATGTTATAGTGTTAACAATACGATAAAAATCCTCTGTTTTTATGGTTGTTTAGGATAAGGATTTATTTTGTACCATTTTCACGCGGAACCCTAAAGCACACAATCGATTGTTTTTTCATTTTGAATTTGGAACGTTTTTCAAATAACGTTCTACTCGCGTGCCAGTAAGCAAACATGAGAGTATGACGCAGCACAGACAAGATAGAGCGAGCAAATACCAAAGACAAGCTGTTGACCGTGTTCGCAGCCAGTTACGAGTGGACTGTACATAGAGTTTCACTGGGATTTTTTTTTGCTGTTTTAGAGTTCCTTGGAGTGGAGAAATGTATTGAAGCTTTTTTCTTTGTATGGTTTTTTTAAATATCTATACATAATATAAAAGGCTTCCTTGACTGACTGGCTAACAACATGCATCCTAAATCTAAAAGAGGCTTGGAATATGGGGGAATGTTCGTAAATTCTACCCGTAACAGGAAGAAAAAGAGGAAAAGGGAAAACAAGTGTTACGTGCGTATGGAGTCGCATGTCACTTTGATAAAATAACTAGTTTAGCCCCGCGACTTCGCATACAAGTCGCTTATCGCTATTCCCTTTAGAAACCTGTCGATTTATAATATAATACATACTGGCTTTGGTCCGCGACTCCGTCCTCGTAGAAATCGTTTATTGCTGCTCCCTTGGGAACTGTCCAATTTCCTAGGATAAAAAGTAGACTATGTCCTTCTCCGGAACTCAGGCTATATCCATACCAAATTTCATCGAAATACAGACAGAGTTACTTTCACATTTATAATATTAGTATGGATTAGTACGGACGAGAGGATTTAAATTCTTATAAGAGCGTAACGAAATGGAATATTATTTATTGAAAGATTTTCAATGCTTACTACAAAAATCCTTATAACAAAAACTTATGTAGGGAAATATTTAAAAAAATCTACGACACAAACAAGGTTTAAAAAACTGACATATTTTTTAGCAACTCTTTATAGTCGTAAGGAACCCTCCAAATAAAAACATGTTTGATTTCAAACAAGCACCAACGAAGCGTCGACAGGTGGGTTTCCGGTATTGTTTAGAAAAAGAATTGTAAGGCGTTTCACGTGTTTATGGTAATTTTACTTTTAATTATTTGTACATATACATAGATGACATGACGTTGGGACTTACACTAAATAAATAAGATGTGGAAAATTTAACTGTGGTTTTATCTTATCACTACATACTTAGTATAAAACAAAGTCGCTTCCCGCCGTCTGTCCCTTTGTATATAGTACATACTATATACTATGTAATATGTACGCTTAGATCTTTCAAACTACGCAACGGATTTTAATGCGGTTTTCACCATCAGTTACATAATTTTCACGGAAGGTTTATGTTTATAATAGTACCCGGAGCGAAGCGAGGGCGGGTCGCTAGTTGTTTATAAAAAGGTCTCATATGGTTCGTTCATACATTCAATAAATACGTTATATCAAAAGTTACTCGATTCATCTCATTGTTTTCGCAAAATTTAAAATAGATAAAGTCATTGGCAAATTCTTCTCCTTATTAAGGCTACGTTGCCAATAAAAATACATGTCACTGAATCAAAAAGTTGTTAAAGCCTCAATTTTAAAACTATCACATCTCTTGTCTATGCCCATATCACCGAGGCCTACAGTTGCTCTCGAATATTTGCCGAGAAAATTGTAAACAAACAAACCGTACAAATAATTTCCTGGTAAATAACGTTGAGCGCCAAAGACTCCATTACGATTCCATTTTGTACCAATCGAGATGAGCCGGGCCCTCGACGGGTTAAACAAACATGGCTGCCTAACCGTAAACGTTCGGTTTTCGAATTTAACTGCCGAAACACGTTCTCTAACGATTATACGCGAAATATCGCTGCTACTTAAAAAAAGTTTTACTGTTTCTACCTAGTTTTGGACAGGCTTTGTTCACGTCGTACTATATATCTATACACCGGCAACTCGTATGCAATTTCGATGTAGGTAGTCAGTACCTAAAATAAACAACAACTCTTCTATCTATACATATACAATAAATAAATAAATATCAGGGGACAATCTCACACAAATTGACCTAGTCCCAAACTAAGCTCTAGACTTGTACTATGGGCACTAGACAACGATAAACATACTTATATAAAGAAATACATACTTAAATACATAGAATACATCCATGACTCAGTAACAAATGCTCGTGCTCGTCACACACATATTTGTCCATACCGGGATTCGAACCCGGGACCGCTAGCTTCGTAGGCAGGGTCACTACCAACTAGGCTAACCGCGTCGTCAATAAAATTGTAACTGATCGCTGTCTGTAGGTACAGTCACCACACGGGATTGTTGAGCAACTATAGAACCCTCTCACAGAAAGTCGACGGAAAATTTTGACGTAATTTCTTTTGAGTGACTTGACGTTGTCATTATGACAGGGTTCTATGGTGGCTCAACAATCCCGTGTGGTGACTGTACATGGAAGATATTTGAGAATTTATTTGATATTGGAAGTATTAAACAAAACAATTATTTTTAGATTGTTTGTCTGTTTGTCGGTTTGTCTGTGCGTTTGTGCGCGCTAATCTCAGAAACCGCTTAACCAATTTGGATGAAATTTGGCACACAGATAGTTTATTACCTGAATTAACACATATGATATTTTTACCCCGGTAACTTTGATAGTTCCCGAGGGATACTATACTATATAAAATGACAACTTACATGCATGCATACGAACGTTGCAAGTTAAATAAAAGCTTGTAAAAATACACCGTTTTAGGAAGCCTGTCTATTTTGCAATCATGTAATTCTTTTTCACTTCTCATTCTTAAAAAGTGTGTCACATTAGGCTTATCAAGCGAAACTAAAATCATTTAGTGCCTAGGGTAAATATGAATGGAACGTTGGATCCTTTTTAGGGTTCCGTACCTCAAAAAAAAAAGTCGGTCAAGTGCGAGTCGAACTCGCGCCCCGAGGGTGCCGCACAAACGTGTAGGCATGTAAATAGTTCGTAAATTACGGGAATACCATATAAACAAAGTCCAGTATAAACTGACACGCAATCAGTATGCACTTTCGTACTTAGCGAGTGTCAGTTTATATTGTGGGCGTGTGGGAGTGTTAGTTTATATTGGGCTCATTATTATGTGATGTAACTACAAATTAACGGTTTTCGGATTTTTTCCTTTATTTCTGCTATAAGATATTGCTTCTTGCCAAATTTCATGATTCTAAGTCAACGGGAAGTGCCCTATAGGTTTTGATTCCCTTGAGATTCCCTTCAATATGCGGTATAAACGGCCGTATCTTTTGATTGCGTTGACTTAGATGTTTGATTTTTTTAGTGATCCAAGGAATTACTGACCTGAGTATTTGATATGAATTTCAATTTGATACCTTCACGCGTTCCTGAGAAAAAGGGTCTTGACAGACAGACAGACAGACATACAGACGGACAACAAAGTGATCCTATAAGGGTTCCGTTTTTTTTTTTTTTTTTTCATTTGAGGTACGGAACCCTAAAAAAACGGAACCCTTATAGGATCACTTTGTTGTCCGGCTGTCTGGTTGTCTGTCAAGATCCTTTTTCTCCGGAACACGTGGAGGTAACAAGTTGAAATTAATATCAAATACTTAGGTTTGCAATCCCCTGGATCATCCACCCTCGCTTTGCTCAGGTTGATAAATATCTCGTGGCGTCATGGCTTACGTACGCCCTTGTTGGACAATCTACTAATTCTTTCCCATACAAAACATCGTCAGCTGACTAGCCAAAATGTATGGGATAGTCAATTTTTATTTCGCGATTTCGGAGTTGGTCCCATTGTGAAAGTTGGTCAGTATGACTTACTGATTTAACCCCCAAAATTTTTTAGACGAATAAAAAAACACCCCGTATAGTATAAAATAAAGTCTCTTTCCGCTTCTGTTTGTATGTCCGCTAACTCCTCCTTAAACCACGCAACGGATTTTGATGCGGTTTTCACAATCAGTTAGATAATTTTCCACGGTAGGTTTATATATATAACAGTACCCGGAGCGAAGCGAGGGCGGGTCGCTAGTGTTGCATAGTTCGGAGATGCGTTCACGTCTTTTGTATGAAAACGTAATGCACAAATAAATGTTTTAGACGAGAATAATAACCTGTTCTAAAAACGTATTAAAAATTGCCTCGAGGAATACTTAATTTAAACAACTAGTCTGGCTATAGGTAATATGATAAATGTGAAAGTGTTGTTTGTTTGTTCCGTTGTACGGCCAAATGGCTTAACAGATTTCTATAAAATTTACCTCGCACGTTGACTATAGACTGTTTGTATGTAGGTAGGTACGTTCATACATACATGATTATTAGCTATTGACTGTTGGTTGATTGATTGATTGATGTGCCTAGTAAATAGTGTTGCTTCTCCTAGTCCGATGACACTAGTTTTTTTTTTACTCTCTCTTGAGTATCATATACTAATATTATAAAGAAGAAAGATTTGTTTGTTTGTTTCTAATCGCTAAACTCTGAAACTAGCGAACCGATTTTAATAATTATTTCACCATTAGGAAGTTACGTTATCCAGAAGTAACATAGGCTATAATTTATTTCATAGCCTATATTTTGACTTATTTTAACGGAGCGAAGCGAGGGCGGGTCGCTAGTATTAAAGAAAACCGGTTTTTCAATGCCTATTACAAATCTATAAACGTTTAATAACCAATAATAAAATTATAATTACACTTTCACATAGTTAGTGCGACGTCTGATAAAGTGCTTAGCCATAAACTGTTATTAGTAATAATATTTTATAGCGTACAACATAGTAACAAAGATGATCCATATGTCCGTTCGGTTGGTGCAGTGGTTACAGTACACTGGCGCGGGTTCGTTTCCCGCTAGATAAATACAGGAGTCATTAAATATATGTAAGTCTAACAAAAAGCTATAAACACCCGATTGCCTGGGATCCCTACTAATATTATAAATGCGAAAGTGACCCTGTCTGTATGTCTGTCTGTTACCTCTTCATGCTTAAACCGATTTAATCTTTTTGCGTGAAAATACAGGGAAAATGAATTTTCCCAGATACGGACCTAGCTAGATAGGTTCGCCCCCGTAATCCCCTATATTGCAAATTTCATCGAAATCGTTAGAGCCGTTTTCGAAAACATGAGTATATCTATTTATACAAATGTTTCTCGTTTAATAGATACTGGAACAAATACACGCACTCATCACTCAAGAATTTGCCCCTACCAGGGATCGTACCCAGGACCGCTAGCTTCGTAGGCAGGGTCACTACCAAATACAAGGTCACATTTATAAACATAATAATGCCTCATTCTCGTAAGGACTGATGTTCTCTACGATTGCAGGGGCGCCCGGAGCAGCGGTGGCAGGACCTGGCCTCTCTGCTGACCATCCCGCCGCCGCCCGACCAGTACCAGCACTACCACCAGCACCACCCGCACCACAACATCAGGTCAGTAAGAATACACTGTATCAGGTCATTACCCACGGTATCAGGGCAGTCAGAATACGCCGTATCAGGTATCCATAGTGTTAGTTCAGTCAGAACATGCTTTATCATGTTTATCAGGTTACTGCCTATAGTATTATGGACAGTTAGGTCACGCTGTGTCATTTCTATCAGGTTTCAGAGTATTAAGGCTGTCGCCTGTCAGACCATTGCTGGAGCGACCACAAGTAATATTTCGCCAATCGTGTGCTAACACCTTCTTGTATATATCAGTAGTTATTTATATGGTATTAAAACGTATTTATGTGTATTCCAGTGCTCACGGCGCGGCGGCCTACCCCCATAACTACCATGGCCCCATCGCGGCCATACCCGACAAACATCCCGACGCCTACGGTAATTACCATCTTAATTTCCGCCTGTGGGTCTTTTATGGACGCGTTTATCACTCGCTGTGTCTCTTTCTAATCAGTATGTAAGTGTGAGAGTAATGGATGCTTTAAGGGTAACACGGACTAATAATCCTGCCTGCCGGCCAAAGCTTTTGATGTATGTATGAAGTCGTACGAGAAACTGATAGTGCGTGTTCTAATACGGTGAAATGATAGGCCGGTGTCCCTGTTGCCCTGTGTCCACCTCTAGACACTACCATAGCGATACAAGTATCCATAATAGGCCGGCTGTACTTCTGTTACAGGACTGTAACTACAGATACCTATGAAACTTAATATTTATGAGGAAACACCATTCTGTAGCAAATGGACCTACAAGTAAAATATGAGTTCGACAATCGGATATGACAAATAAAATTCAAATTAATATATGATATTATAGTACAGGAACGAGTAGGTAATTGGATTATAATATAATAATAATGTTTTTCAATGTTTAACCGTTGTTAAATTCTAGACAACGGCGCCATCTGCAGTAAATAAAGCGCATATTTTCACATTCCACCTTGACGACGTCTCTGCGCCATCTGTAGTAATTGTACTCAAACTATTCTATTTGTGTTTAGGCGGTGCGGTGGCTCCGCTAGAGGGCGCTTATAAGACGGAGACCCACCACCCGCCGCAGCACGACGGAATCTATTATCAGGTAATACTGTCCGTTATCTGTACACGATAAGGACATTTTAATACCGACTATGCTTCATTTATGAACAGTGAATCCAAATTATTAAGTCCGACTCGCCCTTGGCTTTTTAGTAAGACTTGTACTTCTTTATTTTCAGAACCCCGCCGAAATGCCTCCGCCGGCTGCGGACGGGTTCCTCCAGTCCATCCTCAACGACGAAGATCTGCAGCTGATGGACATGGCGATGAACGAAGGTAAGTTAGCGGCATCTAGCGGCGACCGCGCGTACTAACACGCCACCATGTGGCGTAATCAGTGTCGTTCGCATACATTGCGATAGATGGCAGTAAATACCTCATTTCTTCATTGTATCTGTCTGTGGCATCGTAGTTCATAAACGGATGGTCCGATTTAGATATAGTTTTGTTTCAAAGGTGACTTGATCGAGAGTGTTTCTTAGCTTGGTTTGATGGAAATCCGTTAAGCCATTTATGAGTTATGAGCTCTTTCCATCAGCGCGAAGCTACGAACTGAGTAAGCTATGAAAATAAACAATCCTAATTGGTTCATATCTACACATCCCTAGCTACGCAGCTTAGCATATCTCTGGTGAAAAAACAGCCTTTAACCTAAGAGCTATATCGCTCGATTCGCTAGGGCTTGTGTGCGATTGTACGATACACGCACAAGGTTAAAACGATTTATTACTAAGGTGCTCAAAACAGGTTCTAACCAGCATTAACCAGTTTACTGACGCCTTGTTTTTCCACCTCTGTTTGTTTGGGGATTACGCTATCGCGCCGTTGCGGTTGTAACGAAAACTAACGAACGATAACGACCCACTGCGTTTTAATGTAACATTTAGAAGATAAAGGTCACGAAATATTATAGTTAATTAAAACGGATGTTCACTAAACTTAGCTAAGAACACTCTCGATTAAACCTATCAAACAAAAAAAAACGAAATCGGTGTATCCGTTTGTGTGCACAAATACACAGATGCACACGTTTAACTTAATTCCCCTCCCCTCTTTTTGCGTCGGGGGTTAAACGTTCTTGATGAAACTTATGAGGCAATATTTATTAAATCGGTCCAACAGTTCTAAATGATCGGGTTGTTGATCACGTTCACATACGCCCATAGACTGTAACCCATTAACCCCCTTTTGGCTTTGCCTGGGTTAATATACGCTTAAAATTCTCCCGGGATTTTACACAGTGAAAGACATACAGACTATTTTAAGGCGGGGGTCGCCTCACCGCTACCGCGTCCGCTCCCGCTTCCCACACGTTTGTGGTCGTATCTTTAATGTGTCGTTACGTAGCGAGTGCTGTGCGACTGCAGGCCAAGATAACATTATTGCAAGTAATGATGCAAGACAGATCCTACTAAAACGTGAATGTAAAAAATAGGCCAAGTTCTCTTGTACTACCAAAAGTAGGATATGTAATAACCTAACGTCAAAAACATAAATCCGACTGCCGCCGACTAGTATGACGCACCCTTGTAATTTTAATATAGCCTTTAACTCGTACGTTTTTGACGAATCATATAGCACCCCATTTATCAAAATCCTTCAAATAGTTTAGGAGCTAGAGTGGAACATCCGATTTCTGTCACTTACGTACCTATATACATACATACGTAGACTGTTAACCACATTACCCTTCTTTTTGCTTCGCGCAGTCGGGTAAAAAGGTGCCAAGTTTCGACAGTCAAACTAACTGAAATAAATTAAAATTAAAATTCGTTTATTGCGAATAATGCATTTTGAGCTCTAACTTGTCAGTTTTCTTAAAAATATGATACAATACCATATTATTTGTTTATTAGGCGCTCGAAAAACTGCCAAGTTAGAGTTAAAAAATGCAATAAATTGGTTCGACTGTCAACAGTCTAGTGTTTACAATCAGGTTCCTAGCAGCACTGGGAAAAAAACTGGGAACTTGTCCGGACCCACTACAGTGTGTCTAGATTGCTAAAGTTATATTAGCTGCCATTATCTACGTCTAGAGAACAACACGGCGCTTACTAATATTATAAATGTAAAAGACTGGGTGGATGGATGTTTGTTACTCAATCACGCCAGAACGGCTGAACGGATCTGGATGAAATTTGCCACAGAGATAGATTATAGTCTGGAATAGCACATAGATTACTTTTTATCCCGAAAATCTGGACAATTCCCGAGCCCTTGACGCGGCTTGAGTCCCGGGGAGGGACTTTTTATCCCGGGGGACACGCGATAAACGAGTTCTACGCGGAAGGAGTCGTGAGCAAAAGCTAGTTAATACCAAATTTATGCTCGTCATGCAGGACTACGTCCAGCACAGGCCACAGATAAAAAATCGGATATTTATAACCCAATCGTTTCTTATCGTGTAACTGCCGACCGCTATTTGTAAACAAACGAGCCGCTTAGTCACCGATCGCCGCCGGTCGAAAACGGACGCGAAAACGCCCGCCGTTTACAAAATAACGCGTATTAATTACAAATTAACGCGCCGTGACGCCTCAGGTGACTTTATAGCGAAAATAGACGATAAATCCCTTCGCGTGTTGATACAGTGTGAACAAATAAGATAATTATGTTTGCTAAACGGCTTTTATTTAGATGCTGCGTGCGCCGCAACTGCCATTTTAACTTTTCCCGCGTCAAGTGTTGCTCGGGTTTCGACAGATCGGAGTAATTTTGAAAAAAAAACTTGCCGTGGTGTTTTATTGGGCGCGTTTTGTTCGTGATTCCGTTTTGTTGTTCAACATGGGTGTTTTTTCTTACGTTTACAGGCTATTTGTTATGAATCTAATTTTCAAGTGAATTTCTTTAAAAATATATTGTTTTTTTTTTAAACAAACACTTTACTAGAAGACTTTTTTTAAATTACAAATTACAATAGAACATTGCTGATTATTACGAAATACTATACGTATAATTAAACGTGTTGACTGGCGATATACAGCTGTTCAGTGACTTTTCAACGGGTTTCACCGGAAGTAGCCAAAAAGCCTACATATGACATACTTCCTGAAGAAACGTACGTCGAAGAGTAGAAAGGTGCACAACTCCGAGTGTTCCCAGTGTCTATGCCGCTTTTGCTGCGCGCTGCGCCGCCCTCGCACCAGCTGCGACTCGCTCACCAAAGTCCCCGTCGCCGTCTTGAAAAGATACAACTATTGTCTCTGGACGTTTAAATACAAACCGTATCACGATCCAGTTTAAACTCCGCCTTGGAACGGCGAAGGAATAGAATCATCTCTTAACGAGACGTCACAGATAACGAACAATAGAATCAGGTGGTTATTTGCGAACGGATTACAGACTGTCGGAGAAATTTTCCCCAACGGACGTGCGAAGTGGAAATTATGGAAAATGGACGTTGGATGTTATCTGTAGGTGTCAAAACATTTGGTTTCTTTTTTAAAGACATTCGCGATACGATTATCGCTGATACCGATAAAGCGTCACCTGAAATTATCGGAGCATTGCTAGTGTTATCATAGAGACAAACACGGACGGACCCCGCGGGGGTTACTGACTTTAGTGCTAGTGTCAGAATCAGCTGTGATCAAAAATGGATCTGTCGACGCCGCCTTTCCCGTACGGCGCCCCGTTTTACCCCCCATTTTTAACTAGTCACCTGCTGTATCCCGACCCAGCTGGATATCTAAGTTCCTACTATAATTTATATGATGGTGAGTTCACTTCTATGCAAGTTCATATGTGCATGTTTATCGTCGTAGCAAATTGAATCTTCCAAGGTTGCGAGTAAGGTTGCTCGTGCAATAACAAAAGTGTATCATTCAGATTTATACCTCAAATAACAAATGGTTTTCTAATTCCTCAGAACTTGTAAACATTAAGAGAAAACAAAAATTTTACCGTCTATAATATTGATCTCTAAAATTAATTACGATCGTTGAAATATACGAGTACTCACATTTTCTTATAAGATACAAATATCTGGGAGACCAAGCGCCGCGAGCGTCGCTCGGGTCGAAACCGAATTTGATCGATTTTCTATACAAAAAAAAAAACATCAGTCTATTCAGACGGCGGCAGCCGCCCCGAAATTACGAACTATATTGCGCGGGAAATATTTTTGCGTGAAAATACGGGGAAAACGAAATTTTTCAGATATGAAACCTATAGCTACTCGTAGATTGAATTTTCGCTCCCGTAAACCCAAAAATGAAAATTCTGACAGAATCTTATTATTTATAACTGTTGGTGGAGGCCCGCCATTATTCTCTTCGTTAGGTTAAAATGGAATTTACAAGATTTGAAAGAAAGGAACTACATTTATTGCCACACCAGTTCTTAGCATATAGATTATACAAAATAGGAATACAAATAATAAAAACTACTTTAAACAATTAACTTTTTCCAACGCCAACGACGACGCATCAATCCGCCAGGTTCGACGCGAAAAATGTGACTTTAACATACTGACAAACAAACAAACTTCAACGTTTTCCAGTGTAATGCGAAAGTCATGCGCTCTTTTCCTGGGTTCGGCTTAAAATACTATGTTTGTTACGTTCGCGCGGTAATCATGATATTCAATTCGTTATCTGGCACGCGGGCGATATCTATTCGCGATTGTCCTACTGAGCATTATATTTCAATTTTTAATATCTTATTGTTGTGATCCGATAGAGGTAAGACTAAGATTTGTAACTCTCTCTCACTCTTAATTTAAGAGCTCTGCTCTTGTCGGTGGAGCAATTTCCATTCCTCTCTCCTCTCTGCCAGCTCTTTGACCTCTTTATACGACACGACCTGCACCTTCTCCTTAATTTGGTCCATGTAGCTTCTTCTTGGTCTTCCTCTCCCACTCCTGCCTTCAATCTTTCCCTCTATAACGTTTTTGATGTGCTTGTCGTGCCGCAATAAATGGCCAATCATCCCTCCTTTTCTCTTCTCTATAATCTCCAATATCCTTCTTTTCTCCTTTACCCTCGCCAATACTTCTCACGATCTCGAAAACGGCTCTAACGATTTCTATTAAATTTGCAATATGAGGTTTACGGGGGCGAAAAATCATCTACCTAGTCTCATATCTGGGAAAATTGTGACGTTCTCAATATAAAGGGACCTTATGGAGGCAGGCGGTTACGCCGTTTTTAGAACTGTTACCACAGTATTCGTATAGTTACAAGAATAAGAAGAGCGTAACTGCCTTCCTCCATAAGGTCCCTTTATATTGAGAACGTCACAATTCGTTTTCCCTGTATTTTTACGCAAAAAGATTTGCCCGCGCAATATGGTTCGTAATTTCGATACGGCCGCCGCCGTCTGATTAGTCTAATGGTTAGAGCGTTGGCCTACTACACCAAGACTGCGGATTCGAACCCCAGCTATGGACCGTTTTTTTGTTTTGTTTTTGTATAGAAAATCGATGAAAATTCGGTTACGTATTTTAAGTTATAAGTGTCAATAGCTTGAATTTAGTATGTCAATACTGCGACAAGGTATTAAAATGTACAGCTACTTATGAATAAATAAACAAAAAAGAGAAATTTCAGCGTTATGTCACTTAATAATCGCTTCGTAGGCGTTACTTGCTCAAATCGTTCGTCCTCGGGCGATAATGTCTGGATTGTTTAATTGAACTTTTGTACCAGTATATAGAGCATATTTTAGATTGGCGATAGGTATTAAAAAATGCCGCATCACAGTGATTCGTCAAAACGTATTTTGGGTAATATAGACGTACGTGACAACACTAGTTGTAATGCTGCGGCGTTGTGTTCCAGTTGTGTACCATAGTAATATGAAAAATATGTAATTCTAAAAAAAAAAAAAGTCAATGCCTATATTCTTTAGTACATAGATATTTTGTTTAAAAAAAATCGGGATTATTAATCTAAATATTCTTCTTTTTAAATACATGACCTCGAATTGGTAATACAAAATACTTGATTATGATTCAGTTAATCACTAATAGTGTATTGCATTAACTCAGTTGTTAAAGTTAGCTTTCCTTAATTATCGTTAATTTTCTAACAAAACAAAATAATAAAAATAATTCAAAATCCCAAGTGTGGTTAACCTACATGACGTCATGCATATCTGTCGTACAGACAAGGAAATTGATTCTCGCACCATTTTGTACTCTGTCACAACAACGACGGAGATAATGACAGTGGACATTCAACGTGACGCACTGCCACCCAAAGCGACAAGGAACAAAATGTGTCTCAATTTCCATTCCTGTATCTATCACTCGATGTTATTAATAAACTAGGTGCTGATATCCATCCAACCCTTTAGTTTTAAGTAGGTACCCTAATAAATTATCTGATAAAGTGAATAACTGAATAATGAGTGAATTATTAAAAATAATTTATTGTTGAATAACGTACAGTACAAAATACAAAATTGTAAAACTTAAACAACTTTTAAAATGTGCTCAAAATGACCCCCGCCTTCTTGGATACATAACTCTGCCCGTCGCCTATGATTGTCTTTCAATCTGTGGAGAACAAATTCATTGGTTTTTACATTATTAAATGCCTCAACTATCTTTTGGCGAAGTTCACCCACAGTATCTGTTTCCCGTGCGTACACTCTCCTTTTTATTTCGCCCCACAAAAAGAAGTCGAGAGGTGTGAGATCAGGGCTTCTAGGAGCCCAAGCGACTGGGCCACAGCGTCCAATCCATCTCCCAGGGAACTCTTGGTCCAAGTAGCTTCGCACACGCAGGGAAAAATGAGCTGGTGCCCCATCCTGCTGGTAATACAGAGCCTCCAAATTTTGCTGCGGCACCTCTCGTAGCAATACCGGTATCACATTTCTCAGGAATTTTTCATATTTCGGTCCATTTAAATTTCCGTCAATGAAATGAGGACCAATCAAACAGTCGTTCAGTATTCCTGCCCAAACATTTACCGAGAAACGTGTCTGGTAGGAGTCCCTGCGAGTTACGTGAGGATTTGCTTCACGATCAGACCACCAGTGTTCATTGTGAACGTTGAACATGCCTACTCTTGTAAATGTTGCCTCGTCGGTCCATAAAATGTTAAAGTGTAGATTTTGCAGCAGCCAACGACAAAATTGCACTCTTCTAGGATAATCGGCTAATATGATATCCTGCACCCTTTGGAATTTAAACGGATACTTTCCTTCAGCATTCAGTAATCGCCAAATAAACCATTGGCTCGTTCCGAATCTTGCGGCAGCGTCCCTTGAGCTCGCCTCTGGGTGGTGGCTAAAATAATCGAGAACTCGTCTCCGAAACGTCTGCGAGTACCGCGGCCGCCGGCCCGGAGCTTGAGCGTGCACTGGGACAGTAAACTGTCCAAAATCTCTTAAGTTTTGGACAATGGAGTTTATTAGAACACGAGTAGGAGTTGGGCAGTCAGGGTGTCGTTCATGAAACAATGCTTGAGTTCGTACGGTACTTCGTGACGTAAAATAAAAAGATAACATATCCATTCGCTGAATATTCGTATAAGGATAAGCTCGGGGCATTTTGTTTAATTACTATCTTAATTAAATACGAAAATTCTTACTTTCTTTGACAAGACAAGTGACAATTTACTAATCAAGATACGCTATTATCATAAATGATGTGTCAGATAACGAACCAAAGAGGAAAGTGTTCATTTGAAATACTTTAAACCTCTTTCATTTTAAAGGTAATGGTAGGGTAACCAATTTAAGCAAAAAAAAATGGGATAATTAGAAAACTTAAAAAAAAGTACTTATGTTTTAAAATTAAGCGTGAGACCTCGTAGAAGCGATTGGTTTAGGGAAGCTCTCTGTAGTACTTTGAATTTGTATTACCAATTCGAGGTCACCCTGTATTATTACTGAGACATTTAATAAAATTAATAATTACTTTAAAGAATAATAGTTTATTTTAAAACCAATAATTGCTTTTTTTTCCTCGTTCGCAACGAAGTTTTCATCAAAAAAAAAACCAGGCTGATTGCGAAAAGAAATCAATTTCTCAAATTCGGAGGTATTGTTCAGGGCATTAATGTACCAAATGTACATTAGCATCCCAATATATAATATGTATGTTATTAAGAACCTAGACTCTTTCGTTAAAAATTCTGATATACAAATAAATACTAGGAATAAAAATAAAATTGCCATAAAAAAGTTTCGTGTCCGTAAAGTATATAAATCATTTGTAGGTCAATGCATTCATTTTTATAATAAATTACCAGACGTAGTTTTAGAGTTACCCCTTCCAGCACTTAAAAATTACTTGAAAAAGTCGTTGATGTCAAAGGCGTACTATAGGGTCGAGGACTATCTAACGGACAAAAATGCTTGGCCTAAACCAGAAAATTAACTAATGTTTAATGTTCAATAGCTTACCTACTACTCGTACATACCTCATAAAAATCATGTAAACGCTGTATCTTGTCTAGGGGACACGGTTTATGTAGGAAGACATGTCAAAACTGTTTTGTGTGATATATATATATATATATATATATATATATATATATATATATATATATATATATATATATATATATATATATATATATATATATATATATATATATATATATATATATATATATATATATATATATATAAATTTTCTCGTAGTCATTCTGACATGTTTTCCTGCAAAACTACGCAGATATTTAATATTATTTTTACAGTTTTATATAATGCTAGAATAAGTAGTGACATTGTTATATTTTTTATTAAAAAATGACTAACTGTTGCGTTTCTTGCGGCGCTTCTTCTCAGCAGTGGTCTCCTCTTGGGAAGCGCTGGTAGATTTTTGACGTGTAAAAGTGCCCGTGCGGCCTACTTACTGAATAAATATCTTTTATCTTTTTTATCTTTTATCAAAGTCATTTCAATTTCTACGTACGGATGATTCTTACTTGACGTTATCGAGAATCATATTTTTTATTATCTTATCTCAGTATTAACAAAAAAATCCCCAAAACTACATAGTTAATCAGCTGTTTTTATCTGTGGCCTGGCAACAGCGGCTGGCTGTTTGCGACAATCATGGCTCTTTCCTGTTAAAAAAAGTAAACAAACGTGTGAGCGAGACGGCGTGACGCAAATGTCAGTTTCTGCGTGAGTTTTTGATAAACTATGACTCTTGTTCACTCATATTACGGAGGAGTAACTCAACGAGTCGCACAATAGGGTATTTTCCATTATAAACAAAATGAGATAACGATAAGCAATTTGAATAAAACTTATATATGTATATAGATTAAACTTAAATGATAAAAAAGTAATTTTATTCTTTAATTGGCACACAATTCTGAATTGATTTTCATAATGTCAGTCGTTTTACCCGACTACGGCGAAGCAAAGGAAGGTTAATGATTTTGACACCCTATGTATGTATGTAAATATGTTCCACTCTAGCGTGTTCCTAGTGAACCGATTTTGACATCGATTCGTCTTTATTTTGCGATGGTTATAGGCTATTTTGTTTTATTGTAAATTAAAAAAATACGCAGTTTCGTTTCATTCTTTTTTGTTGTCGGGTTTTAGTTTTTTTTCGACGAAAGACTTTATTGGTATATATCATAGGTCTCACTTAAATACTTAAAATTAAAATATGTAGTTCCAGCATACATTCTTTACAAGAAACGAAAATTGGGTCAAATTTAATTTAAATTAAATTTAGCTTTGTTCCCCAGTATTCATACCACAATGTTCACTTCGCTGTATGATTTACGTAGCAACGTTTTCGTCATTTTTGAATTGGTTCGGAATCTGAATATAATTTGTCTATGGCATCTCATGATCTCAAGTAATCTCAACATATCCGATGACGATAATTGTACCTACATGTTAATCCTAAGTGTATGTACGTACATATTTGCTAATGGTTTTGTGCAATAGTTTATGTTTACATACTCTTACCCTTCATGTTTGTTGTGACGTAACTGACGTTTCTACGTGAAATGACGTCATATCCTTGCGCAATAACAACGCTAGTTAGGTTATACACAGATTTTTTAACCCCCGACGCAAAAAGAGAGGGATGTTATAAGTTCAACGTGTCTGTCTGTGGTATCGTAGCTCCCAAACGGATGAACCGATTTTCGTTTAGTTTTTTTTTGTGTCATAGACAATTTTATCTAGTGTTCTTAGTCATGTTTCATGAAAATCTGTTCAGCCGTTTGAAGATCATCAGCTCTTTTCTAGTTGAGGGGATCTGATTTTTTAATTCTTGAAATCTTCTAGTGACGAAGTCCCTCCAGTGAAAATGTACGTGCTTGGAGCCCGTTGAAGGTTTTGCTCATTGCTCAGAGGGTTTTTAGGCGCTGATATCGGGGGTTTTTAACTCTGTTAGGTTATTGTCCCTTCTGTTCCTAAAAGTTAACGACGTGGGAGTTTTTAACTCATATAATTTCGACACAGGCCAAAACTACACCGGGCTCCCATTACGCGGCTATATCTTAAACCAAAACATTCGGTTTCAAAGTCCTTAACTTTCTGGAACAGGAGAGACAACTTTTGTTTCTGCGGTTGTGTATGAGCCAGTTGTCAATTAGTTGTTAAATAGCTCCTAATTAGCTTGTTTACACGATGGCTAACTTTAATTTCAACACCCAAGTAAAAAACTAAATTACTTACTTGACACGGTTTTTTTATCAGATTAAATCCATCGACCTTGACTGTAAATTTATATCTCTCTTAATCAAAATTATACAGAGTACAGAGTGACTAAATATGGGTACACGTTTTAATACAAAGTGGTATAACTCTTTGAGTACGAGTAAATACAGGGTGATTGGTAATTTGATACCACAGGCAGAACTTTTCGTGCGGGATTTGTTAGGAGGCAAATGTCCCACGACACGTTTCGGCAGCGAAGACGATGTTGCCAGACACTTCGAGCGAAGTCCGGCAACGTTGCGCCTTGTTGCCCGACGTCTAGCGACACGTGTCACGGCACATTTGTCCCCTACTGAATTCCTAATGAGTTGGATCGATCTAATAATGAAAATGTGGCTCATTCAAAACACTTATATTACGTTTGTGTTCCAGGCATGTACACGATGCGAATGTTGGACGGAGCGTCCGGCGCGCACCACGCGCCGCACAATCACTCGCACATGATGATAGCCGGTGAGAATCATCATCATCACTAAAGATCGGCTGACGGGAGCTTTATGTCACTTTCACGTCAAACGTAATGACTAGTATGGATATGTTAGGTATGGGTTATAAGTAAACAAGATAAAATTAAAACTAAAACTCGACTACGAAAACAACCAACGACATCACGGTGCCTCTTATGCTATATTTATTACTTGTATTACAAAATAATGGTGCATTTCTTATAGAACAACATTTATTTTCGAGATTTATGCATTAAAACCTCAATTTGATAAGAAACCAGGTATTTAGTTAATTTAGTTTCATGGTGCATTAGTTCACCGACTGTAATGCCATGTAAATATATTTAGAAATAAATAAATAAATGGTTTTTTTTTACATTTTGCCTTAAAAGTTAAAAATGCGTACATTTATAATTCAAAAATCGTACTCAAAATTTTATTAAAATCATATCTATAATATTCTTTAGTCGGAAAGTTGCTACCTGTCGCCCACCATTAATATTCAGACTCGATAAAAAAATCATACATTTTTAATACGTATATAAATTGTGCACGAAATTAAATAGACTCATATCCATGTAATACTTTCGTCATCAAAGTGACATAAAATGCTACCGGTGGCCGATCACTAATCATCACCGCTACGACCTATACTAGACCAGACTTAGGGACCTTCAACGACCATACTCAAGGGCCAGCCACATGCATGCATGCAGATGCCTGCGATTCCTCTCTTGGGACTGTATTCCATTGAACGTTGTAGTATCTGCTATTGTTATTGTATTGTTAACATTAGGTGCGCGGGAGACTCTCTTGACAGATCAATTTCTTGACTCAAAAAACATCTATTCCGCGATATTCATCAAAATTGTTAGAGGCGTTTTTGAGAACGCAAACTAATACATAAACAAATATTGTACGTGTAATAGAATCAAAGTTATTACTACGTCCTCTTCAGTTTTACAATAATATATATTTCAGAGCGGGACTCGGCGTCTGACAGCGCAGTTTCCTCCATGGGCTCGGAACGCGTGCCGTCCCTTTCTGATGGAGAATGGTGCGATGGCAGCGACTCCGCCCAGGAGTTCCACAGGTTTGTATGGCTCTCATACAGTATTGATTTATGTTTGAATATCCACATAAAGAACGTAATTTTTTAAACATTCTGGTAGTATTATATTGCTCTTATATTGTTGTATGACTCTCATACAAACGACTTATTTTGTTATAAAACTTAAACTATTCATTTGTTATTACATTTGTGTGATTTTTTTTGTGAATATCTATATATAGTTATATTTGTATGGCTCTCATACACTCCCCGAATGTCCCAAACCAAATTAATTGTTGTTTCAGCTCTAAATTCCGTCCTTACGACGGCTCGTACGGGCGGGAGAGACCTGCCCACCAGCCTCAGAAGAAACACCACATGTTCGGGAAACGCTGCTTCCAGGTACATTATATATATATATATATATATAATCGGGATTACTCCTTATTTGACTGATTTATGAAACATGCTTCCCTTTTTAGGGTTCCGTACCAAAATGGTAAAAAAGGAACCCTTTTGGTGAGACTTCGTTGTCTGTCTGTATGTCACAGCAGGTTTTCTCAGCAACTACACAAGCTATCGTCTTGAAATTTGGCATAGTTGTATAACTTGCTTGCCCGCATCTGTTTGTAGTAAAAAAAAATATGAAATTAATTTTATAAATAATTGAAAAGTGGTCTAGAATGGGGGGTTGAAAAATGAAAGTGATTTGATTATAGCAAGTGGGGTGTCATATGAAAGGGCTCAATCTGCACATTTCAAAACTATTTTTTTTATAAATTTCTGTGACGTACTTTTTGATTTATAACCAAAAATGTTCAAAAAATGACCGTCCCCCTCGGTGAACCCTCGGTGTGCGAGTCTGACTCGCACTTTACCGGTTTTTATTTTCATAGACTACAATATTCCGTTAATATGTTAGTTTTAAGTGAATCATTCAGAACTGCTCTTGTAAAATCTATCTATATATATAAAAAATCGATGGGTGTATATATGTATGTATGTTCCGTATGGACTCTAAAAGGGTGGACCGATTTTGATGTTATTGAAGAACGGCTCAATATTGTGCTAATGTCGTCCCCCCCCCCCCAGGAGCAGCAGAGCCAGCCCCCGCCGCCGCTGGAGCCGCTGGCGCGCCCGCTCGTCAAGTACGAGTGCCCCGAGCAGGCCTACCCGCACGACGCCATGCACATGCACAACGGTACGCACCACCCGCCACCGCCGTACCAGCCCGTGCGCCGCCACCATACAAATTATAACTTCATTACATGATCAGACATTGGAATTTTAGGAGCAAAATTGAATGACAAGTAGGGAGTTCGTATATCGATAAATCACTTATCGATGCTTTTCGCCCAAGCTAGTGATCGCTCTCAGCTTTGTTTGTAAAAATATAATTTTATAGCGAGTATGAGAATAAAAAAAGTGTTTCATATTTACACCGCGCTTCTTCATTTTAAAGGTATTTTTTAACTTTTTTTTGTCATCGTGTTCTTTTTCACTATTGGTATATATTATAATAAGTGTCTGGGTATTTCATAAAAGTAGTGTCTAGGTATACTTTCCTAAAGAATATCATCACATACTTAGTACAATGGCAGCCAAGTGGTAATTAGAAGTATGTTTCGTGCTAGCTACTTTATCATTGTTACCAAAATAATATTTACAATAAAAATACATTTTTACAAACAAAGCTGGGAGCGATCACTAGTTTAGGCGAAAAGTATCGATAAGTGATTTATTGATATAGGAACTCCTTACTTGTCACTCAATGTTGCTCCCAAAACTCCGATGTCTGATGATGATGCTCTTATGTTGAACGTATAACCTAACCTAACAGAGTTAAAAAAAACCCGACAAAATCGGGACCTCTGCTTTCAGAGCTCATAACTCTTAAATGATTTAAAGGATTTTCATCAAACCAAGCTAAGGACTCTCGATTAAGTCACCTTTCTAACAAAAAAAAACCGATCAAAATCGGTCTTTCAGTTTAGGAGCTACGATGCCACAGATACACACGTTAAACTTATAACACCCCTCTTTTTGCGTCGGGGGTTAATAAGATAGAACACCACAGTTACCTAGGTAAACCATAAAAAAAATTACATTTCAAAGTTTTTTTTTCTGTTTACAGTGGAGTACGCGGCCAGACATCAGCTGGGCGCGCACGCAGCCGTTCAACCCCCACTCGACTTAAACGGGGCGCATTCTAGCCACGCGCTGCTGCAGGTAACACCTAGATCTAAATGATAAAAAAAAAAGTTACCTTGAAAAAATAAAGCTTTACTTTTTCTTACAATTGTATTGAATAAGTTGTTTTGAGATTACAATCTTCAGATTCCAGTGGGCGTTTGTATTTTTCATGGCTTTTTTTGTCAAACGACACAATCATTACTATATTCCTGGGGTCCTAGTGAAAAAGGGTATAAGTCTATTGTACTTTGTATATGATTTACAGCCTTTTTTATTAAGAGTTAAGTTGATTTATACCATTGTTCACATAAGTTCTATAAGACTTATATCCTTTTTCACTAAGGCCCCAGTTTTATTACCTACAAACAGTTATACTGATTTAATAAATGACTACCATTGGACATAGCCATAGTTTCTAAAACGAATCCGTTTGCCAAATATTTTTATCGTACAATTAAAATTGTGTCCACTGATGGGCACAATCACCATGCTTTCCGGACGTAAATGGGTGAATTTCAGGGCGTTTCAACCGCCGTCATTAGTGTCACCAAATATATTGACGAAATCAGTGACACTACAGCAACTTCCGATGCTGATAGAAACCACATCCCCGGTTCTGCTTCTGCTTACATCAGGAGTTGCTGGTAGATGTCACTGATTTCGTCAATATATTTGGTGACACTAATGACGGCGGTTGAAACGCCCTGAAATTCATCCAAATACGTGTGTAATATTATTCGGTCATTCTCCGAACGTTTCAACCGCCCGTCGTCCTTCTAATTAACGAGTCACCGAAATTGTTAACTATATCACAAAATTTCATATAGAACCAAATGCTAAACCATAGATAATACAGGCCTGTGCTGGGAATAAGCTTTAAAATTGACGTTAGTTGTCTATATAGCCAATTATTAGGTGACGCGTTAATTACGTTAAGTACGATGGGCGGTTGAAACGCTCGGAGAATGACCGTATTATTGATTGATTCTAGAACGGCATCTCGGGCGCGCCGGCGCGCTGCGCGTACGCAGCGCCGGAGCGCGTGCGCCACAACCACACGTACAGCGCGCCCGGCGCCGAGCGCCCCGCCGCCGCGCGCGACAAGCGAGGTACCTGCCGCCTTATATTCCACGCCGCCATCTTGTATCACGGAACGGCATCTGACATTATCACGGCATCTAGGTTTAAATAACTATCTACAACAGGCTAGTTGACTGACTGGTCAAATCAGCAACTTTTGTTGAAACGTCAAAACGATCCGGTAGTATGAAGTTAGTATGAAAGTAGGAACATGTGACGTCACAATTTTCAGTGTTCCTTTATAAAGTTTTTTTTTTTATCAAAAATAAACGATAGCTAGGTATTTCCGTGTTATTTTCGAAAGCTTGATTTAGTGGTAGTGTAAAAATTTTTTGGCATTAGTCAAATAGCGCTAGGGCGGTATTTATTATTATAGAATAGCAAAGAACTGATCAAAATGTTCCGTCATTTTAATAATATTTAAAAAAAATAGCAGGTTAACAGAGAATTTTGAATTTAGAACGGCATCTAGAATGCTTTATGCGGGAGATGCCATTTTACACGTATAGATTATAAGAAAACTTCATGATATCATCTCGAGGTATAATTGTAGGTAAGTTGTAGCAATTGTCTGTGTGTACAGTGCGGCGGCTGACGGACGGCAGCGTGTCGGACGGGGGTTCGAGCGCCGGCCCCGGGCATCTCTCGCGCGATGAGAAACGCGCCAAGGCACTAGGTGAGCGAACATACACATATTTGTACTCATAAAACAATAATACTTCATTTTATAAAACAAGTGTTTCTTGCGTTTATTTTTATCGGAGTGCCCGAGGAGTTATTTCTTTATCGACTTGTATATATGAATGTTTGTATGTGTAAGTATGTAAACTCTTTATTGTACAATAACCTAACCGAGTTAAAAACCCCCGACATCAGCGCCTAAAAAAACCTCTGAGCAATGAGCCAAAACTTCAACGGGCTCCAAGCACGTACATTTTCACTGGAGGGGCTTCGTCACTACAAGATTTCAAGTATTAAAAAACTTCCGACAAAATCGAGATCAGAGCTCATGACTTTTGAACGGATTAACGGATTTTCATCAAACTAAGCAAAGAACACTTTCGGTTAAATCAACTTTCTAATTAAAAAAAAAAACTAAATCAAAATCGGTCCATCCGTGTAGGAGCTACGATACCACAGACAGATACACACGTCAAACTTATAACACCCCTCTTTTTTGCGTCGTGGCATTAAAAAACATTTATCAAAATGGCGGATATACTATCAATATAATGACGTCTGGTTTTTAAAGTAAGCTAAGATAGTTTAAAGCATGTTTAACCCCCGATGCAAAAAGAGGGGTGTTATAAGTTTAACGTGTGTATGTATCTGTGTATCTGTCTGTGGCATCGTAGCTCCTAAACGGTTTGACCGATTTTGATTTAGTTATTTTTGTTAGAAAGGTGACTTAATCGAGAGTTCTTAGCTTGGTTTGGTGAAAATCCATTAAGCCATTTAAGAGTTATGAGCTGAGGACCTCTCAGAAGAGGTCCTGATTTTTTCGGGGGTTTTTATCAATTTAATACTATATCACCAGTAACAAGTACAGTCAGCAACAAAATGTGCTAAAATTATTTTTTTTGGAAAACTTTTTTTATTCATTCCTTTTTTATTGTCCCCAGGGATCCCGATGGAGGTGCACGACATCATCAACTTGCCCATGGACGAGTTCAACGAGCGGCTGTCCAAGCACGACCTCAGCGAGGCGCAGCTTTCGCTCATCCGCGACATACGCCGCCGCGGGAAGAACAAGGTACGATATATGTACGACTGACGATCGGTACCGGTTTAAAAAAAATGTCTATATGTGAAAACCTTTACGTTTCTTGAATTTGTATCAAATGTCATGTATTCGTTGTTGGTTTTGCTATAAATAAATAAAGTAGTCATGGATTATACGGCTGCCTATTTTCATCAAAATCGTTATAGCGTTTTATATGTGATCACAATGCGAACGAACGTATTTATTATATATCCCATTGAAAACATAAATGTAAAAAAAGTTTCTGTCAAAAAATCAATTTTTGGCTGCAGCTTTTCTTGCCGACTGTACTTTTTGCGCAAACGTCATGCGCTTATCTAGACAAATCCACCCAAAGGTAAGATAAAAAGCTTGTAACAATAGCCCAAGTTTCTAAGCCTATCGTATTAGAAGTTAAGCGAAGTTGAAATCAATTAAATCGTACCGGACTGACTGACTTAGAAATAATCAAAAATACTTCAGTGCCATAAGCTCAATTTGGAGTCTATTTTGCAATGACACCGGAAGCCTGGCTCATAGCGATTTAAATAAGAACACAATTCGATCATCGCTTTCGATGGAAATGGGAGTGGGAGAGTATTGTAGAAGGGAGGATATTATAAGGGGGTTGTGGAGGACGCACATAAAGAAGTTGAAGAAAGTTTCGAAAGGGATAAAATCAGTGGTCTATGGAGGGGGTTATGGACGTTATGAAGGGGAGATGTTGGGGTTGTTAAGGGGACATGATGGAGTTGTTGGGGACACTAAGGGGAGGGAGTTTTGATAAGAGGGTTGTAGACGGAGTGAGTACTTGTGGAGGATGGAAAAGATGTGGGCGATGTGCAGGAGGAAGATAAAATGAGAGGGTTATGAAGGGGACAGTGTTGAGGGGGATGTGGGGAAAACATGGAGGGTTGCTACTGAACTAAACGAATGGGGAGGGGGTCGAGGTGTAATGGAAAGGCGGGTGAGGGTATGAGGTGGTACGATAGGATGGTTGTAAAAGTGGGGCAGGGACAAAATAAGGGGATGTGAAGGGGGGTGACATGCCCTCATGTAGTGGAGGGGGAGTGCAATGTGAGGGGGGAACAAAGGGGTTGTGGAGGGGGGTGATAAAGGGATGTAGATGTAAATATAGATTTAGTGGTGGAGGGACGATGTTTAAGTTTAAAGAATGAAATATAAGGTATCTCCCCAGGTGGCAGCCCAGAACTGCCGCAAGCGCAAGCTCGACCAGATCACGTCGCTGGCGGACGAGGTGCGCACGGTGCGCGACCGCAAGCAGCGCACACAGCGCGACCACCACTCGCTCTCGGCCGAGCGCCAGCGCGTCAAGGAGCGCTTCGCGGCGCTCTACAGGCACGTCTTCCAGGTGAGACGCGGCTCCGCCCGCGGGGCTACACGTCACGTGTCGTGACGTCATTTTAAATCTAACATGGCGGACTTGACATGCATAAAAAGATTGCGATTTTTTTTTAAAGTAGTTAAAAGGGGTTTTTAGGTTTCGTACCCGAAGGGTGCCAAACGGGACCCTATTACTAAGCCTCCGCTGTCCGTCCGTCTGTCTGTCGCCGGGTTGTATCTCATGAACCGAAATAGGTAGACAGCTGAAATTTCACAGAATGTTGCCGCTATAGCAACAAATAATTAAAATAAATTAATAATTAAAGGGGGTCCCTAAATAAAGGGATGTAATGAATTTAGACAATTACCTATTTTACATATTGGTATAGCGCTTATCTTGTTTATTTTACGAAATTATTTAAAAAGTACATAGTATAAAATGTTGTATGATGGTACGGAACCCTTCGTGTGTGAATCAGAGTGGCAGTTGTCCGGTGTTTATGTATAGAATATAGTATAGAATGTGTGTGTCGTGCAGAGCCTGCGCGACGCGGAGGGCCGGCCGCTGGCGTCGGCGGCGTGGTCGCTGCAGCAGGCGGCCGACGGCGGCGTCGTGCTGGTGCCCAAGGCCGCCCCCCCCCACCACCCCGGTCAGTGCCCTACATTCTGTGCCATTTTTCTTATAAGTAAATAAATTCAAACAAAAAAAAAAACAAAAAACTACAACCTCCTTCGAGGGACTTATCACAACAAATACCTTACTAACATACATATCATTATAACAAACATGAGTTACTGTCAAAAATTTCACTTCATTTCAACCACTTCCCGTCCGATTAAGCTGAAATATGGTGATTTGAAAAAATATTGTACATAGTTAAGCGACGTTACGAGCTCAATTAAGGAAACAAACGAATTTCATTTTTGTGAAACAAAAATTAAATTCGTAACGTCGCTTAACTATGTACTAGTAGTTTATGTAACTGGTGCATAATGAGAGGCATTAAAACACGAGTGTGTGTTTATGAAACGAGCCGACAGGCGAGTTTCATAATAGCATCACACGAGTGTTTTAATGCCTAATTATGTACATAATTACATACACTATTTTATCTACATACATATTATAAGCTCTCTATGATGTGTTCAGGAACCGCATGTTACGACCGGCATAGCCGGCATTGATCAATTATTAGAACGTCAAAAATGGCGGCAACCGTAGTTTTTTTTTTTAAATTCAGAGACAATCTAGAGTCGGCCTCTACTATCATATCGTTCGATATCAAATTATCAAGTAACATACGAGATTTGTCAAAATTGTATGCAATTGACATTTCATTTCCAATTTTAAATGTCATCTCGAGTGATAGTAGAATTGATGTCAAATAAAATTGTTTTGTTTTTCAAACATGTTCGAAATTTGAAACTCATAACTTTATCAAATCTTATATCGTTATAAGATCATTATGTTACTGCTACAGATAAGAAAATTATCATAGTAAAATTGATTGTTGTAATGCTGGTCATTGCCAACGGATTCTGAACGCATTATAGAGGACTTATGATTTGTGTGTAGATAAAATATTTTTTCAAATTACCCATATGTTATTTCTAAGTAACTTTGACAATGCAATAATATTTTATACAATGGTCTGGCTGGTCTGATGATACAGTCGGAAGGTGACCAGAACTACAAAAAACCCCGCCGTGTTTGAGCTCGTTGTACTTTTCTTGATAAACAAGTGACGACTGTCCAGAAAGGTACAGCCGGCAACAAGTACTTGTAATTTTTGACAAAATCTTATTTCTACGTACACAAAATACATCAGGAAACTAACCTCCCTCCCCTCCGCAGACCACCCGATGAACCGCACCGACGACGAGCTCGACCGCAAGGCGAAAAACTACGAGCAGTGACAGTTCCCGCGCTACGGGCTGACAGACAGACGCACACGCACACACTGGCCGTACGAGCAGTTATATTAGTCGATATTACACCTGCCAAAAGACTGCGGTACCGAGAAATAGAACAATATTAACCTATACAAGCCTATAAAATGGGGACTTTTTCTTTAATATACGTTGTTGGGAAGCACCATTATTGACGTTTCAAAATATTCCCAAAAAAAAATTCCTTATTGTCCGTTTTGTTACCAATACTGTCTCGGTAACAAAACAGACAGTTTCAGTATTTTTGGGGACATGTTGGGTTTTTTCCTCCAGAATGTTGGTCCCCACCAACGTTGTAAATTTTAGACGAATTGAAAGAAAAAAATAGTCACCTAGGTGTCGGTACCGCATCCCTTTTTCCTGATTGTTACTTGATCAAAAGTATATCAGTTTTTAACATATTTTAGTTAAACACAATTTCGTCAATGTTAGTCATATGTTATATATTTTGATTTTCGTATTGAAATTGAATTGTAAATTTGATTATCCTAAATTGTAATTTTTGTAAATCGACTATTATAAATAAATTAAAATAGTTCTACATATTGTTACAATAAGATAATAAACAGAACAAATGTCATAACTATGTGTATAAAGTTTATTTAATTGTAATAATATGTAGTTTCTCGCGTGTGCGATGAATTTTACTTGAAACTTTATTCAATACAATTTAATAAACATGGCATCTGTTCATGTATGCGGACAATTTTGCCAATGTCAGTGTTTGAGATACAGTGTTCGGTTCTTGATGTGATTTTCGGTAATGAATTGTCTTTGTAAATGGGAGAACTGTAGAACTGTGGCGAGAGTGTCAGTCGCCTCACGCCCCGACCACTCCGCCGCGCTTCACTTCTCAACAGAGAAGCCCCAGATTGCGTCCGGCACAGCAAAGACGATCGACACGTGCAGCAACCAACACTTCCGCCACATAACTCCACTTGAAACTTAGAATTCTTGAGATAAATGTCTATTCTAAGACAAATAGTAAATGTCACATGGGAATTTTTGGGGCAAAATTTAATGACAGGCAGTCGTAACTCACTTATCCGATGCTTTTCGCCTAAACTAGCGATCGCTCTCAGCTTTGTTGGTAAGAATGTATTTTTATTAAGTATTATTTTAGTAACGATGATAAAGTAGGTAAAGTACATGTAACTCCGACTTTGAAATATACAGTGAAGAACATGAGGAGTGAAGTAAAAAAAAACCGTTTAAACGAGGAAGCGGAGCATTAAGTTAATCGAAAGTCATTTGATTTTGCCCCAAAATTCCGATGTCAGGTCATAACTCGTGAAAATGGCGTCTTCAAACGGGAATTTTACTCGATATCAGTTTATTAATATTTTGAATGTCTATCGAGAATACTGCATAAAAAAAGTAACAAAGTGGAAGTGAAATAAATTTCCGTTGTGTTACTTTTTTCAGTAAAAAGTTTTGACGCAATTCTTGTTTTGACTATCGTAAAAAAAAACTAAAAAAAATTAAGGTTTTTATAGAACTTTAGTAATACACCTGGATTTGCTTACATAAAGTCTTAAAAACGCATTTTACAGCCTCATACTGGCGTGAGATACCGAGATTTTAAAATGCGTTTACTGTTATGCCGCTATGCAACTACATTTTAATGCCATTGTGACCTAATTACATCTTATACTTTAAAACAGCATCAGCAGTTAATTTATTATTGGTATTAGCTATGTATACCGACTACCGAAATATGTATGTACGTTTTTTTGTTACAAACATCTCTGTACATACTTTTGTCATGTGACCAAAACTATAATGACTAGCAACCACAACATATATAATGCATTGATATGCATATATGTTTGTGTTAACACAAGAATACAGTGTTGTGAGTTGTTTTGGTCTGACGTTAAAACATTATTTAAGCATAGCTAACCAGCTTTTTAATCACCGTGTATATAAAAAAATGTGATAGAAAAATTCCATTTTTATTTAGTTTCAAATTAGATCACACTTTTAGTTCAGGACGAGCTATTTGCCTATTTTGAGAGCTTGGCCTTTTTTTTCGCTTACCAGAAATGACTGATAAAATAACAAAAAAAAATAGAATTAAAAAAATGGTGTTTAAGACACCGTCGAGTTGCAATAAGTAATATACAGTAGCTATAATTTTGTAATATATTTTCGCTTTAAGTTGTTTATTTGTGTATAAAATTATTAATAATGAAATAGTAAGTAACTGAATTGTTTTTGTAAACGAAGTTTTTTTTTACCAGTTTTGGATGGAAAGTACAAAATTAATATTCGATGTAAATACGTGTTTTATCAATTTTGCAAAGTGCCCCCTCTTATCACTAAGTTTCTAGTTTTTATATGTATTATCTGTTTTTAGAAACAGTACTTGGGTATCGTTGTGTATCTCAGTTGTATAAATATTTATAAAAACGTTTAAAAAAAACCAGGTATTTTCGTGAAATTCAAACGGCACGTTTTTTAACAATGTTTTGGATTTCCTTTAGTCATTTAAGATTAGTTTCTGATTGAATACTTATTTTGAAGACTACCAAATAAAAACTTAATTTTTTTCTGTTATATTATTTGTGCATAAGTATTTTATGAATTAACTGATAAACAGTTCCATTTTTTCATACAAAAATGCTCTTTAATTATTTAAAAAGATATTTTTTTATTTTTCGTCGTCTTCAAAATAAAATTCCAATCAAGAGAAATTTGTAAAATGGTGCATTAGTAGGTTAACCACTGTATACGGCTTCAAATATATTTATTTAAATAAATGCGCAGGCGCTGGGTTGCATTTCACGTTTCATTTACCGTGCTAGGTAATGGCTGTGGGTAGCGATAATTTTACCGGCGACACCTGGGTATTTAAAATTATACCGAAAAGAAAGAAAAAATATTTATTTAGTTTATAGCACATACATTTTTAAACATTTAACCTTTTCAATGCTAAAGAGGGATATTTCCGTCATGGTCGACAGCCAAAAATAGGTCGAGGGTCTATAAGGTAAGGTTGACATTTGACAAAGCGCTGAATAAGGTTAAACGTCATTTCAATTTTAAAAGTCGCAGTCGCACGATATTGATTTAAAGGCGAATTTCGACGTTACACATAAAATATGAAGGTATTTTCCGCGTAATAAAGAAACTATAGTGCGAATATTTTTGTCATCATATCACTCGCATATTGCGTAAACGCAATAATTAATTTGAATTTATATTACACTAACAGCAAATGTGGACATCAGAGCCAACTGTTCAGATTAGAGGACAAATGTTGGACATGTTGAACGATGAAATGTGAAGTTCTCAATATAAAGGGACCTTATGGAGGAAGGCAGTTACGCTCTTCTTATTCTTGTAACTATACGAATACTATGGTAACAGTTCTAAAAACGGCGTAACCGCCTGCCTCCATATGGTCCCTTTGTATTGAGAACGTCACAAATTTTCAATTTCATGCGACCTACTCTGATGTGCTGAAATAATTCTGTTGTTGAGGTTACTCAAATCGAAATAGCTTATCATTTAAATCTCAAGTAAAATACGCGTATGATTGATTAGTAGGTATATTACTGAAATTAATGCGTGTGTGCATTTTGCGCAATAAGTAGATAAAATAATTTAAAAAATGTCTTGACAATGAAACAACGAAGATTTGATTACATTTTTTTTTACGTTTAGTATGCATTCAATAGAAAAAAAAATTAAGTATTATGTGTGAGGTTACGTTAACCAATTAAAAAAAATATTTTTTTGATGTAAATAATTTTCTTTTTTTTTCGACTTGAATTTAATATGAATGTATGGTAGGGGCAGAGCATATTATCAATTCTCTTTTTTTAAGGGGTTCAGTGTTTCATATATTAGACTAATAATAACTTACTTTGGCTTTAGCCGTTTTTGTCGTCGGTAGAATGTTGAATTAGGATTAGTTTTAAATCATGTAAGCCGAAAACACTGTTGTAACATATATTTAATAAGGATTTTTTTATCTCTAGTTATAAGTTAATAAGAGAAATAAAATTAACTTAGAATAGATAATAAGTCTTAATAAAAAATTTGGAAGTTATTTGTTTTTTTGTTGAAAAGGTTTAACACGTCAAGACTACGCATAATTTCGATCATACGTATCGGGCGCTTCTTTTTATTTCGGAAAATTTGACCGTTCCCGAGGGAACTGTGATAAGAACGATGAAACGACGGACGCGCGGGTAAGCTTTGAATGAAACTTCAAAATACGAATAAACTTTTATTTTCTATAAAAGTGAATAAATGGAATTAAATGATTGTATTACTTATTAACTATTTCCTAATTAATATTGGTACAAATGCATAATGAATGTGAATAATAAAGAACAGTTTGACGTATTTTAATATTTTTCTGATGTTTTTAAGCTTAATAAACTAATAAAGAGTTACATGAAAATAAATAGGTTCACATTGTGACAATATAGCGATTGACATTAACAAAAAAATATTTTATCAAATGGGAATCCCCGTACATCTTAAATAAACTTAAAAATACAAATAAATTTCTAATTTCGATTTTACATACGATGGGCAGTTTTAAAGGCAAACTAATATGTAAGCAGCCTCTTTTTTGAAGCTAAAATTATAATTAGAATGTACCCATGTACACACAAGCTGTATAAGAGCTTATACAGCCCTTAAAATGCTGATACTAAGAGTTATAATAGCTGTATATGCTCTTATACAGCTTTTGTGCTACTTGGGTATAAAAATTATACCTACTTAATATAACCAAAGTTATTCACGCTATTGTTCATAATATTTGAAGATATGAGAAGCAAATTATTCTAACGATAAATTTCGATATTTTTAATACAATTGGTACGACATGTCTTTCTGAATGTCAGTAATATCTCATGGTACAATTGAATTCAAAAATATGTACACACTTTTGCACCTTATTTCAATGGGATAAGGGATGAGTGTTTACATATCTTTAAACTCGAATGTACAGTAAGTGTAACATATTTTCAATTCACTAATACGTGTCCCACTTCTCGTAGATTACCGCATATTATCCGTGGAAAATTAGGTGACGGATCAAAAACACAAACCCGACTATACGAGCGTTGCTAAAATTTGGGCAACTGTGTCACAAAATATTTGTTCCTTTTTTTGTTACCTGAATTCATTATTTTTTGGTAAAAAAAAAACATAGTCGAATTGATAACCTCCTCCTTTTTTGAAGTCGGTTAAAAAGGAACTTTCCATAAAAAAATATGGAATATGCATGAATTTTTTTATCTTAACAAAATATGAAAATACCGTGAGTGATGGCAAAAAGTGAAATTAAAATTAAAATCGTCCAAAAAATACGGAAAATATATAAGTATTTCAAAACTACTAATTAGACAGAGAGATCCGACATTAACTGAAAAGTTTCAAATACAGGATTTCGAATTACCATACGCATTGCATTCATATTTCGTTACGTAATTTCTACGAAGTCTATCGGGCTTGAATTACACTTCTGCACTCGTTAGCTGTACTGGTGTAGTGTCGTGGGCCACGAGCGTGCGGGCGGGTCTAGTTGAGAGCGTGGCCGGCGGCGGCGGGCGGCGGGAAGCAGCGCACGTGCTCGACGCCGGCGCGCTCGTCGTCGGCCGCGAGGTGGCGCGCCAGCACGCCGAAGATCTGAGAGTTCAGCACTTGGAAGCGGCGGATGCGGTCCACCATGCGCTTTAGGGGCTGGAACACATGTTAAACTAATCAACAAACCAGTCGGAGTCTAGTGATTAGTGGATCGTGCTTGTTCAAATTGCAGCGATATCTAAAACCCACTAAACAGCGTTCAATAATGACCTGATGTCTCCTTGGGATTGCCTACTTTGTGCCTAAAAAATAAAAATAAATGTGTATCGTCCTGACTTTTATTACCTTTTATTACTAAGCGATTTTACCTAAACCCTAAGCGTCAAGCCTTACGTTAGAATACGGCATACATATATTCATTTCCCTAGCACCTGTCAAGTTTTATCTCGTGCATGCATGCTAAGCCCGGCATGTATTTTAAATAACCTCCTCGGTTTATCCGCCGTCGAATAAGGTACTTAAGACATTTTTTTATTTTTTATTTATTTCAAAAATATCTTAGGTGGTAAGTAAACAAAATATTTCGCCAAACTGGGGGCAGTTTGTTGGCGAAGTGCGCTCACAATCTAACGGCCGCACTCAGAGACGTCAATTAATTTTTAAGTGTCATTAAGGTTGCTGCTGTCACTTTCTTTGCTATAGCAATAGAATAAGACGCAGCAACTTTAATTAAACTTAAAAATTAATTGACGTCTCTGAGTGCGGCAGTAAGCCATTATTGTGCTATACGTTTATACAAACTAACTTATTATGCAAGTACAGCAGATACGTATGCATAGCACCAATATGTATAAAGTATTTAATACTAGTATATATTTTATATTAAGTATGTATATTATCTAAAAGTATTACTTTTAATCTTTTTTTTTAAATCTCTTTACTACTACATTCTCCCATGTCTGGGCTGTTTGGAGCGAGTACTCACGATGCCCTTGACCAGCTCGTCCTTGCCGTCGACGCGCTGCACGCGCAGGATGTGGTAGCAGAAGTCCAGCGCCTCGAAGCGCCGCTGCTGGCCCAGGAGCGCCACGATGGTGCACCCGGCCCAGTGCAGGCCCTCGCCGAACAGCTCCCTGAACGAAAAATATAATTTTCACTTCTCCTATTTGAAAAAAAGGGTTTTGTGGCCCGTTTAGAGGGAGCAAAACTCGTTTTTGCTCCCTCTTAATTTATATTTTTTAATTTTTCATTTCTGCCCTGCCGACAGGGAGCAAAATCGATTTTGCTCCCTGCTGTCAAGTTCCTCGTTTAGTGAAACCACAGATATAAGAAAACTTAAAATATGACATAGTAAGCGTTCTACACACTGAATAAGTACCTGCTTAGAAACCTTATTCTGTGGTACTATACACCAGAGACACCACAGAACACAATTCATTGAGCGCTGAAGGTTTAATAAAATTTATCGTCTCCTTGAACGCGTTACTGCTTCACACGATGTATTTATGGACCTACATAGTTTTTAAATATGGTATCAATATGCTTTTTGTTTATTTTATGTAATTATTTGTTTTTTTTTTAATTAAATGTATGATTGATATTTTACTTATTTATTGGAATGATTTATTGTCTTTTACTTACTTATTTTTACTTACTTATTGTAAAAAATATTGGACACGTATTTTTTATTTTGTCACATAATCAAAATATTACGGAGATATATTGAGTTGAAATGTCGCATGACGTCTTGGTACAATTTGGTAATTTTTTTTCACAGAAGTGACGTCACGAACCCTCACTCCCGAGCTTTGGCGCGGTTTATCTTTGTAATTTTTTGTTTGATTGACAAAAGAAAACATACGTATCCAATTTTTATAATCTAACTGACGGTCTGAATAGAATTTCGTTTTCTTTACCCAATCATCATCCCTATTATAGGGGTCATTTGACTGTTATGATGATGATTAAAAAGCAATATATCTAAATGTAGATAAGTGAAGTGCACCCACTCGACAGTGAACTGCGTGTCTCCCACCGGGATGCAGTACAGGAACTGCAGCGCCGACCACAGCCTGCAACAGAACAAACATTCAATTATGAACCGGGCTTTTTGCAGGCACCAGTTGCTCACCGAGCTCTGTGGCACAAATAAGTTGTAGATTCACGTGAAGTATGAGGGAGATTCTGTAGCCACTTTCCGAGGCGCGGCGAGGCACGTGATGATGATATGATGATGATGATCAGCTGCCGGCGGTACCTGTGGAACTCGTTGGTGTCGTCGTGGTGCAGCGGCGCGTGGTGCGGCGCGGCGGCGGGCAGCGGCCACTGCGGCGCGGCGAGGCACGTGATGATGATATGATGATGATGATCAGCTGCCGGCGGTACCTGTGGAACTCGTTGGTGTCGTCGTGGTGCAGCGGCGCGTGGTGCGGCGCGGCGGCGGGCAGCGGCCACTGCGGCGCGGCGAGGCACGTGATGATGATATGATGATGATAATGATCAGCTGCCGGCGGTACCTGTGGAACTCGTTGGTGTCGTCGTGGTGCAGCGGCGCGTGGTGCGGCGCGGCGGCGGGCAGCGGCCACTGCGGCGCGGCGAGGCACGTGATGATGATATGATGATGATGATGATCAGCTGCCGGCGGTACCTGTGGAACTCGTTGGTGTCGTCGTGGTGCAGCGGCGCGTGGTGCGGCGCGGCGGCGGGCAGCGGCCACTGCGGCGCGGCGAGGCACGTGATGATGATATGATGATGATGATGATCAGCTGCCGGCGGTACCTGTGGAACTCGTTGGTGTCGTCGTGGTGCAGCGGCGCGTGGTGCGGCGCGGCGGCGGGCAGCGGCCACTGCGGCGCGGCGAGGCACGTGATGATGATATGATGATGATGATGATCAGCTGCCGGCGGTACCTGTGGAACTCGTTGGTGTCGTCGTGGTGCAGCGGCGCGTGGTGCGGCGCGGCGGCGGGCAGCGGCCACTGCGGCGCGGCGAGGCACGTGATGATGATATGATGATGATGATCAGCTGCCGGCGGTACCTGTGGAACTCGTTGGTGTCGTCGTGGTGCAGCGGCGCGTGGTGCGGCGCGGCGGCGGGCAGCGGCCACTGCGGCGCGGCGAGGCACGTGATGATGATATGATGATGATGATCAGCTGCCGGCGGTACCTGTGGAACTCGTTGGTGTCGTCGTGGTGCAGCGGCGCGTGGTGCGGCGCGGCGGCGGGCAGCGGCCACTGCGGCGCGGCGAGGCACGTGATGATGATATGATGATGATGATCAGCTGCCGGCGGTACCTGTGGAACTCGTTGGTGTCGTCGTGGTGCAGCGGCGCGTGGTGCGGCGCGGCGGCGGGCAGCGGCCACTGCGGCGCGGCGAGGCACGTGATGATGATATGATGATGATGATCAGCTGCCGGCGGTACCTGTGGAACTCGTTGGTGTCGTCGTGGTGCAGCGGCGCGTGGTGCGGCGCGGCGGCGGGCAGCGGCCACTGCGGCGCGGCGAGGCACGTGATGATGATATGATGATGATGATCAGCTGCCGGCGGTACCTGTGGAACTCGTTGGTGTCGTCGTGGTGCAGCGGCGCGTGGTGCGGCGCGGCGGCGGGCAGCGGCCACTGCGGCGCGGCGAGGCACGTGATGATGATATGATGATGATGATCAGCTGCCGGCGGTACCTGTGGAACTCGTTGGTGTCGTCGTGGTGCAGCGGCGCGTGGTGCGGCGCGGCGGCGGGCAGCGGCCACTGCGGCGCGGCGAGGCACGTGATGATGATATGATGATGATGATCAGCTGCCGGCGGTACCTGTGGAACTCGTTGGTGTCGTCGTGGTGCAGCGGCGCGTGGTGCGGCGCGGCGGCGGGCAGCGGCCACTGCGGCGCGGCGAGGCACGTGATGATGATATGATGATGATGATCAGCTGCCGGCGGTACCTGTGGAACTCGTTGGTGTCGTCGTGGTGCAGCGGCGCGTGGTGCGGCGCGGCGGCGGGCAGCGGCCACTGCGGCGCGGCGAGGCACGTGATGATGATATGATGATGATGATCAGCTGCCGGCGGTACCTGTGGAACTCGTTGGTGTCGTCGTGGTGCAGCGGCGCGTGGTGCGGCGCGGCGGCGGGCAGCGGCCACTGCGGCGCGGCGAGGCACGTGATGATGATATGATGATGATGATCAGCTGCCGGCGGTACCTGTGGAACTCGTTGGTGTCGTCGTGGTGCAGCGGCGCGTGGTGCGGCGCGGCGGCGGGCAGCGGCCACTGCGGCGCGGCGAGGCACGTGATGATGATATGATGATGATGATCAGCTGCCGGCGGTACCTGTGGAACTCGTTGGTGTCGTCGTGGTGCAGCGGCGCGTGGTGCGGCGCGGCGGCGGGCAGCGGCCACTGCGGCGCGGCGAGGCACGTGATGATGATATGATGATGATGATCAGCTGCCGGCGGTACCTGTGGAACTCGTTGGTGTCGTCGTGGTGCAGCGGCGCGTGGTGCGGCGCGGCGGCGGGCAGCGGCCACTGCGGCGCGGCGAGGCACGTGATGATGATATGATGATGATGATCAGCTGCCGGCGGTACCTGTGGAACTCGTTGGTGTCCTCGTGGTGCAGCGGCGCGTGGTGCGGCGCGGCGGCGGGCAGCGGCCACTGCGGCGCGGCGAGGCACGTGATGATGATATGATGATGATGATCAGCTGCCGGCGGTACCTGTGGAACTCGTTGGTGTCGTCGTGGTGCAGCGGCGCGTGGTGCGGCGCGGCGGCGGGCAGCGGCCACTGCGGCGCGGCGAGGCACGTGATGATGATATGATGATGATGATCAGCTGCCGGCGGTACCTGTGGAACTCGTTGGTGTCGTCGTGGTGCAGCGGCGCGTGGTGCGGCGCGGCGGCGGGCAGCGGCCACTGCGGCGCGGCGAGGCACGTGATGATGATATGATGATGATGATCAGCTGCCGGCGGTACCTGTGGAACTCGTTGGTGTCGTCGTGGTGCAGCGGCGCGTGGTGCGGCGCGGCGGCGGGCAGCGGCCACTGCGGCGCGGCGAGGCACGTGATGATGATATGATGATGATGATCAGCTGCCGGCGGTACCTGTGGAACTCGTTGGTGTCGTCGTGGTGCAGCGGCGCGTGGTGCGGCGCGGCGGCGGGCAGCGGCCACTGCGGCGCGGCGAGGCACGTGATGATGATATGATGATGATGATCAGCTGCCGGCGGTACCTGTGGAACTCGTTGGTGTCGTCGTGGTGCAGCGGCGCGTGGTGCGGCGCGGCGGCGGGCAGCGGCCACTGCGGCGCGGCGAGGCACGTGATGATGATATGATGATGATGATCAGCTGCCGGCGGTACCTGTGGAACTCGTTGGTGTCGTCGTGGTGCAGCGGCGCGTGGTGCGGCGCGGCGGCGGGCAGCGGCCACTGCGGCGCGGCGAGGCACGTGATGATGATATGATGATGATGATCAGCTGCCGGCGGTACCTGTGGAACTCGTTGGTGTCGTCGTGGTGCAGCGGCGCGTGGTGCGGCGCGGCGGCGGGCAGCGGCCACTGCGGCGCGGCGAGGCACGTGATGATGATATGATGATGATGATCAGCTGCCGGCGGTACCTGTGGAACTCGTTGGTGTCGTCGTGGTGCAGCGGCGCGTGGTGCGGCGCGGCGGCGGGCAGCGGCCACTGCGGCGCGGCGAGGCACGTGATGATGATATGATGATGATGATCAGCTGCCGGCGGTACCTGTGGAACTCGTTGGTGTCGTCGTGGTGCAGCGGCGCGTGGTGCGGCGCGGCGGCGGGCAGCGGCCACTGCGGCGCGGCGAGGCACGTGATGATGATATGATGATGATGATCAGCTGCCGGCGGTACCTGTGGAACTCGTTGGTGTCGTCGTGGTGCAGCGGCGCGTGGTGCGGCGCGGCGGCGGGCAGCGGCCACTGCGGCGCGGCGAGGCACGTGATGATGATATGATGATGATGATCAGCTGCCGGCGGTACCTGTGGAACTCGTTGGTGTCGTCGTGGTGCAGCGGCGCGTGGTGCGGCGCGGCGGCGGGCAGCGGCCACTGCGGCGCGGCGAGGCACGTGATGATGATATGATGATGATGATCAGCTGCCGGCGGTACCTGTGGAACTCGTTGGTGTCGTCGTGGTGCAGCGGCGCGTGGTGCGGCGCGGCGGCGGGCAGCGGCCACTGCGGCGCGGCGAGGCACGTGATGATGATATGATGATGATGATCAGCTGCCGGCGGTACCTGTGGAACTCGTTGGTGTCGTCGTGGTGCAGCGGCGCGTGGTGCGGCGCGGCGGCGGGCAGCGGCCACTGCGGCGCGGCGAGGCACGTGATGATGATATGATGATGATGATCAGCTGCCGGCGGTACCTGTGGAACTCGTTGGTGTCGTCGTGGTGCAGCGGCGCGTGGTGCGGCGCGGCGGCGGGCAGCGGCCACTGCGGCGCGGCGAGGCACGTGATGATGATATGATGATGATGATCAGCTGCCGGCGGTACCTGTGGAACTCGTTGGTGTCGTCGTGGTGCAGCGGCGCGTGGTGCGGCGCGGCGGCGGGCAGCGGCCACTGCGGCGCGGCGAGGCACGTGATGATGATATGATGATGATGATCAGCTGCCGGCGGTACCTGTGGAACTCGTTGGTGTCGTCGTGGTGCAGCGGCGCGTGGTGCGGCGCGGCGGCGGGCAGCGGCCACTGCGGCGCGGCGAGGCACGTGATGATGATATGATGATGATGATCAGCTGCCGGCGGTACCTGTGGAACTCGTTGGTGTCGTCGTGGTGCAGCGGCGCGTGGTGCGGCGCGGCGGCGGGCAGCGGCCACTGCGGCGCGGCGAGGCACGTGATGATGATATGATGATGATGATCAGCTGCCGGCGGTACCTGTGGAACTCGTTGGTGTCGTCGTGGTGCAGCGGCGCGTGGTGCGGCGCGGCGGCGGGCAGCGGCCACTGCGGCGCGGCGAGGCACGTGATGATGATATGATGATGATGATCAGCTGCCGGCGGTACCTGTGGAACTCGTTGGTGTCGTCGTGGTGCAGCGGCGCGTGGTGCGGCGCGGCGGCGGGCAGCGGCCACTGCGGCGCGGCGAGGCACGTGATGATGATATGATGATGATGATCAGCTGCCGGCGGTACCTGTGGAACTCGTTGGTGTCGTCGTGGTGCAGCGGCGCGTGGTGCGGCGCGGCGGCGGGCAGCGGCCACTGCGGCGCGGCGAGGCACGTGATGATGATATGATGATGATGATCAGCTGCCGGCGGTACCTGTGGAACTCGTTGGTGTCGTCGTGGTGCAGCGGCGCGTGGTGCGGCGCGGCGGCGGGCAGCGGCCACTGCGGCGCGGCGAGGCAGGCGCGCAGCCGCCGCAGCACCACGGAGAACAGCGAGAGCCCGCAGCACAGCCGCTCGCGCGTCAGCAGGTCGCCCTCGCGCGCCAGCTGGCTTTGCTGGGGACGACACAAATAAATACTCCTGTTTATCGTGTCCTGACTTGAGCGCTCGTATCATAAAAGCTTTGATATTAAATTCTATGATTATATTTTATGTTCTGTTTAAGTGTTTGTTAAGGCAATAAATCATTTTTTTTCCTAAAATTCTACAATAAACATATATGAAATAAAATAAGTTTTGGAAGCTACGTGGCCACAGTAAAATAAACATATCAAACATTAAACACCCGTCGTTTTGAGCAGAGTTTGAAAACTTCAAGGAGCTTATGATGTTAAAGCCTGTTTATGCTTGTAAGTACCTTGGCAGTGCCGTATTTGTCGACGTTCTGCACGATTTGCAGGGCGGCGTATTTCGCCTCCAAGCGCTTTTGCTTCGTCTCGGGCTTCTCACCCTCTGAAATTTGAACGTAACATAAATCAAAAAGAACGTCACGGAAAATTATAAAAAAAAAATAGTTTTGAAATGTGCAGATTGAGCCCTTTCATAATGACACCCCACTTGCTATAATCAAATCACTTTCATTGTTCAACCCCTCATTCTAGACCCCGTTTCAATTATTTATAAAATTAATTTCGTTTTTTTTTTACTAAAAACAGATGCGGGCAAGCAAGTTATATGATGATGAAGGGATATGATGGCGTAGATGGCGCTGTTGCCACATAAACATTGAGCTCGCATAATTTAAAATAATTAAAAATACTTAAAGTGAATTAAAAGGTGTAAATTAACTGATACTAAGTGTGTACTTGTCCAATTCATCGCGGGAAGTGTTATCTCAGTAAACTAAGTGCATTTAACATATTTTTCATCAAAAAGTAATATCAGAGTGAAAAATAACGCAGTTTTATTACAACTGTTTCAAAACATTATTTTGTGTCACTGAAATAAATAATTAATGTATATAAATGGAGTGAATATTGTGAATAGCTAGTGTAAAATACGGATAAAGAAGAATTTCGTTTCATTAAGTTTTACAAGTCAGTTACACATTTGAAACGTAGACGGCCCTAGCGTAAACAAACAGTGTCGACCAATCAGAGCGCGTTGTGCACCGAGACTACTCAACACAAAGTGGTTCGATTTGCTTGAGAACAGCGCCATCTCGGGGTTCATCGCTGAAATTCTTATCCGTGTTCATAACGACATCTTTGCTTTTAGTATTATTGTCTATCTTTACGACTGACGTTTTAAAAAACATCGAAGTTTCGCTTGCAACTGTTACCGCAAACTGACCAAAGATGGCTCCACCAGCAAAACTGTCCTGTGCCGGATGTTTACAAAAAATTGAAACTCGTCAATTTTTAATATGCTGTCAGTGCTCCAAATACTACGACCTCTTATGTGCAAATGCCGAAAAGCGTTTCTTCAACATTATGACAGCTGAGAGCAAGAAAACATGGAAATGCCAAGAGTGTCGTAATAAAACACCAAAATACGACAACACAAACACTCCTGTAAAGCAAGATGTGGTTGGGGTCCTGAATACGGACGATTCAAATGTCACGATACGTACCCGTTCTAACGCGGAAATACAGTCCTTAAATTCCTCACAAATTTCAGCTGAATCTAGTCTACCTTGCAATGCGGAGGTGGCGCCCTCTGAACTAGTAACAGAGTTTCGCTTACTTCGCGAGGAGATGAGAGCGATACGATCTGAAATGTACGAGTTTAGAAGCGCCGTCTCGAATATAACCACGGCCTTAAACATGTGCAATACACGTATTGATGAGCTTAATGCTCGAGTGGATGCCGTAGAGCGCGCGCAACGAGATGGTAATACAGAAAGCGTCGCTCAATTGGAACAAACTATCGCCGACCTCAAACTGGACCTTAATGATCGCGAACAGGAGAATCTGAGTACCGACGTGGAAGTAGCAGGTATCCCGGAGGAGAGCAATGAGCGAAGCGTGCATATCATCATTAATTTGTCGGCTAAATTGGGTGTACGATTGGAAGAAAGGGATATTGTTAGTGCAGAGCGGGCGGGTCCCATGCGGCGGGGCAATGTACAAGACGGCGGTGGTGCGCCACGCCCCCGGCCGCTCGTGGTGCGCCTAGCTCGGCGCTCGCAGCGTGACGAGTTGCTGGCGGCAGCGCGAGTGCGGCGCAGTGCTACTACGGCGGACATGGGCCTGGCATCAGCTGCAAAGCCTTTTTACGTCAACGAAAGGTTAACGCGGTACAACCGTCAGCTTTTCTATAAAGCGCGTGCTGACGCTACCCGCGCTCAGTGGAAGTACATCTGGACGCGGGATGGACACATCTATGCGCGCAAGGAGCATGGGGCGCCTCGGCATCGCCTGCGCACAGACGCGGATCTCGGAAAGCTTTTTGGTTTTCAATAGTGTTGGCTCCTTTATTCTTTTTTGTACTGATTTTCGCAATATTTTTTCGTGTAACACTGTTTACTGTTCATTACTTAGTTATGTGTAATTGTACTTTGTTTAAATTTATCTCCGCCACATCAATTACCAATGTTTTTGTATTTTTGCGAGGCTGTTCTAAATATTTATTCCTATTTATGATACAACAAAATGTTTATGTCTGTTTACATTGTGCTTATAAAAAAGATGGTATCAATGATGTTTTAGGCGTTAAGGACGTTATACATGTCATGATCTTCAACTACAATTATTTTATTGTCATAGCCAGGTTATGTTTACTAGTATTTAAAGAGTCCTATATATTTCTACTTCTGCTACAAATACTGAATATATATTCCTACGAAAATGACTCCTAAAAAATTCTTTAAAGTAGGACTCTTTAATCCGGGCTCCCTTGGACAAAACCATGACGAACTGATAGTGGCTGTAATACAACATTCCATAGATATCTTGGCTATAAACGAAACGTGGTTACGTCCTAATGAAGAAGGCAAGGCTCCGTCCGTTCCTGGGTACACTCTGCGCAGTGTCCCGCGGCCGAGCCACGTGTGTGGAGGCCGAGGTGGCGGAGTCGGTTTTTATGTGAGGAAGGGAATATATGCCCGAATCTGTGAACACCCAGTCTGCTCACAAGTTGAACAAATGTGGCTTAAATTTAATGTAAACGGTTCTAAAATTATTTTAGGTACTGCTTACCGACCACCTTGGCTAAATGTTGACATTTTTTTGAATGCGTTAACTGAATCATTGCATAATTTTTCGCATTACGATAATATTATACTTTTAGGTGATTTTAATATTGACCTAAAACACGTAAATACCTTAAATTCTAAAAAACTGCTAGATTTTCTTAAACTTACTAATTTAATACAGGTTGTAGATTCACCCACACATTTTACTGACTATAGTGAAACACTTATTGATGTTATTTGTACCGATGCCCGTGTTCGAAGCGTGCAAAACGAAATAATAGGTACCAAAACATGTAATCACGCTTTGGTAACATGTGAAATTAATCTAAAAAAGTCTAAAATTCCTCCAAAGCGTATCTTGTATCGGCCCTTAAAAGATATATTTTTTGAGCGGTTTGAGAATGACTTAATGGCTCTACCATGGCAAAGTCTTATAGGTTTACTAAACGTAAATGAAATGGTGGCTGGTGTGACTGACTTCATTACTAAGATATTTGATATTCATGCACCCACCAAATCAGTTTTAGTTAGAGGTCAATCTTATCCTTGGATAACAGAAAACGTCAAACTTATGATGAGGTTAAGAAACGAGGCTCACACAAGATATCATAAAACCAAAAAGACGGCAAGTTTAGAATATTACAGGCAGTTTAAAAACCTTGTAAATTCAGCAATCGAAAATGAAAAAGCAGCATACTTTAAGCATCATATTAATAACAATATAAACAATCCTGTTAAACTGTGGAAAAATCTGAAAACTAATTTACTGCCTCCTAAAACAGAACATGATCTTCCATCACACCTCTGCTCCGCTGAAGAGATAAATAAACATTTTCTTAACGTACCCGAGTCCAATGTCGATAAATCATTTTTAACCTACTATGAGACCCACAAGGCTGGAACTTCTACTTTTAGTCTCCAAGGCATTAGTGCCATGGATACTTTACGTATTATTCGCAGTCTAAACTCAAATGCAAAAGGGGTTGACATGATCTCCTTAGACATGTTACTATTGACATTACCGCATAGTCTAGATTCTATAACATCTATTGTAAACTTGTCTATAACTACAGGAATTTTTCCCAATATGTGGAAAATAGCTATTGTGCGTCCCCTTGCTAAAAATTCTAATCCCTTGACGTTTAAAGATCTTCGGCCAATTAGTATTCTTCCTTGCTTATCTAAGGTGTTAGAGAGAGTCGTAAGCCAGCAGCTTACGGATTACTTGGAATCAAATGGTTTACTCCCCAAGGGTCAATCAGGATTCAGGAAAAGCCACAGTACAGCTACATCGCTACTCGATGTCACAGGAAACATATTGGAAGCACAGGATGCGGGTATGGGAACGATACTTGTTTTACTCGATTTTTCTCGTGCCTTTGACACTATCAATATCTCCGTACTTCTGTCTAAGCTGGTTTATTATGGTTTTGACGCTCCTACAGTAAAGTGGTTTAATAGCTACCTCCGTGGCCGGTCCCAATATGTCGAAATATGCAAAAGTGATGGTTCTACGTCATCTTCTCCACTAGCTACTGTTTCCAAAGGCGTACCTCAAGGCTCAATCTTGGGACCATTACTTTTTATTTTATATATCGCTGATATTTCAACTAATATAAGAAACTGTAGATATCACCTTTATGCAGACGACCTGCAACTTTACTTGTCATGTAAACCATGTGATGTCAATTCAGCTGTAAAGATGATAAATGAGGATTTAGAAAGGATCAATCAGTGGTCGCACTGCAATTCGTTAATGTTAAATCCTGCTAAATCTAAGTTTCTCATACTAGGTTCCAAGCACCAGATAGGGAAAATCAAGTCTCATAATCCACAGATTGTTTTAAAGGGAGATTCTATAGCAGGAACCGACCAAGCGCGCAATTTAGGATTAATAATCGACAGTGAACTGCGATTTGAGTCCCATATTTTGGAGGTTGCCACAAACTGCTTATTCCGTCTTAAGACTCTTTACAAGATGAGAGATTACCTCAGTGTAGACATGCGAATAAGACTTGTTGAGTCTCTTATCTTGTCAAGATTTAACTACGGAGACACTGTTTATGGTCCGCGGCTTTTAGCTAAAACTAAATCTTTAATTCAACGGGTTCAAAATGCTTGTGCAAGATTCTGTTTTAAGATACCGGCTAGAACCCATGTATCCCCGTACATTAACCAGGCTAAACTATTAAATATGTCCTCTAGGCGCTATTGTCATTATGCTGCTCTTTTGTTCGGTATCATTAAAAATCGCAAACCACCTTACTTATTTGAAAAGTTGATCTGGTCTTCTCGTTCTCGGCTTGGTCGCCTCGTTGTTCAACGCCACTTTACCAAAGCGTTCCGCGGGTGTTTTAAGTATGCAGCGACCAAGATCTGGAACAACCTTCCTCCGCCGATTCGTAACATCACAAATATTTGTAGTTTTAAGAACAAGTTGAAGGAGTTAACTTTGTCGCTGCAAGTGGACGGTTGTTTGGATCACTTTTTATAATGGTTTGACTGTACTTATATGTGCTGTTTAGTTCAATTTTTATTATTTATTTATTGTTGTGTTTTTTATTGTGTGTGAACAGTTTGTTACTAAGTTTTAACGTAGATTATATAATATGTATTTTAGCAATGCGCGAGATCTCACTTTGTTGTGATGTTTAGAATTTTATAACCGTTAGTTAGTTTGGGTAGTAGGTATAATTTTTTTTTTTTTTTTTTTCTCTCTACAGTAACTTTAATGCAGTGTTTTGTTAATTTTTGTGTTTCTTTGTTTGGTCATCTACCTCATATCTACGGGTCCAGCTGAAAATCAGCGCTGCGGCTCCGTGCCACAGCATCACGCTGAGCTGGTGCACCGTTTCGGCTGTTTCTTATTATACTCATTAGCTTTAGTTATTTAAATAGGTTAGTTTTGTATATAGCCGAATAAATGATTCTATTCTATTCTATTCTATTCTATTCTATTCAAGTTATACAACAAATTTCAAGTTGATAGCTTTTGTAGTGGCTGAGAAAAACTGCTACATACAGACAGCCAGACAGACAAACAGACAACAAAGTCTCACCATAAGGGTTCCTTTTTTACCATTTTGGTACGGAACCCTAAAAATCAATTGTCGGCTCGACCGATTTGACTAATTCTTTTTTTTTGTTGTGGTTGTATTATCAGGACAAGGTTTGTATGTACGTTTTTTTTTTAAATTGCAACAGCAATAACTGGGCCGCTAGTAAAAAATGAGACTGCTAAACTTACCAGCAGCGAAGGGCCGTGGCAGTATGTTCTGGAACGGTGCCGCGTGCAGTAAGTCCGTCACCTCCTCCTGACTTAACGCCTGCGATCATAAAAAAAAAGTGAAATAAGGACAGCGGAGTATGGCCACCTTCCAAGTTCATCATCAGATCAGCTCTTAGACACCTTAACCGACTACTCGTGAGAGAGGGTAATGTTAAATCATTAGTCACTGGGAAAAAAGTGTGGGCTAGCCCAGCAGTGACCTGAACTGCTCGATGGGCAGAACAGGATGATGTTGCCCAGCTCCCTGAGCGCGTGGAACAGCTCTGATCCTGTGAGATGCAAGGCAGCTGGCGTGACAGCCGGCATCTAACAGCTGCTACTGACCGGTGACTGACCTGCTCGATCAGCATGCAGAACAGGATGATGTTGCTCAGCTCCCTGAACGCGTGGAACAGCTCTGACCCTGTGAGATGCAAGGCACCTGGCATGGCAGCAGGCACCTGGCAGCTGCAACTGGCTGGTGACTGACCTGCTCGATCAGCATGCAGAACAGGATGATGTTGCTCAGCTCCCTGAACGCGTGGAACAGCTCTGACCCTATGAGATGCAAGGCACCTGGCATGGCAGCAGGCACCTGGCAGCTGCAACTGGCTGGTGACTGACCTGCTCGATCAGCATGCAGAACAGGATGATGTTGCTCAGCTCCCTGAACGCGTGGAACAGCTCTGACCCTGTGAGATGCAAGGCACCTGGCGTGGCAGCAGGCACCTGGCAGCTGCAACTGGCTGGTGACTGACCTGCTCGATCAGCATGCAGAACAGGATGATGTTGCTCAGCTCCCTGAATACGTGGAACAGCTCTGATCCTGTGAGGTGCAAGGCAGCTGGCGTGACAGCTGGCATCTAACAGCTGCTGCTCGCTGGTGACTGACCTGCTCGATCAGCATGCAGAACAGGATGATGTTGCCCAGCTCCCTGAACGCGTGGAACAGCTCGGTGCGCGCGTCGGGGTACTGCACGATGTCTGTCAGTTGCGCGTGGTAGTAGCCCAGCACGCCTGGAAGTTATATATAACACATAAATCAGTCCATTTTCTTTGTGGTGTGGAGAAGGCAAGTCTAAGTAGTTATTCCAACCCAAACATATTCCTAGTTAAATAACCTAACCTAACAGTAAAAACCCAGCGACAAAATTGGGAGCGATCCCAATTTTGTCAGAGCTCATAACTCGTAAATGGCTTAACGGATTTTCATCAAACCGAGCTAAGAACACACTCTTTTTGCGTTGGGCGTTTTAACGCGTCTTCTAAGTCCAAAAATAAAAAAACGAGTCATCAAAAAATTGACCAAAAGTAAACCTGTATATAGTTTCAGAGACATTCAAGAATTAGTCCAAGAGAGGTAGTAGGTAATTATTTATTACAATATTGTATGTAACTATTCACTCAGTGTTTTGTAAATTATATACATGTATTTTATTATTGTATACTTAGACATTTACATTTTATATATAGAATTTTAAGAAGTGGTTTATTTAATTAAAAATAGCACCAACCTTGACATGATTCTGTTCGGCCTGTTGGTTGACTGGTAGAGAATGCCTTAAGGCATTAAGTGCGCCAATTGTACTTTATTTTTATTGTGCAATAAAGTTGAAATAGAAAAATAAGAGGCAACCTACTCCGTCGTTGGGGCAGGGAGCGTACCGTTGGAGCCGTAGTCGTAGCGCGGCAGCTTGCAGTGGCGCGGCATGGCGGCGTGCAGCGCGCGCGTGAACTGCGCGAGCGCGCCGTGCAGCAGGCCGCGCGCCACGCCCAGCAGCTCGCCGGCCACCACAACCTACTCCGTCGTTGGGGCAGGGAGCGTACCGTTGGAGCCGTAGTCGTAGCGCGGCAGCTTGCAGTGGCGCGGCATGGCGGCGTGCAGCGCGCGCGTGAACTGCGCGAGCGCGCCGTGCAGCAGGCCGCGCGCCACGCCCAGCAGCTCGCCGGCCACCACAACCTACTCCGTCGTTGGGGCAGGGAGCGTACCGTTGGAGCCGTAGTCGTAGCGCGGCAGCTTGCAGTGGCGCGGCATGGCGGCGTGCAGCGCGCGCGTGAACTGCGCGAGCGCGCCGTGCAGCAGGCCGCGCGCCACGCCCAGCAGCTCGCCGGCCACCACAACCTACTCCGTCGTTGGGGCAGGGAGCGTACCGTTGGAGCCGTAGTCGTAGCGCGGCAGCTTGCAGTGGCGCGGCATGGCGGCGTGCAGCGCGCGCGTGAACTGCGCGAGCGCGCCGTGCAGCAGGCCGCGCGCCACGCCCAGCAGCTCGCCGGCCACCACAACCTACTCCGTCGTTGGGGCAGGGAGCGTACCGTTGGAGCCGTAGTCGTAGCGCGGCAGCTTGCAGTGGCGCGGCATGGCGGCGTGCAGCGCGCGCGTGAACTGCGCGAGCGCGCCGTGCAGCAGGCCGCGCGCCACGCCCAGCAGCTCGCCGGCCACCACAACCTACTCCGTCGTTGGGGCAGGGAGCGTACCGTTGGAGCCGTAGTCGTAGCGCGGCAGCTTGCAGTGGCGCGGCATGGCGGCGTGCAGCGCGCGCGTGAACTGCGCGAGCGCGCCGTGCAGCAGGCCGCGCGCCACGCCCAGCAGCTCGCCGGCCACCACAACCTACTCCGTCGTTGGGGCAGGGAGCGTACCGTTGGAGCCGTAGTCGTAGCGCGGCAGCTTGCAGTGGCGCGGCATGGCGGCGTGCAGCGCGCGCGTGAACTGCGCGAGCGCGCCGTGCAGCAGGCCGCGCGCCACGCCCAGCAGCTCGCCGGCCACCACAACCTACTCCGTCGTTGGGGCAGGGAGCGTACCGTTGGAGCCGTAGTCGTAGCGCGGCAGCTTGCAGTGGCGCGGCATGGCGGCGTGCAGCGCGCGCGTGAACTGCGCGAGCGCGCCGTGCAGCAGGCCGCGCGCCACGCCCAGCAGCTCGCCGGCCACCACAACCTACTCCGTCGTTGGGGCAGGGAGCGTACCGTTGGAGCCGTAGTCGTAGCGCGGCAGCTTGCAGTGGCGCGGCATGGCGGCGTGCAGCGCGCGCGTGAACTGCGCGAGCGCGCCGTGCAGCAGGCCGCGCGCCACGCCCAGCAGCTCGCCGGCCACCACAACCTACTCCGTCGTTGGGGCAGGGAGCGTACCGTTGGAGCCGTAGTCGTAGCGCGGCAGCTTGCAGTGGCGCGGCATGGCGGCGTGCAGCGCGCGCGTGAACTGCGCGAGCGCGCCGTGCAGCAGGCCGCGCGCCACGCCCAGCAGCTCGCCGGCCACCACAACCTACTCCGTCGTTGGGGCAGGGAGCGTACCGTTGGAGCCGTAGTCGTAGCGCGGCAGCTTGCAGTGGCGCGGCATGGCGGCGTGCAGCGCGCGCGTGAACTGCGCGAGCGCGCCGTGCAGCAGGCCGCGCGCCACGCCCAGCAGCTCGCCGGCCACCACGGCGCAGCCCTGGTAGCCCAGCAGCCGCACCAGCGCGTGCAGGTGCTGCGTGCCCACGAACCCTGCGCGCGCACGCCAACACTACTACACTACACTTCATCTAAATAATCTACTCCCTTTATATTTTCATTTCAATCAATAAATTAATTAAGTAAATACAATAATCTAACCGAGTTAAAAACCCCCGATATCAGCGCCTAAAAACCTTCTGTGCAATGAGCAAAACCTTTAACGGGCTCCAAGCACGTACATTTTCACTGGAGGAACTTCGTCACTAGAAGATTTCAAGAATAAAAAAATCAGATCCCCTCATCAACTAGAAAAGAGCTGATGATCTTCAAACGGCTGAACAGATTTTCATGAAACATGGCTAAGAACACTCGGGAGAAAATTATCTATGACACAAAGAAAACTAAACGAAAATCGGATCATCCGTTTGGGAGCTACGATACCACAGACAGATACACAGATAGACAGACAGACACGTTAAACTTATAACACCCCTCTATTTTTGCGTCGGGGGTTAACAACGGTAGTTAGTTGGTGGTTTTCGGCGGACCTGCATATTGTGCGTACTGCGCGGAGTAGGCCAGGCTCAGCTGCTTGGAGCCCCACAGCAGCGCGTGCCCGGCCTGCGGCGGCCGCTCGCGCTGCACGTTCGCCGCGAACTGGATGCCGCGGCATTTCACGAATCTGACGTAAACATGTACTCTTACAATACAAACTACAAAAAGTTTGTGTACAATATTTAAGGCCTCAAAAAGGCAAGGTTTTCTTGCCGACTGTACTTTTTTTTGCACAGTCATCTGCTTACCAAGACAAATCCAACGAGGCCAAACACGACGGGTTCGTCATTAGTGGTTCAGGAGTTCCTATGGCCAACCTTCCGTCTATCAGCTCCATGATACCATTTTATTGCAGTGTCAATACCAAATTTCAGCTCAATCGGACGACGTGGGTCAAATTTAACTTGTAAGATTTGATTACAGACACTGGGACAGGTGAAACTAAATAAAAGTTTGTAAATAACCCCTGTTCAAGAAAACCGTGTGTTCACTGCATAGCACATACAAGAGGAATAAGTTTATGTCAAAGAAAACATTTTTGGGAGATGCTTCGGAGTTCTGAGGTAACAAACATTTAAAGAAAAATCAACCGAATTGAGAACCTCCTTATATTGAAGTCGGTTAAAAAACATCAAAATTGGAAAAAAATACGGAGTCAGGTGTACAAGTGCTTTATATCTATATAAAACAATTTTAACTTAAAAATATGCTGAAATTGTAAACATTAGTATACACATGACAAAATCATAAGAAATCATTTAATTTAATCAAACATGTTATTGCAAGTTAGTCAAATGTGACGTTCTTAATATAAAGGGACCTTATGGAGGCAGGCAGTTACGCCGTTTTTAGAACTGTTACCATAGTATTCGTATAGTTACAAGAATAAGAAGAGCTTAACTGCCTTCCTCCATAAGGTCCCTTTATATTGAGAACGTCGCAAATATTATGGTTATATTAAGCTGAAAATTCGTAAAGGTTAGCATGCATTCACACCATGCAGTTGAAGGTATGAGTAGTGCCAGTGGCAAGTGGCTGGGACCTAGCGTCGCTCGGGTAGAAACGTAATTTCATCGATTTTTGTACAAAAACAAAAAAAAACCAATAACAAAAGATTTACCCAAAAAAAGTACAAAACGAAAACAAAAAAAAACCTGTCCATTGAAACCATCCACTATTCGCAGCGTTGTAGCCGCACTTCATCTCTACGGTTCGATATCAAAATTTTTAAAAAACCTAATTGATGTTTTTTTAATATTAAATTCCTACAAAATGTGTTATTTAAATGCGAAACCGTATACCAAAGTGTATGTCACTCACCTATCGGTCGCGGCGTTGTAGCAGTAATTCGGCAAGAGGTCATAGTTCAGCTCCCAGAAAACGTGAAGGGTGATCCGTCCGTACGGGGCTAGAACGCCGTGGTCGCTCTCTCGAAGAATACTCTCGAAGTCGTCCAGAGCGAGGTAGCGAGAGAGCAGCTTGTGGCAGAGCCGGTTCACGGCGATCAGCCCTTCCAGCTCCTGAGGGAACATCAATAGGATGTTTTTAGGGTTCCGTACCTAAAGGGTCCCTGCCTATTACTAAGCCTACGTTGCCCGTCCGTCTGTCCGTCTGTCCGTTTGTCCCAACTTGGTAACAGCGGAGGACTGCCTAATAGATAATTAAAAATTAAAAATAAAAAACTACCGAGCTACCTACCCATGCATTTTTTTTTAAACAGACTGCTTTAAAAAATATCAACTGAAAAAAAAAAACAAGGAGTATAATCTCAAGAATATAACTTAAATGTAGGAAAAGGTATTGCAGGCGAGGATTTGTGTGTGTGTGTATATATGAGTGTATTTGTGTAGGTATCTGTGTTTGTATCTGTGTATCTGTCTGTGGCATCGTAGCTCCCAAACGGATGGACCGATTTCGATTTAGTTTTTTTATTAGAAAGGTGATTTAATCGAGTGTTCTTAGCTTGATTTGATGAAAATCCGTTTAAAAATTATGAGCTCTGATCAAGATTTTGTCGGGAGTTTTTTAATATTAAATTATTATAAAATGTACGCGCTCGGAGCCCGTTGAAGTTTTTGCTCATTGCTCAGAGGTTTTTTAGGCGCTGATGTCGGGGGTTTTTAACTCGATTAGGTTGTTATTTAGTATGTATGTACGTGGTACCCTGCGGGCATTTAATATTAGTAATAATTAACGAATCTTACCACAACGCCCGTGATGTCGCCGGCTTCGAACTTGGCTACCGCGGCGTCGAGAGCGCGGTGCATGTCGGAGTTGATGCGCTGTGCCACCTGAAATAAAAAAAAATGTATTAAAACAATTAAAGCTAATATAATAATATATGACACTCCTTAGGTAATAGGGTTCCGTTAGGCACCGTTCGGGTACGGAACCCTAACAATGTATCACGTTTCTTATGGGGGCGGGCCACTTTAATTTTAACCCCCGACGCAAAAAGAGAGGGGTGTTATAAGTTTAACGTGTCTGTCTGTGTATCTGTCTGTGGTATCGTAGCTCCCAAACGGATGAACCGATTTTCGTTTAGTTTTTTTTGTGTCATAGATAATTTTATCCCGAGTGTTCTTAGCCATTTTTCATGAAAATCTGTTCAGCCGTTTGAAGATCATCAGCTCTTTTCTAGTTGATGAGGGGATCTGATTTTTAAATTCTAGAAATCTTCTAGTGACGAAGTCCCTCCAGTGAAAATGTACGTGCTTGGAGCCCGTTAAAGGTTTTGCTCATTGCTTAGAGGGTTTTTAGGCGCTGATATCGGGGGTTTTTAACTCGGTTAGGTTAGTTATGGCTTTGCCCAGTCGGGTACTTCATTGAGTTCGCGTGATCCAGTGATCAGTGTAGTGTCAGGGTCTCACCAGCGCGCTGAGCGCCACGTGCCGGCCCAGCAGCGCCACGTGCCGCTGGCGCAGCAGCGAGGCGTAGCGCCCCGCGTGCGGGCCCGCCGTCGCGCCGCGCGCCATGCACTCGGCGCGGTAGCGTTTGTCCAGCAACATGCTGCAACAAATGACTTTCTGACAAAAATTACATTTTTGGGACAAGCTTTTCTTGACGACTGTACTTTTTTTTGCACAGTTGTCATCTGCTTATCGAGACAAATCCAACGAGCCCAAACACGACGGGTTTATCACGTGTAGTTTAGGAGTTCCTGTGATCACCTTCCGTCTCCATCATCAGACCAGCTCAATGACACCATAATATTGCATTGTCATCGGGTTTACATACCGTAGTCAGTGGCGCCATCTGTAGTCCAAGAGCCACACCTGGCTCCAGCTGTAATCCAAGAGCCTCACCTGGCTCCAGCTGTAGTTCAAGAGCTTCAACTGGCGCCAGCTGTAGTCCAAGAGCCTCACCTGGCTCCAGCTGTGGTCCAAGAGCCTCACCGGGCTCCAGTTGTAGTCCAAGAGCCTCACCTGGCGCCAGCTGTACTCCGAGAGCCTCACCTGGCGCCAGCTGTAGTCCAAGAGCCTCATCTGGCTCCAGCTGTAGTCCAGAACCTCGCCTAGAGCCATCTGTAGTCCAAGAGCCTCACCTGGCTCTAGCTGTAGTCCAAGAGGCTCACCTGGCGGCCAGCTGCTTGTAGTGCGCGTAGACCTGCTCGGCGAGCTTGTACACGAACTGGTCGAAGCACAGGTTCACCTCCGCCTCCACCTCGTCGTACAGGAACTGCTTCTTGAACACGGTCAGCGCGTACTGCGCCGAGTCGTTGTACAGGTCCAGCGGGTATAGGACGTACCTGGGAACAGTTGCCAACTAAAACACGACTGGCGACTAGTGTGACGCACAATTACAATTTTTATACAGGGTGTCCGGGGATAAAGTGCACAAACGAATAAGGGTGAAACGACATGTGATTTTATCACGGAAAAATCTTCCAGTATTATTTTTTTTAATTATTGTAAACCTTATGCAATTTTTTTTCAAGACGAAATCACACGTAGTTTCACCCTTAGTCGTTACTTTATACCTGGACATCTTGTATAGCCTCTGACACCCACGTTTTTGACTAATTATAAGACACCCCCTTAATTAAAATCAGTCCAATAGTTTAGGAGCTAGAGTGGGACATGTGGTCCTATAAATACATAGTGTTAAAATCATTATCCTTCTTTTTGCTTCGCTCAGTCAGGTAAAAAGCTTTTTAGTGTCCCGAGTGAAGTATTTTTACCCAAACAACCACTGAATTTAGATGCAAAAACCTGTACATCCTCACGGCTCACTGGGTCACTTACTCCATCATGGCGGGCTCCTTGCTCCGCAGGATGTGGTCGGTCAGGATCCAGGGCATGGACATCTCGATGGGGAACTGGATGCGCTTCTCCATGGTGATCAGGTCGTTGCACTCCTCGTTGTGCTGGTGGCGCACCATGCATTTCTGGGGAATTAAGTTAAATTTGAAAGTTCATGATGACGGTGCAAAAAAATTCCAGTCGGCAGCAAAATCTTGTCCCGAAATTTTGACGGAAACTTATTCTATAAATAACACAAACACTTACGTTTACTTTCCTCCCCATAGTCATTTCGAGATAGAACTCCCGGTACCACAGCTGGGACAGGTCACAGCACTTCTGCAGCGAATCTGTTAACAATCATCATCATCATCAACCCGTACTAGTCCACTGCTGGACAAAGGCCTCTCTCAATGCATGCCAATAACAGATATTAAATGACCGAGCGAGCGCGAAGCGTCTCCGTTTCAGCTTGGGCAAAAACGCTTTAAATTAACAAAAAAATAAAACCGTCTTCAAAAACCTACTAAAAAGCGTTAAATAAAAACCGTTTTAGTAGGTTTTTGAAGACGGTTTTATTTTTTTGTTAAAATTTTTTTTTTTCGCTTTTTAGTGATGCATCTAATATTATTATGTGACAAACTAAAGCACATAAACATCACATTAAAAAACAATAGCCTAATACCAATCACCCTTAACAAAATGTCGCTGCCCAAGATGCAGGGCCGTTAATCATTGAGGAGTTCTCCCGGTACTTCACCATCAGTTGCACTTCACCATATTATGTGTTATAATGAGTATAAAACTAGCTTCATATTCTTAATAAAGAAATCTCATTGCTGGCTTCAATCACTTACAACTAAGCAGTTCCGGTGGTCACCTCTGGTTTTCATCATCAGTTCCTCTTCGCCAAGAAGTGCTTTTGTAATGCAATTTCTTAAGGTCTTACAGGTAATACCAAAATTTCTGTATGTGTGCCTATAACTTTTGAGGATTTCCCTCGATTTCTCATGGATCCCATCATCAGATTCTGATTTGGTGACAATGGGACCCCCTCGGAAGTATACCCTTTCAAACAAAAAAAGAATTTTCAAAATTGGTCCACAATTGACGGAGTAATCGAGTAACAAACATACAAAAAAAAAGAAAAAAAGCAACATACAGACGAATTGAGAACCTCCTCCTTTTTTGAAGTCGGTTAAAAATGGGCTTCCAGGTCCTCGCGCAGCGTGCTACATGTACAGCACCCTGGACCCAACATTCAGCAGTTACCACACTACATCACCTGAGAGGTTGAGCAGACAGTTCCAGTAGAAGCTCTGCCGGTGGAAGGCCTCGACCTGCGCCAGCGTGGAGGCGTCCAGGTCCTTGCGCAGGGTGCGGCGCCCCCCGGACTTGTCCGACACCAGGGCTTCCAACTGCGTGCGGACCATGTACAGCTGGGTTGATGATGGACCTGGGCAAGAGGATTGTGTTAAAAGACTTTTTGGCGAGGGACGTATATAGAATGTGTGTGTATCTGTCTATCTGTCTGTGGCATCGTAGCTCCTATACGGAGGGACCGATTTTAATTTAGTTTTTTTTTATTAGAAAGGTGACTTAATCGAGGGATCTTAGTTTAGTTTGATGAAAATTCGTTGAGCCGTTTAAAAGTTATGAGCTGTGATCACGATTTTGTCGGGAGTTTTTTAATACTTGAAATCTTCTAGTGACGAAGTCCCTCCAGTGAAAATGTACGTGCTTGGAGCCCGTTGAAGTTTTTCTTCATTGCTCGAGAGGTTTTTTTAGGCGCTGTTGTCGGGGGTTTTTAACTCGGTTAGGTTTACTTTTCTACTCTTAGGTAGTCTCTGCAACATAACCAACAGATGTCACTATTGTCAAAAATAGTATTGAACTAACATTTTATTATAGTTGGACGCTGTTACGCAAAAATGTGTCAACCCACAATTATTTAGCAATAAAATGTCAACCTACAGTATACATCATGTGAGTTAATATTTTATTGCTAACTTATTATGGGTTAAATCATTTTTGTATAACAGCGTCCAGTTACAAGTGAAGTGAGTGATTTCCTTGAAATTTTGCATGCTTATGTAATTCCGATGACAACACAATGACGTATGAATACAGTATGATGATGGAGACGGAAGGTGGCTATAGGAACTCTTTTAAAGGCCAATGGTAGGTGCGTCAAGTTTGGACGCATTTGACTCTTTTTAGGGTTCCGTACCTCAAAAGAAAAATACGGAACCCTTATAGGATCACTTTGTTGTCCGTCTGTCTGTCTGTGTGTCTGTCAAGACCCTTTTTCTCAGGAACGCGTGAAGGTATCAAGTTGAAATTCATATCAAATACTTAGGTCTGCAATCCCTTGGATCAGTGAAAAAATCAGACATCTAAGTCAACGCAATCAAAAGATACGGCCGTTTATGCCGCATATTCAAGGGAATCTCAAGGGAATCAAAACCTATAGGGTACTTCCCGTTGACTTAGAATCATGAAATTTGGTAAGAAGCAATGTCTTATAGCACAAGTAAAGGAAAAAATCCGAATACCGTTAACTTGTGGTTAAATCACATAAAAAATACGTCCAATATAAACTGACACTCACTAAGTAAGAATGTGCATACTTATTGCGTGTCAGTTTATACTGGACTTTGTTTCTATTGTATTCCCGTGATTTACGAACTATTTACATGCCTACAAGTTTGTGCGGAACCCTCGGTGCGCGAGTCCGACTCGCACTTGACCGGATTTTTTTTATAACGAGTTAGTTATCAATGAAAATACATTCGGTAACAAACTTATAATGAGACGCGACGCATGTGCAGTCAGCATCGAGTACATAGGAGCAGCCAAAATCGCCAAATATATCGCAACAATTCCTTATTCCTATAGTAAAAAAGATGTGTTGCGATATATTTGGCCACTTTGCCTGCTCCTGTCTATTTGATGCTGACTGTGCAACAATAACAACATTAACTATAATAGTACATTTCGATGCTAGTGCGGAAAGTATGTCATTACTTCACGAGTACCTGCACTTCGCCTGCGGCTCGTGGCAAGACTCGGGACGAGTGAAGAATGACATTTCCGCACGTGTATCGAACGACGTTTTTTAACACAGTTGCGAAAAAATAAATCAATTTCAAACTCTGATTCACTCATTTTATAAGCAACTTTTTGAAAACTTAAGATTGGTAAACAAATTCGTTGCAAGTTCGATCTTTCGCAGTGAACATTTTTGACATTATGAAGAGGTGCTTTTTTAGCTTTTATTCGACTAGAATGGATTTTGTTATTATTATTGAACCCACTTCAATGAAAGTTTTTTTTTCAAATGCATGTTCTATAAGACATAAACAATTGTAAATATAAAACATTGTACTATTATTACCTAAGTATTGTTATTTACGAATATTTGTGTATCGTATATTTATAAAAACAATATCGAATGTTGCCTTTGGAAACTTAAAAAATGCTTGCAGTAAGAAAAAACGCATGGCTTAAAGGACTTAGCATCCAGGTCATAATCATTAAAAAAAAAAAAACTTCATAATGTCAAAAAATTTGACAGGCGTTTCGGCAGCTATTCCATTCCATTCAGACAACTTATTAAGAACGGTTTTTCAATATTCAATATTAAAAAATAAACGTGTTATAATGATGAAAAGGTAATAAAATATGAAATATGTATATTTTTCGTATTAGTTACATTAACAGTAGGTTTTTATGTTGATTACGATGTTTAAAGAAAACTAATATTAACACTCATCAATAAGTAGTCATGACTTGGAATACGTATAAATTAAAAAAAATTGGAAAAGTAAAAAGCACTAGTTTGCGAAAACCAACTTTCCGCACGATATACAGCTACGAAACCACTTTTTGAGCAACTGTGTTAAAAAATTAGTTTAAGTACCATCTGTATATACATTATGGAAAGCAATAAACGATTGAGTATTGAGTATCTCTGAGCCTATGAAACAACATTATCTCGGCGTCCTGCTCTTACCCACGTTCCGGCGCGGCACCTTGATGGTGAAGCTGGTCTCAGCGTCCTTCTTGCCGCGGAGCGCCGGGTCCTGCTGGGGCTCGCAGCCGCGCGCCCAGTCGCCGCAGGTCTCCCGCACCGACACTATTATACTGGAGGAGAGGCCAGCTTGTAATGGACACAGCGCAACTAATTAAAAAAAACTACTAATAAACCGACTTTTCAAGTCTCATACTCTGAAAGTAGGCTACTGATTATCTCAGAAGCGGGTTGAAAGTGATGCATTTCAACCCTTGGGAAGAAAAGTAAATTGAAAAAAGAACTATGTCTATGGACTCCTGTGCAGTAGCAGGAACCGGTTTAAAAAAAAAAAAATCATTTATTTTGCAAAACAGGCATGTACATATACAATGCTTAAAACGCTAATACATAAAAGCGTCTTTGGTATGATTATAGAACAAACCATATTGAAAAACAACTAAATACTAAAAACCGGCCAAATGTGCACGGAACCCTCAGTGCGCGAGTCCGACTCGCACTTGACCGGTTTTTAACATTTGATCTTTAAATCTGGATGCTATAGATGTACCAAACCGCGACTTACCTCCTTATGAGGTCTTTCTTGTTCTTGATCGCCTTCCTGAGCGGCTCCCGCATCACCTGTTGGATGAAGTCTTGGAGCTCCGCGTAGATCGACCTGGGCACCATGATGAACATGTTATCCACATGATTAAATTGAAAATAGGGATGATGACTATTTTTTTTTGTCGATCAGGTAGATTATCAAAAAGTATTGGACACGTATTTTTTCTTCTTTCACATAATCAAAAAATTACGGAGATATATTGAGTTGGAATGTCGCATGACGTCTTGGTACAATTTGGTACAATTTTTGCACAGAAGTGACGTCACGGGCCCCCACTCCCGAACTTTGACGCGCTTTGTCTTTGTCATACATTCTTTGTTTGATTGACAAAAGAAAAATACGTGTCCAATATTTTTTCACAATCGTCAAGTAAAGCATATCTGTCAAATAAATTTAGCACTTTCTCTTTCTTACACTTGAAGATAGACAAGGAGGGGGCTATCTTTATTTGACAGCATAATTTACATGTCGATTGTGAAAGAGGCCCTTAATCCAACTGACGGACTAAATAGAATTTCGTTTTCTTTACACAGTCACCATCCCTATTAAATGTGACGTTCTCAATATAAAGGGACCTTATGGAAGAAGACAGTTACGATCTTCTTATTCTTGTAACTATACGAATACTATGGTAACAGTTCTAAAAACGGCGTAACCGCCTGCCTCTATAAGATCCCTTTATATTGAGAACGTCACAAATAGATACAAACTGCCGACAGAATTGGGATCCCTAGTTCCATAATTCGGGTATACATCGGGTGGCATAATCTTTGTTTGACCCAACGTATTGTTTAATCGAAAATCATTTGCTCGAAAACCTTTTTGTTCGATTGAAAGGGTTTTTTTTTTAGAATTATTATAAAACTAACCTAACCTAACCTAATTTTGTGTACATCAGGTTAGATTAGGTTAGTTTTATTTATATATACAGATATTTATTAAATCCTAAAATTTCAGCCTAAAAATATAAAAAATAACGATAGCGATAAAACACTTCTCTCTTCACACGCAAAAGCATGTGCAGGTGATATTACAAGAATCATCCTGAAGTTTGAACCTCATCTCCGAACCCTCACCTCCTGGCGGCGTCAGCGAAGACCGTCTCCATGCGCGCCATCAGCACCTGCAGCCCCTTGATCATCGCGATCACCTCGATCATCGCGAACTTCTCCTCGGACGTGTAGTTGTAGCGGGTTGCCTGCGGAGGGATTCGGTTTGAGCGTCATTGTTATGATGATGCCGTCACGCCGATTTCGGCAACAGCGAAGCTTCATGGACTCCCAAAAGGTGCAGAGCCAGATTGTGCAGCTCTCTGATGTGCTCTCCAGTGGCTTGCGTAGCCAATCTTTGCCGTGAACGTACATATTGCTGTATGTACAGGGTGTCCCAATATTAGTAACCCACATTGACACCGGAGGTAGACCAGCCTAAGACGGACCGAACCAGACAATTTTTTTTTCTTTTGATTTTTTTTTTAACGGAGTGGTAATGCGGTACGCATTGTCCCCACACCGAACCAGCCTAACTTGGACTTAGTAAAAATCGCATGGTTTTCAAGATTTGCCAGTTAAAAGTTATAACTTTAAACTGGCATATCTCGAAAACCATGCGACTTTTACTGAGGTCATGTTAGGCTGGTTCGGTCCGTCTTATGCTGGTCTACCTCCGGTGTCACTGTGGGTTACTGATATTGGGACACCCTGTATGTATGGCTACTGGTGGGCGGGTCTTGAGGTCGTCCCTTTTCTTACCGTACTAATAAACTGATCTTCACAATGATTGAACGTTTACTTGATCTCGAGATGGGCATCTTACTCGAGTTCAATACGCAAAGAGGACATACGCGCTACGGTGGAGGTCGTGGGAGTGGAACTGACTTGAGAGAGAGACTCTTATCTTGAAATAGATTCCAAAGCGGTGCGCCAAAGTTCACGTCATAATAATTTGTAATCCGAATGTATCGTTATTCATAATCATCGCAAGTCCTAAAATATTTTAAACGGAAACCGTTATTGTTTAAGGATTTTTAAAATATCTATATGGTAAATAAGGTTCCGTTAGGTTAGGTTTGTTTTAAAAAAATCCTAAAATCAGAACGGTTTCAGTAAAATTCACTTTAGGACTTGCGATGTTATGATTAACGATACACGCTACAAATTTTTCTGACTACAAATTTTTCGGTGAGTCAATATGGACCTATTACAAAGTTTCAGTCATGTATTAAACAATCGCTTTTATGAGAAAGGGGCAGACGATTTTTTTCTTTGCCAAAACTGACGGTATACTTGCTAACTTCAATTTACTTTATTTATTTTTCAAATCTCCTCTTCTGTGTGATCTCCTACGGTCATTTTCGCAAGGGTTCCACTCTTACTAACCCTCCTCAATTTTCAACCTTGGAGATAAACCTTTGGTAGCAGCAGCACAGCTCCGTCAGCACGAAGCACCACGGGGACAGCAGCTGCAGCCCTCGGAGACGTCGCTCGGTGCCTGCCTCGTGCTACATGCGCGGGCGCCGCGTGTACGCACCCGCTCGTACTCCTCGGCGTCGGCGGGACAGCGCGGGTTGCTGGCGTGGTCGGTGGGGTGCAGCAGCTTCCACGAGCACAGCTCCGTCAGCACGGAGCACCACGAGGACAGCAGCTGCAGGCCCCGGAGACACAGCTCGGTCACCGCTTTGTTCTCCGCGTCGGAGCCGGCTTCTTTGAATGTTGTTGTCACCTGAAAAAATGTACTTATTGAGACAATATTTCTGGCGACTGTACTTGTTCCTCGTATCAGCTGCACATCGAGACTAAACTCGCTGGATCTTCGTTCAGACCCTTTGTTGTCCTCCAACACCATCAGCTCTTAGACACCATAATATTGCATTGTCATCGGATTTATTGTTCACTAGCGTAACCGAGTTAAAAACCCCCGATATCAGCGCCTAAAAACCCTCTGAGAAATGAACAAAACCTTTAACGAGCTCCAAGCACGTACATTTTCACCTTCGTCACTAAAAGATTTCAAGAATTAAAAAATCAGATCCCCTCATCAACTAAAAAAGAGCTGATGATCTTCAAACGGCTGAACAGATTTTCATGAAACATGGCTAAGAACACTTGGGAGAAAATTATCTATGACACAAAAAAAAAACTAAACGAAAATCGGTTCATCCGTTTGGGAGCTACGATACCACAGACAGATACACAGATACACAGACAGACACGTTAAACTTATAACACCCCTTTCTTTTTGCGTCGGGGGTTAAAAACTACGAACCAGTGTCTTACAAATACATCTTGTAGTGTTTGAGTAAATGCCTGTAACACATAAGGGTTCCGTTTTTGCCATTTTGGCTTCTTCTTCTTAGTCGTTTCCTCATGACTGAGGGTCGTGACCACCATAAGTACGCTACGGAACCCTAAAAAAGGGAAAAAATAGGGTGGGAAATATGTTAAATGGGTTCGAGTAAATAAATAAATAAATATCAGGGACAATCTCACACAAATTGACCTAGTCCCAAACTAAACTCTAGGCTTGTTCTATGGGTACTAGACAACGATAAACATACTTATATAGAGAAATACATACTTAAATACATAGATAACATCCATGACTCAGGTACAAATACTCGCGCTCATCACACAAATATTTGCCCATGCCGGGATTCGAACCCGGGACCGCTAGCTTCGTAGGCAGGGTCACTACCAACTAGGCTAAACGCGTCGATAATAATACACACGGCTTTCTCTCCGAACTTGTCATGACACACTGCGGTGTGTAAAGTTAAAATATGCATCAGAAAGTGCGGCTTACCTCGTTGCTGTAGCGAGCCAACTCGGAGATGTATATCTGGTGCTCCTCCCTGATCTGGGGCAGGTGGACCATCAGGTCGGCCTGCGGCGACGGAGGGTTCGGACTCGAGGACAGCGGCCATCTGTTAAACTCAATCACATAAATAATCTATACATACATTTAAAAAAAACCGGCTAAGTGAGAGTCTGACTCGCACACGAAAGGGTCCGTACCATCATACAAGATTTAATACTACGTACATTTTAAATTCTTTCGTAAAAGAAAAGATAGCCGCTATAACAATATGTAAAGTAGGTAATTGTCTAAATTCATTACATTCCTTTATTTAGGAACCCATTTAATTTTTTATTTTTTTTTATTTTTATTATTTGCTGTTATAGCGGCAATTAAAATAAACACTGAAAATGTCAACTGTCTACCTGTTACGGTAATGAGATACAGCCGGATTTAACGAAAAAATCACGTTTCTTTCATGGGGTCCCTCTTTAATTTTTAATTTTATTATATTTTTATTATTTGTTGATATAGCGGCAATACACATACACATGCTGTGAAAATTTCAGCTGTCTACCTATTTCGGTTCATGAGATACAGCCCGGCGACAGACAGACGGACGGACAGCGGAGGCTTAGTAATAGGGTCCTGTTTGGCACCCTTCGGGTACGGAACCCTAAAAATCAATTACCGTGCGTTAGTCTCGCAAAAATCGAGAATGACTCGACTGATTTTGATGAAATTTTTTGTGTAAAATAATTAATTCAGTAAATTGGCCGCGTCGGGGCTCTTTTGCACGTCGGTAGTATGGAGTTTAGTGGTAACATTGCTGAGCAGAAGCGCCGCATGAAACTCGAGCAGAAGATCATTTTTTCAAATCATAAAAATACAGTAATACTTAAAAGTAACATCACAAATCGTGAATGAAAATTGTACACTAACAAAATATTCATACTAAAATGTTTGCGTGGGTCCCTGGTTAGTTTAGATACACAATAGGGAATATGCAGGATTTTTTTTTGCTTTATTAAAAAGTCATTCATGTAACAAACAGTAGAGAAAAATTACTTTTCGAATAACTATAAAAATAACCAATATAGAAACCATTAAAGATTTGTTTCTATCTCTTTCTAGAAAAACAAAATTTAACATGGAGTTTATATGGCCGCATCTCGGATCTCTCTGTCTAATTAGTCGTTTTTAAATGCTTATTTTATCCGTATTTTTGGACGGATTTAATTTTAATTTCACTTTTAACTATTATTTTTATGTTATTATCATTTTTTGTTAAGAAATGCGATAAAACATTCCATGCATATTCACGGTTGTACGCGGTAGGTGGCGCTGCGAGCCAACGTTCGCGCAGGACAACGTCTGCCTGGTCAACAAGTAATAAATAAAATATATCAAAAGACAACCTCACACAAATTGACCTAGTCCGAAACTAAGCTCTAAGCTTGTACTACGGGTACAACACAACGATAAACAGACTTATATAAAGAAATACATACTTAAATACATAGAAAACATCCATGACGCAGGAACAAATACTCACGCTCCTCACACAAATATTTGCTCTTACCGGGATTCGAACCTGGGACCGCTACCTCCTTGGGCAGGGTCACAACCAGCTAGGCTAACCACGTTGTAATTTTTTTCTCGACTAGACGTATAATTTAACTTGGTGATTTTTAACCCCCGACGCAAAAAGAGAGGGGTGTTATAAGTTTAACGTGTATGTCTGTGGTATCGTAGCTCCCAAACGGATGGACCGATTTTCGTTTAGTTTTTTTTGTGTCATAGATAATTTTATCCCGAGTGTTCTTAGCTATGTTTCATGAAAATCTGTTCAGCCGTTTGAAGATCATCAGCTCTTTTCTAGTTGATGAGGGGATCTGATTTTTTAATTCATGAAATCTTCTAGTGACGAAGTCCCTCCAGTGAAAATGTACGTGCTTGGAGCCCATTAAAGCTTTTGCTCATTGCTCAGAGGGTTTTTAGGCGCTGACATCGGGGGTTTTTAACTCGGTTAGGTTATCTATATAGACCTGTGACACGGGGGTACTCACTTGCTCGGGTCGTAGTGCTTCGATCTCTTGATGTAGTTAAACGGCGCGATCTGCATGTCTCCGAATAGAGGCACCACCTCCAGATTCTGCGGACAATACGTACAAATAAACTAACAGTTTTGTTTTCATTAATAAATAAATATAATAATAATGCTCTCTGAATTACTTGATTCATTAAATTGAATTATTCATAAATTATAAGATGTCTTTCTTTAACCGCCTGTTTGACAATCGTCAAGTAAAGCATATCTGGCAAATAATTTTAGCCTTTTCATTCACTTGAAAATAGACAAGGAGAGGGCTATCTTTAACTGACAGATGAATTTACTTGTCGATCGTGAAACAGGCCCTAAACCTCACTTTTCGACTTAACTTTTTTTTAATCAAATTTAAAAATGTCAATCAAAGGATCATATCAAATTGAAAACTTCGAAATACATGTGCATATGTTTCTAATTCAATTAAGTGAATGATTGTGTTGGAATATTAACAAAATCGGGTTGTTTACATAATTAACAAATTGGATTGGAACAGCGTTTACCTTAAATATCCTGTCGATCCGGTCCAGTTTGATCTTCTTTTTCTGGTCGAGCCGGTTGATGTTGCAGGCGTCGGAGTCCATCAGGAACAGCCCGAAGCCCATGACCTGACAAAACATACAATATTTTTTTTGGCATATATTCCATCATCATCATCATCTCGAGCATCTAGTATTGAACATATGCCTCCCCAAATTTCCTCCATTTATTCCTAGATGAAGTCTGTCTTCGGACCATCTACTTTTAAGTCCAGGTCTTCGGCTGCCTGTTCTAGGCTTCCACTTCCTAACTTTTCGGCCCCACCGGTCGTCCGAACTTCGCAAGACATGCCTACCATCAGAGATTAAAGTTATATTATTTGTTACGTTTTAAACGAAATAATATTTATTGATACACAAATTTTACTATCTAATTCTGTTTGTTTATTTGACTAACTTTTGCCCGCGACTCCGTCCGCCTAACAATCGTTTCTCGCTATACCTTACGGAACTGTTCGATTTTCCGGTATAAAAAGTACGCTATGACTTTCTATAAAGACAAAAATATCTGTATATAAAATATTTATCGGCAATTTTAAACTTTGAAAATTGAACATACAGATAAACAACCAAACTTAGTTACATTTATAAACCAACTAGCGGCCCGACCTGGCTTCGCCCGGGTGCAATTTAAAAAAAATTACATACAAACCTTGTCCTGACAATTACAAACACAACAAAAAAACAATTAGGAAAATCGGTCGAGCCGTTCTCAAGTTATGTGCGTACATACAGTCACGAACGTTAATTTGGGACCCATTTCAAAAAAATATTGCTTGAAGTTGTCAATGTCATTAGCGATGCCAAGTCATTTGTAACTTACAAGAAACTCCACCTTATTGCTGTACAATGTTAGATTGACTTTGGACCTATAGTGGGTCCAAAATTAAAGTTCGTGACTATATTCGGCAAGTGATTTTTATTTATAAACCAAGACTTGTTTTGTTTTTACCCGCGTCATCTGTCAATCAAAGATAAATACTAAATGCGTACCAAATTTCATTCAAACGCGTTCAGCCGTTTGTACGTAACTGAGAGATCAGAAAGATAAACATTCCCACATCCCCACGACCTCACCTCTGTAGTATTAAGTAGAATAGTAGGGAATAGAATAACAATACAAATTAACACAATATTTGACGACGCGGTTAGCCTAGTTGGTAGTGACCCTGCCTACGAAGCTAGCGGTCCCGGGTTCGAATCCCAGTATTGGTAAATATTTGTGTGATGAGCGCGAGTATTTGTTCCTGAGTCATGGATGTTTTCTATATATTAGTATTTATTTTTCTAGCCTAGAGCTTAGTTTGGGACTAGATCAATTTGTGTGAGATTGTCCCTGATATTTATTACATATTATTATTTATTTAGTCACTGTCAACGTACCCATTGCATCACGCAGAATTCTAGGAACACTCGTATTGAATAAACAGTACCTAATAAGGAGCTGCGTCATTTCAAACTGGCAACACTGCAGTAGCTCTTTAAACGTACGGAACCCTCAGTGCGCGAGTCCGAGTTTTTTATTTATTATTTGTCAGGAAATCCGTCGTAATATCACATATTCTACAAAACTAGGGTCCCATTAGGCACCCTTCGGGTACGGAACCCTAAAAACCCCGGACAAAATTGGGTACCCCTACTTTCAGAGCGCTTAAATGGCCCATCGGACTTTTACCAAGCATAGTACCAATCTCACCATACGATGATGAATGTTAATCGACTGTTAGTGCATACATTTTGACAGCTTTTAACACTAATCGTCTGTTAACATTAGTGGTTACATTAGCTAAGAACACGCGATCAAGTCAACTTTCAAACAAAAGACGCTACGTGAAATACAAAAACCCAATAAAAAGGGTTAAATAAAGACCGGCCTCCTAGGAGTCCTAGGAATTGCGTATTTAGTACCTAATAGGTATAAAAGTAGCTTCACGTTCTTAATAAAGAAATGTCATTGCTGGCGTCACTCACTTACGACTAAGGAGTTCCGGTGGTCATCTCTGGTCTTCATCATCAGTTCCTCTTCACCAAGAGGTGCTTTTGTAATGCAATTTCTTAAGATCTTGCAGGTAATACCAAAATCGCTGTATGTGTGCCTATAACTTTTGAGGATTATACCCTTAAATAATTTTTAAAATCGGTCCACAATTGACAGAGAAATCGGTAAACATACATTTAAAAAAATACGAACAGTGGAACATAGAACCTCCTCCTTTTTTGAAGTCGGTTAAAAATATCGACTTAGTAGAGTTCGGCGAACGCGTTAGTTAGAACAATGAGGCATTTAAAGTATTAATTAACTAACAAACTCGTTAAATAAATTAGCACTTTGTTAATGAATTATCGAGTCAACAATATGGAACATTGTACAATAATCATTACATAGGTGGTTCCGCTATACAACAAAACCATTTTTACCCGACTCAGGCAAGCCAAAAGACGGGAAATGATTTTAATATTTTACATACAATATAAATACATGTATGTGACCAAAAACCGGATGTTCCACTCTAACTCCGAAACAATTGGACCGATTTTAATAAATGGCGTGTGATATAATTTGGCAAAAAAGTCACAGTAACTATCTCACAAAAACTAGACAGACAGACAGAACGGAACCTTACAAAAAGTGTCTATTGTCTTACGAGTTGAGTTTCAGATAATCTTATCTAGCTCAAATAAAGAGGATCGCTTAGTCTATGAACGAGCATTACCTACGAACAAGCGGGGATCGTGGAGAATAAAGAAAGTGGGGATTCCCACGACTGGAAGTAGTTTATCGTTGCTCCCTCGGGAACTGTCAGGGACTCAAATCATCTCCAAACCACATCGAAATCGGATCAGCGGTTTAGCCGTCAAAGCGTAACAAACAAACGAACAAAGTCACTTTCGCATTTGTAACATAAATATTAGTAGGTTGAAAGCCCTCTAATACGGATACCATTACTATTCATTGTTTCGCGAAGCAGCCACCCCCATAACAGAACACCAGACACATATTTTCCTTCACTTCTCAAAAACGAAATATTAATGGTCGAATAAATTAAGGAACCTATTTCCTAAAAGTTACTCGTAACGATAATAAAAAGTTAACATAGTAAAAAGTCGTAACTAGCATTCCCGTTAACGTAATTTGATCCAAACGATCCAGATAATAAAATTGCCGACCGTGTCAACTTTAATCTGACTCATGCTAATGATAAGAAAACAAAAGTGTACCCATTGAAGAGTAACATCACCAAATTAGTCGTGCGTTCGTAGTTTTGGCAGCAGGTTGTTTCTTGGACTTCAAACTTAAGGTTAACGTTTATGTGGTGAACTGACAAACGTAGAGGTAAGTTTTTAGTGTGACTAAGTATAACGCGTGTAGTGTTTAAGGATTCGTAATAAAAGGGTGCTGGAGCCAGAGTTGGGCATTATTCGAATAAATTTTTATCTAAATAATCATTCGAATTAACAACCATAGTGATAAAATTATTCGGCCACTTCTTCGAATAATAAATAAATTATTATTTATTTTATTCGTATAAATACCACGAATAATATTTTAGTACACTTTCAAGTATACGAGTATAATAAAAACAAGTCTGACTTCTGTGTGTTTTTAATTTCTGAGTTTTATTTATATTAGAACATTATTACAGTGAAAAGTATAAATTATTAATTAACAATAAATATAATACCAGGAGTGTAAGAGAAAAACAGATAGTACAGCCGAAAATTAAAAACTATTATGGCAAAAGAAGTACTAAACACCTAGTACCAAAAATATTCAATAAAATTAGATTATTAAGACAAAGTCCTAAGTTAAGTACATCTATGATAAAAACTAGACTAAAATAATATCTTCTCGACTTGTCATGATTGTGCGGGTGTGTGTGTGTGTATGTGTACGTGTATATGAGCGTGCATGTGTGAGAGGACGAGAATGCATTCTCGATTTGTCATATGTCATATTATAGGTATATGTGTAAATGTATGCATACATGCGTGCATGCAATGTTTCTTTCTGTCTTTCTTTAGTATCCACCCATGAAATTGTTATTTGTTTTTTAGGATGAGTTTGATAGGTGTTTGTGTAAAACTGAGCGCGTCTCGCCATCAAACGTAGCAGTTTGGCGGGAATATAAATGTATACGTAGTATGTAAGTGGTAATTTTATTTGAATAAAAAAAAAAAAAAAATTTAATACAGGGTCGATATTATAGCCATTAACTTGTTAACTAGGATAATTTATTCGTAGTATTTTATTCGCGAATGATTTATTCGTGGTACAATTCATTCGTGAATAATTTATTCGCCATATAAACGAATAATTATCATTCGGAGAATTTATTCGTTATTCCCGAATGATTTTTTTATTCTCAATCGTTATTCGTCATTCGAATAAATTTTGCCCATCTCTACTAGGGCCCCATTACTAACGCCCGCGACGTCCGCCCGCCCGCCCTGCACGATAAGGGCAGTAAAAGGTTGAAAGTATCGACCGACTTCAAGTGAGGAGATTCTCGATTCGACTTTTTTTTCGAGTATAATATACCCAATATCTTCGCCAATTGTGGACCGATTTTAATAATTATTTTTACTAGCATTTGCCGGCGACTCCGTCCGCGTAGAAGTCGCTTATCGCCGCTCCCTTGGGAACTCTCCATTTTTCAAGATGAAATACTTTTTAGGCAACCGCCTATGTGCTATTCCAGACTGTAATCTATCTCTGTACCAAAATTTCCCGCGACTCCGTCCGCGTAGAAGTCGTTTATCACTGCTCCCTCGGGAACTGTCCATTTTTAATAATGATAAAAAGTAGCCTATGTGCTATTCCAGACTATAATCTATCTCTGTGCCAAATTTCGTCCAGATCCGTTCAGCCGTTCTGTCGTGATTGAGTAACAAACATCCATCCATCCATACAAACTCACATTTATAATGTTAGTAGGATATAGGTATAGGTTATCAAGTGGTCCCAATAAAATGTCTAGGGATGCATCCGATATATCGGCATCGGCGATATTTTTATTGGCGATACATCGATACTTTTAAAATTTCGCTCGTTTAAAAAGTATGTAATTACATGGGAGATCGAGCGTCGTCGCTCGGGTCGAAACCGAATTCTCATCGATTTTTTATACAAAAACAAAAAAGAAAACAATAAAAAAAACCCATAACCGGGGTTCGAACTCGCAGTCTTTGTGTAGTAGGCCAACGCTCTAACCATCAGTGTAATCAGACGGCGGCAACCGTCCCGAAGTTACGAACCATATTGCGCGGGAAAAAACGGGAAAAACGAATTTTCCCAGATATGAGACCTAGCTAGATAATTTTTCGCCTTCGTAAACCCCTATACTGCAAATTTCATCTCTTTCAATCTTTTTCCTATGCCGAATCTTATTTCGAAGACCCATCACTCATCATCAGTTAAACAAAGCTATTGTGTTCATTGTATGTCCACCTGCCAAAAGTGCTTCGAAATAGAAGGGGCTAACTGCAATAGAAATGTTTCCTAATAGTGACTTTATGGCTTATGTTGCTAGGTTCAAATTGAAACGAAAGTTACCTCTGCGTTAACAACTATATTTGTAGCTGCAGTGGAATAAACAAATGAGTACTACGGTTAACAGATTTTGATACTTGAATATCAGTTCGCAAGAAAATACATCGACATTTTTTATTTATGCGTATAAATGATATTTTATTATTAATCAAAACTTTCATTTAAGATAAAAGTTAGTGTTGCAGAGTAACTACATAATATAACAGACAATAGTGGATGACTCATCATTATGGAATGTAGAGGGATTGTTTGGACAGTTCTAATTAGTTTTTGTTAGTCGCACATGCATTTGCACCGGCCGTTTATTTTACGAGTGCGATTATTTTTCGATTTTGGATTATTATTAGGGGCCGTTCAAGTATTACGTAAGCACTATGGGGGGGTGGGGGGGTCTTTGTTTTGCTTATTTTGGATGACATGGGGGGTAGGGGAGTCTAGATGATGATTACGTCATCGGTAGTTATTTACTTTTTTACACGAATGGCAACCCTCACATTGTCTATGCTTGAAAACGAAACGCATTTTCGGGGATTCCCGCAAATAATGCAGACGTTTAGTGCATTATAATTATAATATAAAAAAAATACATTTATAATTGAAAAATGTTTACGTAAGCATGGGGGGAGGGGGTAAGAGCTTTGCTTACTTTTGCTGACAAGGGGGATGTGGAGGTAAATAATTGTAATAAATCTGCTTACGTAATATTTGAACGGCCCCTTAGGTGCGACTTGGCCTTAATTTTCAACAAAAATTATTTACTCTATTGTTGATTTTTTGAGTTACTTACTTACCTATATAATTTGTACTTTTGTAATTCATAGCTTTGTTCTTGGAATCGGCATGCCTGTTTTAAATTGTAAGTTTTTCACAGTATCGAAATCTATTAGCCGTAGTACTCTAAAAATAAATAAATAGTTGTTAACACCGATGTAACTTTCGTTTTAATTTGAACCTTGCAACATAAGCCATAAAGTCACTATAAGGAAAAAGATCGGTTGCTGTTAGCCCATTCTATTTCAAAGCACGTTTGGGTGGACATACAATGAACACAATAGGTCTTCGAGATAAGATTCGGCAAAGGAAAAAGATTTCTACTATAACGGCGCCTCTTGCTTTTGTCTACTTCATCAAACAAGGCACGGGGTTTCTCCGAGGCGCGAATTACACAGAAGTGACGTAAGGCGAGGATACAGCGCAGGCGCGATACCGATAACCACTTCCACACGATCGGGCGGTTGGACCAACCGAGAGGGACGCAGCTATCTGTCAGAGTGAAATAGTAATATATACGTCTCGTTCTTACAGATAGCTGCGTCTTTGTCGGTTGCCCCAGCAACCACCCGATCGTGTAGAAGGGGTATAATTCGCGCCCGAGACTAAAGATAAAAGATAAAAGATATTTATTCAGTAAGTAGGCCGCACGGGCACTTTTACACGTCAAAATCTACCAGCGCTTCCCAAGAGGAGACAAGCGCCGCAAGAAACTCAACAGTTACTCATTTTTTTTAATAAAAATATAACAATGTCACTACTTATTCTAGCATTATATAAAACTGTAAAAATAATATTAAATATCTGCGTAGTTTTGCAGGAAAACATGTCAGAATGACTACGAGAAAATTTATATATATATATATATATATATATATATATATATATATATATATATATATATATATATATCACACAAAACAGTTTTGACATGTCTTCCTACATAAACTATACTCGGGAAATCCCCCCGCGCGTTATTAACTGTAGTATGTTGACATACTGACTGCAGTATGTTGACTCGCCCGCTTTGGCCTCGCGTATCCCATTTCGCTAGATACTTTGTTGGCTGTTTTGACTGCTCTCGTGCGAAGTATATTTTTTTTATTTTATCCTTGAGTTTAATTTCTTCCATATAAATCTTACCGTACAGTAATCGAATACGGTAAGATTTATATGGAAACAACGTGCAGTTACGGGAAAAAGATCGCCGTCTGAACGTGGGCTAAGAATAACGGTATCGTATCGGCAAAAAGGCGTATCGATGCAGCCCTAAAGGGGTCAATTTCAGGGCGTTTCAACCGCCGTCATTAGTGTCACCAAATATATTGACGAAATCAATGACACCTACCAGCAACTCCTGATGTAAACAGACGAAGAACCGGGGATGTAGTTTCTATCAGCATCAGAAGTTGCTGTAGTGTCATTGATTTCGTCAATATATTTGGTGACACTAATGACGGCGGTTGAAACGCCCTGAAATTCACTCAAAGGCTGATTTACATGGGTCAAGGACAGTGGACAGTGTACAGTGATAGTGGATAGTACATTAGTGTAAACCGATCGGACAGCAGAGAGTCAACTTGGCTTTCAATTTCCTTACCAGTGGATCCAAATAGAATCGCTATCTATTTTTTGTGGCAAGTGCACCCCCCGCGCGCCCGCTCAACTCTTCGCGCGACACTTGACTCGCCACAGGCCAAGTATAAACAGTCAAATTTAGGACAGTGTATAAGTGGCCGGCAACTATACCAAGCGCGTGTACCTACTGTTTATTACCAAGCATAGACAGTCACTGTCTGAAATTCGTTTGGTGCTCGCCACTGTCCACTGTGTTTGGCACTGTCCTTGACCAATGTAAATCACCCTTAACAATTTAGTCCAGATCTGGGCGGCTAGAACAATTTGCCCGCGACTTGTTTGTCGCTCGGTCCCTCTCTACGTAGTCCTTAACGAAAGAGACGCACTGAGCGACAAGCGAGAAAATACAACTTGTGCTACCCGTCCTGGTCATGGAATCCGCGGAAAAAGCGGAACTCCTTAATAGCATGTGTTATTACACGGAATATACTAAGAAATCTATATTATATAAATAAATAAATATCAGGGAAAATCTAACACAAATTGTCCTAGTCCCAAACTAAGCTCTATGGTTGTATAGTCAACGTCAAAATTAGATACTCACTTTTGTACTTTATCGCATTAACATATTTGACAATCTCGTTTGACATTGCTAACGTGGTTGTATAGCGACAAGGTACAAAAGTGTGTGTCTACTTTTGATGTTGACTGTACTATGGGTACTAGGCAACGATATACATACTTATATAGAGAAATAATTATTCTAAGGAGAAAACATCCATGACTCAGGAACAAACAATCGCGCTCATCACACAAATATTTGTCCATACCGGGATTCGAACCCGGGACCGTTAGCTTCGGAGGCTGGGTCACCACCAACTCGGCTAACCGCGTCGTCAATATATACAAATCAATCTCTCAAAAAGTTTCTCAGCTTTTTGGTTCTTGCGTTAAAGACGTTTAAATGTTTATACCTACCGAAAGATAACTTTAACTAGAAAATTTGCAATATTTGTGTATTTTTGGAGATTGTTGTTTGTGTTTGTAAGGATGGCGACGGAACCCTGCACTGAGCATGGTCCGACATGCTCTTGCCCGGTTTTATTATTTGTGAAGTTCTCAATTACGCCGTTTTTAGAACTGTTACTATAGTATTCGAATAGTTATAAGAACAAGAAGAGCGTAACTGCCTTCCTCCATAAGGTCCCTTTATATTGAGAACGTCACATTTATTTAATGTTTCTGAGAACTAAACTGGTACGTTTCAGGATGACGACGTACTCCATATCCTTGGACGAGGTAGACCTGGCCCTGCTGCCTATTCGGGCGGGGGGCTACGACAACTTCCTGAAGAGAGAACACTTCGAGTTCCAACTGCTGGCTACGGAAGAGGGTATTTATGGCTCTGGTATATATTTTAAGTAACTCGTCGGCGAAGAGCGGCGAGAGTAAATTGATGCAAATAAACTGGCCAAGTGCAAGACGGTTTGGCTCACCGAGGGGTCCGTACAAACTTGTAGGTTGTAATTTAAATGTTTGTTGGTGAATTAAATTAAAGCAACCTTGTTTTATAATCAAAAGAAACAACAAATGCAACGTTGCAAATTAACATTATATTGCATATGTCCTAGAATATAATCTTGGTTTCTATAACCGTACACTTACTAACTAACATCTAAAGCTTAACAAATCTTCTTTGTTTAAAGTTATCAATACACTGCACACATTATTCCAGGTCCACCGGTCCACACCAACCACCCATGCCACATCTGCGCTATCGACGTGCCGGCAGCATTCTGGAGCGCGCACTGCGCGAGCGCTAAACACCGAGCGAACGCGCGCATAGCGACCGCGGCCGCACAGCGCATGAGCGCACTCATCACAGCCACCCCCCCTCCTTCACAACAACCTTCCGGAGAATTCTGCGAATCCTGCACTACTTTAGCGGGCAAGGATCACGAAAAAACAAAAGAGCATCGGATCTCTGTCATACACGATAGAATGCTATGCGATCTCGTTAAGATATATACAGGCGATGATGATTTTGATCGTAATGGAAATGACATTGAAAATGACGAAGCTTTGTCAAGTGAGGAGCAGAAAAACAACAACAAAGATGCGAACCTCGATATTAAAGATACAAGCGCTATCGCTGTTAATGTCACTAAAACTGAACTAAACGTTAATAACGACGTCACTAAACATGAAGAGAATACAATAACGCAAGATGATATACCAAAAGAGAACACTGTCAACAAAATCGACAACGAAACGTACATTCTACTACTATCTAACATTCCTAACTGTCCAAAAATACAGATCGAACCATCTGGTGACAGAATACTGATACATATAAATAATGAGAAAATCATTGTTCCTTCTGATAATTTCCATAGTTATCTTAGAACTGGGAGTAAGATACAGTGCAGAGTCTGTCACTGTACCATAGACTCAGCCGAAGAGGGGACACACAAGCTGTCAATGTTACACATGAAGAGGATCATGCAAGTTGTGGATGACAGTCACTGCATCCGAGAGGTATTGTTAGCTTTTGTCATGTTAATATCGTTATCAAAGAACCTTAGTTGACCGAGCGAGTGAAGCGTCTCCGTTTCAGCTCGGGCAAAAATGCTTTCATATGTCCGGCTGTCCAGCTGTTCTCCTCTACAGGTCGCATTTCTCAACCGATCCTCGTGAAATTTTGTGAGCAGGTTCGATAAATATACGGAATTTTTCAAAATGGAGATATAGGGGTTTTTGCGTTTACCAACTTATTTGCGGTTGGTGGACTGACCGCGACCTTTTTCTATGTATAGGGATAACAGTTATACAACGGTAAAGTTAAGTTTGTCGCGAGGTCTACACCTCACAAACATTTAAGGTTATTAACGGGAGAATGCAAATCAAATATTTGATTAAAGCTAAAAGAAACTACCTTCAAGTCACGTATCGTAAGCATCTCTTTCTCCAGAAAGGAAGAAAAGAAACAACGACACTTGCGTCTCTTTTGTTCATTCTTAAGAAAATAGATGCAAAAGATCCTTGACTCAATTCAAGATTTTTTCCAATCAATCCAATGTTTGCACTGAAATGTCCATAGAATATGCTTGTCGTTATCTATTCATCTGTCAAAGAAATTATGCGTCATACACAACCGCAGAAACAAAAGTTGTCTCTCCTGTTCCAGAAAGTTAAGGACTTTGAAACCAAATTTTTTGGTTTAAGATATATCCGCGTAATGGGAGCCCGATGTAGTTTTGGCCTGTGCCGAAATTTTATGAGTTAAAAACTCCCACGTCGTTAACTATCATGAACAGAAGGGACAATGTTGAACCTACATCTGTGTATAACCCTTATATAGAAACTTTCAATAGAGATTGCTAAACTAAAATAAAATTAACTTTTCACAAGTTCCTGACTGAATAAAACGTTCAAAGATAATGCAACCAAGATAACCTGTACAGGGATCACCGATTTGTCTCTTTTCGATGCCTTCTAACCATAATTTAACGTTTTTACAGATACACCCGAACTGGAGCCACTGCATTCTGTGCAACCAAGTGATCGCAAACAAGTTGATCAACTACCACAAGCGTGCGATGACGTTCCATTGCAACAATAAAGCCGCATATACCATGCCGCAAGATCAAACACTGAAAAACGTTAAGAAAGGCGATCCCATGGATAGCTCAGCTGGTAGCTCTGGGATAAACAAACCAAACCAAACCATGACGCCCGATGAAGTTAAAAACACAGGAGCTGAAGCTAAAAACACAACAGTTCAAGATAAAAATACGGGAGGTCCGTCGAATTATATAAATGCGATTAATCAAAATGGGAAAGTTAATAAATCAAAGAATACGACAGTTTACAAGACAAAAGAAGATCTAAAAATTGAATATCCTTACGAAGCGACGGAATTTTTTGGAAGCGTATATTGTGTACTTTGTAAATGTCATGTACCGAATAAGCTATCGAACAGATCAGACCATTTGACAGGTGCAAGACATACCACCAGTATGAAAAGTAATAAAAAATAACTTTAATAATGTTTAATTATTGTCTGGACGCATTCGCCGTTTCGTTTGGACATATTCAATTTTGCCATAAACGTTTCTCGCGTAATATGCTGAGAAAAAAGTTTTCTTTTGTGTTTGTTTTTTGTAGTCAGGCTTTTGTTTTTTAAATTGTATCTTGTGAGTAATATAATCGGCTTATTCTTTTAGTAAACTAGCAATAAGATTTAAGATTCGTTTTATTTGTTCTTGGCATGAGCAGGCATTAAAGATTTACGATACGGTTGCCAATATCACTTCAAATAGCGCCCTAATTATCATCTAACCCTTTTTTACCCGATTACCGTGAAGCAAAAATGAGGATTACGATTTTAGCAGTGTAAGTTTGTTTGCATGTTCATCTGTTCCCTCGCAGTTCCTATACTATCCATTATATTTTGACAAATGGGGTGTCGTTGGCTTCTTAGTTTTCCGCGTGTCATAGGCTATGTGACGTAATATTAAATCCAACATGGTGGATGTGACATGCATAAAAAGATTAACGAAAATATTTTTTTTTTATTTCAAATGAAACCTGTTTACGCGTATATTACGATTTATAAATTAAAAAGGTAGAATTACTTTGTGACAAATAAAAACAGCATGAGAGGTGACCTGGAAACCGTTCATTTCTTAGTAGACGGGTTTTAGTTTATCTTGACTTCGGGGACTTTATCTTGTTTTTCTTTTAAATAAACCAATTTCGATAAGATAGCCAATCTCCGAACAGCGTCCAAATTATTTTCCAAACCCTTTTTAACTCCCGACGCAAAAAGAGAGGGGTGTTTATAAGTTTAACGTGTCTGTCTGTGTATCTGTCTGTGGTATCGTAGCTCCCAAACGGATGGACCGATTTTCGTTTAGTTTTTTTTGTGTCATAGATAATTTTATTTCGAGTGTTCTTAGCCATGTTTCATGAAAATCTGTTCAGCCGTTTGAAGATCATCAGCTCTTTTCTAGTTGATGAGGGGATCTGATTTTTTAATTCTTGAAATCTTCTAGTGACGAAGTCCCTCCAGTGAAAATGTACGTGCTTGGAGCCCATTAAAGGTTTTGCTCATTGCTCAGAAGGTTTTTAGGCGCTGATATCGGGGGTTTTTAACTCGGTTAGGTTATTTCTAAGCTATAATATGAAATAGCACTCACCTTGACAAGCATGTGTTTTTCCGACGGCGTCAGGTACATTTTGGTCTCGAACATGTGGACGCATATGTTGACTACGTCGGCCAGCAGATCCTCGTACCCTGCATAAGAGGTGTCAGGTCGAAATGACGGTATAAATTTATAAATTAAAAAAAAAAAATTAAAAAAAACCGGGCAAGTGCGAGTCGGACTCGCGCACTGAGGGTTCCGTACACATTTGGCTGGTTTTTAGTATTCGTTGTTATTCTATAGGGTTTGTTCTATAATCCTACCAAATTTGACGCTTGTATGTATTACAGTTTTTACGATATAACAAAAATAAAAATATGTTGATAAAAAATCGTTTCTTGTATGGTGTTACGTATTTAATTTCAACCCCCTACCCCATATTAAAAATACATAACTTTTTGAATCGACATTGTATCGATTATCGGTTTCAGTGGCAGAATGCTCATTATTCCATTGCCTTCTCGTCGTGAGTTACTTTAAAAAGAAAGTTCGTTCAGTGTTGCGAGGTGTCTTAATTGCCTAGGACATTTTAATTTATTTTTCAGAATTGACTGCATTTAAAATTCAACCAGGACATCTATTTATCTCTAAAAATAAGTAAGTACCTTTTCTACAAAATTTGGAAATGTCGGACGCCTATATCCTTCCATGGATTTTGTTATTTTCGTTCGTTAGTTTTGGCCTGGCAACCTTAGAATGGAGCCGGTCATGACGTTCACTTTTGGCTTTCGTTTCGGCGTATTAACATCAATTTATCGATCCAGATAAAGGATCTTTTCGTGAGTATCTTTCGTGAGTGTCTTCGTAGCCTGACAGCGTCTTTAATTCATTGTTTTGTTACAGAAAATTCCAAATTCCAAATTCTACTTATTATTGTTTTGACTCGGCCGCTCTGGAACATTCCTTGCGGACCCTAATACTACGCGTTGGTAAGTCTCCTACTGGATTGATAATCCTATTCCCGTCCTAACACATAGCTTGCGACGAATGTGTTAATTGAGTTATAATTTATTTCAGCACTTAGCACGCTGAAGAAACCCTCACGTGGTTGACAGGAAGTCCCAGCTTTTCCGGCCTAGTCACCAGCTCAGGCGAGGCTTCTATTCCCAAGTGGTAAGTCCACCAGTCTCCTTTTCGTACGCACCGGCGTCTTTACCGGTAATATAGCCTGTAACTAAGACAACCAATTAATTTCTTTGTTACAGGGGGTTTTTTTTTAGGGGTCTAGTTTCTAGTCCCATACTGCGGTGATTTATTTCCATCATCTACGGTGGTATTCATCGTCTACTGCTGTTTGGGCTGGCAGAAATCTAATTCGAGCTCACCGGCCACCGGAACGGTGGCTGTCCGAGGATTGTCTCGTCGCTGGGCGGTCAACGCTACCTCTGACAAAGTTCTGGTGATGTCCATTTCATTTACCTTACATTAAACATATCAATCGGTCTTCCTCCGATAAGGAAGTGGCGCCCTTTACTTAATTTATTATAAATGGCAAAAGTTGTCTCTGCGTTCCTCTGATTCCCCACGCCTTAAATTTTATTTAGTTAAGTCTCATAGCCGTGGCTAATAATTAAAATAGTTTTAACCTTTCAGTCTCAATAAACTGGTTTTAACTGTTTGTTATACTTTTATTTATTTACCTGCGTCTACCTGGGCCCTTTCCCAGTAGAACGGTAACAATGGGGACTCCCTTTGTTATTTCACTTTTTTTTTATTGTTAGTAAATCCGCCGTTATAACACATATTTTGGAAAAAACACAACCCGCTATCTATTACGGTTCAAAAGATACTCTTTATAGTTAGGACAGACAGACAGACGAACGGACGGACGGACAGCGTAGAGATATTAATAGGGTCCCGTTGGGCGCCCTTCGGGTACGGAACCCTAAAAATCAAAAAACCCGACTGCTATAAAAAATATCAACTGAAAAGCTAAAAACAAGCCATATAATCTAAAGAATACTTAAATGTTAGAAAAGGTATCACAGGCGGGGACATACATGTTTTTTTTTTTGTTAGAAAGGTGACTTTATCGAGTGTTCTTAGCTTAGTTTGATGAAAATCGATAAGCCGTTGAACAGTTATGATCTCTGAAAGCGATTTTGTCGGGAGTTTTTAAAGCGCTGATGTCGGGGTTTTGAACTCGGTTAGATTATTTGGAAACCGTTGAAAATAGAAGAGGAAAGATACTAGGATACCTTTTACGACACGACGAACACATTAACGCCATAGTGGAAGGGAAAGTAGAAGGGAAGCGGAAGAGAGGAAGACCAAGGAGAACGTTCATGGATCAGATAAAATAGAAAGTAGACGTCGTGTCGTATCAGGCACTAAAAGAAAAGGCTCTAGATAGTCATGGAAATTGCTCCACCGAATTGCCTAGCTCTTAAATTTAAGAAGGTTATTTAGATTTGAGAAGTAAATAAAGGGGTAACCGTTAATTTTCTCGAGCGCATCCTTGACGGTGTCGCGTATCTTGTTCTGGGTGGCGAGGAACATGGACAGGTTCTGGGACTCCTGCAGGCTCTGGCTGTCCGACATCACCTTCAGGAACTGCGCTGCCCTGCAAGAATCAGTGTTTAAAAACACGGTCAAGTGCGTGTCGGACTCGCGCAATAAATGGTCCGTACACATTTAGCCGGTTTTCAGTATTTGTTGTTTCTCTATAGAATTTGTTCTATAATCATGCCAAATTTGACGCTTTTGTGTATTACCGTTTTTAAGATAGAACAAATACAATAAAAAGTTGTATAAATTGTTCTTATATGAGGTAGAGGACTCCCCATATTATTTCACATTTTGATCCGCCGTCATATCACATATTCTGCCAAATAATCAACGGGCCATCTTTTGCGGTTCAAAAGATACAGCTCTTTAAAGTTACACGTTGCACAGATAGACGGACGGACAGCGTATGCTTAGTAATAGGCACCCTTCGGGTACGGAACCTTAAAAACGAACCCAATTTTAACTTTTTTTTTACAATTTTATCTACAAGTAAAAGTCAGATACAGTAACTACCTCCGGTAAGTAGAATAGTCGTTCTTGACGGAGCTCTTCATGTTTTTGAGCTCGTCGAGCACGGCGAACATGTTGACGAACTTGCCCAGCGTGAGCAGGTACGCCTCGGAGATGAAGTCGCGCCGCTTCTCCGCGTGGCACAGCCGGCGGACCTCGCCGCAGAACCGCTCGATCGCCTTCCGCTGGGAGACAAAACATTAACACCTTTTATTATTACAGTGTAAACTCCATTTAACGTCAAACTATCTAAAACGCCGAAGTTACTTGACTCTGGTTGGTTTACCTTGTTGCCCATACAATGATATACTCTATGTAGCATCACACCCACTCTAAATAACGACCACAAAATGTCCTTATTAAGCAATAAACAGTACTTTCTCAGTTGCCGAAATTAACAAGAACTGCAGCTGTGTACGTTATTTTGTTTATTATTTGGTTGATTTATTGTCTAGCCCATATTTACGTCGACTTTCGGCATCAAACGTACCGAATATTCTGAGAAATTCGTTATTTTGTTTATTGTGATTACCTTGCACGGGTTTACCTCGGCTGCTATACCTGCCGCAAACAAAATTGGCACACCGGGCCATAACGTTAGAGCGAGACAGTGCAGACTGTCGTTAGGTTATTTATAATAGTAAAATAATATTGATTTTTCTTTTCTCCATTTAACGACAACTCTCAATAACGTCAAAAAATGCTCAGTCCCTTCAGTGTCGTTATATAGAGTTTACACTGTATTTTTTTTATTTCAGAAACATCTTAGGTGGTATACAAAAAAACATTCGCCACAGTTGTCTTGCGACATATAACAGCGTCAGCGGCCGCCGCCGTAAAGGCCCTTTCGTTCTGGACGACCACATATCGATAAAGCTCCTACCTGAAAGTACATGAACTGCAGCAGTTTATCCACTTCTGGAGCCAGGACCTGCACCGTGCGCTCGTAAATGTGGACCCTGTCGGGTTGCTCATTCGACCTGGAGAGAGAAGGACAACACTAGAATCCGTGCACCCATCGAATCACTATCTATCTATATCTATATACCTATATATAAAAATGAATACCTTTTTTTTTTTTTATTATATATGGGTTTGCGTTTGATCTCAGTCTCACCTGATGTTAAGTGAAGACGAGGTCGAAGATGGTACACGCTATTTCCTATTTCTCTCGGTCACGGCATCACGCATCAACAGCTGGACCGATTTCGCTAATTCTTTTTTTGTTGTGTTTGTTATTGTCAGTAGAAGGTTCTTATGAAGAGAAAAATCGGATATTTCGACTTTAAGGGGTCCCCCCCTTAATGTGGGTGGGGGGACTTTAACCGAAGCGAAGCGAGGGCGGGTCGATAGTAATAAATAAATACCACGGGACAATATTAGTACAAATTGACCTGATTTCAAACTAAAATCAAAACTTGTATTATGGGTACTAGACAACGATCAATAAAATCACCTTATTTAGATAAACTAGCATTTACCCGCGACTCCGTCCGCGTAGAAGTCGTTTATCGCTGCTCCCTCGAGAACTGTCCATTTACTTTGCTATTCCAGACTATAATCTATCTCTGTGGCAAATTTCATCCAGATCCGTTCAGCCGTTCTGACGTGATTGAGTAACAAACATCCATCCATACAAACTTTCACATTTATAATATTAGTAGGATACATACTTAAATAAATAAAAAAAAGCCGTGGTGGTTTGACCTGCCGACTCTTAAGCAGAGGGTCGTGGGTTCAAACCCGGGCTCGCACTGAGTTTTTCGGAATTTATGTGCGAAATACAATTTGTAACCATGAGCTTTACGGTGAAGGATAACATCGTGAGGAAACCTGCACACACCTGCAAAAAAAATTGTGACGGTGTGAGCGAAGTTCCCAATCCGCACTGGGCCCGCGTGGGAGCTATAGCCCAAACCCTCACATTATGAGTGGAGGCCTGTGCCCAGTAGTGGGACGTATATAGGCTGGATTATTATTATTATTACTGGGAATCGGGGACCGCTAGTTTTGCAGGCAGGGTCACTACCAACTAGGCTAACCGCATAGTTGAATCACCCTGTATACACAATACGCAACACTAGGCATAGGGTCTGTTTAGTTACTCTGAAACACGCCGTTTTCAGGCTACTGAAAACGCTTCTAAAGCACATAAACTGCCGTGATTCAGTAGACTCTGTTTTACTTTTCAAAATTATTCACTCTGAAATAGATGCCCCTTCTTTATTACAAAAAGTACGTTTTAGATTTCCGCGAAGACGAGAGCGCCAATGTCGCAAAAAAGACCTTTTCTGTATTCCTCGCAGTAGGACTTGTTACGCTAGGAATGTGTTTGTTAAACGTGCTTGTACATTGTTTAACAACAATTAAAAACTTATAGACATGGATATCTTTAACTGTACAAGTACACTGCTGAAAAAAAGCATTTAAATGAGTTGACTGTATGTAATAAAATTATAACACAATGGTAAGTTAATTGGTTACATTTTTTTGGTATGCATGACATTATATTTTATTCATAAATATCTTTATTTTCTTCAAGTAATATCTCTCTTCAAGTGCCTGTAAATCTGTTTATATTATAAAATCGTCTTTGTTTGCAATGCTGGACAATTTGTGTAATGCATTAGCCACGTATTAACACGCACTTTTATGAAACTATAGGTCTATTTTCTGTTGTTTGGTATCTGCTCAATGTTTATGTACGACTGTTTGTTTCTAAATAAATAAATAAAAAAACTAACGATTGAAATTTAGACACCTTAATCTACCAATGTGACAATATCGATAGTGGGTTACCACAATAGTGCGTCAAAATCGCTTACCTAGGCTGCGGAATAGCCCTGGAGCAACAGCGCCATGTGTAGAGCATGACCGCATGCGCATTGCCTTCTTCCAGCAGTTCATTCTGAAAAAAATAACCTAACCTAAAAATTTCATTCTTGGACAAGCTTTTGTTGCCGACTGTACTTTTTTTTTTGCACACATCATGTGCTTATCAAGACAAATCCAACGAGCCCAATCACGACGGGTTTATCATGTGTTTAGGAGTTCCTATGACCACCTCCCGTATCCATCATCAGACCAGTTCAATGACATCACAATATTGCATTGTCATCGGGTTTAGATACACGTTACAAACGTCATTTTTTTTGGTAGCATAGAGGAGGGGCGGTTCGAACGCTCCGCGGCCTTACCCATTTACCGCCGTGTCAGCCGAATCAAAAGATGCTAGATCAATTGCAAAAAATATTATATAATCCTTATTAAAATGAGTTAAAAAGCCGCCAAGAAAATCGGGACCCTAATTTCGGAGCTCATAACTCTTAAATGACTAACCGGATTTTCATCAAACCAAGCTAAGAACACTCTCGATTAAGTCACAATTCTAACAAAACAAAACTAAATGAAAATCAGTCCATCTGTTTAGGAGCTACGATGCCACAGACAGATACACAGATACACAGGTACACACCTCCAACTTAAAACACCCCTCTTTCTGCATCGGGGGTTAAAATCATGTACAAGAATTACATACCAGGTTGGCATGAACTGTAGCCTCTTCAATGTACTTGGCAATGCCAGTGACGAAACCATTCCGGTCCTCGAAGTTGGTGTCGAAGTTGGCCTGGTACAGGATCGAGCAGGGCGCCGCCTCGATGCATGGCTGCTCATCTATTTAAAAAAAACCATGTGACAACTTCACACAAATACACCTAGTTCTAAACTAACAAAGCTCTAGGCTTTACTATGGGCACCAGATAATGATAAACTTGTTACAAAAAAATTACAGAAGCATGTTAGTAACTCTGTTTGTCTGTCTGTTTGTTACACTTTCACAGCTTTAGCGGTTTACCGCTGAACTAATTTCGATGAAATTTGGTATGAAGATGGTTTGAGTCCCAGGAAAGGACATAGGATATTTTTTATCCCGGAAAATTAGCTTCATAACAACTTGCAAAAATAATGTAACTGCACAGCTGCACTTAATTAAGTTTTGTTAATTTAAAATGTATTAGTGCACAGCTTGGCCCACCATTTTTTAAATTTCAAAACCTACAAGGAACAAAGAAACGACTCAAATAGAAATTAAACTTGATCACAAGCAATACAGTGGGTGCTAATAGTGCCATATTGCAACTCGTTATAAAATCCATTACAAACTTCAAAAATACCGTAACACAAGGCGGTAAGGGAGAGGTTTAGTTATAAAAGTGTCTCTACTCACCTTACAGACAGGGTAAGAGTGTACTATGGTTAAGTTCATAGCTGTATTTGCAAAAAAAAATTACAATGTAATACTTAACAGAGACAATCGGCATCTGGGTTGAGATAGTTAGAGAGGTGAATTCCATGAAAAAATATTCCATGCGCGAATTAGAACTACAGTATTACAGGAGATGTATATATTTACCTAGCCAAATCAATCAATGAATCATAGTTTTTAACCTCCACAAAAACTTACAAAAACTAAATTACCTGGCAAAGTTAGCTCATCGAGGACATCTACGTTGCTCAGAGCATCGGATAACGACACTTTTTCACTCACAGACATGATTTCAAAGCTATAAAACACAGAAATATCACACACGAGAAACGCACACAGGAAATGGTAAATCAAGACGTTTAGAAGCGAGTTCACGCTATCTAATGATAGTTAATGTTTGTTTTGTTGTAATTAGATATTATACTCATGTAAGAAAGTTATTCTGATAATAATATTTTTTTAGGAAAAAAGTAATACGGTAATTTATTTGACTTATTTGACAGCAAAACACCTAGTGTTGCTAACAAGTGACAAGGCTTATATTTCGATTCTCTGATACACTTTTGATAATAGAAAAAGTTAAGTATATAAAACTATTTTTTTTAGTAATCAATCTGTTTTCATTTCTGCCATACATAAAAATAATTTGAATCATGGATTAAATCTTAAGGCCCTTGAGATTGGAAATTTTCTTATTTATCGATATATGTGAAAGATTGAAAGATGTATTGTATGACATCGCTAGCGCCGACGCCCAATGCACGTTCAGAAACTAATATTGTAGTATCTCGATGACGGTTAATTCGTCGGGAAAAACACATGCATGTCATAGCGACCCCGTGTAGCCAAAACCGTACAAGATTTACTTTTGTGTGAGTTGTACAAACAGCAACACTGTTAACTGACCACTAGTGAGCCTTATTGTAAGGTGACAAAATTCACAAAATGGTCAGTTAACTGTGTTGCTGATGGTACAACACGGCCCACAGACTAAATAATTCAGCTTATACAAAGAGTATTGTAATGTATATATGCGTATAGCCAGATCACAGTATAAATTATAGTAGTACAGAGAGTAAGAAAAAAAAAGAAATGTTTTCTTTGGTCACCAGCCAAGCCACCCAAGCAGCACGCAAGCTGTATAAGAGATTATACAGCCATTATAACTCTAGTTTTAGCTGCATAAGGGCTGTATAAGTTCTTATACAGCTTGCGTGCTGCTTGGGCAGGAACCAGCGAACCATACGCCGCACGAACAGTCGTATTAGTACTCTTATAAATGTGAAATTTTGTATGGATGGATGGATGTTTGTTAGTCAATCACGCCAGAACGGCTGAACGAATCTGGATGAAATTTGGCACAGAGATAGATTATAGTCTGGAATAGCACATAAGCTACTTTTTATCCCGAAAAATTGATAGTTTACGTGGGAACAGCGATAAAAGACTTCTACGCAGACGGAGTCGCGAGAAAATGCTTAATAATATAATAATAAGTATCAGTTGACAATCTTACACAAATTGACCAGTCATCTCCATACCAATTTTCGACAAATCAGTTCAGCGGTTTAGGCGTGAAAAGGTTATAGAGGAACTAAGTTACTTTTGCATTTATTTTATCATGAGTATGGTTTTCTAGGCAGTTAGCCGTTAACCAGTTGATTTAAGTCACTACAGTTTTTGTGACTTGATATTTTATATTATTTTTATAGTTTTATATGTATAATGTTAGAATAAGTATTATTATTATTATCATTGTCATTACTAGTCATAAGTCAACTGTTTAAAAAATGACTAACTGTTGAGTTTCTTGCGGCGCTTCTTCTCAGCAGTGGTCTCCTCTTGGGACGGCCTACCTACTAAATAAATATCTTTTATCTTTTTTAATCTCACATTCGTTCTTTTAGAACCCTCGCCAAGGCTCGGGCTCCAAGTCAGCACTCGGTGCAATAATAAATTACATTCTACTTGATGCAACAATCAACTACTTCGTCCGTGGATAGAATAAAACTACCTATTCATTATGTAGGTACAACATTTATTAATGTACTTACAGGTTAATGAAACAATGAAGAACAAAATAATCTAAACAATATACGAGTACACTACACTAAGCTTATGTTTAAAAGTTAACCAATTAAAAATATTATAGTTCCCCTATCAAACTCTTTTTTGCCAAGACTGTGACTGTGGCATCATTTTTGCATTTTGAGTTGTCAAACTGGTTCGCCTAAATAAAAAATCTATTCTACCATTGCTCGCTCTAAAACTGTATTAAATCAGATTCAAATTAAACCATAAAGACACAATCTAAATACATAATAACATTTTATATCTAATGTATCGATATTTAAGTTATTACCCTTTATAATTCCATGTAAATGTTCTACTAGCATAGAGTATATTTATTTGTATATTACAAGATCAACATTTTAACAAAACAAACCAGTTTTAATATTATATCGGGATTAAAATCTCGTTGCAGTGATACCATAATACAAATTAAACAAGTTTCGATACTCTCAAAAGCTAAGAAAACTGGTTGTTGAATGTACAATTTTTTGTACATCACGTCCCGTTTGCCGTGTACTCGAGTGTAGCATTACCAATGCAAGTAACGCGCTGTACTGCGCCGGTGCCGATCACAATGCTGGGGTCACGTCGTGTTTGGCTCTAACTCGAACATCTCTAATAATAATCTGTGACCTATAGATCTACATAAGAGCGCGCGCACTGCGGAAATAATTCCGCATTTAAATTCTGTAGATTGCTACAGATATGGTGCGGATTTAAAAACGCACCGCACCGCAGTGCGCGCTAGGCCTAAACGACCAATAGCTTTTTTTAAATCCACTAATGAATGCAACGAGTTTGTAACCCTCACATCAATAAACAAACAACCAAGGATAAGAGATGACTCAAAATCCGCATCCAGAGCCTTAAAACTAAGCCTTAAGATAATGCTTAAGCTTTTCTTGTAGCTTGGCAAAAAAGTTTACGTGGTTAGCTGGAAGTGCTGGAACTACAATATTCTCAAGTGGCAACCAACACAATGTGCATTGGATTTTGAGTGAATTGGATCATGTTGCCAATTTCATTCCGAACAGCGCCCTCTATATTTTGCCAATCTCTTTTTTGCCAAACTATGCGGTTCTATTTTTTTTAATTTACCGACAATATTTTACAGTGTTTAGATTAACAGGCTGAAAAGTGCATGTTTTAAATGTAAACAAGGAGAAAGAAGGTACTTCTTAATCGCAAAGGCACAGTAATAAAATTCTCAATATTGCCTTACGTAATTTGATATGCCACATATTAGAGGGCGCTTAACCTTAACATATAATTCAGTTCTAATGATTAAAATAAAAACAAAATAATATAGCATATTCAAAAACAAAATCAGATGTAAATTTTCAACCTTCAAAGTGTAAATAAAATGCCGCTCGCACATCCAAACATATTTACACAAATTTCTTATATATCATAAAAAATGTACTTATGTATAGTACTTATATATTGTACAGTCACCAATTCAATTCTTTTTGTTTATGGCAATCGGTCGCTTTAGCGTGCAACCATTACTGCCAAAGACTAGTTTTGACAACAGCACTTGTTTAGGTTGATTGACCAGTTATAAAAATGGGTTCAAAATATTTATGAATTTAAGGTGTTCGTTGTGAGACCTGTGGAAGACATACACATCATATAGACAACACAAACATTAAAAAAGTTGGGAGAGAAACAAAAGCAAGCGGTGGTTGATTATTACAGTTTTATATTTTGGGAATGAATATATTCTGTTAGTTTTTTAAAAAATTCATAGTTAGAGGATGCAAGGAAGAGAAGGGTTTTTAAGTTAGTAGGCCTGGGTATGAATGTACAGTCACCACACAGGATTGTTGAGCCACCATAGAACCCTGTCATAATGACAACGTCAAGTCACTCAAAAGAAATTACGTCAAAATTTTCCGTCGACTTTCTGTGAGAGGGTTCTAGTGGCTCAACAATCCCGTGTGGTGACTGTACTATGGCTAAACGTGTCTACAAGAAAGAAATAAAATGTGGCATCCAAAGTCAGAGTTTCTATTGGTTTTTCTTAGACTAAAACATCAAATATGGTTTACCCTTGAATCACCGACACTCATTTCATAGAATGTTTTACTTCGCCGAATTTTCAATTCATCGACAGGCATTTCCACGTGCAGTTACAATTTTTTGGTGGTCATAGGTCTAACCTAACCTACGTTACCCATGCGTAACATAACCTGAAAACAATAAGGTTTCGCCAGAAATTAGCTTTCGATGAAATTAAATTCGGTGAAACTACACATTCGATGAAATGAGTGTCTGGAAAACAAGGGGACACCATGAAATACATATATGTGACTATTTATTTTTGGGGCTGTGCCTCTATTCTTAGTGATTCAAACCCCTGTACTACTATTTTGCTTGCTTCTTACACATACTGTTATATGGAAGAGTGTGATGGCGATAGACAACTGATTATTTTTTAAACACGAAACTTAGGTACGTGTAAAGGCGGGAACGCACACGGCTTAACCTTTTTAACGGCATTGACGGATATATCCGCACGACTGGTTCAACGCCGTCGACGGAAATATCCGTCGCGGTTGACAGCTAAAAATAGACCTAAGTGCCTTTGATGAAGGTTGATAATTAGCTGTAGCTGTCATTAGCGTGCGAGTGACGACTTTTTTTATTTGGACACGGCGTTTAAAATGCTAAAATACTGTGTTTTGTTTTGCGAACCATTTCAATATTAACCAAGAACGAAAATTAACTTCATCTCGTCATATTATAGACTTATCTGTTTACAGAGAGCAACGACAAATGAAATAGAAATAAATTATATATACAAATGCCCCTATAATTATGAGGGTTATATTTAACACTTGCATTTAGGGGTCATTCAGTAAGACTTGTTAGCCGTTGATCTAGACAAAACTAGATTATTCATCGCAAGCACCGAAGGGGGGAGTCTTTGCTTTGCTTATTTTAGATGACATGGGGGAGGGGGGAGTGTAAATGGGGATTATGTCAGCAATATTTATTTATTTATTTATAATAACTATGATAGGTATAGCTGCATGAATAACAATAAGAAACTTGAACAGATTTTGTATAAATTATACGAATGCTTATGTAGGGGGGTGAGAGCTTTGCTTAATTTCGCTGAGGGGGGGGGTTAACTAAAATTGTGCTTACTTAATACTTGAATCCTTCTCTTATTTATTTTAACTAATAATAGAAAAAATAAATACAACATCTATACTATCGAAACCTGTACAATACGCAGTGTGCGTAGACGCATATGGCTACTGAGAGCGACAGAGATAAATATATGGGAGCATATAGCTCCCCTGACCGTTCACTTAGTAGTTTTAAATGCTTATATTATCCATATTTTTTGGCAGATTTAAATTTTAATTTCACTATTTGCCATCTCTTTTACGGTATTTTCACATCTTGTTAAGAAATGCGATAAAAAAAATTCATGCATATTCCCAATTGTTTTTCCAACAAACACCAAGTGTTTTCCTCGCTGCATTGAGGTGAAAAATTGTGTTTCGCACGGCAGCAAAGTTATTTGGGTATCGAGGCCTTGAATTCCCGTTACACTCAGGATTATATTTTTGAACCACTCGCTACGCTCGTGGTTCAATATTAGAATCCTTGACAGCTCGGGTTCAATATTGGCTCTCGCGCCAAATAACAAATTTGCAGTCTTGCATAACTAACAACTATTTCAAAGCTATAAACACATTTATCCGGTAAAAACACATTTCTCAAGAATAAAATTATCTTAGTCTTTTTCGCCATAACATATCCGCCTTACATATTACCTTAAAATTAAAACTCAATGGGTACCTCTTGCATAATAATTTTACACCCAACCCCATGATAACTCTGACTCTGCCCGTTCCACCTCGGACCCTCATATTCTGTCAACTCCACTATAGGCGCTGGTATTTCAAAGTCTACTGTATTCATATAGTCTTCATCAGTAATCGGGAGGTCATCAAAATTCTGTATTTCATGTAGGTTATCAAAATGGATCTCCGGTCGCGCATCTTCGAATGGTATCTCGGGTATGTTGAGACGAATGCATTTGTGGTTGTGGAGTAGGGAGGGCCAGACGAACGTTTCTTCGCACACTCTGCATTTGAGATTCTCGAAGTCAGAGTGCTGGGTTACTATGTGCCGGTTTAGACAGTAGTTCGTTGAGTAGTACTTGCCGCATGTCTGAAACATTCAATTATATGTTTTATTTCAATTTGTCCGTCCGTCTGTCCTAACTATAAAGAGCTTCTATCTTTTGAACCGTAATATTTACGGCGGGTTTTCTAACAAATAAATTAAATTAAGAAAGTGAATTAATAAAGGGGGTCCCCATACAAAAAACGTTTTTTTTCTCAACGTATTTTTATTTTTGTTGTATCGTAAAAACGGTACAACAACCCTATAGAATAACAACAAATACTAAAAACCGGCCAAATATGTACGGAACCCTCAGTGCGCGAGTCCGACTGGTTGGTGGCATGTCTGTCAGTACTGCGTATTCAAAAAATCAAGAGGCCCGTTTTGTGTATTTAGGAAATGCAACAACTACTATTTAAGTAAAAAAGGACGAAGGAGTGTCTTATCACACATAAGTACATCAAAATTTTACATTATTTCTAAAATTATTACTAATCTAAAAGAATTACAACGATATTATCCAGAACTATCAAAAACAAAGGATAGAGAATACGTTCGCAGCTGTAGTGCGACTGGGATAGATAACACTCGCGTCATAGATCAATAACACGGAAGGGAAATCGTAGACAGATAAGTGGAAGTAGCCCATTCATTATATTTATTTTGCTTTATTTTCGCAATTGTAGCAGTGTTGACGAGAACGTAATAATATTTTTTTAATTATAGTAGTAGTCCGGACGATAGTTAATGACGTAGATAACTATCTGACCGAATTATGTGTGTTTCCATGTGTAGTTCCCGGGGTTCCAGCATTTGACGAATATCGGCTGATGAAGATGATTTGAATTGTTTTCCAGATTTCCGAGTGATAAGCTAACGAAACAAGTTGGTTAGAATAGTAATTATTTTTAACGCAAAACTAATTTCTAGATAATGAAGCAAAACTATCTAATGTCTAATCGTTATCCCCGCCGCGTCGTATGCTCGGTATTCCCTTAACCTTTTCAACACCATGTCAAATAAAAACTAGAGCTAATGTCAACCTTAATTCATACATACTCAGGTTTATTTTGCGTGTTGTCAACCATGACGGATATTTCCGTCAATGGCGTTGAATAGGTTAAGAGAACATATATTATTTAGAAGTCCCCCGACCGCACTTTTTATAACGGCAGTGCTTCGTATTTCACAATTTTTATTTTTTATTATTTTTTACACGCCTTTTTAGACATTTTTACATACCCTATGTTACTAAAGGATATCAATTGTTTTGGGGCTTTTTTTCGTGTCATAAATACACGAATTTTGAATTTTAAACGTTAGTGATCCTTCTTGTAATTAGTATTATACGCATCATAAAACTTTGTGAACGGAGAGAGTTAATTATTTTACCTTTTACGAAATGTCTCTTCTGTCTGTTCAGTAAGCAACTCTTAATCTATGTCACGTCAGCGCATAGATCTGACGCCGCATCTGATCCGATGCTAAGATCTTTATCGCTGTTGAAATCTTTTCATGTTCCATATTCATTCATTTCTACGGTTTAGAAGTGAGAATGTATGCGACGAATGTGTGTGTGTGTGTGTGTGTGTGTGCAGCGGAACAAATTCTGATCGCCGCGCAGTAAAGGCTGGCGTCCACTAGGCTCGCCGAGTCGAGTCGAATCGCCATAATTCGCCTTCTATACATTTACTATGAAACTGCGTCCATTGACGACGAGCCGCGGCTCGCAGATTCGCCCGTCGTCAATCAACGCAGTCGTTCCGGATAAAAAATAGCCTATGTGCTATTCCAGACTATAATTTATCTCTGTGCCAAATTTGATCCAGATCCGTTCAGCCGTGATTGAGTAACAAACATCCATCCATCCATAAAAACTTTCACATTTATAATACTAGTTTTTGCCCGCGACTTGTCCGCGTAGAACTCGTTTATCGCTGCTCCCTCGGGAACTGTTCGGTATAAAAAAATAGCATGTGCTATTTCAGGTAAGGAAATTAAAATGTTAACGTTTCCTAGACAAAGTCTGAATAAAAGACTTATTTATTTTCTATTTATTTATATGTGCTATTCCAGACTATAAACTATCTCTGTGGCAAATTTCATCCAGATCCGTTCAGCCGATCTGGCGTGATTGAGTAACAAACATCCATCCATCCGAACTTTCATATTAGTAATATTAGTAGGATTAGTAGGATGACACTTTAGAACTGAAAACAGAAACATTTATAATTTTGCCAAATGAACATTAGAACATTTTTTAAATATATAATTCGCAAAACAAAAGTTTGTATCAAGCACAGAAACAAAAAAAATGTGATACAGATTTTATTTCAACAAATATCTAGCTGCATTTATGGATGTAATTTTTTTAATATATTGTGAATTACTCTTACGAAGCATTAAATACTAAGATAATTAATATGAATTATGACCCATATTTGACCCATGCCAAGCAGATTTATAATTAGTAAATAACTCTAGCTAGCTTAGTAAATAACCTAACCTAAAAATTTATTTTTTATTAACAAACTTACGTTGCCGACTGTACTTCTAACATTGATTATAAACCCGTTATTAAAAGTCAAGTAAAACTATCAAGTAAAACGAGTCCAAACTCGACGGATCTACTGTTAGCCATTGAGGAGTTCCTATAGCCACCTTACGTTTCCATCATCATACCAGGCTGGTACCATATTATTGTATGTATTGTCATCGGAATTAAATAAGTATGTAATATTTTCAAGTCAATCTGATAATTAGAAGCGGATTAAAATCAACATGTTTGTTACTTGACCGAGCGAGCGAAGTGTCTCCGTTTCAGCTCGGGGCAAAAATGCTTTCGTATGTCCGGCTGTTCTCCTCTACAGGTCGCATTTCTCAACCGATTTTCGTGAAATTTTGTGAGCAGGCTCGATATGATGGATTTTTTTATCGATTCAGTTATTCGAAATTTTTTAAAATGGTGCTGATATGGGGGTTTTTGCGACAGCTTAGGACACCACGGAGGCTCTCACAATTGTACAATTTTATTTAACACTAGCTTTCCGCCCGCGACTTTGTCTGCGGAGTCAGTAGGTGCTTTTGTAAGTTAAAATAAAGCCTATATCCACCCTGAAAGTCCATTCTAAATGCTGGTGAAAGATATTTTTTAAATTGGTCCAGTAGTTTTTGGTTTTTTCATTACAAACATACAAAAATACAAATCTTTCCTCGTTATACATAAATCTCTGGGTACTATTATATACATAAACCTTCCGTGAACAATTATCTAACTGATCTAACAGAGGTCCATATAGAAAGACAGACGGCGGGAAGCGACTTTGTTTTATACTATGTATAGATAATACAGATAATATAGAGATTATAGAGGTAATTGTAGTATTGTACATTGTAGTATTTGCATAATCCTACTAATATTACAAACAAGCACCCACCCTCGCATCACTTCGGTTAAAGTTCCCTTCCCTTCCCAAAAAATTATGGGTATATGTATGATTGTTTGATGATGACTTAGAGTATTGTTAAAAATGGAATTCGGTATGAGCAATTTGAGGCAACAAGAGCAAGGAGTTAGTGGAAAAAGGGTAAGTCCTCTGTTTATGCAAACTAACTACTGATAATAAAGACAGGTTAACGCTGGGTTAAAAAGTGTGAGGTAAACTTTAATTTCTACATCGCATCCCTAAGTGCCGGTAATACGAACCTGACACTGATGCTTTGAAAAAATCGTCTTCTTCGACACGGGGTCAACCACAGGCTTTTTGATCTCCCCTGAATATTCATCAAAGCAGTTGACATCCACAAAATCAACTGCATCCGTTAACTCTTTACCACCAATCTTTATTTTTTCTAATAGAACTTTTGGTTGCATGTATTCCGGAACTTTATCTTCAGCTTTAAACAGCCTCTTAATTATTGGCTTGGGGTTCAAGCCGTTAGGCCTTAACTGCGAGTTGTCGCTGGTTTTAAGAAAGTGAGTCCATTTGTGTTGTAACATGTCCGTTTCAACATCAAACTTCTTCAAGCATTGGTCACAGAAGTAATAGTCCTTGTACCCAGTCATAGCTCGATTGGTCAAGTCCGGTAACAGAGCTAAATGTGTCTCTATTTCATCTCGTTCAACAGAGCTTTGTTCACAAAAGTTGCACAGGTATAACCTCTCACTGCCTAAGTTGCGCATTGTGTATAGAGATGTAGGGCGTTTCTGGCAATGTAGAAATGAAATATGGTGCGCTACAGCACACTTCGATTGAAACTGATCTTTGCAAATATCGCAGATGTACGAAGTTACCAGGTGGTCGTAACTATGATCTTTCAAATCCATGAAGTTGAAAAACAAGATGTCACACGTCTTACACTTGTGCAGTTTTCTCACTCTGCACACATTACGTCTGTGCTCAAGATACTGTGATTTGTTTAGAGCGAGGAAACTGCATATATCGCAGTGCAATTTTATATGCACTTTGAAGAACATTCTATCGACAAAGTTTTTGTTACAATAATTGCAAATGTAGCACTTACGTTTCTTGTGTTTCTGTTTCATATGCGACTTGAGCATACGGTAGTGCTCAAATATCTTTGTGCATTTCCTGCATTTGTGATACTCCTTCATTTCGTGGACTATCACGTGGTCTGAGAAGGACACGCGCTTTGGCGTCTTTCCGTTGGACTTATAAATAATCATATGTTTATTCTCCTGGTGGTTTTGCAACTTTTTTTCACTTGAATAAACCTTTTCGCATATTTTGCACTTCAGTTTAGTTATGTTGAAAGCAGAGCAGAAGAGAGGATTGCTTGGATCCTTTTGATATGCCATTTTCAGGTTATTCAGGTCGTCCCGAAGAACGCTGACTGCACAATTATTATTCAAGCGCTTTGAGTGAACCGCGAACTCTAACTTCGAAAGACACTTTTCTAGATCAGGTTTTCCCGCAGATACTTGTCTCATACTCTTGAGATACGGTGATATATCGGTCCGTGGCAATGCCACTACAGGGGACCTCGCAAACCCTCGAAAAGCATCTTTAATCGCGAAACCTTCCGCAGCGGCGGCGTCAACAGAATATCTTCTTCTACCATTTTTTGCTTTGCTTCTCTCCTTTTCGCTTGTGGGTGCTTCAACTCCATTGCACTTGTGGGACATAGAAATGGAAATTTAATGATAAAAAATAAAACAATAACCGAAAAAACTAAAATATTGCTCACAACATCAATTTCCTGTGAATATTTCTATGTCGTATGCTCGTGTCATTCTTTTTTTTTTATTTGAGCTTTGGCTTCCAGGGCCATCAGCTTATTTCAATTCATCACTGCTATTCTTTAAATGAAGCACAGATAAGATAATATCTAAGGCTGTTTGTGCAGGACCGCGTTTTCCCACTCGGAGGCTCGATTTTTTCTGCTCTGATCTAGCCAGGGCTGCCAGATTGTATATTTGGATACAAAATTTGTATAATTTGGTTGCCTATGGTATCGTTTTCGTATAATTGACCGCATTGTATAATTGGATACAAAAAAAATATACAAAAAAACTTAGCGTGAATGTCACACTTCGGCTAAATATTTGGAGTGGGAGAGAAACATTTTCTTTTTTGTATAACGCTAGTGGATTTTGTATAATTTTAGCAATCTTATCGGTAGAATCAAAACGTTGCACCTGGCAGCCCTGGATCTAGCGGACCAAGTAATTTGATTTCTAATCAGAACCACGTGTTTAACACCCCGTGTGTTAAACACCTGCTTGACCTGCTTCTGATTGAGCTTTTTAGAAAAAGATTGTTATCAGCTGAGTGGTTGATTACTGACTAGTTAGGTAGACATTTCGTTACTTTGTAGTAAACTTCCCCAAAATGAAACCTATTTGGAATTAATGATTAACAAGTTGCTGTTAAAATTACGATGTTGGTGTGTATTAAAATTACAATCAGAGTTTTTCTGATGACGACTGACGAAACTGTCGATGAAACCCGGATTCGGATTTGGAACACGATCGGTTCGCTGTACTTACGTATTCCAATTTTCAGTTCAATCAAACACCGGGAAGTCGTTGAAAAATGGTTTACAAATTTTGAAATGGCCAAGTTACATATTTATATTATGAACATTGCACGCTTTTGATGCTTATATTTGGAAATTGGAAAAACCAGCCCTTAGTTCATTCGAACAAATTAAATCTGTGAAATTGAATCGATATTGATATTATTGTCGACTAATGTCGACTCAGCAACAACACTGGCGTTGATAGATCCAATTCAAACCTTGTGACAACATGAAGGATAACGAAAGAATACCTATAAGGACATCTCTTTTTAACTCGTTATGAATGCCATAAATAGAAAAATGTCAAAAATTTGTCTTTTGCCGTTTTTTATAGTCTAGTTTCTATGCTACCCACAGCATACTATGGCTGTTTGTGCACTGTACGTGTTTTTCCGATTCGGAGGCTCGATTTTTTCTGCTCCGATCTAGTGGACCAAGTAATTGTATGGCCGTTTGTGAAATGAATAGATTACAATAAGACTTATTTTACTTCAATAAAATTAAAAGTATTATTTTATTAATTTTCCATCCAAATATAGGAATTTCAAAAAAAAAAGGAAAAAAGATATGACAGGCAGGCAGGCGTGGCGTTCTGAAACTTTGGCTATCGTAAATAATTAATTCAAGTTGTTTCTGATTAGACCCAGACCAGTCTATGATTGCAAGACTTATCTATACATAAATATAATTTATTGACTTTACTTGCTAAAAATAGCATGCTTTGTTCTACGAAACAGATATTTTAGGTTATTACCGCATAGAAGATTCAAACAAGAGCTTAGAAAGCTTAGCTTCATAACGCACCAGTGCTTTTTTTGTTCGGCCTTGGCCCTCGTTATCGGACGTTTATCCTGCTCAGTTAAATCAATTCGCGAAAATAATCAGATAAACAAATTTATTTTTGAACTGGACGGAAGGCAGGCGGGTGCAAAATGTTTCCGCCCACGCGCATTCGTAGCTGCCTTCCAGTCATAAACCCGATGTTCAAGCAGCGTCTAAGGCCGCACAGACCGTTTCGACAAACAGCGACGCTCCACAATCAAACAAAGAACGCAGCAGCACAATACCAGAGGAATAAATGGATGAATTTGCGAGCTATAATTACGCGTTGGGTGCCACTCGGAAGCGTCATTTATGTAGGCTGGTGTTACATACGTGCGAGCGTTAACTATGAAGTGTCTAAAGTGGAGATCAAATTTTACGAAATGTTTCCGTTTCGTATAACGAGTCGGATATGGGGGCATCTGGCGGCTTGCGAGCTGCCGACGTCGCTGCGTACCATCGTCTACGGTACGTACGCTAGATTCTTTAACGTAAATTTAAATGAAGCAGCCGTAACGGATCTCACTTATTACAAAAGTTTGTCTGCATTCTTCACGCGTCCGCTGCGCGAAGGCGCGCGGTCAATCGAAGCTGACCCCTGCGTGTCCCCTTGCGACGGAGTTGTATTAAACTGCGGTCCAGCCAGCACAGACAAAATAGAGCAGGTTAAAGGAGTTACCTACAGCTTGGAAGAGTTCTTAGGTGAAAACAAGTGGTCAAAAACCATTGATGAAGATTATTATAACTCCCTGTTAACTGACAAGAACAATATTCTCCACCAGTGCATTATTTATCTTGCTCCCGGAGACTACCACAGGTTCCACTCTCCATGTGATTGGACAGCCAGTTTTAGGCGCCATTTTTCAGGAAAACTCCTGTCTGTTAACCCGTGGATGGCTCGTCTTATACCTGGCTTGTTCACTATGAATGAACGGGCTGTGTATGTTGGGAAATGGCAGCATGGATTTTTTAGTATGACAGCTGTTGGAGCTACTAATGTTGGCTCTATAGAAATTTACAATGACCCGACTCTACAAACGAACACAAAAGGCAGACGAAACAGGATTGATGAAATTGAATTAGGATCGGTAGCTGTAAAGAAAGGCGAATTATTTGGACAGTTTAATATGGGTAGTACAATCATTCTGCTGTTTGAGGCTCCGAAAGATTTTGAGTTTAATTTGATGTCTGGAGACAGAGTGCAGGTCGGCCAAGCATTGACTACGGCAGCTAAATCTCAAGCAAGATGACCAGCTTATTCCGATTTAGTTAATATTGTCCAATTGGCACTGGTTATTTCTGTGGTGATGCTTATAGTATGAATATTATAGATGCTTCAGAGCTTTAACTGATACAAATGACGGGTCCGATTTGGCAGTTTTTGCTACGGAACCAATAAGATCAAAGAAGATTAAAAACTAGACTAGATAAAAACCAGAATTTATTAAACTGGGTATTGCATTTTAATTTTAATTATTCACCTATTTATGGAAGTAATTGTGATGCAACAGAAATATTGTGTACAATAGAGTATAAAAAAATATATCCTGAATCTGTGTCCATTTTAAAAATAGTTATAGCATTTTAAAATCAAGTATTTAATGAATACAAATTGCATTATTCAGAGTGTTAAAAGTTTATATATCTATGCTCAAGTGAGATTTAGTATTAATGTTTGGTAACTATTTTTTGTGTGTGTATTTACGCATATTTTCATCGAGTGCATTCAAAGTTTTATAGCTGCTAATGCTATTTGTCGGTTTTTCAACACATTTCCTATATTGCATTAGAAATAATTTCCTGGCTGAATGAGTGAAACCATTGCCATTGAGAACAGTCCCCCATTTTTTTTAAACAATATTGTGGTGGGCATTGGGAGTAATTGGGACATTATGTATCAAAATAGTTAGTGTTTTACCTAATTATTGCTGTGAATGCTTGTATTTGATAAAGAATAACAAATTGTTTGCTATTTGTATTATCCTAAGCAACTATGTTGTATTAGTTAAACAAGACTCTGTTCATTATTTTCTTGTCTGTGATGTCAGCCATTTTCGCCCCAACTGATCTTTTCAAGTTTCGAATACTCACTCATATTATTATTTTTAGAAATATTGTATTTATTAAAATTAATAGAATGACCGTTCATCATTGGAATTAAATTCCTTTACATATTAATTAATCTTTAGCTAGAGATAACAAGACAAACTTACTTGTGCCGTTGGCAAAATTTGGAAATGACTTTACTTCAATATATTTGTAAATGTACATGTAACATTAGCATTTGCTGATACTGGTAAATGTAGGTTTGTTTAAATGCTTATGATATTCATTATATCAATCTACTTTATTTTTAAATGTGTAATAGGATTTAAGAAAACAAATATATTGGAAGGGGCGCTTCAGTAAAACTGGAAGAGGATATGAATAAAGAGTTTACATTGATTTACGAGTATTGTGTTCCGCCTATTCCCACATACTTCATATTAATACACGGGAACTATAACATTTTCGGGATAAAAACTATTATAGGGTGTTCCATAATCGAGGACATGGGGTCATGGATTACCTCTGTGTCAAATTTCATCTAAATCCATTAAGCCGTTTATGGGTGATGCATGGGCTACATGGTTTCAAACAATGGTTTAAAACAAGTGGTTTGAAACCGTGTAGACAGTGGTTTTAAACCAAAATTCGCATGACCTTAAACGCCCTTGACAGATGTCAAACAAATGGGCTTGTTTGAAACCGTGTAGCAGCTCGCTTCTACCAAGGTCACTTGGTTTAAAACCATGGTTTCAAACCGTGTAGCACACGCATGAGGCTGGGCGTATGCTGAGAGGCAGGCGACGCAGTTCCACGCAGCGCAGGGCAGAGCAGATTTTGTAATGCATGAACGTCTTCGAAGCAGGGCTTGCATTTAACGTTAAAAAGTTGCTAACGTTACCCGCTGATCGACAGTTAACGTTAGCAAGATATATCGTTAAATTTTTTTTTATAAAATTTAGGGTTATTTTTACCGGTACATTGAGGTAACATTAAAAGCAAAGTATTGTTAATATTAACGTTATTTTACGAACGTTATCCGCGTTCGTCATCAGCTAGATTTAACATTATTTTTAACGGTATTTAACTTAAATTTAACAGTAGTTAACAGTATTTTTATGAAATTACTGTTAAGTAACGTTATTTATTATGATATCATCTAGTAATCAACAAGCCTCGGGATATTGTTAAAATTAACGTTAGTAAGTTAACATTATAATAAAATTACTGTACCAAATAACGTTAAAATTTATACCGTTACGTTATTTATTATGTTATTCAGTAATGTTAACAAGCCCTGCCTTGAAAGCTGCGTACGCTGCGGCGCAGGCACGTGCAACGCTGTATATATGTATAGAAGTATTTGTTTGTTGGTAATCGATAAACGCTGAGATGAGACTACTGAACCGATTTTAATAATTCTTTCACCATTAGAAAGCTGCATTATCCAAGTAACAGGCTATATTTTATTTCATAGGCTTTACAGGATGATCAATCCAAATAGGTCATTGAGGGGAAATCCGAAATTATAAGAGACCTATCTTTTATAATTTCGGATTGCCGCTCAGTGACGAAATTTTTTTGTTATTAACCATGGCGTCGATTTTTTAATTAAGATCACCTACATTTAAACATATATTTTTTAAACTTATTAACTTAACATTATTGATAATTATAATGACCGATACGGCAATAACATTTGGCGAATTATTTAACCTGTAAGCAATTCTGTTTATTTAGATAAGGTTCCATAGCAAAATATGTTCCATATAACCTACACCATCATCTACTGTAACAAAACCAATTGAATATTCACAGAGGTCTGACCGGGTTCGATTCCTGCTTGTGTATAAGAGTTTTTTTTTATAAATCTTTGAATGCAGTTTTTCTTACATAAAAAATCGCACACTTGATTCCTAAGAACGAATTTCCCTATCTCTTATAATTTCGGATCTCCCCTCACTGACCCATTTGGATTGATCACTCTGTATATTAACTTGTTTTACCGAAGCCGGAAGCGAAGCGAGGGCAGATCGCTAGTAGGTTAACCTTCTTGCTAAAATAAAATATAAACAGGTTACACCGGCACTTTGCCAAATTCTAAACATTCCTCAATCGACCGAAGTGAGGTCTTGGAGTCAACTCCGCGGGCTTAGTATGCAATATGCATGCGCGAGATATTTGACAGGTGCTAGGGAAATGAATACAATCTATTCCATATTCTAACGTAAGACTTAACGCTTAACGTTTAAAATAAAAGTGTCTCGTCCTGACTTTTATTACCTTTTATTACTAAGCAACTATTGCGATTTTCACTTTTTAGGGTTCCGTACCAAAATAAAAGAATCACGGTGTCATTGCTATTGTCTTGACACCGGCTTGGATATATTACATGTACTTATTAGGCACTAAATAGGCAATTCTTGGAGGCCAGTCTTTATAGTGGGTTTTTGAAGACTGTTTTATTATTTTATCTACACACATATCATAAGTCCTCTATAATGCGTTCAGAATCCATAGGCAATGACCAGCATTACAACAATCAATTTTACTATGATAATTTTCTTATCTGTAGCAGTAACATAATGTTCTTATAACGATATAAGATTTGATAACGTTATGAGTGTCAAATTTCAAACATCTTTGAAAAACAAAACGATTTTATTTGACCTCAATTCTACTATCACTCGAGATGACATTTAATTCGAAATGAAATGTCAATTGCATACAATTTTGACAAATCTCGTATGTTACTTGATAATTTGATATCGAACGATATGATAGTAGAGGCCGACTCTAGATTGTCTCTGAACTAAAAAAAAAACTACGGTTGCCGCCATTTTTGACGTTCTAATAATTGATCAATGCCGGCTTTGCCGGTCGTAACATGCGGTTCCTGAACACACCATAGAGATATAATATGTATGTAGATAAAATAGTGCAAGGACCATATATAATAGGACTGACAATCTTCATACTACGCACCGTACTCCGTTAGTTAGTATCTTTCTACGTGGCTAGATGCCGCTAAGAGTACCAATTCATTCAAAAGTCGTAATTTTACAATTTCTATGTGACGCGCAAGCGTGAAGTAACAGCCATCGAGCGTTCAACGACATTCCAATTGATACAGTAAAAAGTGAATAGATGGCGTTAGGTGCGAGGATGTTTCATTACTACGTTCCGTCCGTTCCGGCTCACTTCACTATTTTTAAACTATTATTTGTACTTACATAATAATTACTTACAAATGAAATATATTTCAAAGTTTGTTTACCTTATTATTTATAATTTAATTTCGGAACCCAAATAATGTCCGCAATTATATTTTAGTTTAAAAAGATTAAAATAAAGTTTAGATTCTGCGCGAACTGAAATGAAAATTGAAACGCCAAACCTTAAAAAGTTATAAAAGAGAAGCAGTGATGTCACTTTAGGATATTTTCTCAAGATTTAGGGTAAAAACACTAAAAACAGAACTCAATGTTAGGTAATTTTTTCGTTGAATCGTATTTTGTTTTATCGTCATAACATTTATTTATTTAATTAACATAACACTTAGGTTGGTACCTAAGACAATATACTCCTCCCTAATGGCAATATGCATTTTGATGTCATCAGTGGTAATAATATTAAAGGCTTATAAAATTACAATTTATTATTAATAGCTTAGACGTACCCACGTACTTAAGATATTCACTATCTCAATCTCTATCCATTTAAATAAAACTGGTCGAACTATGTCGAAATTGTCGAAAAATACTGAGTAAACTGATATGTACACCTGTTTTAGTGTTCCTTAACGAAAGTGAGAAAACAGGGTCATTGTGCAAAATGTTTATTTTAAACCATAGTTGAAATTTGGGTTTATTTTTCAATAACGCTACAAAAGTGGGATAAAATTTGACAAAGGCTAGGGTAAAGTGAAAAATAGACCTGGCAACACTGCTGCATTGCTTTTAAGGCGCGTCACACACGGAGCTATAATATATATTAATATACCAAAATATATATTATATTATAGCTAAGCACCACACACGACAAAGATACCAAAATATATTCATTTGACTCGTCGCTATCCTAGCGAGCGCACGATTTCAACATGTACAGGATGTTCTAAAAGTGAAATATGGATTTAATATTAAATTATTCAATAATGGGTATTGCTATTCAGATAATATTATATGGTTTCCATAGCAGTGTGTGGGTGTACTGCACACTATTTGAACGAACGATATACGTGTAAACTCTATATATACATAATAGCGACACTGAAGGGACTGCGCATTTTATGGCGTTATTGAGAGTTGCCGTTGAATGGAGAGAAGAAAAATCAATATTATTTTAGCATTATAGTATGAATTTTATTTATAATTCTATATATTATATAAAAGGCAATGTCCGGTTGACTGACTGACTCATCAACGCCCAGCCCAAACCGCTAAAGATAGAACTTTGAAATTTTGAGGGGGGTTGAGTTTGCATTGTAGGCGTCGTTTAAGAAGGGATTTTTCGAAATTCAACCCCCAAGTGGTAAAAATTGGGGGTGGAAGTTTGTATGGAAGTCATTCATTTTTGAAGTCAAAGACCTGAAAATTGGTACAAAGGCTAATTTACAAATAAAAAATAGTACTTTCGGCGATTTTGGATAAACTACCTCTAAGGGGTGGAAATGGGGGGTTAAAGTTTGTATGGGAGTTTGGTCGTTTTTCAAGTTAGAAACGTGGAAATTTGAATATAGGCTACTGATAACAAATAAAAAAAACTACTTTCGGTGATTTTGGATAAACTACCCCTAAGAGGTGGAAATGGGGGGTTAAAGTTAGTATGGGAAATTGGTGGTTTTTCAAGTTATAAACGTGGAAATTGGTATAAGAATACCGTTAACAAATAAAAAATACTATTTTAGGCGATTTTGGATAAACTACCCTAAGGGGTAGAAATGGGGGTTAAAGTTTTTATGGGAGTTTGGTCGTCTTTCAAGTTAGAAACGTGGAAATTGGTATATAGGCTACTGATAACAAATAGAAAATACAACTTTTGGTGATTTTGAATAAACTACCCCTAAGGGGTGGAAATGAGGTGTAAAATTTGTATAGGAAATTGGTGGTTTTTCAAGTTATAAACGTGGAAATTGGTATAAGGCTACCGTTAACAAATAAAAAATCCTACTTTCGGCGATTTTGGATAAACTACCCCTAAGGGGATGAAATGGGGGGCGGTAATCTGTATGGGAGTTTGTTCAATTTTAAAGTTAGAAACGTGGAAATTGGTATATAGGCTAATGTTAACAAATAAAATCATAAAATTTTTGGCAATTTTGGAAAAACTACCCGTAAGTTGGTGAAATGAGGGGTGGAAATTTGTATCAGAGTTCGGTCAATTTTGAAGTCAGAAACGTGAAAATTGGTATATAGGCTACTGTTAAAGGCTAAGGGATGAAATGAGGGTGGTAATTTGTACGGGGGACCAAACTGGTCAGTTTTAAAGTTAGAAACGTATAAAATGTGTATTTAGGGTACTGTCAATAAATAAAAAATGCTTTCAGTGATTTAAGATATACTACCCCTAAGGGGTTGAAATGGGGGTTAAAAATTTGTATTGGAGTATGGTCATTTTTGAAGTTCGAAATGTGGGAATTGGTATATAGGCTACTGTTAACAAATAAAAAAAATATTTCGGCGAATTTGGATAAACTACCCCTAAGGGGATGAAATGGGGGGCTTAAGTTAGTACGCATACTTACGCAATCGGTCGAATAACTAATAAGTTCAAGATGGCGGGTACTTTTTCTCATTCTGTCAACGGATTCGTTGTTGGAGACCACACAAATCCCCAGATATCGATTTTGGAAGAAATCTGTCAAATAACTAAAAAGTTCAAGATGGCAGCTACTTTTTCTCATTCTGTCACCGGATTCGTTGTTGGAGACCACACAGATCCCCAGATATTGATTTTAGAAGCAATCGAACAAAAAACTAAAAAGTTAAAGATGGTGGATTCTTTTTCTCATACTGTCAACGGATTCGTTGTCGGAGACCACTCAAATCCCCTGATATAAATTTTGGAAACAATCGGCCGAATAACTAAAATGTTCAAGATGGCGGATTCTTTTTCTTATTCTGTCAACGGATTCGTTGTTGGAGACCACTCAAATCCCCAGATATCAATTTTGAAAACAATCGGTTGAATAACTAAACAGTTCAAGATGGCGGCTACTTTTTCTCACTCTGTCAACGGATTCGTTGTTGGAGACCACACAAATCCCTAGATATCGATTTTGGAAGCAATCGGTCGAATAACTAAAAAGTTCAAGATGGCGGCTGATTTATTAGATAATTTTCACAGAAGATGATTTTTAAATAACGCTTTATAATTAACAAAAAAATAAAACCGTCTTCAAAAACCCACTAAAAAGGGTGAAATAAAGACCGGCCTCCTAGGAGTTCTAGGAATTGCCTATTTAGTGTTTGATAGGTACATGAAATATATATGACACAATGATTCTTGCCACCGACTTCGATATATTTGGTCCTGGCTCGAGCCCTGGTTAAAATATGTATTTGGTCCTGGTAGGTTTACGTACCTACTGATCTACGTAAAATTACAGCTTTCTAGTACTAACAGCCTCTAAGCTAGGCAGCGGACGGACGGACATGGCGAAACTAGGTAAGTATAAGGGTTTCTTGTAGGACTACGGAACCCTAAAAATAAAAACATTTTAATCTGACCCATATTTGCGGCAGCGGGAAACGGTAGTAGGTACATAATTATTCTAATCCGTTTTCATTTATTAGGTATACTATTACCTACATCCTTGATGATTACATCCATATTTTACGAAAAACAAACTTCTTACGTACAAAACTTTTCCAACAGCACCAAATTACGTTAGTGACTGTTTAGTTCGTGGAAAATCTCGAATTTGTCAATATATGCGTAATTTTATCTACATTTTACCAGTGCACCAACGCCATCTAGTTATTTTATGCAGCAAAAATTGGCAAACCAGCGAGCAACCTTGAGCAATCAATGATTCCAGAGGTAGTGCCATCTATTAAATACGACCTGTTTCACGCTGTTGACGAGTAAAAAATATAATATTTAAAAGTAGTGTATAGAAGTGATATTATGGTGTTAAAATAAAGCACTTAGACGTTTGTTCTTAAAAAATAAAAAAATCACGAGAAAATAATGGTGAAAATAACATTTTTGCCACTTCCAGGCTACAAAGCAGCGCCATCTAGTTTTAATACCGAATTTTGAGCTATTTCAGAGTTACGTTTTTTTGTATGTGATTGTCAGTCCTATTATATATGGTCCTTGAAATAGTGTATGTAACTGTACATAATTAGGCATTAAAACACTCGTGTGATGCTATTATGAAATTCGCCTGTCGGCTTGTTTCATAAACACACACTCGTGTTTTAATGCCTCTCATTATGCAGCAGTCACATAAACTATTATTGTTAAACATTTTCAATATGTAGGTACCCAGATGGGCGTGTAACTTTGATGGTCCTTTCATATGTATGTATATTCAAGTTGGAACATGAGCAAGATCGTTCAAGTTTCGGAGTTAGGAGGGAAATCGAGAGGTCTATTCGGGGCAAACTATCCAACTAATATTATAAATATAAAAGTTTGGATGGATGTATGTTAGTTGGGTCATACACAGGTGTAGGTTCAACATTGTCCCTTCTGTTCCAAAAAGGTAAGGACGTGGGAGTTTTAACTCATAACTTCGACACAGGCCAAAACTACACCATACTCCCATTACGCGGATGTATCCTAACCCGAAAAATTTGGTTTGCTTAACTTTCTGGAACAGGAGAGACAACTTTTGTTTTTGGACTGTATGATCCAGTCACTCAATCACGCCAGAACGGCTGAACGGATCTGGATAAAACTTGGCACAGGGGTAGATTATAGTCTGGAATAGCAGCAAGTAAAAAATGGACAGTTCCCGAGGGAGCAGCTATTAACGACTTCTACGCGGAGTCGTGGGCAAATGTGTAGTAATAATGTGGTAGTTCGAGGCATGTTTATAACGGATAAGGCAACATCAAGTGAACTAGGATGTTGGGCAACTAGTCGTCGGGGCTACATTATTGCCCCACTTTGGAAATAACCGCTATAGGTATGTTGATATAAGTATTATTAAGCCGTGGTAGCCTAATGGTTTGACCTGCCGACTCTTAAGCAGAGGGTCGTGGGTTCGAACCTGGGCTTACACCTCTAAGTTTTTCGGAATTTATGTGCGAAATATAATTTGTAAATTTACCATGAGCTTTTCGGTGAAGGAAAACTGCACACACTTGCGAAGCAATGTGACGGTGTGCGCGAAGTTCCCAATCGGCACTGAGCCCGCGTGGGAACTATAGCCCAAACCCTCTCATTGTGAGTGGAGGCCTGTGCCCAGCAGTGGGACGTATATAGGCTGGATTATTATTATTATTATGTTAAGATATATGAGATGCAGGCCCCATGATAAAACATGGGTTGAGTCACTACGCAATAAAAGGGGTGTTATAAGTTTAACTCGTGTATCTGTGTGTCTGTCTGTGTCATCGTAGCTCCTAAACGGATGGGCCGATTTTGATTTAGTTTGTTTTTGTTAGAAATATGACTTAATGCGGCACTATTGCTACATTCTATTGCTATAGCAAAGAAAGCGACGGCAGCAACATTAATTAAACTTCAGAGTTAATTGACTGTTAATCGAGTGGTACTGCAAAGCTGTAATTTGGCATAGTTATTTATATAAATAACGCCGACAAAGTTGTAAAATTAAATCTTGAAATATTTTTTTTTCGATTACCTCCCAGACATTTAAAGCAAAGGTATTTTTTTTTTCACTTCCCATGCTCAAAAAGTGTGTCATATTAGACTTATCAAGCGGGACTAAAGCAGTACATTTAGTCCCTAGGGAAAATGTGAATGGAACGTTGGGTTCTGTTTTTGTATATTTTGTTGTTTGTGTTTGTAAAAATGGCGACGGAACCCTACACTGAGCATGGTCCGACTTGCTCTTGCCCGGTTTTAACTTGTTAGGTTAGGTTATTTACAAAAGCTTTTCTCGATGACTATAAGTATTTTTTTACAGTCATCAGCTGCTACCAATCCTACGAGTCTAAACTCCTGCGGGGATCCGTTGCAACCTTTCGACTCATATCAATATCATCATATCAGCAGATCAACTCTTAAACCGTAATATTGCATTGCATTCATTGCATTGTCATCACGGGGCAGCCAAGATGCATTAGGTACGCTCACTTCTTAACCATTTTCGAAAATCGACAAAATGTATTGAATATGATACGCAAGGGAAATGGGAGAAAAACGCGTACCTGGTTCATATGGTGCTACGCGCTGGCAGAAGATGGTGGCCACACCACCGGGAGCCATCCCGGTCTTACGCACTTCTCTTGAAAATATATTCGCGATAATTGGCGATGTGTCGCCGGGTGTACGCGACGGCGTAGCTGATGCTCACGGTATTGAAGATTTGTGACGTTCTCAATGTAAAGGGACCTTATGGGGGCAGGCGGTTACACGGTTTTCAGAACTGTTACCATAGTATTCGTATAGTTACAAGAACAAGACGAGCGTAACTGCCTTCCTCCATAAGGTCCCTTTATATTGAGAACGTCACATTTGGGCGGATGGCGGAATGGAGATAACACTCGACATTGACCGACTCGCACCGTTACCTTAGCTGAACTGTCAGTTGTTGGAGGACAGCCAGTGCTGTCAGGTTTCTACCCGCGTTTTTCATAGGAATGGGGAGATGAGGATGGGGGTAGATGACACGCGATTTGACGTTTGAATTAAAGTAATGTTTAGACTGAACATGTATAGAATTGACATACCTAAGCCATCCTTGCGGCTGACACGGCTGATCGTTAGCATACGTCAGTCCTATAAATTTTCGAATCTTTGATTTCGAAAATCGATAAGTAAGGATAATGCCTATAGCTGAGTGCCACACGCTTCGTAGCGTTTCTGTTCGTTTCGTTTCTTGTCCAATCGCGTCATTGGTAGACCACCTGTCTTATCGTGTCACGTGATCTACCACCAGTGACGCGATTGGTTTAAAAACGAACGCTACGGAGCGTGTGACACTTGGCTAGACCCCTAGCTAACCGTTCGACTCGCGCTTGACCGTTTTTTTACACCAAGATTGTAATTTTAATAGCAACTTGTAAATCATTAATTCCAAATAGGTTTCATTTTGGGGGAGTTTACTACAAAACGATAGTGAAGAGTCTACGTAACTAGTCAGTAATCAACCACTCAGCTGATAACGATCTTTTTAATCAGAAACACGTGTTTAACGGGGTGTGAAACACGTGGTTCTGATTAGAAATCAAATCGCTATTTACCCGACTATACCCTAAAAGGAGAGTAATATTTTTCGGGTGTATGTATGTATCCATGTTTCTTCGAGACCTGTAGGCTAAACGTCTTGGCGGATTTAGGCGGACGGGCTAGCACGTTATATTAGAACCTCAGTCTGCTGCTGCAGGGGTAGTTGGGTTTTTAAAACTTGCTTTGCCCGACTGAGTGAATCTAAAAGAAGATTTTGTATAAGTACCTACGTATGGGTAAGGTTCAAGAAGTTTGACCCAATTAGCAAATTAGCTTAGTTAACCATAGGTACAGTCAGCATGAAATAGATAGGAGCAGCGAAAGTGGCTAAATGACCACGACCGCTGAAATTGCCGTTCCACTAACATAAAAACGACGCGGGCGTTGTAGCCGAATGTTATAGGTGGAAATGGGCGCGATGTGGTCGCGAACAGTGACGTCATCTATGACGTCGAGCGATCGCTTGCGACGACCACGGGCCTTTGGTGGAACGATACAGAGGGTGTTACGATCGTTGCGTCGAACAATCGTAGTCGTAGGCAACTACTGCACTCTCTAATTACTCAAAGAATCCGACCCGCGAAGACGTCTCGGTTTGCTTACCACATGTCATGTAACGGAACAATTGGTGATTAAGCGAACACCGCGAAATAGTGGCATTCAACACGATCGAACCAGCGGGCTTAACGATATGCATGAAGGAGATGAAATTTGACAGGTGCTTGGGAAACGAATACATCTACCTATTCCATATTCTAAAGTAAGACTTAACGCTCAAGGTTTAAAACAAAAGTGGCTCGTCCTGACTTTTATTATTAAGCGAATATAGCGATTTTAAAATTTTTCTAGCGATTTTATCAAGCCGGGACACTTTTATTTTATACCTTAAGCGTTAAATCTTACGTTAGAATATGGAATTCATTTCCCTTTCACCTGTCAAATTTTATCTCGTCCTTGCATGTTATGGGGCCGGTGTAAAAGTCAGACTACAGCTCTAACTGCCGCACTCAGAGACGTCAATATTTTTTTAAGTTTCATTAAAGTTGCTGCTGTCACTTTCTTTGCTATATCAATAGAATAAGACATAGCAACTTTAATGAAACTTATAAATTAATTGACGTCTCTGAGTGCGGCAGTGTTGTCTAAAAAGTTGGTGTCAAAACATTTATGAGACAAGCTCTTCTTGCCGACTGTACTTTTTCGCACATACATTTGCTTATGAAGACAAATCCAACGAGCCTAACACAGCGGGGCTATCTTGGTTCGTTGCGGAGTTCCAATGGCCACCTCCCGACTTCGCAGACCAGCTCCATGGTACCACATTATTATTTGTGACGGTCTCAATGTAAAGGGACTTTATGGAGGCAGGCGGTTTCGTCGTTTTTTGAACTGTTACCATAGTATTCGTATAGTTACAAGAACAAGAAGAGCGTAACTGCCTTCCTCCATAAGGTCCCTTTATCTGAGAACGTCACATTTATTTACCGAAGTTACGTAGCCAAATTTCAGCTCAATTGGCCACCAGGAAGTGGTTAAAATCTTGCTATACCTAAAATGTTGAAACGGACAACTTAATACATACCTACATACGAACATTGCCAGATAAATAAAAGCTTGTAGTAACACAAAATGTCTCAAATCCAAGGCCAAGCATCGCGTGACGCCTGATACGCTTATCAAACCAAAATACTTTATTAAATACACCTATCCAAAATCACTTGATCTCTCCCAAATGGTTTACTTGATTAAATCAGAGATCAAGATTTATTGGTCGTCGGGACAATTCGTTGACCTATTTCCTTAGCCACATTCAACGGGTCAAGAGTTTACTTCGAACGTGTGAGTGAAAGAGAAGCCTAAAGATAATAAGTTTATACAGTGTTTAACCCCCAACGCAAAAAGAGGGGTGTTGTGGTGCGCCCACACTAAACAAAAAACCCACTAAAATTTTTCATACCTACTAGCCCCGTAAGTAGATGCTGTTTTTAAGTATTGAGTTTTATTCTTGTAAATATTTCCCAATAAGCTTCATTTTGTTGTACTTTATGTTTTAAACTGAAGATAATGTTTTGTTTACTAATGACAATAAAACTGAGTATTTTCAAAGTTACTGAAGGTGGTTGTAACATCTCTATATTATACAATAACATTTTTCACTTTGACATTGGACACTAAACAATAAAGTTGCATATTAATGGATATGAAAACGTCACTCATTAATACAATCATTGATTGACAGTTTGGGTGCCATCGTATTCCGATTGAAATCCGAGTTTTCCCGAACGAAAAGTTCGTATTATCGTGCTCTCTCAATTAGCTTCAGTACCCATCATACCACCGGAGGCGTAGATCGCATTCAGCATCCAATATATACATAGAGTGGCTATTACGCAATTCAAATATTCGCTGTAGTTTTGGTTATATTTACGGTTTACGTATATAACATTTTTATTATCATGCCGAAACCACAGAATAAAAGAAAACGCTTAGGTCCTCCAGTCCAGGAAATTATATTTAACATATAGCTGTATTTTTTATCAGAAAATAGCAATGATTATCAAGATTTTGGCAAAGTTCAACAACGAATTTCAGATGCAACGGGCATTTCTTAGCCAACAATAAGAAAACTAATAAACAAGAAAGAAGATAACAAAAAAAAAATTCAAATCCAAATAATGTTAAGTTAGGTAGACCACGCAAAATTTTCTGTCTAGATCTTGATAACTTTGATTACGCAGTAATACGACGTATGGTTTATAATTTCCATCTGATTTATAAACTTGTTCCTACGATCTAGGCCCTAAAGTCCAAATTGATGGAAACGATGAATTTTAAAGACTGATTTTACATTAAGAAAGATACTTCGCCAAATGGGTTTTCCCTCAATTCTAATATCACTCGAGATGACATTTAATTTGAAATGAAATGTCAATTGCATACAATTTTGACAAATCTCGTATGTTACTTGATAATTTGATATCGAACGATATGATAGTAGAGGCCGACTCTAGATTGTCTCTGAATTCAAAAAAAAACGATGGTTGCCGCCATTTTCGACGTTCTAATAATTGATCAATACCGGCTATGCCGGTCGTAACATGCGGTTCCTGAACACATCATAGAGAGCTTATATGTATATAGATAAAATAGTGTATGTAACTGTACATAATTAGGCATTATACAGTGCAATATGCTGTCATTTTTCATTTTGACATTTGACACTAAACAATAAAGTTCCATATTAATGGATATGAAAACGTCACTAATTTAATACAATCATTGATTGACAGTTCGGGTGCCATCGTATTCCGATTGAGATTCGAGTTTTCCCGAAGGAAAATAATTTTTAACACAGTTGCTCAAAAAGTGGTACTTTTCGTAGCTGTATATCGTGCGGAAAGTTGGTTTTCGCGAACTAGTGCTTTTTACTTTTCCAATTTTTTTAAATTTATACGTATTCCAATTCATGACTACTTATTGATGAGTGTTAATATTGGTTTCCTTTAAACGTCGTAATCAACATAAAAACCCACTGTTAATGTAAGAATACGAAAAATATACATATTTCATATTTTATTACTTACCTCTTATTTTTTATACTTAATTTTTCGTTAATTTCAGGTTTATTTTTTAGTATTGAATATTGAAAAACCGTTCATAATAAGTTGTCTGAATGGAACGGAATAGCTGCTGAAACGCCTGTCAAAATTTTTGACATTATGAAGAGGCGTTTTTTCTTACTGCAAAAATGTTTTAAGTTTCCAAAGGCAACATTCGATATTGTTTTTATAAATAAACGATACACAAATAATCGTAAATAACAATACTTAGGTAATAAAAGTACAATGTTTTATATTTACAATTGTTTATGTTTATGTTTAAAAACGACGTTCGATACACGTGCGGAAATGTCATTCTTCACTCGTCCCGAGTCTTGCCACTCGCCTGCGGCTCGTGGCAAGATATCTCGGCACTCGTAAAGTAATGACGTATTTTCCGCACTAGCATCGAAATGTACTATTTTAACAAAGTTGCTCAAAAAGTGGTACTTTTCGTAGCTGTATATCGTGCGGAAAGTTGGTTTTCCCGAACTAGTGCTTTTTACTTTTCCAATTTTTTTAAATTTGTACTTGTTCCAATTCCTGACTACTTATTGATGAGTGTTAATATTAGTTTCCTTTAAATATCGTAATCAACATAAAAACCTACTGTTAATGTAAGAATACGAAAAATATACATATTTCATATTTTATTACTTACCTCTTCATCATTATAACGCGTTTATTTTTTAATATTGAATATTGAAAAACCGTTCTTAATAAGTTGTCTGAATGGAATGGAATAGCTGCCGAAACGCCTGTCAAAATTTTTGACATTATGAAGAGGCTTTATTTTAATGATTATGGCCTGGATGCTAAGTCTTTTAAGCCATGCGTTTTTTCTTACTGCTAGCATTTTTTAAGTTTCCAAAGGCAACATTCGATATTGTTTTTATAAATATACGATACACAAATAATCGTAAATAACAATACTTAGGTAATAATAGTACAATGTTTTATATTTACAATTGTTTATGTCTTATAGAACATGCATTTGAAAAAAAACTTTCATTGAAGTGGGTTCAATAATGATAACAAAATCCCTTAGAGAATTCTCTAAGCAAAATCCATTCTAGTCGAATATAAGCTAAAAAATACACCTCTTCATAATGTCAAAAATGTTCACTGCGAAAGATCGAACTTACAACGAATTTGTTTACCAATCTTAAGTTTTCAAAAAGTTGCTTATAAAATGAGTGAATCAGAGTTTGAAATAGATTTATTTTTTCGCAACTGTGTTGAAAAATGTCGTTCGATACACCTTGCGGAAATGTCATTCTTCACTCGTCCCGAGTCTTGCCACTCGCCTACGGCTCGTGGCAAGATATCTCGGTGCTCGTGAAGAAATTACATACTTTCCGCACTAGCATCGAAATGTACTATTGCACTACATCTGTATTCCTTGTATGCATGACCTCGTAATTTTTTTAGATTGTGTCAATCTCTATGAAGGTGAGGTTACAATGAATAACTGTTTAAATACTTTATATAATTTATTTCAACACCAACTTAAAGTAAAAATTAATGTACAAAAAAGTTCTGTTATGCTTTTTAGTCATGTCTGTTTATACCGTCCTAAGTTATTTTATAACAATGCTTTATTTATTACCCTTTAGTACTTCTGAGAGATATTTAGGTATTTTGCTAGATTCTGAGCTGTCCTGGGGTCCACATATTGCATATATTTTCAAAAAAACTGAACTGCGTTTAAATATCTTAGGGCCGTATTATTAAACTCATCTCAACTGTGATCCCCGTCTCAAGATACGTCAAAGTAAACGTCAATTCGTAGAAAACTGTCATTTTTGACACATCTTGTGACGGGGATCACAGTTGAGATGAGTTTATTAATACGGCCCTTAAAGTCCTTGGTTGGTGTCAGTTGGGGCTCTGACCTTAAGACACTTAAAACCCTTTATATTATATCTCCATGGTTCGTAGTCAGTTTGATTATGGCTGCATCTTCTATGCTAATGCTTCTAATAATTCGTTTCGTAAACTTGATGTTATACAGAATAGAGCCTTACGAGTTATTACTAGAGCTATGATATGATGTCTTCCCCTTCCAATATCAAAGAAGAGGAGAAAAAAACCTGTCAAGTGTAATATCATCCAATAAAAAGACGTGGCTTAAAGGTCTCTGCCATAAAATCCAAAAAAAAAGTATAATCATGATCGTGTCGCCCTGTCGCGTGTTTACGTCAAACGGTTTTTTATGATATCGTTAACTGTATATATTATATAGTTGCTTGTGTTGTTTGTTTACTACTTACATTGGATTGAATTCAAGATGTACACAATAACTGGTGCTAATTTACATGGTCAATGGCACACTTCAAAATCGACTATAAATGGATTCGAAACTCTTACTGACATTACTGTTTATGATGTTGATTTTAATGTAAATAAAACAGAATTGGTTCACATAACTTGGTCTTACAACTTATTTCGATATAAAGACAAATTCTACCTATCAGGAGCATGGCATGGGAAAACAAATCAACTTGTTGAAGTGCCTTTACAGAGAGAAGTTTCACATTCAAATGAAAAAAGCCTTTTACTTAGCGGAAATGACTACAGCTTGCTTCTGTTTGATGTTAATTTACTTAATATGTGGGTAATAAATCTTGAAAATCATAAAGATATGAAAAAAATAAATTTAAGTACTGAGACGCTAATTAACGATGCAAACAAACGATTAAAATATAATGACATTAATGACAGATTAATGAAAGTTTGTGCATCAAACTTGCTCTCTTGTTGTTTGACTGCTCAAGGTGTTGTTCATAGCGGAGCTCTGCCTAGTGTTGTGGATATCAGGGGGTGCCTAGGAAACATTAGCGATATTCAATGTGGATTTGAGCATTGTCTGATGTTGACTGATTCAGGCCAGGTATACTCCTGGGGGAGAGGAAGGTACATATTTTATTTATTTATTAAGTTATTAAATTATACTTTTTTAAATCCATGAATACGCCACTGCACTGACTGAAGTATTAAATATGTAATTTTGCAATAATGTAAATTCAAGTAGTGGGTTAAATGAAAATAATGAAAAGTTTTATGGTTTTCAGGAGATTACAGCTTGGTCATGGTAACTTGATGGATCTTGATATTCCAACACAGATACAGGCACTTGCTGGTATCAGTATAAGGAAGATAAGAGCAGGTGGTTGGCATTCATTGGCTCTAAGTGAGTTTGGTGATGTCTATTCTTGGGGATGGAATGACAGTGGTCAGTTAGGAGTGAGAGAAGCTGGATGTGATTCCTTTCAAACAGACATAAATGCAAGTAATTTAAAAAGTTATGGCATTCCAGCATTAGTTGATATCTGTCATGACAATGGAGAAGTAGTTGATGTTAATGTAAGGGACATTGCATGTGGGTCTCGACATTCTGCAATACTCTTAGAAGATGACTCGGTGTGGACCACAGGATGTAACAAATATGGACAATTAGGCTTTTCATCAGAAACTATAAAGAAATCCTGCACTTTCAAAAAATCATACCAATGCCCCAGCAATTCCTCTATTAAATGCGGGCCTTGGGTTACAGTAATAATAAATGATGGTTGATATTGAATTTTTTTTTATTCCAAACTAATCCAATAGTATTTATCTATAATGTATGTTTATGTATTTTAATCTCATTACATGTTTTCTCCTAATGCTTTTGCTCGTACAATATTGCACCGCCTACAACAATTTTCTGCTTGCCCAAAGGTCAACTGGTAGAGAATGCCATTAGGCATTAAGTTCACCTTTTGTACTCAAATTTGTATTTTTGTGCAATAAAGATTAAATAAATAAATAAATAAATATAGGAAAAAGTGGAAAGATTTAGGGCACTCGGTATGAAATTGGCAGCATGATCTAAGTTCCAGACAACATCTAATGTCATTGCATTGATCATGCGAGTCAGGTTCTGTTTTGCCTAGTGTTAAACCGGTGAATTCTAGTATTTTCCTTAATGGCGAGTGTTTAGAAATTGGTAGATAAGGCACTTTTCTTAGGCATAACTATAGACAAGAATTTGCAATGGAGTCCCCATATAGCAGTTCTAGCGGGAAAATTAAGTTCGGCAGCCTACGCCGCCATTAGAAAAATTAGACAACAGAACTCACCAATGTTGAGACAGCTCGCTGAGTTCATCATAGTTATTTTCATAGTGTTATTTATGTCTTACGGTATTCTGGTTTGGGGTATAGCAGCTGACATACCTACAGACTATATTTGTGTCACAAATAAAATAAAAACCGGTCAAGTGCGAGTCGGACTCGTGCACCGAGGGTTTCGTATTTAAAACATTTAAATCGTCTTTAATTCAAGAACCAATAAAGTCTACTTAGTCGTGATAGTTTTCCTTTTAAAATCGTTATTTATTATGTGCTTTAGATATTTTTCAGATTTAATTTCTTGAATTTTGGCTGTGGAGGGGGGGGGTACTTTTGAGTGTTACAAAAATTATCACTTTAAAGCTTAATATTTCACAAACGGATCCCTTAATAGAAAAAAAAAGCAACATACAGACGAATTGAGAACCTCCTCCTTTTTTGAAGTCTGTTAAAAATTGTTGTTCACTAACCCGCAATATTTTTGAAAGACCTACCCAATGACACCCCACACCATGGGGTAGACGAGAAAAAAAAACCATCCCCGCTTTACGAATAGGGGAGGAGGTACCCTAAAAATTAAAACAAAAAAATAAAACCGTCTTAAAAAACCCACTAAATAGGTTTAAATAAAGACCGGCCTCCTAGGAGTCCTAGGAATTGCCTATTTAGTGCCTAATAGGTACATGAAGTATATCGAAGTCGGTGGCAAGTAGGTATACACAATAGCAATGACACCATGATTCTTGCCGGTCTTTATTTAACCCTTTTTATTGGGTTTTTTAAGACGGTTTTATTTTTTTGTAAAATTTTTCTTTTTCGCTTTTTAGTGATGCACCTATTATTATTATGTGATAAAGCACATAGACATAAGAAACAATAGTCAAGACCGATTTCTCATCACCCTTAACAAAATGTCGCTGTCCAAGATGCAGGGCCGTTAACCATTGAGGAGTTCTCCCGGTACTTCACCATCAGTTGCACTTTACCACATGCATTATAATGAATATAAAAGTAGCTTCATGTTCTTAATAAAGAAATCTCATTGCTGGCGTCAATCACTTACGACTAAGGAGTTCCGGTGGTCATCTCTGGTCTTCATCATCAGTTCCTCTTCAACAAGAGGTGCTTTTGGAATGCAAATTCTTAAGTTCTTGCAGGTAATACCAAAATCGCTGTATGTGTGCCTATAACTTTTGAGGAGTTCCCTCGATTCCTCATGGATCCCATCCCAGGACCCTCATGGGTCCTCGCGCACTAGCAGCGACCAACTTAACTAAAAAGCCGTCTCGGCCAAAAGTTTTTCGTTTGTTCGGTAGTAGGTAAGTAATGTTCCGAAGGACAGATACTTGTATCCGAGAAAATTGGACAGTTCCTGAGGCAGCAGCGACTGTCCGCCCGCGATATGGTTCGTAATTTCGCCGCCGCCGCCGTCTAAATAACCTAATAGTTAAAGCGTTGGCCTACTACGCCGAAGACTGCGGGTTCAAACGCAAGCTATGGACAGGTTAAAATAAACCGGGCCAGTGCGAGTCGGACTCGCGCACTGAAGGTTCCGTACACATTCAGGTAGTATTTAGTATAAGTATAGGGAAAAATATTCCCAGTTGTCCGCAGTGTGGACAAAGGGGTGCGGACAACGGGAACAGCCCCATATCCGTCCGTCCGTGTGTCACACACAGGTATTTTACTCAAAAACTACAAGATGTATATTGTTGAAATTTGGAGTAAGTATAGGTGTCTTGTATAAGCCGCTAATTTGTTTGGTAGTTAAATAACAAAAATAAACATTTCTAGAGGGGGCACATACATGTAACAGAAGCTGAAATTGTTCTTTTTCAGCAGACATCAACGTGTGGCACATATTTCGACAGTTTTTTTAAACTCTTAAAGTTTCTAAGCAACTTTTTTTGTTAAGTGAATATTTTCGTTGCATAAATTGTGTCCCCCCCTTTATATTTACAACTGTATGTCCAAAAAATATGAAAAAAATTACAAAGGTAACACTTAATAAATACTTTCAACCAAAATTAGCTTCAACATGATCGGTCGAGGTTTTTCAGTTATTGCCGAAAAACTGCGCTTCTCAACAAAAGGACGCAAGTGCTATGAAGATACGCTTTTGCTGGTGCATTTTATGTTGTAATGGCGACGGAACCCTACACTGAGCATGGCCCGACATGCTCCTGCCCGGTTTTTTTTTTTTTTAAAGAATTCGTGAACATTCGGTTCCGACTCGAGCGACGCTCGGTCTCCCAGATATTTATAAGGGCGGTCGCACATTGAGCCACTAGTGGCCGCCACTAAACGCGACCACTAGTGGTTCGGCTAAGCCACTAGACGCAGCCACCAATCGCGGCCACCAGTGGCTGAGTGGCGGCCACTATTGGCTATTGTTTATTGGAGAAGCCGGCGACTGTGGCAGAGTGTGCGCGCGAGGCGAGCGACAAAACGCGGCCACCAGTAGCGAGCGCGGGCGACTACCGCAGCTTGTGGCTCAGACGCGGCCACTCGCACGCCCGGTGTGCGCCGATGCTATATAAAATGTATGAAAAAACTCGTCCGCAGCTTGTGGCGGCCACTAGTGACTACGCTGTGGCTGCGACTAGTGGTCCAATGTGCGGCAGCTCTAAATAAATATTAAGCGGGTCGTTAGTAGGGCAAAAAATAAAACGCGTATCATCTTTATCCGTATATTACCAGCGCACCCTCGCGCGGTACTGGTCGGCGAGCGCGATGCGCTTAATGCTCTCGTAGCCCAGGATGATGCTGAAGGAGAAGCAGGCCGACTGCAGCAGGCGCGCCGACAGACCCTTCGCGTAGAGACCCCAAAGACCCTCTTCGGCCCAGAGGTCACGGAATACTTTTTTCATGGTGCTCACTCCTTCCACCTGAAAGGACGGTAGAGCGTCAGGATGGCCGTGTTGGCAATGGCCCATTTCCATTTGGTTACCACTCCTGTTTCGTGGTTATTTAAAAAAGATAAATGAGTATGGAGTATACAGATGTGATATTTGGCAGCGTATGGAAGCGGAATTTTTATTTTATTTGCTTAATACATTTAAATTACCCCATTTGAAAGGAATTCTATGTCTTAAATTACTTTCAATCCTAGTGAGTTAAGCAAGTTTAAAATAACTAAATTGATCATTTTGGTCTACACTACAGTAAACTGTATAATTTTTAATTAATAGTAATGAAATCCTAGTTACATAAAATGTACAAAAATAGTTTTCCTTTACATTACATAATTTTTTAGGTAAAAAAGCGTTTGTATATTCAAACTAGTGGTAACTACTGGGAATTTGTATTTCGAATAGTTCAGCCATTGTAGGTTGGTCCCTCTGTGAAAGCATATTAACATTTCGTATTTAATTTGACGCACCCTTAATTTAATATTTACATAGCGTATGATATTCGCACGTTTTTGACGTATATGACGCTTCATTTATTATTAAAATCGTTCAAATTGTTTAGCTAGAGTGGAACATCCGATTTTTGATCATGTGACGATCTCGATATAAATGGACCTTATGGAGGAAGGCAGTTACGCTCTTCTTGTTCTTGTAACTATACGAATACTATGGTAACAGTTCTAATAACGGCGTAACCGCCTGCGTCCATAAGGTCCCTTTATATTGAGAACGTCACATATGACCGACTGTTAACCACAAAAAGAAGGGTAAATGTGGTTAACAGTCTATGTGTGTATGTATTTATGTATGTGACCTGTATACATATTATTATGTATGCGAGCTCCTAAACTATTGGACCGATTTTAACAAATGGGGTGTCATACGATTCGTCGAAACCGTGCGTGTCATCAATACATATTATAAAAAATTTTAACAAAAAAATAAAACCGTCTTGGTTTTTGAAGACGGTTTTATTTTTTTGTTAAAAATTTTTTTTTCGTCCCTTTTTAGTGATGCACCTAATAAATATTATGTGATAAAGCACATAGACATAAGAAACAATAGCCTAATACCAATTTCTCATCACCCTTAACAAAATGTCGCTGTCCAAGATGCAGGGCCGTTAATCATTGAGGAGTTCTCCCGGTACTTCACCATCAGTTGCACTTTACCACATGCATTATAATGAATATAAAAGTAGCTTCATGTTCTTAATAAAGAAATCTCATTGCTGGCGTCAATCACTTACGACTAAGGAGTTCCGGTGGTCATCTCTGGTCTTCATCATCAGGTCCTCTTCACCAAGAGGTGATTTTGTAATGCAATTTCTTAAGGTCTTTCAGGTAATACCAAAATCGCTGCATGCGTGCCTATAACTTTTGAGGAGTTCCCTCGATTCCTCATGGATCCCATCATCAGATTCTGATTTCGTGACAATGGGACCACATGGGAAGTATACCCTTTCAAACAAAAAAAGAATTTTCAAAATCGGTCCACAATTGACAGAGTAATCGTGTAACAAACATAAAAGAAAAAAGAAAAAAAAACGCAGACGAATTGAGAACCTCCTCCTTTTTTTGAAGTCGGTTAAAAATGAAGTCGCCCTCCGCGTCTGTCTGTCCCTATGTATGCTTAGATATTTGAAACTACGTAACGGATTTTGATGCGGTTTTCACCATCAGTTAGACAATTCTCTGAAGGTTTATGTATATAATAGAACCCGGAGCGAAGCGAGGGCGGGTCGCTAGTAGGCTATATAGAAATGATAAGGGTGCGTCATACTAAACGCCAGTCTGGTTTTAGTTTTATCAGCAAGGTTAGGTTAGGCAGTGAGGCGAGTGTGAGAGATCGTAGCAGGCAGTCGCCTCCTTCTGTGAGAATGTCATCTCGCAGAAGGAGGCCGCGGAGCGGGAACGCGAAGACGATGTCGACGCACACCGGCTCCGGCGCAGACGAAGGGGGCGAAGGCGCAGGCAGTATGCTGCTAGCCTGAATCCCTAGTAGGACCAGTGGGTTAGGGGCCCACTGGTGATGGTCCTACACATCTAGGGGAGGGATCAGTGTGTTTGCCGCCCCTCCCTCCTTTGGCGCGGGAGCCCCAGCGTTAGGCTGGGGCCGCTGGCGGACGCCCAATGATAGTATCTTCGTGCAACCCATGGCGTCCCCCATTAACAGCAGCGAGGGTAAACGCCGGAGTGGTTTTAGACGGTAGGCTCCCCCCTCTACTCTCATTTGAGAGTGGGGGGGAGAGAGTCCGTCATACCTTCCCCGTATATGGCCAACTCTAGGCCGGGGGATGATGCGTAACGCATTTGCACTCCGTCAAAAAAAAAAAAAAGGCAGTGAGGCGAGTCGTTACCTGCAGGCGCGCGCGCACGATGTCGAGCGGGTTGGTGAGCACCGTGGTGGTGAAGCCGCCCAGCGTGCCCGCCGCGCACTGGATCAGCAGGTGCGACACCCAGCCGGGGCAGATCTTCAGCAGCTCGTCTGCGCACAACCGAAATGTTTCCCCTTTTATCACAGCGTAACCCTACTTTATCTACACACATATCATAAACCCTCTATAATGCGTTCAAAAACCGCAAATTATGACTAGCATAATGATAAACTGTTTTGTTAGAACGAATTTCTTATCTGTGAAAATGTTATTATTGCTTCATAATAACATCAAATTCGATATCATTATTACATTCAAATTTCGAACATCTTTGAAAAACAAAACAATTTTATTTGACCTCAATTCTAATATGTATATATGTATGTAAACTCTTTATTGCACAGATAATAGATTTACAATTAATACTAATAAAAAAAATGTCATCTCGAATGATATTAGAATTAAGGTCAAATAAAATTGTTTTGTTTTTCAAAGATGTTCGATATTTGAAACTCATAACGTCATAACTTTATCAAATTTTATATCGTTATAAGAACATTATGTTACTACTACAGATAAGAAAATTATCATAGTAAAATTGATTGTTGTAATGCTGGTCATTGCCAACGGATTCTGAACGCATTATAGAGGACTTATGATATGTGTGTAGATAAACTACTATTACGTGACGGCAGCGTAATGCCTATTACGCAGTCGCGTACAATAAATACTTTATCTACCTACAATCCTCTATACAAAAAATAATTATTATATACATATATAGATAATTATGTTATTGGCATATCATCTTCGAGTGATATGAGAAATTGTCGCCGAATCAAATTGTATCGTGATTCGAATAAACTCGAAATTCGAAAACCATAACAGTATCGGCAGCGAACACGTAAAGTGAACTTTACAGTACAACCGCTAGATAAGATTTGACACCGCAACAGCAACACCACCGACTGACGTAAAGCTAGTTGTAACCTACAGTTTCTGAACGCGTTGTAGAGCTTTATGATCAAGCATAAATACGAAGTAAGTTGACCCCTCGAACGTACCTTGATAAGTAGTATAAAGGCCCCACCACAGGGCCGAGTTGGGCACGTAGGCCGCGAGCGAAGCGAGGTAACCGCGGTAGTAGCCCAGGATACCGTGTTGTCGGTACACCCGTACCGCCACCTCTTTCGCTAACTGCGCTTTCGTTAAGCGAGCGTCCAAGTTCAATCCTAGAGGGTTTATTTTCTGTAAAAAAAGACATATTTTAAAACTACATTATAAAAGAAATCTTAAGTCGTATCCGTTTGTCCCGCGAAGAAAACAAAACAGTGCAGTAATGGATGTTGTATGCAACTTGATTGCTCTAGAGCATAAAAGTGCCGTTTTGTAAGTATTTACTCATCATCATCATCATCATCATCATCAGCCTATATTAGTCCACTGCTGGACATAGGCCTCCCCCAATGAGCGCCATAGCGCCCTGTCTTCAGCTTGCCGCATCCAGCATCTACCTACAGTCTTTCGCAGATCGTCATCCCACCTGGCCTGAGGGCGTCCTACACTACGTTTGCCGAGTCGCGGTCTGCACTCAAGAACACTTAAGTATTTACTGTTATGATGAAATTATAGTTGGAAGAAAATGTAGGTTGAAGACGCTCACGGGATTCTTGGAGCCCCCGGCGCGGCCGCGCACCAGCCCGAGCACCATCAGGTGCTGGCTGAGCACGTCGAACGGCACGATGATGGTCTGCCCCACGAGCGACGCGCAGCCGCCGCCGATAAACGACTGAAAGATTATCATCACTTCACTCTAAACCTGTTACAGTTTAACAGATAGGGCAAACCTTGGCTATTCTGCTATACTTGGTAATCCTGTGATAGTTGATTTAGCCTTGATAGTGAAGTTATTATATAAATCTACAGTTCTGACATATTTGTCATAGAGAGAACTATTCTCAAAGCTTATAATAACTAAAATAATGTATCCGAGCGCTCTGTCAGAAATTAAAAACTTTTTCGTCAATAGGAAACTAAGCGGTCTGGCTCTAATATCAACTTGTTAATTGACTGAGCGCAATAAACATTGAAATTCGATGAAAAATGGGAAATCAGATAAAGGTTAAGATAAGTAAAGAGTACATAAGCATAATTTTATATATGTGATCCAAAGAAATGTCATTTTATTATTTAAAGTCCTATATCACACAATAACCCTATTATCACTGAATTACCTGATTATATGTAGTGTATAATAAAATGTATTTTGTATAGACTGTATAATATTTGCAATATTTTGAGATATTGACGATCGAACGCAATGTTACGCACTCTTACTTAGTGAATTTTCCAAATTATCCGCTCGAGGGATAAATTTTTGTGATCAATTAATGAAAATATCACCGATTAGCCAAGGTTTGCCCTACATCCCCTCAGATCACAGACAGAGTCCACGGACGGACAGCGTAGGGTTTATATATATAAGGTTTAAGGGTTTTAGGGGTCGACCACACCAACGCTTATAACCAGTGATCGGAATAGGTAGAGTATATTTACCTAAACTTGATGCATGTTCATTCAATAATGTGTTCCCATCTCATTCACGCATGAATGAACAAGCGTCAAGTTTAGTTTAGTTTAAATATACTCTACCTATTCCGATCACTGCTTATAACAGAGTTAAAAAACCCCCGACAAAAATGGAAACTACTTTCAGAGCTCATAACTCTTAAACGGCTTAATGGATTTCCATCAAACCAAGCTAAGAACACTCTCGATTAAGTCACCTTTCTAACGAAAAAAACTATTTCAAAATCGGTCTATCCGTTTAGGAGCTACGATGCCAGAAATTATCAAAGAATATAATAGAAAAATGTAAGAGATGTTTTAAAACTTACCTTAACTTTAGGACTAATGTCGTATTTTCCTAGTTCATATCTGACGCCCTCGTACGTAGAAATGTAAAATACACCAGAAATTATCTGAAACTAAAGAAAATAACGAATATTAAACCTTTTCAACACCATACATAATTACATATATTTACATATTTATATTTATTTTACATATTTCTATTTTTTTGACGACGCGGTTAGCCTAGTTGGTAGTGACACTGCCTGCGAAGCTAGCGGTCCCGGGTTCGAATCCCGGTATGGACAAATATTTGTGTGATGAGCGCGAGTATTTATTCCTGAGTCATGGATGTTTTCTATGTATTTAAGTTTATATTTATCTACATAAGTAAGTTTATCGTTGTCTAGAACTCATAGTACAGTTGAGTTCATAAATATGTGTACATTTTAGTACCTTGTCTATTTAATGTCATGTTTAAACTGTCATATATGAATTGTCACAGCGATTAAAGTGACAAGGTACTAAAGTGTACACATAATTATGAACTCGACTGTACAAGCCTACTAGAGCTTAGTTTGGGACTAGGTCAATTTGTGTAAGATTGTCCCCTGATATTTATTTTTATTCATTTATTTTTATATCTACTAAATTAAATAAACTCAGTGAAAAATTAAGAGTAATGATAACAAAAGAAACTATCCATACAAACATTCTGGGACACATTACAATAATATTTAATTATTGCATAATTTCATGTGACCTACCTACCTGCCAATTGTTTTTGAAATCGAGATAATCACCGAAAGCGGCATTTTTTTTTAGAATTGCCCAGATGGTGGCTGCGAACAAAATACCAGGGCCGTCTCTAGCCCAGGTAGCGGCCGTGCAATTTATACCCTGGCGCCATCTATTTTATTTATTATTTTATTATTATTATCTGGTAGGCGCGCGATCAACATGGCGGCGGCGTCCGGCGCCCGTGTGCGCTGCACACCCTGTACCATAGGTAAAGACGGCCCTGAAAAATACAGTCTGCACCAAAAGCTGAATCTCAACAATTGAATAGGCCATTTGACTGACTGGTCAAATCAGCAACTTTTAAGGTAAGGACACACTTATCCCACGTACGCAACGTATGCAATGCATTATGATATTCTGGACTCTTGAATTTGTATGATTAGAAACACACTTATCATACGTGGCGTTGCGTATGACAAGTGTGTTTCTAATCACACAAATTCAAGAGTCCAGGGCCCGTATTATGGTTGCGTTTGTCGCGTGACATAACGTGGATAAAGCATCCGTCACTTTCTGACACGTATATAAGCGCGAGAGTGACGGATGCTTTATCCAAGCTTTGTCACGCGATAAACACGGCCATCATAGGCCCGCAGATATCATAATGCATCGCATACGTTGCGTACGTGGGATAAGTGTGTTTTTACCTTTATTGAAACGTCAAAACGATCCGGTAGTATGAAGCTAGTATGAAAATAGTAACCAGTGACGTCACAATTTTCAGTGTTCCATTATAAAGTTTTGGATGAATTAAAAATCGTTTAAATTCAAAGAATAAGCGATAGCTAGGTTTTTCCGTGTTATATTCGAAAGCTTGATTTAGTGGTAGTGTAAAATTAATTTATTTTGACATTAGTCAAATAGCCTATTGTTGACTTGAATTATTTTTCAATATTTTTAAGAAGATAATGACGAAATATAATCATCACCCAGGCGACTAATAATCAGATTTTCAAGCCAAATCTACGGCTACGGCGGACGGAGACGCGGCATTTACAGCATTAGCTGAGTCGGCTCCTTTTACCGCATGCCATATTTTAAAAACTATTCTATTGTTGTATTTTATTTCGTGTTGTTTCCTTATTTTTGTATGTTATCACTGGGAAATTTCAAAAAAATTGCACGTTGGTTGGGACCACCATTCTGAACAATAAAAATAGAATTCCTTATCTGTCCCCAAAAAGATGTATGGCATTGTCCGTTTTGTTACCTAAATTAAATACATTTCTTGGTAACAAAAAGTTTGTAATAAGTATAAAAAACCAAAACCCGACTGCAAAAAAGAATGAAGGTGTCGTATTTTTTATAATTTTCAGTCGCCATGTTCAATTTATGATAGCCTATACCATCGCACTTGTTAGTCAAAATCGGTTCATTAGGAACGAAGCTAGAATGGAACATATTTACATACATACATCCGGTAAAAAGCACTTACACTAGACAGCCAAAAGCCTCTGTAAAGCCCCGAGACCCCCTCGTATCTGTATATTTTGGATATGGCGTCGGCGACGCCGGAGTAGGCCTCCTTCTTGCGCTGCACCTGAATCTGCGTCTTCACTAGCGTCAGTGGATAGAGCGCGCAACGTACTGAAAACAAAAACAATATAATATTTATTTCATTTGTAACGAGATAACTATTTTTCGATATAACTTGTGTTCATAAGTAATTTGACTAGCGACCCGCCCTCGCTTCGCTCCGCGTACATACATGAAAAATTATCTAACTGATGGTGCAAACTGCATAAAAATCCGTTACGTGGTTCAGTGGATAAACAGACAGCCGCGGAAAGCGACTTTATTTTATACTATGTAAGGATTATGTTAGTACCTAGTGAAAAGTATGGCATGTGACACTCCTGTATAGCTAGCAGAACTTAAATTTTGTCGCTTGACGTTCAGTGCGTCTCTATCGACAAGAGCATAGTTCTTAAGTTAATGATCATGATGATGACTAGAAGGGGATAACTGACCGACAGAGAAGTCGTGGGCAATTTGTACCCTATGATAAAGACTTATCCAATCATTCCCCACACTTGAAAATCTGTCAAACTGCTTGCCTACAGGAGGTCTCAAAGAAACATATATAAATAGATACTCACATACATGCATATACCTGAAAAACATTACTTTCCTTCATGGGCAGTCAGGTAAAAGGATGCTCCAAATCTTTTAGTTTGGCAAAAAAAATGTGGCATCTTACCATATTCTTGTGGCAACCCTCGAAAAAATAGGTGTTGTTAGTGAAAAAAAACTTATCTAATAAAGGAATGAGGTAAGTTGTCACCTGTGAAACTGCTCAACGTGTACAGCGGGAAGAATTTCCCCTTGTCCATCATACTCCACTCTATGGTTGTTATGAGCTGGGGGGGCGGGCTCTCCACCATAGTAGCCGCCATTTTGTCGCCGTTCCCCTCCCTCCTCACGCCACTAACCTCCTCTACTTGTCTATTCCATAACCGATAAAGCATCTATCTCTTATCACCATAGGTAACACTATACATATATATGTATATCTTTGGTAACTTAATTAATGATTCTAACAATAAAATGGAATTAATAAACTTTGTAAACGTAATAATAAAATAAATATTTTTGTTCAAATGAGACTGGATATCCCTAATAACAATTGGATTTGTTTGAAATTGTCTATGTTATTTTTATTAACATATATTCTCTGACGGTTCCTCCATGGTTGCTTGTTCAGAGTGCCCTTAGAGTGGCACTAGACCTGAAACCAAAATTAATATTTAAAAGCAAGTTATTTTGTCACTTTTAGTTAACAGAAACACATTCCATCCCAGAAATCAATTGACACTCCATCAGATAAATAAATGAAATAAATAAATATCAAATTAACCTTGTCCCAAACAAAGCTCTAGGCTTGTACTATGGGTGCTAGGCAACAATAAACATACTTAGATGGTAGAATATTGTGCATGGTCTGTGCCGATTACTCCAATCATCTAAAACGTAAAATCCGTGGAGTGCGACCGCGGGCGTATCGCATTGTTATCATATTACATTGTGCTCTCTATGAAAAGGCCAATCAGAGAATGCGTGTATTACGAGCAATGTAACGGCAATGAGCAATGTAGCTAAACGGTGAGTGATGTAAAAGCTTCCCTCGCTTCCTAGAAACCAGTGCTAAGTTAAGCTAAGCTATGAAAATAAATGATCCTAATTAGTGGATATCAACACATCTTCAGCAATACAACTTAAAAAATTAATTGGGAAAAATCTAATATTTACAAAAACCCGAGAGGTCTTTAAAATTGTTTCTTATAAAAATATACTTGCTCCAGTTCCAGAAACTAGACATCACAGAAAAATCAAAGATTAGTTTATGATTTATCAGTTTTGCTCCTATCATACACGGAAATAAGGGACACGGTGATTAGATAAGTCTTAAATGCCCAAACTTATTGTGACTACATTTCTTGATGATAATAAATGTCTCTTGAACGATCTGGTTACTAAGAATATTGTATTTTATTTATTCGTACATAGCACTTGTAAAACATTGGTGTCAACTTCCTAGAACTACAAACAGTCATGTAACTATTCTAACCCACGAAGGTTAAGGCCTTATGCTAATAATACATGGTAAATCTCGTACGACATCAAACATGATCAAACATTAAGACACGTTCCTTACCAGCTGAAAACCTCTGTTCCCATTGCTGCTGCAAAAAAAAAAACATCGCCACGATCGCGCCAGACACTAAATACGCGTTTCAAAAACGTTTTATGTAATAATTTACTCAATTTCGATAATTACACCATGGAAAAATAGACCTTCGTAACGTAACTGTCAGTCAGCTGATTGGTCGTCCTTCATTTTTTAATTTTTTTTTATTTGTTAAAATTTTGGCTTCTAGGCCCACAGCTTAAAAAGAAGGTCGCTCTGGTTGTCCACAGACAGTATTTATTACAGAGAACGTTCATAATATTCAGTAGTCTTACGTGATTTGTTAGACTATTTTCACAAAAAAAGCATCCTTTAATTTTCCCATCGAGTGACATGAGAAATTGTCGCCGAATCAATTTGTATTGTGATTCGAATAAATTCGAAAACCATAACATTATCGGCAGCGAACACGTATAGCCTGGCAAAAAAGTCAAGCAAAAAAATGAGGACGCTGTTTGGAATTAAATTGGTATCATGACCTAAGGTTTACTTTAACCTGGCAGGTTTGTCGTTTGAAAATATTGTATTTCCAGCTGTCACCACGACTTTTTTTGCCAGGCTATAAAGTGAACTCTTACTGCAGCGAATAATAGTTCAAGTATAGCTCACGTATAGCTTGCAACACTTGGTCATTATTATTCCGCTCCTTTTTCTATCTTTCTCCTTTTAACAAGGGACTCTTTCAGAATGTGTGACAGAGAAAAACTAACCGTCGACTTTGACGTTTACTTGTTGTGACGTATTAGTTGGGGAGTTTATCTTTCGTAAAGAAACTTTCTCTAGCTCTAGTTTTCTGACTGTATTTTTCTTCACTTTAAAATGGTAAGTTAGTATGGCTTAATTTTACTAATATTTTATTGTATGCAGGTTATTTTATGCTTTATTTATGTAATGCTTACATTTCAGGCCCGTTATTTCAAAGAACAAGACATCGATGGTATGTGTGCATAATTTTATGTTGATTTTCTGATATATTTTTCATTTCACATATACCTCTCTAATATTATGTTAATGAATGATACAAGGTTTTCATTTATGGATTATTTTGTAAAAAAAAACCCTATTTACTGAAAGTAAATGGCTAATTGCCACTAAATATGTAAAAGTTAAAACTGTACAGGGTTATATTAATATTGTATTATTATTATTGCTTTAGCTAATTCTTTTTTACAATTTTACTCTTCACTTTGCCCTTATTATTTCACTTATTTTATATCTTTTTGTTTTTAGAATTCCGTGAATGCTTCTACCTGTTCGCAAGGTCTGGTCAGATTACATCATTGGATGAGTTGACTGTCGTCATGAGATCTCTCGGCATGAGCCCCACCATTCAGGAGCTGGCAGGTGCGTTAATCATGTTTTAGACTGAAGACTGGAAGTTTTGTTGCATATTTTTGATTTGACAATGGTTTCCCAATACTAAACTTGGTACAACACTCTCAGTTTCATAAGTGTTTGGCTGGCTATTGCTGTCTCGAACTCACATCTAGCATATCATCGTAAACTATTCTTAATAAAGACATAGGTCAAATTATGTGTTGTATTAAAAAAAAATGCATGTGGAGAAACCAGAAGTTAATAAATACAAAATGATGACAAGTAAGGTCCATCATTTTAAAGTATATTTCAATCATCCTGTTTGGAAATAAGTTGGACTGTATTTTTTATTTTGTTGCAAAATACACATAGTAAATCAACAGATGCAAAAAAAAACCATCTAATAATACTTCTTATTTCAAACATATTTAATCAAGGAAATAGTACATTATTGCCTAGGCGCGGAAAGTAAGGGATTGCCTGACGAGGTGGTTAGCAGGCCGAGCAATAGCGAGGCCTGCTAAAATACGAGTCAGGCAATCCCCCCGTTTCCGCCGAGGCATATATAATGCTTTTCTCAAACATGTGAGGAAATGATACAAATATATTTGTAAAAAGTAAAATTAATATTAAAAGTGATGTTAGTCATATTAGGACAATTTGTAAACGAAATTGTTATGGGTTTTCCAGGAACATTTATGTTTATCTGTTGAATTTGAGATGTTGATATTTCAGGGCTTGTGGTCATTTGTGGTAGACAAATGGACATAACTTAGGGAAAAGGATCTAATTCAACCATTTCACACTTGTAGAATTTGACATAATATTGACAGCAATAGAATTCAAATTTAATTGAATACCGTGAAGTGCCGAGGACTTGATGTTTGTAGTTTTTACACAACAACAATAAGTTCTACGTTTAAATTTCAATAAGTTTTTGTTTTTAATTTTTTTTTCTAGCCATAGACAACTTTAAAGAAAATTAAAAAGAAGAAAACACACGCACTGTGCTACGAAAACGAGCAGTTGCCTTGGCTGTATGAGATTTATTTCTTGGTCCTTTCTATTCTGTATGCATTGGACAGCACTTTAAAAAAAATATTGCAGCGGACAAAAATGGGTTTTCATACGTTTATTTACTCCTAGGAAGAAAATGAGGCTCTTCGCGTCTTCGTTTTTCAAAAGAAATGCCATCCTTTCAGAGCATGTTTGAGAAAAGATTGTAACTCGAGCTAACATAAAATTGACATATGTTTTTCTTGCTAAATGGCAGTATTCCACTATTTTTAACCTGCGACGCAAAAAGAGAGGGGTGTTATAGCAAATGTTTTAACTTTCAGGATACCTAAAAGGAAAAGGTGGCAAGATGTCGTTTGCTGATTTTCTTGAAGTGATGCACATCCACTCGAGGGCTGAAAACCTGCCTAGTGAAGTAAGATCAGCTCTTAACATTTTCACGACCAAGCTCAAATCAAGTAGTTTCGCTGCATACCTGAAATCTATAGCTAGTATAGTATGAACAAGGCTCCCGTGTTCTCGGCATGTCGGGAATATCATAGAGGACACGGTAGCCTTGTTCTCGGTAGTGAAAGTGTTAAACTTTAATGTAATACAAATAATACAATAGAATATTGTTTACTCTCACCAATTCTATTAAACGAGAAACGTACATACATTATGTGTATATATATAATATTTGTACTCACATTCTCGAAAACGGCTCTAACGATTTTGATGAATATTGCGACATGGGGGTTTACGGGGGCGAAAAGTCGATCTAGCCAGGTCTCATATCTGGAAATATTCGTTTTCCCAGTATTTTCACGCAAAAAGATTTCCCGCGCAATGCGGGTCGTAATTTCGGGGCGGCTGCCGTCTGAATAGATTGATGGTTAGAGCGTTGGCCTACTATGAAAAGACTGCGGGCTCAAACCCCAGCTATAGATCGGTTTTTTGTTTTTGTATAGAAAATCGATAAAAATTCGGTTTCGACCCGAGCGACGACGCTTGCTCTCCCAGGTACTATTCTTAATGCCTAGAACTCTTTACTTTACAAACATTTACTAAATTTTATTTAATATCACAAGTTTTTTTAGATTTAGTCCAAAGTCTCGTAAGTCAATTTTGAACCAGTTCCCGGTATTGAAATCACATGTTATCACTACATACTCGTATTACAAAACAAAAGTCGCCCCACCGCGTCTGTCTGTCTGTCTGAACGCGATAAAACTACTGAAGGGATAAACCACTGGACTGTAGTAATTTATGAGTTATGAGGTTTAGGTGTATAATTCATTGAGGGTTAGGTGTGCGAAGCCAGGGCGGGTCGCTAGGTTGAAATAATACATCATGTAAATCCATTAAAATTATGGTGTCCAAGGGCTCATCTGATAATTTTGGAAGGTGGCAACAGGACAAGGTACTTAACATACTCCTCCTTAGATCTTGATACTGCTTATCAAGATCTAAGGAGGATGTTATGTACCTTGTCTGTACAAATAAAAGTAGTTAGTAAGTTCTGAGCAAATAAAAGTAGTCTGCAACAAGAGCCTTTAATAACAATCAAGGTATTGTGACGAATGCAGGTGGTGAATGCGTTCAAAGCTGGAGACAACGAGAAGCGGGGCAGCATCCCGGCGAGGCAGCTCCGGAACCTGCTGCAGAACTGGGGCGAGGGTCTGTCGGCCAGGGAGGTGAGCGCATGTTGATGATACCTCTCATCTCCCACCGACCAGAATTGTGGTCGCAGTAAAACTATTCTCATTCATTCCAAGGGTAACTGGTAGAGTCGTTTGTCAATTTTTGGGAACTATCAAATTTCCCAGGACAAAAAGTATCCTTTATGTCACTCCAGGATCAAGACTATCTGCATAGCTGGGCACAGTTAACCAAACAGTTAACTTCGTTAATCGCTAATTCGTTACTAAAAATGTTAACTTCGTGAAATGTTAAAGCGTTACATTCCGTAAGATTTAACGGAAATTAAAGTTAATAGTTAACACGTAGTAGAAATTGCATTTTATCTAAAATGCAATTTCTGCAGTCGTTGCGTTAGTGAAATGCGTGTAAAAAATGTTGGTCTATGGAAATTTTGCTAAGATATCAAAAAATAATAAATGAAGGACGTATCATTTAACTAGTTTGTAATAATAATTGGAAACTGTCAGAATGTGTTTTTCGCGGCGCGGCGCGCTGCGCGCGGTGTCCTTTTGACAAATAGTACTTAATTAACGATTAACGGACTTATGAGAAGTTAACTAAAGTTAACAAGAGAGTTAACGTAAAAGTTAATCCGTTAAGCATATTGTTAACTTCTTAATGACCTATGACTATCTGTGAGCCAAATTTAATTCAAATACTATAAAAATAAAAAAAGTTTCTTCCCCCCTTTACCTTATTTGGGTAATTCTTCGAGAGTTTCAACCGCCATCATTCCCGTGGCCGCATTAACGTCGAAATTCCTGTAGCTTTGGATGTTATTTTCGGTTATCTTATAGAGTGCCCTGACTTCTACAAAATTTAACTGAAAATGCTTCCAAAGCTACAAGAATTTCGGCATCAATGCGGTCACGGTAATGACGGCGGTTGAAACACTCGAAGAATTGTCCATTTGTTTTCGCAGGTGGACAACATTTTCCGCGAAGCCAACGTGTCCAACGGTGGGATCGTCCGCTACGAGGACTTTGTGAAGATCGCCTGCGCGCCAGTCCCCGACTACTATTAAACCACCATGGTGGATCCAGGGGGGACATGAACCTAAGCTAAACCTTAAAAAAAACTAGAAGAGTTCTGTGTATTAATTACATGACAATATTTTTTATTTCATTCTAAATAGTTAATTACAGCACGTCGCATGATGCGCATTTTGTTGGTTTTATCTGGACTATTGAATTTATATTTTTACTTAATTAAATGTTGGTTTTCCCTTCGTGAATTTTTAGCTGCTAATGTTTTACTTAAGTTATTACTTATTTATTTTTACCCGACTACGGCGAAGCAAAAAAAAAAGGGTTATCATTAACTGTACTAAACATTCCATGATTTTGTGGGAGTTTTCGCAAAATGTGTATTTTAAATATTTTTTTAAAACAATATTATTATATTAGCATTTTATTGAGAAATTTATTATAATCCAAAACCTTCACGTACATAATTGAAAACTATGTGAAATATATTATTTAAAAAGTATTATTTTATGAAAACGCCACTAAAACAAAATATTTTTATACAACAAGCCTTCCTAATTATGTGGCTATTTTATTACTATTAAAAATAGTAAAATCTTCACTGGCTTTTTATTTTATAACTACCCACTTCTGCATACTTTAACAAAGATAATTTTATGTTTTATTGTATAACATAACTATTTCGTTAAGAAAACCGCATCAAAATCGTTTTAGTACAGACTTACGGACAAACATGCGCGTCATTTCCTTATTGTTTTCAATCAACGACCCCACTTATTTATTTCGTACACTGTATAGTGCGCGACAGAGTAGGAGCGCGGGCGGCGTGTGCTCTCCGCCCGCGCTCAGCGCATGCGTCGATCAGTCCCAGCGGGCTTAGCATGCATGGACGAGATAAAATTTGACAGGTACTAGGGAAATCATCATTCTATATTAAGGTATAAAATAAAAGTGTCTCGTCTTGACAAAAGCGCTATAAAAAGGTGAAAATCGCTTTAGTCGCTTAGTAATAAAAGTTAGGACAAGACATTTTTTTTTTTGACGACGCGTTTAGCCTAGTTGGTAGTGACCCTGCCTACGAAGCTAGCGGTCCCGGGTTCGAATCCCGGTATGGACAAATATTTGTGTGATGAGCGCGAGTATTTGTTCCTAAGTCATGGATGTTTTCTATGTATTTAAGTATGTATTTCTCTATATAAGTATGTTTATCGTTGTCTAGTACCCATAGTACAAGCCTAGAGCTTAGTTTGGGACTAGGTCAATTTGTGTGAGTTTGTCCCTGATTTATTTATTTTTATTTTAAACCTTGAACGTTAAGTCTTACGTTAGAATATGGAATAGATGTATTCATTTCCCTAGCACCTATCAAATTTTATCTCGTCCATGCATGTTAAGCCCGCAGGCATAGTGATGCGCATGACCTTGCCGTGCGTGCATCAGTTCGTTGTAGTCGACGTACTTAACTACAGTTTGGGACAGAGTCTGTTTCCCTTCAATCAATCTCCACCCGTCCGTTTCCCGCATGACCCATATGTGGCGTCATTAATACAAAGGTCAGGTCAAACGCAATCCCAAATTTTTTATAAAAAAATTTAGTAAAACACAGATTCTCAAAACTTATTTATTCAAAATTCAACAATTCCTATAACTTGATATGGCACTAGTTAATGTGGTCCATTTGCTAAATATAGCGTTAAATTGGCTCCAATTGCAATTGTTCTCTTAAATGTAGTCTCTAAAAATGTAGCAATTTTAATAAATAAATAAAAAAATCCGGACAAGTGCGAGTCGGACTCGCGCACTGAGGGTTCCGTACACATTCAGCTGGTTTTTGTATTTGTTATTCTATAGGGTTTGTTCTATAATCATACCAAATTTGACGCTTGGTTTTACCGTTTTTACGATACAACAAAAATAAAAATAAGTTCAAAAAAACGTTTCTTGTATGGAGACCCCCTTTATTATTTAACTTTATTTTTTTATTATATTTTTTAGTAAATCCGCCGCAATAACACATTCTGAAAAAAATCAACCCGCTATCTATTACGGTTCAAAAGATACAGCTCTTTATAGTTAGGACAGACGGACGGACGGACAGAGCGTAGGCATATTAATAGGGTCCCGTTGGGTCGCCCTTCGGGTACGGAACCCTAGAAATGTGTCAAATTTTGCAAGTCAATTTTGAACCAGTTCCCGTTAATGGGATGGGCTGAAATTTAGAATACGTAAACCCGATGACAATGCAATATTATGGTGTCATTGAGCTGGTCTGATGATGGAGCCGGAAGGAACTCAAACTACACATGATAAACCCGTCGTGTCGTGGCTACAAGAGCTTGTCCTAAAAATTAAATTTTTGGCAGAAACTTATCTATCTTAATTTGACTTTATAGAGACTGTTTTAGAGGTTACAGTTGCGCATGGACCTTGTTTGACTATACAAATAAAAACCATTACCCTCATTCTTGGGCAATCGGGTAAAGTGACATGTGACCACTTGTAAAATGTATGATATTAAGACGTCTCGGAATAACGGCTGACGTCACATACTTTTTTCAAACATTTAAATGAAATGGTCATATATTTCTACACGAATTAATTATATCCAAAATAATATCCATACACGTTCTAAATTTAGTTTAGCTGTAGATCCATAATTATTATGTAATTTTTTATACACCATATTGTTGTCATACAAAATAATTAAATTGACATAAATAAAACAAAAACCATTGACAATTGTAGACATAATAAAAAAAATAGTAATTCAATAAAAACTACAAAATTTTAATAAAGAAGAAATACCAGTTTTACATTAGGCGCCCGATAGATGGCGCTTCCTTCAAAATATTTTTTATATATAATTTCATCTAAGTATAAAGAATGTTCACAACAGCCACTTAATTTTACAATAAAATCGAAGTAAATAATTAACTTCATTACTTGTACAGTCAAACACTTTAACTTGTCTAAATTAACTTAAAACTTTAAATGCTAAGTCACTACTGAAAGCACATTGTCTTGAGCTTATTGCTTTATTATTATAATTATAATATTAAATTATCATTTATATAATCATCCGTCTAGCAATATAAAAAATAAACTAGGTCATGACGACTTCAAGGCAGAACTGGAAATGTCTATCTGGATTAACATGCTCTACCAACCAACCTTTTCCAGTAAGAATTATTTAATCAACAAAAATATTCGCTTTAATGACTTCACTACCTCAGGTAGGCTGCAAACATTGAAATGACAGAAAGTTTGAAGGTAAAACATGAAATTGTGACGACCGTAGACGACACTAGTTACAGGGTTAAACAGTTTCCAAAGGTGTCCTTTCATTTGGCCGAAAAACGTTTCCCGAGCTGTTTCATTTCTTAACCGTTTCATCTGGCCAAACGCTGTTTTTTCCGAAACTGTAATATTTCAGGATTTATTTCAGGACCATCGTGTAGAACCCTATAGGTTAGGTTAGTTTTATAAAAATCCTGAAATATTTACATTTTCAGAAAAAAAAGCGTTCGGCCAAATGAAACGGTTGGGAAATGAAACAGCTTGGGAAATGTGCGGTTGCGAATCATTAGTGAAGAGATTCCAAAATCACTACTTGAAAATCAGCTGTCACTAACACTTTAAACACCCATTGTTAATTGAGAAAAATTCCATTTTTTATGTATTCTAAGAACTAAGATTAAGGATGAAATATGATTAAGAATGTTAACACTTTAAATATTCTAACTTAACAGTAAAAAAAGAGACTTGAGATTTGAGATTCTACTTACAAATAATCAACTATACAGTGAATAATTTTTTTAAGAGGTTTTGTTTATTGTAGATTAAATATTCTGATATGGTTATTGAGAGTAGATTATTGTTTATTTTAACTGAAACAAAAATGCGCTCATAAATAAAGGCAATTTATTATTGAGTCTATTGGTTCTCTATTAGTGTCAAAAATAGATGGCGTAGAATCAACACAGCGCCATCTATTGAAGACATTGTCATTAACTAGACAAAATTGCTTCGGCCTTGCGCTGGCATGCGCGTATGTAATTTGCCTCTTTCTTGGGCAGTCTGGTAACAAATTACAAAAAAATAAATTTTAATTCGTATAAAAAGAATTTTTGCATGTTATATCTAAGTTATAGCAATTTAAAAAGTCGATTTTGAAATTTTTCGACATGATACAGTGTTGTACTGGGGGTGCGAATTATTATAAAGATGTAAAGTTTGTTTTAATTTACAAAAGTACTGACTCTCTGCAGACGAAGTCGCGGGCGAAAAGCTGTTACATATAAATAAGTAATGCCACACTGATAAGACTGTTTTCTTGAAAACAAGACACAATGAGCGCATTTTTGTGTAGGTATTTAATGTTGTTCAACTTATTGTATATGAATACAAATATTCGCGTCTATTGTTTCAGGAAGATAGCATTACTATTGGCACTTATAATTGGACTATTGTAATTTGCTTTTTCATGTTTAAAATTACGTGTATATATGTCTTAAATGTGACAAGGAATAAAAACGCTTAATTTATATATTATATGACGACGCGGTTAGCCTAGTTGGTAGTGACCCTGCCTACGAAGCTAGCGCTCCCGGATTCGAATCCCAGTATGGGCAAATATTTGTATGATGAGTCCTGAGTCATGCATGTATTCTATGTATTTAAGTATGTATTTCTCTATATAAGTATGCTTACCGTTGTCTAGTACCCATAATACAAGCCTAGAGCTTAGTTTGGGACTAGGTAAATTTGTGTGAGATTGTCCCCTGATATTTATTTATTAACCCCCCACGCAAAACGAAAGGGGTGTTATAAGTTTAACGTGTCTGTCTGTGTATCTGTGTATCTGTCTGTGGTATCGTAGCTCCCAAACGGATGAACTGATTTTTGTTTAGTTTTTTTTGTGTCATAGATAATTTTATCCCGAGTGTTCTTAGCCATGTTTCATGAAAGTCTGTTCAGCCGTTTGAAGATCATCAGCTCTTTTCTAGTTGATGAGGGGATCTGATTTTTCTAGTGACGAAGTCCCTCCAGTGAAAATGTACGTGCTTGGAGCCCGTTAAAGGTTTTGCTCATTGCTCAGAGGGTTTTTAGGCGCTGATATCGGGGGGTTTTAACTCGGTTAGGTTAGTTTATAATATAATCCTATAACTGACGAACGTACCGTCGAAGCGTCACGTCAATGCGAAAGCGATCCATCAGCACGGTGCGGAGCAGGGGTGGCGAGCAGCGCAGTCGCCCAGAGCCCCGCTCTTGCAGGGGCCTCGCGCAACAACCCAACCCGAGCATTGTCAGTATTCATTAATGTTTGAACCTTACTTAGCATAAAAGACAAGGGCCTCGGATCTGCCGCCCGGAGCCTCGCAATGGTTAAGGCCGCCGCTGGTGCGGAGCTACCGTTCCTGGTTTTTTTATCAGGTAACCTGGCAGTCACCAGAGCGTCCACCACGCCTTGTGTTGTCTCGCTTGCTGCTCAGTAGGCCTCGATCATATCAGTTTACTGACAAAGTTATATCCGAGCGAGAAACAACTCGCGGGCGAATTGTATACTCAAGGTCATAAATATGTATACACGTTTAGTACCTTGTCACTTTAAATTGATTCATATATGGCAGCTTAAACATGACTTTAAATAGACAAGGTACTAAAATGTACACCTATTTAAGACCTTGACTGTACATACGGTACAGTACACCTTATAAGTAGCTGTACATGTCAGTCCCTTGTCATAGTAGTACTAGTGGCTCTGTGAGTTGCAGACGTCGCGACAAACTTAACTTTGCCGTTGAAAATCTGTTATCTCTGGTCGAAATAGGTCGCGGTCAGTTTACCAACATCGCAAATAAGTTTGTAATCGCAAAAACCCCCATGTCTCCGCCATTTTGAAAAATTTCGAATAACTGAATCGACCAAAAAAAAAACATATAATTATCGAACCTGCTCACAAAATTTCACGAGAATCGGTTGAGGAATGTGACCTGTAGAGGAGAACAACCGGACATACGAAAGCATATTTGCCCGAGCTGACACAGAGACACTTCGCGCTCGCTCGGTCAATACGACGACGACGACGACGCGGTTAGCCTAGTTGGTAGTGACCCTGCCTACGAAGCTAGCGGTCCCGGGTTCGAATCCCGGTATGGACAAATATTTGTGTGATGAGCGCGAGTATTTGTTCTGAGTCATGGATGTTTTCTATGTATTTAAGTATGTATTTCTCTATATAAGTATGTTTATCGTTGTCTCGTACCCATAGTACAAGCCTAGAGCTTAGTTTGAGACTAGGTCAATTTATGTGAGATTGTCTCTGATATTTATTTATTTATTTTATTTAATAGCTGGACTAACAACTAGTTTCAGTGATTCTATGTCACGCTGTGAAATATGCTTGTGCTACACGTTTCTGTTCCTTTCTCAATGCGTAACAGTTTAATGAAACGTTCAATATTAAAAACTTCCCCACGATCACACATACTTGTTCTTCGACTGTCCGGCTTTCCGGCGTTTGAAGTTGCCCATTTGCCTGAGGATCTGAGTGTTTTCATCTTCTATTTCTCTCTCCATGCCGGACGTGCCAGGGATGGTTCCCCAGAGCTTGAGTTTAGTGGGCAAGTAGATCAGACCGAGGAGAGTTATTACTGAAAAACGCAAAAGATTAAATGTTAAAGATAAAAGCTAGGATAAAGTTGGTAAGTTTAGGAGCTCCCCGCTCCTCGAGCTGGTCGGTGCCTGCTGGTTACCGTGGACTATGGGGCTCGTCGAGTCTGACTGAATTTGATAGTTCCTACGGGTTTAGTGATAGATACTCGTATAAGTGGCAATAATAGTTATTTGTTGTACAGTTCGCCATCAAATATATCTGTACATATCAGAGTGGTCAAAAATATCTGAACATGCACTCTAACGCGTTGACGATAGAGTCGTGTTCAGATATTTGTGAGCACCTTGTTTGCTGCAATATATATGATGGCGACTGTACAAGGGTGTAAAGTTGTATTTTAACCGCGAGTGTGGAATTGAAACACGAGCTAGCGAATGGATTCTAGGGTTGAACTACGAGCTAGCAAATGGACTCTATGGTATCCTGGGCGTAGCGTATGCAACACACGAGACGTAAAATAACTTTGCCGCCTTGTATAACAAAAATCTTTTCACCTCACTAAAGCGAGGAAAATACTACATAAGAAAAACAACTGAAATATGTAAAATCAGCCTTCATTTGTTTTCGTGAGTTTTGAGTTTGCACTGTTACTTGTGGTGCGTTCAGAATAATTAAAATGGATGGATCAAAATAAAATTTCTTGTAAGATTTTAAGTGTTTTAAGGCAAAATAATGTAATAAAATTCCATCCATTCGCTAGCTCGTAGTTCAACCATAGAATCCATTCGCTAGCTCGTGTTTCAATTCCACACTCGCGGTTAAAATACAACTTTGCACCCTTGTATAACAAATAACTATTTTACTTATTTCAACCACAGATAAGACAGATTGAATATGAGAACATGCTGTGAATATACTCACTGTTTAGTATGCAAGGGAATACCACATAGAAGTTGAGAGTTGTCGAATGAAAATAGAAGGCTTCCATGAAATACAGGATGATGGTTAACATCAGGGACCAGTACCCCATTGACACCACTCTGGAAATATATTTTCCAATTAATTGCTTGTCCCCGCCTGCAATACCTTTTCCAACTTTTAAGTTATATTCTTTAGATTATAGTGCTTGTTTTTAGCTTTTCAGTTGATATTTTTTGAAGCAGTCAGGTTTTTTGATTTATTAATTAATTTATTTTTATTTCATATTTTTTTAGTTTTTATTAAAATGGTTGCATCAAAGTGTTATAACGTATATATATTTGGAATGGGCTATTTATTAGCTTTCATTTGATACCCATATTGTTATAATAAAAATGTTTTTTTTACTCCTCCATTTTTTTTCACGGGCGCCATATTGTATTTTTATTTAAATAATTACACAGTATTACAGTTGGACACCAAGGCATTGTGAAATTCATACAAAATAACAAAAACACAAACACTCTGCTATATCACGTAGCACAGCGCTGCAGATAACAACATTAGCATTTACGAACAATTAACTGAAGACGGATGGTCATCCATCGCCTCACAGAACCTCTTACATTCAACACATACATCTTCCGGTTACATGCAAAAATGTCGCAGTCAGGTGCTGAGGCGAGAAACGCATTCAGATATTGCAGAACGCGAACAAGTGGCGAGTTCCTGTACGACACAGTGCGCGCTTTTGGATCTGCCAGTAGATCGCCGTTGCCAAGTCGCTATACTTATTATAGAAATAAAGATGTCTAATATGAATACATTCACTAGATGTAGCCTTGGCTTTACATGAGATCTGACAACTTTTTACAGTGGAAGCATTGCAACGTGACATTTTTGTACATTTTATGTTTTTGATGGGACCTCATTTATATTTTTTGGTAGTCCACCTTTATGACAGATTGTTTACATCTATTTTTTTTTTGTTTAAGAGGTGTTTTAATCGAGAGTGTTCTTAGCTTGGTTTGATGAAAATCTGTTTAGCCATTTATGAGTTATGAGCTCTGACAGTAGGGGGTCCCGATTTTGTCGGGGGGTTTTAACTTGGTTTATAATATAATAATAATGTCATTTATTTCTGGAAGAACCCATATAAAGTTATTAAAATACATTTGTCACATTATTACACTAATATTAAAGACATCACTGAACTGCTGTTAGATGTGTTTCTGGCCTTAAGCTAAGTTTATAAAAATATGCTCATGGTTAGCACCAGTACTTACGGCCTGTAGTGTATATAAAGGGTACAATGTATGAGAGCCAGTGCCTTGAGCAGAGAGTACATGCCGAGCATGCGAGAGATCGTGAAGTCACCTGTAACAACATTTTTAACTTCAAATTTGACACTTAACAAAATAATGTTGATAAAAACGTTCCTTGTATGGGCCTTTAATTAAATTAAATTTTTATTATTATTTTTTGTTATAGGAGCAATAGAAATACACACTTATTGAAAAAAAAAAGTTTCTCGTATGGGGACTCCTGTTATTATTTTATTTTTTGACTTTTTTATTATTTGTTAGGAAATCTACCATTATATCACATATTCTGCAAAAAAATAAAAATAAATATCAATCAATCAAATAAATCATTTACGGTTCAAAAGATAGAGCTCTTTAAAGATAGGACGGGCGGACGGACAGCGTAATCTTAGGAACCCTAAAAAACAACCACTGCGCCGACAGAGTCGCGGGCAAAAGCTAGTTTACATATAAATATAAACCGATTGCAATAACAACTGTATTACACTATAACTTACCGTCTAGATGCTCATTCTCCGCGTTGTGACTCAAAAAAGAACGCCGCTCGATAAAAGACCGGCCCGCCGTCCCCAAGTCCATGAACGCTACAAACGCTATCCAGCCCCGAAACGCGTATAAAACCTTATTTTGCACAGCCATAATTTACTTCCTAATATTCTACACTTAAACTACAAGTTCTTGAACAGTCTCCGATATATTTAACTCCTAATTTTAGCATTCAAATAGCTCCTGTTTCACACGAGACGTTTTGACTTGTTAACTACGCTAATTGAATTAAAGGAATCACTTTGTAGACTTGAAACAATAGCTGACATGTACACGTGTGCATCGCACTGCGGTATTTTACCTGCAATACATTTTTTTATATATAAAAATTATAATTAGATGTGAATTTCCAGCTGAGACCGTTCGCGCACAATCTGAAAGTGTCAAGTGTCAACGTGACATAGGAGTCGACAGTTCCGGTTGGGTTGCAATTAAACAAATTGCAATTAAAAATAACAATAATATTTTTATAAACAAAAAAAAATATCAAAACACACATTGTTATATCTTTTTGTACAATTAAAAATTAATATACAGTAATCGAGACCAATTATTATGAAATATAAAAAAAAACTGCTAACTCTTGAAGTTGCATAAGTGCACATGCGCACATTGAGTAAAATTTACATTCGAGTTCGGGGAATAGGTGGTGCACACGTAATATCGATACAAAACAAATCGAATAACTAAAGTTGAACTTTTTTTGTCAGAGTATCATTGGATATGTATTTTTGCCAAGGATGCCATCCTTATCCATACCCTTATCCTTATCCATGTTCACGAATAAATTTAAGAAAAACCTTATCCTTACTATCCTTACTAATATCACAAATGCGAGAGTGTGTTTGTTTGTTCCGTAGGTATTCGCAATTCGACAACGCCAACAAGCCATGTAAAAATCGGTTTATAGCCCAAAGACGAATATAGCATACTACTTTTTACTCCAAAAAATCTGGCAGTTGCAGTTCCTTAACAACTTTTGTGCGGAAGGAGTCGTGGGCGAGAACTATTACTTTTATATTTTGAGTTTTGATCCTCAAATTCTGATACTGGGAACGTGGGGTTTAAGGATTTGCTAATTTTTATTTTGTGTTGAAGTAAGTCAAGACTTTTCACTAACAAGTTCCAAATCCATAGTCATAATGCTGCAGGGAACATCAAAAAGGTCTTTAAGCGTTTTTACTTAATGTTAGACTTGTTCTGTTTTGATCATAGTTGTGTGAATGGGCGATATTACATTATCAATATTATCTGATTCCATAACAAAATACTGCGATGTGACATTTTACATTATCAATATTATCATGATACTTGAGTATCGCGTAATAATATTGATAATGTTATATACCCCAAATATAGTATAATAAGTCTAGGTAAACAACCAAATTCTATAAACAAATGATTTCGCTTTGAATGGAAATTTCAGACTGGTAGCACGTCTCCGCCGCGAAATCGATGCAGCGGAACCCCTGACGTTCCGCCACAAGGACAAATCCTTTGTATGACGGGCGAAACATTAGCGAAACTGCCTGTTTTATCGCGTTAAATTACCCACGCTTCTATCTCTTTTTTGCGGAATATAGGCGAAACCGCTCACATTCGGTCAGCGGTTTGCCGGTTTCGCTGCATCGGTTTCGCGGCGGAGATGTGAGCGGCGTCGCCGATATTCCGTATAGCTGAATTAGACAACATCATCATGGTGGTTGCCAAATGAGAATGTTGTAGTTTCAATAGTCACCACGTCAAATACTTTTTTACCAAGCTATAATATAATCAACATCACATTTGATTTGAGTATGATTTGGCGAATCGATTACTTTACGATTATTTGCAACATATTGCCATGTATTAAAATGACATAAAATCCATTCGAGGCTGGTCACAAATTCCTAAAAATATCGTCGCCATATTGGTATTGTCAAAAAGTTGGGGCTAAATCAGTGTCTAGGAAAAATGGTTTTTCTCACAATTTCCACTGTATCAGCACTGTTCTTGTGATCTAACATACCCGCGCGTGACTTTAGATGTTTCGTTTTTCGAAACGGTGGTGTAATTTGGTTTGCAAATGATGTTTTCTGCGGAGAAATGTTCGGATCGGAGCACGGCTGCTGCGGAGGAGATGGAGCTCCAGACCGGCGGAGGCGAAGGTCTGGGGAAGGAAGGAGTGCCTCCGGACGAGGTGGCCTCGGCAGTGGCGGCGGTGTCAGATGAAATCGGGGACATCCTAAAGGATGAGCTCGGCGACGCGGATCGGGCGGACCGTATCGGCGCCGAGCTCGCGGGGCTCAGCGCGGAGCTAGGCCTCCTCGCGGGTCTAGCTGACGGCGAGCCTCAGCAGGACTTCCCATCCCTCTTCGAAATCGCAGTAAGTCCAGCACTATACACCACCAAAATGGCTGACTAATTGTTTCTCTTTCTAAAGTGCATTTGAACAGAGTGACGTTCCCACGATAGGAAAATTGACTATTTGCACATTTTCACGCCAAAAAGTTGTAGTAGAATATGTCATTGACCTTTACTACTCCCATTATGTATATTTTGGACATGTGACAAGGCTGCCCTGAGCAAGGGCAATGTAATACGACTTTAGGTAGTTACTAGTTCACAAATAAATGTATTTATGTATGGAAAACAGAAAAAAAACGAATTTGTCAAAATTTATGTGGACTTGTTATGAGTAGGTACAACATGATTTGGCTGATGTATATTTATAGTGGACATTTTGTATTTTCACAATATTATTGGAGTGTAGAGTTTGCCATCATCACACCCTTATATCTATTTACTGATATATCAGTCTCCCACTCTTCCTTTTTAGGGTCCGTACCCGAAGGGCGTCCAACGGGACCCTATTAATGTGCCTATGCTGTTTGTCTGTCCGTCCGTCTGTCCGTCCGTCTGTCCGTCCGTCTGTCCGTGTGTCTGTCTGTCTGCCTGTCCTTACTATAAAGAGCTGAATCTTTTGAACCGTAATAGATAACAGGTTGATTTTTTTCAGATTATCTGTTATTATGGCGGATTTACTAACAAATAACAAAATAATAATACAAGAAACGTTTTTTTTCAACACATTTTTATTTTTGTTGTGTCGTAAAAACGTAAAACATACAAGCGTCAAATTTGGTATGATTATAGAACAAACTTTATAGAATAACAACAAATACTATAAACCAGTCAAATGTGTACAGAACCCTCAGTGCGTGAGACCGACTCGCACTTGCCTGGTTTTATTATTAGTTTTTTCTTACATGTGGAAGTAACAGCCATACATTTAATCAAATTTAATTTGTTGCTAGAAAACTGTAATGAAAATAAACAGTAGCACTTTATTGGTATTGTAACAAAGCTACTGTTATGCAAAACATATGTGAAATTGAACAAAGAATTCTATTCAAAAAGTATTTCATGCTTCAAAAGTTTTCTATGAATTAAACTACAACTTAGAGTCATATGATAATGGTACCTTATTCATTACCAATTGGAATATCCCCTTGTACTGCAGTATAACACTGACTAAATTAATCATAATTTTTTTTTGTATATTATTAACTAGCTTTTTCTTGCAATTTCTTTAGTGGAATAGTACATTATTGCCTAGGCGCGGAAAGTAAGGGATTGCCTGACAAGGTGGTTAGCAGGCCGAGCAATAGCGAGGCCTGCTAAAATACGAGTCAGGCAATCCCCCCGTTTCCACCGAGGCATATATAATGCTTTTCTCAAACATGTGAGGAAATGATACAAATATATTTGTAAAAAGTAAAATTAAAATTAAAAGTGATGTTAGTCATATTAGGACAATTTGTAAATGAAATTGTTATGGGTTTTCCAGGAACATTTATGGTTATCTGTTGAATTTGAGATGTTGATATTTCAGAGCTTGTGGTCGTTTGTGGTAGACAAATAGACGTAACTTAGGGAAAAGGATCTAATTCAACCATTTCACACTTGTAGAATTTGACATAATATTGACAGCAATAGAATTCAAATTTAATATCGTGAAGTGCGGAGGACTTGATGTTTGTAGTTTTTACACAACAACAGTAAGTTCTACGTTTAAATTTCAATAAGTTTTTGTTTTTAATTTTTTTTTCTGACCATAGACAATTTTAAAGAAAATTAAAAAGAAGAAAACACATGCACTGTGCTACGATAACGAGCAGTTGCCTTGGCTTGATGAGATTTATTTCTTGGTCCTTTCTATTCTGTATGCATAGGACAGCACTTTAAAAAAAATATCGCAGCGGACAAAAATGGGTTTTCATATGTTTATTTTACTCCTAGGAAGAAAATGAGGCCCTCCGCGTCTTCGTTTTTCAAAAGAAATTCCATCCTTTCTGAGCATGTTTGAGAAAAAGTAATTTATCATAAATCTATCATGTTTTCATTGACAAAAAGTATTAAAGTAGTAAACCCAAATTAAATACAAGTCTGTTTAAGCTGTACAGCGAATGACATAGGGTCATCTCAATGTTTTTAACTGACTTAAAAAAAAAGGAGGTTCTGTGTTTTACCTGTACTGCCATCCTAATTCAAAAGGACGCATATCAGTATCATAGGTTTTGAGAAACTGAAGATTTTACGTTTTAATTCACGGCAATAATTAATAATAATAATAATAATTTTTATTTTACTCACTAAGACTTGAATCTTATTTTTTATGGTGACATGATACTTGATGTGTAATTTATCTAAAAATATTAACAAAAAAAAATGATTTTTTTGACATGCATGCATCCTTTTGAATTAGGATGACAGTGTATGTATGTTTGTGTGTATATTTATATCTTCTCAATTATCTCAAAAACTACAGCACCAATTTGCAAAATTGATTAAAAACATTATGCATATAAATCTTATGACAACAGATGTTTATGCTTTCAAATATAACAGAAAACAAAAATACTATTATTAAGATCTAGTAAAAAGGGATTGATTCAATGCCTTTTTTTGTCACTATGTGTACTTTTATCTGCAATAGGGGCCGCAATCAAGACGGCAACTCCTAAACAATGGTCGCGTCGAAGGCAGTGTTGCCAGGTTCAATTTGAAAAAGTGAGGAGATTATTATTAGTTTTCAATGATTTCTAATTAAAATAATATTTTTATATTATATTATGTTATACCTATATGTTGTATGTTTAACAAACCCTTGAAATATTATTTTAAAAGCATTTAGGTACAGGCATATTTTCAATCCAAATCTAAGACACAAAAATCGGTAGATTCTTATGAAAATTTAGTAGATCTGTAGACATACCCTGAATTCCGTAGATCTAAAAAATCAGGACACCTGGTAACACTGATCGAGGTTGTAACCAACACGGCGCGCCCACATTATGGCGACTAACCTGCCGGTCAACCACGGCACGGGAAGTAAAATGGCGGTGTGTGGATCATACTGATTGGTCAGTTACATTGCCTGCGCTTCAAAAATGTATCTACTGCGCAGGCACATCGGTAACCCACATCAAGTGTGTCATACTCTGAAGTTGGCAAAATACATCTAACGAAAGATGTGAAAGCCATTAAAAAAAAAAAAAAAGTGTCATACTACTGTACTGAGACAAAAACATATTTATTTATTTAAACTTAATTGCACTATTATAAATAAAGTACAAATTGTGGACTTAATGCCCAATGGCATTCTCTACCAGTCAATCAGTAGGCCAACCAAACAAAATGACAAAGGTTGGCGCTAAGAAAAATTCGGTTTTATGTAAGTTTTGAAGTGTTTTTAGTAGATATTTTTTCAGTATGTTTAGTGTCTGTAGCACCTACTTTAGTACTCGGTGGAGTGCAGTTATTCTTGCTATGCAGTTTAAATGTCAGGTATGAACTACTATCATTAATGTGCACTTTTAAAAGTTAGTATGCGGGGACTTGTATAAATGAAATGAATAATTATTTATTGACACATAGAAAAAATACACGGCATTACCACTTATAAGTACAAATTGTTTGCTAAAATAAAAATTGTTCTGCGACAACAGGCTCAGGTCTCAGCATAAGCTGCGAGCTGAGTCAGCTGCACAGCGCTGGTTTTTCAACCTGCACCTAGCTCTCGATTACATTTCAGCGAGTTACAAGGGAACATTACACTATGCTGTACCTACCTATAGTACTAAAGAATGCACAGTTGCTGATTTGCCATGAGGAATTTACCATATTATAGTATAGGTTCAAACAAGCCAGTAACTATTATTAGACGTGACTGTACCAATACTTATTTATTTATACTTTATTACACAATAAAAATAAAGTACAAATGGCAGACTTGATGCCTTCAGGCATTCTCTACCGACCAACAGGCCAAACAGAAACATGTCAAGGTTGGTGCTATTTTTAAAGAAACCAGTTCTTATAATTCTATACATAAAATGTAAATGTCTATGTATACTACAATAAAATACATGTATATAATTTACAATACACTAATATATATTCTATTAACAATTGGTATACAATCGGTCGGTTATACACACTAGGAACCGTCACCAAAGCTTTTAAACCTGTCACATAATGTCTACTCTTAGGGCCTGCGCAAACCGGCGGAGCGCAGAGCAGATCACTTTAAATTTATCAATGTATATTCTTCCCTATTTTAATTACAATAAGGTATAAATTTGAATGCTCTGAGACCGACCTCGGAGCATCACGGGGGATTTCTACTCTGCGGCTGCGGCTCTAAATTTATACTTTATTGTAATTAAAATAGGGAAGAATATACATTGATAAATTTAAAGTGATCTGCTCTGCGCTCCGCCGGTTTGCGCAGGCCCTTAACGTCACTGTTGTTCCAGATGGGTCACCGCATGTCCGGCAGCGGGACCTCGTCGTCGTCCTCCTGGTCCGGCGGCGGCGCCCGGCGCCACTCGCGCCCGCAGCGGGCGCCCCGCCGGAAGCCTATCGCCAAGGGCAAGGAGGTACGTCGACCTAGATGGGCTGTTAATGTTTCACAGTCCACTATTGCCCGCGACTTCGTCCGCGTAGAAGTCGTTTTAGGGTCCCGTACCCGAAGGGTGCCTAACGGGACCTTATTACTTAGCCTGCGCTGTCCGTCAGTCCTAACTTTAAAGAACTCTATCCAATGGCGTAGCTAGGATGTTGTTAAGGGCAGGCCAATTTATTAATAAGCTACCTACGCAGCGTTTATACTTTACGGTTTGATCGGAGGAAAAAAGTCTCATTTTGCTAGGTTCTAAAAATGCATTGTGGACTTAAATTACGTGAAATAGACCCCTTAACTAAGTTAATTCCAAAGTATTTATTCAACAGGTTACTTATAAGTACGTTAATCAGCTGTCTAACTGTACTTGACTGCGTGCTTTGAATTTTATATGGAATTTTATGGTTATTTTACAATGTGAAATCCACTGCTAGTAAGGCGATATTAACAAAAAAATTTTTTTACAATAATATGCCAAGCTTTGTACCATTCAAAAAGTAAATTTGGTTTCGTGAAAGGCCATCTATCATCATCTATCATTTTTAGCTGCGAAAAAGTGTGATTTTAAGAGATATCATAATTACAACGCATTCCTAAATAATTCCTGTTAAAATGTATGTTTGCGTAAACTTCATTAATGACGGAAAATAACCTTCTTCTTTAATGACAGTTATTAAAAACATTAAAATAGGGTGGAATAATATGTGTATATTCATTTTCTGTTGTCACATCAAGAAAGTAAAATAGAATTTAACATTTAACCATGTCTACTTTCAGCATAATAATACATAATCCTATCATAATAATATCATACAACGAATTATAAACAGTAATAAAAAGCCGTAAGGACTTATTTCCGCGCCCCATACTACGTGTCTCACTGCGTCGTGAGCCCCATAACGGCAGATTTCCTGACAAATAATAAGTCAACAAGTCTATCAATAAGCAAGCTTTTAAAACCCGACTACCCCTGCAGCATCAGGACTCCAGGAGGTCCTAATATAGCCTATGACACGCCTTGGGTGAATACCAATCTAACGATACCCCGCACTTTAAAATCCGTTAAGGCGTTTAGCCTATTGAAGGTCACAAAGAGACATGAATACATATATACATACAGCCGAAAAGTATTAGGGCCTGCGCAAACCGGCGGAGCGCAGCGCAGATCACTTTAAATTTATCAATGTATATTATTTTCCATTTGAATTACAATAAGGTATAAATTTAGAGCCGCAGCCGCAGAGTAGAAATCCCCCGTGATGCTCCGAGGTCGGTCTCAGAGCATTCAAATTTATACCTTATTGTAATTAAAATAGGGAAGAATATACATTGATAAATTTAAAGTGATCTGCGCTGCGCTCCGCCGGTTTGCGCAGGCCCTTACCCTCCGGGTAGTCGGGTAAAAAGTAAAATAATAAGGGGAGTCCCCATACAAGAAACGTTTTTTTTTCAACGTTTTTTTGTATTTGTTCTATAGTAAAAAAGGTAATACATACAAACGTCAAATTTGGTGTGATTATAGAACAAACCCTGTTGAAAAACAACAAATACTAAAAACCGGCTAAAAGAGCGTAACCGCCTTCCTCCATAAGGTCCCTTTATATTGAGAACGTCACAAATTTAATTAAGACCGTTCTGCCGTTTTGCTGAACTCCTTGATAATTTGTAGTCGGTTCATTGTTTTCAAAAAGAAGGGTAATATGATTAACAGTCTATGTACCTATGTATGTATCCTACTTATTAAACGAGAAACATTTGTATATATGTGACGTTCTCAATATAAAGGTACCTTATGGAGGAAGGCAGTTACGCTCTTCTTATTCTTGTAACTATACGAATACTTCGGTAACAGTTCTAAAAACGGCGTAACCGCCTACCTACATAAGGTCCCTTTGTATTGAGAACGTCACATATTTAGTTATATGGGTTATCTGGCACTGGTGTTGAGTATATAAATAAAGTCGGGGTCAATAGAAATGGCAAATGATGTAAACAAATTAGTACTGTTTGACACATAACCTCAAAATTTAATCAAGCGTGTTTTTATTTAATAATACGTACAATTAATAGTTATTAAAACTTAAAATGAATATGGTAGTAATCGTCAAGCGTATAACTGTATAGACCTTGCTCTATCTTGAAAACTTCATCATTATGGAGTAATAATGGTATATTTGTTTGTATCGTTTCGTTTACATCATTTGCCATCTCTATTGACCCCGACTTCATTTAATTGCCTTGATGGTGGTTTCTTGTCTTGAATGTCGGTGAACATGTTAATGTGAGAGTAATAGTCAACACACATAGGGCGCCCGCACATTGGGCCACTAGTGGCCGCCACTAAAACGCGACCACTAGTGGCTCGGCTAAGCCACTAGACGCAGCCACCAATCGCGGCCATCGGTGGCGGAGTGGCTATTTTTTATTTGAGAAGCCGGCGGCCGAGTGTGCGCGCGAGGCGAGCCACTAAACGCGGCCAACTAGTAGCGAGCGCGGGCGACTACCGCAGCTTGTGGCTCAGACGCGGCCACTCGAACGCTCGGTGTGCGCCGATGCTATACAAAATGTATGAAAAACCTCGTCCGCAGCTTGTGGCGGCCACTAGTGGCTACGCTGTGGCCGCGACTAGTGGCCTAATGTGCGGCAGCTCTTATATTAGCTTCTAACTAATTAACTTGTACTAAGTAATTAACAATGTAATCAAATGTTAGAAGTCGATTTACTTCTAATTATTGGACAGACTTAAATATTTGCATACTTATGACAATATGGAACCAGCGAGCTGATACGATGATGGAGACGGAAGGTGGCTATAGGAACTCCTCAACGGCTAATGGTAGATCTGTTGAGTTTGGACTCGTTTGTACTTGACTCTTAATAACGGTTTTATAATCAATGTTACAAGTGCAGTCGGCAACATAACTCCTAAACTATTGGACCGATTTTAATAAATTAGGTGTCATATGATTCGTCAAAACCGTGCCAGCGTCATAGACTATATAAAAACTATAAGGGTGTGTCATACTAGACGCCAGCCGGGTTTTAGTTTTTGAGGTTAGGTTAATTTTGTTTTAGTTTTTGAGGTTAGGTTAATTTTGTTTTAGTTTTTGAGGTTAGGTTAATTTTGTTTTTTTCATGTCAGATATCCCGCCGGCGGAGCGCGGCGGCGCGGCGTGCGGCGTCGATGCGCATCCGCCGCGTCGAGGTCGTGTCGGACGCGTCGGACGTTGGCGCCGACTCGGACTCCGACGGGCAGTGGACTGAACTCGAGGACGCTTGTGAGTGTTGCTGTTGACATTATAATATAAATATATAATTTATAATCCAGCCTATATACGTCCCACTGCTGGGCGCAGGCCTCCACTCACAATGAGAGGGTTTGGGCTATAGTTCCCACGCGGGCCCAGTGCGGATTGGGAACTTCGCACACACCGTCAAATTGCTTTGCAGGTGTGTGCAGGTTTCCTCACGATGTTTTCCTTCACTGAAAAGCTCATGGTAAATTTACAAATTATATTTCGCACATAGATTCCGAAAAACTTAGAGGTGCGAGCCCGGGTTCGAACCCACGACCCTCTGTTTAAAAGTCGGCAGGTCAAACCATTAGGCTACCGCGGCTTTTTTTATATATAAATATAGATGATTTTTTATCAGACGAAATAGTCATATGTGACGTTCTCAATATAAAGGGACCTTATGGAGGAAGGCAGTTACGCCTGTTCTCTGCCAGCTTTTTCACCTGATACGACACGACATTTTCCTTCTGACTTATTTGCTCAAAGTCTTGCTCTTGAAATGTGCAAACGGACCGAAAATCCCCTTCATTTGATTAACTTATTTAAATTCGCCTATTTTCTTAAATAACTTCAAAACTATTTATCTTAAAATTATAAAAAAAAATATTTGAGATTCTCACTTATTTGCCCTTTCATTTGATGTGTCACACGATATAGGTTGCAAAAGTTTTTTTTTATTTTATTGTCTAATTTACTCCCCGAAAGAGTTTAAAATTAATTTATTTACGTTACACGAGGTACGGAACCCTAACAATGTTAAGTAAGGATATTTTTTTTTTGCAGGTTCATCTGACAACTCGTCGTCTAAAGAGCCAGCGTCGTCGATGGACGCCGCCTGCAATGGTTACCAACATGACGGGACGGTAAGTTAATGTTTAGGGTTCCGTACCCAAAGGGTGCCTAACGGGACTCTATTACTAAGCCTCCGCTGTCCGTCCGTCTGTCTGTCGCTGGGCTGTATCTCATGAACCGAAATAGGTAGACAGCTGAAATTTTCACAGAATGTGTATATCTATAGCCGCTATAGCAACAAATAGTAAAAATAAAATAAAATTAAAGTTGGGCCCCATACAAGAAACGTGATTTTTTTGTTAAATCCGGCTGTATCTCATGAACCGTAATAGATAGACTGTTGAACTTTTCACAGAGTGCGTATCTATGTTGCCACTATGACAACAAATAATAAAAAGCACATAGTATTAACTCTTGTACGATGGTACGGAACCCTTCGTGTGCGAGTCAGACTCGCACTTGGCCGGTTTTTTTGGATACCGTCATCTTAATATGACAACTGTTATTTTAAACTTTGGTTTTGATTGACAAAAGATTAAAAATTCAAATTTTAATGCTTCAATTAAATTTCTCATGGTACTCCATAGGTTAAGTTATACTTTCGACAATACAGTATCCAATGTCTGTCATGTGTACGTACCTTACCGTACCAAGGTACCTTGTCACTTTAATCGCTGTGTTGATGTGGCAGTTTAAACATGACATTAAATAGACAAGGTACTAAAATGTAGACACATGAGTGACGTTGACTTGGTGGTTATGTCAGGAGGCTTCGCCGCCGGCCGAGGGGCGGTTCTTGCTGCCGCTGCTGTGCGCGGCGCCCGCGCCCGCGCCCGCGCGCCCCGCCCTCTTCATCCGGCACGAGGACATCCTTCAGGTATACATTATATGCACAAAAGGGAATATATATAATAAAATGTCGTTCATGTAACAAACTGTAGAGAAGAATTATTTTTCGAAAAACTATAAAAATAACCAAGATATAAACGATTAAATATTTTTATCTATCTCTTTCTAGTAAAACAGAATTTAACATGGAGTTTATATGGCCGTAGTGTCCGCTGACGTCACAGTTCATGTCGGATCTCTCTGTCTAATTAGTAGTTTTTAAATGCTTATATTATCCGTATTCACTTTTTGCCGTCTTTTTTTCGGTATTTTCATATTTTGTTAAGAAATGCGATGAAAAAAATTCATGCATATTCCCTATACATTCGCTTAGTCCCAAATAGGTGTAATTTTTATAGGTTTGTTTTTAACCCCCGACGCAAAAAAAGTGGGGTGTTATAAGTTTGACGTGTCTATCTGTGTGTATCTGTGTATCTGTATGTGGCATCGTAGCTCCTAAACGGATGTTCCTAGCTTGATTTGATGAAAATCTGTTAAGCCATTTAAGTTTTATGAGCTCTGATAGTAGAGGTATTTTGTGGGGGGTTTTTTAACTCTGTTAGGTTAGGTTATTAGAAAAGGAAACTCATCAGCGAAGTCTTCGCCTTGCGTAGGCTTACCGTGTCGTCAAATATCAGCTTATAGTTCCAACGTCATAAAAGTAAAATTTAAAATTTAAAAATCCCACCGACACAAAAAATAGCTTTCATTATCATTGAAATAACACGGTACCAAATTTCGAATCGATAGGACATACCTATGGAAGGTAGTCAGATCCCCTCATCAACTATTAAAGATCTGTTCAAACGGCTGATCAGGTCATGGCTACCTTACCATATACTTTCAATATCATTGAAGTAACACGGTACCAAATTTTGAATCGATCGGACATAAGGAAGTTGGTCAGATCCCCTCATCAACTAGAAAAGAACTGATGATCTTCAAACGGCTGAACAGATTTTCATGAAACGTGGCTAAGAACACTCGGGATAACATTATCTATGACACAAGAAAAACTAAACGAAAATCGGTTCATCCGTTTGGGAGCTACGATATCACAGACAGACACGTTAAACTTATAAAACCCCTCTCTTTTTGCGTCGGGGGTTAAAAACAACAATTGAGATTGTTTGTAATAGGGATGTCTCAAAAAATAACTATTACGGTTCCGTTCCAGAAGGTGCCGACATAACGCTATTACTAAATTTACGCCGAGACAGTTCTTAACATTATACATTTTTCCCTTTACAGGCCGTGAGGCTGGCTCCGTTACATGTAAGTATTTCATTTTTCAAAGATTGATAAAATATTTATTTGGGAACTTCGTCGACTAAATTTATAATCCTAGTTTTTTTTTTCTTTTTATCATAAATCGGTTTGCGTTTGACCTCAGTCTCACCTGATGTTAAGTGACGACGAGGTCGAAGATGGTACACGCTTACCCAGAAAATGCCTATTCACTCTTGCCTTGTAAACACCAAGGTTATAGGATTCCGGGAATACAGACGCAGGGAGAGCATTCCACTCCTTGGCAGTGCGAATAAGAAATGACGCAGCAAACCGCTTCGTCCGAACTGATGGAAATTCGACTACATGAGAATGGAAGCCCTCCCAGCGTCTGGAAGCCCTCCCAGCGTCTGGAAGACCGATTGGAGAAAATACACCTTGTAAAATACCGAAAGACAAGCGACATTACGCCGATGTTCCAAACTTTGAAGTTTGGTTTTGACGAGCGAATCGTCCTCTATGAGTCTCCTAGCTCTTCGGTCCACCGAGTTCTACGCGTTCAGCTGATATTTGGCAGAGCCATCCCACAGGTGGCAGTACTCCATACACGAACGAACTTGTGCTTGAATTACAAGCTTTTATTTAACTTGCAATGTTTTTTTAAGTAAGATGACCGTTTCAAAATTTGTAAGTCATTTTGCAAATGGTTGCTGGTGTCAGATTGAGCTGAAATTCGGAATACATATGTAAACCCGATGACGATGCAATATTATGGTGTCGAAGAGCTGATCTGACGATGGAGACGGGAGGTGGCAACAGAACTCTGCTGTACTTAAAGATAACTCACCGAGTTGTCACTAAAAATGTACAGTCTGCAACAAAAGCTTGTGTAAAAAATTAATTTTTTGTTTGTTGAGACTTATATTGGTATACTAGCGACCCGCCCTCGCTTCGCTCCGGGTACTATTATAAACATAAACCTTCCGTGAAAAATTATGTAACTGATGGTGATAACCACATTAAAATCCGTTGCGCAGTTTGAAAGATCTAAGCGTACATACAAAGGGACAGACGGCGGGAAGCGACTTTGTTTTATACTATGTACTCGTAGTGATAATGGTTATAATATAAGTTTTCCTGCAGGACTACGCAGATATTTTATATTATTTTTATAGTTTTATATAATGCTAGAATAAGTAGTATTATTATCTTAAGTTTTATTTAAAAATGACTAATGGCTTCTTCTCAGCAGAGGTCTCCTGTTAGGAAGCGCTGGTAGATTTTGACGTGTAAAAGTGCCTGTGCAGCCTACTTACTGAATAAATCTCTTTTTATCTTTAACAGAACTGTTATTACCATGGCAATGCTAACTAGCCAGCCTTTATCGTATTGATATATTTTGTGTTTGGCAGCTGCTGTCGCCGAGCGAGGAGGACTCTGGCCGGATCGACATGCCCGGCGTCGAGGACGCTTACCTGGACGATGCCGACTCGTGAGTACACTTCGCAAGCTGGGTGAAGTTCACAGTGTACATAAAATATAACGGATAAACGGTTAATAATAATAATAAAGTTTATTTGCCATTATGATTAAACAAAGTTGTAGGGTACACCATTTATATTATCTGTGACCTCCACACTAGGCTGGGCCTGTCTCGTGTCATTTACATCCAGTTACAAATCGTTACCCATTTTCGCGCTTAACCTTGTAATGCTGATCTTTACAGTATTGACATGTTACATTACATTCTAAAGTTAATTTTTATCCGGACCCTATTAATATGCCTACGCTGTCCGTCCGTCTGTATGTCTGTCTTAACTATAAAGAGCTGTATCATTTGAACCGTAATAAATAGCGGATTGAGGTTTTTTTTTCAGAATATGCGTTATTACGGCGGATTTACTAACAAAAAAAGTGAAATAATAAAGGGGGTCCCCATACAAGAAACGTTTTTCTTTCAACGTATTCTTAATTTTGTTGTATCGTATAAACGGTAAAACATACAAGCGTCAAATTTGGTATGATTATAGAAAAAACCCTATAGAATAACAACAAATACTAAATACCAGCCAAATGTGTACGGAACCCTCAGTGCGCGAGTCCGACTCGCACTTGCCTGGTTTTTTACGTAAGGTTTTAATAATTACGGTATGTGATTATCACTCACGATTATAAGCCGGAACGATCCGACATGTTTCGGACTCGTCAGGGGTCCTTCATCAGGGGAGGACTGTATGTCCAAAAAATATGAAAAAAATTACAAAGGTAACGCTTAAATACTTTCGACCAAAAGTATTTTCAACATGATCGGAAACCCTAAAACGTAGCATGTGTTGATTAAGTATTCGGTTTTCAGATTGTCTGAGTGCGACGAGGAGCCGCCCGTGACTCCGGAGGAGGAGGCGGCGCTGTTGCACTACGTCTGCGGTGAGTGCGCGCTACCATCAGTAGCCAGGTTTCTATGTCACCAACCAGACAGCGACATGTGACAGGTGACAGGTGACAATAGGCATGAAGACAATATTTTTAATATGCCAATCGATTTGGTTTTTTCGACGCAAAAAGAGAGGGGTGTTATAATTTTAACGTGTCTGTCTGTATATCTGTGTATCTGTCTGTGGTATCGTAGCTCCCAAACGGATGAACCGATTTTCGTTTAGTTTTTTTTTGTGTCATAGATAATTTTATCCCGAGTGTTCTTAGCCACGTTTCATGAAAATCTGTTCAGCTGTTTGAAGATATTTTCTAGCTCTTTTCTAGTTGATGATCTGATTTTTTATTTCTTGAAATCTTCTAGTGACGAAGTCCCTCCAGTGAAAACGTACGTGCTTGGAGCCCTTTAAAGGTTTTGCTAATTGCTCAGAGGGTTTTTAGGCGCTGATATCGGCGGTTTTTAACTCGGTTAGGTTAGTGTTTTTGTATAGACATCACATTGCTCGTAGAATTGATGGCCGTTGGGGCGGAAAGGTACTAGAGTGGTGCCCGCGGACCGTAAAGCGAAGCGTTGGCAGACCTTCCGCAAGGTGGACCGACGATCTGGTGAAGATCGCGGGAAGCCGATGGATGCGAGTAGCACAAAACCGGCCGTCGTGGAGATCCTTGGGGAAGGCCTATGTCCGGCAGTGGACGTCTTTCGGCTGAGATGATGATGATGATGATAGACATCGTAGGAAATTCGGTTTCGGTCTCCCAGGCACTAGTTTCATAAGGCGCGTTTTGAATAGTAGATTGTACAACAAGTGCATAAAACTCACCATTTTACGAGACGTTTATCCATCCAGGCGAGCTTGCGAGCGAGGATGGATATAAAGTCGAGTGTTAAATGGGTTTTCACTTTTCACTTCGATTGTGAGGAAATGAAACAACAATATGATAAAAAAAATTAGACGAAATAAAAATTATAAGTTTATTTCATGAAGCTTTATTGTGTACTTTGGCTGTTGGTATCCTTGCCTTGGTCTTGGAATACTAACGAAACGAAATAAAATAAAGAGGTTATTCTATGAAGTTAAAGTTGTTCGTGTGGCTGTTGGACCGATTGCCTAGGTCTTCGACGAATATTTTACTTTATGCACTAGAGCATAAGAAGCGTCTTTATGTCGCCTACGCACGACATAAAGACGAACTTTTAGAGCGTGAGAAGTGAAAAAGCTACATCGTTTCAGAAGCGGAGCGGCTGGCGGGCTCGGCGGAGCAGTTCGCGCCGGTGGAGGAGTGGCTGCTGGGCGTGTACCACGCGTGGTGCGAGATCAGCGCGCTCGTCTACACGCTCATCGGCTCCAACATGTGAGTCGACTTACCGGACTTTTCCGGATATTACCGGAATCCTCCGGACACGGCGGTCGGTCGGTCGGTTATTGGCAATTCTCCGGACTGGTTTTGTGATTTGGACTCGTCCGGTATTTTATGCAGGGTGGGTTTCTGGAAATCTAGGAAATGTCAGGGAATTTTGGAAAAGGTCAGGGAAAAATACATTACTTAATAAAACTAGCATGCATTTCGTCTATTGAGAGGAAAAACTCACTAAGTAAACTTTATTTAAAAAATGTGGTTCCTCCCATATGACAAAAATCAAAAATCGGTGTAATAACAACCATGAAAATTAAATGACTCAGTGTTGTAAATTCCAAACTAAATTAAAAATATTAAAAATATCGGTGTATTTTATTTAAAAAAATATATATGTACGCGTATGTTACGAGTTTTGATTAAAAATTAAAATGTAAAAATCCTCGAAGGGCATCAAAATGCTGTAACTAGATTTTGCGAAAAGAAAATTTTGCAAAAAAATCTCTAGATTTCGGTTCCATAGAAAAATGCATGGAGTAAAAAATTCCATACTTTCCGTGCGGTGTACTTTTATATATGCAATGTAAATAATAATAATAATAATAATAATAAATAAATAATTTTATTTCAGAATTGCATACATTCCATAGTTTGTTAAATTAAGTTAGTCTTATGCTATATTAGTAGAAAAAATAATAATAAATTATTAATTAATAATTTAGTCAAATACATTCAATTATTATTAAATTAATCAATAAATTAAATTACAAGCATCTCATGTCATTTCAATGTACATCATTCACTTGACGTGTCCCAATGCCACTGCTCCCGAGTGTGACAAGAATGGGCAGTCGGGGTGGCTGGCGATCATTTTCAGAATGGTGTTGTGGCTGGCGCGCACGCGCTGCAGCAGGGACGCCGCCTTGCGCATGCTCGCGTGGAGCCCGGCCGTGCGCGCCGCGGCGCCGCGGCAGCCCCAGCAGCATTCTGAACGCGTTGTTATATTGGACGCGTAGGGCGCTATAGGCTTGTTTAGTGTACTTCACCCAGAGACTGCTCGTGTAAAAAGAAGTGCAATATGCCTTAAAAAGCGTAATTTTAACATTTACTGAGCATCGAGCAAATCTTCGGGCTAGCACATTACTCCGCACCGCTAACGCCCTACGCTCCCTCCACTAAAAATTTGTGACATTTAAAAAAAAATGACATTTTTTTATTTTTGCTTGGATGATCAGGGAAAAACCGTAAAAGTGCCTTAAAAACCGGGGAAAGTCAGGGAAATTCAATTGTTATAAAAAGTGGCCACCCTGTTTATGGCTATCGTGTAATATTTGTGTCTAATTTGTAGCTTGCAACATGCAAATTTTCTGTGTGACATGGAACTCTAATTTTAGCTTAGCGAAGCAAAAATAAGGGTAATGATTTTAACAGTCTTATGTGCGTATGTATGTGACCCATAATCCAATATTCCGTTCTAACTCTTAAACTATTTGCCCGATTTTAATAAATGGAGTGTCATATGACTCGTCGAAAGCGTGCGAGTGTCATAGGTAGGCTGTATAAAAATTGCAAGGGTGCGTCAAACTATTCACCATTCAGATTCAGTTTTCAACTCTTGAATTGTTTTGCTATTTATTGATTATTTTTGTAACACAACACTAAAACAACTTTAAAAAGCCGTGGTAGCCTAATGGTTTGACCTACCGACTCTTAAGCAGAGGGTCGTGGGTTCGAACCCGGGCTCGCACCTCGTAAATTTTTCGGAATTTATGTGCGAAATATAATTTGTAAATTTACCATGAGCTTTTCGGTGAAGGAAAACATCGTGAGGAAACCTGCACACACCCGCAAAGCAATTTGATGGTGTGTGCGAAGTTCCCGATCCGCACTGGGCTCGCGTGGGAACTATAGCCCAAACCCTCTCATTGTGAGTGGAGGCCTGTGCCCAGCAGTGGGACGTGTATACGCTGGATTATTATTATTATTATTATTTATTGTAACACACAACTATAGCGTGACTCCATGTACACAGGAACGTGGAAATGGTCCGCGAGGACTGGGTGTACCGCGCCCGCTTCGGGTGCCACTGCCGCCTGTGCCTGTGCCTCGCCAACAGCGCGGAGGCGCTGGCGCGCTGCCTGCGCCCGCTGCTGGGCGCGCTCGCGCGAGGTACTCCATATGTACAGGTCTAAATATGTGTACATTTCAGTACCTTGTCTATTTAATGCCATATATAAATGTCACAGCGATTAAAGTGACAAGGTACTAAACGTGTACACATATTTATGGCAACTTGACTGTATATGTATGTTCAATTTTGCAACTGCATATCATTTGAGGACGGGAATTTGGCAAATGGGTCACTTTTAAGAGGGGACGTTTGGCAAATAGGACATTTGACAGATGTGACGTTTATAAATGGGACTTTTTATAGAGGTGACTTTTGTTAAATGGGTCACTTTTCAGAAGTGGTTTTGGGTAAATGGTACACTTTTCAGAGAGTACACAGGACAAGATTTTTTTTGGGAAATGTAAGTTGTTTTTTTTTTCTATTTTTGTATCTCACTGTTGTACATTTGTAATGTTCGTAGCAGGTAGCAACACGATACCGCTGGCGGTCGGCATAATGCGGGCGCTGCGCGTGTCGGAGGCGGCGGCGCCGTGCCGCTACGCCGGCTGGCGGCTCGCGCGGCTGCGGCGGCTCGCCGTCGACGACGCAGGTGACTTGTCGCGTGAGCCGTGGGCCGCGGCACGACATACCGCCGGCGGGTGTAGCACTGCAGACGTTTATTTATTTTCTACGGATCCCATGATCAGATCTTGACGAAATTGAATTAGTAACAACCCTCAGATATATCCTATTTAAGAAGAAAATAATTATTAAAATCGGCCCACGATTAGCGAAGATATTGCGTAACGTACACAAAATAAATGCGGTGTTGAGAACCTCCTTTTTTGAAGTCGGTTACAGTTTTTTTAACCTTCGACGCAAAAGGGGCGTTATTAGTTTAACGCGTGTATTTGTGTGTTATATCTGTCTGTGGCATCGTAGCTCCTAAACGGATGGGCCGATTTTGATTTAGTTTATTTTGTCAGTAAGGTGACTTAATCGAGGGTGTTCTTCGTTTGGTTTGATGAAAATCCGTTAAGCCGTTTTAAGAGGGGTAAGATTTAAATGTTTTATTAACGCTTTGGTCAACAGAAAAATGTATTTGGTCAGCTAAAATATCAAAATTTGATCAGCAATTAATGTCATTGAGCTGCTCTAAAATCGATTTGTTAGCCATTTAAATATATTTACTGCATTTTGTGAGACACATTTAATAAAATTTCGGTTAGCTAAAGCACGGAGACCATAATGTTTAATAAATATAAGAAATGTATGGCATAGTCGACGGAGCTCCGCTGGGCGGAGCTCCTATTCTCCGTAGTTAACGCGCGTTAGATTATGCGCGATTTTTTATTTAGCGAACACGTAATATTTTAAGCTTACCAAATATTGATTAATATGCCGATAATATTTGATTTAGTTGCGGACCAAGTGTTGCGCCCGTTTATTTATTTATTGACGACCAAAACATTATATGCTGATCAATTGTTTTAATTGCTGCTTTGATGCTGATCAAATAGAATAACTGCAAACCAAAAAAAAAACACTCCCTTTAAGAGTTAAGAACTCAAGTAGAGGTTCCGATTTTGTCGGGGGTTTTTAACTCTGTTAGGAGTTATTCTAAATTATCACCCAGCGCGACCCTTGAAAGTATTTGCATTAAACTACAAAATGTTATTTATATTACAGGGCTAACGATAATCCACGAGCAGCTTTTGAAATTGGAATCCGAGAGTGAGATGACGAGAGACATCGTCAACAAAGTGTGTCTCTGTCGACCCGCGAAAGAGCCGCTTCGAAAAGAGTAAGATTCAACATCTGCATTCGATTTTTAAATGTTCATTACGTTTTTTGAATGTGCGCTTATGATTGGTTTTGTATTCAGGAACGCAATGGACAGGTTCTGCATGATATTGGAAAAGTTCAAAGCTGCTTCGTCAATCACGTTTCAGGTACGTTTTGCAGGCGTTTAACAAAAGCTAAAAACAAAGGACAGTCGGCAACATAAGTGTGTTATAATAATAATAATAATCTAGCCTATAGTATACGTCCCACTGCTGGGCATAGGCCTCCACTCACAACGAGAGGGTTTGGGCTTTAGTTCCCACGCGGGCCCAGTGCAGATTGGGAACTTCGCACACACCGTCAAATTGCTTTGCAGGTGTGCAGGTTTCCTCACGATGTTTTCCTTCACCGAAAAGCTCATGGTAAATTTACAAATTATATTTCGCACATAAATTCCGAAAAACTGAAGAGGTGCGAGCCCGGGTTCGAACCCACGACCCTCTGCCTAAGCGACAATGCACAATATAGTACCATGGAGCTGGTCTGATGATGCAGTCGGAAGGTGGCCAGGAACTCCGCGACGAAACAAGATAGACCCGCCGTGTTTGGGCTCGTTGAATTCGTCTTGATAAGCAGATGATGACTGTATAAAGTACAGTCGGCAAGAAAAGCTTGAAATGTATTTTATTGTTTCAGGTGGACATTATACCCGGGCAGACGTGCACGGACGAGCCGTGGATGGCGGAGTGGCGCGCGCGGCTCGAGCGGTACCTGGCGCCCTTCCAGCGCGCCAACACCGCCGCGCGCCTGCGCGACATGATGGCGCGCCCCACCCCGCGCGACCGTGAGTACTAGAGATGGGCCGAATACGGACTTTGCCGAATACGAATATTCGGCCGAACATTCGGTTCAGCTCTTACCGAACCAAATATTCGATTGCGCCGAATCGCTAGAAACAGGTTTTGACACGTCCGCGCTCCGCGCGTTTCGGACCTTCGCGCTCGCGACATTTGACTTGTCGACCTTTAGTGAATAACTGAGAAAGGTTATTACTGATTAATAAAACTTACTTATTTAAAACAACTTATTTAAGATACGGTTTTTTGCAAAATAATTGTATTTATATTTAGACGCATATTTATCTCTTTTTGGTAGTTGCTTAGAATGCTGAAATAGGATATCAATCCGTCAATTTACGAAACAACCTACGCTCGTTATTTACTTTATTTATTCGGTAAATATTCGGCAATGTAACCGAAGTATTCGGCCGAATACGAACATTGAAAAACTTGCCGAATATTCGGCCCATCTCTAGTGAGTACTATAATATCTTGGCTTGATGAATGTGACCGAGCACACGCGCCACTTGATAGCGATCGCAAAATCGTAACCTTTTAAAACTATGCTCGGAAATTATGGCTTTTCTTTTGAAAAACGAAGACGCGAAGAGCTACGTTTTCTTCCTATAAACGTATGAAAACACATTTCTGCCCGCTGCGATATTTAAAAAAAATGCTATCAATTCCATACAAAATCGATTTGACGTCTTAAAACATTTTTACAACATTAAGGATAACGAAAGAATCTCTAACTCTTTATAAAGGTCAAACATAATGTCTTTTGTTGGTTCGTATAGTCCGGTTTCCATGCAAGTACTTATTCTGTGTGGTGATATTTCTGCATTCGGATTGGTGTGTGAGATTAAAATGCAAATTGAACCTTATTTATATGATACAAAGACAAAATTTAAAGTTAAAATAAACTGAACGTTAGGCGTGAACATAGTTCTTAGCCAGGTTTGTTAACAACTGGGTATCAATTGAATTATTATTGACAAAGTTATTGATTGTTTTCAGTGAGCGCGTGGGCGGGCTACCGGCACAACTGCGACTGCCTCACGCCGCGCGCGGTCTGCGCTCAGCAACGGAAACTGCTACTGAGGTATACTCTAACCAGGGGCTAACTTATTAGTTAATCTATTGTAAAAGATAACGTAATAGTTTGCACTAAGGTTCAATGTCAAATAACGTCTTATACAACTTGAGTTTATGACCATTTTGACGACGCGGTTAGCCTAGTTGGTAGTGACCCTAACTACGATGCTAGCGGTCCCGGGTTCGAATCCCGGTATGGGAAAATGTTTTTGTGATGAGCGCGAGTATTTGTTCCTGAGTCATGGATGTTTTCTATATATTTAAGTACGTATTTCTCTATATAAGGATGTATGTCGTTGCCTAGTACCCATAGTTTCGTGTACGAGCAGTCCCCTTATTATTTTACTTTTTGTCTTTTTCATTATTTATTCTGCAAAAAAATCAGCTGGCTATCTTTTACGGTTAAAAAGATGCAGCGCTTTAAAGTTAGGACAGACGGACGGACAGCGTAGGCTTTGTAATAGGGTCCCGTTAGGCACCCCTCGTGTACGGAACCCTAACAAAGTACGTACAAAGGCTAATTTATCTCTATAGTATTTAATCTCTTTCAACATGTTTTTGCCTTGTGGCTTTGCCAACACAGCTTCTCTATCGTACGGAACCCTCGGTGCGCGAGTCTGACTCACTTGACCGGTTATATTTCTCATAGGATATCCTTCTTTGGCATGATGCAAGCGGTCGACGATATCAATGGCGGCAAGCCAGAAGAAAGCGCTGACGCGGAAAAGGTACCTAGTTATTCCCTTGATAACCAGTCACCACTAACCGCCTGTCTCACAATTGTCAAGTAAAGCATATCTGTCACATAAATTAAGCTCTTTCCCTTTCGTACACTTGAAAATAGACAAGGGCTAAATTTAATTGGCAGATAAATTTACTTGGCGATTGTGAGACGGGCCCTAAGAAGAACTTTTGTTTGTTGGAATGCCCTCTTTCTTGTCATTCGAGATAAATTCGAAAGAAAGATATTGAAATATTGTATCTTCGAATTTCGATTTTCATTGTAAAATCGGGGTCAATAGAAATGGCCAAACTTCGATGTTAGCGTGTGCTTCGTCCCGCTGTCGGGCAAACGCCTTCTTGTATAGTTTATTACCACTTTTCAGGCGCCGAATGAGGAGCCGGTGGAAACGGGTAGTAGGGAGTTACAGCAGGGCGACGGGACGGGGGCCAAGTGAGTATTTAGTCGATGATCAATAATAGATCGATAGATACTAATAGAGGAATCGATGATCTACGCTTCGTTTACTTTATGATAAATCTGTAATTGATATGATAAAATGGTGAGGGTGCGTTATACTAGTCGCCAGTCGGGATTTAGTTTGCAACAATTTTTACTTATTTTACGATAATGTCAATCGACACAAACATTTAATGTTTTTTTTGTAGGCCTCCGGACAGCTCCGAGGGGCAGCCGGCGAGCCCTGACAAGGACGAGCATGACAGTGACTCCAAGTCCACCGAGGATCTGGACGACTGTGAGTATATGAGAAATTTCATCAGCTCTGTGATTGAGCCTAAGTGACAAATAAAAACATAACACAAGTGACTGAGACATGTGACATTCTAAGCTTGTTGTGGCTTGATAGTTGTAACCTTGGCCGGAAATTCGCAACATGACGTGACATGACGTGACTCTGTCAAGTCATGTTGACAAATAAAGTCACATCGTGGTGCGAATGTCCTGATAATATATTGAAAGCGTCACGTCTTGTTGCGAACGTTACGTCATGTTGCAAATGTCACGTCATGTTACGAATTTCAGGTCAAGGTTACGACTATCACGTAATATTGGGTAAGTCACAACTTGTTTAGAATGTCGGGTCGATATTGGCTCACTCAAAAATTGTTCGCAAGTCCTAAAGTGAATTTTACTAAAACCGTTCTGATTTCAATAAACAAACATAACCTAACCGAACCTTATTTACCAGTTAAATATTCTAAAAACCATGAAATAATTTTTTTAAAATACTTTAGGATGCAATGATGATGAATAAGGATACATTCGGACTACAAATTATTATGTGAACTTTGGCGCACCGGATTTGACATTCGTAACATGACGTGACTTTCGAAAAGATGACGTTACATTCGCATCGTGACGCAACTTTTGCAACATGACGTGACTTACATGACTTGACATTCGCGATGTGATGTTAATACTCAACCAGGGCGTGCTTGTTTCTATGCAGCACTAAACTACCTATTTTTTGTGGGCAGTGTCGGCGTCGGACGGGTCCGGCTCGCTGGGCCTGTCCAGCTCGTCGCTGGACTCTGCGTCCGAGCTGCTGCTGTGCGCCGCGGCCGCCGTGGAGTCGGGCTCCGAGGACGCGGCGCCCGGCGAGCTGTGCCGCACCGTGCGCCACCTCATGCGCTCCATCGCGCACATCGAGAGGTGCGAAATATTGACAAAATATGGTCCGAGTTGGAATCACGAAAAATCACTTATATGAACAGGCCCAAGAATATTTTTGCTGGTCTTCTTGCTGATTAATCGACAACATTGTTGTCCAGCACTGTCATAAATCTATTTTTTCGTTATAAAACCATAAAACGAATGAAATCGACCAATCAGAACACACCAATTCTGTCGTAAAATATTACGTTTGTTTTTGGTAGAAGATACACAGGTTAAAAATAATGTCCGCTCTTTCTTAAACTTACTCTTTTTACCCGAATGCGTGAAGCAAAAAGAAAGGTAATGTGTTTAACAGTCTAGGGTGTAATTATGTATGTATGTGACCGAAAATCGGATGTGTCACTAGCTTCTAAACTACTGGACCAATTGAAATGGGGTATCACATGATTCGTCAAGTACGTGCGAGTGTTATAGGCTATATAAAAATGGTAAGGGTGGTTTTAGTTTTTGAAGTTGGGTGAACCACGTCCAATGTTAAGTTTCTAATCTGTTTTCAGGTTAATGGACAGAGTGCTGAAGCACTGCGACGAGTGGCCGGCCGCGGCGCAGTGCCGGCGCGACGCCGACGCGCACGACGACCGCAGCGCACGGTGCGTGCACACACACAAGCACAAACATCACATGCACACACACACACACACACACAAGCACAAACATCACATGCACACACACACACACAAGCACAAACATCACATGCACCCCCCCCCCCACACACACACACACGCACACACACACGCACACACGCACACGCACAAGCAACACGCACACCCACACACCTCGCACAGCAAGTCAAAGAGGTTGATGGGTTCTATCCTCAGATCAGATTTTATCATAAACTAACATTATTTGCAGGAAAAGGGTGGACATGGGCCTGTCGGAGGTGGACCGGAAATTGATGGCGATGTACCAGCGCCTGCCGGAAGTGCATCGCCGGCAGCTGCAGGTCTATCGGAAACAGAAGAAACTGTCCACGGTAAGATTGAATGAAAATATAAATTTGCATTACATGTCAAAATTAAAAGTATTTAATTAGAGATATTTCAAGCGTGTATTGTGAAGTCGTCGGCGCTCGAACGGAGCGAGTGAGAGAGATTGTGTAGTACAGGACGATTCACAAGAGCTGGCACGAATGGAACGAACGAAATTAATGTTATCTATGGTTGTGTGCGGGTCGTCCCTTTAAATGTTGTTCGAATTTCAAACCGACAACCTGTATTTATTTGATACACATGTAATAGTTATTTTTAACACAGTTGCTCAAAAAGTGGTACTTTTCGTAGCTGTATATCGTGCGGAAAGTTGGTTTTCGCGAACTAGTGCTTTTTACTTTTCCAATTTTTTTAAATTTAAACTTGTTCCAATTCATGCTACTTATTGATGAGTGTTAATATTAATTTCCTTTAAATATCGTAATCAACATAAAAACCTACTGTTAATGTAAGAAAACGAAAAATATACATATTTCATATTTTATTACTTACCTCTTCATCATTATAACGCGTTTATTTTTTAATATTGAATATTGAAAAACCGTTCTTAATAAGTTGTCTGAATGGAATGGAATAGCTGCCGAAACGCCTGTCAAAATTTTCGACATTATGAAGAGGCGTTTTTTCTTTTTTTTTAATGATTATGGCCTGGATGCTAAGTCCTTTAAGCCATGTGTTTTTTCTTACTGCAAGCATTTTTTAAGTTTCCAAAGGCAACATTCGATATTGTTTTTATAAATAAACGATACACAAATAATCGTAAATAACAATACTTAGGTAATAATAGTACAATGTTTTATATTTACAATTGTTTATGTCTTATAGAACATGCATTTGAAAAAAGTACTTTCATTGAAGTGGGTTCAATAATAATAACAAAATTTATTCTAGTCGAATAAAAGCTAAAAATAACACCTCTTTATAATGTCAAAAATGTTCACTGCGAAAGATCGAACTTACAACGAATTTGTTTACCAATCTTAAGTTTTCAAAAAGTTGCTTATAAAATGAAGTGACTCAAGAGTTTGAAATTGATTAATTTTTTCGCAACTGTGTTAAAAAACGTCGTTCGATACACGTGCGGAAATGTCATTCTTCACTCGTCCCGAGTCTTCCCACTCGCCTGCGGCTCGTGGCAAGATATCTCGGCACTCGTGAAGTAATGACATACTTTCCGCACTAGCATCGAAATGTACTATTGTTATACAAGGGTGCAAAGTTGTATTACGTGAGTGTGGAATGAAACACGAGCTAGCGAATGGATTCTAGGGTTGAACTACGAGCTAGCGAATGGACTCTTATGTTTCGAAAATAGAATCCTGAGCGAAGCGAGTGGTTCAAAAATAGAATCCTGAACGTAGCGAGTGTTGCAACACACGTTACGTAACGTTACGTAAAATAACTTTGCAGCCGTGTGTAACACAAATCTTTTCACTTCACTAAAGCGAGGAAAAGACTACATAAGAAAAACAACTGAAATATGTAAAATCAGCCTTCATGAGTTTTCATGAATTTTGAGTTTGCACTGTTACTTGCGGTGCGTTCAGAATAATTAAAATGGATGGATCAAAATATAATTTCTTGTAAGATTATAAGTGTTTTAAGGTAAAATCATGTTTGTAATAAAATTGTTTGCACTAGGTACTTATATGTTTGTAATTGAATTTCAATTCAACATAAACTTATTTTTGCGTTCACACCACCTGATTTGATCAGACAATTTAATCAGATGGGCGAAAACTTACCTGTCTGGACTGCCCTTTACATGTTATTATGTTTAAAAAAGTAACTAAATAATAACACGTTCGGATTTCAAATATTCTTTGCACTCTTGTAAATAAAATGCAGTTTTGCTATCTATTTTTAAAGAATAAAAAAGGGCTTTGAAGAGAAGAGCTAGTGAAGTGTAAAGTTAGATTGCCCCGTTCGATCCGTTCGTGTGTTGTTGCGAGTGTCGGAGTAAGCGCGGCGGTGCTGGTGTGTTGGGCAGGTGTGCATGCAGCTGGTGGGCGGGCGCGCGCCGGCGCCGCCGCCGCCCGGCTCGCCGCCGCCCGCGCCCGCGCCGCAGGCCTGCCGCGCGCTCTGCCCCGAGTACCATCTGCAGCGCTTCCAGGAGGTGACTACACTCATATCTTTTCATCACACTTGCTCGTAAATAGTGTCCTAACATGCTAGAAAAATCGACCGTAAATCCAAAATAATACCCGCGGGCCTTTTTTTGCCATTACGCCCTATCGTGCGTAATAGCTTTTTTTTTAAATATAATTCGTGGACTCTAACTATCATAATACGTCAGGATCCCAATTCTTGTGCCGTTCGATATGAAGTTTCATTCGAGATGAAATGTCAGTTGCATACAATTTTCTAAAAATCTCGCATATAAACTATTGATCTCGACTGTCACTAGAATCGGACTTCTGAACACGTTTGACATTATCTGTGGTAAGTCGTAGACAATGATGTAGTCTGCCGCTAATTTATAAATACTGCTTATAAACTGTGTGATTCCAAAATAATAATTATAAGGGTGACTTTGTGCACATATTAAAATTTATATATCAATAAAAAACATGTCGGCATCATAAGAAATGGATAATGCGACTCCGCCGGACCTCGCCGCCAACGCAGCTTAAATTATTATTATTGAGAATCTATTGCCGGCGAAGTCGAGAGAGAGGTAGGTATATGGCTGCCTACGACCAACTAGTTCAGTGGAAGATTGATAAACGAGTGGGTTCAAAAATATGATTTTTTGTCTGATTTTATTTCATTTCCTCGCAGTTGTGATGAAAAACATTGTATGTTACACGGGTGGTACAGGAAATACAAAGCTCGAGTCATTAAAGCCCTCAGCCTTCTAACAGACTCTCGTTTGTAATTCTGTCTTTACCACCATTAATACACAATCTACTATACCATACGAGTACAACTGGACATTGTGCCATCTTTTTTGGTACATAAAAAAACTGGCCAAGTGCGACTCTGACTCGCACACGAAAGGTTCCGTACAGTCAAGGAATTTAATTTCCTACCCGTTTCGTTGAAATGTTGTTAGGCATTCACGATGCATTAAGGTCGAAATTTTCATTTTAGTATTGATATGTCAATACCTATTATTTGTCACTGCACATCACAGATAACCTCTTTGCGAAGTCATTTACTTATCTAACAATTATTTAATAAATAATTAAACACATGTCAGTTGGTGTCAGTGTCAATCGAGAAAATTGTGAAATAATTTTCAAATACGAAATTAATTTGAAAAATAATAAAATGCTTGCCGCAAACCGTGAAGTATTGCGAGCTCAAATAGTGGAATTACACCAGGAAGGAGTAGGGATTCATGAAATAACACGTCGGTTAAATGTGAGTAGGGACACTGCTCGCCGTTGGGTACGGCGATACAATTCTGAAGGAAACCTTATTGATCGGAGGCAAAATAACCATCGCCCGCTAGCGTTAACCGAAGACCAACGCCGATTAATGCAACGTCAATATATTTTGGATGGCTTTACAGCAACAGGACGGTTTGCAGAAATGTTTGACGTTCACCCTAGAACAATAAGGAATTGCCTACATGCTATGGATTTATATCACAGGCGGCCTGCGAAAAAAATTGCATTGACCGAGGTTCATAAAGCAGCCCGACGTCACTTCGCCCGTCAGTACTTAAATTTTGACTGGACGTCTACAGCATTTATTGACGAAAAGACATTTTCCAGTTCTCAAACCGGAAGATTACATTTGTGGCGGCTTAATCGAACCAGGTACACAGAAGACCACGTCGTGGCTAATCATACTTCTGGACGAATTACTGCAAACATCTCGGGTTGGATTTGTTCGGCGGGTGTGGGAGAACTCGTCAATTTGCCACCTAGAGCAACCGCTCAGGACTATGTAGACCTGTTAGACGAAAGTGTGCTTCCGACATTACGAATCTATTATCCGCAACAGGAAATTGATTTTGTGCAAGACAACGCAACCATTCACACCGCGAGAATAGTGCGTGACTGGTTCCGTCGTAACCAAGCACAAATAAAACTTATTCCCTGGCCTGCAAAAAGTGCTGATTTGAACCCTATAGAGAATCTTTGGGCCATAATTGTCCAAAGATGGGATAACCAGAACGAAAGAAGACGCGAAGCACTTGTCCGACACTGTCATAGAGTGTGGGAAGATTTTCGAGGCACTAATATATGTGAACAATTAATTGCATCGATGCCAGAACGCCTTCTGGATGTCATTCGCAACTTTGGTGGATACACGCGTTTTTAATTGTATTTTTTTGTGAATATTTTGTTTATTCGTTGCGTTGAAAAGATAGTTTTTTTATAAACACCCTGCTTATAAAATTAAAAGATGATTAAGATTAAAAATAGTGTTTTTGTTTTATTGTTTTTGTTATGAATAATATAAATAAAGAACCATCCATTATGCTTTTATTGAATTATCACTTTAATTGATTCTGTTAGATTTTCAACAGAAACATTTTGCTTTCAACCTATATCGGCACCAGTGTCTGGATTCGTCGACAATCAACAATTCAAACGTCGATTCCGAAAGTTCGTTATCTGCGTTCCTTTCATTCAAATATTGCAAGAGTGAAAGCGATAGACATATATTTTGTTAGATTTTCGATTACTGTCATCCATTGTCATGCAGTGCCTTGACGTTTTACAGTTCACCATGTCAACGTAATTAATCATATCAGTTGCCTAGTAACACAAACAAATGCGTCTGATATGTCAAGTAACGTTGTGCTTAGATAGCTCTTATGATGACTGTTTGCTATACGATATTGAACCTTAGGTGGGTAGGAATTTAAATTCCGTGACTGTACCATCGCACTCGATTTAATACTATGTACTGTTTAAATACTTTCGTAAAAGAAACAAGATAGACGCTATAACAATATGTTAAGTAGGTAATAGTCTAAATTCATTACATCCCTTTATTTCGCAGAGTGACAAAATAAAATCACGCTTTGTGTATGGGAGCCCCCTTTAATTTTAAATTTTATTTTATTTTTATTATTTGCTGTTATAGCGGCAATTAAAATTAATCTGTGAAAATTTCAACTGTCTACCTATTTCGGTTCATGAGATACAGCCCGGCGACAGACAGAAGGACGGACGAACGAACAGCGGAGGCTTAGTAATAGGGTCCCTAAAAAATAGGGCCAATTTTGTTCCTGTAATCAAATCTCGCAATTGAATTTTGAACCGCTTCCCGGTGTCCGATTGAGCTGAAATTTGGTATACCTGCGTAACTTTGGTGACAATGCAATATCGGAGCTGATCTGATGATGCAGTTGGAAGGTGGCCATAGGAACTCCGCGACGAAACAAGATAGCCCCGCCGTGTTTGGGGCTCGTTGGATTTGTCTTGATAAGCAGATGACTGTGCAAAAAAGTACAGTCAACAACAAAAGCTCGTCTCAATTATTTAATACTGTAATTCTGAACGGAGTTTAATATGCTCCTTGTTGTCAGGTGCGGCGGAAAGTGATGCACATGCGCGACCAGCAGATGTACTACCACCGCCTGCGCATGTGGCTGGAGGAGCAGCTGCGCTACGAGCGCGAGCGGGAGCGGGACAGGTACACTAGAATCACCAGTGGAGGCGGGACCGCGTGCAGGGTCTGTCCGAAACGCTACCACCATTTATCCTTTACCAGATTTGCCGCCGCCTAACCTCCAAATGTTTGTAATTTTTACCCGACTGTGCGAAGGGTAATGTGGTTACATTAAGAATCTATGTATGTATGGGACCGAAAATCGGATGTTCCACTCTAGCTCCTAAACTATTGGAGCGATTTTAATAAATGGGGTGTCATATGATTCGTCAAAAACATGCGAGTGTCGTAGGCTTTATACAAATTATAAGGGTGCGTCATACTAGTCGCCGGTCCGGTTTTAGTTATTGAGGTTAGGTTAGGACGAGTTCAGAATTTGATGAACCCTTATAAAAGTATCCTTTAGATTAGTGTATACGTTAACACTGGATGACGTCACATGTTCACAGCATGCCAGAGAGCAACGTAACTCTAGTAGATGACATCCCCCGGCGGAAACGGCGCAGCAGCTCCCCGAAGCCGCGCGTCGGCGGCGCACCCAAGCGCAAACTCAAGCCGCCCTCCAAGCCCCAGAGGATCCTGCAAATGCTCAAACACAAAACGCCAGCGCAGACCCTCCAGGCTTTGAAACTCGAGGACGAAGTCGACCCGCCAGAAGCGTTTCCTTTAGAAAAAGACGATGTCAGCGACGCGGAGACGATAGTGGGGGAGAAAGACACTGATCTCTGTAAGGAGATGAAGGAGTGTCTCGTCAAGTTTGCAAATTTTGCGCTGAATAGTTTGGATAATAGTTTGCAGCAGGAGTATAATATGCAGGTGGATGAGTTGCCGGATTCTGTCAGCCCGCCGTTGCAGGTATTGTTTGTACAGTTACATTGTGGTTTTGGAACAAGAATATTCCTTTTTTTTTATTATTAAAAAAAAAATGTGTTCTTTTATGAAAATTCACCTCCAAGTATAAATTAGAGCTGCCGCACATTAGGCCACTAGTCGCGGCCACAACGTAGCCACTAGGGGCCGCCACAAACTGCGGACGAGTATTTTCATACATTTTGTATAGCATCGGCGCACACCGAGCGTTCGAGTGGCCGCGTCTGAGCCACAAGCTGCGGTAGTCGCCCGCGCTCGCTACTAGTGGCCGCGTTTTATCGCTCGCCTCGCGCGCACACTCGGCCACAGTCGCCGGCTTCTCCAATAAACAATAACCAATAGTGACAGCCACTAGTGGCCGCCACTCAGCCACCGATGGCCGCGATTGGTAGCTGCGTCTAGTGGCTTAGCCGAACCACTCATGGTCGCGTTTAGTGGCGGCCACTAGTGGCTCAATGTGCGGCCGCCCTTAGTGTTTTTTTATTGTTTTAAAATATTTTACCCACTATGACTATACTATTGAATTAATACAACTTAATCAATTTTAGTTTTGCGGAATTTGACTTGTGCTATTTAAAATTAATATGTGTTTTTAGCCCCATCGGCGAAGTAAAACATTGTTTGAAATGAATGTCGGTGATTCAAGGGTAAACCAAAAGTATGATATTATTATTATTTTTCCAGGAAATGTCGCCAACGACGTCAGAATCCATGCCAGTCTACACCCCGAAGCCCAGCCAAAGGCTACAAGTCAATAAGTTCTTAGCGCGCGACGAGCTCGTCGACTTCCAATCCCAAATCACCCCCGAAATACTCAACGTACCGCTCAACGCGCGCCGCACGCCCATCCTAGTAGAAGACGATAGGTGTATCAAGGTAGAGGCCGACCCCAAAGACCCTAACGTTTACAAATATGTCACCTTCGGTTTGGAAATAAAAAAAGCTATGGAAGAATGCCAAAATATCATCAATTCATACAACAGTATCAACAAAGAGGAAGGCAAAGAAGGCGAGCAAGACGGTCCGCTCTCTTTAGAACAGATCTGCGAAGTTATGATGAGCTTAGACAAGAATTCAGCGGAGTTCCTAGAAAAAATAGACCCTGAAGAACCTATAGATATCAATTCAGCTAATACAAAACTTGTTGAGCTTGTGGAAAACATGCCGCAGATTCTAGCGAACATGCCTGAAATTGCGTCGAAACTATCGGAATTTGCGAATGCGTCCTTTGAGTTGCCTGAATTCGCGTCTATTATGAATAGCTTGCCCGAAGTGAATAATGAAACCCAACTAACGCCCGACACTTTAAGACAAATCAGAGAACTTAAATTAAATAAAAGTAAGGATAATATTAAAGTAACTAAGAACACTGCCAAACGTAAAACAAATCGTAGAGTTAAGGCTAGCGTAGACCACGAGGACATCGTGGGCACGATGACACTAGAACTTGATAATAAAGAGATAACAGAGTTGCTTAAAGATGAAAAAGATCTGCAGGCTCTCATGAAAAACAAATCAAATAACAAAGAAGATTTTAAAGATCTTCTTTTCTCTATATCCGCTCAAGTAGTTATAAATAAAGTGTTTGAATATTTAAAGCAAAATAAAAGCCCGGAGCTGGCGAAGTGTTTAGAGGAAGACAAAGATTTTTTCAATGTTTCCAAGAATAGTATTAACTCTGAAATGTATTCGAAAGCTTCTACGCTTTTTGACAATTCTGTAAAAGATGCACTAAGTATGGATGAATTGCGGGAATTAGTTAAAGCAAGATTTAATTCGTGGAAACATTATGTGGCTACTAAATTTAAAGGTATACCTGTGGAGCTGCTAGAAATCGAAATAGAAGCGATGCTTGAGAAATTTTATACTTACATACAAGATCTAGCGGGGAAACAGAATGCGAGCGACAGTGATAAAATCATAGAGAAAATAGAAGAGTTGAACGAAGCATCGAAATCCGAGTCGGATAGTGAAAGCTGTCAAGCCTCTAAAGAATCACTGAAGCAGATATCGAAATTGTTGAGGACATCCGCCGGGAACACGTTCGATTTGTTGATAATGAAATTGTCGAAAATGTCGCAAGATAAGAAATCTTCAGTGAAAAGTCTGAAGTTGAATTATATGGATGTCATTAGGAGGTGTGCCCATTCTGTGCAACTAAGCGGATGGATTTTGCTCAATCCGGAAATTGCTAGTAATGTTATAGAAGATTTAACAGGTATACCTGGAAAGAATGCAGAAGATCCGCCCGATTTCCATTCCATGCCCGAAGAAGATAAGAAAGAATATTTTATTGAAAGACTAAAAGATATGAATAGGACTTACATGAACACTCTACCGAAAGACGCGCTATCCGGCGACGAGTGGCTAGTAATGTTATATAGATTAGAAAAACTAGAAGAAAAAATTAAGGAATCGTTCACAAAATTTACTTTTGCACCCAAAAACCCAGCGTCGCAAGTGAGCGAGGCAGAGATACTAGCAGCTAAGGGCCTAAGTAAGATAATAGATAAAATTAACGCGCGCGTCGCGAAAAAACCAAATCAAGAAGCGCCTAAGAATAAAAAGGAGGAGAAGACGGAGATAAAGGAAACGGAAGAAGAAAAGAAAAGTAAAAACGAAGCGTTACTAGCGAAATGCGAAGCGATTCTGACATCGAAAGGAGAAAAATCACTACTAGACAGCTTTTACACGATAAAATCATACATAACGCAAGGCTTGCCGGTCCCGAAAACTTATAAAAAACACGTTATTTCAATATGCTCAAGCATCGACGCGAAACTTCTAGACGACGATATACAAGATACTTTAAAACTAGAAGATGATGATAAAGAAAAAGCTTCACTTTCTGTCATAGGTTCCCAAAATCCTGAGCTACTAGCGAAATATTCAGCGCAAGCGTTAAGAAACGCGAAGCAAACGCTAAACGCTGTCGCTTTTAGAAATATGATGAGGAACGGCCAGACTAAATCGGAGTCGGACGCGTGTGACACACCAAAATCTGATTGTAAGTGGACCAATGATTGTATTTGTAGTTCGTGTAAAGACAACGATGCGGTGTGTTTAGGGGAAGCGAAACAGTGTTATGACGAAGGCAAGAGTAAGAGCGGGCTAGAAGAGAAGAAGAAGGAGGTAAAGAGTAAACCGCCGGCGAGGCCGAAGCAGCAGCCGAAAGTCTGCGAGAACGCGTCGCACCAGCAACACGTATGCAAAGGTAAGGCGTATATACTGTCTCAATTATTAGAATGATTTAGTAAAATTAAAGTGCAATATCTGTCTGTGGCATCGTAGCTCCCAAACGGATGGGACATTTTCATTTAGTTTTTTTTTATTATTTAAAGGTGACTTAATTGACCGTTTTCTTAGCTAGGTTTGATGAAAATCCGTTTGGCATTTTAAGTTAGTAGGGGTCCAATTTTGTTTGGTGTTTTTATCTATTTAGTGTTAATTATAATTTCCAGTGGGGCACTCGAACGGCGCGAGCGCATGCGCGGGCGACGGCGCGGCCGACCAGCCCTGCACGTGCTGCTATTGCACAGTTTTCGGACACGCGGTAAGTCGCACTACGAAAATATACGAATAGTGTTACCAATACAATTTCAATAACCTGAGCGGCTAGCACATCTTGTATTTTCTCGCTTGTGTCTCTATCGTTACAGACGAGTCAGAAAGGGAGATCCGAGCGACAAACAAGTCGCGGAGCACTTGTGCTAGCCGTCCTGAAGTGACAATTAATTTGCGATTGTCAATGTTTACGTTATATTATAACGTATCATTTTTTAGGGTTCCGTAACCGAAGGGCGCCCAACGGGACCCTATTAATATGCCTACGCTGTCCGTCCGTCTGTCTGTATGTCTGTACTAACTATAAAGAGCTTTTGAACCGTAATAGATAGCGGGTTGATTTTTCAGAATATGTTTTATTACGGCGGATTTACTAACAAATAAAAAAAAGTGAAATAATAAAGGGGGTCCCCATAGAAGAATCGTTTTTTTTTTCAAGGTATTATTATTTTTGTTGTATCGTAAAAACGGTAAACCATACTAAGCGTCAAATTTGGCGCAAAATTGAACAACCCTATAGGATAACACCAAATACTAAAAACCAGCCAAATGTATACGGAACCCTCAGTGCGCGAGTCCGACCCGCACTTTTTTTTAAGTGCGAAATTTGATCGTTTACCTAAGCAATTGAAGTGATTGTCAATGTTACTTCGTGATTGAGAGCGAACGTTAATTTGATTGACGGCAAATCAAATTTGTTTTTATCTTTCCTAAATGAAGTTTAGCAATCGAATAAATGCCCGTTCCTATACAGGGTGACCTCGAATTGGTAATACAAATTCAAAGTACTACAGAGAGCTTCCCTAAACCAATCGCTTCTACGAGGTCTCACGCTTAATTTTAAAACATAAGTACTTTTTTTAAGTTTTCTAATTATCCCATTTTTTTTTGCTTAAATTGGTTACCCTACCATTACCTTTAAAATGAAAGAGGTTTAAAGTATTTCAAATGAACACTTTCCTCTTTGGTTCGTTATCTGACACATCATTTATGATAATAGCGTATCTTGATTAGTAAATTGTCACTTGTCTTGTCAAAGAAAGTAAGAATTTTCGTATTTAATTAAGATAGTAATTAAACAAAATGCCCCGAGCTTATCCTTATACGAATATTCAGCGAATGGATATGTTATCTTTTTATTTTACGTCACGAAGTACCGTACGAACTCAAGCATTGTTTCATGAACGACACCCTGACTGCCCAACTCCTACTCGTGTTCTAATAAACTCAAACTTAAGAGATTTTGGACAGTTTACTGTCCCAGTGCACGCTCAAGCTCCGGGCCGGCGGCCGCGGTACTCGCAGACGTTTCGGAGACGAGTTCTCGATTATTTTAGCCACCACCCAGAGGCGAGCTCAAGGGACGCTGCCGCAAGATTCGGAACGAGCCAATGGTTTATTTGGCGATTACTGAATGCTGAAGGAAAGTATCCGTTTAAATTCCAAAGGGTGCAGGATATCATATTAGCCGATTATCCTAGAAGAGTGCAATTTTGTCGTTGGCTGCTGCAAAATCTACACTTGAACATTTTATGGACCGACGAGGCAACATTTACAAGAGTAGGCATGTTCAACGTTCACAATGAACACTGGTGGTCTGATCGTGAAGCAAATCCTCACGTAACTCGCAGGGACTCCTACCAGACACGTTTCTCGGTAAATGTTTGGGCAGGAATACTGAACGACTGTTTGATTGGTCCTCATTTCATTGACGGAAATTTAAATGGACCGAAATATGAAGAATTCCTGAGAAATGTGTTACCGGTATTGCTACGAGAGGTGCCGCAGCAAAATTTGGAGGCTCTGTATTACCAGCAGGATAGGGCACCAGCTCATTTTTCCCTGCGTGTGCGAAGCTACTTGGACCAAGAGTTCCCTGGGAGATGGATTGGACGCTGTGGCCCAGTCGCTTGGGCTCCTAGAAGCCCTGATCTCACACCTCTCGACTTCTTTTTGTGGGGCGAAATAAAAAGGAGAGTGTACGCACGGGAAACAGATACTGTGGGTGAACTTCGCCAAAAGATAGTTGAGGCATTTAATAATGTAAAAACCAATGAATTTGTTCTCCACAGATTGAAAGACAATCATAGGCGACGGGCAGAGTTATGTATCCAAGAAGGCGGGGGTCATTTTGAGCACATTTTAAAAGTTGTTTAAGTTTTACAATTTTGTATTTTGTACTGTACGTTATTCAACAATAAATTATTTTTAATAATTCACTCATTATTCAGTTATTCACTTTATCAGATAATTTATTAGGGTACCTACTTAAAACTAAAGGGTTGGATGGATATCAGCACCTAGTTTATTAATAACATCGAGTGATAGATACAGGAATGGAAATTGAGACACATTTTGTTCCTTGTCGCTTTGGGTGGCAGTGCGTCACGTTGAATGTCCACTGTCATTATCTCCGTCGTTGTTGTGACAGAGTACAAAATGGTGCGAGAATCAATTTCCTTGTCTGTACGACAGATATGCATGACGTCATGTAGGTTAACCACACTTGGGATTTTAAATTATTTTTATTATTTTGTTTTGTTAGAAAATTAACGATAATTAAGGAAAGCTAACTTTAACAACTGAGTTAATGCAATACACTATTAGTGATTAACTGAATCATAATCAAGTATTTTGTATTACCAATTCGAGGTCACCCTGTATATCAAACCGCGGATAGATAAGGACACCTCGAGTTAAAATTTGACTTTTGCCACATACAAAATGTGTCAAATTTAAATTTGGAGCAACCTTATCCATCTGCGGTTTGAATATAGGAACCGGATATTAGGCGTAAGCGATCGATCCTTCAATCGTAGCTTCAATTGCTCATCATTTGAAACATCCAATCAAGTAACATTCGCATCGCAAATGATCGTTTCGGAGAGCCCTTAGAATCATTAGTTACCATTATGCCGTATACCTGCCTAATATAAACTCGTCGGTTTGTCGCGGAGCGGTCTGCAAGAAACACTTGAATCCAAAGTGTTTATTTTGTTAAAACTAATTTATTAAAATCTATTTTGACAGCCGCCCCTCACGACACCTGTACCACGCAATTTCAACGAAACTAGAGAACGGTTACGCTCCATACTCAACAAGAAGAAACAGAAATGCAAGACTGCCAATGTAAGTGTATTGACTACTAGCAACTAAGTCCTCCCTTCGCTTCGGTCAATTGGCCGAGCGAGCGCGAAGCGTCTCCGTTTCAGCTCGGGCAAAAATGCTTTCGTATGTCCAGCTGTTCTCCTCTATAGGTCGTATTTCTCAACAGTTTCTCGTGAAATTTTATGAGGTGATTCGATAATTATATGGAATTTTTGTCAATTCTGTTTTTTTGTTTTATTTTTTTTAATGGCGGAGGTGGGGGTTTTTGCGATTACAAGCTTATTTGCGGTGTTGGTAAACTGATCGCGACCTATTCGATGTATGGGGATAACAAAAATAAGTAAAATTTAAATATAGCATTATCTCCAACCTGAAAGTGAATTCTAGATATTGGTAAAAGAATTTCAAAATCGGATGAGTAATTTCGAAGATTTAGTACACCCAAACTTAAATAAATAAAGAAACCGTAGATCGTTGCATTTTATATACATTGTAGCTTCACTATCACTACATATTATAAATTAAATTCCCCCAAATGTTTGTCCAGGCATTTTTACAAGCTTTTGTTTAACTTGCAATGTTCATATATGTAGTTATGTATATGTATGTAAGTTGTCCGTTTCAAAATTTGCGAGCAAGATTTGAACCACTTCCCGGTGTCCGATTGAGCTGAAATTTGGAATACATTATGTAGACCCGATGACAATGCAATATTATGGTGTCAAAGAGCTGATCTGATGACGGAGTCGGAAGGTGACGACAGGATCTCCGCCGTACTTGACGTAGACCCACCGAGTTGGGACTCGTTAGTTTGGTCTTGATAAGCAGATGATGGCTGTGCAAAAAAAGTACAGTCGGCTACAAAAGCGTGTCCCAAACGTTTTCGTTTTTACCAATGTGAGATTTTTAGTTATAGATTAGTTCTAAAAGTAGGGGTCGCAATCATGTTAGGGTATTTTTCCATTCATCCATTTAATAGTTTTTGGTCAGAGTTGAAAAACGACGGAGAGGCCCAGCAGTGGGACACTATCACCATAAATAAAAAGGGTTTGACAACTTGAAAAAATAAAACTTTTTTTAGGGCGAAGCCGAGCCAGCTGCGGTGAAGCCCGCGTCGGTGGCGAAGCCCGCGTCGGTAGCGAAGCCCGCATCGGTGGCGAAGCCCACGCCGGTGGCGAAACCCGCGCCTGTGGCGAAGCCTGCGCCTGTGGCGAAGCCCGCGCCGGCGCCGAAGCCTGCGCCGGCGCAGCCCGAGCAGCCGCGGCCCAAGCCGGTGCCCGCGCCGCCCGCGCCCAAGCCGCCGGTGAGTATACTTTGTGTTACTTCCATTACTTTAACTCGTTTCCACGACTTTGCCTCAGGTCTGTTACTTGTTTCCACGACTGTTTTCACTGTCACTTCGCTTCGCCGTAATCGTGTAAAGATACAGGATCGATAGGCATCATTAAAAAAAATTACATCAAAACTGGTCATCGTGGAATTCTTAGGCCTTTGTCCAATGTCCAGCTGTGGACGTATTTTAACCGACTACGGCGAAGCAAAAGGTAGGGTTATGATTTGAGCAGTAAAATGTGTTAGTATGCTCACCTGTTCCCTTGTAGCTCGTAGAGGTTATGTTTGGACAAATGAGATGTGGTGTGGTAGGACGTGTTGATATCCACCAATTTTTTTATTTTTTATTTTTATAAGAGAGGGAGGCAAACGAGCATGCGGGTTACCTGATGGGAAGTAATCACCACCGCCCATGAATACCGACAACTCAAGAAGAGTTGTCGGTACGTTGCCGGCCTTTTAGGGAGATGAAATTTGGATCGTTTATTTTTATATCTTAGTCTAGTTTAGCGCTGGTGGGAACGGGAGGCCGGTTGTACAGTCAAGGTTATAAATATAGATACGTTCAAAGTGTCAAAAATATGTAACCACGACCTTACTACGGTGACATAAGACCGTGGTTACATATTTTTGAGGCTTTGGACGTATCTATGTTTATAACCTTCACACAAGTTTTTTTGCCGTGAAAAGTTACGGTTGATTCGCCGCGTGTCTGTCTACACACGTATGCGCCGTGCTTGCCGCCGTGCCGTAGTGCCGCCGTGGTTGTCAACAAACTTCCATAGTAATCCATACAACACTGCCGACCGTGTCTACACACGGCGAATCAACCGTAACTTTTCACGGCAAAAAAACGTGTATGAGCAACCGGCCGGAAGCTTTGACTTCGCTCACCGTTTAGCTACCTCGCACATCTCTGGTGGAAAGGCACCCTAAAAGTCAGAAATCGCGAGAAAGTAAAGCTTAGCTTCTAGGACACTCGCACCCTAAGTCTGTCGCCACAGGACACCCAATAACCTATCGCACTATAGTCAAGGGTCCAAGCCCGCTCCGACTAAATAACCTAACAGTTCGTGTTCCAGGCTTTGCCCAAGACGCTCCCGCCTTCGTCACCCGCGCTCACCGCCGCGCAGATGCAGGCGCAGCTGCGCCGCCAGGCCGAGCAGCGGCAGCTCACCGACAAGATGGCGGACAAGGTCGCCGACAAGATGGCCGACATGACGGTCTCCGACAAGGACAAGCCTAAGGTGAGATGAGTAATGTTCATTAGACTTCTAAAAAGGACAGATTGCCGATTCCATTGTTTTTTACTTGACCGAGGGAAACCAAAAGAAGGGTTAATGATTTTAACAGTCTAGTTCCACTCTAGCTCCTAAACTATTGGACCGATTTTAATATATGGGGTGTCATGATTCGTCAAAAACGTGCAAATGTCATAGGTTATATAAAAATTGTAAAGGTGCGTCATACTGGTCACCGGTCGGGTTTTAGTGTTTGAGGTTAGGTTAGGTTACAATAACTTAATTGTAGTGTAGGTTACGGAATATATATTCGCAAAGTGTGAACCAATTTTAATTAAATTTTTTTACTAGCTTCTGCCTGCGACTTCGTCTACGTTGACCACCCAAAGAGTACATTAGTTTTTTTGCGGAATTAAATTACATACTAGGGGTATAAGCTATCTCCATTTACAATTTCATCCGATCGCTAATTGGATAGGTGCTTATATGGGATCATAGAAAAGTTGGCGAGATCTGATGGAGTCGATGGAACTCCCTAAAAATTATAGGCACACGTACCTTTTTACCCGACTACCCAAAAAGGAGGGTAATATTTTTCGGCTGTATGTATGCATGTATTTATCTATGTTTCTTTGTGACCTGTAGGCTGAACACGGCGGGGTATCGTTAGATTGGTATTCACCCAAGAAATGTCATAGGCTATATCAGGACCTCCCGAGTCCTGATGCTGCAGGGGTACTACATGATGAGTAATCTTTTCCAGGCGTTGCAGCGTACGGTGCCGGTGCAGGCGAGCGTGCCGCCCGCCCTGAAGGCCGAGGGCAAGGTCAACCCCAACGCTATGGAGCAGATCCGGCTACAGGTCAGATTCCTCTTGCAAACTTCTGTTAGTGCTCACCAGTTGGCGCTACTGTAGAGTAAGGTCCTAAAGTATAGCTTTCAAAATTTGTTATTACAGGCGTGAAAATAGTTTACATTTTAATCATATTTAAGACCTTATATATACTTTATTATTTAAGTTTTAGTATATTTTTTAACCCCCGACGCAAAAAGAGAGGGGTGTGAACGTATGTGTCTGTGTATCTGTCTGTGGTATGCTCCCAAACGGATGAACCGATTTTCGTTTAGTTTTGTTTGTGTCATAGATAATTTTATCCCGAGTGTTCTTAGCCATGTTTCATGAAAATCTGTTCAGCCGTTTGAAGATCATCAGCTCTTTTCTAGTTGATGAGGGGATCTGATTTTTTAATTCTTGAAATCTTCTAGTGACGAAGTCCCTCCAGTGAAAATGTACGTGCTTGGAGCCTGTTAAAGGTTTTGCTCATTGCTCAAAGGGTTTTTAGGCGCTGATATCGGGGGTTTTTATATTAAATAAAAAATTGATTTTATTATTTTTACATAAAAAGTGGCATTTTAAGAGTTTCCTTTGTTTGGCTCGGATAAATAGTGCAGTTGGCAACGCAAATTGAATAAAAAATTTGACTTTTTTTTATTGATTACAGCAACTAAAGCAGCAGCAACAGGCGCAATTCCAACAGCGACCGCCGCAGCAGCCGGCGCCGGCCCCGGCCGCCGCGCCGGCGCAGAAGCCCGAGCCCATCTACGACCTGCCCGTACACAACAAGCCCGCGCTCACGCCGCAGCAGCAGCAGCAGATCCGCCAGCAGCAGCTGCAGCAGCAACAGCAGCAGCAACAGTTGCTGCAACAGGTACCGTGTTCACCTTGTCACGACCCGCCGTTGGTAACCAGAATGTCGTCGATATCTAATCTAACACCTTCTCCTGTTAGCTGCATGTAAAATTAAAACTCTCAGGGAGTTAATAAATTTTGTCTGCGCTCAAATCACGAGCTACGAAGTCAAAAACAGACACGCAGACAGACGGACATAGACGTAAAACTTATAATACATCTCTTTCTTGGTCGGGATCAAAATACTGAAATCTACAAAGATTTTGATCAAAATAGTCGCGATACTTATATTGAAATTATAAATTTTTATATATACATATACGCACCTAAACTATAAATAATTATACACCTAAACCTTCCTCATGAATCGCTCTGTCCAATGGGGAAAACTGTATGAAAATCTGTGCAGTAGTTTTTGAGTTTATCGCGTTCAGACAGACAGACGCGGCGGGGGACTTTGTTTTATAATATTGAATGCTTTCAGTTGCGCTGGCCATATATCTGGTCAAGCTAACCCACTCGTATGCAATCAAAACGGAACTATTGCGCTCTGTCGTCAACATGTCTTATTCTATTCACTGTCTCCCTCCAACAGCTGCAGCAGAAGCGCATGAGCAGGCCGGCGCAGACGAGGGGCCACGCGTCCCTCTCTAGCAGAGACACCAGCGTGTTCTCCACCTCCAGCGGGTGTTCAGGGTGAGTCTATGTCACTCACCGACTGCTTTTGTCGGCCGAACGAAGCGAGGTTCTAGAATCAACTGGAACGCTGTGCCATTTCTTTTTTTATTTTTTATTTATTTATTTTTCATAAGAAAATTACATTAAATACCCTTAATAAAACTCGCCAAACTGTTACGTTTGATGGCGAGAAACGCTCATTTTTTTATGCTTTTTTAAACTTAACCTATTTACTTAACTCTAACAAATGTTTATTTACTTAAATCAAACAACAGACAGCAGCATGCTCGCAAATAAAGGTAGTCCCTATCCGCTAATGTACTATTATTAATATTAGCTAATTGATGGTAACATGTTATTAAGGAGGAAGCCCTTTAACTTTGATTTTAATACATTTTTGTGTACTCTGGGAGTTTGTCTTAGTATACTAATTCTATTAAATATTTTCGGTACTATATATTTCGACGTTCTTTTTCCGTAATAGTTTCTATGTTTGTATGTTATTTTTTTAGATGACAACTTGATTATTGCTGATCTGATTATAAAATTTGGAGATTAGTACAAAAATAAAATAATAATAATCCAGCCTATATACGTCCCACTGCTGGGCACAGGCCTCCACTATAGTTCCCACGCGGGCCCAGTGCGGATCGGGAACTTCGCACGCATCGTCAAATTGCTTTGCAGGTGTGTGCAGGTTTCCTCACGATGTTTTCCTTCACCGAAAAGCTCATGGTTACAAATTATATTTCGCACATAAATTCCGAAAAGCTTAGAGGTGCGAGCCCAGGTTCGAACCCAGGACCCTCTGCTTAAGAGTCGGCATATTTACAAGTTTTTATTTAACTTGCAATGTTTATATGTTAGGTTGTTTAGGCCAAATCTTGCAAGCTGAATTAGTACCACTTCCCTGTTTGATTTGAGATTTAAAAAAAAGATAAAGATAAAAGATATTTATTCAGTAAGTAGGCCGCACGGGCACTTTTACACGTCAAAATCTACCAGCGCTTCCCAAGAGGAGACCACTGCTGAGAAGAAGCGCCGCAAGAAACTCAACAGTTAAGTCATTTTTAAATTTGGTATCGTACGTAACTTCGGTGACATTGTATTAATATGACACTATGGAACTGAGGCCTTATTGCCTAAAGCACTCGCGATCGCGATCGACTTGAAAGTGACACAATTGCTTTCATTTTGTAGGCAGATTTGACTTCAACTGTCAAATATGAAAGCGATCGCGATCGCGAGTGCGTTAGGCAATAAGCCCTCTGGTCTCATGATGCAGTCGTTAAATGGTCATAGCAACATCGCCACGAAACTAAATAGCCCCGCCGTCGTGTTTGGGCTCGTAGGATTTGTCTTGATAAGCAGATGATGACTATAAAAAAAGTACAGTCGGAAACAAAAGCTTGTCCCAACAGAGATACAAAAACCCCGACATCAGCGCCTAAAAACACCTCGGAGCAATGAGCAAAACCTCAACGGGCTCAGAGCACGTACATTTTCAGTGGAGCGGCTTCGTCACTATAAGATTTCAAGTATTAAATTAACTCGACAAAATCGGGATCAAAACTCATAACTTTTAAAACGGCTTAACGGATTTTCATCAAACCATGCTAAGAACACTCTTGAATAAGTCACATTTCTAATAAAAATACCAAATCAAAATCGGTGCATCCGTTTAGGAGCTACGATGCCATACACAGATACACAGGTCAAACATAACACCCCTCTTTTTTGCGTCGGGTTAACCCCCGGGTTAAATGATACTTTTGACTGAAACTTATTAAGTACAAGTCAGTCAAGGGGCCAACACTATTTACTGTGTTAGATAATGTACAAAAAAAATAGGGCCGCAAAATATTAACTTAAAAATGTCTGATTTTTTTTAGGATCACATCTCACAGCGGCTCATGCTGGCGCGGTGCCGGCTCCCACCAGGACCCTCGCGACCTGGACGCCCTGCTGCAGTACATCGAGGGCCCGGCGCGGCACGTGGACCGCGGCAAGAAGCGCGCCAAGAAGCAGCGGCAGAAGGGCAAGCGGGTATGTGCCTCTCCCGGGACGCCGGCCCGCCCGGCCACCGCCGCAGCCTTTGCTGTCGGCGGCGTCGCCCGCGTATAAACCCTACCCTTCGTCGGCTGACTTACCTTTACACCAGAATATTTAGTGCGAACACTGTTGCTTGGCGACAGATAACGGTTAAGGGCGGCCGCACATTGAGTCACTAGTGGCCGCCACTAAACGCGACCACTAGTGGCTCGGCTAAGCCACTAGACGCGGCCACCGGTGGCGGCCACTATTGGCTATTGTTTATTGGAGAAGCCGGCGACTGTGGTCGAGTGTGCGCGCGAGGCGAGCCACTAAACGCGGCCACATGTAGCGAGCGCGGGCGACTACCGCAGCTTGTGGCTCAGACGCGGCCACTCGAACGCTCTGTGTGCGCCGATGCTATACGAAATGTATGAAAATACTCGTCCGCAGCTTGTGGCGGCCCCTAGGGGCCACCACAAGCTCCCTAGCACAAGGCCCCTAGGGGCCACAGCGTAGCCACTAGTGGCTACGCTGTGGCCGCGACTAGTGGCCCAATGTGCGGCCGCCCTAAGACCTAAATGGACGCTAGTTGAGGACCAACAATATCGTGTCCCGTTCCGTGCCTTAGCAAGATGTTTTAACAAAGTAGTACAGTGTACCCATGTGACGCTTCCAGCTGGAGTCGCGGCTGCTGGAGGAGCACGGCCTGGTGTCGGCGCAGCTGCTGCGCATGCGCGCGGAGCTGCGCGCCGTGCAGGCCCGCCGCGCCGCGCACCAGCGCCAGTGCGAGGAGTGCAAGGCGCTGCTGCGCCAGCACCAGAACGTCAAGAAAGGTATCGGCCCGTGGACAAGTTCAATCACTGACTTAGCTTTACATGAGATCTCACTACTTTTAACGGTGCAACCATTACATTGCGAGATTTGACGTTTTTCGCTCATTCTCCGTGCGTTTCAACCGCCCGTTATTATCTATGGTTTAGCATTTGGTTATATATCAAGTTTTTAATATATTGAACGATTATAGGTGACGCGTTAATTAGAAGGACGACGGGCGGTTGAAACGCTCGGAGAATGATAGTTTTGTACATTTTATGTTTTTCATGGGCTGACAGTTTACTTTGACGTCTTGAAACTAGCGTGTCGGCCGAGATGAGTATTAAAATACGGTCCTAAGATGTGCGTTGTTTGTGTGTTCAGGAAAGAAGCAGAAACTGAGCCCGGCGCAGCAGGCCAAGGTGCAGCTGATCGCCGAGCGGCTCGGCGAGCTCAGCAACATGCTCAACATGACGGCCAAGGTCGGCTCACTTTGTTTATAGGGCTCCGCACCAACGGTGCCGGATCTTGTCACTAAACTATCCAGTTTTCAGAAATTTATTTGGTTTTGTATGAATTGCTCTAGAGCAGAAATGTGCCGCTTTGTGCTCAGTATTAAATGATGAAATAAAAGTAAAATTAAAAATTTTAAAAACCCCCGACACAATAAATAGGTTTCAATATCATTGAAGTAACACGGTACCAAATTTCGAATCGATAGGACATTTATGGAAGGCAGTCAAATCCCCTCATCACCTCTTAAAGAGCTGATGATCTTCAAACGGCTGAACGGATTTTTATGAAACATGGCTAAGAACACTCGGGATAAAATTATCTATGACACAAAAAAAAACTAAACGAAAATCGGTCCATCCGTTTGGGAGCTACGATACCACATACAGATACACAGACAGACACGTTAAACTTATAACACCCCTCTATTTTAGCGTCGGGGGTTAATTATAGAAAAAAATAGAGTCGCGTCGCTGTCTCAAGTTTCAACCGCGAGCTGTTTCGCAGGAAGTGACAACAGAAGAGAAGAGAGTGGCCGAGTGGTCGGCGCGCCTGCAGGAGTGCGAGCGGCAGCTGGCGGCGGCGCGCGCGCTGCAGGGCGAGCCGCCGCGCGCGCCGCCCGCGCCGCCCGCCGCGCCCGTCACGCACCGACACGTGAGCACTAACATCCTACTCGTATATATACATTACAACATTTCATTCTGTCGACACCCGGGAACAAACTCTAAACGCCTCCTATATTTATTATCAAACCGCGATTAGAAAGGGATTCGAGAGTACCGTTAGCACAACAGTACTTATAAATGATTAAATGTAATCATAAGTCAATCTTTGATATCTTCATAAGTGCAGACACTTATTGATAATAGAATTAATAGATTTACAGATACGCTTTTCATATTTGGAATCTATTCTCGGTAAATGTTGTCATTTGTTTTATAAAAAATGTTAATATCATATCTATCAAATCTGTCACTAATTCACATCATTTTCGCGTTATAAAATTGCCGTAGCTGTTAAAAAATAGTACGTATGTATAAAATATGAATCGCGGTAAAGTATTAAACGGTCGGTATAATTAATTTTTATGGTCTTTGTTAAAGTACTACATAATAATCATAATATTAAGTACTTAATGTTGAATGATATGTTAGGTCACTTCAATAGAAATAAACTGCTTAACAGTAATCAGTTCGGCTTCACCAAGGGACGATCCACTACTGATGCAGCATCTGTTCTTATTAAATATATATATAATATCTGGGAGACATCTTGTGATGCAGTAGGAATATTTTGTGACCTTTCGAAAGCTTTTGATTGCGTTGATCATGCGACCCTTATTTTAAAATTGGAACATTATGGTCTATCAAATAATGCTCTAAGACTTATGTCTTCTTACCTCATGATAGAACACAAACGGTTGTTGTAAACAATACGCAGTCTGCTGGCGCTGCAGTTAAATTAGGTGTGCCCCAGGGCTCTATATTAGGTCCTTTCTTATTTTTGGTTTATATAAATGACTTACCACCCATAGTAGATACACTTTGTGATATTGTACTATTTGCTGATGATACATCACTCATTTTCAAGGTAGACCGAAAATCCGTCGACTACAGTAGGATAAACGCCGCGCTTGTTAAAGTACTTAATTGGTTTACGAGTAACAACTTACTACTCAATGCTAAGAAAACTAAATGTGTTAGGTTCGTTTTGCCTAATGTTAAACCGGTAAATTCTAGTATTTTTCTTAATGGCGAGTGTTTAGAAATGGTAGATAAGGCACTTTTCTTAGGCATAACTATAGACAATAATTTGCAATGGAGTCCCCATATAGCAGTTCTAGCAGGCAAATTAAGTAAGGCCGCTTACGCCGTTAGGAAAATTAGACAACTTACCAATGTTAAGACAGCTCGCTTAGTTTATCATAGTTATTTTCATAGTGTTATGTCATACGGTATTCTGGTTTGGGGAAAAGCAGCTGACATACAAACTATATTTGTGTTACAAAAAAGGGCCATTCGCTCTATATATAACTTAAATTCCCGTGATTCATTAAGAGAACTTTTTAAACAAATTAATATTTTAACAGTAGCATCCCAATATATTTATGAAAATATTATGTATGTTATTAAGAACCTAGACTCTTTCGTTAAAAATTCTGATATACATAATATAAATACTAGGAATAAAAATAAAATTGCCATAAAAAAGTTTCGTGTCCGTAAAGTATATAAATCATTTGTAGGTCAATGCATTCATTTTTATAATAAATTACCCGACGTAGTTTTAGAGTTACCCCTTCCAGCACTTAAAAATTACTTGAAAAAGTCGTTGATGTCAACGGCGTACTATAGGGTCGAGGACTATCTAACGGACAACAATGCTTGGCCTAAACCAGAAAATTAACTAATGTTTAATGTTCAATAGCTTACCTACTACTCGTACATACCTCATAAAAATCATGTAAACGCTGTATCTTGTCTAGGGGACACGGTTTATGTAGGAAGACATGTCAAAACTGTTTTGTGTGATATACATTCAGTCAACAAAGTATCGGGAATGGATGATTTGTTTATGGTTCCAAATTCAAATTTTTGTTTTTTTTGTTGTTGTTAGATTGGCACAACTGTTTTCTATTTTGGCGCGGAGTTTGAGTTGCATCTGTTATTTATATTAAATACAGTGCTGTTTTTAGTTATATCATATCTAGTGTGTATTGCGAATTTCATAATGGACAAAAACATTGAACAAAGAGTTTGTCTTAAATTTTGCATCGCCAATGGAATTTCGTGTTCGGAGTCACTGAAAATGTTACAGAAGGCTTACGGTGATTCGACTTTATCAAAAACACGTGTTTATGAGTGGTACAAAGCGTTCAAAAGCGGTCGAGATGTGATGGAAGATTTGCCTCGCTCTGGTAGGCCATCAACGTCTGCAACTGAAGTTAACATCGCAAAAGTGAAGGAAATAGTGACTGAAAATCCTCATTCAACTTTGAGAGAGATAGCCGCCGAACTTTCTGTATCTCACGAGTCGATCCGTACTATTTTAACTAATCATTTGGGTATGAAACATGTTACCGCTCGGCTAGTCCCAAAAGACCTGAATTTTCTCCAAAAACTCAATCGCATGAGAGTCGCTGAGGACATGCTAGAACGAGTCAATTCCGACCCAACATTCATGAAACGCATTGTTACTGGTGACGAGACGTGGGTTTACGAGTTTGACATGCAAACTAGTCAACAAGCTTCGGAGTGGCGCCTTCCAACTGAACCGAAACCGAAGAAACCACGCCAAAGTCGATCAAAAGTCAAAGTCATGTTGACTGTTTTCTTTGACTATCGCGGTGTTGTGCACTCGGAATTCTTGCCGGAAGGTCAAACGGTAAATAAAGAATATTATTTGAGCGTTATGCGGCATTTAAGAGAGCAAATTCGACGAAAAAGGCCAGATTTTTGGAATGAAAATTCTTGGATTTTGCACCACGATAATGCGCCTTCGCACAAGGCCATCATTGTGAAAGAATTTTTGACCAAACACTCAACAAATACCATCGAGCAACCACCATATTCACCAGATATGGCTCCTGCCGACTTCTTTCTTTTTCCTAAACTCAAATTACCACTTCGTGGCACCCGTTTTCAATCGGTAGAAGACATAAAGGAGAATTCGCGCCGAGAACTGAATTCAATTCCGGAAACAGCGTTTAAAAAATGTTTTGATGATTGGATTATTCGTTGGCGTAAGTGTATCGTTTCTGAAGGAGCATACTTTGAAGGTGATAAAATAAATTTGGATGATTAACAAACAGTTTGTGTATTATTGATCTTTTCCCGGTACTTTCTTGACAGAGTAGTATATATAAATTTTCTCGTAGTCATTCTGACATGTTTTCCTGCAAAACTATGCAGATATTTAATATTATTTTTACAGTTTTATATAATGCTAGAATAAGTAGTGACATTGTTATATTTTTTATTAAAAAATGACTAACTGTTGAGTTTCTTGCGGCGCTTCTTCTCAGCAGTGGTCTCCTCTTGGGAAGCGCTGGTAGATTTTGACGTGTAAAAGTGCCCGTGTGGCCTACTTACTGAATAAATATCTTTTATCTTTTTTTTTAATCTTATTTACAACATTTGTATCTTATTTAAGTAATATAATTTGAGGTTTTTTCCATACTTTATAACTTCATTGTACTATAAAAACAATTTCATTTATCTGCACACTCTACCACTGACAATGTCTTATCGTGCATTAGTTCAAAAATGACATATGAGCTCAAAACGCGGTTTGATAATACCCGTGACACGAATTAGGGTCAGTAAGTATATTATACGAATCTTTCTTACTTATTAAACGAGAAACATTACTTGTACTCACGTTTTTGAAAACGGCTCTAACGATTTCGATGATATTTGCAGTGGGTTTATGAGGGCGAAAAATCGATCTAGCTATGTCTCATATAAAAAGATTTCCCGCGCAATATGGTTCGCGATTGCGCCGTCTGAATAGACTGATGGTTAGAGCGTTAGACTACTACGCAAAGACTGCGGGCTCGAACCCCACCTATGAATCGGTTTTTTTGTTTTTGTATAGAAAATCGATGAAAATTTGGTTTCGACCCGATTGACTACGCTTGGTCTCCCAGGTACTAAGTATAATACTGATTAATAATAATATTTTAATTTGACACCGCTGCAAGCGAAACGCTTGAGCGTAAGTTGAAGCGATTTTCGCCGACCCTGATTCGTGTCACTAGGATCTGAGGGGTGTCCCAATACCAACACATTTTCATTTATCCTAGCTAAGAATCACTCCAGTTAAACTAGCTGGAAGAGATCCCGTAATGGGATAAGCTCGCCTTTGTACAATTTCTTTTCTGTGTACGTACATCTTTGGCAACTTGTTTATGTGCAATAAAGAGTATACATACAGGGTGGCCACTTTCTGGAAAACCGGGAAAACCGGGAAAAGACAGGGAAATTCGCAGGTCAGTGAAAATTCAGGGAAATGTCAGCGAAAATTGCAAAAGGTCAGGGAAAAATACATTACTAAAACTATACCTTGCATTTCGTTTATTGAGAGAAAAAAGTCACTAAGTACAAAAATCAAAAATCGGTGTAATAACAACTATGAAATAAGTTATCGTTGTAACATCTACTAATTCTAAACTACGCAAAACTATAAATTAATTTCAATAAATTTACTAAATGAAAAATATCGGTGCATTTTGACAAAAAATATATGTTACGAGTCTTGATTAAAATGTAAAAATCCTCGAAGGGCATCAAAATCCTATATATAAAAAAATATTTTTTATAAAATATAATTTATGTGACATTTTTTTTATTTTTGCTTGGATGATCAGGGAAAAAACCGAAAAAGTGCCTGGAAAACCGGGAAAAGTCAGGGAAATTCAAATGTTGTAAAAAGCGGCCACCCTGTACATACTAGTTTTCTATCAAAAACACCCGCGGCTTGGCTTACTTTAAATGTGTATTGTAATATAATTGTAAGATAATTGTGTCACGTTCCAGCTGGAAACGGCGACGATATTGCACCGGCAACATCTACAGCAACAGAAGTTGCAGCAACAAATCGTGGATCTCTCAACCTCGGACAAGATGGACCGTCAAAAACAACAGGCGTTTATTAGTAAGTTATTGATTTAAAAAAAAATCACATTGCAGATAATATTTGTAGATATTTCTAATGGGACATTCGTGGTCCTGAATTCCCTGTTTTAATTTTTTTTACTCGATTACAAAATCATAAAAGGAGGTTCTAGATTTTTTTACCCGACTGCCCGAATGAAGGTTATTTATAAATGGGGTAGGCCCGGGGTAGGCCCGGGGTAGGCCCGGGGTAGGCCCGGGTAGGCCCGGGGTTCTCTGACCCACCCGCCGCGTGCGACGGGCGATGGACGCTTATATTTAAACTCCCCCGCCGCGCTGAGTTTGTGTATGTCCAGGGCTCGCGCTAATCTCTGAAACTAGATCGTACGGATTTTTATACAGTTTTCACTAATATAAAGAGGGATTATCTAGGTTATGAAAGTTACCCGTACGAAGTTGGGGTCAGTCGCTACTTTTAAATGAATTAATAAAATTAAAATTTATTTTCATATAATTATAATCCATATGTAACTTATAATTTATTTAAATAATTTTATATGAATAAGTCCTGTAATAGGGAATAAGCATGATTGTTTTTTTATCGCATTTCTTAACAAAATATGAAAATACCGTAAGAGAGATGGCAAATAACATAAGCAATTAAAAACTACTAATTAGATGCATAGATCCGACATGAACTGTGACGTCAGCGTGCACTACGGCCATAAAAATTCCATGTTAAATTTGGTTTTGCTAGAAATAAATCTTTAATGGCTTTTATCTTGGTTATTTTTAGAGTTACTCGAAAAATATGTTTTCTCTACTGTTTGTTACATGAATGACTTTTAATTAAAGCAAAAAAAAAACCATGCATATTCCCTATTAGCAAGTGGTCGTTTTGCGTAGATGCGCACGGCGTGCGGCGCGCCGTGCCCCCGCCCGTGACCGTCATGCACAACGGACGACAGCTCACCGGTGCGTAGCCGACACGGAGCCGACACGACACGACACGAGTCGTCGCCAACAACCCCCACCCAAACACAATCATCATCAGAGATCAAATCTAATATAATTTAATTGTATTTATAGATATTACGCCAAAACTGACAACGTAGAAAAAGTCAGCTTATATCGTATAATTAACCAAAAAAACTGGTCAAGTGCGAGTTGGATTGGCGCACAGAGGGTTCCGTACACCTTTGGCCGGTTTTTATTATTTGTTGTTTTTCGTACAGCCGTTCGTGTTTGAAAGACGAGCCTCACCAAATGTGACGCTGGTATGTACCGTTTTTACGATAGAACAAATAAAAATAAAACCCTCACTAAACCTCCGCTGTCTGTCCGTATGTCCGTACGTCCGTCTGTCAGCGGGCTGTATCTCGTGAACCGTATTAGGTAGACAGTTGAAATTTTCACAGAATGTATTTCTATTGCCGCTATAACAACAAATAAAATAAAATGAAAAATTAAAGGGGTCCATACAAAAAATGTTTTGTATCAACGTTATTTTGAGGGGTAGGTATTGTTTCGTAGAAAATTAATAGCTCGATTTTCTTTTGCCCGAACACGATACTTCGATTCTCAGTAACGCGAATTTTTACTTCTTCGAATTTTCGTTTCTCCGAATTTCATTACTTCGATTATTAAATTTCCGATTTTTAATTGAAAATATGTTCAAATCTACGAAGTTTTAATATCCCGAATGCACTTTTCACAGAATAGGTTTTCCCCGATTGTTCAGTTAAACGATTGTTTAATTTCTTATTTATGTTTCGGGCGCTTCGCCGGCCGCTGCCGCGGCACGCTCGCTTCGCTCGCTCGGCTCGCGTGCTGTTGTGGTCACAGTTCTAACCTAACCCAACCTAGAGAGGGGGGGTATTTATTTTTTTTATGGCGGGGGGCTTCGCCCCCCGAGCCCCCATAGTGGGGGGCTACGCCCCCCACTCACCCCTCCGCCTAGCTATCCCACTCCGCCTTCCTAAAGTGTGTCTAACATTCGAAGTCGAAACCCATTCGAAAAGTATTAATTAGGATTTCCAACTATCAGAATCAACCGTTTTCGGTGAAACGTTTTCGAGAAACAGAAAATTTTGCCTATTAATATTCGATGTATTGAAAAAGCAGCAAGTGAAATTAGGAGAACTGTAGTTTCGGACAACAGATGACTTCGAGTAAATGAAATTACAAAGCAATGAAATTCTAACTATCGTGATTCGAACAACTGAAAATTCTGACAAACGTGGTCGGAGAACCGAAATTCGAGGTATTGACTTTCTACGAAACGATAGGCACCCTATTTTGTTCTATCGTAGAAACGGTAATACATACAAGCGTCAAACTTGGTGCGAACCCTAAGGAGAAACAACAATTAATAAAAACCGGCTAAGTGCGAGTTGAGCGGTGCGGAACCCTCGGTGCGCGAGTCCGACTCGCACTTGACCGGTTTTTATAAACAAACGTTTCATAGTAAATACTTTATTGGCATGTGAAGGCAGTATGTCTCTGGCCACATATATCATAGTTATTGTATCTGGCTGTCCAGTGCTGAACGCGCGCGTCGAGCCAGCGGCGCCCGAGCCGCCGCGGAAGCAGACCTGGGAGCAGGCGCTGGCCCACATCAACCAGCTCGCGAAGGGAAGCAACAAGGAGAAGGTGAGATCTACTATTTAACGACGCGGTTAACCTAGTTGTTAGTGACCCTGTCTACGAAGCTAGCGGTCCCGGGTTCGAATCTTAGTATGGACAGATATTTGTGTGACGAGCGCGAGTATTTGTTCTTGTCATGGATGTCATCTATGTATTTAAGTATGTTTATCGATGCCTAGTACTCCTATTCTATTCAATTCAACACGTTTATTTCAAATGTCCATCATTCATATTTGTTAGTAAGTACACAAATTTTTATAATCTAAATTTTAGTAAGTTATTCACAATTTTAAACTAAATGTTGACACATTTATTTGTGATGCATGTCTCTTACCTTTGTGGTAAGGGGCATACACACCACAACAGTGATTTATGAACGGACAGTCAAACCTATCCGCTATCATTGCCAGGATACTGTTGGAACTGGCCCGCACTCTGCGCACCAGGGAAGTACATCGTTTGCGGAGTGTTGCGTAAAAACGGTCAACTCTTGCCTCCGCGAACATTCCCGATGCACTGCAAAAGCTAGGCAGTCCCAACAGCACCCTGAACGCATTATTGAATTGGACTCGAAGGGCGCTAAATGACTTTTAAGTGCATTTTGCCCACAGGCTGCACGTGTACAGAGAGGTACAGTAAGCCCTAAACAAGGTTATCTTTACCAAGGTTATCTTTTATCAAGCTTATAGTACAAGCCTAGAGCTTAGTTTGGGACTAGGTCAATATGTGTCCTCTGATATTTTATTTATTTATTTAAACGTAAACAATGATAGATGACGTGACCAAAATTGCGTTGTTTCTAAAACACCCCAACGAAGAGGGGTTTTATGTGTTCAAGATCTTGGTCTGTCTGCGTATGTATTTGTAGGTATTTCATCACTTTATGGAAACACCTTTCATCGAATGTATCATTTCATCGAATTTCATTTCATCGAAAGCTAATTTCTGCTGAAACCTTATTGTTTTCAGGGTATCTTAAGCATGGGTTACGTAGGTTAGGTTAGGTTAGACCTGACACCACCAAAAAATTATAACTCCTGCACGTGGAAATTAGCTTCCGATGAAATGATACGTTTGATGAAAGGAGTTTCGATAAAGTGATAGCTACCCGTATTTGTATTTTTGTCTGTACACACAGAACACACGTTCGTCGGTCTGTCATCTCCTAGTACTAGAACAGCTAAACCGGTTTCGATGCTATTTGAACGCTTATATTGCTTATCATCTAGCACTAGTGAACTGAAAACAGTTTTTTTGTTCATGTTTTGTTTGTTAATTTGTTTTCTATACTTTTGTTAGATGGGTGAATCAACTTTTAAGGTACTCCCCATTTTTTTAGAAAAGCTATTTATTTGCTAACGTCGTGGCTTACACATTTATAAAATCAGACATATAGGCTAACATTTAAAAAGTGTTGTTCTAAAATGGTACAGTTTTAAATAATAATATAGTTGGTAACGCAGGGGACGATGTTGTCCCCAGGTTTTGTATGAAAAATGTGCATTTTCCCCTGAGTTACCAGGGTTTTCCGAAAATTAAGAAATATTTGAGGTGTCTAACATGTGGGTTCTGTAAATTTGATGGTCTGATTTTAATATTCATAAATTATTATTAATCATATGTCACCAGGAAAGTTTTAGTGCCGCAAAGTACCTTAAAAGTTGATTCACCCAGATGTTTGTACATAAACGTTCAACGTCAAAGACGTGCGAGTGTCATAGGTTATATAAAAATTGTAAGGTGCGTCATACTGGTCACCGGTCGGGTTTTAGTGTTTGAGGTTAGGTTGTACTCCGTTAACTCTTTCAACGCCTACGACGGATATTTCCGTCATGGTTCACAGTTAAAAATATAACTGAGTGGCTATGAGATAAGGTTGACATTAGCTCTGGCGTATTTAACAATTATATATGAATTCACAGAAGAAACCGAAAGAAGCGGAGAAGCCAGAGAAGCTGGTGAAGCCGGAGCCGAAGCAGAAAGAGCCGCAGCGCTCGCAGTCGCTGCCGGACAGCCAGCCGCTGTCCAAGAAGCAGAGGAAGCTGCTCGCCAAGCAACAGGTACCTATTCCACTGGCATCAGCATTGTCGCAGTGTTGGCAGGTCTCCCGGCGTCCCGAAACCAACCGTCGTCGTCATTATTTGTTTATCAACCCCCGACGTAAAAAGAGGGGTGTTATAAGTCTCACGTGTGTAATTGTGTATCTGTCTGTGGCATCGTAGCTCCTAAACGGTTTGACCGATTTTTATTTAGTTTTTTTTTTGTTAGAATGGTGACTTAATCGAGAGTGTTCTTAGCTTGGTTTGATGAAAATCCTTTAAGCCGTTTAAAAGTTGTGAGCTCTGAAAGTAGAGGTCCCGATTTTGTCGGGGTTTTTTTGACTCGGTTAGGTTAGGTTATTATCGATCGAATTTGAAATTTGCTTTATATCCTGTGTCAGTATAATTTTATTCGTTTTTTTATTTAAATTCACATGTTTGTTTGTCAGTATGGTTTTGTTCGAATCTCGCAAGTCAATATTTAAATAAAAATCGGAATACCTACATATCAACTATCTGTAGCGACTAGCGACATCTAGCTAACAACACGCAGCAAGTAGAAGACAACTATGACAACTATGTACGGGCAGCGCCACCAGCGACAAACAGCGTTACTAATGCTCCACATCGCGCTATCGAAGTTTCCCCAGTCAAGTTGCATATATACAACTTTCAACTTCATCCGGATATTTCCGAATGGACTTCGGTCCCCAGGCACAACACCCGCCTGAAGAGAGATCTCTCTATTGTCCTGTCTTCTACATATCAATCGAATCGAAATAATTAATCAAATTCTATAATTCCAGGCCGAAGAAGAAGAGAAAAAGAGGCAGCAGCAGCTACAGAAGCAAGAGGCCAAGAGCAAAAAAGAGAAAGAGAAAAAAGTTGAACCGCCCAAAGTAGAGCCTAAGAAGGCGGAGAGAAAAGAAACGAAGAAGACTGAACCGGTTAAGGAAGAGAAGAGTAAGAAAAAAGAGAAGAAGAAGGAGAAGGAGAAAGGGAAGGAGAATAAACAGGAGAAGACTGGTGAGTATTGACTTTTTAAAAGCAGACCTAAAAAGGGTGTAAGTTTTTTCAATGTACTTAAAGTTCTGGGGCGGATCCAGGATTCCGCTCCTCCAAATCTCGCCCACCTCAGGTCTGGTCTCGTCATCAATAAACACATATATAGAGAAATACATACATGAATATATAGAAAACATCCAAGATACTTGCCTTCGTATTCAGGGTCACTACCAACTAGTATAACCGCGTCCTCAACGGTTCTGATTCTACGCAGTTTTTACCCGATTGAGCGAAGCCAAAAGAAAGGTAATGATTTTAACAGTCTATATATGTATGTGGCGAAAAACTTGAATTTCCATTCTACCTAAACCTAAACTATTGGACCGATTTTAAATTAATGATTCGTTAATAACGTGCGAGTGTCATAGGCTATGCAAAAATTGTTAGGGCGCGTCATACTATTCGTCAGTCGGATTTTATTTAGCAACTTTTATATTTATATTATGTATGTAAACTCTTTATTGCACAAAACAATTAACAAATATGTACGTACATAAACTTAAGATTAATGTTTATTGATTATTCGTTGTTTAGCTTCAGCTCCGGCGCCGGCGCAGCCGAAACAAAAGACCAAGAAAGAGAAGAAAGAGCAGAAGCCGCAGGTCATCAACATCACCGCGGACACCACCATCGAGGTCGTCAGTAAAAAGGTACTTTTGTCAACTTTTTGGGGGCTTTTAGTGGATAATTTGTTATTTACTAGCACTTGCCCGCGACTCCGTCAGCGTAGAAGTCGTTTATCGCTGCACCCTCGGGAACTGTCCATGTTTTGTAAATAAAAAGTAGCCTATGTGCTATTCCAGACTATAATCTATCTCTGTGACAAATTTCGTCCAGATCCGTTCAGAACACTCACATTTATAATATTGGGACTAGTTCCAATATTCATCTAGATTACTCTGTGAACTTTGCACCACTTTTTACTGGTTTATCCTAATTTTCTTTTTTTTCTAAACCACTTACAGGGCTGCAGCAGCTCCCCAGAGAACCCTTCATCATGCAGCATCATGGAACAGCTGAGCTGCGGCGTGCAGGTGTCGGACCTGCGGCTGCCGCCCGGCATCACGCTCACCAGGGTCCAGCCCAACGAGAAGAAGGAGCCGGCGGCCATCAGATCTGTCGTGAGTGCTCTTCCTCGTCAGGATAGGTGAAGGATAGCTCTTCGATTCTAGCGCTAAACACGACAGTATAAAAAAAGGGTATGCCCGCGACTCTGTCTGCGTAATAGTCGTTGATCGCTTTCTCGTTCGGAAAATTTTAAATTTTCCGAAATAAAAAGTGTACTATGTGTCAATCCAGGATAAATACCTGTTAGCCGAATTTCATAGAAATCCGTTCAGCGAGATCGAAAGTCGATCCAAACATCGAGGTCGGCCTCAGAAGTAGCTTTACATTTTAGTACCTTGTCGCAGCTCACTTTATTACTGCGGCAAGGTACTAAAATGTACAGCTACTTCTGAGGTCGACTGTACTCATGTGTAAATACTGTCAATTGCGAAGGTATTTTGCCGACTAAAAAGAAAAGATGACATTAGACGATTCGATTTTAATCATGCTCTTTCTCAGAACTTATACGTGATTCTCATTTATCAAGACTTTGTGGGTGGTTTAATGATGAATGTATCCGTGTCCTCAGCCGCTGTGGAAGGCGGGCGCGCTGGCGGCGGCGCCGACGCCGGTGGCGCGCCCCGCGCCCGTCATCAACGCCGACCCCGGCCTCATGATGTTCTCCACCGCGCAGCCCGGTCGGTACTCCCACGGAACCACACACACACACACACACACACACACGTGCGCACGCGCACGCGGACACGCACACGCACGCACGCGCGCGCGCGGGCGTAACTACTCCATACCACACCCTCACTCACATTCACACTAACACACACAATCGCTCACTCACACAAGCACACATTCTTGCACACATTCACTTATTAACACACCCTCACTCACTCACACTAACACGCACACACAATCTACACTAATATTATAAAGAGGAAAGATTTGTATTTTTGTATGTTTGTAATGAATAAACTCAATCAAATTTTTTTACCAACATTTAAAATGGACTTTCAGGGTGGACATAGGCTATATTTTAACTTACGAAAGTACTGACTCTCCGCAGATGAAGTCGCTCGTCTCAATCATCGATCACACAGACTCACTAACACATTTTATAATTATTAAAACTCTAACAATTATTTTTTAAATTTCCAGAAGCACCGAAAACAGTAATAATACCTGAACCGGCGCCGCCGGCGCCCGGCCGCTCCAAGAAGGCGAAGAAGAAGGCCAAGAGAGCCGCCGCGGCCGCCGAGGCGCGCCCCGGGCCCGACGGCGCCAAGATGGTCACGCTGCGGAACCCCATGTTCCACCCCAACCTGCCCCCGCCCGCCACCCCCGTCAGCAAACCGGAGATACGGATCCCCGACCCCATACCCATGCCGCCTAACGCTTGCCAAGCCACCATCACACCCACATCCAACGGGATGTACACTATCAGAAACCCATTAATGAGCATAATGCATCAACAGAGTCTCATGGGAATGAACCAACCTCAAATGCCCGTCTACGGCCAACAATACAACTACGTCAACCCAAACACGTATCCAGTTCAAACCGCACCGAACCCACAAGCGTACGTCCTAGATCCTTCTAGAAACTCGCCGAAACAAGACGAGTTTCAAAACAGAATTATGAATTTAGCGTCGTTCACGCAAAAGAACGAGGAGGGTTACTCCTTGTTTAAAACGAACGAAGACAACCAACAGAGAAATTTCCTAGCGCCAGAATATTACATTGAAAATCCTAATCCAAAACCAGTGGTATCGCCAAATCCTATAGGGACCAGACCCACGAACGATTCGAACAGATCATTCGATTCTAACGATTCCTCATTATTCACAAACCCAGTGAGACCTGAAGCTATAGGCACTCCTGTGAAACAAGAGAACGACTATGCTGGCCTATACACTCCCTTTGGGCAAGAAGACAGGAACGTGTTTAGAAACGCTCTATTCAATGACAACAATGTACCAAGTTGTGGCAAATATGATGACGTGGGCAACCATATGGTCAACGGAGACCCGTTGCCATATTTTCAGAGGCTACGAGTTGGGTCGAAACTTAATAATGAGGTGACTATACATCATGTTACGGAGTCCAAGTTTTATAAAGGACAGGTGAGTTTCGTTTTTTAGGGTTCCGTACCCGGAGGGTAACGGGACCCTTTTGCTAAGCCTACGCTGTCCGTCCGTCCGTCCGTCTGTATGTCCTTAACTTTAAAGAGCTGTATCTTTTGAACCATAAATGATAGCCCGATGATTTTTTTGGCAGAATATGTGATATAATGGCCAATTTCCTAAAAAACATATAAAAGTCAAAAAGTAAAATAATAGGGCGCGAGTCCCCATATTAGAAACTTTTTTTTAATTTTTTTTTTTCTATTTGTTGTATAGTGAAAACGGTAATACATACAAGCGTCAAATTTGGTGTAATTATAGAACAAACCCTATAGAATAACAACGAATACTAAAAACCGGCCAAATGTGCGCAGAACCCTCAGTGCGAGAGTCCGACCGGCACTTGACTGGTTTTTTCTTTTTTGACCCGTGAAGCACAAAAGAGGGTTATGATTTTAGCAGGCTAAGTTTGTTACTATGTTTGTATGTTCAGTTGTTCCCTGCTACCACTATGTTTTGACAAGAAGTGTTGGCTTCGTCTTCGTTCCGCGTATCAAGCTATGTGACGTCATTAAATTCAACATGGCGGATTTGAATTTAAAAAAAAGTTAACGAGTAGTATTGACTTATTGAAAATGTAGCATATTCTGTGACAGCTATGAATTATTATTATTTGGTGGGGTTGAGATGGGCCTAGTATGCCGCTTCGACCATTGCTAATCTATTGTGGCAGAACAAATTTAGTTCGTCAACGGGTTTTACTTTTATTTTGTTTCGTAGTATGATGATGATGATGGTGATGATGATGATGATGATGATGATGATGATGATGATTATGATGAGTTATTTTTGTTATGACAGGAAATACCGATGGGCGAGCGCGACGAGTCGCTGTTCGCGCGCGCCTGGCCCACCGGCTACGGCGACCCCACAGGTAAATCTTATTCTTTAAAATTGTTATTTTTGCAACTTTAACATAATTAATGTTATCAAGGCACGAGTGGCAAAGTTAGAACACGAGGCGTATCGTATCATAAGACTTCATTATGTGACAGTTGCATAATGTATATATAAAAATGTATCCCTATTTCTCTTCGTACCACATAACTTGAGAACGGCTTGGCCAATTCCATATTTTTTTCAATTATTCTTTGAAGTCCGACGAAGGTTCTAATAAAGAGAAAAATTGGATATTTCAACTTTAGGGGGTGAGAGGGGTAACTTTAAGCGAAGCGAAGCGAGGACGAGTCGCTAGTATAAGTATAAAGATGAATGCGGTTTGTGTGTCGTTGCTAACGCTATTAAATCGCAACGTTCACAAATTCATTCGTGTATTTGTCGTAACTTTGTGCTCATCATCGCTACATATTTAATGAATAAATGAATATTATAAACTCAATAACCTAACCTGAAAATTTCATTTTTGGGTCAAGCTTTTCTTGCCGACTGTACTTTTTTTTTGCCCAGTCACCATCCGCTTATAAAGACAAATCCAACGAGCCCAAACACGACGGGTTTCATGTGGTCAGCTCCATGACACCATAATGTTGCATGGCCATCGGGTTTACATACGTATTCCAAATTTCAGCACATTCCTGTAACGGGTACTGGTTCAAAATTGACTTGCAAGATTTGACCTAAACACACACACACACACACACACATACATACATAAAAGCTTGTAAAATCTGAGTCTGAACGCGATAAACTCAAAACCGACTGAACGGATTTTCACGCGTTTACACGGCCGTAGTGGTTCATGAGGAAGGTTTAGGTGTATATAATTCATTAAGGTTTAGGTGCGTATATGCTCTCCTACCCGCGCGAAGCCGGGGCGGGTAGCTAGTAGTATGGTATAGTCAACGACAAAAGTAGATACTCACTTTTGTAGTTTATCGCATTGAACATATTTGACAATCTTGTTTGATATTGCTAACGTGGCTGCATTGCGACAAGGTACAAGTGTATCTAGTTTTGATGTTGATTGTACAACGGAGTTACGGTTGCAGTGGGCGCGCGGGCGGCGTGCGCGGGCGCGGGCGCGGGAGCGGGCGCGGGCGCGGGCGGGGAGGACGACGGCTTCGGGCCCGTCGGCCGCCCCGCGCACCTGCACCGCGCCTGAGGTACTCGCCGCCAGCCGGGCCGGGGCTCCGGCCGCGCTCCTGTCTGCCTCGGCATACGGACTGAACTACAGGTCGATTCACAACGCTCTAGACTTGTGCCTATAGTACAGTCAGCAACAAACAGATAGGAGCAGCGAAAGTGGACAAATATATCGCAACACATCTTTATTACTATAGAAATAAGAATGTGTTGCGATATATTTGGCCATTTTGACTGCTCTTAACTATTCGAAGCTGACTGTACAAGCCTACAGCTTAGTTTGGGACTAGGAACAAATACTCGCGCTCATCACACAAATATTTGCCCATACCGGGATTCGAACCCGGGACCGCTAGCTTCGTAGGCAGGGTCACTACCAACTAGGTAAACCGCGTCGTGCGTGCGAAAGTTTACATGTGTGTAAAATTCTCTGTTTGAAATTCGAACAACGTCTAGAGAAACGGCACTCGCACAATCATTGATTGACATTAGTTTCGTCCTTTCCATTCGCGCCAGCTCTTGTGAATCGACCTGCACTTGCTCGATGCCCTTTCCCGCCTGCAATTTTGTTCACTAAACTCGAGCACATGGTAACGACGGACAGTTATCACGTTACGACCTCTAGTAACTAATTATCTGCTTCGAAGAACCAAAAACAGTTCGCGTCGTTTATATTATAAGGCTGCCTTTCCATAGAAGCGGAAACGAGCGGTGCGGAGAGGAGCACATCCCTACACATCTCTCCGCACCGCTCGTCTCCGCTTCTGCAGCCTAACCCGTCTAACCCGGGTTGCGGGCGGGTGCGCCCCGCCTCCCCCTCGCTCAAGTCCCGCTGACACCTAGGGTACGTTCCACTAAACGCTCACAACCGTAACACCCTCTTTATCGTTCCACCTAAAGCCCGTGGTCGTCGCGAGCGATCGCTCGACGTCATAGATGACGTCACTATTCGCCCACAAAATATTGGTGGGTCAGTGGGTTCACAGCGCTCAGCATGTGCGTTCGCCTACAACGCCCGCGGCGTTTTTACGTTAGTGGAACGGCAATTTCAGCGGTCGTAGTCGATGGCGTTGCGGGCGTTTAGTGAAACGTACCCCTAATATTGCTACTGCGACGCGACTCGTACGAAGATCAGACGGGTCATGGTTTGACGCGACCTATACGTCCCGTCCCTATGTCAATATGGCAATTGACAAACGCTCGTCTAAACTTATCCGTGTGTAGGCGGCGCGTTTCCGTACTAAGATGCGATCCCAAAGCGTGACAAGCGTTTTTAGAAAGAAAACACGCCCTAACGCGTAGCTGATGACAGTATAAAACCGGCCAAGTGCGAGTCTGACTCGCACACGAAGGGTTCCGTGCTATCGTACAAGATTTAATACTATGTACTTTTTAAATACTTTCATAAAAAAAAAACAAGATAGGCGCTTTAACAACATGTAAAGTAGGTAATTGTATAAATTCATTACATCCCTTTATTTAGGGTCCCCCTTTAATCTTAATTAAAATAAACACTCTGTGAAAATTTCAACTGTCTACCTGTTACGGTTCATGAGATACAGCCCGGCGACAGACAGACGGACGGAAGGACATCGGAGGCTTAGTAATAGGGTCCCGTTTGGCACCCTTCGGGTACGGAACCCTAATAAGTACAGTCAGCAGCAAAAGCTTGTCTCAAAGTTTAGATAGAAACTAAAAACATTTTTGTTTCAATTGTCCACAGAATAGTCGGTGCTCCAGCGGCGACCTGAAACCAACAGAATCCAGGATCTTCCATTCGCAAGTCTCTACGGCAACCGCGGCACATCACCATATCATAGTGTATCAATTGGTCACAATTATTGCCTCAATTATTTTTTTTAAATTATTTTTAAAACAAAACTTACTTACCAACATAACCAAAAGGTATGTTTGGGAATGCATGAGACATTCTGTATCCAATGTGAATGTTTAAAATTCGCACTTTATTGGCTTTTTAATATTTTAAAAGAATTTTAAGCAATACATATTTGTTTTAGAAATATAAATACTTAAAATTTAGGGTGACATAATCATTGTTTGACCAAATGTATTGTTTGGTCGAAAACGTTTTTTTTTTCATTTGAAAGGGTTTTTTTTATTCAGAACTATTATAAAACTAACCTAACTGATCTACACAACAGATATTTATTAAATCCTGCAGCTTAAAAAAGTGTTAGACAAAAAGATTTTCGACCAAATAATACAGGTCGAAACGATTTTATAGTGGTCCCAAAAAGATTAGAATTCTTTTTTATATTGCAACTAAAGTAACACAGATAAAACAAGTATTTGTTTTTTTTTTTCTGGTCTGGCTACATTTTCACGATACTAATAATAAGTTGTATTCTGTTTTCTAGTTAGACTTATATATAATGTAACTCGCGTGGTGCCGTTAGATATTTGCGAATAGTCTTAGTTCATCTCTAGTCTTTTCTAATTCATATATTAGTTCGATCCCGGACAAAACATTCGTACTACGGAAACTGGAGGTCAGTGATTTGTGATTGTATTTGTATAGTATTTTCAATTCACGAATACGCCTCCCAACATATATTACGTACATTTAAGTGGATAAACACTATATCTTATGTTATAAATGTATCAAGATTTTGTGAGACACTATATCTTAGTGTCAAAAATTTTATCAATACGCGAGTGGATAGATCTGCTCACTTAATGAAATGGACATACAACATCCTTGATTTATGTGACAATTATGAATAATTATTTAATATCCATAAGAGTACATGTTTCTAATTTACAGCGGATCCCGGCTTACGGCTGAGCCTGTAGTGAAGTCAATAAATTGACAATCGGATTTGAGTTAATTTATGCACGGTAACACGCTTGACGCGTATTATATACCGTAATGTGATCAAAAACGAGAGGTGCCGTGGGACCAGTTGGGATGAAGCTCCTTTTGCTATATATGTATTAAACTTCGGGAGTGCTCGACTGTCCTCGGGACACATCGTGTTGCTAACAACAAGTGTCGTGTCGGAATATTCCAGTGCACAGTCGAGTTCAAAAGTATGTACACCCTTTTGCACCTTATTTCAATGGGATAAGGCGCAAGTGTTTACATATCTTTGAACTAACGTGCGATAAGGTACTTCGCCCCAATAAATCTGTTTCGACATAATGACATTAATATACCTTTTCAACGCGGTTGAAGGATGTGTCTGAACCACAGGGCTGCCGTCCTAAGATAAAATGCAATATCTCAAATTCAATAGCCAAAGCAGATTCAGTCCTCTCCTGTTAGTAATAAGGTAGCAATTGCTACAGCAGTTTTGTCTGAGATATCGCATTTTAGCTTAGCAGGGCAGAGGGTCAATCGAGTTAAACAGGTCAAAATAGACTTACGTTGCGAACTGAAAGGTGCTTTTCAGCGGTCTTGCGCGTGAGTGTTTGACGTGGCGTTGGAAAGGTACAATCGATAGCAATAATATTTATACGGCCATCGCGTCAAATGTTAATAGACCTTTGTTATTGGCGTAGGAGCGTGTAGATATTGTTGCCTTTGTGTGTACACTGCCCTGATTCGAAAGGGCATATCTGCAATTCAATAACGAAAGCAGATTTTGTTCTAATGTGGTAACGAATAAGGTACATAAAATACGCCCTCTAATTGTCTCTAAAGCGGAGAGAACTGCCTGAGAAAGACGACAATCGATACTTTCAAAGCCTAATGATGGATATATCCGAAGCGAAGTCGTAACTTTGAATGCTTCGTCTCTTTTACTCGTGCGTACCTAAATTAGAGTAGAGAAAGAGAGGCAGCTCTTCTGCCACTTTGATTCTGTGTGAAAAAAAAAACAATATCGTTAGTCTGTATTTATTAGGCAGTGTTAGACAGAATGCCCGTCTAGACTTGGAAATCTCGATTTCTCATAGGCAAAGTTGCATGGTATCATTGTGTAATTACGGCCGCGACGGATCTACCTATCATGAGATTTTATCCTCTTTCTTGGGCAGAAGGGTGAAAGAAAAATTGAAAAAGAAGAAATTTTTTACTAAATAACTTGAAAATGATTATTGACAATGTGTGAATACACGGACTGATGATTCAATGTGCGGTCTGACGAGGTCTTGAATGTCTTTAGATATTTACAGTATGCGTGTTGGACGCTTAGGCCCTTGTCACACTCGAATGACATTCGAATTGACGTTTATATTATGTAGGAGGATAAGCGATGTAGCGCCCGGAGCGGCGGCGAGGTTGTACGGTGTAACAATAAGTAAAATGTATATTATAGATGACTGAAGAATTTTATTTTTCTCCTTTTCACCTTTGATGCTGACTGTACGATGAAAATGCTCTTTTGTATGGGGACAGGGAACCTATTAAAAATACGATTTTACTTCTTAATTTATTGGCCAATTACATTTGTGACACGTTCTAATATCCATCACGGACAAAATTGGACGATTAAAACACATTTTTCATAATTAAAACGCATAAAACGAGAAGACTATATTTTTAACAGACTTCATAACTAATAATTTATAAGCTACCATGACACTGACTTCAAAAACCTAATATACTTTGCAGCAAGGTTGTATGCATTAGTAAAATTAAAAATTAATCTATACATAAAAATCGTATGTATGTTCCCTATGGACTCCAAAACGGCTGGACCGATTTTGATGAAATTTTCTGGCAATCTTCAGACTAGCACAGCGAGTGATCCTGTGAACTCTGGTAGCGATAATATTGTTTTTGTATGGGCAGCAACGCGCCGGGTACCAGCTAGTATGTAATAAATAACATGTCCCTAACTCAAGGTGCCAGTAGTGTAGTCACACTAACGGCCGCACTCAGAGACATCAATTAAGTTTTAAGTTTCATTAAAGTAGCTGCTGTCACTTTCTTTGCTATAGCAATAGAATAAGACGCAGCAACTTTAATGAAACTTGAAAAATAATTGACGTCTCTGAGTGCAGCAGTAATATAATAAATGCGAAAGTTTGAGTGTGTGCATGATTAGTATGTTTGTTACTGAAACACGCTGAAACGGCTGGACAGATTTGGGTGAAATTTGAAATCGAGAGAGCTTAAATACCTTGGACTAACACATTTATTACGAAAAAAACCAGGGCGTGAAACAAACATCAATATAAAAACTTTCACATTTATAATATTAGAAGGATATACAAAAATTACTTAAAATATATTATTTGCTATTTGAAATGCGTCACGATTTCTAATCCAATCTCTATTCTTAAAATGTAAGCGTTCACAACACAGTATTTATTTGAATACTAGCTTTTGCCCGCGACTCCGTCTGCGTAGAAGTCGTTTATTGCCTTCCCCTTGGAAACTACAATTTCCGGGATTAAAAGTATCCTATATGTTACTCCGGGGTATAACCACACCAAATTTCATCAAATTATGTGCAGTAGTTTATCGGAGTTATTTTATTTAGCGAACAAATGCACAAAAAATCCTAAAAACCAATGAGTATTCTGTCAACGTTTGTAACACAAGGGTAGTTTTTCTCAAATATCTTAAATGTACAGACTTTCTCGCGAGCGAGCGATTGTTCATTCATCAGTCCAACGTATCGCCTAACTAATTGAGTCAATTAAAATTTTAATTATTATTTATAAAACTTACGTATAGCAATATTAAATATTAAACAACACATGAAATATAGACATAATATTTACACACCACAATATTTCATTATAATAAGAACCTGAGATTCTCAACACATGCACTTATTTACAATAATTACACCGGTTATTACAATATCGAAATACAGGTTAATCCAATTTAGTTCGAGCCCATCTATCTGGCTTCAACGCAATCAGAGATTAACTACCCAACCGGTTTAATTTTCAAATTTTTACTTGACGCAATACCATGTTATTTCATTATAATTCGAATAAACCGGTTTTAACCGGTTTTGAACGACTGAAATTAAGTATTTTAGGATCAACCGGTTTAGAGCAATAAAACCGATTAATACGAATGCACAATAAACAAACGCAGATTAGTTTTTTTATGAATAACAAAACTTTCGTTCATAACGAACGTTTCGAGACGGACGTGTTAATTTAGGTTAAAATAAAATTAAAACGTTCGCGCTGTCAAAAAAAGTTCGGAGCAAAACCGATATAAACCGGTTTTAACCGGTATTTTTCGCTGATCGTGATTATATCATTGACATTATATCAACTTTTAGTCGAGTGCATACGGGCTACCACAACATCCACATTATTACAACATAAAAGCGTTATAAACTAAAACAATTGGCATAGAAGCCCCGGTGGTTCGGCTTGGCGTGTAAGTATAATACGTGTCACTTCCCCTCCCCGCTGATGCCTTGTCCCCCTTCCCCTGACGCCGCAGTAGGTCGCGCGCGAACTTTTCCGTACACAGCTGCCATTTAAATTCAATGCACCAGTTTCTCGAAGTACTGGTCTATTGTAAGGGGCTCTTTATGGCACGGCGACGGTACTCAAGCTAACACCTGATAGCAGCTTCAAAACCAATGGACATAAGCAGTTTATAGTTTATTTTCCTTGCGTAAGAAACACAACAGTATGAGCATCCCACTTTAAGTACCATACTTGGTACTTACACAAGTTGACACTCCACTATTTTTGTAGTATCACTGTTCAACTGACAATAAAATTCAACTTTGGAATAAAAAAGTTTTTCACATGATATCACATATCAGAGTCCGTGCAACAAGTGTTTAAGGTGCGATGCTACCGCGTGCGGCGTCGGCGGGTGGCTGACAACGGGGAGTCATCTTGTGCTTCGAGGAACAGAGAAAGTTCGCGTAGCGTCTGTAATGTCAGCAAATATTGACATACAGGTCCAATCACTGACACCAGAGGCAAACCGACCTAAGACGTATAATTTTTTTTCATCACGCATCATCCCCACACCGAACCAGCCTAACATGACCTGATCTTACTGTCATATGTTGAAAACCATGCGATTTTTACTGAGGTCATGTTAGGCTGGTTTGGTGCGTCTTAGGCTGGTCTACCTCCGGTGTCACTGTGACCTGCGACTTACGCTGCCTTTCCATAAAAGCGGAGACGAGCGGAGCGGAGAGGAGTTGTGTAGGAATCGACCAATCACATTGGTTGTAATCCACATCTCGTCTCCGCTCCGCTTCAACAGAAACAGTCAAGCGGAGACGAGATGTGGATTACAATCAATGTGATTGGTCGATTCCTACACAGCTCCTCTCCGCACCGCTCGTATCCGCTTCTATGGAAAGGCAGCCTTATAGGACACTGTATGCTATAGGTGAAATATCAACAAATTATTTACGCCCCTGAGTAAAGTTCAGTAAAGATCAAACCATCAAATAAAGAATCTCGTCAAACAAGCTGCCAATTAATAAGCTTGCCCCAAGGGATCCACAGGCACGAAGATAATATTCTCGAAATAACTTTGCAAATCGGTGCATTAGTTTTCAACCCACGACGCAAAGCATAAATATAAATATCTGTGTGTCTGTATATCTGTCTGTGGCATCGTAGCTGCCAAACGGATGAACCGATTTCAATGCAATTTTCTGAAGGTTTATTATTTATTTAATTAAAGCAAATTACATGATTATATTGTAGAAAGCGCAACAGTTCTTTTTTGTTTGAAAGGCGACTTATTAGAGTGTTCTTAGCTAATTGTGAAAATCCGTTTAGCCATTTGAGTTATGAGCTCTGAAATAGAGGTCCTAAAGTCAGGGGTTATTTATATAAAAAAATATTTTAGTTGGGGGTATAGAAATGGCGTTACCTCTTGCCTGAGCTCTTGTGCCATGTGGTAAATGATGTGTTGGTTGCTGTTGTACATCAGTGCGTTGGAAAACATCAGCAGCAGGTCTCGCCTGAACTCCTCGGTCGTTCTAAGAACAAGACAAATTATCACTAAAGATTAGAAATAAATCATTTGGCGAAAGTTTTTGTTGCCAACTGTATTTTATTTGCTCAGTTATCTGCTGCAGCATAACGGGTGCATATATTTTTTTATATTCGACATCGTGTACCCATTATAGTGTTTTAGTAGTATTAACGATCGGTGGCTTTTCCCGATAACCGGTCGTTTTACTACACTGCTTATTACTAGATAATATAAATTAAAGTGCCCCGCCCCGCGGAGTTTGTATGTTCGGGCTTATCTCAGAAACGAATTTATATAAACATTATACATAACTAGATTTTCCCCGCGACTCCGTCCGCGTAGTAGTAATTTTTCGCTCACAGGTGTTGTTTTTAAAACGTAGACAAGGAATAAGAAAGGATTTTTCAAAATTCCACCCCTAAGTGGTTAAAAGGGGGGGTGGAAGATTGTATGAAAGTCATTCATTTTTGAAGTTAGAAATGTGGAAATTGATATATAAGCTACTATTAACAAATAAAAAAATCTACTTTCGGCGATTTTGGATAAACTACCCCTAAGGTACGGTACGGTAAGGTAAGGTACTTATAAATAAAGTTTGTATAGATGTTGGAATGTTTTTTCAATCACGCCTAAACGGTTGAACGGATTCGGATGAAATCATCGCACAGATAGTTGTTATCCTGGATTGGCACCTTTTTAACCCGGCAATTTGATAGTGTCCGGGGTAAAAACGATAAACGACTTCTACAGTGACGAAGTCGCGGGCAATAGCTAGTAATAAATGTGCAAGTAACTCTATCTGTTTGTTACGTTTTCTCAGCTAAATGAACCTTGTTATGGAGATAGTTTGTCCCGCGGATGGACAAAAGAAACTTTTTAGCCCGAAAAAATCTAACATTTCGCCGAGGGAATAGCGATAAAAGACTTCAACGCGGACGATGTCGCGGGCAAAAACTACTAGGTTATATTTTAACTTACATTAACCGAAGCGAGGGCAGGGCGGCTCGCTAGTCATATAGATAAATTCATCGTGTGTACCTGATGACCCCCCGCTGGATGTTCCGCCGGATGGTGGATAGGTCCATGGGCCGGCGCACCGTGCGGCTGTAGTCCGGCGCGAGCTCGTCGCTGACCGGCCGCCGGAAGTGGCACGCGTACTTGTGGGCGCACACTCTACATCAAACAATAACTTTCTGTCAATAAATAGTAGATTGTACAAGTGCATAAAACGCACCATTTTACGCGAGACGTTTATCCATCCAAGGGAGCTTGCGAGCGAGGATGGATATAAAGTCGAGTGTTAAATGGGTTTTATGGACGAGTGGTACACTCTACTTTCACTTCGATTGCGAGGAAATAAAACAGCATCATGATAAAAATAATATTAATAATAATAATAAATGCGACGAAATAAAAAATATAAGTTTATTTCATGAAGCTTTATTGTGTACTTTGGCTGTTGGTATCCTTGCCTTGGTCTTAGAATACTAACGAAACGAAATAAAATAAAGAGGTTATTCTATGAAGTTAAAGTTGTTTGTGTGGCTATTGGACCGATTGCCTAGGTCTTCGACGAAGATTTTACTTTATGCACTAGAGCATAAGAAGCGACTTTATGTCGCCTACGCACGACATAAAGACGAACTTTTAGAGCATGAGAAGTGAAAATAATTTTAAGAAATACTTTAAAAAAAATTTTTTGTCTTATTGATTACAAACTATATGGGTCAATGTTCAGAACAGCAGAGATTCTGTTGCCACTAGTTCCATCATCAGACCAGCTCTTAGATGTGAGCCAGATAGAAAAGACGCGTATGCCTCACGGACGCTGCACTCCAGACTCCGGCTCGTCACGGTCACGCTGATGCTGCCATCACGTCATTATAATCATGACGCAGTTCTATCTCTTCACAACCATGACAAAACTCTCCCAACGGCAGTAGCGGCGCTGCTCCTCGCAGCCCGGCTCCGACTTGACGGTCACGCTGACGCTGCCGTCACGTCATTATAATCATATTATGACACAGTCCTAGTTGACTCACTTCTTGTAGATGAGCATGACGGAACTCTTCCAGCGGCGGTGGCGGCGCTGCTCCTCGCTGTCCGGCTCCGACTTGATGGTCACGCCTGGCGCTGCAATAATTGACATCATCATCATCATCATAAATATAGAAAGAAAACATCTCACAACCTCACTGTACAATTTGAAAAAGTCATAAACTAAGCTGTATTATTATTATTATTAGTCTTTTTAAACAAAGTTTAAATTTAAACCCATACTCATGTAGAACTCGATTATCACTATTACCTTGTGAACAATCAACTATTCAGCTAAGTTATATTAACTTACATGAAAAATTTAAAACCGGTTTCACATCAATTTCAAACTGCCCTCTGACATCTTCTATTTTAAACATTGTTTCTTCCATAGTTGCGTCTTTGCCAAAGTCAACATATCCATTCCGGACATCTTTGGAAACATCCAAGAACGAGTCTTTCTGGATGTCCGTGTATGTGTACTCTTCATCCACTGGCTCGGTTTTTATGTGTGTCAGTTTGTCATTAATGTTGTTGAGGATCGGTACAAAGGTGGTGTTCTCTGTATGGGATATGGTGAGATCTGAAAGACTGTCTTGCAGTGGGGTCTGAAATGGAAACACAGAACACAATTAGTAAATTTTACGTGTTTCTACTTATTTCAACTAATGAGTGTAAAATTATAAATTAAATTCAATATAGGTTTGAGGTTAGAACAGGGTGATTTTGTATTTATGTCTGTTCATTTGTATACAACAAATATCTGGACAGAGATAAGTGCAGAAAATAAAATTCTAATTAATGGAACTAAAAAAACAATAATATTAGTAGGATAGTTTCTGCCTGAACTAAATAGTAATAGTGAAGTAACATACATGTTTGTTGACGCAGTAGTCCAGTATTTTCTGTGCATTGTCCACTTTCTTCTTAAATGCTCTGATTTTCTTCAGCAACGCCATGCATTCCCAGCAGACGTTTGCTTGCGATGTCAGTGTCTATAGAATAGTAACTTAGCATAGGTTAAGGCCAAAGGGTTATTCTGGGCAACTCTTAACCTCCTGCGGCCCAACATCCTATATATAGGATAATTGTCAAAATGACTTTTAACTTTTATTGAATGACATAAGATTCTGTATAGAACTAGCGAAATTTTGACGTAGGCCTTAGGAGGTTAATATGTACCTAACATTTAATCAAAAGAAGTTTTACTAGAACAGCCATAGCCATAAGCTCAAAAGTAATATATACTAAAGGTATTTTTTACAGCTTACGCAAGAACAGAAAATACTTTCTCTTTGGAGTCCTACTTTATCAGCAGACTGATTATCATACTAATATATAGAGTACATTTACAGAGACTAATTTCGGCAATTAGACGAGACCTATTCAGATCTATATTAAGATTATCGTTTCATAATACGGTATATTTTATTACATTACAAATATTACGATAATAACATCTTACCATGCGCGAATTGTCGCAAATTTTACGATAAATATCGATGTAATCTCCCACCATAGTTAACTTGCGATTGCAGCTCAGACAGGCATGGCAAAACAATGAGTTATAGTCGACCACGTATTCAGAATTTACTCCGCTATCGTACATTTTTGAAACAGCTCGTGAATATCAATGCTACTCGATAAAAACAACAATACTATTAGTAAATGGATGGTTTGTTGATACGAATTGACAGGTTAGAAGCGTTTTTAAGCGTGCTATACCGAAGAACGTCATGTCAGCGAACTGGATTGAATGATTGAATCGGCTGCGCTGCAAATAATATAACCGTTTTACAAAACAATAAAACGGGTATTTTAAGCCGAAGGAAAGCGCAGCATTTAATGTCGAAGACGTGTCTATACTCGCCTTTATATGCCTCTACTTACGTGTGTACCATGCTTTATTTCACCTGTCATGTGTCTATGATAACCGTTTATGGTCACCTAGCTAGGCGGGAATCCATCTTCGTCATTGTAGTCTTCACCAGGAAGAAATTCCTATAATGCTGCGCTTTCCTTCGGCTTAAAATACCCGTTTTATTGTTTTGTAAAACGGTTATATTTGAAGCCTACTGGAAAGCGCAGCATTTAATGTGGAAGACGTGTCTGTTATCTGCTGGTGACATATAAACAAAACACACAATGTTGATATAATAACATCATAACCAATCATGGAGGTTATAAAATATATCAGAATCGGAATAATGTAAAATATGTAAATTACCAAAATATTTATTTAGGTAAAATAGCAAAATTATTAAACACATTTACCATCTAGTCGTGTTCAACATACCTAACTAAAGGGAAATATACCCTCAGATAAGAATTCACCTAATTCTTAAGGGACCAAATAAAACCTCAAAATGATTATTGTTAAAATTCAAATCCAAGAAAAGGAATTTAACAAATCATCAGTCATTATGTTTCTGCGCTTTATTTATTTTTCGGCAATAATGTGTTTAGTAAATATTTTCTAAAGGTTTATTTTGTAACCATGCTAAGGAAGGCACTGCGCGAACTTATGGGATTGGAATTTAGAGTATGCCTACCCCGCATAACACAGGTCTTACCCATCTTTCAATTGTACTATGTACTAGCGGGCTTAGCTATACCCTTAATAGTAACTTATTAAACTCTTGAATCTTATTTTCCTTAATCCTTTGTTATTCTATCCCTGATCCATCAAAAACACAATTAACTAAGTTCACAAGTCAACCTTGTGAGGATATTTCCTGATAGTTGACTGACGATAACGACTGTTAACTATCTATCTGTCTTTGAGTCAAAATAGGCTGGTTACTATGAAACAGTAAGTCCAATACTTCATAATCATCCCTTTAATTCATGCTTCAAACTAAATTGAGAAAAATAGATGAAGATAACAATAAGTTTGTGCTTCAGCATTGGCCCCGGGCCACAGAATTATTGAATCTCTGTGATTCTTGAAATTCAGTCTACTTATACTTATGTTAGTATCCACAAGCCATACAGTTTTCGTTCTGCAGCTAATAGTAAAAAGTAACAGCTCAATATAACATATCAAGCAGTGCCATTTAGCTGATTACTACCTAAGGGTCCTATATAGGGGAATTTGAAGGAGTTGAACTTGGAATCAGCTATAGCCTTTAGTTAGTCTATCTCACTAAAAAATTAGAAGATATTGCCTCGTTTTGCCCACGGTATGCTGCGATTGCAGACTATTGTGCACCAATATTGTGCCACAGTATAATCCTGATAGTCTTTCAGGTGAGTGTGGGTGTGGGCAAACATCTGGCTAACTCTTCTGCTTGAGATACTTTAGGGTTTGAACTGGTCTCTGTACACCCTGAAAAAGCATCTACTTAGTGGGGCTTCAAAAGATCTGTTTGCTCCCTTATCTAAGGTTACTATCTTTTGCCCACGCCTCCAAATTTCCAAACTTTAATGTACCTCTGGTGAGGGGAAACTTGGTACTTATAGTACGAACAGATGGTAGGACGGGTTTGGAGATCCGCTCTCCAGAACCTTGCGTCCAAACTGGGACTATTAGAAGATATGTGCCCAGCGCCCTGTATAGAATATTCTATCACACGGGATTGGAAATCTGTTCTCCTGTACTAGTCTGGAACTACTAGGCGATTCACGGGATTGGAGATCCGTTCTCCAGTACCTAGAGACCGGTCCGCCCGAACTACTAGGATATGTGATATATGTGCCCAGTGCCCTGTATAGAATGATCTATTACTCGAGACTGGAGATCCGCTCTCCAGTGTGTTTGAGTTGTTGGTATTACTAGGAAGTAAGTACCGAGTGTTCTGTATGGAACATTGAGGCACGGTGGAGAAAATATCCACTTGATACGGTAGTTTCAGGCTCAACTGAAGAGTATCTGTAAATTCTGTGTAGTAATCCTCCACATCAACTATAATGTATTTGGTTACTACAGCAGAGCAGATCGAGGTAAATACGTCTATTTCTGACTTTCCTCAACAGCTGAACACCTCCGTGGTGAGCTTGGTTGTCAGATCAGATGCCAATCGGATAACAGCCTGCCCCGAGACAAGCAATTTGCAATGGCATTGTATCTACTCAGAAGAGCAGGCACAAATTATATTGAACTGATCAGTCAGATCCAATAGTTGAAAGGTCAATCAGTAGCCATATTAAGAAAGTACCACTGACTAAAAAAGTCAGATAAGGTGACTTCAGAATCACAAACCGATAATCCTGGTCTAACAAGGTCTATAAGAATTAAAAATGCTCTTGAGCATTTAGAATTATAAAAACAAAATCTTTGTGTCTAAAATAATGCTCATTGAAGGTACAAGTGTCATGTCTTTAAAAATTAGGAAGAAGTTATAATATGTATGAATGTAGATCGTGCAAAAGCCATGACTGTAATGTGTAATACTTTTTTTTTTTTTAATTTATTTTATTATTTATTTAAAAAAATTATTATATTATGAATTAATTATGAATTATTTATGAATCCAAAAATTATCATATCAGTCAAAATCACATCCACTGATGGACATAGGCCTTCCTCAAAGATCACCACTATTGGGTCCTGTGCTACTCCTAAAGTGATGAAATTGAGTAAACATTTAAAAAATAATGGACTTTGTTTGACACTTAATAAATTCTTTCCTCATGGATAAGAACCGATTTTTGGTAGTTGACTTGCCACTTTAAGCTCTCCAGCAACTCCAAGGCCGCCGAGGCCTGCTGAGTCCGTATGGAGTGGTCCTGATAGACCAACAGGAATCCATCTAGGTAAACTAGCATGCGTCTTCCTCTCTTGTCTAGCTAGGATTTTTGTAATCCAGTAAGAACTGCCTGTGAAAAGGCAGGGGGCAAAAGGGTAATGAAGACATCTGAGGTACTTCTCCCTTGTTAATGAGGTGGAGGAATAGCCATTGGAACTAGCAAATTGGGTAATTCTAAATTCCTGGTCTGAAATCTAAAGTTTTATTAGCCAAACTTAAGGCTTCTTAAATTCTGGTACTGCAAGGATATAAGGTGAACATTCTTTGTGCCAACATAATTGTTGAAAACCTGCAGATTAAAAATGGGTCCCGAAACCCTGTCTTTCTTTGCAGCAACAAAAACTTTAACAGAAAGCTGCTTAATACATTAAAAACAAAAAATCTTTAAAAACCAGATCAGAGATCTTAAATTCGTTTTATTACCTGAACAAAAGGTTCTGTAAAAAGCTATTAGCTTATTATATAGCGTCTAAAAAGAAACTGATTATTAATTACATAATAAAGCTGTTGGCACCCGATATATTCAACTTTCCTAGAATAGAACAGAACTAGGCATTTACCTTTAAAGAGTAGCTTCCCACTTCCCTTGAGTAAAAGGTAGCAATATTACTTTTCCTTACTAAAATCCATATATGACTTATTGGAATAAATGATTTTATCATATTTCGGACTCACATCCATAACTTATTAATAACTTTAATAACTATTCTATAAAAATGGAAAGAAATGTTCATATTTTCTAAAGACTGGGAGCTGATACCAGGCCTGTAGACCACCCTGAGTTGAAATGAAATATTTCAATTTCACTTTTTGAAAGTAACTCTCTATGCCACAAAAATTTAAATAAAGTCAACTCTTACTACTTTATGATTAAGGCGATGAGCCAAAGAGCATAGACAATATTATATTGATAAGAACATTTGGGTTTATATCCTCCGGAGATTTGACTAGCCAATTGACTACTGCTTGCAGGCCAGAGATCCGCTCTCCTCCTGAGCAGGGTCCTCTGTTATAGCTGGGCATGGGAGAAAGCCGCCGTGGCCGTCTCTTTGCCCATGGAATAATCCTTAGCTGAGTAAACACATTCACCGCCGCTTAATCTCCAAATATATGTAATTTTGACACGACAGTGTGTCACCGGCGACGAATGTGTTAAAGTACACCAGACCGTCATTACGTTTTCAATCAATCAATCAATTCGTTATTTGCAATAAATACGGTACAAAAGCTCTCAAACATACCAATTCAATAAAACCTGCTGTAGCAAGCTGAGAACATACTACGGGGAATTTAACTCACGTTCGGTGGGCAAAAGTCAGTGTACCGCACATTACAAGAAAGAGGGTTGTCTCTGTTCGATCTAAAATTTGATCATCAGGCAAGATTGCAATTATACCACTGCTCATCGCAGCAAATCATGCAAAACATGTCAAAAGACCCACCTGAGCTCATGAGGGCGTCAATCCGTAGATCTTCGCCTTTACCTCGTTTATTTGGGAGCCGCGAGGAAGTACATTCATCCTCTGAGGACGAGAAATTGGAATAGCTAGCTGGAACTCGACGATCGACGAAGCCGACTTAGCACGTGGACTTTGCGCCGCGTTGTCTTCTGACTTCATCGTTACACGTCACTATCGCGACACCCACTAATACTTATTTATTAAAAGAATTGGGTAGGTAAAGTTTTTGGAAGAGGTGTAAATTATATTTTTTTTCGATAGTCGTCATCCTTAAGATCAAGGAACTGCGGCTCTTTTATTTTTATTTCCTCTAATATTTTAGAAATATTTTTTTTACTTATTAAGTTGACATTTGTACACTTTATTGGCCGACAAGCTTGTTGCCTTCGTACTTAATGAAAAAGAAAAAAAAAACTGTCACTTCTATAACTGTCATTGTCAATCAAAGTAAACAAACGATTCAATTCTTTCAAGCATCTGAGTAAATCTTTGTAATACTCCATTTCCAAAGTCAGTGTGGGATTTCTTAAATTCATTGCGTGTATACGATTCAAACGTGCTCTCGTGGCTATCGAAAAGCAGGGCAAGAGTCGTCGTGAAAGGAAGAAATCGGTGTCCAAGAAGCAGTGCCAATGGGGTCGAATATAAATCGTAGTCCAAATATCGTAAAAAGGTCAAAGCGAGCAAATCTGGAGGAAAGCGGCAAAATCGAAAGTCCGGAGTTCGTTCTGAGGTCGTTAAAAATATTTCTAAAAACACTGATCACATGAAACGAAGGCAAACAGAGAAGAGTCGTTGAATTGAATCGTTTGTTTACTTTGAATGACAATGACAGTTATAGAAGTGACAGTTTTTTTTTTCTTTTTCATTAAGTACGAAGGCAACAAGCTTGTCGGCCAATAAAGTGTACAAATGTCAACTTAATAACTAAAAAAAATATTTCTAAAATATTAGAGGAAATAAAAATAAAAGAGCCGCAGTTCCTTGATCTTTAGGATGACGACTATCGAAAAAAAATATAATTTACACCTCTTCCAAAAACTTTACCTACCCAATTCTCTTTTAATTTTACTGGAAAACACTTAAAAACAAAGTTTTAATTCTTAATCGTGCATAATGGCGGCGAGTCAAAACACACAATGACGAAGATGGATTCCCGCCTAGCTAGGTGACCATAAACGGTTATCATAGACACATGACAGGTGAAATAAAGCATGGTACACACGTAAGTAGAGGCATATAAAGGCGAGTATAGACACCTCTTCGACATTAAATGCTGCGCTTTCCAGTAGGCTTCAAATGGTCACTTCACCGCGCTCATCTACTAGGTATTTGGCCGGCCTTACACAGTCTGAATTAAGAATCTGAATTCATAATTTGAATTCATATTATTAATTCAGAAAGCACGGAATTGCATAAAATGTAACTATTATCCACACACAATCTGATTTTTTCAGATTGATCTGACAGAACGCACCTCTTTCCATACATTATCTATAGACGAGTACACACACTCTGGATTCAGATTATGAAATCAAAATATTAATTCAGATTCTTAGGGCCGTATTAATAAACTCATCTCAACTCTGATCCCCGTCTCAAGATACGTCAAAGTAAACGTCAATCCATAGAAAACTGTCATTTTTGACGCATCTTGGGACGGGGATCACAGTTGAGATGAGTTTATTAATACGGCCCTTAATTCAGACTGTGTAAGGTCGGCCTAAGTGCCAAATGTCTTAAGCACAGAATAAGTACTAGCATAGAAACCGTACATAAGAAAAAACAAAAGACGTATGTTTGACCTTTTTTTTTATCTTATTTTTTATATATATTATCTGTGCCGTCATCAACTGGGAAGGACGGCCTGTCTCGTCTAAAATTTAGTTTTATTTTGATTTGAAAAGAATACCTGAAATGGCGGTCCCTGCTAATTTATTAGATATGCTCAGTTGTTGAAAAAAACCAAAGTGCAACCACGACGGAAAAACTTGCCAACCTTGACAGATATAATAACCGAATATAGAAAAAAAAACTCAGCAGAAAGCTCTGATGACTCCAGTGATGACAAGCCTAAACAAAAAACAGCATCAAAAGCTGTAAATGGCAAATTACCAGCAGCCAATAAGAAACAAGAATCATCAGACTCTGACAGCTCGGAAGAAGAACAAAAACCAACACAGAAACCGAAGCCAGTTCAAACACCTGCTAAACCTGCTGCGAAAAAAGCTGAATCATCAGATGACAGTGACAGCAGTGATGATGATGCTACATCAAAACCTAAAAAGCAACCAGTTAAACCACATGCCAACAATGTTGCTCCCAAACCAGCTGCTAAGAAGCAGGAATCATCATCTGATGATTCCCACTGGAATTGGCTGCAGGTTTTGGTGCAGGTTTTTCTTCTTCATCACTATGAAGAAGAAAAACCTGCACCAAAACCTGCAGCCAAACCTGTGGCAAAACCAACCCCAGTTAAAAAGCAAGAGTCTTCTTCTGAAGATGATAGCAGTGAAGACGAAAAGCCGAAGGCACCTGCTAAGGTGGCTGCCAAGGCACCAGCAAAAGCCCCTGCCAAGAAGGCGGATTCTTCATCTGATGATGATAGCAGTGAAGATGAAAAGCCTAAGCAACCTGCCAAGCCTGCAGCTAAACCACCTGTCAAGGCGACCCCAGCCAAAAAACAAGAATCTTCATCTGATGACAGTAGTGATGATGAAAAACCAAAGGCTATTCAAAAACCCAAGGCCACCCCTGCTAAACCAGTAGCAAAGTCAGCTGCTAAAAAAGACTCTTCTTCTGAAGATAGTGATACCAGCAGTGAGGATGAAAAGCCAAAAGCAAAGCAGGCACCAGCTAAACCTCAGCCTACGCCTGTTAAAGCTGCTGCTAAAAAGGATTCTTCTGATGACAGTGATGACAGTTGTCGGGAAACTACACTATCGCACACCATGGTGCGGAAGTATCCATGCTCATTAAGTAGGTAGCAGTCTACCATATCAGGACATCCATTACATAATGGAATGGCTAGGTATATATGGGGATTAGCCAATACATGGATAGTTGGATAGTAGCTTCACGGCGTAATAACTTATATTTCACATACCTGGATTCTGCTCGGTCATTGCCTGTATATAAATCTGCTTCGCATATATTAATGGGTTGTAGTCTCCTCCCAGCTAGCCATCTCTGTCCTCCTCCTGTATACATTAAAGCCCAAATGAGTAACGCTGATCACCCATCTGGCCACGGAGAGTCACTGACAACCAGTGGCGCTCCTCGGTGCTATACTTCTTGGTCTATAACAAACAGGACTGGTATCAGATTAGAAAGACTCAATCACGGTGTGACAATGTTTCCACACTCAAAACTACAAACTCCCTTAGGTGCGAGGAAGCTGCTGGACGTCTCCAACAGCTCCAGGCTGATAATACAGTACTTGGTCAAGTGCGCACGCCAAGATTCTAGAACCAACCCAGATCTAGTCATCCCTTACGGACAACCAGATATCCAACCTGGGCTATCGATTCTCAAAGCAATCCAGATCTAGCCGCTCCCTTGGAACGACTAGATATCCAACCTGGATGCCGACCGGAGTTGTAGAGAAGCAGGCGCCCAACCGGCGCCCAGCTACGTGATTGGTACAAACAAGATTATTATGTTAATACGTAGAACACCGAAGTCACCCAATGGTGAAACACAATAATATAGTGATATGCAGTAAACACAGTGACAGTCAGTGGCAAGTCAGAGCCACTCAGGGACACTCAGAGATAATCAGAGATACTCAGCTTTAGAGGAAGGAGATCCAATAACAATTAGTTGGCCGGCTTTCACAAATATTACTTTAAGAACAATTTAGGTATAAGAAAAGTTCACTCGTATCTGTCACACTGGCGGTGTAAAGTAATTCCATAGAAGTTCTATACTTAGTGTTGCCACATAAACTTTATTAAATGTCTCACTCACCTAGTGATTCGCGCCTGCCGCGACAACAGTAGTGATGTCATCATCCTGACACAATCCTGGGGCGGCAACCGGGGAGGATTCAACAAAGGTGGTTTCAATGACAGAAAAAGCTTTGATGGAGGGGATAACAACCAGAACAAAAATTAAATTAATTAATTAAATTAAATTTAAGATTCCGTAGGCTAATTAGCTAATGTTTCCGATGTTTTAAATTAAATTTTATTTTAAATTAAATTTAAATTTTCTGGACAGTATGGCACCTAAACCTACATGACATGCCCCTTATGTAAAAAAAAGATTTTAGAGAAGCATTTTTTGACCTGTTCAAGGTGTAAGCACTCTTACGACTTAAATTGCACTCATTCAGAAAAACTGTTTGACTTAATGAACAAAGAAAGGAAAGAGTCTTGGACCTGTATCAAATGTCGCCAACGTAAAGTGTTCCCAGGAATAGCAAGCACACCAATAACTACCAAGAAAGTTTTTGCCGTTGCTTCAACATCAAAACAATTTTCACGAGCTCAGGCGGAAGAAGAAGCCAAAGAAACATCTCATGCATCGCCACCCCAGGCAGTATTGCCTCAGTCACAACACCAACAACAGGTTAACTGTTCGATGGACCGAGTCACAGTTAGAAAATATAATGTGCCAATACATAATTCATTTGATTCACTATCTGATGACGAATTCGACAGTTCAGTAGCCAGAAATGATACCCTAAACAGGAGCTGTCCAGACTTAACCATAAATTATAAAGGTGATGTGGTAGAGTTAAAGGACAAAATTACACATCTACAGGGAAAACTGGAACACTCAGACAGTTATATTACAAAACTGTTGTTAGAGAACGAAGACCTTAAAAACCAAATAGCTGATTCGAATCGCCAAATTCAACACCTGAAGGATATTTGCACATCCAATGTAAAACCTAAAAAAAAAAATACGCACAAAACTAAAGATCAACAGTCACAAACGTGGGATACTGAAGGATATATTGATCAGTTAATAGAATACCCCTCCGAAAAAACGAAAATGTCTGAAAGTGATTTAATATCCATTCCCACTTGTAATGGTGTACACGAGCAAACAACAATGACACAAAATTGTAACGGGTCATCGAAGAAAATATATATTCTTGGAGGAAGCCAAAGCAGTGGACTTGCTGCCGCACTGCTAAAGTCAAGACAAGGGACAAGATACGGAAAATACGAAGTAATATCAACAATCAGACCTAACGCGCGCTGTGAAGATATATTGAAATCTCCAGATACACTTAGCACTACTAGTAATGATGTTATTGTCGTAAACATAGGCGAAAATGACTGCAATCCAATTAGATTAACGGCCGAGCTTAGTGCATTTATAAAATTGCGCTCGAAGGCATTTGTAATTGTGACTGGTGTAAAAAACAGCGCACACCTAAATGAATATAAACTTAACTATACTTTAAGATTACTATGCAATAATTTTGACAATTGTACATTTTTAAACGTAGCAGATTGGGGCGACTATGATAGCAACTTTATTTACAATCTATGTCGTAAAATAAATTTTCTGGTAGACTCTCGGTACTACGAAAATGAGTACTTAAGTTACAATAAGTTAAGAGCCTTGATAAATAATTCATTTAAATATAAAAGCAAGCCATATAAAGCAATTGAAAAAGAATGTAACCTCAAAGGAACTATACCCTATTACTTCAAAAAGTCTTCGTACAATGTTTGCACTACCAAGGGTAAAACTCTGACTCAAAGGCCTATCACTGCTTACTTTCCCAGTAAAATTAGTGGAATGAATGAAAAAGAATGTTTTCGTCCCTCTAAGTAACTCTTTTACGATATTTCACCAAAATATCGGGGGCTTATTAAGTAAGCTTGATCTAATTCAAGCAACGTTGCAAGATTTCAATGACAACAAAAAATATATTGATGTCCTATGTTTTTGTGAAACCTTCGTAAAAAAAGATTGTGAAAACAATATTAGGCTCCATAACTTTAAATTAGCGTCATCTTATTGTAGAAAGAAAGGTAGAGGCGGTACAGCTATTGTTGTAAAAAAAACATTGGAGGTTAAGCCAATTACCTTTCTGTCCGAATTAGCCATCGATTTTTTATTTGAATGTTGCGGGACAGAAATTTTGGGTTTAGACCTTATAATTGTAGTTGTGTATAGAGTTCCAGAGCAGACAAAATCACACAAATTCATTAACAAACTAGATAATCTCCTTTTCCAGTTAACTACTAAATTTAAGAAAAGAAAAATTATAATATGTGGTGATTGGAACATTGACATTTTGAAGGATGACTTGTTCTCAAAAGACCTTAATAGCACTTTATTAACACATGGTTTCAATATGCACATCCAAGAGCGGACTAGGATTAACGCTTGTCTGGATCAGATTGCTTCTAAATGAATAAAGTAGAGGCACAGACTCACAGTCTCTACCTATCTGACCATGACAGAGCTCAAACATTGGCCTTCAATGTAAAGAAGAGTAACTCGGTTGTAACTTGGTATGAGTATAAAAGGGATTACTGCAACGACAATATGAATAAATTTCAACAATGTATGGCTGCTTTATCCTTCTCTGATGTGTTAAACACTGATTCTTTTCAGGACGCATTTACACTTTTTTACGATTTTATTTGTCTCTTATTTAATTTGTGTTTTCCGCTGATAAAGGTTAAAGTGAATAATCGAATAAAGGGTGTAAGGTGGCTGACTAGAGGGATAAAAAAATCCTGTCACGTAAAGCGTAAATTGTATATTAGATGTAGAAATCATCATAACAATAGCCAAAACAAAACTTATTATAAAAAATACAGTGTTATTCTAAGAAAATGCATATATAAGTCTCAACGGCTGCGCAATAATCTATATATTCAGTCAAATAGAAATAAGTGTAAAGCAACGTGGAACTTAATAAATTCCCGTTGCTCATACAATGTACATAGAAATGACATTAATTCGCTGACCAGTAAAAATGTAATTTATAGTGATCCTCAGGACATTTGTAATATTTTTAACGACTTCTTTATTGACATTATTAATAATCATATACCAAACAGTAGTCCACATAATAGTAGTGCAAACAAACGAAATAATCAGGCCCTTTCTATGTTTGTTAGACCTGTTGACGACAATGAAGTTCTCAAAATAATAATGTCCTTGAGAAACAGCAGGTCCTGTGGTCATGATGATATATCAACCATTACACTTAAACGTAACGCTAAATACTTGTGCCGTCCGATGGCACACTTGATCAATCTTTCTTTTAGTCAAGGCATCTTTCCCGAACAGTTAAAGCTTTCGGTTATAAAACCATTATTTAAAAAAGGAGATCGAAGTGACCCAAATAACTACAGGCCCATTACCATTGTTCCTTCCTTGTCTAAGATTATGGAGAAAGCTATGTTTGTGAGAGTGATTGACTATTTGTCGTTACAAAAAATCTTACTGCCAGAACAAATTGGTTTTCGGAAGGATCACTCAACAGAATTGGCATGTTTTGCTTTTATTAAGTATGTGTCAGAAGCTATAAATAACAAATTGCCAGTTATGTCAATTTTCCTGGACATGAGTAATGTCGGGAAACTAAACTATCGCACACCATGGTGCGGAAGTATCCATGCTCATTAAGTAGGTAGCAGTCTACCATATCAGGACATCCATTACATAATGGAATGGCTAGGTATATATGGGGATTAGCCAATACATGGATAGTTGGATAGTAGCTTCACGGCGTAATAACTTATATTTCACATACCTGGATTCTGCTCGGTCATTGCCTGTATATAAATCTGCTTCGCATATATTAATGGGTTGTAGTCTCCTCCCAGCTAGCCATCTCTGTCCTCCTCCTGTATACATTAAAGCCCAAATGAGTAACGCTGATCACCCATCTGGCCACGGAGAGTCACTGACAACCAGTGGCGCTCCTCGGTGCTATACTTCTTGGTCTATAACAAACAGGACTGGTATCAGATTAGAAAGACTCAATCACGGTGTGACAATGTTTCCACACTCAAAACTACAAACTCCCTTAGGTGCGAGGAAGCTGCTGGACGTCTCCAACAGCTCCAGGCTGATAATACAGTACTTGGTCAAGTGCGCACGCCAAGATTCTAGAACCAACCCAGATCTAGTCATCCCTTACGGACAACCAGATATCCAACCTGGGCTATCGATTCTCAAAGCAATCCAGATCTAGCCGCTCCCTTGGAACGACTAGATATCCAACCTGGATGCCGACCGGAGTTGTAGAGAAGCAGGCGCCCAACCGGCGCCCAGCTACGTGATTGGTACAAACAAGATTATTATGTTAATACGTAGAACACCGAAGTCACCCAATGGTGAAACACAATAATATAGTGATATGCAGTAAACACAGTGACAGTCAGTGGCAAGTCAGAGCCACTCAGGGACACTCAGAGATAATCAGAGATACTCAGCTTTAGAGGAAGGAGATCCAATAACAATTAGTTGGCCGGCTTTCACAAATATTACTTTAAGAACAATTTAGGTATAAGAAAAGTTCACTCGTATCTGTCACACTGGCGGTGCAAAGTAATTCCATAGAAGTTCTATACTTAGTGTTGCCACATAAACTTTATTAAATGTCTCACTCACCTAGTGATTCGCGCCTGCCGCGACACTCCCCGGCGGCGAAGCTCTGGAGTGAAGCAGTAGCGCATTCAGGTCACGTGTCCATTCCTTGATTCTCTCTAATGCTTTGGTAGCTGCAGCTCGCCTCGACTTCTGGTTTATATCTATGTTGTTTGTCTCGGTTTTATCAGGTGACGATTCATCATTTTCTGTCGATGAACCGTCTCCGTCTCCATCTCCGTCTTTATCATGTATACTGACGTGATCTTCAATCGTCTCTATAGGGACGATATCTACAGGTTTTTGTATATCATCCGGTCTTACATCAGGGACTTGTGGATGAAATTTCTCTAGCTCTTCTGTCTTTTCTGTGTCATAATCAGGTGTCTCTACTGGACGAGTTTCAACCTTACTACTGATGTTCGTGATAGTATCCGAAGCATCGTCTATTTCAAGCGGGTAGAGGTGTGCGATAGAACGTGTATACTCACTTTTCCCTACTTGAACTTTTGCTGCTCTACATAATCCGTCAGTACTCGGGATTAGTGACGTAATTTTCCCTACTAACCAATCGTTTCTATTCTTGGAATCGCCCTTGATCTGTACAATTTGACCAGGACTCGGTGTTAACTCTGAAGTTATTCGTGTTTCACGAGGTAAATGACTGTATCTTTCACGAAGACTTAGTAAATAACGGTTCGAAAACATATCTTTAAATTCTTTTAGTATGACGAGTGCTCGTCTCCAGCCACTTATCAATTCCGTCTTCGTTGTAGATATACTTCGAGGTTCGGAACCATTTTCCGATTCTTCTAATGTTATTACTTTTCCTACAGTCAGAAAGTCCGAAGGCTTCAAGACATAGTCTAGTTCGGAGTCTACGCTAGTAAGAGGTCGCGAGTTAACTACTGCCTCAATCTCTTTGACAATCGTTGAGAGCTGGTTATCTTTTAACATGTGTTTTCCTAGCGTTCTCTTCATGCAGTTCTTGACAATACCTATCAGACGTTCGTAGAATCCACCAGCCCATGGAGAGAGAGGAGTTATAAATCTCCACCGCATCTTCTTGTCTATGCAGTATTGATTCGAAATTATCTCTGCTATCAGCTTGAAGTGTTGAGCGTTATCTGATGTTATTAACGTCGGTATTCCTCTCGCAGAGATCGTTCTCCTTAGTGCAAGTAAACCTTCTTCAGCAGTAAGGTCTTGCACGACTTCAAGATGTATCGCTCTGACTACTAAACAGGTAAAAAGACAAATCCACCTTTTAGTATTTCCATTTCCATTGTTTATTAGAACGGGTCCCATGTAATCGATTCCCGTATAAGTAAATGGCGCTGAATAATTTACTCTCTCCGGCGGTAGAGCAGGTGCTGGAGGTAACTTGAACGGGCCTCCGCTCTGTTTGACACACTCTGGACATTTCTTCAATAGTTGCTGTACGTAACTCTTTCCCTTTGGAATCCAGTATAATTCTCTCACTTTGCTCAACGTGTGATTGGCTTTCATATGATAGTTTTCTCTGTGTGTTTTCATGATGAGTTCCTTAGTGAATTCGCAATTTCTAGGTATTAATATTGGATAGCGTTTATCGAAAGACCAATCCGCATGTTTCATACGACCATTAGATCTCAACAGGCCGTCTCTATCTTTGAATAAGTCCAAATTAATGGCTAAACTTGTTTTCTTTCCTTCACTCTCTAGTGGAAAGTATTCTTTCTGCAATTCTTTAATACTCTTCATAGTATTATCTACTACTATATTTGCTTCTTGAAATGTCTTGTCCGATATCTTTTCATCAATCTCCATTAAGTTTACTGTATCCGAAGGACCCTGCCCCGACGACGGTTTTGAAAATTCAAATATGGAATGGCTTGGCCATTTCTCATTTCCTTGTAGAAGAAATTCAGGACCGTTTAACCATAGTAATTTCTTCTTTTCCCATAGATTGGGACGTGTCGCCAAGTCAGCAGGATTAGCCTCCGTGTTTATGTGACGCAGTTCCAACTGCTTATTTTTTCTGATGTCATCCACTCGCCTCGCAATAAAAGGTGGTAATAATTTATTCGAGTAGATCCAGCTTAAAACAATTGTGCTGTCCGTCCAGAGATATTCTTTATTTATTGGAATACCTATAACATTCTTGATGTACGTCATTAGTTTGTTACCTAGGTAGCAACCTAGTAACTCTAGTCTAGGCATGCGCAAATTATCTCTTTCTTCTTTTGGTACAATCTTTGATTTAGACATAACAAAAGCTATATTCTTTTTATCTCCATTATCAGCTGTCAAATAGATCACTGTAGCATATGCTTGCTTAGACGCGTCGCTAAACCCGTGTAATTCATATACTGTTTTCTCAGGCAGTCCCATATAACGTGGTATTTCTACTTCTTTTATTGCTTCTAAACCATCAATAATATCTTCCCATTTACTGTGAAGTTCATCTGGTAAGACTGTGTCCCATTTTATTTTTATCTCCCATAATTGCTGTAGTAGTAACTTTGCGGGTAAGATCAAAGGGGAACAAAGTCCACATGGGTCATAGAAGCAATCGTACTCAATATCTTCCTCTTGCTCTGAGGTCCTTTTACATTTTCTTCTCTGAAAAGCTTGCTTTTAATATTCAGTCTTAAGGTATCTTTCTTAGTATTCCATACTAAGCCTAGTATTTTAGTTTCTTCCGTTTGTTTGGCTTTATGTTCTGACGGTATAGTTTCTAGGAAATCTTCATTGTTTGACGTCCAGTCTCTAATATTCATAGCTATTTCGCTGAAAACTTTCCGAGTCGTTTCATATAGTTGTATCGCTGCTTCTGTAGAGTCTGTTCCGGTAACAAAATTATCTACGTAGCATTTGTCCACAATCTTAGGTATCAGTTCTGGTGCATTCTGTGAAACATGATACTTTAACGTAGCTGTCAGTATAAATGGACTGGATATAATACCAAATGGAACTCTGCAGAAGCGTATATGGATAATGTTATCCATAGATAGAGGTTTCTGTACGTCCTTTATCCAAATGAATCTGGTTACGTCCCTGTCCTCAGTTTGGAGTCCTATCTGCAGGAACGCCTTTTCTACGTCGGCTGTGATGGCAACTTTATTAGTTCTAAATTGTATGAGTAATGCTACTAGATCTCCAATCATCGACGGACCCTTATACATGCATTCATTTAAACTCTTACTATCTTTCAACTTTCCAGATGCATCATAGACAATCCGTCCCTTCTTTCCTTCCTGTTTTACCATGTGGTGAGGAAGGTAATGAATTGGAGGTATTTTCTGGGTATAGACATCTTCTTCAGGGTTTATGATTTCGATGATACCAGTCTTTAATTGGTCCTCTAATATATATTGATATTCTTTCATCGAAGACTCATTCAGTCGTTGCAGTAATCCCTTTAGTCGCCCATATGCTAACCCGAAGTTCGTAGGCATCATTGGAGGGTACTGTATCCATGGCCATTTAACCATATATCTGTTATCCATATATTGTATAGTTTTGTTGAGATGTTTAATAGCTTCTTCTTCCCTGGTTGCCTTTGGATTATCCGTGATTCCTATGCTTTCCAAAGCCCATAAAAAAGCAATATCCATATTCTTGAATGGCATATCCGGTTCTGTAAAGTAGACACAGTTTGGGTCATGATTTTGACAGTATGTGATAACAGATAAAGTGTTCTCGTTTTCCTCCATATTTATTTTTCCACTGACTATCCATCCGAGTTCGGAGTTTATCAAAAATAGGTTATTTTTTAATCGTAACTTTTCTGTAGAAATTAAGTCGAAATAATAATCGTTTCCTATTAGAATATCAACCCTTTTTCCAAGGGATCCATCGTCAGCTAGAAGTTTATCTTTAAATTCTCTGAGATTAATATTAGGCATTGCTACTCCATTTGTAATTGTAGGGACTTCATTAGCATGAAGTATTATTGTTTTGTTTGTTCTCGTCGTAATTTCTAGTCTGACTCGAGGGCTATTATACTCTCGAGGCATTTCGCTTGCAAATCCAAAAATGGATAGTCGATTTTCTTCCTTTACTGATAGGTTGAGCCTTTTGGAAATCTCTCCTGTTACATATGATCTTTGAGATCCGGAGTCTAGTAATAGCCTGCACTTAATAGTTCTGTTATGATCTTTCTCGTTCTTCACCGTTACTATTGCTGTCTGTAACGCTGTGAATCCACTGCTATTCACTGCAGTCAAAGAGGTTTCTTTGTTTACTCTGAATTTTTCTGGACATAAAGCTCGATGGTGTATACCATATTTGTGGCAATATACACACTCTCTTCTATTTTTACAGTCGCGAATCACATGGTTGTCTAATAGACAATTAAAGCATCGGTTCTTTATTCTGGATTTTCGTTCCTCAATAGTTTTATATTCTTGACACTGATCTGAAAAGTGATCCTTTTTACAGAATATACAGGATAGTTTCCTTCTTTTATATTCAAAATATTCCTTTGTTCCTCCTTTATGTTCATTGTTCATACTTATTGTTGGTTCATACTTCCGTTTCCTTGATGAATCATACTGGCTTCTAGAGTGGTACTGTACTATTCTTTGTGAATTTCCTCCTTTCTTAACCTCATTTTTATTCTCTTCTCTCTTTACATTTTGTATCTTCACATAATTCCTCTTTCTAAAGTTATTATTATACTTTCTTGCAGGTCGATTTTTTTTTTTATTGACTCTCTATTATTGTGTGTTGTATGTAGAGTCTCTACAGTATAGTTTGCCTTTTCAGTGGGATTTTTCTCTTCCCGTATTTTGTGAGATTCTTCTCTTGCAGATATTATCAGCTCCAATTGCTTTCTCATTTCTCCAACTGTATCTTCTTTCGTTTTCATCTTCATTTCGTAGATAATATCTCCTGGGAATTTCTCCGTAATGAGATATCTTAAATGGTTGTGATTAGTATTTTCACCCAGTGACTGTAGAACCCTGAGATGACGTTCTAACTCATTTAATGTAGTCCGACAATCACCTATAGTTGTATCTGCAGCCTTTACTTTGCTGAGCGCACTATAATGCGCATCTATAATCTGCGATTGTTTACCGTACCTGTCAGTTAATGTTTGAATTGCTATTGCATAGTTTTTATTGGTGGTCTCTAATCCATCTATTATTCGACGAGGTTCTCCTTTTAACGTTGACTTGAGATAGAGAAGTTTGTCAACGTCAGGTATCGGCCTGTCATGAATATTGGATTTGTATATGTCCCAATATTCACACCAAGCTAACACATCACCATTAAATTCAGGTAAAGTAAGTGTCGGTAGTTTGGCAGAATAGACACGATTTTGTTCGCTACCGCTTTGAACCATTTGTGCGCTTTTATCCAACTTGTCAGATAATTTACATTTTAATTCCACTAAAATCTCTTCACCATTGAGTTGAGCCTCGCTCATTTGTGAGATGTCATCAGCCGATGTGTTGATCGAGATCCTAAAATACTCATCGAGTTCTGTTGTAAACCGCTTAATCATATTTTCCAACTTAGATGCACATATTTGTGCTTTTTTCATCGCTTCACTATCATCGCTACCTTCCTTACAATATGCTTCAGCTTCTGCTTTATAATCATTTATTCTCCTTATTATCTGATGTAATCTCAATTTGATCACATTATCTAAAGAAGTCTCTTCACTTTCAGACCCCATTGTAATCTGGAATTAATTATGAAGTACCTATAGATCACCTACACATAATAATAACCGATATAAGCTTTTGTAAAAATTTAATTATAGTTGACTGTACTTTAATACAATTATTATTGCAGACTGTACCTAAGGTAAGGTAAGTATAAAGTATAAGTACTCAACAAAACAAGTCAAGCTCAAACACGACGGTGCTATTTGTGTAGTTAAGAAGTTCCTATGACCATCCATCAATGGCCATATAGCTGCATAATAGCATAGCACAGTATAGCATAGTATAGTACTATATAGTACCACATTAATTAATGTTGATTAATAGCTATGTCTATTGAGAACTATTGATGTAAGTAAAATGTACCCATGTCACCCGGACTATAATTATGAATCAATTGACACCTAATTCATCAAAATCGGATGAGTAGTTTGGGCGTAAAGGTAAAACAAGCTTAAATACAAACATCCTTTTTGCTTTGCTTTAGTCGGGTAAAAAGATTTGATGATAAATTAGAAATTGATTATCTACGAGTTTATACACAAGACTTTCCGCGCGAATTCTTCACAAGACTTACCGCGCGAATTACACACAAGACTTAGCGAACGAATTATACACTAGGCTTTCCGCGCAAAGTCCGTTGGTTGGTAATCAGTTTCCATAAGTATCACGTTTTAAAATTTAACTGGTCACCAGCCAAGAGCACTTGAGAGCGGTTATGTACTCGAAAATACATAGACTATGTCTCTTCTACATCGCCTTATGTTCATTTTAGGTAGGTATGTACATAATAGGTAAATAGTAAACTTAGCGGTAGCCGATATACCGCGGCAATTATAATGTGTTAATCAAAGTATCTAGTTAAATCACAAAACACCAAACAAACAAGACACCATATAGCAAAAAAGTTTATAATTATAAATGTTGTATCTACATCGATTTGTAAAAATTATTGTACACCATTTTGGTAGAATTACACTAAATTCAGATATTGAGGTAAATGGAACCAAATACGAATTTATTAGACATACTTCGTTTGTCTAAATTAAGTTTTGAACCGGCTCCGATTAAGAAGTAAAAAGTCAACTAAGTTTTTTCCTAAACTTTTCTCTCACATACGATTTACGTAAAAATAGCAGAAAATAAGCGAACCGCTTAAAATATAACAGTAACAACACTCACCTGTGAGTAACACAACACTTTCTGGTATAATTACGCAGTTTTGGACACTTATTAGCACTTTTCTTACTTTATTTCGTTTTTGAGTACCTACTCGACGTCGCTGTACAAGTAAGTAATGGCGAACAGGCGACCGCGCACGGAAGGTGCGAGTCGAGAGCGACTTACGCTCAATACGTATACTTTTATCTTAATAGCTTATTACACACGTCTTAAATCGGTCTTATAATTAACCATTTTGTATAAATAACTAAATATATCGTTACTTAATTCGACGTCTTAATTCGACGTCTTGGCGAATATAAATACTAATAATGCGAAAGAAATGACTTCATGAAACCTTGAAGGGCTAGACGCCATATTGAAATTTGTCGTCGGCAATCCGCATTTCCGGTTAGCGCTTTCTGGAGCTTTTCGAGCCGATACATAAAACTGTATATAGCTTATACATACTTTCTCGGATTTATTTCTTGACTTTCGAAATTCCATAGATTATTCCTGATAAAACTCGAGACTGTCAAAAGCATTATTAACTTGTCCGAAACCGGGCCTCGGCGCCGCTCACACTCGTACGCGCATATGTACGTCAGCCGGTTACTCTCCCAGCGGGCCCCATCGCCTCGTAATTTGACACGACGAGAGCTCGCCACTTGAGACTGCATTTATCGCTCGCATAGCTCAAGTGTTTAAAATGTTGATAAAATAACATGAGTTCACTGCTATTAGACAACAGATATTGCTATGGTCACCAACCAACTTGTAAATCATGTCTTGAAATGCACTGTTCATTAATAATATTTATCCACCAATGACCATAAATCTCCGTAGGACTCTCCGGCGCAGGGCCAATTACCAGCACCTCCACCATGTCGGGAAACTAAACTATCGCACACCATGGTGCGGAAGTATCCATGCTCATTAAGTAGGTAGCAGTCTACCATATCAGGACATCCATTACATAATGGAATGGCTAGGTATATATGGGGATTAGCCAATACATGGATAGTTGGATAGTAGCTTCACGGCGTAATAACTTATATTTCACATACCTGGATTCTGCTCGGTCATTGCCTGTATATAAATCTGCTTCGCATATATTAATGGGTTGTAGTCTCCTCCCAGCTAGCCATCTCTGTCCTCCTCCTGTATACATTAAAGCCCAAATGAGTAACGCTGATCACCCATCTGGCCACGGAGAGTCACTGACAACCAGTGGCGCTCCTCGGTGCTATACTTCTTGGTCTATAACAAACAGGACTGGTATCAGATTAGAAAGACTCAATCACGGTGTGACAATGTTTCCACACTCAAAACTACAAACTCCCTTAGGTGCGAGGAAGCTGCTGGACGTCTCCAACAGCTCCAGGCTGATAATACAGTACTTGGTCAAGTGCGCACGCCAAGATTCTAGAACCAACCCAGATCTAGTCATCCCTTACGGACAACCAGATATCCAACCTGGGCTATCGATTCTCAAAGCAATCCAGATCTAGCCGCTCCCTTGGAACGACTAGATATCCAACCTGGATGCCGACCGGAGTTGTAGAGAAGCAGGCGCCCAACCGGCGCCCAGCTACGTGATTGGTACAAACAAGATTATTATGTTAATACGTAGAACACCGAAGTCACCCAATGGTGAAACACAATAATATAGTGATATGCAGTAAACACAGTGACAGTCAGTGGCAAGTCAGAGCCACTCAGGGACACTCAGAGATAATCAGAGATACTCAGCTTTAGAGGAAGGAGATCCAATAACAATTAGTTGGCCGGCTTTCACAAATATTACTTTAAGAACAATTTAGGTATAAGAAAAGTTCACTCGTATCTGTCACACTGGCGGTGCAAAGTAATTCCATAGAAGTTCTATACTTAGTGTTGCCACATAAACTTTATTAAATGTCTCACTCACCTAGTGATTCGCGCCTGCCGCGACAAGTAAAGCCTTCGACTTTGTTAACCATTCGAAACTTCTGATGAAACTTGAGATGTATGGCATAAGGGGTACCGTTCTCGATTGGATGACAAGCTATTTAGCCAACCGACAACAATGCACAGAAATGACTAGACTGGTTACAGAGGGGACTAACATTGTAAGGGTGAAGTACAGGTCACCTTATCGTGTCAATGCGTCCGGGGTACCTCAAGGAAGCAATTTGGGACCTCTATTGTTTTTATTATATATAAATGACCTTCCCCAAGCTACTGTGCAAAAGTGTATACTTTTTGCTGACGACACTATCTTAATAGTAAGGGGAACTGACAAAAATGTGTATGAAACAAATATAAATAAAGCATTAGCAGATATCAATACTTGGACATGCAATAATAATCTTAATATTAATCTTGATAAAAGTTCATTTGTACAATTTCATTCTTATAAATCAAGCCCGATAAATTTATTGTTAATCATAATTGCATTCCCGTTAATGAAGCTCACAGTGTAAAATTCTTAGGTTTATTTATTGATAAACATCTGAACTGGAAACTCCATATTGATTCAGTCTGTTCTAAATTAGCGAGGTTTGTTTTTGCTTTAAGAGAACTTAGAAAATCAGTCTCTACTGGGGCAGCGCTAACTGCCTACCACGGTTATGTGGCATCTACCCTTAATTACGGACTTTTGTTATGGGGCAACTCTGTCGATGTAGAGAGGGCATTTATAATGCAAAAAAAATGTCTGCGTGCAGTAGGTTGTGCTCGGTTTGATGAAAGCTGTAGACCACTTTTCCATAAGTTTAAAGTTCTCCCCTTGGCATCTATGTATATATTGAAAGCATGTCTCTTCACTGATAGCCATCCAGAATATTTTAAAAAACGTGAAAAACTGTTCGCTGGAAAATCAAGAAGTCAGTATCAAAATCTGCTCCATCAACCATGTTGTAGATCTGACATCTTTAAAAGAAACGCCTGTAACATGTGCGTAGTATTATTTAATAACCTTCCCAATGAGTTGAGGGTGTTACATGGCAGGGTGCTCAGGACTAAGTTGACTGCATGGCTACAGGAGCGCTGTTTTTATAGCGTTAAAGATTTTGTTAGCTTTAATAGAGCATAACAACGCTGATGCATGCTTTATAGCTAATTTATTTTTGCGAGTTATTTTTAAATTTTCGTGACCAACATGTTAATTATTGTGTCTTATCTAATATTTTGCATGTCGATTTTAATGTCGGCTGAATAATGATTCTTTTATTTATTTTTATGATCTTACTGTCACGTATTCTAGCAAATAAACATTTCTATTTCTATTTCTATTTACACGAACCGTTTAGCGACGATGGTGAGTTCGGTTCAGACGAAGACTACCTACCTGATTATGACGAAATATCCAGTTCCGATGACAGTGAAACCGGCCAGTCTATTGGAATTTCTTCAGCTGCTAACTCGAACCTGGCAAGTACCTATTGTGATGATAGGGAGGGGTCACAACATGAAATGGACAGGACAGTGACTTCTGCTATTGCCGACGAATGCAGTGAGCGTGTATGTTCAAGTTTCGACAGGTCACAATCAGAAATGGTCGAATCAGCGGTGCTTTCGAGTTTCAACGAAAATTTCAGCGTGAATGGTGAGTGCGAGCTATCTAATGGCAATGAGCTACAACAGAAAGACTTCGCGTCGTTAGTGGATGTCATCGAAGAACAAATCAGAATTGAAATTGAATTAGAGTCTGAGCCACAGCCTTTGTCTGTCGATCGTTGCACGGACATTCCCGGATGTATCACTACAGACCAAGATCAAACATTTCGTGTGCCGGCTCCACAAACCAGTTCAGAACCAGGAACCAGTCATGTACATGATCAGGGTCTGCATGTACATTATGAGCCTGCATCTGTAGCTGAATCAGATTCAGGTAATAACGAGTGGCCGGATATTACAGCACCGATCCCCGATTTCGGATTTGACGAGTCAACAACAGGATTTAGAGTAAACTTGGGAGAAAAGCCCACCGCTTTAGAAGTCTTCAAGACGGTCATCTCCAAGGATTTACTTGAATTTTTGATTACAAAAACCAATTAATATGGCAAACATATGTGTGAAATACAAATTATAGTTACGGTGATAACCGTACTGACATAGCAAGCATAGCATAGCAATGGTATAACTTTCATTCTACATGCCAGTACGGGTCTTCCCGTAGCACGGTTATAACCGTTACTGTACTCGGGTAGAGACAAACCAACAATGTATATAATCAGAACTGCTTAAGCCGTAGTTTCAATTTGTATGAAGAAATTTAGTGTCATTCTAGTACATTCCATAATTTGGGTACCGCCGCCGAACGTGTTAAGCACAGAATAAGTACTAGCATAGAAACCGTACATAAGAAAAAACAAAAGACGTATGTTTGACCTTTTTTTATCTTATTTTTTATATATATTATCTGTGCCGTCATCAACTGGGTAGGACGGCCTGTCTCGTCTAAAATTTAGTTTTATTTTGATTTGAAAAGAATACCTGAAATGGCGGTCCCTGCTAGTCTGGCTAGCGAAAGATGAGACTGAGATTTATTTAAAACTTTTTAAATGGCAACAATAATATGAATGTCAAATGTGCCAAACGTCACTCATCTGTCGTGTCAGTTGTAAAAAATATTGCGGTTTTCTTCAAAGTTTTTGTGTAAATAATGAAAACTACTATCAAAAGTAATACGCGTCAGTTACTTTTCACTATGATCAGTAAATTTAAAGAAAAACGAGAGGAGCGGGAAGTGATTTCCACTGCGAAAATAGCGTACTTACGTACGATATCAGATTTTTTAGGTTAGTATGTCGTGGTAATAGAATGTTTTATTGATACTTTATAATGCAGTACAAGAAAATAACCATTACCGAAAATATTTATTAAACTGTTTTTGCTTTTTTTAGCGGCTAATATGGAGCTTGTTGAAGGTGTGGAGGAAATACAAAGTGCTGTTAAAAATTTGAATGACATGGAACAAGAGGCAGTTATAAAAAATCAAAATCAATACCTTGAAGAACTGTCGTCCCTTACCGGTAAATATATTTTTTACAGATGTGGCTAATAATCTAATATTTAATAAATTAGTCGAGGTAACTACATCATATTTTAACTTTGTTTTGCAGAAGTTAGTGTCTCTACACTTAAGAGAATAAAACATGAAGGCGGAATCAATGATGGTTTGTGGAGTACACCAGGCAAAAAGCGTCCTCATAAACCCTCAGTGTCAAATTTGGATAACTTCGATATAGACGCAATCAAAAATAAAATCAATGAATTTTATGCAGTAAAAAAAGAAGTACCAACATTGCGGAGCCTCTTGGCAGAGTTGCAGATGAGTATAAATTTTCGTGGTTGCAAAGAAACTCTAAGACAGATTCTAATAGCCAATGGGTACGAGTTTCAAAAAAATAAAAATGAATGTTACATACTAATGGAACGCTATGACATTGCTGCATGGCGGCATAGGTATCTTCGAGAAATTGCAGCAAAACGTGCGGCAGGAAAACAAATAGTTTATCTCGATGAGACATATGTCCACAAAAACTACAAGCCTAAAAAGTCATGGCAAGGGCCATCAACAAGTGGTGCAATCGAAAATATATCGTCGGGGAAAAGGCACATTGTTGTGCATGCTGGACATGACAATGGTTTTGTCCCAAATGCACTTTTGGTTTACAGCACAAAGTCCAAAATGGCTGACTACCATCACGACATGAATGCCACTAACTTTAATAAATGGCTAGAGGAAAAACTTATACCAAATTTAGATAAACCAAGTGTAATAGTAATGGACAACGCCAGTTACCACACTGTTAAAAAGAACAAACCACCCACAAATGCTACATCTAAAAGTGAAATTAAAGAGTGGCTTACAGCTAATAATATTCACTTTGAACATTATCACAAAAAGGCTGAATTATTATGTTTAGTAGATAAACACAAGCCAGAGCCCGTGTATGAAGCCGATGAAATACTTCAGCAACACGGCCATGAAGTTTTACGGCTACCTCCTTATCATTGCGATTTAAATCCTATCGAGCTGATATGGAGTTTTGTGAAGCGAAAAATTGCCAAGAAGAACATAGGGTTATCTGCACAAGATACAGAGAAACTTATCCATGAATCATTTGCAAGTGTTACAGCAGGGGATTGGAAAAAAATGATCGAACATGTTGTTACCGTTGAAACGAAATATAAAGATAGGGACAATATAACAGAAGACGTGTTGGATAATTTTATTATTACTGTGGGAAATAGTAGCACAAGTGACTCAGATGATTCAATGGAGGTTGAATTTTTGGACAGTGATTTTGATTATTCTTAAATAGAGGTATAAAGAGTAAAATGAAGTTAAAGAGTATTTATTTGTTTCAATTCATATACATATACTTACCTACTTACGCTTGATCCTTCACGCGTTAAAACGACGGCATAGCAAGTCGCATGATAGTACATTATCTACCATACTTAAATTGTTGCTTCTTTTTTCAGATTCAAAATATTTAAATTTAATGCATCCTGTTTTTGGTATAGGTGATGATAGCACCGACTATCACGCTAGATAATGTCACTCCAGACCATGAACTATCTCCACATAAAAAAAAACTCGTCAATTCGTCGCTCCGTTTAGACGTGAAAGACGAACAAACATACAAACACACACACACCTATAATATTAGTATGGATTCTTTTATTAATTTTATTGCTCAAGTATTAATATTGTTTTTTCGCACTATACACGGTGTTGCAACACGCTGATTTTTTAAATTTGCCGCTTATTTCTAGTCTCATCTTTCACTAGCCAGACTTCTAATGTTATAAAAATAAATTATAAAACTCCATCAATTTTCTTGTAAAGTTTTTTATTAAACTTGATTTTGATGTTAAACCGTGTGTCGGCTGTAGCCGTCGTGGCGTCAGTGGCACGACTTTCCGTTGACGGCCAGAGCCGACTGGGGCGTTCAAAAGGTTAAGAGAAACATCATTTTTTTTAGAAGTTTCTAAATTAGGAGAAATATTATTAGGAATTTCTAAATTAGGTGAAATATTATGAGGAATTTCTAAATTAGGAGAAATGTTATTAGGAATTTCTAAATTAGGAGAAACATTATCTGAAATTATAGCATCACCAGAATTCCTAGAAATTTCACAACTGGGGGAAAAATTATTATAAGTTACATTACCACCGGCCGAAGTACAAAACATTTCTTTACGAAGCGACATTCGACCGACACCTACCCGTTTTTTGGAGTGGTATCCGAATTAGTAAGTTTCCTATTACATAATGGGCACTCTATCTTTAAAATCGACTTGGATGCAACACAGTCACTCGAAACGAGCAGATTAGAGTTAAGTAGGAAATTTGGATCGAAAAAGCAAAAGCAACAAATGGAACAACGCGAAAAATTAAAGGTTAACATACAAACTGTGACCGAACAAATGGAAAAAGTGACCGAAACTATAAATGCGGACAAACTAGACCTATCTGTGTACAACAAAAGTGATTCTGACGACTTCTACATACCACCGATAGAGAGAGATGCGACTAAAGTAGAAGATGTGTACGATTTAAACAAAATTTTAACTGAAGAAGAATATGAGACTATTTATAGTGAACTTGAGACTAAAGATTATGCGTCAGACTTTATTCCGTGGTTAAAATTGGTGGTCAACGAAAGGAAGAACATAACACCGTATTTAACAGTTTTAGCAGTGTATGCTAATTCATTATTAAAACTATCAGCACTTTCAGCTACGGAATTGAAAAAGAAAACATTCACAGCGTGCCCGCATTCCCACACATTAAATGAAATAATTGTCAATAACTTTACTACACTGTCTAACGGGAAGAGGAACCGTTCACTTCAGTATAGAGACAAGAGCATATGTTTTTTCATTGTGTTCATGCTAATATTAAACAATTTCAAATTTGAATTGGAAACATTGAGTTCGGAATTGAAAATGACTCCCACACTTAGAGAATTTACCACTGGAGTAAGCATTGACGCAATTTCCCAAGCACTAAAGTCTGTCACTTTTAGGGGGAGGTGAGGTAACACTACATACACAATACCCAACACAAATACGAAATTCGCTCCCATTGCTACACACCTACACCAATAAAAAACAAAAACACTAGCTTAAAATTACACACACATGCACATTTTTTTTATTACCAACATGTGCTTACACAATTTTAAAATAAAGACGTGTGCGTTATCTTACCGATTATTAAACGATTATTAGAGATTGGGTGCATATCGACATTATCGATGTCGATTAATTTGAAAGTTGTGATATAGATGGCAGCACTTTACACGAAAATATTACTTATCTTTTGTATACGAGTTTTAACAAATTGTATGTATATTATGCGCCATTTTGTATTAATATTTTTTATATTAAATCATAAGGTAAAGAATACCATTTTAAAGAATAATACTATTAACAGTCTGGTATTACACTACTATGATTACAAACAAATAGATAAACAAGTTTTGTGTTTACCAAAACAAGTCGTGGCTTCGCAACATCCGGAAGTGGACTGGAATTACGAGCGCGTCCGAGCTATTCTGTCTCGCAAAGGATAGCGACAGATTCCAGCAACTGATAGCCAACGTTCACTAGTTGGAGAGGCACTTTAAGAAGAAGAAGAAGAAAACAAATCGCCCGTGAGTTCGACGAAGAGTTATGAACTGACGAGCTTTTGTTTGTCCCGCGATTTAGTCAACATAAGGCTGTGTTAGGTACTCTTCTACGAACAACCTTGCAACCAAAGTCACAAGACACGTATGATAATTACGGCGACCTGCTCCTTGTTAACTTGTCCTCGAGCTCACAAGCGATCTTTTGTGAATTTACTAATAATGATTTATTACGCGTTATTAATCATCAATTATTTATTACAAAAACACGAAGCTGTCCTATCTTGAAAAAATACTGATAAATAATTACTGGTTTTTAAAATGTATTAATTTAGTATATATATGCCTAATGCATTTTTGTGGATTAGTTTTTTTTTAAAGATATGATAGCCTGGTGTTTGTGTATTTTTCCATTACGACCTCCCCCTCCTCCCTAACCCCCTGTCCAATTCGCCCAGCTCCCCCCTCCCCCTACCCCTTCCCCTTGCTGCTCCATCGGGAACTCTCAAATTTCCGGGATAAAAAGTACCCTAAGTCCTTCCCCGGGACTCAAACTATCTCCATACTAAATTGTATAACCCTACTTAATAAATTATAGATTCCCCATACAAACTTCCACCCCCCTTTTCACCCCCTTAAAGGATTATTTCCGGGATGAAAAGTATCCTATGTCCTTCCCCGGGACTCAATGTATCTCCATACCAAATTCCATCTAAATCGGTTCAGCGGTTTAAGGGTGAAAAGATAACAGACAGACAGACAGAGTTACTTTCGCATTTATAATATAATTATTAGTATAGATTATAGTATAGATTAGTAGGGGATTTTATCGATATAAACTGTATCACAACACTATTGAATGGGCGACATATTTGAATCAAGTCATCGATTATAGATTTTACGAACACAATTTTAAGGTTCAATATAGTACGAAGTTGATTCGAGTCTCGTGAGGAGTACGTCGAGTCTCGTGGGGAGTGCATCGAGTCTCGTGGGGAGTACGCATTAAGGTAAATGTACGTTTCCCCGAACACTTAAGACCTAGATGTACGTTTATTTTTTTAATAAGGTCTGGAATCTTTATACGATTACGATCAATAGTATAATGGTAATTTTGATGAATTTATCATCATTTTAATGCACCTGGAAATAAATTACATACTTAGAGATATATTTTAAATATTTTTTTCATATTCATAATATTTTTATTGCTTAATTCACATGCAACTTACAAACTATGTTACAAATAGGAAAGTTTAGCATATGAGGCCCTGCTGGGCACAGCACAGCAATAGTAGATAAGGAGAGAGACCGAGGTTTACGTATTTTCATCTTCAAAAACGTCATTTATGGTGTTAGTATAACATTTTCGTGTTAAAAAACCTTTTAAGTAGGTACTTTAGGAATATTTTTTCGATTCTACTACTCTGTCAAGAAAGTACCGGGAAAAGATCAATAATACACAAACTGTTTGTTAATCATCCAAATTTATTTTATCACCTTCAAAGTATGCTCCTTCAGAAACGATACACTTACGCCAACGAATAATCCAATCATCAAAACATTTTTTAAACGCTGTTTCCGGAATTGAATTCAGTTCTCGGCGCGAATTCTCCTTTATGTCTTCTACCGATTGAAAACGGGTGCCACGAAGTGGTAATTTGAGTTTAGGAAAAAGAAAGAAGTCGGCAGGAGCCATATCTGGTGAATATGGTGGTTGCTCGATGGTATTTGTTGAGTGTTTGGTCAAAAATTCTTTCACAATGATGGCCTTGTGCGAAGGCGCATTATCGTGGTGCAAAATCCAAGAATTTTCATTCCACAAATCTGGCCTTTTTCGTCGAATTTGCTCTCTTAAATGCCGCATAACGCTCAAATAATATTCTTTATTTACCGTTTGACCTTCCGGCAAGAATTCCGAGTGCACAACACCGCGATAGTCAAAGAAAACAGTCAACATGACTTTGACTTTTGATCGACTTTGGCGTGGTTTCTTCGGTTTCGGTTCAGTTGGAAGGCGCCACTCCGAAGCTTGTTGACTAGTTTGCATGTCAAACTCGTAAACCCACGTCTCGTCACCAGTAACAATGCGTTTCATGAATGTTGGGTCGGAATTGACTCGTTCTAGCATGTCCTCAGCGACTCTCATGCGATTGAGTTTTTGGAGAAAATTCAGGTCTTTTGGGACTAGCCGAGCGGTAACATGTGTTAGCGTTTATCAATTTGCTTATAGTTTTATTTAAAAAAAATGTATAAATACCTTATTTTGATAATATTTTGATTAACTAACGGGGACAAGTGAGGGTTGCGCTGGCAACACAGAAGGTCGGCGGGTATTCATTCGACGGTGTGCAATGTCAGGATACATAACGGTGGTATAAAAATTAATCGAAAAAACGAATCATTGTGAGGTAAAAGGAATAATTACAGTTTATAGTTGTTCATCGACTTGTTTTATTGTGTATTGTTATTATATCAGAAGTGCTGGATTAGAGGAACGCCTACTCTGGTATGTAGATTTAAATTATCTTTGTTCTCATGAGTGTTGTTGAATACGTTCTCCTAAAAATGTGTTTGTTTTGTAAACTAATTATTATTATAAAACTTATTTAAACCAAATTTCCTTTCACGCTCACACGTTAACGTAATCTACCCGTAGTTTTGTTTAATTATATTCTAACGGTGAAAGTCATTCCTACCCGTAATTCAAAATACAAAAGTAAAACTTGAATACACTGAATACTATACAATTGTTGAAAACGGTTTCATACGGAATACTTTCCGTCGATTATATGTAATCGAGTATTTAGTTATGAATACCGAATATTCTTAGTTATCATGGTTTGATATGGTCATCTCTAATAAATAGTAAGTTCTTGTTTACGAACTTATGTCGGGGAATTAAGGCTCGAAGTTGCATGTATGGGTGTAGGCCCAAAGTACCTACCTTGCTGTACACGCCGTATGTTAAATTTGAAATGACTAAATGTGTTTTAATTAGATAATTATTACGTACAACATTTAACGTATGCTATAGTTCATTGTTTGTACGCGATGAGCGTTATAGGACATGCCATTACAGATAAAACTACCTATAGATACCTCTCAAAAGCAGAAAATCACTTTGTGTGTAAATATTGTAAATTTGTACATACATATAGTGACTTATTTTTATTGCTCTCGAGTGTACACGGGATTTTATTTATCGTATAGTGTGACTGTGGAATCATTGTTTGATTTTACTGACTATAGTTTTCTTAGCATCACTTTTAGTTTGCCGTGCCAAAAAATAATTATATTTTGTTTTTACTGAATAATTTAATGATAAGTGTACTTTTGTCCTGTCCCTTAATTAACCCTGCCATCGATAAATGAATATACTGACAGTAGACTGACTTGAAAAATTATATATATATTTAAAAAAAAAGCGTCATTATGTCTGATACTGAACGCAGCTGTTACACTCCACCAATTAATGGTAATCGACGCAAAAGATCGCGAAGTGGATCGGTAACTCGTGTAGCTAAGAGAAGTCGGTACCAGACACTCGATGCGTGCGATAAATCAAGGTCAAGAAGTATATCCAGGGGTCGGAGAGGAACACGTAGACACAGACGGTATCGCTCGCGCACCCGGTATCATAATAAGAGGCGCATGGGAAGGAGTCGATCCCGCGTTCGACGTGCACGACGTTCTCGCAGAGTACGAGTAAGTAGCGGGACGACTATATCGTCGATTCGAAGCCGGGGCACGTCTTACAGTCGAACCGATCTTTCGACGTTGAGCGGGCAAGCTGGTGATTCGGGTTCCACGCCGACCTATTATAGTACACGCCGCTCCCATTCAAGAAGGCGCCGCGATGATTTGAGACGACGACATCGTCTATCGTCTTCGCGAAAAAATAAAAGCGATAATGTTATGGAAAGATTTATTAAAGCAATAAGCAATCATAGGAATAATACGTTCATGGGGGCACACGATGTTATACCTAAATTTGACCCGAGCGAAAGGACTCAGTCGACTAAATCTTGGCTTAAGAAAGTTAATGAAACGGCAGTCATGTACAAATGGAGTGATAAGGAAACAATTTTTCATGCATTGCCGAAACTATCTGGCTTAGCACGTCGTTGGTATGAAGGATTATCATCGGTTAATTTCACCTGGAAAGAGTGGCAACGCAAATTATCTCAAAACTTCCCAGACGATCGGAACTACGCTGAAAGGCTTTCGGAAATGCTAGCCAGAAGAAGTCGACGAGACGAGACATTGGAAGAGTACTTTTACGATAAATCCAAGTTGGTGAGTCATTGTAATATAAAAGGCAAAGACGCAGTCGACTGTATAATTCATGGTATTTTTGACCATAACATCAAACTAAACGCACAGGGTGCCAATTTTCGAAGGCCAAGCCGACTGCTAAGATACTTACGTAGCATCGCCAGCAAGAATCCCGGTTGTAAGGATGTCAAAAAACCCAACCTGCCAGTAAAAACTTTGGCAGCTTCTGTAAGAGGCAGTGAGGGAAATAAAGCCAGCTCAATGACTCGTATTTGTTACAATTGTTCAGAACCAGGACACACTGCACCGAAATGCCGTAAAGATCCTCAAAAATGCACGAAGTGCAGTCGAATGGGGCATCTAGCGGAATATTGCCGTCGAGGCACCGAAAATACAAATACTAGCTCCAACGCCTCCAACATAGGGAACACGAATAACGTGAACAATAAAGTCTTACAGATTTCGGCTCAAAACGAAAGTGTCAATATTTATACTAAAATAATTTATATTGAAAACCAGAAAAAGACCGCGTTTGTAGACTTTGGCAGTCAGTGTACAATTATTAAAAGAAGTGTAGTAGAAGAATTGAATCTAAATATGTGTGTCGATAATTTGCCGATAATCACAGGTTTTGCGTTGGGCACTTTACAGCCTATAGGAAAAGTTGCCATTGATATAACTTTAGATTTTATTGAAGCAAAAATTGATGCGTACGTTGTCCCAGACGAATATCTGAGCACAGACTTACTCGTAGGACAGAACGTTACGGAGATGCCAGATATTACGGTTTATAAGACAAATTCAAATTTAATACTACACTCGGACAAGTCAGAATTGGTAAAGGTGCCTATTTACAATGCTGAAGACGTTGATGTAAGAAACATGCAGATTATTAAAGTACGATGTGACACTGATTATGCTGGCCCAATTTACATACCCGGAAATACATCTTATAAAGAAGGCGAAGAATATATGATTTTACCAGGACTTTACTTCATTGAAAAGGGTTTAGGACAAATACCTATTATAACGTTTACCAACCAAAATATTATGTTGAAAAAGGACAGGCTTTTAACACGTGCACGAGCAGTACCTATTAATACAAGAACTTCATCAATGAAGCCACCTAATGAATTTGAGGTAACAACATTGACTTTAGAAAACTGTGACTCTTTCTGTAACCCTAAACATGACAATTTGATTACATTAGACATGTTAAATATAGGAGCAGACTTGACATCGCAACAGCAACGACAATTGTTAGACTTAGTAAACGAGTTTAGGGATTGTTTCGCGCTAGATTTGGATGAGTTAGGTATGACCAACATTACAGAAATGCACATAAAGCTGCAAGAAAATTCACCGGTCTCATACAAACCATATCGTTTGTCTTATAGCGAAAGATTAGTTGTTAGGGATCTGATAAACGAACTACTGGAAGCTAAAATCATACAAGAATCCGATTCGTGTTATGCGAGTCCAATAGTCTTAGTTAAAAAGAAGAACGGCGAGTACCGCTTATGTGTGGACTATAGAGCTTTGAATAAAAAGACGGTGAAAGACTCTTACCCGATGCCCGTTATTGACGACCAGTTGGATCGCTTGAGCGGCAAAGTATACTTTACAAGCCTTGATCTTAAGTCGGGGTATTACCAAATACCCATGGCCGAGGATTCCAAACACTTAACTGCCTTCGTAACTCCCGACGGGCATTATCAGTATACTCGGATGCCGTTTGGTCTCGTCAATGCCCCGGCTGTATTTCAACACATGATCAACAAGGCTCTGGGTAAGGATCGATACGATTTAGCTATCCCGTATATGGATGATTTGTTGTCTCCCGCTTCGTCAATAGATGAAGGTCTAATAAAACTGCGTAAGATTCTAGCTTCTATGCGAAATGCTAAATTGACACTAAACATAAAAAAATGTAATTTTTTTGAGAAAAAGCTAGAGTACTTGGGCTATGAGGTATCTAACGAAGGATTGCGACCCGGTGCCAGAAAAACTGAAGCAGTCGCGTCATTCCCGGTCCCTACTAACGTTCACCAAATTAGACAGTTTGTGGGCCTCTCAAGTTTCTTTCGAAGGTTCATTCCTAACTTTGCTAGAATCGCGAAACCACTGACTACTCTTACAAAATCGAATGTACCTTGGAAATGGGACGGAGAACAAGAGACCGCCTACCAAACAATCAAAGCTAAATTAGTCCAGAGACCAATCTTAGCTTTATATAACCCGACCTACTTGACTGAGGTTCACTGTGATGCAAGTAAGTTGGGAATTGGTGGAATTTTATTACAGCGACCTGATGAGAAAACGCCTCTAAGGCCAGTTGCGTACTTCAGTAAGCAAACATCTAAAGAAGAGGAACATCTACATTCGTACGAATTAGAAACTCTCGCTGTTGTCATGTCTCTAAAGAAATTTAGAACCTATTTGATAGGGATTCCGTTTAAAGTGTTCACCGATTGTAACGCCCTTAGGACTACATTAACTAAAAGAGACTTGGTACCTAGAATTGCTCGATGGTGGTTGATGCTTCAGGAGTATAATTTTAGTATTGAGTACAGACCTGGTGAAAGCATGAGGCACGTGGACGCTCTGAGTCGGAATCCCATTCATAGCGATGATCAAGGTCTTACGGACGAAATACGCGAGTACGAGATAATGCAGGTTACGGCTACTGAATGGTTACAAACTGTGCAAATGACAGACCCAAAACTAAAATTAATAAGGAGCATTCTAAATTCTAATAGTAAAGACATCAAGGACATCATGGAAAACTATTCGTTAAAGGATGGCAAAATATATCGAAAAGTAGGCGAAGACTTAAAGTGGGTCGTACCTAATGGTGCAAGGTGGCGTATATGTCAACTAAGTCACGACGAGGCAGGGCACTTTTCTTATGATAAAACCATAGATAAAATGAAAAGGGATTATTGGTTTCCCAAAATGAACAGATTCGTTCGAAAATATGTCTCTGCATGTCTTAGTTGTGCATACAACAAAGTTTCAACTACAAAAAAAAGTGGATATTTGCATCCGATACCAAAAGGCAATATCCCATTTCATACTTTACATATGGACCATCTTGGTCCATTTGTAAGAAGTAGACAGGGTAATTCTTACATATTGGGTGTTATCGATGGTTTCAGTAAATTTATCTTTATAAGAGCCATAAAAAATTTGAAAAGCAAGACTACTATTAAAATTTTAAATGACATTTTTAGTATCATAGATAGCCCAAAAGTAATAATAACGGATAGGGGTACATGCTTTACGTCAGCTGTATTCACGAAGTTTGTGAAGTCCATCGGCGCCAAACATGTTCTTAATGCCGTTGCTACGCCCCGAGCTAATGGTCAAATAGAACGGTACAATCGTACCATTCTAGAATCATTAGCAGCTTCAAATCATGGTCAAGACGAGCGTGACTGGGATCAACACATAAATAATGTCCAACGGAGTCTAAATAATACTTTAAACCGGGGTACTGGGATTTCGCCGTCAGAAATCGTTTACGGGCGGAGGACAACTAGCCCGCTTGAAGCTCCACTCCTGAACGCCATACACGACCGTGATTGCAATAATCAGCATAACCTTGGTGCCACCCGTAAATTAGATGAGTCGTCGTCAACAGAGGACACTAGCACGCCAGGAGATGTACGTGATATTATACGCGCCGCAGCTGTCGAAAGCACAAAAAAAAATCAACTAGCGATGAAAGATCGTTATGATAATAATAAAGCTCCCACTAAGTTTTTCAATACAGGTGACCTTGTCATGATTCCGAACTACCATTTTCCTGCAAATGGTAAGAGCAAAAAACTCTGTCCTAAATTTCGGGGCCCATACAAAATTAGCGCCACTTTGGAAAACGATCGCTACGAAGTTAGCAGCATTGACGGGCACTCCAAACGTAGATACAAAAGTGTCTACCCAGCGGATGTTTTAAAGAAATGGATTACCTTCTCTTTATCTGACAAAAGCGATCCTGGAGAAGTTCATATTATTAGTGAGGCCAGCGACAACAGCGATGACGAATTTGACGATCTTAACAATGATAATGATGACTAGATTCTGACCTAATAATAATAAACTGAACGTATCATCAAATTATTATACTTATACTGACTATTATACCGACTTAATACACTGACCTGTTATCCTAAATCAATAATAAATATTCCCTTCACATTCTTTTCCTATGATATCCTGACGACAGTAGGTTTTAGATATCAAAGGCCCCACTCCTACTACTAAATGTTTCAGGGTGCGGTTAGTTAATTCATTAATATACCTGCTACTTGAGCTTCGCTGTCTCAAGTCATACGTGGGAATAAAACGTGTAAGTACAAATATTAAAATAAACTATTGATGTAGCTGAAACGTGCCGTGTATTGCGGTGCTCAGCAAATTGACTATTGATGTAGCTGAAACATGCCGTGTATTGCGGTGCTCAGCAAATAAACTATTGATGTAGCTGAAACATGCCGTGTACTGCGGTGCTCAGCAAATAAACTATTGATGTAGCTGAAACATGCCGTGTATTGCGGTGCTCAGCAAATAAACTATTGATGTAGCTGAAACATGCCGTGTATTGCGGTGCTCAGCAAATTGACTATTGATGTAGCTGAAACATGCCGTGTACTACGGTGCTCAGCAGGTAAAACTTATTGGGCACAAGTGAAACATGCCGAAATGACGGTGATCACTGCTACTTACGATGTTTATTATTAAGTATATTTATAGTCAGATATTAACTTTGTCTAATGAAACCAAATTTACAATGAATTATCTGTTTAAGGCCTGATTTCTCAATTGTTAGAGGCTATCAGTCAGTTGAAGTTAGATCTCTCCTTTTCTTTTGTTTTGTTATAGAAAATGTGCTAGGATTGGCAGTCAGATAACATTTAAGTACCTAGTGATTGAAAATTCATCTCAGTTATCATTACAGTTATAAATGAAATACTTACTGAATTATTCTCATGTTTACAGGTGTCCCAGCAACATGAGAACAGCAGTCGCTATGCAAGCAGTTGTAGCAGTTTCCGGTTCTTAACAATGGAGGAAGTTTAAGTGTGGCCACAACGTCTTGTAGATTAACTAGAGAGCGATTAGTTACGATTTTTTTAAATATAATTATTATTATTTATTTTGTTAATTTTCTCTACTTTTAGAATACTTAGATCTAAATAGCAAATAATTGCATTGTTATATTCTTGAAACGTAATTTAGAAGAAATTGAGTATAGAGACATACACACACTCGAATGGCCGAACCGGAATAGGGTCATTCCGATCAACAGGACGGCCGTCTGTTAGCGTTTATCAATTTGCTTATAGTTTTATTTAAAAAAAATGTATAAATACCTTATTTTGATAATATTTTGATTAACTAACGGGGACAAGTGAGGGTTGCGCTGGCAACACAGAAGGTCGGCGGGTATTCATTCGACGGTGTGCAATGTCAGGATACATAACGGTGGTATAAAAATTAATCGAAAAAACGAATCATTGTGAGGTAAAAGGAATAATTACAGTTTATAGTTGTTCATCGACTTGTTTTATTGTGTATTGTTATTACATGTTTCATACCCAAATGATTAGTTAAAATAGTACGGATCGACTCGTGAGATACAGAAAGTTCGGCGGCTATCTCTCTCAAAGTTGAATGAGGATTTTCAGTCACTATTTCCTTCACTTTTGCGATGTTAACTTCAGTTGCAGACGTTGATGGCCTACCAGAGCGAGGCAAATCTTCCATCACGTCTCGACCGCTTTTGAACGCTTTGTACCACTCATAAACACGTGTTTTTGATAAAGTCGAATCACCGTAAGCCTTCTGTAACATTTTCAGTGACTCCGAACACGAAATTCCATTGGCGATGCAAAATTTAAGACAAACTCTTTGTTCAATGTTTTTGTCCATTATGAAATTCGCAATACACACTAGATATGATATAACTAAAAACAGCACTGTATTTAATATAAATAACAGATGCAACTCAAACTCCGCGCCAAAATAGAAAACAGTTGTGCCAATCTAACAACAACAAAAAAAACAAAAATTTGAATTTGGAACCATAAACAAATCATCCATTCCCGATACTTTGTTGACTGAATGTATATTTTTATATGATCTCCTAATTTATTGTATATTTTTATATTTTTTATATTTTTTTTGCTGGATGACAGCAGCAGAGGACCGATCGTTGTGGAAAACCTTGGGGAAGGCCATTGTCCAGCAGTGGACGTCTTGCGGCTGATAATGATGATTGCCATTGCGTTGGGGCCTGTGCTGTGCAGTTTTAATTTTGAGGTTGTTTGTACCGCTAAGTTATTTTTGAACCTTGTTTCATACCTTTTTGGTTGGTCAATTTTGTAAACATCATTTTAGTGCCAAAAACTAATAATCGTGACGTAGCTTGGAAACCAATAATATTTGAACAAACAAACTTTATTTATCTCACTTACACCTAGTACGTTAGGAATACGCAGTTATATGGAATAGACAAAGATGGCGAGCTCACCTGTCGTGAAAAGTTCATGTTGCCTACAACATTAAAGTTTCCCCGAAAAATGGAGTAAATTATAATTTTATTTATTTTACGGATAAACGATAATTATTTATGAAAGTTATGAATTAAAATAGGAGAAATTCGGTTGGTGAAAAATGCATTTACCTTAACTAGACGAAATCAACTCACACATACATATTTGAATCAAGCGATCGATTATAGATTTTACAAACACAGTCTTAAGTTTCAATATAGCATGAAGTTAATTCGAGTCTCGCTAGGAAGTACGCATTAATTAGACTAAGGCCATTTTATCTTGCATTACCATACTAATTTCACAAAAGTGAACCTTATGGTGGATTTGTGCTGCTTTTTTAGTGCTATCCCTTTCTAAAATGAATATTAGGCTGAACGTTTTATAATCGATTTGAGAATCGACGATCGACTCGTGCCATGTAAATATACACAAAATGCTCAATTACAATCAAAATCAACGGTGAAAAATACTTACATCTGAAATGTAATTCCGTCTTTCTGCAAACTTGACGTATATGATCGGTTTTTACACAAAAATACGGCACAACATGGCATTTTTCTGGAGCTCTTCACTCTTCGAAAACGACTTTGACAATGTGAGTATCGAATAAACACGGCTGTTTTCATAAACGCACAAGATCATTTGTTCTTATACCTCGGCAGAGGGGAATGTCTGCCTAAGGCGGCTCCAGTGGTAAATTCTCTAAGCTCCCACAACAACTGGTATGAAAGTACGAGTGGTCGGAGCGTCTGTTGTGACAACAGGGAACAAGAAAATGGTGCATTTGAAGCTACCGTTAGTCACAAAGTCGGCTTTCAGAAGAAAAAGTGCCAAATTTTGCCAAAGTTATGCCAAAACACAACATCTTGAAATTCAAAGTTTAAAAAGGAAATTGATTTGCTAATATTTGTATGAAAAGGCAGTGGAGTTAAATTATAATTAGGTATAATAAAATCATCAAGATACCGACTCACTAGTGGGTTATCACGAATGGATAAGGAGAGGCAGAATTTGTCAGTTAAATAACTCCTTCTTATAAACAAAGGCGGAACACCGGATTCTATTTCTAAAGAATTGATAGGGGAAGACATCATAGCTCCAGTAATAACTCGTAATGCTCTATTCTGTATAACATCAAGTTTACGAAGCAAATGATTAGAAGCATTAGCATAGAAGATGCAGCCATAATCAAACTGACTACGAACCATAGAGATATAAAGTGTTTTAAGTGTCTTTGGGTCAGAGCCCCAACTGACTCCAACCAAGGACTTTAAGATATTCAATCGAAGTTCAGCTTTTTTGCAAATATATTTAATATGTGGACCCCAGGACAGTTCAGAATCTAGCATAATACCTAAGTATCTCTCAGAAGTACTATAGGGTAATAAAGCATTGTTATAAAATAACTTACGACGGTATAAACAGATATGACTAAAAAGCATAACAGAACTTTTTTGTACATTATTTTCTAGTTTAAGTTGGTGTTGAAATAAATTATATAAAGTTGTTAAACAATTATTCATTGTAACCTCACCTTCATAGAGATTGACACAATCTAAATAAATGACAAGGTCATCAGCATATAAGGAATACTTAACAGAAGATGGAATATGTTTCATTAATTGAACAAGACTCAAAATAAAAATTAAGGGTGAAATGACCGAACCTTGAGGAGTTCCTTTGGTAGAAATATTAGGACCATACAACTTATTTTTTATTATAAGAGATAAACTACGATTATTCAAAAAATTAAAAATCCAATATAAAGTAGGACCAGGAATGCCAAGTTTATGTAAAATTTTTATCAAATAATCATGATTGATATTATCAAAAGCACCTTTAATATCTAAGAAGACAGACAAAGTTAATTTATGGTTCCTCATATTGTTACTGATGTCGCCTAACAAACAACCTAAGTTGTACATGGTATTTTTACCCTTGCGAAAACCAAATTGAAATTCTGGAATCAGAGAGTTGTGTTCGATAAACCATTCAAGTCGATTCTTTAACATAGTTTCAAACATCTTAGCTAAACATGAAGTAAGAGAAATTGGTCGAAAAGCATCTAAACTATTGGAATCCTTATTGGGTTTTAATATAGGAACTACAAACTGAATTTTCCAGATAGGAGGGATAGCTTTATGTAACCAAAGTTGATTATAAATACTTAAGAGAATTTTCTTTACAGTACTAGGCAAATTTTTAATAACAGAATATGGAATGAAATCTGGACCGGGTGAAGTGTTCTTTTTTTTATCTAAAGAAGTCTCGAGTTCATAAAATTCAAAGGGGTTCAGGATCCATTGAGCGGACTCTGAGCCTTCGGATGTAAAATAGGAATTTAATTCATTAAAGTCAGGACTATCAGCAACGTTACATGGAGCAATTTTGTCTAAAAAATCACGAGCGTTAGATGGGTTATCTAAAAAGTGAGATTTAGAATTATTATTTAACTTGGCAAATTTAAATTTTTTAATATGTTAAAAAATTTAAATTTGCCAAGTTAAATAATAATTCTAAATCTCACTCCCAAATAAATTTTAATGGGGTCATTCGATTGAATGAGGAACAAAGTTTGACCCAGCTTAAAAGTTTCTGTTCGGATAAAATTCTTTTCTTTTTAGCATCAAATTGTTTATAAAGCAAATAATTTTCCAACGTCGGATATCTTTTATAAGAAAAAAATGTTTTAATAAAAAATAGAACCGTCTTCAAAAAAAACCCACTAAACAAGACTAAATAATGACCGGCTTCCTAGGAATTGCCTATTTGATGGGTGCCTAATAGGTACATGGAATATATCTAAGCCGGTGTCAAGTAGGTTTACACAATAGCAATGTCACATGATTCTTGCCACCGACTTCGATATATTCCATGTACCTATTAGGCACCCATCAAATAGGCAATTCCTAGGAAGCCGGTCATTATTTAGTCTTGTTTAGTGGATTTTTTTTTGAAGACGGTTCTATTTTTTATGAAAATTTTTTTTTCGTCTTTTTTTATTACATTTTTTTTTCGCTTTTTAGTGATACTTTATAACTATCACTAAAAAAATCGCGTCAACACAAAATCGGTCGAGTTGAACTAATATATCGCTTAATAACGGATCCATGCGGATGACGTCACGTGGTATCCATTATTCTTGTATACCAAAACCTTCTCCAGAATGTAACAAATACTTTGCTGAAAACCGCATCTAAATCGGTTCAGCCAAACGCGAGATAATCGTGGACAAACATACATACATACATACATACATACATACATACAAACATACAGGTCAAACTGAGAACCTCCTTTTTTTTTTGAAGTCGGTTAAAAATAAGGCAAACTTGGATTGATTGACGGCTTGGGAGCACAAGTCATTCCACCAAATAAGAGCTTTACGTTTTTTAGTATAGCAACTATATGACTTTCTAGGGAACGTCAACAAGATGTCATATAAAATTTGTACGAAGTTGTTGTATTGTAGCTGTCCAACGGATCAGGTTCTAGAAGAAATGAGGAAAATCTATCTTCACAGAGTTCTGAAAACGTTGACCAATCAATTTTGTTAAAATTAATATCCGATATACAAGGAGCAGAAATAGAATTGGAGGAAGGTTTTAAGGGTTGAGAGGAAGAGGAGCGATTATCGTTGTACACAACGTTAACTAAAAGTGGAAAGTGATTGCTACTCAAAAGGTCATCGAGAACTGAAAAGGAACAACTGGAATTTACCGCCGGAGATGCGAACACTAAGTCCAAAACGTTACCTTGCTGTCCAAATGGGGTGAAGGTGGTTACAGTGAAATCGTTCAAACAAACTAGGTTATGTTCATCTGCAAAATAATTAATAATATTACCTCTTCTATCATTATAACGGGAACCCCAGGCTGAATTATGAGCATTGAAGTCACCTATGATTAGATAATTACGGTTGACAATTTTTGAGAAAGTGTTAGATAGCATTTGTATGTTAAATTTACCATTAGGGGGCGGTGGAATATATACACAAAGTATATCAATACAAATAGAACCAACATTTACAGATATTAATAAGTTTTGAAAGTGATAGTTGGAAATAGTGTCAATGGCAGTGAAAGAATACTTATCTTTAACAGCCACTGCAATACCACCATGAGGTCGATCAGAGTCCCGGCGAACAATCTTGAACCCTGGCAACTTGATAGACTTAGATGAATCCAACGCAATCTGTTGATGTTAGCAGAAGATGAAGGAGATCCAGATGGAGCAGCAGTGAAGGTACTTGTCTTTGCAGTGACAGTGGCATATGTAGATTTTCCACTGATCCTATCCTTGATTGCTTGGTTTTTAGCAGATTTGACTGGGCAGGCATTGCTAACAGCCATGTGAGGACCACTACAGTTTACACATTTAATGTTAGTTTTATCATTACAGTCCTTGAAGAAGTGACCACCACTGCAGATTGAGCAAACTTGGGAGCTCTTGCAAGATCCACGACCATGTCCAAACTTGTAACAAATGAAGCACTGGCGTACTGGCTTAACATATTCTTTTACCTCAAACCAGATGTAGTCATAGGTGACATGGTCTGGGCGAGAAGAGCTCAGAAAAGTCACCAGAACGGTGGGGGTGGGAGACATCGAACCATCAGTATTCTTCCTGGTAAAGCGCTTTACTCCTATGATGGCAGCATCAGATTTCATGTGCAGTAATAAATCTTGTTCAGAAACTTCAACTGGAACTTTTATTATACCTAAGCTCTCCAGATGATCATAAGGTATTCTCGCGACCCATGCAAGTTTGTCCAATTCTTCTTTCCTTAAAAGGAAACTATTAGCGTCATCTTTTGTTTTAAAGAACACTTTAATAAGGTAATTGCCCACAGGCTTGACATGGTCAAGACCATTACAAGTTTTCAGAATGCTGATAGTCTTCATCAAGTCCATTTTTGTGTTAGGTGTTGCAGATGATAACAAAATTGGGAAATCTTTCTTTTTATCATCATCAGTGTAAATATGGACATAGTCCTTGAAGAGGCCTCTTTTGCTAGAAATAAAATTAGCCGCCATTTTGTTTGGGGGAGACTACTTCTTCATCAGCTTTTCTTTTGGCGACAGGAACCCTGCCACCGCTTTCTTCAGTCATAACACAGTACTCCCTGAACAAATGTGTGATGTAGTAATATAAATTACTAGAGCAAACAGAAAAAGAGCGACGAAAACTTTTTTTATAAAATAATTTTAAAAATTCCGCCTACTACAGTCGAACTTCGCGCCCTCCGTATCCAGGTTCATCTGACAGCTGTCACAGATAAAGTTAACAGTATCAGTAAGTATTTTTGAGCTTGCTTCTTCCATAGATTATTCCAGGCCTCTCGTTGAAATTGACATCTGTCGGAGGTTAAGTTGGTAGTTCTGACAGTATTAAATTGGCATCATGTTCCAATATTCGTTACCATAGATAATTTGTTTTTTTAAAAGGTACACAGAAACCTTAAAATGACAGAAAAACCAGAAAAATAATCGCTGTCAAACTTAAACGAAATTCATTCCTCTCGAAACTAATAATTTATTGTGGAATAGTGGAATAAGTAAATCGTGAGTTTTACTAATTTCCTACGACGCTCGTGAGATGAGCGACATGACTTTGTTGTACGGCGAAACACACGGCAACGCAGCAGAAGCGTTAAGGTTGTATCGTGAAAGATACCCTAACAGGCGACATCCTCACAATCCCAGATTTATATTGGAAGCAGTGCAACGAGTTCGGGAAAATAGGCCGATCGTTCCTAGTAATCCTGAAAGAGCTATGAATGGGTTCGTGTCTGTGGCACTGGAGGAAAGGGTGCTGGAACATTTCAGAGAATGCCCCACATCCAGCACTCGTATTGCTGGGCAAACGTTGGGCACTACAAACAAGACCGTTCATGGAGTTTTAAAAAGGAACAAAAAGCATCCTTTTAAATTTCTAAAGGTACAGAAAATATTACCAAGAGATTTGCCACTACGAGTAGCATATTGCAATTGGTTTTAAAGCATGTGTAGAGAAGACGATTCCTTTAAACAAAAGGTTATGTGGACGGATGAAAGTACTTTTTGTCGAAATGGAATGTGGAACCGCAAAAATACCCACCACTGGACAGAAAAAGAAAATAATCCTCATGTTTTAAGGGAGACTGCCCACCAATACCGTTGGACCATAAACGTGTGGGCAGCTATCCACAATAATACTATCATCGGACCTATTTTTATTGATGGGACTTTGAACGCACATAGGTTTCTAGAACTTCTTAGTGGTCCTCTTGTCACTTATTTGAATACCCTTTCTGAAGAAGAACGCAGTGGAATGTGGTTTCAGTTGGATGGTGCTCCTGCTCATTCAGCTTTGGTTGTGAGAGAAAAGCTAAATGAAATGTTTGGACTACGCTGGATTGGGCGTTTTGGCCACCAAAATTGGGCACCAAGAAGTCCTGATCTGACACCTCTTGATTTTTTTTTTATGGGGAGCTGTAAAAAATCAAGTTTACGCTACCGACAGCGAAACTCGAGAAGAAATTAAATCTAAAATAGTGGAAGAGAAAGAGCATAAAACCTTGCCATAGGAAATCCACAGAAACCTTTTAAAAAAACAAATTATCTATGGTAACGAATATTGGAACATGATGCCAATTTAATACTGTCAGAACTACCAACTTAACCTCCGACAGATGTCAATTTCAACGAGAGGCCTGGAATAATCTATGGAAGAAGCAAGCTCAAAAATACTTACTGTTAACTTTATCTGTGACAGCTGTCAGATGAACCTGGCTGTCAAAGTGCGAAACCAAAACAAACAGATTTATGTGAAATATTTAATGATTTCAGTTTAAAAATACAACAAAGCGCATGTAAACGGGATGAACACGTTACAACCTATTTTCATAATATGTTTTTTTTCTTTTTGTTGTTTAACTAGAGGAAGAAGCGAATGTAGCTAGTCAGTCCATGGGTCCACAGAAAACCAGCGTCGTACTCCCAATAGGTGGTGCGGCACATAGCTGAGTGGATACCATTTTCGCAGCAATGTTATTGATATTAAACTCTTATGTTTCAACTCTCATCTTGTTAGATTTAAGTACATTTTGCATTGACACAGCCGCTGCCGCCTGGCCTCCAAATGTACGTATGTGGTTTCGACACACCGGCGCCGAATGTGTTAAATAAAACATAACATGTATTTAAAAATTTATGCGAAATAAATATTTTCTATTTCTATTAATATATTTCTGGATGGTTCGGGTCGGATGCAGCATCTCTTTCACTCGTTAGTTGTGATTAAATCGTGAGAAAGGAAAGGAGCTAACGTAACTTCGATTTTTAAAGTAAAGTAGTAAAATTTAGATTTACATCAAAATTCGTTCTAAATTCGCCTTTACACACACATACACAAAACTTTTGCATGGGAATCAAGACATATATTTTTAGTGACGTTATTTTCATACACCACACTACTGAGTGACCAAACTCACATGGATTGTAAATTAACGAAGAAAAAAATAAAAAACAAAACTGACATATCCATAATTATTAGTTATTCTTTATTTATCTTAATTATAAGTTACTCTAATAATAAAGTCCTTCAACCGCAGCATCTTTGGGCCATTGTGTAATGCGGCCATAAGGTTGTCGATGCGGTGTTAGTTCTCTCTTGTGCGACCGCATTGCCCAGCTGATAAAATATTTTCGCGCGGCATCGTGGGGCGATTGTGTAATGAGGCCATAAGGGTGTCGATGCGGTGTTAGTTCTGTCTTTTGTGCGGCGAGTGCGCGCGGCGGCGCTTGCGGCGCGGCGGCGCGCAGTCGTTGAGCCCGGCGTGCGCCTGCGCCGCCAGCAGCATGCCCAGCTGGTTCTGAGCCTGCACATAATAGTAGTTTATGTGACTGGTGCATAATGAGAGGCATTAAAATACGAGTGTGTGTTTATGAAACGAGCCGACGGGCGAGTTTCATAATAACATCACACGAGTGTTTTAATGCCTAATTATGTACAGTTACATACACTATTTTATCTACATACATATTATAAGCTCTCTATGATGTGTTCAGGAACCGCATGTTACGAGCGGCAATAGCGGCATTGATCAATTATTAGCTATGTCCACACCAGTGCGCTTTCACGTTCATTTTGCGTGTCAACTTTCGATTCGTCTTGCGTCAAGCGCAGCAATATTGATTGCCTTTAAGACGCATGCAGCTTATTGTCTACACCTGTGCGCTTGTTGCATGCAGCGTACACACGCGACTTTGTTAGCCGTCAAGATGGACGCGGAACTAGTAGCTATAATCTTCAATAAAATCCAATGTTTTAACTTTATCTTCTGCCATTTTATTTGCTAAAAGGCCCAAATGTTGCACATCAACCCAACGGTGACGGGTCAACGTGCGCTACGGGCATGCGCTGCTGTCAAATCAGTTTGAGCGCATGCGTTATTGCATGTGCTGTGGTTGCAGAGGCCTGCGTCAGAGGAAAACGCAAGATGAACGTGAAAGCGCACTAGTGTAGACATAGCTATTTGCTATGTCCACACCTTTGCGCTTTCATGTTCAACTTGCGCTTTCAACTATCAGGGCGTAATGCGTCAAGCGCATGCAATACGAGGGTGAAATGAAAGGGAAATGAAATGAAATATATATTTATATTTCATTTCATTTCATTTCACCCTCGTATTGCATGGTGACACTGACTCTTCAATAAAATCCAATGTTTTGACTTTATCTTCCGCCATTTTATTTGCAAAATGTTGCACCTCAACCCAACGCCGACGGATCAGGGTGCGCTACGGGTATGCGCTGATATCAAACCACTTTGAGCGCATTCGTTATTGCATGCGCTGTGGTTGCAGAGGCATGCGTCAGAGCATAGCGCAATTTGAACATGAAAGCGCACATGTGTAGACATGGCTAATCTTCGATAAAATCCAATGTTTTGACTTTATCTTCCGCCATTTTATTTGCAAAATGTTGCACGTCAACCCAACGGTGACGGATCAGCGTGCGCTACGGGTATGCGCTGATATCAAACCAGTTTGAGCGCATGAGTTATTGCATGCGCTGTGGTTGCAGAGGCATGCGTCAGAGGGAAGCGCAAGTTGAACATGAAAGCGCACAGGTGTAGACATTAGAACGTCAAAAATGGCGGCTACCGTAGTTTTTTCTTAATTCAGAGACAATCTAGAGTCGGCCTCTACTATCATATCAATTCAATCATCAATATCAATTGACATTTCATTTCGAATTAAATGACATCTCGAATGATATTAGAATTTAAGTCAAATAAAAAAGTTTTTCAAAGATGTTTGAAATTTGAAACTCATAACTTTATCAAATTTTATATCGTTATAAGAACATTATGTTACTGCTACAGATAAGAAAATTATCATAGTAAAATTGATTGTTGTAATGCTGGTCATTGCCAACGGATTCTGAACGCATTATAGAGGACTTATGATATGTGTGTAGATAAATAAATAAATCAGTCGGGTTTTTAGTTTTCGCCTTTTTCAACGTTTTTATCTTGTAAAACCGGTCAGTACCTCTTCGTGCAGCTCCCGGGCCATCTGGTACACGCTGTGCTCGCTGCTGTTGTACATGAGCGCGTTCGACAGCATCAGCAGCACGTCGCGCTGGAACTCCTCCGTCGTTCTGGGGATATTCAAAAACCGGTAAGTGCGAGTCGGTACTCGCGCACCGAGGGCTCCGTACATATTTGGCGGGTTTTTAGTACCTATTTGTGGTTATTCTATAGGGTTTGTTCTATAATCACACCAAATTTGACGCTTGTATGTTTTACCGTTTTTACGATACAACAAAAATAAAAATACTTTCTTATTTAACTTTCTTAATTTCTTTTAATTTGTTAGGAAATCCGTCGTAATAACACATATTCTGAAAAAAATATCAAACCGCTATAGTATTACGGTTCACAAGATACAGCAGCAGAAAAAGCCAATATAATGTCATTAAATAAAACTTATAACCTATATAAATAAAAATGATGCATGTGTTGCTACACCCAAAAACTCGAAGATCGGCTTATTTCTTTTTAAATATTCCTCGAAGTCCGAGGTAAGAAGAAGAGCAAAATTGGATATTTCAACTTTAAGGGGGGGAACTTTGTCGAAGCGAAGCGAGGGCGGGTCGCTACAACTAATAAATAAGTCATTACATAACAAATAAATAAGAATGTAAGTAAACGTACCTACAATAAAGTTAATTACGTGAACCACGCGTTACCTGATGACGCCGGCGTCGATGTTCTTCTTTATGGCGGTGAGGTCCATGGGCCGCTTGATCACCACGCTGTAGCCCGGCGCCTCCTCGTCCGTGATCGGCCGCAGGAACAGCGACGCGAACTTGTGCGCGCACAACCTGGACAAGAGTTGTGTATTCTTGTAGAGGCACAAAAATAGGGGATTGGTTAGCACACGCAATGATCCCCCCTCTCTACATTAGCCTTTTTTTTACTTTTATTTGATAGGCAGTTGGGACTTAATAATTGTATGTTTTAGAGCTGCCGCACATTGGGCCACTAGTCACGGCCACAGCTTAGCCACTAGTGGCCGCCACAAGCTGCGGACGAGTTTTTTCATACATTTTGTATAGCATCGGCGCACACCGAGCGTTCGAGTGGCCGCGTCTGAGCCACAAGCTGCGGTAGTCGCCCGCGCTCGCTACTAGTGGCCGCGTTTAGTGGCTCGCCTCGCGCGCACACTCGGCCGCCGGCTTCTCAAATAAAAAATAGCCACTCCGCCACCGATGGCCGCGATTGGTGGCTGCGTCTAGTGGCTTAGCCGAGCCACTAGTGGTCGCGTTTAGTGGCGGCCACTAGTGGCTCAATGTGCGGCCGCCCTTACCCTACTAGGATCAACCGGGGCAAATGCGACTATGGGGGCAACGCGACTTTTAAAGATGGTTAAGATGTTAACTAACTATTTTTGCACCCTTTTATTGAAATTGAATTATTTGAACTAATTGAGCGCGAAGCGTCTCCGTTTCAGCTTGAGCAAAAATACTTTTGTATGTCCGGCTGTCTCTGCAGGTCGCATTTCTCAGCTGATTCTCGTGAAATTTTGTGAGCAGGTTCGATAATCATATGAAATTTTTATGTCGATTCAGTTTTTCGAAATACTACTCTGTCAAGAAAGTACCGGGAAAAGATCAATAATACACAAACTGTTTGTTAATCATCCAAATTTATTTTATCACCTTCAAAGTATGCTCCTTCAGAAACGATACACTTACGCCAACGAATAATCCAATCATCAAAACATTTTTTAAACGCTGTTTCCGGAATTGAATTCAGTTCTCGGCGCGAATTCTCCTTTATGTCTTCTACCGATTGAAAACGGGTGCCACGAAGTGGTAATTTGAGTTTAGGAAAAAGAAAGAAGTCGGCAGGAGCCATATCTGGTGAATATGGTGGTTGCTCGATGGTATTTGTTGAGTGTTTGGTCAAAAATTCTTTCACAATGATGGCCTTGTGCGAAGGCGCATTATCGTGGTGCAAAATCCAAGAATTTTCATTCCACAAATCTGGCCTTTTTCGTCGAATTTGCTCTCTTAAATGCCGCATAACGCTCAAATAATATTCTTTATTTACCGTTTGACCTTCCGGCAAGAATTCCGAGTGCACAACACCGCGATAGTCAAAGAAAACAGTCAACATGACTTTGACTTTTGATCGACTTTGGCGTGGTTTCTTCGGTTTCGGTTCAGTTGGAAGGCGCCACTCCGAAGCTTGTTGACTAGTTTGCATGTCAAACTCGTAAACCCACGTCTCGTCACCAGTAACAATGCGTTTCATGAATGTTGGGTCGGAATTGACTCGTTCTAGCATGTCCTCAGCGACTCTCATGCGATTGAGTTTTTGGAGAAAATTCAGGTCTTTTGGCACTAGCCGAGCGGTAACATGTTTCATACCCAAATGATTAGTTAAAATAGTACGGATCGACTCGTGAGATACAGAAAGTTCGGCGGCTATCTCTCTCAAAGTTGAATGAGGATTTTCAGTCACTATTTCCTTCACTTTTGCGATGTTAACTTCAGTTGCAGACGTTGATGGCCTACCAGAGCGAGGCAAATCTTCCATCACATCTCAACCGCTTTTGAACGCTTTGTACCACTCATAAACACGTGTTTTTGATAAAGTCGAATCACCGTAAGCCTTCTGTAACATTTTCAGTGACTCCGAACACGAAATTCCATTGGCGATGCAAAATTTAAGACAAACTCTTTGTTCAATGTTTTTGTCCATTATGAAATTCGCAATACACACTAGATATGATATAACTAAAAACAGCACTGTATTTAATATAAATAACAGATGCAACTCAAACTCCGCGCCAAAATAGAAAACAGTTGTGCCAATCTAACAACAACAAAAAAAACAAAAATTTGAATTTGGAACCATAAACAAATCATCCATTCCCGATACTTTGTTGACTGAATGTATTTCAAAATAGCGGATATATGCGATTACAAACTTATTTGCGGTGTTGGTGAACTGACCGCGACCTATGTCAATGTATGAGGATAGCAGTAACAGGAGGCGAAAATAGATTTAATTTTTTTTTGTTGTATTTCTACTGTTACCTGCTGTAGACGAGCATCACGGAGCGCTTCCACAGCCTGTGCTGCCGCTCGGCGTCGCTCGCGTGCGGCGAGTCCGGCGCAGACGCCTCCGTCGCACTCTCCGACCCCGAGCAAGCTGGAGCGAGACGGATGCATCATGAGATCATCATGGAGTTTTGGAGGCATACAGTGAGCACTAACGTTTTCGAGTTTGATAGGAGACGAGATGAGCTCGATGCTAAACGAGACGAGCTCAAGGCCCGACCACCTACGGCCATCCACTATAACTATATCGGAGAGGTGCTGACCTGCACCAAATGTCAACGAACATTTCGTGCAAAAATCGGTTATGTCAGCCACCTGAGAGCACACGAGCGACGCTCTGAATAGTCGGATCCTAGTCGCTGTGGCCGAAATCGGTCGGGATCGTATTATTATTATTATTATTACCATGAGATGGGAAACAGGCCATCAGGTGTTAAATTAGCTTTGGGATCCATATATGCGGCCGAATTATAGTTCAGTTTATCATGTGAATAAATGTCAACGAAGCATCTATCTGTCTCTTTCTGACTAGCACGTAAGTGCGAGAGTGACGGATGCTTTATCCACACTCATCCACCGCGATAAAGGCGAACACAGTACGGGTGCTGGGTCAATGTAGAATGAACCCTATGGTAATTCATATAAACACGTATTTTAATTGTTTCATAAATAACAGATTGACGTTGCGACGACGGTCTGTATATGGCGAGTCAGACTTTATGATGAGGCAGTAGCAAATAGGTGTCAGCGGGGCTCGAGCGAAGGGGGGAGTTAAACGTGTTTATCTGTAATAGAGCTCTCGATACACGTGTTACACGCCCGCACGGGTATCCGTGTTCTTAGCCCCGGCGGTATTAAGTGTCCGAACGACACGGATCCGTGTAAATAAGTCCGTGTTTCGGCCTGCACACGGGTAAACACGGGCCCTAATTACCCGCGGTTATTACCCTTCCGCGACGTTATGAGCCAGGCGCGGGCTGTTTGTTAATAAGGGCGTCTAAGTCTAAGGGCGTGTAAGTAACTCTACAAGCCTCGGTACAATACAATACCTACATTCGTTCATTCATAGCTCTTATAAACAACGGAGCGGCTCAGCGCAACCCGCCAAGGACGGGTAATTAAGATCCGTTGATACGTGTCCGGGAATAAACACAGGTTAACTACACGGGAACCCGGGTACACGTTCGAAACGATTCATAAACACGTGTCCGTGTAACACGGAATCGGACACGTCTACACGAAACACGGACACTACAGCGAGCCCTAATCTGTAATGCAAACCCCCAATAAAATTGAGACTCCTACTTTGAGAGCTCATAATTCTTACATGGCCCAATGGAGTCACCAACCTTAGTTAAGACACTATTAGAAATAAAAAAAACTAAATCAAAACCAGTCCATCCGTTTAGGAGCTACGATGCCACAGACAGACACACAGGTCAAAGTTATAACACCCCTCTTTTTTGCATCGGGGGTTAATCAGGTTTTTTAATAAGACCCTGATATTGAATGAATGAGAAAACAACAATATATGAAACAGTATAAATACAATGGTAACAGTACTCACTTCTGGAGTCTGATTTCTTCTTTCTAGAATAGTCTCGTTTCTTCTTCCCATCTTTTTCTTCTTCGCGACTCAACTGTGAACAATAAATGCGATATGAGCAGTGAAAGTGGCCAAATATATCGCACATCTTTATTTCTATAGGAATAGGATGTGTTTCGATATATTTGGCTATTTTGGCTGCTTCTATCTATTTGATGCCGACTGTACGGTCGAGCTGTACATTTTAGAACCTTATCGCAGCTAATGATATACAAAATTCAGGCCACTCTCACTTTAACATGTTACTATGACAAGGTACTAACATACATGTTTACTTGTTTACTTATTAATTGCAGATAAAGCCAATAACAGATGAACACAAGAAAACAATATAAGATAAGCCACTTACCATAGCTTGAAATACGGTACGATACGAATTTGGTTTGGTTATTTGTTCGATACTATATTTGGGCATCTCTCTATTGCTATGTTAGTACATATATAATCTGTAATGTTATGTTCATAAGTTGTCTTAGTCATTTTATTTTTGCATCAAAACCGAATAATAAAATAGATAAGATAGGTTGCGTCTGTTTTGCTTGTCTATGTAAGGCTAAGGGACCTTTGCCCATACTGCCAAGCAGAGCAGGGCATGAAAGGGTACAGTCGAGGACAGAAAGATGTTTACACTTTTTCACCTTATCCCATTGTAATAAGGTTCAAAAGTGATCTTTCTGTCCTCGACTGTACATGCGACTTTTTTCTTGTTTTGTAATTTATGTCTTGTTTTTGTTTTTGCACCTACCTTCCAAAGTTATTTGTGTGTAGCCATCCGTGGTTTCACCTGGTGGTACCAACGGAAGACCAGCGCTGACATCAGCCAGCATTACGCTGAGTTGGGACCATTTCGTGACCCATCTTTCTTATTGTGTGTATTTCTGTCCTTTATTTAAATTTGTCACGAATAAATGTTATTCATTCTTTCTTATAAGAATAACAAAGTGAATGTGAACATTATTAACAATAAAAAACTTCAATTAAACTTTAAAACGTAGACAAATCAACAAAGAAATTATGATTTGAGCATGCTGTATGTGTGTGAGTGCGTGCGTGTATGCTTTTACATGTGATCGTCGAACAAACATACAAAATTCCATTGAGTCGACTCAAGACCTCACTACAGACCACGTTCGTTCGTTTATTCTAAATGAATACAGGATGTCCCATAACTCGCACGTCACATATACCGGAGGTAGACCAGCCTAAGACGCACCGAACCAGCCTAACATGACCTCAGTAAAAGTCGCATGGTTTTCAAGATATGGGGATGATGCGTAACCAGGGTGGCCACTTTTTACAACTTCATCCATCATCCAAGCGAACTTTTTATATCAATATAAAAGTACACCGCGCGGAAAGCATGAATTTTTTTATCCATACATTTTTCTACGGAAACAAAACTTAAGAGATTTTTTACATTAAATTTTTTTCTATATAGGATTTGGATGCCTTTCAATCAAGACTCATAACATATATTTTTTTATTAAAATTCATCGATATTTTTAATTTTTATTTAGTAAATTGAAATTAATTTATAGTTTTTTGCAGTTTAGAATTAGTAGATGTTACAACGATAACTCATTTCATGGTTGTTATTACACCGATTTTTGATTTTTGTCATATGGGAGGAGCCACAGTGCTGTGAACAAATGTATTTTTTTAATAAAGTGTACTTAGTGAGTTTTTCCTCTCAATAGACGAAATACAAGTTATAGTTTTAGTATTTTTCCCTAAACTTTTGCAAATTTCCCTGATTTTTCCCTGACCAGCGAATTTCCCTGACTTGTCCCGGTTTTCCAGAAAGTGGCCACCCTGGTAACGCATTTCCACTCCGTTAAAAAACATGTCTCGTTCCGTGTCAGGCTGGTGTAGCTCCGGTGTGACGCGCGACCAGTGCTGCCCTGCTAAGCAAAATGGCGCTATCTCAGACAAAACTCCTGTAGCAATTGCAACTTCATTATTAACAGGGGAGGACTGAATCTGCTTTGGCTATTGTTTTTGAGAAACTGCTTTTTAGCTTAGCAGGGCAGAGTGGGACGCCTCGCGTCGAGTGTTCCGCACCATGCGGACCTCCATGGGCGTGTCGTCGTCGGTGTCGGCGCGCGGCTCGCCCCCCGCCCCCGCCTCCGCCCCCGCCACCGCCTCCTCCACAGCCGGCTCCTCTGTTATCTCCTTTAGAGGGAGGGATTCCTGCTGACAATACTAATAAGATAAGATAATTTATTGATAAAATAATATTTACACGTCACATTTAATAATTAGCACATATTTATTTACACAGTCGCCATCAATGGAACTTGTGAACCATGTAAACCAACCTTTTAGGCAACGTTTCTTCGTAAACTTTCACACTAGCTATCCATCACTACTAAATCCATATGATATTTAACCACTTGTTATTCTAATCCTCATTGAACAATATAAAATCACTTAATATTCGATATTTCAGTAAAAGCTTGAAATTATTTTGCAGTTGAGGTTATTCCGACATATCGCAATGACATATTTGTTTCGTTTCAAGTCTGCAATTGTCTATGATAGCTGACTAGTGTTGGCCAAATTAAGACTATAGCGAGAAGTAGTGTGTTAAAACGATTTTAATTTCGGTGGTGTTTAAAATCACGCTTGATTGTACCAGGTACAATCGTTACGATTAAACATTACAGTACATTACGTGACGTTGCAGAATACATATTGGTCACACGTCATCCTCAATCGATTCTAGTGACTCTGATTAAAAAATAAATTTTAAAGGATTTTTAATCTTAGTCTACTTTTCCCATCACTAGTAAACTCATCAAACTATAGACAATATCAATATGGCGCTTTGTATACATCGTTCACAAGTTCTATAGATGGCGACTTTATGTACACACATTACCCTTCTTTTTACTTCGCGCAGTCGGGTATAAACACGCAATGTAATAGTTGTAATAAAAGAGCGGTGGTACCTCTGCGTCGTCCGCGGAGAGCTCCTGGGCCTCCTCGGGCTCCTCGGCCTCCAGCTTGACGGCGGCCGGCAGCGGCGGCGGCAGCGGCGGCAGCGGCGGGAACGGCGGCAGTGGCGGCTGCTCCGTGGCTGACGGAATTAGACAACAGAAGTAAAACCCGACTACGAAAAAATAACCTAAAAATTTCATTTTTAATAACACACTCATGTTGGCGACTGTACTTCTAACATTGATTATATACATAAAAAGCCGGTCAAGTGCGAGTCGGACTCGCGCACCGAGGGTTCCGAACAAACTTGTAGGCATGGTAAATAGTTCGTAAATCACGGGAATACAATAAAAACAAAGTCCAGTATAAACTGACACACAATAAGTATGCACTTTCGTACTTAGTGAGTGTCAGTTTATACTGGGCTCATTTTTTATGTGATGTAAGTACAAATTAACGGTTTTCGGATTTTTTCCTTTACTTGTGCTATAAGACATTGCTTCTTGCCAAATTTCATGATTCTAAGTCAACGGGAAGTACCCTATAGGTTTTGATTCCCTTGAGATTTCCTTCAATATGCGGCATAAACGGCCGTATCTTTTGATTGCGTTGACTTAGATGTCTGATTTTTACTGATCCAAGGGATTGCAGAGCTAAGTATTTGATATGAATTTCAACTTGATACCTTCACGCGTTCCTGAGAAAAAGGGTCTTGACAGAGACAGACAGACAGACAGACAGACAGACAGACAGACAGACAGACGGACGGACAACAAAGTGATCCTATAAGGGTTCCGTTTTTTTCTTTTGAGGTACGGAACCCTAAAAAATAAAACCGCCTTCTAAAACCCACTAAACAAGACTAAATAATAACTGGTTTCCTAGGATTTGCTTATTTGGTGGGTGCCTAATAGGTACATTGAATACATATATCCAAGCCGGTATCAAGTAGGTATACACAATAGCAATGTCACATAATTCTTGTTCTTGCCACCGACTTCGATATATTTCATGTACCTACTAGGCAGGCACCCACCAAATAGGCAATTCCTAGGAAACCGGTCATTATTAAGTCTTGTTTAGTGGGTTTTTGAAGGCTGTTTTATTTTTGGTTAAACATTTTTTTCGCTTTTTACTGATACCTATATCAATAAAAATAAAAAACCGCGCCAACACAAAATCGGTCGAGTTGAACTAATATATTGCTTAATGACGGATTCATGCGGAGGACGTCACCGGGTATCCACTTTTTGCATACCAAAACCTTCTCCAGAATGTAACAAATACTTTTCTGAAAACCGCATCAAAATCGGTTCAGCCAAACGAGAGATAATCGCGGACAAACATACATACATGCAAACATACGGGTCAAACTGAGAACCTCCATTTTTTGAACTCTGTTAAAAAGTCAAGTAAAACGAGTCCAAACGAGTCGAGTTATTATTTATTTATACGATAATTAGAAGTTGGTTAAAATCGACTTCTAAGATTTGATTACATTATTAGTTTGTTAGTTACAAATGAAGTTAATATAATGCCAGATTTCACCACCCACTTAACAGACGATTAGAGTGTTAACAGCTGTCAAAATGTATGAACTAACAGTCGATTAACATTTAACATCGTATGTTGAAATTGGTACTCAGTGTGGTAAAAAGTAATATCGCTCTCTTGGTTACCTATAACTATGTTTTCCTCAGGCGCGGGCTCGCTGGGCAGCGGTATGCTGTCGGGGTCGATGACCGGCAGCACGGTCGGCTCGTCGGGCGGCGGCGGGGAGTGCGGCGCGGGCGGCGGGGACGGCGGTGTCGGCGGCGGGACGCTGGAGCACACACACTTCCTTAGATTTGCGTGACTCTTGTACATTGTTTATCCGAGTCCCCGCGTACTTGCACAAGTACAAATCAATGATAGTAGTTCAGACCTGACTTTTTAACTACATAACACGAATAACTGCCGAATGTAACTTCACCTTTAATAATAATAATATAATATTAATCCAGCCTATATACGTCCCACTGCATTGCACAGGCCTCCACTCACAATGAGAGGGCCCTCCCTCTCATTGTGAGTGGAGGCCTGTGTCCTTCACCTTTAGGTTCACTTTTATTAGTAGGTATGTATTTGGTATAGTACATTTGGTAGTTATTTATTTTGTTTGAACATAAGCAAAGCGAGAGCGCGTCGCTAATAAATATCCCTACATAGTATAAATATACCTGGCAGACTAAACGTCGTCGCTCAGGTAAAAACTGAATTTTCATCGATTTTCTATATTGCGCGCGAAATCTTTTTGCGTGAAAATACGGGGAAAACGAATTTTCCCAGCTGCAAATTTCATTGAAATCGTTAGAGCTTAGTTTGGGACTAGGTCAATTTGTGTAAGATTGATATTTACATATTTATTTATTAACTGATAACTGTTAATTGAACAATTATTTTCATTAATCTTAATAACCCTTGACTTCATAACCCCTGTTTTATACATCTATTAATTTATTAAAGGAACTTACATAGTCTCTTCCACGACTTCAGTCGCGAATTCTTCCACTACTTCCGTCTCCTCTGCTTCCGGTTCTGGCTCGGGCGTCGGTACTTCCGGTTCTTTAACTTCTTCTTTGACCTATCAATATTTTATATTATTTCACAAATGTTTCACCCAGTAACAAAACATTTTCTCCAATTTCATTAAAAAAAAACTTACTTTATGATCCTCCGGCTGTATTATTTTGATTTCCGGCGTGGGGAATTTGACTTCCGGGAAAGCTATTCTCACTTCCGCTTCCGGTGGGGGTTCGGGGGTTTCCTCAATGGGAGTCGATTCTTCTACAGTTTCTTCTACCACCTACAAAAATAAATTATCAGGAGACAATCTCTCACCAATTGACCTAGTCCCTTACTAATCTTGTGCTACGGAGTACTAGACAACGATAAACGAACATATTTATAGAGAAATACGTATTTAAATACATCAAAATGTACGGAAGGAATACACACAAACATTTCCCCACACGGATAAGTCATTAATAAGAAAAAATACGGTCACGATAAGGGGGGGGCAACTAAGTGTAACATTGTGTGATTGGTTATTTTATTGTAATAAACACAATTGTTTAGATTACCGTTTCATTTTCTTCCGGAACCTCTTCGGGTGCTTTCTCTTCCTCCATTTGTGGTACCTGTAAAAGAGATTTCAATTTCCAGCTTTTTTTCTGTGACTTCGTCTTCAGAAAACATGTTTTTATTGCATTTTTTTAAACACCTGTGCGGTTGGAGTGACTCCCTCCGTTGTGACTGTGGTGCTGAGTGTCAAACTGTCGAGCATATTAATATTATACAGGATTGCCCACTGAGAGCCTACCATGGGAACCCGGAAAGCCTGATCTCTTACTGATGACGCGGCTGAATGGCTAAGAAACTCGAATATCAATTAAATAAATAAATATCAGGGGACAATCTCACACAACCAACCCCGGACCAACCCCGAACCGAAATCGCGAAAAAAAAAACGACCCTCCCATACATTTTGGCTAGTCAGCTCGAGGGTCGATTTTCTTTTCGCGATTTGGGGTTGGTCCCATTGTGAAAGTTGGTCAGTATGTTGGTAGTATCATAATATGTCCCCAAAAATTTCAACACTGAATTTAATTTCAGCCTGTATAAGAATGGAGTTTCAGGGTGTAACTAAAGCCGCCCACAAACCCACGAAACTAAAATAATAAAAGTAAAAAAAAATAAGTTTAACTTATATTTTTTTTTATTTACTTTTGTAAATATCGAAAGTAAATCCACTATTTGTTGTTTATCCAAACAATCCATGATCGATGGATGGATCGATCGACGGATCGATCTTTCGATCGAGCGACGGATCGATCAACGGACCCATCGATCTGTCGGTCGATCCGTCGATCGATAGATAGATCTATCGATGGATCGATCGACGGATCGACGGATGGATCGATGGATGGATCAGTACCGATCGGTCCATGCCATAAGAATTAAAAAAAAATTGTACGACAGACGGACGATCGGACGTAAGGAGTAAGTTTAGTAATAGTGTCCGGCATCCTGTGGGTACGAAAGGGACAGCTATCAAACGCCAAATTAAACTTACCGGAACGGGGTCGATTTCCACTTCGATTTTGATATTTCCTGTGGGAGGCGGTTCTTGCTCGTCGTTCTTGAATGGCGACTTTTCAAGCGTTCTGAAAAAAAAAATGTAACAAAATAGTACATTTTGATACAAGTGCGGAAAGTATGTCACACAAGTATGGGAGGGGGGGACACACACACACGCAACTCTAAACCTAAAAAAACCCCGGCAAATTCCTCCTCTAGACTCTACTTTAGGATTTCATCAAACCAAGCTAAGAACACTCTCAGAAGACGGATTAAAACAAAATTGAAATGAATAGAACCTCACCTAGGATTTCCTTTGTGCATAGTAGCGACAGGCGGTATGTGCAAGTCGATGTCTCTAAACGCGTACACGTCCTCTGCTTTTATTTCTATGTCGTCAATGTCGACTGCGGGAGCGAGCGGGATGGGGGATGACTGCGTCGTGCTCGCTGGAAAGAGACATAGTTTAATCAAGTTGTTTAACCATTTCAAATACAAAAGACATTACACGCCAATGACAGCTTTAACTCATAGACACTCAGGTCTATTTTGCACTGTCAACCATGACGGATATATCCGTCGCTGGCGTTGAACCAGTGGTGCGGATATATCCGTCAGTGGCATTGAAAAGGTTAAAGCAGGCATTTTCTTTCTGGTCAGTCGGGCGTCGCGGCTGTCATTGTCAATCCTATGTATATTATCTGTGTTCGTAACATAGACAATAGACCAGACAAACCTTTAAGCTGCTGCTCTATCTGCACCAGCTGGCTCTTGATGTGCTCTATGGCCGCGTGTTTGTTGTCGTGCGGACTAGTTGAACCCGATTTCTCTAGAAGCATAGACAGTGTAGGTGCTCCGGCGGACGGCGATATCGTTTCTGGGGACATAGATACATCTATCCATATAAATATCAAGTATAAAAAAACTAAAACCCGACTGCAAAAAAGAAATTTCTAGTTTTTTTTAATTTCCAGCCGCCATGTTTAATTTATAATAAAACAAAATAGCCTATAACTATCGCGCAATAAAGACGAATTTGAATTGATTTTATTTCAATGTTATCTTATCACGACATGACATACATCACGCTGCACCTAGTATAAATAAATACCAGGTAGGTACAAATTCTAAGTAATAAGTATAAATACTTGAATACTAGTAAATTAATTAATTAATTTATTTGTAAACCTTACTAACTGACGTGCCCGCAAAATGCCTCCTCGAGTGCTATGTATGTTTATCATATATAACTACATATAAGCAATCGTTTCGACACTTTATAAAAAGTAGATTTGAGCAGTCCGGCCGGTAGCCTAGAACTTTCACAAAGAAAATTGGCTACATAAGCCACATGCGAGCTCACCAGCGACAACGGTCTTCTTTAAAACGGTCGCCGTGACCGAGATCGGTCGGACCAATCATCATCATCATATTAGCCGGGTCTGAAAGGGACAGGCAGGGTGACCGACGAAGCTAACCACGTCGCAGGAGTACCAGGGACAGCGACTCACCGACGACGGTGGCGGGGTGCGCCATGTGCTGCGGCGTGGTCACCGCGGGCGACGACTTCAGCAGCGACGTCAGCAGCGGCGACGGCGGCGGCGGCGTCGCTACGCACCGCGACACAACACAACATAATAATAATCCAGCCTATATACGTCCCACTGCTGGGCACAGGCCTCCACTCACAATTTGGGGTTTGGGCTATAGTTCCCACGGGGCCCCAGTGCGGATTGGGAACTTCGCACACACCGTCAAATTGCTTTTCAGGTGTGTGCAGGTTACCTCACGATGTTTTCCTTCACCGAAAAGCTCATGGTAAATTTACAAATTGTATTTCGCACATAAATTCCGAAAAACTTAGAGGTGCGAGCCCGGGTTCGAACCCACGACCCTCTGCTTAAGAGTCGGTAGGTCAAACCATTAGGCTACCACGGCTTTTTACCACGGCAACATAATAATGTCAATAAAATACATAATAAACCACCCGACATTAAAAAAAAAGCTGGTCAAGTGCGAGTAGGACTCACGCACCGAGGGTTCCGCACTAACTTGTAGGCATGTAAATAGTTCGTAAATCACGGGAATACAATAGAAAAGAATCCAGTATAAACTGACACGCACTAAGTATGCACTCTCGTACTTAGTGAGTATCAGTTTATACTGGACTTAATTTTTTATGTGATGTAATTACAAATTAACGGTTTTTGGATTTTTCCCTTTACTTGTGCTATAAGACGTTGCTTCTTGCCAAATTTCATGATTCTAACTCAATGGGAAGTACCCTATAGGTTTTGATTCCCTTGAATATGCGGCATAAACGGCCGTGTCTTTTGATTGCGTTGTCTTAGAAGTCTGATTTTTTTACAGCGCTAAGGGACTGCAGAATTGAGTATTTAATATGAATTTCAACTCGATACCTCTACGCGTTCCTGAGAAAAAGGGCCTTGACAGACAGACAGACGGACAACAAAGGGATCCTATAAGGGTTCCTTTTTCCTTTTGAGGTATGGAACTAAAAACGGCACAAATCAACGCTCTTTTACTAATAAAATAAAACATCTACTGATTACCACAGCTTATTATACCATAAAATTAATATCTTAACGAAAAGTTGTAATATTGTCAAACTTAATAATAAAATTCATATATACATAAATAATAAATAAACATAATAATAACTAATTAATAATATAATCTACCTAGTCTATTTTATTAAATGCAACGAAACACATTAAAATTAAATGCATAATTAATTAATTTACAAGTATAAATGTTATACAATACGATAAACTAGTGAAATTGTCTGTAGTAAGAAATAGCCCTCCCCTCTCAATTGCTGTGCCCGACAGGGTTCATAATACACATAATGATTGCCCACTTCGCTGTTTTCCTCGAGGCATGGAGGAGCTGCACAAATTTACGCCAGCCGCAGTAAACTGGCTGAAACACCTGGACATTGACGTTTGATCCATGCAGGATAATTGCCATACGCAATGATGATTATAAATTATTTCCATCCTGTACCTACATTATGAATTGCAATAAAGTATTGAGTATTGAGTAATATCGCAACAACATGCAAAAATTAAGAAGCAAATTATGTTTCCGAAAAAATATTTTTTGCAATAAGTTTCAATGCTAACTGTACTTATTTTTGCACAGTCATCCGCTTATCTAAACCAAGTGGGTACAGGTACAGTGGAGTTCTTAGTGCCACCTTCCGACTCCATCATGAAATCAGCTCTCAGGGCCGTAATAATAAACTAGTCTTGGCAGAGATGCCTGTCTCAAGACAAGTTAGTAATGAGTTTTCTGTGACTTGAAAACTGATTTAAAAAATGTTATGACGAAGATTCAGAATAAAGATACTGACAAACAAAGAAACAAACATGTGAAGCTAAATAAAGGGTTACAATAAATTGTAATTATCTAGAAAATCGTCACTTTTATAAGATCCATGCAAGACTATTTAGATAAAACAAAGGCTCATCTATATACAGATTGATTATTTGACTATTCGATAATTTGGATCAAACTTACTTGGCGCGCTCTGCGGCTGCGCGGGCGGACGCCATGTGCGCTCTGCGCGCGCGCGTCTCTCCTCCCTCTCACGCAGCCAGGCAGTGCGTTTAGCTGTCTCCCTCTCGCGCGTGCGCTTCGCCGTCTCGATCGCCGTCCATAGTTCGCGCACTCGCTCGTCAGATGTCGCAGGGTTACGGACTTCGGTTATTTCATTCTGAAAATAATGGGGATAAAGGGCGCGAATGCACTGGTGGGGCGACGGCGTGACAGTAGGGCGATCATTTGTACTGAAATCACCGTCGCGTCGCCCATCGCCCCACCAGTGCGGCCCGGGCCTTACTCTAATTATAAACTTATCTTTTGTAGTTCTGCGGGAAATGTGTCAAGTTTATTACAATAAAAAATAACAAAAAAGAAAATGGCAATAATATAGACAAAATTCAAATTCAAAATCATTTATTTGTCCAACATAGGTTAATTACACGATGTTTAATTATATTGCTGTATCACTATGTGGTGCCCGTGGGCATACAAATGTTTATTATAAATTATAAGTTTGTACAAATGAAGCATGCTTAGGTTAGGTAAATTGCTATGAAATAAAGATAGGATATATACGATATTTTATGTCAGTGTCAAAAATTAATTATTTTCATTTAAAAATTCTGTTATCGAATAATAGGCATTTTCTATAAGGAACAGTTTTAAGCTTTTCCTAAAATCCGCGTCATTACTTTTATTTGCTAAAATGTTTTTTGGTAGTTTATTATAAATTGTGTGGGCCATTCAAAGTATACTTTTACGCAATAGGGCCGTATTGTATTACTCGGCGGTGCTTTAAATTTGTCTTTTAGACGCACACTTCTAAATCTGTTAAAGAGGTTTTGGTTATTGATTACAAAAATGCATATTTCATAAATGTACAGACAAGGTAACGTTAGAATTTGAAGGTGTCTAAAGTGCGATTTGCATGAATCACTTTGTTTAATACCACTAAGAGATCTAATGCATTTTTTCTGCGCCCTAAACGCATTTTCTCTATGAGTTGAATTACCCCAGAAGAAAACACCATACCGTAAAATTGATTTAACATACGCGTGGTAAGCAGTAAGGACAGTTGACTGATTAGCTCTTTTTCTTAAATTGTAGAGAACATATGAGAATTTACTTAGTTTCTTACATATTAGGTCTATTTGATTTTTAACTGACTTCAAAAAAGGAGCAGGTTCTCAATTCGTCTGTATGTTGCTTTTTTTTTTTTTTTGTATGTTTGTTACGCGATTACTCCGTCAATTGTGGACCGATTTTGAAAATTCTTTTTTTGTTTGAAAGGGTATACTTCCGAGGTGGTCCCATTGTCACGAAATCAGAATCTGATGATGGGATCCATGAGAAATCGAGGGAACTCCTCAAAAGTTATAGGCACACATACAGCGATTTTGGTATCACCTGCAAGACCTTAAGAAATTGCATTACAAAAGCACCTCTTGGCGACGAGGAACTGATGATGAAGACCAGAGGTGACCACCGGAACTGGCTTAGTCGTAAGTGATTGACGCCAGCAATGAGATATAGATATTTCTTTATTAAGACTATGAAGCTAGTTTTATACTCATTATAACACATATGGTGAAGTGCAACTGATGGTGAAGTACCGGAAGATCTCCTCAATGATTAACGGCCCTGCATCTTGGGCAGCGACATTTTGTTAAGGGTGATGAGTGATTGGTATTATGCTATTGTTTCTTAATGTGATGTTTATGTGCTTTAGTTCATCACATAATAATAAGAGGTGCATCACTAAAAAGCGAAAAAAAAAAATTAACAAAAATAAATAAAACCGTCTTCAAAAACCTACTAAAAAGCGTTAAATAAAAACCAGCCTCATAGGAGTCCTAGGAATAGCCTATTTAGTGCCGAATAGGTACATAGAATATATCGAAGTCGGTGGCAAGAATCATGGTGTCATTGCTATTGTGTATATCTACTTGACACCGGCTTGGATATATATTCTATGTACCTATTCGGCACTAAATAGGCTAATCCTAGGACTCCTATGAGGCTGGTTTTTATTTAACGCTTTTTAGTAGGTTTTTGAAGACGGTTTTATTTTTTTGTTAAATTTTTTTTTCCACATCAGTTTATTATCTATGGTAAGCCCTAAGAATTTGGTTATATCCGTTTCATTTACTTGATATCCTTTATAAGCTATATTTAAATTTATTTAATTAACTCTTTGTTTTTAAACAATAATATAACACATATAATGACATTTATGTCATTATATGTGTTTTATCTTTAGACAACCGACTAATGTGTCTATTAAACCATCTAAAGTTCATTCTTTCAAAAAGTCTTATTATCATTCATTACCTTTAACTGTTCATACTGCTGATTCATATCAGCCACTGACTTTTGTATCTCTGCAATGCGCTCTTGAGTTAGTTTCTTGAGGATGCTCTCCTGAGGAGTTTCCACTGCGCCCTCGGAGCTACGCTTCTTCCGCTTTGGAGTCTCCACATGTTCGAGCAACACCCCATATTGAGCTGCACAGCTGAATAGAAAATTCGGTTTACCCTTGAATCACTGACACTCATTTCATAGAATGTTTTACTTTGCCGAATTTTCATTTCATTGACAGGCATTTCCACGTGTACGAGTTATATTTTTTTTGGTGGTCACAGATCTAACCTAACTGCTTTTGATGAAGTGAAATTCGGTGAAACAACACATTTGAAGAAATGAGTGTCTGCAAAACAAGGGGCCATGAGAAAATTTTGCTGTTACAATGCTTACCCATTTGAAAGAATGTTTATACACTGTCGTCTGCCTAGATCCGGCTTACCTGCTTACTATTAAAATCTTTCATGTGGCTAAAAATAACGAAAATGCTCCCTGCTAGATCACTAGTTTAAGTAATAAATAAATATAACAAGGAAACATTCCGTTAACAAACTACTTTAAATGATAACATGTCTTTTATAAACAATAACAAAGATTGTTTATTTATTTACATTAGCATACATGTAGGTATTAATTGTAAAACACTTCCACTCATACGATCTATTGCCATTAACCGTGACATACAAATCCGTGAATTACAATCTAATTCAAAGCATTTAAAGAAAAACCAAAATTTACTTACCTTTTCTGAGAGTACCAATCAACAGGCCTATTTGGTTCCCCGACAGTCTTCAACGCCCTGGACACAGACATCCAGTTCTGGTCTCCACTCCTCACCACAGCAGACGCCAGACATAGCTGCTCTCTCACATTCCAAGTATCCAAAGGAATTCGTTTCAGCTGAAGCCTTTCTTGTATAGAACTCATTTTGAGGTTATGTCGCTTTATTGACGTTTTTGAATCAATGAATTGTGTAAGAAATTGTTGCCTCACATTATTTGTGGTTATATTTACTTAACTTGCTTAACCATAACTTGATTGCATGATAATGACTAAATAATAAACAGCAACAACCACTTTGAGGCGTATTTCTGTTTGTTTTTTTTTAATTTATTGAAGCTTTGGCTTCTAGGCCATCGTGTGTTTCTGTGTTCGAGACCACAGACTATTAAGAGTTTGAGACACACACAGACAGATTATAAGCACAGAGTATGTATGCTAATGCACAGACTACTTAGGGATAAAGATTATAGCCTGTGTGATATGTCTGTATGTGTCTCCAGACACACACAGATTATAAGAGTATTAAATTTGACACTAAACCTGAAGGAAAGGTAGGATAAGGCTACACACATACATGACCATTAGGCATTAAGTCCGCCATTTGTACTTGTTTTTGTGCAATAAAGATTAAATAAATAAATAACCTGAAAATTTTGACGCAACTCACTTTATGAAACAAATTAAAGGAGCTACCACACCGCTGCTCAAAATACGGTAACGGTATGGATTCGCAGTGAGAGAGAGAGAGAGATGGCGTATACGTCACGTCACTGCGTCACCGTATTTTGATCAGCGGTGTGATCGCTCCATAATGCAGTTAAATAGAAACAATTATAATTTCAAATGATTGTTATAAGCACTATACGGGCATTCTGGGAAACAAGACAGGTATTCAATTTTTTTTAATTAGAAGCCGGCATAACACTACAGATAAGCTAAAATATATTTTTGGTTGGTAGCATTGATTTTCGCTTGCCGTTGTAGTGCATGCAATGCATCGCCATTTTGTTTCTGAATAGGAGAAGAACGAACGTAGCGGGTGTATCTGTTTACGGAAAAGAAACCTATCCTCAGTATTCCACAGACTATAAGGTATTGAATTTATCTACTTTTGTGTTTTGAATCTTGATTACTTGATTTCCTCTGTCGTATTGAGTACATGTTGTTTTAAGATTCTGTGGTTATTATTTTGTTTTGGTGGCGTTCGCGGTAAAAAATTATCTACATCTTCCAAAGAGCATTATCTACATGATACATATGCAAGGAGACACTCAACTCAATCCTGAAAAGCCCTCCGGTTGGTTATATGCATACCAATCAATCGTTCACCGATTGCATATAGTTTGTTATAGTTTTTTCCTGGTTGGTTTGGGAGTGGGTTGTAGTATTTTTGCGAGCTTTTTATCAATGTTTTTACCATTAAACAATGAAAGCATTGGTGTTTGATAACGGTAGACTATTTGCCGATATCATTAATTCTTTGCCCAAGCTTGGTTAGGACTTGCGTGCCCCAACATCAAATCAAAAGGTCTACGATGCGGTACGCCGTTAACCTAGTTCTTCCGGGAGCTAGTGGTTCCGGGTTTGATTCCCTGGTAAGCGCAAATATTTGTTTTGAGTCTCGGCCGTTTTTTTGTATTTATTCTACCCTATTACTATGTATATTGTTGTCCAGTTTTTATAGTTGAAGCTTGGGGTCTCCCCACATGTATCGACGCGGAATCAGCTTGAGCTTATCAAAAAAAGTTTAAGCAGATTCCGCGTCAATAGATCTGATGTGGGGAGACGCCTTAGTATAGGGCTACCTAGATCAATTTGTGTAAGATCACCTCCTGATATCTATTTATTTAATCTGAATAATATGATAGGTAGTTTTCTGTTATAATTTACTTGTTTTCACTTATTGCATTGATTGGGTGTCTCTAACAAAATGAAGATTTCAAAGAGCCTCTGGAAGTTAAGGCAATTTATTGACTTCTATTATAATTTGTAGCAGGATGTGGGACGTGAGGGCCTGCCGTGGCTGCCTCACGGTGAAATGCAAGCTGGAGAAGATTGGGGAGGCCTCCAAACGGCTCTATACGGCACTTACTGGGCTCCAGGTGGGTAATGGTTGTTTTAATCAGGCAGTTGACACTGATATATCTTGTCCAAATCACGGTTCACTAAGCAAAACTCCGAGAGCCACTCAGACTTGGCTCAAAGTTTCCCCAGTCAAGTTGCATATGTACAACTTTCAACTTCATCCTAATGGACTTCGGTCCCCAGGCACAACACCTGCCTGGAGAGAGATCTCTCGATTAGCCTCTCTTCTACAGACCATAATGTTTTTTCGGATGTATTATACATGATTATGTGTTAGTATATAAGTATAGTATGCATCCATGTCTCTTTATGATTTACTGCCGCACTCAGAGATGTCAATTAATTTTCAAGTTTCATTAAAGTTGCTGCGTCTTATTCTATTGCTATAGCGAGAAAGTGACAGCAGCTACTTTAATGAAACTTGAAACTTAATTGACGTCTCTGGGTGCGGCAGTTAAACTAAGTAAGGTTCAATGATATTGTAATTTTTAATAGATTTGATTAATGCTTATCCAGGTTGCATCATAGGCTATTATTTAAGCCTCCGACCGTCAAATTCTGACACTGTATACCTGAACCGCGGGATTTATGAGTTTTTAGGGTTCCATACCAAAATCGTAAAAAAGTAACACTTATGGTGAGACTTTGTTGTCTGTCTGTCTGTCTGTCTGTCTGTCTGTCTGTCTGTCTGTCCGTCCGTCCGTCTGTCTGTATGTTACAGCAGTTCTTCTCGGCAACTACAGATGCTATCAACTTGAAATTTGGCATAGTTGTATAACTTGCTTGCCCGCATCTGTTTTTTATAAAAAAATATTAAATTAATTTTATAAATAATTGAAAACGGGTCTATAATGGGCGCTTGAAAAATGAAAATTATTTGATTATAGCAAATGGGGTTGCATATGAAATGGCTTAATCTGCACATTTCAAAACAATATTTTTTATAGTTTTCCATGACGCACTTTTGGATTTAAAGCCAAAAATGTAAAATTACCATTCCCCCTCTTATCTCTGAAGTTTATGAACCTAGAAAATCTGAAAAATTCCTGACGTATAGCTAATTATTTATATTTACGGGAAAAATAAAATGAAGTGTTCAAAATATAAGTTACAAATACATAATATACTTTTTGAGAAATAACTTTAAAAAACTTTGAAAATTTGTGTTAAATTTAGGCAACTCAAAATAGACCTTATTGCATACAAAACTACATAAAAGGTATGTTTTTGAAGTATGGAACCTCGGTGCGCGAGTCCGACTCGCACTTGACCGGTTTTTTTAATTGCAGATTACAGATGGCGATGGTTACCCAAACTATTTCTGCGTCGAGTGCCGCACGCAGCTCCGGAAATGCTTGGCTTTCAGGAGGAAAAGCCGGCGGGCGCACTTTGTGCTCAAAGAAATTATGACTGTTAGAAAGCAGGTAGGTACTTACATAATTAAATTCTTTAAAATTTAATTTACTTTCACCCAAATTATATTGAGCGCTAGCTGACCCGACAGACGGTCAGCGAAACGATCAAGCCACATATTTTGACTAAGGTGTAGAGTTTGTGAAGTTAGGGTGTGTAGAGTTAGACGCTTGTCTCTACACGAGAACTGATAACCCATCCGCCATTTTGAAATAATAAAAAAACTAAAAACTGAATCGACAAAAAACAATCATATCAAAAAATTATCGAATCTGCTCAGCATTTTTGCCCAAGCTGAAACGAAGACGCTTCGCGCTCGCTCGGTCAATTGACATGGCCTTTAAAATGCCCTTCTTCACACAGGTCACTTACAGCGACATCGTCACAGTGAACCGTAGGAAAACCAATTTAGAGTCGCCCCTGAAGTTCTGGGATCCTCAGAAAACCAGTAGCTACCTCATCATCAACGCGGATGAACAGGATTCATTGACGGAACTGAAACCTTCCAGCCTGACCTACAGTTCCAACTACACCCACATTGTAGATATCAAACCTGAAATATTAAATGAAGAAGAGACGCTTGAAAAAAAAATAGAGGAGGAAGAAACAATAGAAGATAATAGTTTACCAGATGAAATAGATATTGATCCGAAGGAAGAAGAACCAGTACCAGCAGATATAGATTTGAACGATGTGTTCAAAGATTTGAATGATGATAACGTTATTAGTGACAATGAGGAGATTCGAGAAGTACAAAATGATAAGGACACTAAAGATAAAAAAAATAAAGATGTTTTGGACAAAAGGTTGTCTGTGAATAGGACAGTAAATGCTTTAATGTCGTGCACAATAAAAGTATTGAGTTTGGAGGAGCAGAAAGAGAAGATTGAGATTAGAAAGAGACAGGAGCCTTTTTACCACGCGCAGTATAAATGCTCGATGTGTTTCACAACTTACAAGAGCATGGAACTACTTATAGAGCATGTGAATTTTCATAATGAGGTAAGTGAATTTATAAGTAACATATTTGGGAGACCGATCGCGTCGCTCGAGGAAAAAAAAAATACCCAAAAAATGAACCCTGGGGTTCCAACCAGTCTTGGCGTAGTAGGCCAACGCTCATCAGTCTATTCAGACGGCGCACTATGGGAGGTCGCCACGCCATACAAGCGTGTGGACATATGCTACTGCTGTTACTAATTTACATATTATTCTGAAACTAAAAGTCTTTTCTCTTTGTTTTTTTTTTATCACGTATTTAAAAGAATGTATTATTTGTAATGCGTAGTAAAAATATTTTTTACTATAAAAAAAAAATTAAAAATAAACTTTTTATAAAATCAAGCAAAATCATAATTCCGTAATATCTACGCGATATTGGATCTAATTTACTAAATATCGTTACAGAATTTAACCCAATATTACTATGATTAATCCAGCTTAGTAAAGCGCCTACCTAATGATCACAGTATCCTTTTAATAAATTGCTATTCGACCTCAATAGGCGCAACGCGTATTTAATGTACACTGTGATTGTTTTAATACAACAGATGTAGTATAAAGTACCGAAATTACGAACCATATTGCGCGGGAAATCTTTATGCATGAAAATACGGGAAAAACGAATTCTCAGATATGAGACCTAGCTAGATCGATTTTTCGCCCCCGTAAACTCCAATATTGCAAATTTCATCGAAATCGTTAGAGCCGTTTTCGAGAACGTGAATACAAATATATACATATACAAATGTCTCTCGTAAGTAGGGATACCTTTTCGAAATGTATGCGATAGCATCTTTCATTCTATATCAAACTCTATAGATTTGTAAAAAAAAACCTTTTTTGGCTTTGCTCAGTTGGGTAAAAATATAGCGCGACGTAATGATTATTACCCGATTGCGCAAAGCAAAAATAAGGGTAATATGGTTAACAGTCTATGTATGTATGGGACCGAAAATTGGAGGTTCCACTCTAGCTCCTAAACTATTGGATCGATTTTAATAAATGACGTGTCATATGATTCAGCAAAAACGTGCGAGTGGCATAGGCTATATGAAAATGGTTAAGGAAAAGGTTATTATACGATCTATTTAATTACAGAGACGCTTTGATCACGAGTGCCAAGTCTGCAAGAACAAATTCGAGACGGTGGACGAGCTGAACCTCCACATAGCTCGGACCCATATGTACGAGTACAAGTGCAAATGCAAAGAAATATTATATTCTATGTGAGTATGAACAGTTATCGAGAGGTCAATCGTCGAATCCGACTCGGTTGGGCAGCATTCGGGAAGCTGCGCGATATCTTCTGGCCCAATATACCGCAATGTCTCGAGTCGAAAGTTTTTTGTAAATAGCTCCAGCTTAACATAGACTTCGGAAAAAAATGGGTGTTCCGGTTTTTAGGGTTCCGTGGTCAAACTAGGTTCGCCATGTCCGTCCGTCTGTCGGTCCGCAGCTTAGCTCAGACTCTTAGTACTAGAAAGCTGTTATTTGGCATGAATATACATATTAGTCACGCCGATAAAGTGGTAAAATAAAATCTTGAAAAACATTTTTTTTTTAGGTTACCTCCCCCCCTACACGTAAAGTGGGGATGGTTCTTTTTTTTTCTCTCATCTACCCGATAGTGTGGGGTGTAGTTGGATAGGTCTTTCAAAAATACTGCGGGTTTGTGAAATACATTTTTCGATTCAGGTATCCGTTTGTGAAATATCAAGCTTTTAAGTGCTAATTTTTATTAGAGTCAAGTGTCCCCTCCCCCCCCTACAGCCAAAACTACAAGTAATAAAAATCTGAAAAATATCTTAAATGAAAGCGCAAATAACGAACTTAAAAGGAAAACTATAACGACTTAGTAGACTTTTTATTGGTTCTTGAGTTAAAGACGATTAAAATGTTTATACCGACCTAAAATGAGCTAAGATAACTTTAACTAGAAAATTTGCTAATATTTGTGTTTTTTGGAGATTGTTGTAGAATGGCGACGGAACCCTACACTGAACAGGGTCCGACATGCTCTTGCCCGGTTTTTCAACTCTGTTAAGTTGTTATAATATAATAATAATCCAGCCTATATACGTCCCACTGCTGGGCACAGGCCTCCACTCACAATGAGAGGGTTTAATTAAAATTTATTCTCAGGTACGACCTAGTGAGTCACCACAAGCGATGCGGCCCGATACTGGCCAGGAAAGAGGCTATTCTAACGTGGTTCAAGATGTACGATACGACGCCGCTGTCAGATGAGAGGTTACGGGAAATAGCCGCGATCAACGCGGCTGACATCGGCAAGTTAGAAAAGGTTGGTTATCTCACTCTATGCTTAACTGACCAAGAACAACACCGGTCAAGAGCGAGTCGGACTCTCGCACTGAGGGTTCTATAAAGTACCACACCACACACACAGACGCACGCACGCACGCAGGCACACACACACGCACACACACAGACACACACACACACACACTTGTATTATCTCTTGCTTCACTTGTTGTAACTAACAAACAATGTGTAATCATATCGCACCTTTAGAAAGTGACCTAATACAAAATGTTAAGTTTTCTAATTAGAGTCATAAAATTATTATTATAGAGACCTAATTCAATTAGGTCACTTTCCTTCTAAAGGTGCGATATCTTAGAAGTCGATTTTAACCAACTTCCAAATATCGGATTACGTAATTGTGGAACTGTAGTTATTTAATTCCGATAACAATACAATAATATGGTAGCATCGAGCTGGTATGATGATGGAGACGAAAGGCTATAGCAACTCCTCAATGGCTAACAGTAGATCCGTCGAGTTTGGACTCGTTTTATTCGTCTTTATATAATCAGTGTTAGTCGTCAATATAAGTGTGTTAATAAAAATGACGTTTTAGACAAAACTTAATTTGTTGCTAGGACAAGCCGTCTGACGATGCAATCCAATGCGACGTTTGCGGCGATTGGGTTCTCACGCTCTGGCACATGAATATGCATATGAAATGCCAGCACAAGTTCTCGTACACATGTAAAGATTGCAAGGAAGTTTTCACACAACGGTAAGTTCAACAATTGTTTAAGGTGTTGTTGAATAAGTTTCTGTTAAAAAAATTAATTTTTGGGACAAGCTTTTCTTGCCGACTGTACTTTTTTCTGCACAGTCATCATCTGCTTATCGAGACAAATCGATATTAATTATGACGAAGATGTATTTTTTTTTAGGGCACAAGCTAAGAAGCACGCGTTTGGCCACTTAGAAAATAGTGATTGCGTTTGCAAAATCTGTGGGACGACATATAAGTAAGTACTAAGGAATCATTTTATATGTATCTTAATTCTCTATACTGGATGAGCGATCCAAATGGTTCAGTGAGGGGAAATCTGAAATTATAAGAGACTAGCTTTCCGCCCGCGAATTTGTCTGCGGTGAGTACTTTCGTAAGTTAAAATATATGTCCACCCTGAAAGTCCATTATACATTTTGAAATCAGTCCAGTAGTTTTTGAGTTTATTAGTGTAGACAGGGGTATTTGTTCTTAGGAACCATGGGGTCCATAAAAAAAAAAAAACAAGTTTTATATATTCGCCGTGTCGCAATTTTCACCGGAATCGTTAGAGCCGTTTTCGCGAACGCGGGTACAAATATATATACATACAAACAAATGTTTCTCGTTTAATATGTGTTGTTTGGTTCAATTTTATTATTTAAGCTTTCGGCACACCAAACGCGTGTCAGGCGCGTCGCGTGGCGTGAGCGACACTGCACCCGGCACACCGCAGGCAGGCGGCAGCTTCAACGCGTTTCGAACGCGTGCCAGCGCTGCGCACGCCTCGTGGCTGCGTTCGGTGTGACTTGCTGCGCGGCGCGCGCGTACCCCCACCACGCGTTTGTAAAAAATACAACGACTAGTACCTGCGCCGACGCCGCGCTGACGGGACGCATGCCAGCGCGCGCGACGCGCCTGCTTCGCGCACGCCACGCGACGCGCTGCCCGAGTTGTCTGCGGCGACTGCGGCGCGAAGCAGCTCGAACGCGTGCCCTGCGCAGGCACGCGTTACTTTTTGGTGTGCCGCGTTAAATTTGATTTGTTTTACGACATGCGCGGGCCCGCGTTCAAAGCGCGACGCGCCTGACACGCGTTTGGTGTGCCGAAAGCTTTATTGTTGTGTTTGCTGAACAGTTTGTTATTAAGTTTTATCGTAGATTATATGATATGTATTTTAGCAATACGCAAGATCTCAGTTTGTTGTGATGTTTAGAATTTTATAACCGTTTGGGTAGTAGGTATAATTTTAATTTTTTTTTTCTCTAGAGTAACTTTTATGTGTGTTTTGTTAATTTTTGTGTTTCTTTGTTTTGTCACCTACCTCATATCTACGGGTCCAGCTGAAAATCAGCGCTGTGGCTCCGTGCCACAGCATCACGCTGAGCTGGTGCACCGTTTCGGCTGTTTCTTATTTATTTATTTTATTTATTAAAATAGGAAGCCTCCATGTGGTACATAAGTATTATGTTACAGATTTTCATTCTTATACTATTTTACCGTTACGTACAACATACTTATAGGCTAACTCAGCGTACGTATAATTTATTTGCTTCTAATACATTACAATAACTGCATGTAGAAGTTAATTACACACATACACACAAAAACGCGATACCTATTTACATGCACACATGCAAACGAACACAAGAAATCAAAACAAAAACACAACTAAACAAAACAGAACCAATATTTGCAAATTGTAAACTTTCTTGTTTTCCTAAAGTGTATACGATTACAATTTTAGTTATTCTAGCCATTATCTCTAGAAAATAATTTTTTAAGTTTATTTTTAAACTGTGGCAGGGAATCGTTAAATATGTCTAAATTTGCTACTTTTTTTATTACATCATATTTTGACATCATTCTTACTAAAGGTGCTGACTTGCCCAGATTGGTTCGACAGAAACGGGTTTTGAAAATTTTATAATCCTTGTTTGATCTAAAACAGGGTCTGGGAACCGTAAAAGATATCTTCGCTAAGATCTGAGGCGCATCAAGATTACCGTTTACAATCTTATGCAAGAAACATAGATCCAAAAGGCTTCTACGGTCGGATAAGGATAGTGCTTTAAAATGTTTTAATTTCTGATCATAGTTGGGCAAGTCGTCAAGAACCCGGTCTCTAAAACACAGGTGCCGGAAATATTTTTTCTGTATTCTTTCAATCCTTGCCTCATGCACCTTATAATACGGGTTCCAAACGGTGGAACAATATTCCAATCTGCTTCGAACAAGTGAATTAAAAAGAACTAACCTGCTTTTAGCTTGTCTAAACCTCTTGGTACAACGCAAAATGAAATCGGAATCTCTAAATGCCTGTTTAACAATCTTGTCAACATGCGGTATGAAACTAAGCTTTTCATCTACAAGAACCCCTAAATCACGTATTTGCGTAACATTCTTTAATTTATTTCCACTTATCATATATGTGTTTTGCATGGCATTAACTTTATATACTCTATTATACGCTTTAGTTATTTAAATAGGTTAGTTTTGAATTTTTAATGCCAAGTGTAGATATGTGTTTTATTTAATATCCGAATAAATGATTCTATTCTATTCTATTCTATTCTATTGTACTAGTATAATATATAAGATTACAGTAATAGAAATTTTCTTATCTCCTGTAGTTTCAGATTCCCTCGCTGACCTATTTGGATTGAAGACCCTGTATGTTAACCGTTGTCTACTGGACTAGATCTGTTTGTGGGGATCCATTTATTTGCCATAATCGTTTCATTTGCCATTATTTTCATTTTCTCAAAGATTTTTTTTGTATAACCTTAAACATTTCAAGATTATTTAAAAGATCATTGCATGGAACCCATTAGGTTAGGTTTATTTTATAACAATCCTGAAAGTTATACGGTTTCAGTAAAAAAAGCCTTTATGTCAAATGATGATTATGGCATATGAATTTATGACAAACTGGTAGCCTAATGGTTCTGTCGACTCTTAAGCAGAGGGTCGTGGGTTCGAACCCGGGCTCGCACCTCTAAGTTTTTCGGAATTTATGTGCGAAATATAATTTGTAAATTTACCATGATCTTTTCGGTGAAGGAAAACATCGTGAGGAAACCTGCACACACCTGCAAAGCAATTTGACGGTGTGTGCGAAGTTCCCAATCCGCACTGGGCCCGCGTGGGAACTATAGCCCAAACCCCTCTCATTGTGAGTGGAGGCCTGTGCCCAGCAGTGGGACATATATAAATAAAATAAATATATAAATATCAGGAGACAATCTCACACAAATTGACCTAGTCCCAAACTAAGCTGGGCTTGTACTATGGGTACTAGGCAACGATAAACATACTTATATAGAGAAATACATACTTAAATACGTAGAAAACATCCATGACTCAGGAACAAATACTCGCGCTCATCACACAAATATTTGCCCATACCGGGATTCGAACCCGGGACCGCTAGCTTTGTAGGCAGGGTCACTACCAACTAAGCTAACCGCGTCGCCGCGCCGCGTCGTCAAGGCTGGATTATTATTTAATACAGACCCCTGTTTGTGCGAGATTGCCGCCTGATGTTTACACGATATATTTTCAGGAACAGCATGGCGCTGCGGGCCCACTGCACCAAGAAGCACAGCGTGCGGGTCCCGTGCAACGTGTGCGGCTGCATGCGCCCCTCCGGGCGGGCGATCTACTCGCACCAGCTGGCGAAGCACAAGTACATCGTGAGTACAGGCCGTCACGAGTTCATTATTTTTAACCCCCGACGCAAAAAGAGAGGGGTGTTATAAGTTTAACGTGTCTATCTGTGTATCTGTATGAGGTATCGTAGCTCCCAAACGGTTGGACCGTGTTTCGTTTAGTTTTTTTGGTGTCATAGATATCCCGAGTGTTCTTAGCCATGTTTCATGAAAATCTGTTCAGCCGTTTGAAGATCATCAGCAATTTTCTAGTTGATGAGGGGATCTGATTTTTTAATTCTTGAAATCTTCTAGTGACGAAGTCCCTCCAGTGTAAATGTACGTGCTCGGAGCCCGTTGAAGGTTTTGCTCATTGCTCAGAAGGTTTTTAGGCGCTGATATCGGGGGTTTGTAACTCTGTTAGATTATTACATTGTAGCAATACCATTCACAATTCTTAATTCACATTATAATCTATTGTTTAAAAATGTATCGAATAAAAATATGTATGGTAACTCAGTTGACAATTCACTATTTATCATACAAATCCGTGGACAGTAACACAGTAGACACGTTTACCCAATTTTCACACGTTTCGGAAATTAAAATATTTTTCACAATGCTTGATAACATTCCGGGACTGAGTCGTCAACGTGACAAAATGTCGAATGGATATATTGTTTAATGGTCATAATGTGCGAGTGTCGAAATGAATAGGTGTCAAAACGTACAGAGGTTTAAATACGTAAGTGTAAATATAACCAAGTGCCAAAAGGCAAAAGCGACGGCAGGTGTAAGTGTTAAAATGTACAAGTTTCAAAAGAAACAGGTGTCAAAATATACCTAATCCAAATAGGTATCTATGTACGTATGATTACTATTCAATTATCAATAAGTACTGGCCGGTGGGCACTTAAGATAAAACAAAATCAGTAGAATGTCATGTCGTCAAAGGGCTAAAACTTCCTGTCATGGCTGATTTTACGCTATTCGTTTTGTGAGAAAATGGAGGAAGAACAAGAGGAAATCGTATTTAGCAAGACGCAGAAAGGGAAAGAAACGATACTACTCGGTATTCATAGATACAATCTAAGTTTACACAATGTTGGAGGTAGTACACTATGGAAATGTGTAAATCGCTTATCTTGTGGTGCCTCAATAACATTAGATCCAAGAAAAACGAAAATTCTGCGAAAAAGTACGCACACTTGCCAACCATCGGTATTTAAAAATAAAAATTACGTTGCACATCAAGAGTGCATGAAAAAAGTTTGTGAAAGCTACGAGTCGGTGCAGCAAATTTTTGAAGAATGCTACAATACACAAGAAAATTTGGACTCTGATGATTCTACTGAGACTCCACTGTTTGAAAATAAAAAGAGGTCACTTTACAGAGCCCGAAAACAGTATTTAGACGTTACAACAACGTCATTTAACAAACTGGAAGATGTGGAGATGCCACTTATTTTAAAACGCAATTTTTTACTTTGGGAAGATGGCAAAGAAGAAAAAATCTTACTATTTGGAACTAACTACGTCGTGAAAGTCTTGAAATCTGGAACTGGCGATAAAATGTTTTTTGGCGACGGGACTTTTAAGGCGGCACCTTTACCATTTAAACAACTGTTTACAATCCACATAGACGTGAACAGCACTGAAGAACAAACGAATGTAATTCCATTGCTTTACGCACTGCTGCCTAATAAAAACACAAATACATATATACGTCTATTCTCCTACCTTAAATATTTTTTGGGTATAAATATAAAGAAATACAAAACAGATTTTGAGAAAGCAGAAATAAGTGCTGTAAAAGAGGTCTACGAAGAATGTCAAGTAAGCGGATGCTTCTTTCATTTCAATAGAGCTGTGTGGAGGAAATGTGAAAATCTTAAGCTAAATGAAACTAAAGAGGGACGAAAAGTAACAGAACTGGCGTCACATTTACCTATGCTACCAGCAGACCTCATTTTGGACGGATGGACTGCTATTATGAATACTGTTACCGAAAAAACTACCGGTATTGAAAGATTCGAAGAATATTTCATGAAACAATGGCTAGGTAAGAATCAGTTGGCAGAAATAAGTTGTGCCAAAGAGCGACACCGTACGAATAATGCGTTGGAAGGTTGGCATAACCGTTTAAATAAAAGACTACGATGTAAGCAAAGGTTATATGTATTTATACATTTACTGCGGAAGGAAGCTATTTATCAAGAGTCCAAAATGAAAGACATGCTTTTTCAAAATGCGAAACGACGAAAATGTGACATTCTGTTCGACAGAAAACTCAAACAATTATTAAGGCAAATAGAAAACAACGAAATTACTGTAATTTTTTTTTTGAAGTGCATTATAAAATTAAAACGCAATCAAAATAATTATAACGTTTAGGGTTAATTTTATGTTTTAACAATGTATACTTAGGGGAAATGCTCATGTTTAAGTTTGTTATTTTATTGTATAGGTGTCATGGTAGGTAATGTTTAAGTTTGGACCTTTTTAATTGTTTAAGAGAATAGTAGTTTTTGTTTCTTACGCTATTAAATATTTAAATTAAAATTAAATGTTTATTTTTGTTTATAAAAGCCACAGATTTGATAAAACTCCATGTAGTGCTATTCGTAAGTATAGTATATTTTATAAACCGAGACCCTCACAATAAGCCCTTTCATTTGATATGTCACACGGTACGGTATGTACAGTATGTAATTTTTTTTTTATAATTTGATCCCAAAAATGATATTTAGAATTTCTTAATTTACGTTACACGTCCGTGTTTAATCGGTGAGTAAAAATGAAATGAGGGTAGTGAACATTTACTTTTTGGCATCTGGGTTGTTTTAAACGTTAGATTTGTTAAAATTGCCCATAAAGGCGTCGTTTACGCCCTAAAGGATAACACGTTCTAACGTTTAGTTTCCGAAATACACAAGCATTTTGTCATTTGCACGGTAAGTAATATATACATTTGGACACTTATTCAAATTCTCACTGAATAATTATGACATTTGGACATTTTGACATTTTTACTTTATGACCATGAGACAATTAATGCTTTGGACATTTTGTCATATACACATTCTAACCCGCACACATTTTAGCAATTACATTATTTGTCACCAAAACATTGTGGCCATTTCGTGTTATACGTTTTGACATTTGTACGTTTTGACACTCGTACTTTATGACCATTAAACAATTCGTCCACTGGCCATTTTGTCACGTTGACGACTCAGTCCCGAAATGCAAAAACAAAAAAACAATAACAAAAGATTTACCCCAAAAAAAACTACTTATATTATTGATTTATATGTTTCCAGAGCCTAAACGACCCAATGGTGGGCGACCCCCAGCTCAAGTGCACCGACTGCGACGTGCAGTTCGTTAGCCGCATGGCGCTCGAGACGCATCTAGTGTTGGAGGAGCACGCGGGCGCCGCGGACGTGCGGTGAGTGACCCATTATCAACACCGTCATCTACATCAGCATCGTCGACGTCACTACCATCATCATCAAAGTCACCAATATCACTAACACCATTTTCATAATCATCAACTTTATTAACATCACCAACATCATCATTATCATCAAAGACTTCAACATCACTAACACTATCAATGTCATATAATTTACACTACTATCATAATTGTCATTACTCTCACCAACACAGCCAGCATCATCATAATCATTACCAACACCATCATCATCATCATCAGCCTGTAGACAGACCCCCAGCTTAACTGCATCGACTGCGACGTCCAGTTCGCTAGCCGCATGGCGCTCGAGACGCATCTAGTGTTGGAGGAGCACGCGGGCGCCGCGGACGTGCCGTGAGTGACCCATTGTCAATACCGTCATCTACATCAGCATCGTCAACGTCACTACCATCATCATCAAAGTCACCAATATCACTAACACCATTTTCATAATCGTCAACTTTATTAACATCACTAACATTATCATCAAAGACTTCAACACACTAACACTATCAGTCATCTACTTTACACTACTATCATAATTGTCATTACTCTCACCAACACAGCCAGCATCAACATAATCATTACCAACACCATCATCATCATCATCAGCCTGTAGACAGACCCCCAGCTTAACTGCATCGACTGCGACGACCACTTCGTGGACCGCATGTCGTACTGGAGGAGCACGCGGGCGCCGCGGACGTGTCCTGAGTGCTTCATTATCATCATCAACATCACTAACATCACCATAATCATTAACGTCACTTATATCATCATCATAATTACTATCACCACAACAAACATCATTATTATCATAAGAATGTCTATCATCATCATCAACGTCACCACCATCATCATTGTCGTTATTCCCATCACCACCAGCATCATTCCAGCACTCTATACAATACTACCATTTGTTTCAGATTTTCGTGTCGTCCGTGCAAGAAGGTATTCGAGAACGAGGATCAATTGGAAACCCATCTCATCACTTGTAATCAGCCCATCAACTATCCAAGGAAATGCTGTTATGTGAGTCATATTTCATTACTTAACAAGATGGTAGATCATTTCACGATATCCGACAAGAATAGTGCACAAAGTAAATGTGAAATAATTAAGACTTATAGACAAGCTTGTACCATGCTTGTAAGTAACCTAACCTCAAAAACTACTACTACTGGCGACTATTATGACGCACCCTTATAATTTTTAACGCCCAACGCAAAAAGAGAGAGGTGTTATAAGTTTAACGTGTCTGTCTGTGTATCTGTCTGTGGTATTGTAGCTCCCAAACGGATGAACCGATTTTCGTTTAGTTTTTTTTGTGTCATAGATAATTTTATCCCGAGTGTTCTTAGCCATGTTTCATGAAAATCTGTTCAGCCGTTTGAAGATCATCAGCTCTTTTCTAGTTGATGAGGGGATCTGACTAACTTCCTTATGTCCGATCGATTCGTAATTTGGTACCGTGTTACTTCAATGATATTGAAAGTATAATATGGTAAGGTAACCATGACCTGATCAGCCGTTTGAAGATCATCAGCTCTTTATGAGTTGATGAGGGGATCTGACTACCTTCCATATGTCCTATCGATACGAAATTTGGTACCGTGTTACTTCAGTGATATTGAAACCTATTTTTTGTGTCGGGGGGTTTTTTAAATTTTAAATTTTACTTTTTTTAATTATATACTTAGCCTATGGCACTCGCACGTTTTTGACGAATCATATGACACCCCATCTATTAAAATCGGTCCAATAGTTGGAGCTAGAGTGGAACATCTAATTTTTTGGTCACATACATACATGGCCTTTAAACACGTTATCATTCTTTTTGCTTCGCGCAGTCTGGTAAAAACACGCTGTCGCGTTTGTTAAACTTGCTTTTAACCCCCAACGCAAAAAGAGGGGTGTTATAAGGTTGGCGTGTGTATCTGTGTATCGTAACTCCTAACGGATGGACCAATTTTGATTTAGTTTTTTTTTTGTTAGAAAGGTGACTTAATCGAGAGTGTTCTTAGCTTGGTTTGATGACAATCCGTTATGAGCTCTGAAAGAAGAGGTCCCGATTTCATCGGGGTTTTTTTTAACTTGGTTAGATTGTTGTTAGACTTGATCCGTTAAGCTTGTTATCTTATTTACAGTGTGAAGAGATGCTTCTAGATAAAGCGCATTACAAGAGGCATTACACCTACGTGCACCCGACGCTTCAATACCGGTACGCCGGCATGAACACTATTTGCGAGTTGTGCGGGAAATCCGTAAGTATTCTGCATTGATATACCAACCAATAGACCTGGGTTCAATTCAAAATTCATTTAGAGAAGTGTCATAGGGCAACCTATACAAACTTAGGTACTTGTCAGAGTCATTGTTAAACTAAAAAAAAAAAAAATAATCGTATCTCACAAGGCTTTAATTTTACTTCCGTCCGTCTGTCTGTCTACAGTCTATAGGTTTTGATTCCCTTAAGATTCCCATGAATATGCGGCATAAATGGCCGTATCTTTTGATTGCATTGACTTAGGAGATTAATTTATTCACAGCTCCAAGGGAAAACTCGGAAAAAGAGGGAAAAATCTCGAAACTCAATTCCCGTGATTTACTAACTATTTACATACATACAAGTTTGTGCGGAACCCTCGGTGCGCGAGTCCGACTCGCACTTGACCGGCTTTTTGTTCTGTGACCGGTTATCTAGTTGAGTATTGTTTAAATGAAGGTATTCTGTTTAGATACCAAAATAAAATTATAGGATTAACTTTTCCTTAGTATTTTAAATTTATTTATTTATCATAAAAAATGCACAACTGATCTGATGATGTAGTCGGAAGGTGACAATAAGATGCCCGCTGTACTTAACGTCGCTCTACCAGTTTGGACTCCTTTAGTTTCGTTAAACAGCTGAAAAATCACTATCTGAAAGTTATCGACATAAACTTTTTGATGTAATTAATATGTTAACATTTCCGACAGATCTACAAGCCGCATCTTGAAGCCCATTTAAATAGCCACCACGGAACTGCGTACGAGTGCCGCTACTGCGGCGCTTCGAACCTGGACGCGACCATGCACGTGAACCACGTGCTGAGCCAGCACTCCGCGCGCCCCTTCTGCTGCACGCTCTGCACGCGCCGCTTCCAGCACCGGAGCGACTGCCGGGACCACATACTGAAGGTAGGTCATGGTCCGAGGGTGGCGGGACTACTGAGGAACTGCTCCGAGTGTATAGAACCATTGTATGACTTAAGGGCTTGACGTGTTCGCCACAACCTTCTCACCTTAATAAAAGAGATAGCAAAAAGTTAAATTATAACCTAACCGAGTTAAAAACCCCCGATATCAGCGCCTAAAAACCCTCTGACCAATGAGCAAAACCTTGAACGGGCTCCAAGCACGTACAATTTCACTGGAGGGACTTTCGTCACTAGAAGATTTCAAGAATTAAAAAATCAGATCCCCTCATCAACTAGAAAAGAGCTGATGATCTTCAAACGGCTGAACAGATTTTCATGAAACATGGCTAAGAACACTCGGGATAAAATTACCTATGACAAAAAAAAAACTAAACGAAAATCGATTCATCCGTTTGGGAGCTACGATACCACAGACAGATACACAGATCGCAGACAGACACGTTAAACTTATAACCACCCCCGCTCTTTTTGCGTCGGGGGTTAAAAATTAGCCAAAAAATACATAACATGCATTTAAAAATTTCTAATTAGACAGAGATCCGGCATGAACTGTGACGTCAGCGTACACTACGGCCATATAAACTCCATGTTAAATTATGTTTTGCTAGAAAGAGATAGAAACAAATCTTTAATGGCGTATATCTTGGTTATTTTTATAGTTATTCGAAAAATGTGTTTTCACTACTGTTTGTTACATGAATGACTTTATTAAAGCAAAAACAAAATAATCATCCTATTTAAGTCCTCAATGCTCTCTTTCAGCAATCAGTAGCGACACTCGGAGCAGTTCCTCGGTGGTCCTGCCACGCTCGGAGTGTGATCTTCCCGATGTATATGGTCCCGGCGGGTCCATATTCGCTCACCAAAAATATGTAGTATCGTTATTCATAGTCATCGCAACTCCTAAAGTGAATTTTACTGAAACCGTTCTGATTTCAGAATGTTTTTAAAACAAACGTAACCTAACTGAACCTTATTTACCAATTACATATTTTTAAAATCCAGAAACAATAACGATTCCAATTTAAAATACTTAGGAGTTGCGATGATAACGATACATTCGGAATACACATTATTATGTGAACTTTGGCGAACCGTCTATGGGTTAGCCAAGGTTCGACTATTCCTATTTTGAGAGATCGCTGTCTCGTCTTCTAGTGCGGATGCGGACGATGCGGTGCAACAAACGACATCGTAATTTTGCCAGATAACTTACGTTTTCTCAGTTGGTTATCTATGGGTACCGAGACTAAGTTTAGAGAGCAAGATGAATAAGTTATTATGAATATAATTTAAAAATGTAATACCCTTTTTTAGGTACACGCGCCAGCCAAGCTGTACAGATGCGAATTCTGTGGCCTCGAATTTTCCTACCACCGCCGATTGAAGGACCATGCAGCAAAACTTCACAACCTCATCCTCCCGCACATCAGAATTCCCAAAGTCACGAAGCTCAAAGTATTTGTCTATGCTCATATGACGATAGAGATCAATCTATTAGAGAAAGAAGCTGTAGAGAAATGCAAAGTTGAAATGCTAGATTATCTCGGACAAAAGTCAAAACCGGTTGACTATGAGAGTTACTTTAAATTTAACTCTGATGCCGATGAATATATTGTCAGGATAGAGAAAAGAATGCAAAAACGCAAGATTCCAAAACAACCCAAAGTTAAAATAGAAAGTGATATCGTTATTAAAGAAAAATACTATGTTGAAGATATAAAATTTGATATTAAAGCTAAATTAAATAAAGAGCCTAAAGTTGAAGTAGAAATGTTGGGAACTGAAGTTGAAAACGCTGTTAGAGAAATACAACCGATAATGAAAGAGGAGGTGGTAGAAATGGAGCAGGAATTAGTTGATGAGGTGGTGATGGGTCAGGAAACAGTGGATCAAGTGATGGAGCAGGGAGTTGTTGATCAAGAGATGGAGACGGGAGCAGTCGAGGAAGTGATGGACCAGGGAGCAGTTGATGAGGTGGTGATGGAGATGGGAGACAAGCCGCTGGAGGTGTTTGAAAGTGATGGATATCAATATGTGATGATTTCTGGTGAAATGTATAAGATAGCTAGTGATTGTGACGAGTGAGGGAGTGTTAACAAAGATTGGTTCATCATCATCATCATCATCATCATCAGCCTATATCAGTCCACTGCTGGACATAGGCCTCTCCCATTGTATGCCAACGAGCACGATTCGTGGCCACTCTCATCCAGCCCTTGCCAGCCACCTTGCGAAAAGATTGGTTAATACATGCTAATAGCTGTATTCAGAATTAATGCTGGATATGTTTCTTTTTACAAGCTTTTATTAAACTTGCAATGTTTGTTTGTTCAGGTCAAATCTTGCCAGCTGAATTAGAACCACTTTCCGGTGTCCAATGGATTGAGCTGAAATTGTGTATGCCTGCATAACTTCGGTGACAATGCAATAATATGCAGTCGAGTTCAAAGATACGTAAACACTTTTGCGCCTTATCCCATTGAAATAAGGTGCAAAAGTGTGTACATATTTTTGAACTTTGTACCTACCATGGAGCTGGTCTGATGATGCAGTTGGAAGGTGGCCATAGGAACTCTGCGACGAAGCAAGGTAGCCCCGCCGTGTTTGGGCTCGTTGGATTTGTCTTGATACGCAGATGATGACTGCAAAAAAGTACAGTCGGCAAGAAAAGCTTGTCCCGAAAATAAAATTTTTGACAAACTTATTTTAATTCATTTTTGAGCAAAGTTTTTTTTGCAGACTTTTGCTCAGTCATCATCTGCTTATCAGTTCAGATCTTAGATACAATAATATTCCATTGTTATCGGGTTAACAGTGTTTACATGTACAGATAAAAAATGCCCATGTTAAAAAGGGAACTGGTTCACAAGTTGCAAGATTCGAAAGACTAACAAACATACATGTGAAGGCGTATAATAAATCTAGCAATAATGTTTAAACTGTTATTTACTGTTAATATTTATACTTTTCTTAAATAAACAAATAAATAATTTTATTTTTTTTTACTTTACTGCTTGCTGTGTGTCACCATTCAGCTGTCAGCCCAACATATTTGGCGATCAGATTTTTTTTCCGCTCCGCGTACAATTTGGGTTCGAAAAATCGGCCAAGTGCTAGTCGGACACACAAACGGTTCTGTACCATCGTACAAGGGTTGAGCAAAAAACGCGGAAAAAACACGTTTCTTGTATAGAGGTCCCTTTAATTCTTAGGACTCCTTACCCGAAGCGTGCCCAACGGGACCCTATTAATATGCCTACACTGTCTGTCCATCCGTCCGTCCGTCTGTCTGTCTGTCCTAATTAAAGAGCTGTGTCTTTTGTACCGTAATAGATAGCGGGTTGATTTTTTTTTCAGAATGTATTATTACGGCGGATTTACTAACAAATAAAAAATAATAGTAAAGGGGGTCCCCATACAAGAAGTTTTTTTTCAACGTGTTTTTATTTTAGTTGAATCGTTAAAACGGTAAAACATACAAGCGTCAAATTTGGTATGATTATAGAACACCCTATAGAGTAACAACAAATACTAAAAACAAGCCAAATCGGACTCGCGCACTGAGGGTTGCGTACACGGAACCCTCAGTGCGCGAGTCCGACTTTTTTTTTCACAACTGATATCAGCTGTCTACTTATTGCGGTTCATGGTATAAAACACGCTGACAGATAGACGGACGGACAGCGCAGGCTTAGTAATAGGGTTCCGTTAGCAACCTAGGGTACGGAACCCTAAAAAGTACTTAATTTTTCGATTACAACTTTACAATTATTTCGGTTCATAAGATATAGCTATTTAAAGTTAGAACAAAGACTGACGGACAGCGTAGTTTAGTAAAAGCGTTACGGACTCCGGAGACGCTCCCAACGCGCGCCGAAGACGCAAAGGCTGCGTCCAAAAAGTTACTCTAAAACGTATGGTGGCGCGTCGGGTATTGTTCTCGCGCAATACACCAGGGTCACCAGGTGTCATAAGATAACACATTCTCAATCTTATGATAAACAGGCAGTGACACAATGTGGAACGTAGCTTAGGGAAAAGGATCCAATTCAACCATTTCACACTTGTAGAATTCGACATAATACTGACAGCAATAGAATTCAAATTTAAATACATTCACTTTGTGGATTGGATCCTTTTCCCTAAGCTACGTCCTATTAGGGTACTTATTGAAACAATAGATTTTAAGTCAAATTTATTCACTGAGAACTGTTTTAAATTATAATTTCTAAGTAAGCAACAAGTAGAAATACAGTTTCTAGGTACTCTTTACAAAGCAGATCTACGGCCACACCAAGGTAAATCAAACTTGAACTTTTAATATAATACAGTACCTATAGCATCGTGAGGCCCCTTTACAATAGTAAGTCATTGGAATTTATATAATACTTAAAACTAAAACATTTAGTTTAGAATATCGTTCAATTTACTCTGCGCGCAAACGATCCCGATGCGCGAGTCGTTAGTGGAGCAGTCTTTATCCCGGTGGATATGTGGATAAAGCATCCGACACACTCGCACTCGCATACCGGGGGCCGATTTTTAGGGTTCCGTAGTCAAACTAGGAACCCTTATAGTTTCGCCATGTCCGTCCGTCTGTCCGCAGCTTAGCTCAGACTCTTAGTACTAGAAAGCTATTTGGCATGAATATATATACAGGGTGTTTTTTTATTCGTCTACAAAATTTTGGGGCTTAAATCAGTAAGTCATACTGATTAACTTTCACTATGGGACCAACCCCGAAATCGCGAAAAAAAATTGACCATTCCATACATTTTGGCTAGTCAGCTGACGGTGTTTTGTATGGGAGGGTCAAATTGTTTTTCACGATTTCGGGGTTGGTCCCATAGTGAAAGTTGGTCAGTATGACTTACTGATTTAAGCCCCAAAATTTTTTTGACGAATAAAAAAACACCCAGTATTTGTCACGCCAACAAAGAGGTAAAATAAAATCTTAAAAAAAAATTTTTTTAGGGTACCTCCCCTACACGTAAAGTGGGGATGGTTTTATTTCTCGTCTACCCCATGGTGTGGGGTGTCGTTGGATAGGTCTTTCAATAATATTTCGGGTTTATTCGTTAGAATATGGAATAGATGTATTCATTCCCCTAGCACCTGTCAAATTTCATCTCGTGCTTGCATGTTAAGCCCGCGGATGATATTCATAAATCGACCCCTAGATCAATTGTCGAAGCTTTTGGGTGTAATGTACATTGTTTAAATTGAATATATTTTTATACATTAAGTATGTTATTATTATAAGTAAAGCTGTAGCCAATTATGCATTAAATGCATAATGAATTAATTTAAGTTAACAAAATAAAAAATAAACCTCTCTGGTTCGAACATCTATTTCTATACAACCCCAATGCCGATTTGAAATACAATTATATACCATTCATGAAACCAGGTATAGAGAATATTTTTTGTTTCTTCTTTTAATAATAATAAATATTCGTTAAAATCGTAACTAACTAAACAAGAAACGAACAGATGCATACATAAATAAATAGATCCTCAATTCACCTACCATTTCAGATGTAAATACATGCGAGATAATATGTCCAAAATATCTATACAGTGTACGTACAGTCGAACTCATAAGTAGCTTTACATTTTAGTACCATGTCGCAGTTACGTATTATACGTTATAAGTGTCAATAGTTTGAATTTAGTATGTTAATACTGCGACAAGGTACTAAAATGTACAGCTACTTATGTGTTTGTTCGACTGTACAACAATACGAAGCCCGCTACCTAATTCTCATGGTAATAGGTATAGATTTTCATTAGATATTAAATTTGTTCTGTTTACTAGTTTTAACATATTATTATCCCTCATAAGTTTTCGAAACATGAATATGGAGCAAATACTCGATATAGGGTGATGCTGATGGCACCAGTAATGGACAAGGACCAATGATGGACACATGATTCTTATTTTGAAGAGTATAAGGGTTAGTCATTTGTTTTGCAACAATAAATTTATAACCGATCTTTGAATTAAGGTTTAAGTGTCCATTATTGGTGCCTGTCAGCTTAAAGTGTCCAACACTGGTGCCATCACCCTACTTTACAATTAAATCAAAGATATCATGAATAGTGTTGGCCGCAAATTTGGAACGGTGGCGCGTGCTGTGGGGCGTTCTTGTTAAGGCTGGCGTCCACTAGGCGCGCCGAATCGTCGTCAGTCGATGCAGTTTCATAGTAAATATATAGGAAGCGAATTATTGCGATTCGATACGACTCGACTCGGCGAGCACACTGGTCACTGACCTACTGGAAGTATAGGAAATGTTCATAGTCAGCGACCAGTGCGCACGCGCCGCCGTTCCGAATTTGCGGCCTTAGTCTAGATTTAGACTTATGCCTAAGTCACAGGAAGTATGTAAGTACAGACATGTAATCTCCGGCCCTTTAGATCAGAGTTAGGTTAGGTTAGCCACGGGTTTACTAGCGTCGTCGGAGTTGGCGCAACGTTGCCGGATGTCTGGCAACATCGTGTTCGCTGCCGACACGGTGTCGCGGGACATTTTATCCCCTAGTAAATCCGCGGCTTTGTGATTATCGGTGGTAGGTCGTGCCCCGCCCTGCGCTTGCGTACGCGCACACATATAAACCGCACGATGCACCTGTTTTTTTCGAATATTTTCTACTAGTCTGTGTCTCTAAATGGGCTTAACGGGATATATTTTTCTGCATTTATTAGCCAGCAATATAAGGGCATCTCGTTCTGACATACGCAATTAGAAAAAGCTATACAGGTGAGTCTTGCTTGGTAAAGTGCTCATATTCAAATGACATTAGATTAAAGGGACATTAAATTAAATTTTATCAAATAAAACATTTTAATTTTATTATTTTGATTTTTTTACGATTTTTAAAAAGAATATTTCGCAACTGTGTACCACGTGGAACAACAAAAAATAAAAAATGATTTTTTTTTTCATCAATAAAATTTAATTTAACCGACTGTTAACACCACACAAGTATCATAAAGTATCAAGACTCGCAGTGTGCTTATGGCACGTACTTTACCGATACTCGCTCTTTTGTTGTATATTTATACTCAAAAGATAAAGCAATGATAAAAATCAGTGCAATTTAACTTCAACTAATAAATTATATTGAAGCACAGCTAACTACACCATGTATTTGGAAAAACACTTGACTTATTTTTTTAATTATTTATATTATTCAATTTTTATTTTATTTATAACAGCGTAGATATCAAATATTTCTCTGTTTCGGTGGAATTAAAGGGAACAACAACCATTCATTTGCTTGCCCTCATAACAAATATTCAACGCAAAATATAACAATTTGCCCTATTATTCCATGGGTGCATAGATATGTTAAAAAAACTTTATGAATGGGGTGCTAACAATATTATAAATCCAATATTGTATTACCACCTCTCTATACACAGAATTAGGTACATGTATAGGGACTAACTAAGGACATGAAATTAAATATAATTTTAAACCATTCCATGCGACTTGGTAAAACCTTCTATCACAGCAGATCGTGGAAACAGACACACATAGATTGAAGTTATATATAAATTATTCATATCCAAAAAAAATAAATGAATAATAGTTTTTTTTTTAGTTATGGTAGGCATATTTGGATATATTGGAACATGGTACCTAATATTAAACATGAATGAATCAAGTTAAGTGTATAGAAAGAATAGGATTGTTGTGTACGTCTGTAACATACATTTAGTTTTATATCTGTCATGTGAAAATTAATAATTTGACCAAGTAAATTGATTTTTTATACAGGTCATAACATTGGCAGAATTAGTACTGCTGTTTATGAAAGAACAAAGAAAGTTTAGACTAATCACAGTTTCTTAGATATCCAGCAGATGTTATCTAGTCAGAATCAACTTTTAGTACCTTTATCTTCTGGATATCAGCGTACGGTAACATTGCTACAGATGCTGTCCTCTTATGATTGTGGCTAAACTCCAACACAGCTACTTTCTTTGGCATAGCCACAATAACCGTATGCCCATCCTCGGCTTCCAACACATCAATCTGTATGATTGGGCACATGGAGAGCACTGGGCAGTCATAGCGTTCCATGAAGTTAAACTGTTTCACTGGTTCAGAGTTAAACAAATCAAATTCATCACCTGTATATGGTGCATAGTAGATACGTAAGACTCCCCAGTTGGATCCTACAAACACAACATCCCCATATACCCGAACAGTTACTATGTCACGCAAAGGACCCTCAGGTATAGTATGATTTAGGACATACATCCATTGAATATAAATCCTCCAGTCCATGCGTTCAAGAAAGTTATATTGGCGTAATTGGTGAAGTAGATTTGTTTCCGGGCCCAGACTGCATGTGTATATTAAATCCTGTTCATATATAGTGTAAATAGTTCGTTGGAACGTAAGTACATGCAGAAACTCAGTAAATCCAAGACACATGATGCCATCTTCGGAATGAGTTAAAAGTTGATTGTTTAGTTTCCCATCCTCTAAATAGCACACATATACCTCATCATTCAAGTTTACATAATACACTTTTCTGTCGACCAGGATGAACGATTTTACATTATCAAAGGTGACATTTGTTTCGTATTTAGGATTGTGAATTACTTTACGAATGATAAATAAATGGAGCTGATATCCGAGAATTACAATTGAATCTTCATTTTCTGAATAATTAAGATATTCACCTGTTATGTTGCTTCGCTTTGATTTGTCTAAAGTTTCGATATCATAGTAAACTATTGCTCCTTTCTTATGAACGCCTATGACGCCGTCTCTTAGTACTTTAAAGTTTTGGATCTCCTCTCTCATAGTTGAAGCGGCCGCGAACTCGTCTCTTCGCTCTCTAGCTTGCGCCAGTATAGGCCAGAGAGAAAGAGACCTGTACAAATGGTACCAGGACAAACCCGGCCTGGATTTCATCCGCGCAACTTCGTAAATATCTTGGAAATCCTCCTTGCAGTGCTCCCGCCACAACGAGTCGCTCTTGGACAACGAGTCGATTACTTGTTTGAACCTTACACACACCCGGCGACATAGCGTCAGTTCTTTCGCTGGCAGAGAAGTAAAAATGAACAAGAGAACTTCGGTGGGCAGCCGGCTAAAGTAGGAGTCGGCGTCGTAAGTCATTTTAAACTTTTTTGTACGATCAACGTAACATTTAACACTTTAAACGCTCTTTTGACCGTACATTTCGACTTTTTTTGGGTGTGCGTCTCAATAATAATTATTTATCCATTGTTTGTCAACACTGGGACTCGAACTCGGGTTCGTTGTCGTAGAGAAAAAGATTCGGTATCGATTAGAGGACGTAGCTGTCAGTAGCTGTCACCAAGCTGTCACTAGTGAGTAAAAGTCGATTTTCACGCAAAGCTCGGTAGAAATAAAATAAAAAGCAAAGCTCGGTGGTTAATTTGCTCAAAAGACGTGTAAATTATGGAGAAAATTACATTATTAATATTGTCACGCGATATTATCACGGCATTACTGATGCCGTAGGCATAATAAAATACAGCGATATGGCATGTTATATTATCAATATTATTGTGATAGTATTGCGTGATAATATCGACTATGGAAGTATCAATTAAGATAAAAGACACTACCGTCCCTGTATATACTTTACCTTAAATTGTGTATGATGTACCATTTTTAGTTCAATTTGAGATATAAGTCAACGTACGTAAAAATAACTTTTTGAAGTTGGTTGTTCAAACCCCTTCTAGACGGTCGGGTGGTTAGGCCAACCGAGAAGGACGCAGCTATCTGTCAGAATGAGATAGTAATATTTACATCTCGTTCCTACAAATAGCTGCATCCCTCTCGGTTGGCCCAACCACCCGACCGTCTAGAAGGGGTTTTAGCCCCCCCGCCCCCTCCCTTCTTCCCCGTGATAGGTACCCGATATTTTGCTACTGCGCAGCGAATGCAGCAACTTCAGAAATTTCTTTTTACGTGCGTTGACTTATACAACCTGATAATTGGAGTGAAAAGGCGGTATGATCAATATAATCTTAGTCTCCTTAGTATATAGATCAAAAAAAAAAAACTTCTGTCAGCTGTCAGTCCTCGACGACCGTTGATAAAAAAAAAATTGAATTGACCGTTTAGTTTGTTTTCGTTTGGATTTCGTTGTAAGCAACCACTGATTTCGATTGTTTCATAAAATGTCCCTGTTTAGAAACCTACGCGATGTATGTCTTACGTTTGATGAAGAATTGCGTAACGTTTCTTCGCAACTATTCACTGCAAGAATCGGCCAGTCTTTCGAAGATGAAATCGCTAATAAAATGCGGGATTTGTCACTATTTACGGCGAAATTGAGACTTTTGCAGGCGAAATCTATAACTAGTACGTATCACGTTATTAATATCTAAGGAATTAAAGCACTAAAACTAAGACTTTTTTTATAAGACTTCATCTGTAAATCCGTTATTTGTGCAATAAAGACTTTACATACATACTACAGTATTGCTACACCAGACTAGAAAAATTTAAGTTTGTAACTACACATAGGGTTGGCCACTTTCTGGAAAACCGGGAAAACCGGGAAAAGTCAGGGAAATGCGCTGGTCAGGGAAATGTCAGGGAAATTTTCAAAAGGTCAGGGAAAAATACATTACTTACTAAAAACTATAACTTGCATTTCGTCTATTGAGAGGAAAAATCACTAAGTACACTTTATTAAAAAATACATTTGGTCACTGCACTGTGGTTCCTCCCATATGACAAATATCAAAAATCGGTGTAATAACAACCATGAAATGTGTTATCGTTGTAACATCTACTAATTCTAAACTACGAAAAACTATAAATTAATTTCAATATATTTACTAAATTAAAAATAAAAAATATCATGCATTTTAATAAAAAAATATATGTTACGAGTCTTGATTAAAATGTAAAATCGAAGGGCATCAAAATTCTATATAAAAAAAAATATTATGTAAAAAATCTCTATATTTTGTTTCCATAGAAACATTTATGGAGAAAAAAAAATCCATACTTTCCGTGCGATGTACCTACTTTTATATTGAATATAAAAAGTTATGTGACATTTTTTTTATTTTTGCTTGGATGATCAGGGAAAAAACCGAAAAAGTGCCTGGAAAACTGGGAAAAGTTAGGGAAATTCAAATGTTGTAAAAACGGCCACCCTGTACACAAAACAACCTATTGTATGTGGGATAAAAAAACAATTGGTTGGAACAGTAAATTAATATACTTACCACCGTATGACAGCTTATGAATTTAATTACAGTGACCCCACAGGCTTCTCAAGAACTCTCCGAAGATGCGACTCTAGCAGGATATGAAGACACCGTTACGTGGAAGGTGATAGAGCAGCAGACAGTCAAAGCAGTGACACAATCAAGAGATGTACGGGCACTTATAACTACACCAGATAGCAAGCTTGAGCCTGTAATTATTGATAGGAAACGGTGAGAAGTTTTAGTACTGTCATATAGGTGGTTTAAAAAAAAATTACATAATTAAGGACTGAAGTTAAGAAACTTTTTGCAGTATAGTTAATTTTCGTGACGCAATGAAAATGGACTGTTTCTTAATTTTATTCCTATGTACACTTTTTTACGCGACTGTACAAATAGTATAAATATACTCTGCAAATCTGTTCAAGTTTCTTTATTGTTATTCATAGACAAATAGTTATTACAAAAAGTAAATAAATAAATATTGCTGACGTAATTGCCATTCATGCCCCCCCCCCCCCTCCCCTATGTCTTTAAAACTAAACAAAGCAAAGCAAAGACCGCTTCTCCGCTTTCGGTGCTCATGTAATATTTGAATACCAAAAGATGACAATTAGTCTTATTTAATTACAATGATGATATTAGCTGTCTCAGTGTGTGTGAAAAACAATACATTAAAAGGTTAAGATGGACTGATTTTCATGTCATGTTGTCAAAGACATTTTCAATTGTCTTAATTGTCTTGTTTTCTTGTAAGTTGCAATCCTTACTTGTATTATAAATGCGAAAGTGTGTTTGTTTGTTTCTTCCTTCTTCATGGTTAAATGCCTCAACCACATTTGGAACATATACATAACTAGCTTTCCGCCCGCGACTTCGTCTGTGGAGAGTCAGTACTTTCATAAGTAAAAATATAGCATATGTCCACCCTGAAAGTCAAATGTTGGTGAAAGAATTTTTGAAATTTGATGCATAGTTCCGGAGATTAACTCTTACATACAAACAAAAAACAAATTTACAAAGTTTACCTCTTTATAATATTATTATAGATAAAAACAGTATAAAGCATAGGGTACTTTTTATGCCGGAAAATTTAATGATCAGTATGATCACCATAGCTGTGCCAATGACTGTCTAATAGACCTTCAAATACCGTTATTTAACCATAACGTTATTTTTATTATCGCAATAACGAAATAACGTTATACAATTTGGATAGCGGTGTTAAATAAAATGATGTAAACTGAATTTATATCAATAACTAATAATGTCATTTTTCTAAACGTTATAAAAATGTTATCCATCACCTCTCTACTGCACTTAGCTTTCCCATTTCGTACATTTCCTAATGAACTTCGTTTGGCGGCCATCTGATACGAATCACCAGCGGCACGATTCTTTGACGTATAGACCAGTAACAGCGCGCAGTTCATAACGCTGCCCTCATAAGAAGAAAAGGCACATGTGCAAACGAATTGGTAAATATTGCACATGCGACCTTTATTAACCTACACAGGGTTTAATATGCTTCTGTGAATAATTCGCAGATGTGCCCTTTTTTCTTACGAGGGCAGAACGATATTATAACGATATTTCATTTTAACAAAATGTACTGTTATGATGACTTATTTTTCATAATGTTATACAGGTCTGACTACAATAGAGTTTATATACAGGGTGACTGGTAATTCGACCTATACCTTGCAACGGGTTATACTAGGGCTTATTTGCAATGTTTATAGTCCAGTCAACCATGGGTCGAAATTCGGAAAAGATGTCAATATCTCGTCGTCTTACTTTCTCAACCTCGTATCTGCAATTTTTTTCTTGCAGTAGGTAATTTCATTTCATTAATTATAATTTATGATGTAATCAGTTTACCAACCGCAAGAAAAAAATGCGGATACGAGGTTGAGAAAGTAAGGCGACAATCTGATACCTTTTTGGAAAGGTTGTGGATTGAGAAATCCATTTCTGTAATTTTTACGCAGTTTCATAGACTTTTTTTGAGTAATCGTCTTTGATTAAAAAAAACGTAAAAAAATGATGACGACTAAGGTCTTAAAATTTTTGAACATTATTCTTTATTTAAAATAATCTTTTATTCACTGGCTACCAGATTTTTTTTTACCGTTTTAATGGAAGTAATTTTCTTACAATTGCCATTTTTAGGTCGGAAGGCGGTGTTTTTTAGAAAAATAACTAAAAACTCGATTATCTCGAAAACTACCGAATTTCGACTCCTGTCCTGGTTGACTGGGCTAAAAACATTGCAAATAAGCCCTAGTATAACCCCTTTCAAGGAATAGGTCGAATTATCAGTCGTCCTGTAATGTGGTTTTACTAGCCTATTTCTCTGATGATTTCTCTCGGCAATAATTAATGGGGAATCTGCCTCGTATTTTGTACATTTTATGGCGAGCTAGTTTTTGCAACTCGACGTCTTGCGCCTATTTTGCGTGAGGGTGAATCTGCCTTTCTACTCTCAAATGTTTATCATATTTTTGAAAAATTCACATATCAAAAAATATATTTTTTTCTAATTTACAGCGCAATCATTTCAAAACTTAAAGAATACCGTGTAAAAGAAGAGCAGCTGTCAGAGGTGGACGCGACGCTGAAGCTAACGGAGAAGAAACATGACCTGCTAAGGACAGAGTGGGACAGAGTGCTCGGGGAGCTGCGGGACTTGCGGGGGCAGGCGGAGGCCGCGGAGGAGGAGATGGGTCTAGAAGGACCATTGTTCAAGTAAGTTGAAGTTAATATTATACCTATTATGCTAGTATCACAGCGTAAAGTTACAGTGGGACAACGCCTTTGAAGTCTCGCGAAATGCCGCCTTTCGTCATTGCCGCTTTGTCACATTTATTTATATATTCTTGGGTAAGGCTGCGGAGCGTTCGAACCGCCCCTCCTCTATGCTACCAAAAATATGACGTGTAACATTACAAATAGCGTTGACTTTCGAGGTATTATCATGCTAGAACCTAATCACGACTACCTATTTTAATTGAAAGTAAAGCCTGGCAAGATTCTATTTGGCCCCGAAATATTGTCGCTGCAACAGCTTACATAAGTCGGAATTAGAGTGACTAATACCGGAGTTTGGGCTCGACACCCCTCATTCGGGGTCCAAGATCCGTAATACCGTAACATCCCTAAAATGTGCTCATTAAAGTACATAAGTAGATTTATAGACATTTTTGATCTGTCTTCTTTATCCTTCCGTATCTTAATAATAATTGTATAATGTTTTACTTTACAGCAAACTGCGAATACTGATTGACAAAATTGAGATCATGCGTTGGCTCGTGTCTCGCCTCGTCACCGCACGATCCGCGGGCTACGACTGGCTCTCCGACCCTCATCGAAGACTTGGGGCCCTGAAGATGACCAGGGAACCCAATACGGTAGAGTTCTACACTGGAATGTAGCCAAAAGTTGTAATTTAAACTATTTATTGCCACAAAACGATAATGACATTCGATTAGTTGATACTATTATAAGGGTAGATATTGCCATCTGTGGAATTGTAACTAGACCTTTAATAATAACAATAATAACTTTATTAATAAAACTTAATGTTAATGATTACATATAGCTTATGTTTACACAGAACTAATATTATTACACAATTCGCCTGAACTAGGGCGATCCTTGTTTTTCAGGCAATGATAAGTTTACATACTAAATTAATAAGTACTCTGTCAATAAATTCACATATTAATAAAAAAAACCTCATACAGAAAAAAATTGATTTTAAGGTTGGTAATAAATTGTTTTACACTCACTAGAAGTTTACAAAAAGTATCATAGCATAAACCAGGCTTGGTTAGAAATAGAGATAAGATTGTACTTTACAGGACTTATATAATAAATTAGTGGGGTACAGGAAGGGCCGATGAGTTGATACTTTTAGGACGGCTCATTGTGCTCTCTTGTGCTTGTTGTGCTTTATAATGTTAATGAATAATAACCACATCATAACAATCAATTTCGTTAAAACGAATTGTTATAATAACGTCATAAGTTATAATGTTACATCTCAACGAATTTAAAATCTATCTAAAGCAAATAACGTTTCTGTGGTTGCCAGACTGTACGCTTAACACCCAATAAGTCAAAGTATCGTGCCGCTGGCAAAGATAATGTTATGGTAAAAAAATCTAAATTTGTAGGTCTATTTGTAACGCAGAGCATTATTATACTCGAATTGGATACTGAGTAAATGATTTTTACACATTGTGGTTTTTATTTTTTCTGTACAAAAACAAAAAAAAAAATAGTCTACTGTCGGATAAAAAGGGTTTTTTGACATATGGGATGGATGACAAAAATCTCTGTATTTCCAGCATATTTCCAGTATTACGAAAGATATACCACGCCATGAATTTTCGGCATGAATTATTGTTAATTTGTAATTTCACTGGCGCCAGTGGTCGTGAGGTCAATCAAATAGGGGCCACTAAAAATCAGCGCCGTGGCTCGCCACAGCATTAAGGTAGGAACACAATGAGCCCACGTACGCAACGTATGCGATGCCACGTGGTAGAGTTGGTGTGCACACTCGTCCCGCGTATACAACGCATATTGACATCTAAAGCTGGGTCCACATTTATATCACTTTGGCGATTACGATCATGAGTATCGTATCGAGCACGCGTATCCTAAGTATGGATGCTCACATTGCTTACTTTGAGCATACCGTATCATTAGCATTGTCGCGCGAAAAAATGCGTCCATACTAGCCGTAGCGTAGCTGCGCATCGTATCGCATGACAATGCCGTATCATTTTGTGATCGTTCGTCTGTCCAATGCTTTCAAATTTTCACAAGATATCTTTGGCCTTTTAGGCCTCAATCAACCTAATTACGGTCTTGTTATCCATGATTCCACCAAAAACATAAACACTTGTTGCTGCGACAACTTCGAACGTACTGTCAGCACTGATCTGATCGATTTTCGGATCGGTACACGTACAAATTTGTCAAGGGTGTATCCGTATCCCCTTTGATGATCGGGGAAAAACCGACTCGAGGTGGATCGCGGCGTATCAAATTATAACCGCGTATCATTATCAGTATCAAAACACGTCCATACTTACCGATCTTGATACGCGCATCCGATCGCGAGCGTGTGGGTATTTAATAAACGTGTAGCAACATGAATCGCGAGCGATCAGATACGGCGCGAAGCGTGATCGCAATCTTTAAGCGTCCACACTAACGATCATGATACGCGACGGAGATCTGATACGGCAAAATGATACAAATGTGGACCCAGCTTATGATAAGTTTCTATTCATACAAACTTTAAAGTCCAGATATCATAATGCATCGCATACGTTGCGTGCGTGTGCTAAGTGTGTTCCTACCTTTACGCTGAGTGGCACCCTGTTTGACCCATTTTTGGCATTTTTGTTTGTTGCCTCTTTTTAATCCTTTGTTGTTTTATTGTCATAAAATGTCTCATAACGTGTGTCAAATGAACTTTATTTCATTATTCTTTCTTTCTTTTCTTTATGTAACATTCAGGCGTCTTGGTTGATAAACTTACTAGTCGCGAATAAAAAAAAAACTGATAGCATTTCCAATTGTCAATTTGACTTGACAGTGACGTGACTGACAGCAGAGAGCGCTTATCTTACCGATGTTTGTTTATACGAAACTTCGCAGTAAATAAATTTTAAAATATTATTTCCTGCAGGAACTCAAGTTTCTGATCCCGAAAGGTAAAAAGAAATGTATTTTTTTTCCTATGCGCAACACTACTGTGTCTAATTTTGAGTAGTATACTGAGTAAGAGACAATGAATTATTGTTACGACTTGGAGAATTTACCGGGGTAAAACTTAAAGGAAAATGTTATAATAATATATTCCATGTATTAAAACGACTAAACGATGTCTTATGCTGTGTTTTGAGTTCTTAATAACTCAGATAATATTTATGAGCCTATATACCTGTTTTTAATTACGATTCAGTACTTAACTGAAAAAATAGGTATTTAGTATTTTAAATTGTGACTCAATACCATGTTGATGTTGTGAAATATCGTACTAAGTATATTTATTGATTGATAATTTTTTCCTGTTAACATGACTCACAATAGTATAATATTATAATATATTTATTGATTGATAATTTTTCCCGTTGACATGACTTACAATTGTATAATATTATAATATGACTTTTTAAATTTCAGTCATAATCGGTACTTCACAAAACAAATTAGATAACATCATGGGCCCTGTTGAGAAAGATGGTAAGTGAAAATACTTCATGATTTGTCACAGAATCATATTGCTTGTAGTAATGGGTTATTGGTTGTGGTAATGGTAGCCAACACAGCAGAAATGGCGAGAACAAAATAAACATTGATATGGTTTAGAGCATTTTTTCATTAACCAGTATTGTGTCCAATACTAAGTTCCAGGTTCAAGGTCACAATATTGGTTCTTGAAATTACTGGTATTTCATGCCCTCATCGCATTTGTACACATACATATACAGACTGATAAAATCATTACCTTTCTTTTGGCTTTGTTGTTGCTGATTATCAAGATTTATCATGTGTAGTTTAGGAGACCTGGCCACATGTCCACGGCACGGCGCCGTACGCCATATAACGGCGCGGTGCCGCCACCTTGCGACGGTACGGCTTCACGGTGCCGTGTACGGCGCACCACTCTGTAGTTTTTGTTTTAGCAGTAGGAGCAGGAGAATACGTCTTTCCCGGTCCATATCAAGACAAAAACTATATTTTTGAAACGATGCTTGTTGCAAACGCGTGCGGCGCACCGTACACGGCGCCGTGAAGCCGTCCCGTCGCACCGTACACGGCACCGTAAAAATGAAAATGAAAAAATGAAAATGAAAATTATTTATTCAGAAAAACTTAAATTAAGGTATAACAAGGTTAACGTAATGCCGTACAGTCGCAAGGCGGCGGCACCGCGCCGTTATACGGCGGACGGCGCCATGCTGTGGACATGTGGCCAGGCCCTTAATCGGTCAACAGGAAGGGGGTAAAAGCATGTAAAAAATAAAATTTAAAAAACCCCCGGCACAAAAATAAAACTCTAAAAAGTAAATAAATAATATGGCCCTGAAAGCTTATTTATTTATTTAAACTTCTTTGCACAATACAATCAAATGTAAAACTTACAAATGGCGGACTTAATGCCTAAAGGCATTCTATACTAGTCGACCACGCTTAGCTTAATGTCAGTAGTAATATTTTGATTCAAGCGTCGTGACGTCGGGGAACGGCTTATAGCTAGTATTGTTATTATTTTATTTAGTTAGCGGTCGGTTGACCGGCGTCGGAGTGGGCTTGCCTACGTGGCTGTCCGAATATGCACGAAGCGGCGCGAAGGTTGCCGATCGGACACGAGTCGAGACTTCGGAATGGTCGGCTGCTCCATGACTCAGTGTTCTTTTTACAGGTTGCAAGCTGACTGCCTGCCACCTGTGTCGCGTGTTGGTGGCTTCGACGGACCAGCACGAGGGCAGCGCGCGGCACCAGGCGGCGCGGCGACTCGCCGCGGCAGCCCTAGGCCGCCTGAGGGCCCAGCTAGCCCCTCAAACCACCATCAGAGGTAGGTTTTTAACCCCCACTGCAAAACAGAGGGGTATTACTAGTTCAACGTGTGTATCTGTGTATCTGTCTGTGGCGTCGTAGCTCCTAAACGGATGAACCGATTGTAATGTAGTTTTTTTGTTTGAAAATATACTTAATCAAGAGTTTGAGAGTGTTCTTAAGTAAATTTGGTGAAAATACGTTGAGCTGTTTAAAGAGTTACGAGCTCTGAGAGAAGGGGTCCCAGTTTGATGGGGGTTTCATCTATTAAATAGTTATACATACAGATTTTTTTTTATACCACGATGGTGGCAAACAATCGTACGGCCCGCCTGATGGTAAGCGGTTACCGTAGCCTATGGACGCTTGCAACACCAGAAGTATCACATGCGCATTGCTGACCATTTAAAAAGACCCTCTTACTCTTGAAGAACTCCATACTGTAGGGAGATCTTCAGATAGTTGTAGGTTTCAAGGTTGTATTTAACTTCAGTTGTATGTTAGTATATATGTATGTATGTTTGGTCTAATCTTAAACCAGTTGGAACTGGTTTAAGATTAGACCAAACATTTTTGGAAGCGGCTGAAATGTGCACGAGTTGAGAGTATTTGTTTATTAGAGACATTTTATCTTTATCATTGACCCTATCGATTGGTGCAATAAAATAGTGAGCGATTTATTTTGTATTTTTAACTTGGTTTGATTCCCGGCTCACGTAAGTTTTTCAAAAAATCTGTGAATGTGGTTATTCTCATTAAAGAAAACAAAAGAATGTTTCCTTTTTATAAAATTAGCTTTTATAAGTATTTCAGGTAGTTCCCCACCATGTCCCACTCGTTATTTCCACCCTGTATATATATATATATATATATATATATATATATATATATATATATATATATATATATATATATATATATATATATATATATATATATATATATATATATATATATATATATATATATATGATGTTATAATATACATATTACAACCATTCTTTCTATTTTAGATGACGACATTGACGACTCACCAGCCAGTCCGGATGCTACGGACTCTGACACTGATACAGACCAAGTATTTTGTGGAGCATGCGCCACAATAGTTCCGTTTTTGGAAAGAAATCACTCGCGCTGTAAGGCGCACCTAATGGCCGCCTTAGACGAACAACTCCTGGACGAGTTGGTGCGGGAGTATGTTGAGGAGGAGGATCTGGCACTCATGGAGGCACCTTCAAAAGATCCGAGTGATGTGGAACCCGGGGAGGTTGCTCAGAATTCTGAGGGTATTATTACAAGCGTTTATTTAACTTGATATTTGTATGTTTGTAAAACAACCATAATAGGCTGCAGAAATGGTTTAATAAAAAAAAGATAAAAGATATTTTATTCAGTAAGCACGAGCAATGTTATCATTTGAGAAAAACTATTATTGGAAGTCTTTAATAACGCAATAGAACTCGACACAATGATTTCTAGAATTTTTGTCTGTTTGTCTGTGCGTTTGGGCGCGCCAATCTCAGAAACGGCTTAACCGATTTAAATGAAATTTAGCACACAGTTTATTACCTGAATTAACACATAGGATACTTTTTATCCCGGAAAATTTGATAGTTCCCGGGGGTTACACGATAAACGACTTCTACGCGACAGAGTCGCGTGCAAAAGCTATTAAAAAATAAACATTCGTTTCAGTGGCTGAAAACTATCAATGTTACGTATGTGAAGTACAAGTACCTAGAGTGTTCCGCACAGACCATGAACGTAGCGTGCGTCATCGCGCTAACCTAGCGTGCACCAATGCCGCAGCCAGACGCATCAGTGTATATCTCGCGCCTACTAACTCCACTATCTTACCCCTTGAAACAACTACAGCAGACAAAATAACACCTTTACTAAAAGTATACGTAAGATCTGACACGAAAAACGAACCGGAAATTTTAGAAAAAGAAGTAAAAGAAGCGAAAGTTAACGTGATTCCAGAAAAACGTTTGACGCCGAAAGAGTATTTCAAAGATGTCCAACAGCACCTCGATGGAATTGGGGAGTTTTGTGAACTTATTTTAGATGATACTGAGTATGTCACTGTTAAAACTGGCAAAAATATTCTGAGGGTTCACGCGGCGGATTTCAACGGGGTTTATAATGTGGGGGATGAAATGAAGTGCAGGATGTGCGATCATAACAATTTTCATGTGTCATATAGTTCTGGGACGCAACTCGATAAGGTCCATGTCATGAGTTTGGGACATATTGGACATGTTTTGACTCCAATTGACAATGTGCATGGTATTAGAAAGGTGTGTATTTTTTTAATAGTTATTTTACATGGTTATCATGGAATCTCCGTCGTCGCTCGAGTCGAAACAGAATTTTCATCGATTTCTATACAAAAAAAAAACAAGATTTACCCAAAAAACCGTCTTGCCCGGTTTTTGCCATGTCGGACCATGCTCAGTGTAGAGTTTCGTCGCTGTTATTACAAACTAACAAACAAACAACAATCTCCAAAAAATGCTCCTACGGTGAGGGTAGATGGCAAAATGTGTAACCATGATTCAATTGCTTTGATTCCCCTGTCACAAGTGTTACGGAGGTCAGATGGCAGTCGCTCGATCAATTTATATAAATCTTCTCGAATTTAATGGTCAAGCTATGAGCGTACAGTTTATGAATATGCATTAAAAGAAAGTTGGCAAAAAATTTCGTCTGTCTTTTTAGGGTCCAGAGGGACCCTATTACTAAGCCTATGATGTCTGTCCATCCGTTTTTTTTGGTTAATTTTCTTCAAGGCGGCCAAGTGTGAGTCGAGCGCTACGGAACCCTCGGCACACCTTACACCTATCCAGTATTTTCCAACATATTTATTACGCGATGTCAAAAACTTTGTATTTTTCAGTGCTAGTGACTACAGTCTTTTTTTTTCAGATTGACAACACTAACTATTTATGCATCATATGCAATGTCTTTTTGTCGACTAACAATGCTGTGAAGAGCCACATTACGTCGGATATACAGCACACGGCACTCCTGCCTGAGGCTTTGAAACGAGGGAGAGATTTTCAAGAAAGAAAAGAGGACTTGAAAATTATTTTATACGGACAGAAACTAAATAGTAACATACCGAAACATTACTCATGTTATTCTTCTTTCGGTGTTCCTGATGCTCAACAGACAGTAAATCCATCAAATTCTGTTACTGGTCCAAGATTTGGTGTTTCTAACCAAACAGAACAAAAGTCCAGCCTCTTCGGTCAATCTTCCAGCAACTCCAATACTACGCTGGGAAAAAGTAACAATCAGAACCTTGCTGTTGGTTTTGGTACGCAGCAAACAATAAGCCCACCCAGCCATGATACATATGGTTTTACACCTAAACCAAATGCCCAACCAAATACATTTGGTGGTGGTTCACAATTTTTCCCGACCAAACAAACGTTTGGTGCAGTACAGTCAGCTGGGAACGCCTCGCCGTTACCGAAGAGTTTTGGTACGACTGCCACTGCATTTGGCGCTTCTCAGACCCAACCCAAACCCAACCATAATAGTTTTACCGTCACGAACGTCCAACCCCGCCAAAATGTTTTTGGTGCAACACAAATGAATGTCCCATCCAGCCAAATTACTTTTGGTATGAATCAACAGCCGCACCCTGATCAAAAATCTGCTAATAAATAAATTATAAAGGTAAATTAACTAGAGTTCAGATGGTTTATGTGTGGTTTGTTTTTACAGGAATTCCAAATTTAAAATTTATTTTTCCTTTTAGTTTTACCAATATTTCGAAAAAGTAATAAAGAAACAGGCCGAACGCCAGTCAGTCTTGCACATCGAGGTTTTCGTACTTGTCCGTTTCAGGCCGAGCTTAGTATAAAGTGAAGAATGATATGAAACTTTTTAACCGATAGCCAGGGCTGGGCAAAATACCTGCTAAGTAAATAGTATTGCAAATACAAATTACAAAATACATTTGAATGAGGTATTTGAAATACTAAATACAAAATACTTTCATGGCAAAGTATTTAAAATATATGTAGTTTAAATACAAAATACATTGTTCAAGACCATGCAGTTTAAATACAAAATACAAATCACAGAATTTTAAATACATTTTTAGTGAGGCTAATTATAAAGAGACTATTTTCATTACCTGGATATTTCCATTTTATAACAAGCAGAAACTTGTCTGATAGTACCTACATCCGTAAAATGTTTCGTTACATGATTGATACTTATGTTTTTTTATTTATAAGGGAAATTACAATTTTGTTATTACACTATACAAGAGAATTGGAAAAAAAAGTATTTTTGTGTAAAAGTAATTGAAATACTAAATACAAAATACTTTATTAGGTAGTATTTGAAATACAAATACAAAATACGTATTTGTATTTCAAATATAAGTAATTGAAATACTGCCCAATCCTGCCGATAGCAAGACTCGTTATTTTATGGTGTTAAGATTTACATTTATTTGATTTTTGACTGTTTTTAGACACTCGAGAAGGTTCATCTTTAATAATACTTATCTCGCACGATCATATTATTCTGTGCTGTAGGGGTTATAACTGTATGTACAAGAAATATGAATTATTTGATACCCCCGGAAAATGTTTAAAATCAGAGACCAGAATATGATAGTTTTTGTTTTCAAGTAAGATTTAATTTGATAATAAATAATGGAGATGGAGGGACGTGTTGGACGTAGGTATTTACCATCAACTGGTCAAAAGAAGTATCAAACAGAGATACGATCTAGGGGAGAGGCCTTTGCCCAGACGTGGGACACTCACATAGGCTTAATAAAAAAAAGTTAGTTATAATAAGTAAATTTTCAGACGGTATAATTTATCTAATTTAAAGATTAATATAATAATATGTACAGTAATTATCGATTAATTAATCTAGTGATATAGTTCGGAAAAAAGTTTGATCCACTCTAAATTACAAACCGCGATTTCGTTCACTTTGACCATCGAACGGGAACTTTTTTTCGCGGTAAAAGGTAGCCTATATGTTAGACCAGGATATAAGCTATCTCCATTCCAAATTTCATCCGAATCCGTCGGTGTTTCACCGTGAAGGAGTAACAAAAATACTAACATTATACACAAACTTTTGCATTTACATTCAGTCAACAAAGTATCGGGAATGGATGATTTGTTTATGGTTCCAAATTCAAATTTTTGTTTTTTTTGTTGTTGTTAGATTGGCACAACTGTTTTCTATTTTGGCGCGGAGTTTGAGTTGCATCTGTTATTTATATTAAATACAGTGCTGTTTTTAGTTATATCATATCTAGTGTGTATTGCGAATTTCATAATGGACAAAAACATTGAATATTTTGTTAATAATTTAATTCCTTAACCGTTGTTTGTCTATAAAAATATTATTTCATTTTATAAAACTATTGGATAACTATGGTGTACTTAATTATTTAGTTTCTTTTAATTGTAGTTATAGTCTGGCAAAAAAGTCGAGCCAAAAATGAGGGTGCTGTTCGGAGTGAAATTGGCAACATGATCCAAAGTTTAACCTGGTGCTGTTGCTATTTAAAAATATTGTAGTTCCTCCAGCTGTCACCGGGTGGATTTCAGCGCGTTTCAACCGCCCGTCATCGTTATCAATATATTGGCCAAATCAATGACACATACTAGTAACTTCTGATGTGAACAGAAGCAGAACCGGGGGTAGTTTCTATTAGCATCAGAAGTTGTTGGAGATGTCATTGATTTCGTCAATATATTGAAAGCGCCCTGAAACCCACCCCACCACTGGCTAGACTTTTAACTTTACATTTAATAAATAAACAAATAACGTAAGCGAATTACTTTTATCACTACATATTATTATAAAATAAAGTCAGGATATTCTCGGAAACTACTGTTCGGATTTTCAAATGTATTTCATCAATAGAAGGAAGGCTTGTCTAGCAAGGTTAAAATAATTTATGAACATAATAGATAAATAATTAGAAATAAATATTTAAATAATAATATTCTATTTATTTTATGTTCTTTCATTTCACGTTGTTTCTGATTTCTGAACGAAACAAGTGGAACGAAGAACGGTGTTTCCAATTTCTGAACGAAAAAATATTGTCAAATTATCAAAACAAAAAGTCGAAATTCTCACTGATTCTCACGAAAACGATTGAAGTTACTATTCTACGTAGAAATATGAGTGAAATTAATTCCAAATTGTGCAAAATATGCTTGAACAGTAATACTAAGACTGGAATATCTGATAATTCGTCTTTAAACAAGTTTTTTAGTCTTGTTCTTGGCATACATGTAAGTTCGTTCTTCTCGCCACTTTATTCGTCTGCCCGATAAGTTTGTTTACTTTTAGAAATTTAACAACGACCTTCATATTAAACCATAAGGGCGTGTACCCAGAGTAATGCAAGTATTTAATATAAGAGGTCAGCAAGAGAAGCTTGTGCCCATAAAGTGGGACTAAAGTAGGCTGATTATAAGACACCGGAATTTTCGGGCCATAATCAAATGACATAGGCAGTTCGTGTATTCATAAGTTCACTTATCGATGCTTTTCGACTATACTAGCGATCGCTCTCAGCTTTGTTTGTATAAATGTATTTTTATTGTACACTGCAGTAAAATGACAAGAGTCAAATGTCATTCTGTGAAATAATGATAGGTACCACATTTATTTTATCCCCCTTACTAATAAACGTTGAGTAACGGCTGAGTAGTTATACAATGCTTTGTCCTTATCTGTCGAATTCAAATGTCACAATGACAGATAAGGACAAAGCATTGTATAACTACTCAGCCGTTACTCAACGTTTATTAGTAAGGGGGTAATAGTGCTTTACACATTCACGTAATGAATAATTTGATCAAAGAATGAACTAATTATTTTATGAATATTATATATACTTAGCTAAGTACCTATATTATTATATTTAGCTGATCTTTTGTCATAAATATAATGTTAAAGTAGTATTTAAATAATATACTCATTTTTATCCGGTAAATATTTGTTTTGTTCAATGCACAATGAGAGCGAAAGCTTAAGAAAATATTATATGTATTGTTTGTTTTATTATTTTCTTAATTACATATGTTATTTTGAAACCCTCGTAAATATTAATATTATTTATTACAATAGTGTATCATTCAATTTAAAGACATAACATTCGTTAATTTTTTCATTAATTCAATAAGTAATATCACTATTTTTTATACACCAAAAACTAATAACACTGAAGCTGTCATTTTACTGCAGTGAATTAAAAGTCTCGACTATAAGTATTCTTTTGGTAACAATGATAAAGTAGGTAAATTATTTATTATTTTATTTTATTTTATTTATTTATTATAACATATCAACAGGGTTAATTTTAAAACAACGTTCCTCAAAACTGTTTTCACAGTTTGACTGTGGGATCCGCGAGTCTTAGTATACGTAATAATATATCACTTAAAATAAAAAAATTAGAACACTATTTGTCTTAAATTTAAATAATATTGAGGTAGTGCTTAAACAAGGCTCTCTTAAACCTATTTTTATTAGGCTCCAATCTATTATCCGCAGGTAAGCTGTTGAGGATGTAAGGCAAGCGCAATGTAATGTAACTGCTATTCTAAAATACACAGTGAAGAAGAACATGATGATAAGTGAAGTTAGAAAAATCCTTTTAAAACGTAGCATAGTATTAAGTTAGGTGAAAAGTTTTTTCATTTTCATACTCTCAATAAAATTATATTCTTACAAACGAAACTGGGAGTGATCAGTTCACTAGTATAGGGAACAAGTGTCGATATATGGTTTATTTATATACAAACTTCCTATCTGTCATTTGATTTTTTCTGAAAAATGCCAATGTCTGCTTATTATGTTATATTATGTACATTTTAGGAACCACCTATGGAATTATGGTTGTGCGTCTGGTGCAAATCTATCTTGAGAAATATTGTTAAGTTTATAAAACTGGCAGAGCAGTCTCAGGCCTTCCTGGCTGGTTTGAAACAGGTAACACTTCCTTGTTTTTCATTGGCAGACATTTTGAGAATTATTTAGCTTGCTGAAATAGTGAAAAAAAAAAAATGGTATTTTTTCAGAACTTGGCTCAACATAAAAGAGAGCAAAACAAAAAAAGTTTTCTTTCTCTTTCTATACAACACAATGAACATAATGATATACCACCAAAATCAAGAAAAGGTAAAGATAGAAATAAGGTCAAATGCAGTAAAAAATCTAAGAACAATATTCAATTTGTTAATTTGAATGAATCAAGTGACAGTGAAATTATAGTTAAAGATGAACAAATAGAAGATTTAGGCATTGATGCGGTTAAAATAGAAACTATGGATATTGACATCCCAGACTACGATGACAGAGTCGACATACATAATGAGAGAGATGATGATATCAAATTAGAAAAATCCAGAAATGAGGTTAATCCAAAATTATATGCAAAATGTGAGGAGAATAACTTTGATTTAAAAATTTTAACCTTTGAAGATCAAATGACGGAATTGGAGGAAAAAAAGAAGTCTGACAAGTATTTGAGTAAAAAATATAAATGCGAATTTTGTGGCATTGGATTTGTAACGAAAGATGTCTATGAAGAACACAATAAAAGACATCAAGAGGTTAGTAATAGTTCTTAATTGTTTGGCATCATTGCTTTTATTCAAATCCAAATACAGTGCAACTGGTCAGGGTCTCGTAAAGATCAGATTGACGATACTCAAGTTATCATCAAACAACCATACAAACATGCACTGAGTTGACTCTAAAGGCCGTATTAATAAACTCATTTCTACCGTGATGCCCATCTCAAGACACGTCAAAGTTAACGTCAATCCTTAGGAAACTGTCATTTTTGACACATCTTATGCACAACCAAGATCAGTTTATAAACGGCCCTAAGACCTCACTTCTTTTGTTCGCTGATGATAGCCTCTTGAGTGAGATTAAAAGTCAGCTATCACCCTGTATGTAGTCCCACAGCCCGCACGAGTGCCCACTATGCCACCTGCGCTTCAGCACGTCGCTGGTGCTCTCGCAGCACCTGCTGGCGCACGCGCGCCGGTTCCGCTGCCGGCTGTGCGGCGCGGTCGTCTCCCGGTTCAACGACTGCGAGCGGCACCGGCTCAAGTGCGGCCGCGCCGCGCCCGGCGTGTGCCCGCACTGCAGTAAGATATTCAGGTGAGTGAGGTTCTGCTGCCGGCTGTGCTGGTCTCTATTTTTTCAGGATTTACCCCATTTAACTGGATAAAAGTGCCCTATGTCCTTCTCCAGAATACAATACATCTTCTTGACAAATTTCATTAAGATCTGGTCAACCGTATTGTCGTGAAAAGGCAACACAAACAAAGATTCTTTCGCAAACAATAAACTAACAATGTCATTAAACCTTGGAAGTCTATTTTAACCTACTTCTATTTATAATAAATAATAATAAAGACGCAGTTAGCCTAGTTGGTAGTGTCCCTGCCTACGAAGCTAGCGGTCCCGGGTTCGGATCCCGGTATGGGCAAATATTTGTGTGATGAGCGCGAGTATTTGTTCCTGAGTCATGGATGTGTTCTATGTATACATTTCTCTATATAAGTATGCTTATCGTTGCCTAGTTCCCATAGTACAAGCCTTGAGCTTAGTTTTTGTCCAGGTCAATTTGTGTGAGATTGTCCCCTGATATTTATTTATTTATTTAATAAATAAATCTTAGGGGACAATCTCACACAAATTGACCTGGACAAAAACTAAGCTCAAGGCTTGTACTATGGGCACTAGACAACGATAAACATACTTATATAGAGAAATACATACTTAAATACGTAGAAAACATCCACGACTCAGGTACAAACACTCGCGCTCATCACACAAATATATCCTGCTTAAGAACTCCAAAACACCCGGCTTAAAAAAACCTTGTTCCAGTAACCAGGGCTCCTTGGAGCAGCACGTGAGAGGCGTGCACTACAAGAAAGAGAAGAAATTCGTGTGCTCGTACTGCAAGCAGCGATTTCAGAGCAAGCAGCGACATGCCATACATACCAGGTATTTAACTTAAAGTATATTTTTTTATTTAGATACTAGCGGCCCGCCAGCGGCTTCGCCCCCGCTGCAAATTTCCGACTTTCCCGGTGGATTTTCCATTTTTTTTTCATACAAACCTTGTCCTTACAATTACAAATACAACAAAAAAAGAATCAGCTAAATAGGTACAGCCGTTCTGAAGTTATACATTCCTTAATTTTTTTTTTTTATATATTTAGATGTATGATAATTTTTAACAGTGGTGATATAAGTTAGCCTAGTTGGTAGTTACCCTGTTTACAAAGCTGGCGGTCCTGGGCTCGAATTCCGGTATAAATATTTGTGTGATGAGTGCGAGTATTTATTCCTTAGTTTAAGTATGTATTTCTCTGTTTAAGTGTAATGTACCAGATTGCGAAAAGTGAACCCACTCAGCATGGTGTCGAGGCACTCAGGAGTGTCACGACGCTGATCTTCCGTGGATCCAACATTGTGATACACGGGACAGCAACCGGCAACATACATAGTCTATTACCATCGACAAAATTTTGTCGGTTGTATTTTTGTGTTTGGTCTCAATAAATGTATACAGGGTGTTAGGTAATGAGTGGATAAACCGTGAACTGCTGATAGGGGGCACTTAGGTCGTTCTAATAATGATAAATGAGGTTTAGTAAAAGTGCCACGGTTTTCGAGATATTTGGACTTTTTTAATTTTTTAGGAAATTGACACCCTTACTCAATTTTTTGGTTGTGGTTAGTGTACTAAGATGTTTTTTTTTATTTTCTTTTTAGCTTATTATTGTTAAATAGTTGTGTTATGCGATAAACATTACCATTTTGGCGTAACTACCGCGGTTTAATTAAAAAAAAATCGCAAACTTGAATTTTGCATCTTCGATAGAACATTTACCAAATTTTGAGCTCTTGCGGTGAAAAAAAAAATTACTATCACATGGTAGCCAATGAGCTAAAAAACATGCCCATTTAATAGAGATTTTAAAACAGTAAACATCTTTTTATTTAAATATTAGAATAAAAAACAACATCAGTTTTCCGCAATCGATTCGATTATTTCCTGTGATTATTTCATATTAAATTTGTGCTCCACAATTCCAAAGCGTACCTAATTATGACAAACTTTTCCTTGCGAAAATAAAAATACTGGCCACTAATTTTGTGAAACTTTTTATTGAAAAAAGTAAAGATTTGTGATCCGAGCGAAGCTTTACAACCTTTTTGTTGTAATAATAACGATACCGGGCACTAACTACTTTTTTAATGCCATTTATTCGAAATTTAAAAAATATCCCGACAGCTTTTTATTCTTTTAATAAGCTTAATAACATGCCTATTTAATAGAGATTTTATAACAGTAAACATTTATTGGTTTTGATAAATAAAACTTAAAAAAGTAGGTATTGGAGTAGCAAGGAAGCCGGTTTTTCTAATGAATGATTTAACTAATGCTATCTGTGAAATAAAAAAACATAAAAAGGAAATGTTTTAATAAAGTTAAGTTAAATAATGTGCTCAAATTGACGTCCACCAGCCCTAATGCAAGCTCTACATCGTCGGATAAAGGAACGCCTGACGAATCTGGTGTATCCAGAGTTCCCTATTTCTTGAGCAGCAATTCTTATTCGCTCTCGTAACCCAGAAAGACTCGTAATTGGACGGCTGTACACTTTCTCTTTGAGACAACCCCAATAAAAAAAATCTAAGGGGTTCAAATCCGGTGAACGCGGAGGCCATAGTATTGGGCCTAACCGGCCAATCCATCGTTCTGGGAATGCGGCAGTTAAGTACTGTCGCACTCGTGCTGCGTAATGTGCGGGACAACCGTCTTGTTGTAACCACATTACTTGCCTTAGTGCAAGCGGCACATCTTCCAGAAGGATAGGTAGATCATTTTGAAGAAACTCCAAGTAATTATCTCCATTTAGAATAGATGGCAGCTCGAAGGGGCCGATCACTTCGCCATTCAAGATACCGGTCCACAAATTTACCTAAAATTAATATTTGTAATAGATAGGGGATTCATCGCGGTAAAAAGCATAATTAATTAAACCTTGACGTTTTTATCGTATTACAACAACCGTGAATACCGTGATCATGAGAAGACTTACCTTAAATTGGTACTGAGATCTATCCTATCTCATTAAGTGAGGATTATCTAACTGCCAACTGTGCAGATTGTGTAGATTCATGTAGCCATCTTGACGGCAAGATGATTCGTCCGACCACAGTATCTTGTTAAAAAAGTCTGGGTCTTCACGCATCCGACGCAGCATCACTCGACAAAAAGTTACTCTTAAGGGATAATCTCTAGGCAATAAAACTTGCACACGTTGGACGTGAAATGGGTGTAATTGGTGTACTTTTAATGTAGTATGCACTTTTCATACAGATAAACCCAGGTAATTTGCCATATCACGCACGGATAGAGAAGGATCTGCTTCAACTAGGTCCAAAACATTCTCGTCATCTCCTCGGGTGGGTCTTCCTCCACTTGTTCCACCCACACCCTGACCAAGAATTCTGCCTTCAGTGAACGCATTATGTACTCGATTAAAAATCCGGTAGTCTGGATGGCTAAATTTCGAATAAATGGCATTAAAAAAACGTACTGCCCAGTATTGTTATTATTGCAACAAAACGGTGTAATGCTTCGCTCGGATCACAAATCGTTACTTTTTTTCAATAAAAGGTTTCACAAAATTAGTGGCCAGTATTTTTATTTTCGCAAGGAAAAGTTTGTCATAATTAGGTACGCTTTGGAATTGTGGAGCACAAATTTAATATGAAATAATCACAGGAAATAATCGAATCGATTGCGGAAAACTGATGTTGTTTTTTATTCTAATATTTAAATAAAAAGATGTTTACTGTTTTAAAATCTCTATTAAATGGGCATGTTTTTTTAGCTCATTGGCTACCATGTGATAGTAATTTTTTTTTTCACCGCAAGAGCTCAAAATTTGGTTAATGTTCGATCGAAGATGCAAAATTAAAGTTTGCGATTTTTTTAAATTAAACCACGGTAGTTACGCCAAAATGGTAATGTTTATCGGATAACACAACTATTAAACAATAATAAGCTAAAAATAAAAAATAAAAAAACATTTTGGTACACTAACCACGACCAAAAAATCGAGTAAGGGTGTCAATTTCCTAAAAAATTAAAAAAGTCCAAATATCTCGAAAACCGTGGCACTTTTACTAAACCTCATTTATCATTATTAGAACGACCTAAGTGCCCCCTATCAGCAGATCACGGTTTATCCACTCATTACCTAACACCCTGTATATCTCTCTCTCTTACCAAAGGCTTTTCAATATAAAAGGACCTTATGGAGGAAGGCAGTTACGCTCTTCTAATTCTTGTAACTATACGAATACTATGGTAACAGTTGTAAAAACGGCGTAACCGCCTGCCTTCATAAGGTCCCTTTATATTGAGAACGTCACATATTTCCATGTGTTCGCAGGACGCACACGGGCGACAAACCTTACCGCTGCGACATTTGCGACCGTTCGTTCGCCGCCAACTCGAATCTCCGCAACCACCTGTCCGCCCACGAGCAAGTGAGACCGCACTACTGCGTGGAGTGCGACAAGTCGTACAAGACGCGCAAAGGGCTGCGGCGCCATCTGTTGGAGGGCGCCGTGCATCTCGGGAAGTCAGTGTAAGTAAAAATACCGGCCAAGTGCGAGTTGGACATCGTACAAGATTAAAAAGTTATTATTATTTTGTTATAGCGGCAATAGAAATACATACTCTGTCAACTGTCATATGATTCGTCAAAAACGTGCGAGTGTCATAGTCTATGTAAAAATTATAAAGTCGCCAGTCGGGTTTTAGTTTTTGAGGTTAGGTTAGGTTATTATCTATTTAACTAGCGATCCGCCCTCGCTTCGCTTCGGAGCCTATAGCGACCCGCCCTCGCTTGGCTCCGAGTTCTATTATGTACATAAACCTTCCGTGAAGAATTATCTAACTGATGGTGAAAACCGCATCAAAATCCGTTGCGTAGTTTTAAAGATCTAAGCATACATAGGGACAGACAGACGCGGATGGCGACTTCATTTTATACTATTAATAGATTTAATTTTATCTTCAGACATTCCTGCCACCATTGTCTGAAGAACTTCGCGTCGGATAAACTACTCGCCTCCCACATTAGCGCGACACATACCAAAGATAACTCTTGTGCTCTATGCAATAAGGTACAGTTTTCAACGACGGTGTATTTTATAAGTAGTCAGTTAGACAGACGGACGGACAACAAAGTTATCTTTAAGAGTTCCATAGTCTAACCGCCTGTTTAACAATCGTCGAGTACAGATGAATTTAGCCCTTTCCCTTTCTTACGCTTGAAAATAGACAAGGAGAGGGCTGTCTTTAACTGACAGATGAATTTACTTGTCGATTGTGAAACAGGCCTTAACTAGTATAAGGTATGTTTATTGTTTATTTAATGTTTGAATGGTTTTTTTAGAGCTTTGAATCGAGTGCGGTTTTGAAGAGACACCTAAAAAGTGACCATGAAAATACGACATGAAAATGTGTATAAAAAATATTAATAAATTGTTTTATTTACGTAAGGGTTTTATTTATGATAATGATAAGTCATTTGTCGACGTCAATGACGGATGTATCCGTATCGCAGGTTAACCGCCAACGAGATATCCTTCAAGGATTTTATATCTATGTATGTGACCAGAATCGGATGTGCCACTCTAGCTGCTAAACTATTGGACCGATTTTAATAAATGGGGTGTCATATGATTCGACAAAGTGCGAGTGTCATAGGCTATATAAATTATAAGGTCGGGTTTTAGTTTTTGAGGTTATCTTAGGTTTTTAGAATAAGCTTTACCTTTTCTATATTTATTTATTTAGGAGAACCAACAGCTGTAACAGTTTAATTAGTAACTTAAATAAAGGTACAGAGCCAATTACAGGAACTCACAAATATATATAGTATAAGAAATATAAATTTTAGTGACGCGCACAACAGCGCCACAAACACCACAAAAACGCACACATATCAAAAACCCAAAAGATATAATAAACAAGAGCTTGTTACCTTTTAACGGCAAAACGGCTGAACTGATTGTGATAAAATTCGGCATTGATAGACTGTAGGTATCCTGTGGAAGGACATAGAATACTTTTTATCCAGAAAAATTTGACACTTCCCGAGAGAATCTAGTTAAACCTTTTCAATGCCATTGACGGATATATCCGCACCACTGGTTCAACGTCGACGACGGATATATCCGTCACGGTTGACATCGAAAAATAGACCTGAGTATGTATGACGTAAGGTTGACATTAACTCTGGTTTTCAGCTGTCATTGGCGTGTGAGTGACGACTTTTGTATATGACATGCATCGAAATATGTGACGTTCTCAATATAAAGGGACCTTATGGAGGCAGGCGGTTACGCCGTTTTTAGAACTGTTACCATAGTATTCGTATAGTTACGAGAATAAGAAGAGCTTAACTGCCTTCCTCCATAAGGTCCCTTTATATTGAGAACGTCACATAATAATGACATGGCGTTCAAAAGGTTAAGACTCCAACGCGGACGAAGTCGTGGGCGAAAGCTAGTTATTATACCTATGTATCTATACATAATATGTAAACGCGAAAGTAATTCTGTTTGTTAAGCTTTTCAACTAAACCACTAAACCGATTTTAAAGAAATTAGTTATCAGTAAACTTGATCTTCGGAAAAGGACATGAATTACTTTTCGTTCCAGAAAAAATATAGATCTCCAGTTCTACATCAGTAATAAACGAGCTCTACGCAGATGTAGTCGAAGGAGTCTTTATGTCGTGCGCGACATAAAGTCGCTTCTTATGCTCTAGTGCATAAAGTAAAATCTTCGTCGAAGACTTGGGCAATCGGTCCAACAGGCACACGAGCAACTTTAACTTCATAGAATAACCTCTTTATTTTATTTATTTTCGTTAGTATTCTAAGACCAAGGCAAGGATACCAACAGCCAAAGTACACAATAAAGCTTCATTAAATAAACTTATAATTTTTATTTCATCGCATTTATTATTATTATTATTTTTATCAAGTTACTGTTTCATTTCCTCGCAATCGAAGTGAAAAGTAGAGTGTACAACTCGTCCATAAAACCCATTTAACACTCGACTTTATATCCATCCTGGCTCGCAAGCTCGCTTGGATGGATAAACGTCTCGCGTAAAATGGTGCGTGTTTTGCACTTGTTGTACAATCTACTATTAACCCCCCGATGCAAAGAGGAGTTACAAGTTCAACCACAGAATAAAGAAGTAGCTTATCGTGTGTATCTCTCTGTAGTATAGTAGCTCGCAAACGGATGGATCGATTTTGATTGACTTTTTTTGTTAGAAAGACAAGTCAGTGTTCTTAGCTTGGTTTGATGAAAATCCGTTAAGCCATTTAAGAGTTATGAGCTCTGACAGTAGGGGTCCTAATTTCGTCGCGTTTTTACATAGGTATTTGTGACGTTCTCAATATAAAGGAACCTTATGGAGGCAGGCGGTTACGCCATTTTTAGAACTGTAACCATAGTATTCGTATAGTTACAAGAATAAGAAGAGCGTAACTGCCTTCCTCCATAAGGTCCCTTTATATTGAGAACGTCACATTTAATAGTTATACCTAAACCCGTGTTGCGAGGTCACAGAGTGACCGACGACTGCGCGCACGCACGCACGTCAGCGGCGAGCCCCCTCACGCCCTCTTTGTTTATGCCCAAACAGCGGGAAAAGCGCTTGAACCGCTTGCCGGTCGATTCATAAAAACATTTGCTTAAAAGCTTGCTGATAAATGAGACATACTTATTTTAGACCTCTTTTTCAATAGCTATAAAATATATATGTTTTTTCGTAACAAAATTAGATGTGCAATGGGCAACAATGACTATTGGTGGGCAAGCAAGTAAAGGTGCGTCCACATTTGTGACATGAAATCGGACCAGACTGCGTGACATACTATAGGATATGTCACGCTAAATGTGGACATAACATCGGACTCTCGGGTTGGATCGCATCGTGACAAGTACGCTGTGACATTTGTTCGTGTCACAAAAACCGTCCACATCATCGAGCAAACACGCGTTAGGATGCGTCCACATTTGTGACATTTCGGCGTGACATAGTTCCGTGACCGTGTCAGAAACGCGTGTTTGCTCGATAGTGTAGACGGTTTTTTCTGACACGGTCACGGAACTATGTCACGCCGAAATGTCACAAAGTGGACGCACCCTTAATGACACGGTCACGGAACTGTGTTACGATGAAATGTCACTAATGTGGACGCACCTTAAGGCTTCGTCAAAGAGCGGGCTTGGCGCGGCACGACAGTAGCGTGGCGCGTTCTTAGCGTGGAAATTAACAAGGATTCGTATGCAGGCCGTCTCACATAGCCTCGGCGCGCTGAGCGGACCCAGCGGAAGACCAGCGTTGGCTTCACAGCCAGCTCATGCTGAGTTGGTCCGTTTCGCAACAATTTCCCATTGTCTCTGTGTTCTCTTTCCTTTTTGTGTTATTTTTAATTATTATTTCAGTGTGTTGTTGTTGTCAGTAAATGTTTTTAACCCCCGACGCAAAAAGAGAGGGGTGTTATAAGTTTAACGTGTCTGTCTGTGTATCTGTGTATCTGTCTGTGGTATCGTAGCTCCCAAACGGATGAACCGATTTTCGTTTAGTTTTTTTTTGTGTCATAGATAATTTTATCCCGAGTGTTCTTAGCCATGTTTCATGAAAATCTGTTCAGCCGTTTGAAGATCATCAGCTCTTTTCTAGTTGATAAGGGGATCTGATTTTTTAATTCTTGAAATCTTCTAGTGACGAAGTCCCTCCAGTGAAAATGTACGTGCTTGAAGCCCGTTAAAGGTTTTGCTCATTGCTCAGAGGGTTTTTAGGAAATGAAATGAAATGAAATGAAATATTTATTTGCTTAGAATACGTTACAAGGTCTTAAAGTTGATATCAGGATCAGTATTCAGTCGACTTCTAAATCAACATGCAAAATATTTTGATAATATGTGTGTATATGTATGTATGTGTGTGTGTGTTTGTAGGCGCTGATATCGGGGGTTTTTAACTCGGTTAGGTTATTCTTTCTTTCTTTATTTAAATATTATGAATGCACAGCAGTGCACATGCCAAGTTTACACATTTTTTATCCAACTGCAGCGTAATATAGTGGGTGCTAATTGGAAATATTATGGTCCCTGTCACCACCACAAAGCTTAAAGTATGATTATGAATTGAATAGTCTATGTACCTATGTATGTACGACTATGAACAGTCCGGACTCCGGTTTTAGTTTATATATTTTTTTAGTGCTATCAGAGTGACAGCTGTAATAATAGGCCACCAAAAACTTAAAAAGTAGGCCAAGTTCTCAAGTGGCACCACACGTAATGATATCCAAAAAGTGCTTATTTATTGCGAATAATGTATTTTGAGCAATAACTTTGATCTCTATTTTTCTTCATACATGATTTGGTAGCGCTTTTTCCGCTTAATTCCACCCGCACACGTCGAAGACCGGTTTTCGATGACGTCAGCGTTCCTGCCGGTCCGCTGATCCAAAGCGCGCGTCACTTCATTTGAAATTCGAAGCATTTCTGAACGCGCGCCCGCCATGACATAACTCAGACAATAAAACGACTTTTTAATAACATTTCGCGTTTAAAACATAACTAAAAAGTGAAGTTCTTACTAAATTAATTTGTTATTTAAAGTGTGTGTTTTATAATACGCCAGTGTCATTGCCAACTTTTCTTTTGGATTTTGTTGGAATATTTCGGGATGGCGGTAAGTTTTTTTTGTTTGTTTTTTTTTTCGGCGGATGAGAGCAAGGCGTTGACCGCATGGGGTATAGAGGTGGTTTATCGGTATTGTATTGCTTTTTATTGCATAAAAGGAAGGATAAACAATTAATAACCCAATGAGAGTTGTTATAAATACTATTTTAAAAGTATTTCAAAATGTATAATAGTTGTTCTGCAATTTTCTCGACTTGGATATTTTATTTTTTAAGATAATTGTGAGTTGACGGCTTTCCATACAAACGGCGATAACGTTTTCCACCCCCTAAATGTTAACCGATTTCGACCAATATTTGATATGTGGTCAGCCAGAACAAAAACTATGTCCGTTATTTTAAAAAACTGGGCAAGTGCGAGTCGGACTCGCGCACTGAGGGTTCCGTACACATTTGGCTGGATTTTAGTATTTGTTGTTATTCTATAGGATTTGTTCTATAATCATACCAAATTTGACGCTTGTTCGTTTTACCGTTTTTACGATACAACCAAAATAAAATACGTTGAAAAAAAAACGTTTCTTGTATGGAGACCCCCTTTATTATTTAGTTTTTTTATTTTTTATTTGTTAATAAATCTACCGTAAACACATTCTGAAAAAAAATCAACCTGCTATCTATTACGGTTCAAAAGATACAGCTCTTTATAGTTAGGACAGACAAACGGATGGACAGCGTAGGCATATTAATAGGGTCCCGTTGGGCGCCCTTCGGGTACGGAACCCTAATTATAAGGGTGCAGGTTTTTATTTATGTTTAAACTAGGTTTAAGGGAATCACCTAACTGCCCAACAATCAAATTGTATTTTGTACAGTCAAGGTTATAAATATAGTTACGTTCAGTGTCAAAAATATATAACCACGACCTTATTACGGCGACATAAGATCGTGGTAACATATTTATGAGGCTTTGGACGTATCTATGTTTATAACCTTGATTGTACTTGTAAGTATATGCATATGTGGCCGTTCCCGTAATCGGCTTTTCGTTGCAAACTGAAGTAAACTCGAACATTAAGCTATTAATAAACGTAGCGGTTAACGTTTCCGCATGCTTGCCGCGAAACCGTTCGGAATCTGGCGCATCCACGATCCACACTGTTGTCTATTGTGCTATACATGTAGCACACACACACACATGTAAAGTCGCCGTCAGTAGAACTTGTGAACGATGTAAACATAACCAAACGAACCAATTCACCATGATTACTCGATAATCACGTAATTTTAAAGATCAAGTGCGGTCTTTGCAATGATTTATACGCTAGATCATTATTTTTATATTAAGTTAAAGATGAAATAACTATTCAATATACGTTATTTTGAATAAAAACATGCTTGGTGAATATTTGAGGTTATGTGTCAAACAGTACTAATTTGTTTACATCTTTTCCAAGTTCTATTGATGGCGACTTTAGAGCCATTATGCTTAGGTCAGTGTAGGATGAACCCTGTGACTTTGTTATTAGGGTTCCTACCAAAATGGTAAAAACCGGCCAAGTGCGAGTCTGACTCGCACACGAAGGGTTCCGTACCATCGTATAAGATTTAATACTATGTACTTTTTAACTACTTTCGTAAAAGAAACAAGATATGCGCTATAACAATATGTAAAGTAGGTAATTGTATAATTTCATTTCATCCCTTTATTTAACCCCCTTTAATTTTTATTATTTGTTGACATAGTGGCAACAGAGATACATACTCTGTGAAAAGTTCAACAGTCTATCTATTACGGTTCATGAGATACAGCCCGCGGAGTGACAAAACCACGCTTTTTGTAGGGGAGTTTATGTGCATGGTAACGATTACGGCCAGGCGAAGCCGTAGCGGCTCGCTTGACAATAATATGAAATACCATCCGATACAGAACCGTGCCATTTATGAAGTCATAATTAGCGTCATGGCAAGATTTACGTCATTTTAAATGAACTTTGCACGAATATTACATTACAATACCTACATGTGACCAAAAATGTCGCATAGTCTCATTATTATTCAACTTTCAAGTCAAATATTATCATTAACGACCGTAGGGTTTCGGAGATTCAAACAAAAACATGCGCAAAAAGGTGTTATGTTTGGAAAATAAATGTGTCGAGGTTTTTGTAAGTAACCGTGCTTTCACATTAAACAGTTTCCAGGAAAAATGATGAAGTTTAATATATCCAAAGAACAGACTCAGTTGTTAGGGTTATTAAGATCCAGATGCTAAACACATCTGACTTTACCTTATGAATAGAATGGAATGGGTGCCGGCCCGTTTTCGAACTTGGCCTGCGCACTACCGTGCTTGATCCGACACGATAGTTCAAAACAAAATTGACACACACAAGTTAAGCCCGTAACTAAACGACGTGGAGCAATGGCTCCCAACTTTAGACCATTTATAGCATTAAATAGCTTTTCCCCGCGACTCCGTCCTAGATATGAGCGCCGATGGGTGGTAGGTCGGCGGCGGCGCGCCGACTTTTTGGAGTCAGCGGCGGCGGCCTCGCCGGCGGCGTGACCTCTAAAGGATTTTTTTAACGTTGGCAGTATAAAAATTAAATAATCTCGTAGTTTATCGATAAAAATACTTTTTTATACAGGGTGACTGGTAACTCGACCTAAGTATTCCTTGAAAGGGGTTATACTAGGGCTTCTTAGCAATGTTTTTAGCCCAGTCAACCAGGGGTCGAAATTCGGTAGTTTTCGAGTTATTCCAGTTTTTAGTTTTTTACATTATAATTATGTCCCTGACTTACTCTGTGTATGTGGGTGTGCGCGTGTGTGTGTGTGTGTGTTTTTATATACTATGTAAAAAACTGAATACTCGTATAACTCGAAAACTACCGAATTTCGACCCCTAGTTGACTGGGCGAAATACATTGCAAATAAGCTCTAGTATAACCTCTTTCAAGGAATAGGTCGAATTACAGTCACCCTGTATTTAGTCTTTTTCCTTTGCATTTCTTAAACATGCTTCACAAAACACTTGATCGTTGAGAACTGTTCTTTTTTTCCATCTACATTTACAATTACGTGTCCAAAATAGTTCCAGTAGTAACTGCTTTGATTTCACATGGGAGAGCGTAGTCACTGTAATTTTTTCTATTTTGGTTTTATAAACATCCACATTTTCAAGAACCAACTACGCAGCCATTTTCGTAGCTGACGACTGATTGCGTAACGCGTCCTACGGCAACAACGAGCACGTTCATACAGTCAGTATTAGTCAAGTGACCGATTCAATTGTTTCTCTCGCTCACTCGGCGCGCCGTTACCTTTTCGCGGCGGCGGCGGCGCGCCGGCGCGGCGCTCATATCTACTCCGTGCGCGTAGAAGTCGTTTATCGCTGCTCCCTCGGGAACTGTCAAATTTTCAGAGACCAGGACTCAAACTTGTCACGATTTTGTATTCGTTCTTGTATGGGGACTCCCCTTATTAATTTTACTTTTTGAGTTTTTTATTATTTGTTACGAAATCCGCCGTTATATATTCCAAAAAAATCAACGGGCTATCTTTTACGGTTCAAAAGATATAGCTCTTTTAAGTTAGGACAGACGGACGGACGGACAGCGTAGGCTTAGTAATATGGTCCCGTTAAGCAGCGATTACACCACCCTTACCCTAACGAGAGGGACGCCGCAATACGTTAGATACGTATGGAGATATCTCCATCTCGTTCCAACGTATTGCGGCGTCCCTCTCGAAAGTGCCTAGGGTAGTGTAATCATCGTATTAGGCATCCTCGGGTACGGAACTCTAAAAAGGTTAGGTAACTTATTTTTACCCGACTGCGCGAAGCAAAAAGCAGGGTAATGTGGTTAAAAGTCTATGTATGTATGTATGTGACCGAAAATCGGATGTTGCACTCTAGCTCCTAAACTATTGGAGCGATTTTAATAAATGGGGTGTCATATGATTCGTCAAAACGTGCGAGCTACATAAAAATAATAAGGTGCGTCATACAAGGCATGGCTCCAGGAAAAAGATTTTATTTCCTTGTAATTTTTTGTAATTTTTTTCCGTATTTAGATTGAAATGCAATGCCAACATATAAGCGTACGTTAATTTTACTGTAATAACAATAAAAAGCTACGAACTAAAACCCGCCTGGCGACTAGTATGACGCACCCTTATAATTTGTATAAAGCCTACGACACTCGCACGTTTTTGACGAATCATATGACACCCCATTTATTAAAATCGGTCCAGTAGTTTAGGAGCTAGAGTGCAACATCCGGTACTCGGTCACACGGTGGGTCATATAGTACTATACAGACAGAGTGATCAACCTATTATCTATTCTGTGGATCAATCCAAATGGGTCAGTGAGGGGAAATCCGAAATTATAAGAGATAGGGAAATTTGTTCTTAGGAACCAAGGGTTCGATTTTTATGTAAGAAAAACTGCATTCAAACATTTATAAAAGAAACTCTTATACACAAGCAGGAACCGAACCCGGTCAGACCTCTGTGAATATTTTTTTGTTACAGTAGATGATGGTGTAGGTCATAAAGAACATAATTTGCTACGGAACCGTATCTAAATAATAAACAGAATTGCTGACAGGTTAAATAATTCGCAAAATATTATTGTCGTATCAGTCGTTATTATGAACAATAATGTTAAGTTAATAAGTTTAAAAAATAATAAATATATTTAAATGTAGTTTTCCTGATTAAAAAAATTCGGATTTCCCCTCACTGACCCATTTGGATAGATCACGTATATAGTACCTACTGGCCAGTCAGGTTTTCCTTCGAAATTTTGAATTATTGAGATTATTATGCGTATTCTACATAGCTAGTCGGATTTTCAAAGCTTATACTTGTTAGACCAGAGCCAATCGATATAAATATACCATCGAAACACCCAAAATAACTAATAACGATGTCAATTAAAAACGGTCTTTTGTTACCTCAATTTGAACTTTATTGCAGTTTACTTTAAGTAACAAATTCAAGACCGCGCAAATATCTTACAATACGAACGTATAATATGTGCTTTTCTTGGCATTTCATTGCTTTTGTGTCGAAATAAAACCGAAAAGGAGAATTACGTACCTATCGACCTATTTAGCCGACTTGCCAAGAACGAGAGTGTTTTTTTGTTAATTCGACCTATTCCTTGAAAGGGCTACTAGGGCTTATTTGCAATGCTCCTCTCCGCTCCGCTCGTCTCCGCTTCTATGGAACTTTGCTACGCAGCTTAGCACATTAAAACAGACTAGAGTGGTTACGCGCTGCATCCGTCTCTCCGACCAAATATCCAATAGGGGGTGTTTAATTGTTAAACTTATATTATCAAAGTATATGTTTAGCGTTATTTAAATTAGAGACAATGACCCGGTTGTGTCGTTTTAATCTTGATTGTTTGGTCTCTGATAATAGGTGCATGTTGATTTAACTTCTTTCCGACAGAAGCGAACGCTTCCCACGCCACGCCATCTTGGAAAGAACCGGGCAAGATAGTGTCGGGCCATTGTCAGTATAGGGTTCCGTCGCTATTTCTACAAACAAAAACTGTCTCCAAAAACTTATTAACTAATTTTCTATAAGTTATCTTGGCTGATTTTCGGTAGATAAACATTTTTGTCGCCTCTAACTCAAGAATGAAGTCTAGTTAGTCGTGATAATTATTCTTTTAAATTCGTTTAGTATAATAAGCTTTCATTTAAGATATTTTAGAAAAAGCGAAAATTACACATTTAATTTGAGAATATTTCCCAAACAGTCCTCCAATAAACGTTGATTATACCAAACACATGAAGGTTTTCTAAGACATTTAATGACATTTGATGTGATAATTATTTTATCTTTGCTTTACATGTATGGGAAAATGCCATTTTCATCCTGCTATTGGGATATTATTAATTCCCGATGAAAACGCATTTAAATATACCTATTAAACTCAATAACCTCCTTTAGGCTTCGAAGTCGAGTAAGAATTAACCTCGGAACCGAGCTGACATCGGGCTCTCAGCGATGCGATTCAACCGGCGCAAGCGCAGGTATAATGTATAATGCTTCTGAGAACTGTCACAGGTTTTGTCAACAATCCCACAGTACACAATTTAACAGTAACACAACTAAATTAGGTAAATAATAAATACAATTTTTACACAGGGTTTATCCTTGCATTACCGGCACTCCTTTCATTTTACTTCGCCAAATTTTCATTTCATCGACAGGCTTTTTAACGTGCAGGAGTTATAAGGCTGCCTTTCCATTGAGGCGGAGACGAGCGGAGCGGTGCGAAAAGGACCAATCAGATTCCTCTAGTTTCTGTGTGTACTGTACGAGGTAGTCCTTTTCGCACCGCTCCGCTCGTCTCCGCCTCAATGGAAAGGCAGCCTAATTCTTTGATGGTCACAGGTCTAACCTAACCTAACCTACGTAGCCCATTCTTGAGATAACCTGAAAACAATATGGTTTCAGCAGAAGTTAGCTTTCGATGAAATTAAATTCGGTGAAACGACACATTCGATGTAATGGGTGTCGGTAATGCAAGGATAAACCCTGTGTAAAACTCACTAAGTACTACGCTAATGTGTACTCTTTATTAGCGTATGGAATTATTTTTTGGGGAAACTCGGTTGATATACAATCTACCTTTGTATTGGAAAAAAAGTGTTTAAGATCAATTTATCACATGCACAATGATGAAACACTCAGAAATGTATTTAAGGATAAATGTTTTCTTACATTGACTGGGATATATAATTATCTACGAGTTATGTAACTTTGTTAGAAATAATAGTGATTATTTTACTACTCGCGCATCACTGCGTGACAATGTGCGCTCTCAGTATAAATACAATTTAATATTACCACGAGTTAAGAATAAAACTGTCTATAATAGTACTTTTATAAGCGCGATCAGAGTGTATAACAATCTTCCCGATAAGATTAAATTATTAGATGGTCTTAAATTCAAGCGCCACTTAAAGACCTGACTAATCAATAAAGTGTTTTATAATCTTAAGGAATTTTTTAACTTTAAAGACACGAAAACTTAGTGCACGAGTTAATTTTATTTTAAGTTCATAATATTGTACACCCAGAGCGGGTCACCATTGGAGCTATTACGTACCTACTTTATCCATCTAAATGTTACATGGTTATACAATAAATTATTCTTATTCTTATTTTTATAGCATACCTATTGCGTGTCAGTTTCTACTGGACTTATTTTTTAGGTGATGTAACTACAAATTAACGGTTTTCGGATTTTTTCCTTTACTTGAGCTATAAGACATTGCTTCTTGCCAAATTTCATGATTCTAAGTCAACGGGGAGTACCCTATAGGTTTTGATTCCCTTGAGATTCCCTTAAATATGCGGCATAAACGGCCGTTTCTTTTGATTGCGTTGACTTAGATGTTTGATTTTTCACTGATTCAAGGGATTGCATAATTAAATATTTGATATGAATTTCAAATTGATACGAAGGTATCAAGTTGAAATTCTCAGGAACGCGTGAAGACGCGTTCCTGAGAAAAGAGGTCTTGTCAGACACACAGACAGACAGACAGACGGACAACCAAGTGATCCTATAAGGGTTCCGTTTTCTTTTCATTTGAGGTACGGAACCCTAAAAAAGGTACTTTTTATAAATAAAAGACGTGCACTCGTGTTAAACCAGTTTAATGAACTGATCTGGGCCTCCGCTTAAGGTGCAGTTACACGGGCAATTTTTTGAGCAATAATTGCCCGTCAACCATAGCTTCTCTTACTCTAATTTCGTAAGATAGAACGAGACGCCCATAGATTGCCGGCTAAAAATTGCCGAGAAAAGTTGCTCGTGTAACTGTACCATTACAGTAGCATTTATTTTACTACCGTAACAGTTTACAGTACTAAGATGAATAGCTTCTTATAAAGAGGCCGACCGTACTTTAACTTTAACCTAAATTAGTAACATTAACTTACTGTTTTTTGTCGCTACTGTGATAATACAATGGTCGTACTTTACTCTCAAATTAACATAAATGTACTTCCGTAAAAGGATCGCTAAGCAAACCGAACCGTTACAAGTGGCATACCACCCGCCTTTCTATTCACGGCCCTATCTTGTTTGCTTTAGGTTTAAAGCGGCTTGGCAAGCATTGGTAATTAGTATGGAGTATTACTTGGTATGGAGTAGGTCCCGGCCTTTTATCGGCTGTATAGGATTGAACAACTGGCTTTTGCCTTTTGAGGAATTTTAGTATTTTTTATCGGTTCCGTAACGAAGTGGAGGGTAATAGGTATTTAAACGAGCCCGACTCGCAGTTGACCGCCGGTTTTTAGGGTTCCGTACCTCGAAGAAAAAAACGGAACCCTTATAGGATCACTTTGTTGTCCGTCTGTCTGTGTGTCTGTCAAGACCCTTTTTCTCAGGAACGCGTGGAGGTATCAAGTTGAAATTAATATCAAATACTTAGGTCTGTAATCCCTTGGATCAGTGAAAAAATCAAACATCTAAGTCAACGCAATCAAAAGATACGGCCGTTTATGCCGCATATTGAAGTGAATCTCAAGGGAATCAAAACCTATAGGGTACTTCCTGTTGACATAGAATCATGAAATTTTGCAAGAAGCAATGTCTTATAGCACTAGTAAAGGAAAAAATCCGAAAACCGTTAATTTGTAGTTACATCATATAAAAAACAGGACCAGTATAAACTGACACGCGTTAAGTATGCACTTTAGAACTTAGTGAGTATCAGCTTATACTGGTCCGTTTTTTTATATGATGTAACTACAAATTAACGGTTTTCGGATTTTTTCCTTTACTAGTGCTATAAGACATTGCTTCTTGCAAAATTTCATGATTCTATGTCAACAGGAAGTACCCTATAGGTTTTGATGTCTTTTGGAACACTAACTACATGTTTGTGCGGAACCCTCGGTGCGCGAGTCCGACTCGCACTTGACCGGCTTTTTTATTATTACGCGTTCTGTATTGTGATAATGTTAACAGGTACATTTATAAATTACTAGCTTTCCGCCCGCGACTTCGTCTGCGGAGAGTCAGGTACTTTTTAACCGACTTCAAAAAAAAAGGAGGTTCTCAGTTTAACCTGTATGTTTGTATGTATGTATGTATGTATGTATGTTTGTCCACGATTATCTCGCGTTTGGCTGAACCGATTTAGATGCGGTTTTCAGCAAAGTATTTGTTACATTCTGGAGAAGATTTTGGTATACAAGAATAATGGATACCACGTGACGTCATCCGCATGGATCCGTTATTAAGCGATATATTAGTTCAACTCGACCGATTTTGTGTTGACGCGATTTTTTTAGTGATAGTTATAAAGTATCACTAAAAAGCGAAAAAAAAAATGTAATAAAAAAAGACGAAAAAAAATTTTCATAAAAAATAGAACCGTCTTCAAAAAAAATCCACTAAACAAGACTAAATAATGACCGGCTTCCTAGGAATTGCCTATTTGATGGGTGCCTAATAGGTACATGGAATATATCGAAGTCGGTGGCAAGAATCATGTGACATTGCTATTGTGTAAACCTACTTGACACCGGCTTAGATATATTCCATGTACCTATTAGGCACCCATCAAATAGGCAATTCCTAGGAAGCCGGTCATTATTTAGTCTTGTTTAGTGGATTTTTTTTGAAGACGGTTCTATTTTTTATGAAAATTTTTCAAGTTAAAATATAGCCTATGTCCACCCTGAAAGTCCATTCTAAATGTTTGTGAAAGAATTTTTGAAATTGGATGTGTGGTTCTGGAGATCACCCCTTACTTACATACAAACAAAAAAAACAAATTTACAAACTTTACCTTAAAAAAAGCCCTGATAGCCTAATGGTTTGACCTGCCGACTCTTAAGCAGAGGGTCGTGGCTAGGGAATGCAATCCCGCACCAAAATTTCAATTGCTGGATCCCGCATGTTTTTTGAAAGTCATTGAAAAAAGAGAGGAATCCTGTATCATAAACGAGTCTATAGAACTTAAAATGAAACTAAAAAATATTATTGAATGAAACTATTTATTAAGTAATCAAATCATTAATCAGAAATAACAATTACAATTACAAACAAAGATCAAAAACTATTACAAACAAACAAAAAACAACTATCCATTATTTTGGAAGTAGCTGCGCAAATGCGCATAAAACATAGCGTCTCAATAGTTTTGTGAAACTATTTATTAAGTTATCAAATCAATCAGTCACTAATCTATACATATAATAAAATCGTTAAGACCAAAAAGTCTGTACATTGAAGATTTAAAAAAAAAAACCGATCAGGGCGATTTATAATAAGTAACTGAACATATTAAAACCATTTTTAAAATTCTTGTTTGTTTGTTTGTTTGTTTGTTTGTTTGTTTGACTGAGCATCACGTAAAAACTACTGAACGGATATTGATGAAATTTTCATAAATCTATTTAAATAACATCAGAATAACATTTAGGCTATAAATTTTTTGGAAAATGTTAGAAGAAGGGGGTAAAAAGAGGGGGTAAAGTTTGTATGGAAAAACCAATTTAGATTGTTCTAGGATCATGAAACTCAGAATAAATACTTATTAATAAAAATAAAGAAATACCTGTTTCATAGTTTTTTTTTAATCTCATCAAAAAACGCAAAAAAGAGGCTTTTATGTTTAAAATTACTGGAATTCATACAACTATAAAATGAAAACCAATGAAGTTTGACCTTCGAAACATGCTACATATACGTAAAATAACAAATAAAAAAAAACTACTTTCGGCGATTTTGGATAAACTACCCCTTAGGGGTAGAAATGGGGGGTTAATGTTCGTACGGGAGTTTGGTCGTTTTTCAAATTAGAAACGTGGAAATTGCTATAGAGATTACTGTTAGCAAATAAAAAACACTACTTTCAGTGATTTTGGATAAACTACCCCTAAGGGGATGAAATGGGGGGTTAAAGTTTGTATAGGAGTTTGGTCGTTTTTCAAGTTAGAAACGCGGAAATTGGTATACTTATAGGCTACTGTTAACAAATGAAAAAATAACGTTCGGCGATTTTAGATAAACTACCCCTGAGAGGATGAAATGGAGGGTGGTAATTTGTATGGGAGTTTGGTCAATTTTGAAGTTAGAAACGTGGAAATTAGTATATGGGCTACTGTTAAATAACAAAAAATACAACTTCTGGTGATTTTGGAAAACAACCCCTAAGTGGGTGAAATGGGGGATGGAAATTTGTATGGGAGTTAAGTCAATTTTAAAGTAAGAAACGTGGAAATTGGTATATAGGCTACTGTTAACAAATAACTTTCAGTGATTTTGGATTAACTTCCCCTAAGGGGCTGAAATGGGGGGTTAAAATTTGTATGGGGGTTCCGTCATTCTTGAAGTTAAAAACCTGGAAATTGGTATAAAAGGCACTGTTAACAAATAAAATATAAAACATTTGGTGATTTCCGAAAAACTATCCCTAAGTGGGTGAAATGGAAGGTGAAAGTTTTAATGGGAATGAAGACATTCTTGAAGTTAATGAAATTGGTATTTAAGCTACTGCTTACAAACCAAGAGTACTTTCGGTGATTTTGGAAACACGACCCCTAAGTTTGGTTATTTTTGAAGTTAGATATATGAAAATTGGTTTCTAATCTACTAAATATAAAATAAGAGTTTTCTGATAATGGAATCCCAGGTAAATTGATGGAACCCTTCAAAAATTTAAAGGACTTATACAGCGGTTTTCAAACTTCTGTAAGAAAATTTACTTACATTCCAAAAGCACCATTTGGTAAAGTGAAATTAATGACCAGACATGACCATCGGAACTCCTTAATAATAAGTATTTCACAACACGCTACTTTTGCCCATCATTTGTAAGGGGCTGTTTATTTATTACGTAAGACGATTTAGGGGGAAAGGGGTCTGATCAAGTCTTATTTTTTCTAACATGGGGGTAGGATGTTTTTACATAAGATCACAAAAGCAAGCAAAAATTAAAGCGTTTTTATATTTTTGCTACTTTTTCTTTGCAATTTTGGTAGATACTGATCTTACGTAAGATTAAAAAGGAGGGAGGGTTCATCCATGTCTTATTTTTTCTTACGTAGGGGGAGGGGGGGTCAGAAATTGGTTAACATTGTCTTACGTAATAAATGAACAGCCCCTAATGAATGTGGTGAAATGGAAGTTTCGCCAAGTAATAGGAGAGTTCTTCAACGATTATTGTCCCTGCATATTGGATAGCCCCATTTTGTCAAGAGTGATGAAGTATTGGCAATAAGCATTAATGCCATGAATGTAGTGTACATGTGCTGCATGTAATACATAATCACATAATAATTAAACAAACACTAAAAAGCGAACAAATGTTAGGAAACATTACTATTTTTTTGCAAAGTCTGTCCCTTTATGATACGTACTTAATGAAAGTTTTATTTGTACCTACCTACTTTTTAACGAAATTACTGACTCTCCGCAGACGGAGTCGCGGGCAGACAGCTAGTTAGAAATAAAATGACTATTACAAACGCACAAAAAACAATTATTCATTATTTTGGAAGTAGCTGCGCATAAAACATAGCGTGACAATAGTTTTGTCAGCTAAACGGCTTCTTACAACACATTCTGTATGTCGCTGCGCAGTCCCGCAAATCCCGCGGGATCCCGCACGATTTAGGCGCGGGACTGGTCCCGCAAAAATGGTGCGGGATCCCGGTATTTCGGGATCCCGGTATCCCGGTATTGCATTCCCTAGTCGTGGCCCGTGGGTTCGAACCCGGGCTCGCACCTCTAAGTTTTTCGGAATTTATGTGCGAAATATAATTTGTAAATTTACCATGAGCTTTTCGGTGAAGTAAAACATCGTGAGGAAACCTGCACACACCTGCAAAGCAATTTGACGGTGTGTGCGAAGTTCCCAATCCGCACTGGGCCCGCGTGGGAACTATAGCCCAAACCCTCTCATTGTGAGTGGAGGCCTGTGCCCAGCAGTGGGACGTATATAGGCTGGATTATTATATTATTTATAAACTTTACCTCTTTATAATATTAGTATAGATTAACTGCCGCACTCAGAGACGTCAATTATTTTTTAAGCTTGATCAAAGTTGCTGCGTAATTCTAATGCTAAAGCAAAGAAAGTGACAGCAGCAACTTTAATCAAACTTAAAAGTTAAGTGACGTCTCTGAGTGCTGCCGTTAGTATAGACAAACGTAAGGTCATACACCTTTGACAAAAAAAAAACTACAAAAGCGTTACTATAAACGACCGTGAAATAGGTAGATTACATCGACGTTCCTGCGCGTAAAGCCAAAAAAGTTGGGTTAGAACGTTTAAACGGGTTCCGTAACATTTTTAATTAATTAGGTACTTATGTGGTTTTACAAGTTTACTTTAAGTACTTACGTTTTGCACTACGTAAGGGCCTAGTTTTATGGAAATCTGTTAAGCAAGTATAAAGCGAGGATTAAGTAAGACTATCGGCCGCACTCAGAGGCGTCAATTAATTTTTTAACCGACTTCAAAAAAAAAGGAGGTATTTAGTCTTGTTTAGTGGTTTTTTTTTGAAGACGGTTCTATTTTTTATAAAAAAAATTTTTTCGTCTTTTTTTATTTCATTTTTTTTAAGTTTGATTAAAGTCGTTTACCATTGTGATTAGGTCGAAATAGGTAGGTAGGTTTAGGTTATGTTAGTTTTATAGCAGGCCCGAAGGGGCAAAGCACCCGGAAACAGGAGCTCCGCGAAAGCGGAGCTCCATCGACTCTGTAGAAATGATATGCAGATAAAATTCAGAATAAAATGCAGAAAAAAAAGAATAGAATAAATGCGTTTGTGAAATTAAACAATAGGGAAAAAAGCAATTGGAAAATACGCTATTGGAATTTTTTTTTCGGAGAAATGATCTAATCAAGTCTACCAACTTAATTGCGGTGTTAGTGAACCGTCCGCGACCTTTAAGTATGGGGATAACAGGACGGCTAGCACAAAAGGTCCGCGACTTGTTTGTCGCTCGGATATCCCTTTCTAACTAGTATATAACGATAGAGACGCACTGAGAGACGAGCGAGAAAATTCAAGTTGTCCAACGGCAAAGTTAAGTTTGTCTCGAGGTCTACAGCTCACAGCCACTATAGTTTATTATATGACGGACACGGGGTGTATACATACAGGACGTCCCAATATCGGTAGGCCACATTAACACTGGAGGTAGACCAGCCTAACATGACCTCAGTAAAAGTCGCATGGTTTTCGAGATATGCCAGTTTAAAGTTTGTACTGGAAAAGAACTTTAAACTGGCACATCTTGAAAACCATGCGATCTCTACTAAGGTCGTGTTAGGCTGGTTAGTGTGGGGACAATGCGTAACGCTCCACTCCATTAAAGAAATAATAAATAAACAAAAAAAAAGCTCTGGTTCGTCCGTCCGTCTGGTGGTCCGTCTTAGGCTGGTCTACGAGAACTTCCAGTGTCAATGTGGCCTACCGATATTGGGACACCCTGTACGAGTATATCTTAATGTACGGTGTATAGTCGTTGTCTAAACGAAGCTTAAGCATGTGTTGAACCCTAAAAACAAGTCGAGAAGACCTTTACGCAATCTTAGTCATACTGACTCATGCGCAATAATAGCCTTGTACTCGTACGACGTCTTATTATGTCATTCACGCAAAAAACCGTCTTTTCTACGTTATTTTAAACACGCTAGCAAATAATGGAGACTAATTTAATACCCGTAACAAACGCTCGAATTTGGTCCGGGCCGGACAACGGATTTGGTTCGCTCCGTACCAGATCCGGCCGTGTGTAAAGCAGTCCTCGGACCAAATCGGCCGATATATCCAGCCAAGCGTCTGTTACGGGTATAAACGAAGCTTGTCTCTTTTTAACCCCCTACGCAAAACAGGGGGTGTTATAAATTTAACTTATGTATGTGTGTCTGTGGCATCGTAGCTTCAAACGGATGAATCGATTTTGATTCAGTTTTTTTAACCCCCGACGCAAAAAGAGAGGGGTGTTATAAGTTTAACGTGTCTGTCTGTGTATCTGTCTGTGGTATCGTAGCTCCTAGCTAGATTTTCGTTTAGTTTTGTGTCATAGATAATTTTATCCCGAGTGTTCTTAGCCGTTTCATGAAAATCTGTTCAGCCGTTTGAAGATCATCAGCTCTTTTCTAGTTGATGAGGGGATCTGATTTTTTAATTCTTGAAATCTTCTAGTGACGAAGTCCCTCTAGTGAAAATGTACGTGCTTGGAGCCCGTTAAAGGTTTTGCTAATTGCTCAGAGGATTTTTAGGCGCTGATATCGGGGGTTTTTAACTCGGTTAGGTTATGTTTGAAAGGTATGATCGAGTGTTCTTAGTTAAGTTTAGTGAATCCGGGAAATTTAAGAGTAACGAACTCTGAAAGTAGCGGGTCATCATTTTGTCGAGGTTTTTATATATTTAGTTATTTAGACTAAGTAAAAAGTGGTGATATTACACATTATTCATTATTCATTATTATTCATTATATTATTCATTAAACTTTACATGTTTACATTATATTTACCTCGACGTTTCGACCGTGTTGCAACGATAGTGGTCACGAGTAGACTGGAGAAGGCTGGTGCTTATTTACGTACTTACGACTCAGAAACAAATACTACAATTATTTGCCCATACCGGAGAATCGAACGCGGGACCCCTAGCTTCGTAGGTTCCTTACCGACTATAGTCGTTATATACTATAGGCTAAGGCTGCTTTTCCACCGGAGATGTGCTAAGCTGCGTAGCTAAGGATGTGTTAATTTAGGATCGTTTTTTAGGGTTCCGTACCTCAAAAGTAAAAAAACGGAACCCTTATAGGATCACTTTGTTGTCCGTCTGTCTGTCTGCCTGTGTGTCTGTCTGTCTGTCTGTGTGTCTGTCAAGACCCTTTTTCTCAGGAACGCGTGAAGGTATCAAGTTGAAATTCATATCAAATACTTAGGTCTGCAATCCCTTAGATCAGTGAAAAAATTAGACATCTAAGTCAATGCAATCAAAAGATACGGCCATATTGAAGGGAATCTCAAGGGAATCAAAACCTATAGGGTACTTCCCGTTGACTTAGAATCATGAAATTTGGCAAGAAGCAATGTCTTATAGCACAAGTAAAGGAAAAAATCCGAAAACCGTTAATTTGTACTTACATCACATAAAAAATTAGCCCAGTATAAACTGACACTCACTAAGTACGAAAGTGCATACTTATTGCGTGTCAGTTTATACTGAACTTGTTTCTACTGTATTCCCCTGATTTACGAACTATTTACATGCCTACAAGTTTGTGCGGAACCCTCGGTGCGCGAGTCCGACTCGCACTTGACCGGTTTTTTTCATAGCTTTGCATAGCTTAGCGCTGGTGGAAACGGGATGACTAGCATTAAATACAAATTTTGTCCTCGACTCGTCCGCGTAGAAGTCGTGTATCGCTGCTCTCTCGGGAACTGTCCATTTTTTCGGGATAAAAAGTAGCCTATGTGCTATTCCAGACTATAATCTATCTCTGTGCCAAATTTCATCCAGATCCGTTCAGCCGTTCTGGCGTGATTGAGTAACAAACATCCATCCCAACTTTCGCATTTATAATATTAGTAGGTTTATTCAAATGTGTTTGTTTTGCGCAGGGTATGAACTCGCGGCTGGCGTTCGCCGTGGTCTCCTCAGCATGCTGGTCAGCTTTCCAGCACGGCTACAGCACAGGAGTCATGAATGCGCCTCAACATGTAAGTGCATCGGTTCTGGGTCCACAGTTAGGTTCAACATTGTCCCTTCTGATCCTAAAAGTTAACGACGTGGGAGTTTTTAACTCATATAATTGCGATACAGGTCAAAACTGCACCAAACTCCCATTACGCGGATATATCCTAACCCGAAAAATTTGGTTTCAAAGTCCTTAACTTTCTGGAACAGATATAAATAGCAAATAGATAAAACTTGTCGATTGTGAGACAGACCCTAGTAGGAGAACCATCTACGACAGCGCCTCTAGTGTCAGTTGGTGCAACTAAATCAGACAGAGCAATATTAATCGCGCTATCGAAGTTTCCCAAGTGCGTTGTTACTTTACTTTAGTAACGCACTTGGGAAACTTCGATAGCGCGATTATTGCTCTGTCTGATTTAGTTGCACCAACTGACACTAGAGGCACTGTCGTAGATGGTTCTCCTACTTGCCACAAGATTTCGCTAGTGTCGCTACTAAAACTCAAAAAATGTAATTCTGCAGGTTATGTCCAAATGGTTGCAACTCGAGGCTCTGTCAGGCACCAACCTGACGCTGGAGGCTACTGAGGACCCTACTGTGGCCACGATCTGGTCCGTTGCCGTTGCCATGTACTGCGTGGGGGGGATGATTGGGGGGATCATGACGGGAGTCATCGCTGACAGGTATCTATGGACAGTTGTTTATGTACGAGACCATTGTTTAAATAAATAAATATCAGGGGACCTATATAAGTTAGGTTCAGCGGAGATCCTGAAGCCTTCCGACTTCATTATCAGATCAGGAGCCCTATCATGTAAATTGCTAAGTTCCAAGCCGTGAAAGAGAGCTATATGAGTCGTATATCTCTGTCCCTTTCACTGCCTGGAAATAGGCAGTTTTTGTGCCCTTGCAGGGCGTCATTTTTTTTATTGTAAAAAAGATATATAATTTTATTAATTGGAATTAAAATGATAATACATGTGCAATTAAATTAATAAATACAATATTAGATTACAGCTGAAGCCCTCTTCTCTCTTAATGTTGCTGTGCCCAACAGGGTCCATAATAAAGTTATCATTTCTGTATTAATCTGTGAACTAACATAAAAAAAAGATAAAAGATATTTATTCAGTAAGTAGGCCGCACAGGCACTTTTACACGTCAAAATCTACCAGCGCTTTCCAAGAGGAGACCACAGCTGAGAAGTATTATGGATTGCTGCAATAAACATTTGAGAATTTGACAGTTCGAAATATGACCTCAATTCTTATAGACACCATTATTGTCTTCGAGTTTACACACTACATATTACAATAACGAGAACTGGGCCTCCGTATAAATACCTACATTGTCTTTACCCGTATTGTTATCGTATTGTTTACGTTACGATAGCTCTTGACGTGATAGGTGAAGGCGCGCGAATCATAAACAATACGATTGCAATATGATTTGTTTTTATTGAATCTGTGGCATCGCATCTCCCAAACGGATGGACCGATTCGGACGCGATTCTTTTTAATAGAGAGCTATATAAAATGGGATTCTTATCTATTCAAGTATTAAGAACTTACGACAAAATCGCTTGCAGAGCTCATAACTCTTAAATGGCTAAACGGATTTCAGTTCATTTCAATTCAAAAACTTTATTGCATATCACATTACACATATAAGTTGGAAAACAAACAACAGGTATCCATGTGACGCCCTGCGAGGGCGCAGCAGTTTTTTCACTTAAACCTACAGCACCCCTCTTTTTGAGTCGGGGGTTAAAAACAGCATAAAATTTAATACTGTGATGACGTGAAGAGATATATTTTGAATGGCAAATATTTTCGAATTAACAGAGTTTTAGCGGAGGTACGATCATGGGAATGTTAACAAAATCAGTTATTTCTAACTAGCGGCCCGCCATGGCTTCGCCCAGGAGGAATTAAAAAAAACATAATAAACCTTGTCCTGATAATTACAAACACAACAAAAAAAGAATTAGCCAAATCGGTCGAGCCGTTCTGAAGTTATGCTCGTACATACATTCGGAAATTGATTTTTATTAGAGTTCCGTACCCAAAGGGGACCCTATTAATACGCCTACGCTGTCCGTCCGTCCGTCTGTCTGTCTGTCTGTCCTAACTATAAAGAGCTGTATCATTTGAAACGTAATAGATAGCGGGTTGTTTTTTTTTTCAGAATATTTTTTATTACGGCGGATTCACTAACAAATATAAAAAAAATAATAAAGTGAAATAATAAAGGGGGTCCCCATACAAAAAACGTTTTTTTCAATATTTTTATTTTTTTGTATCGTAAAAACGGTAAAACATACATGCGTCAAATTTGGTATGATTATAGAACAAACCCTATAGAATAACAACAAATACTAAAATCCAGCCAAATGTGTACGGAACAGTGATCGGAATAGGTAGAGTATTTTTTTTTACCTAAACTTGATGCATGTTTATTCAATAATGTGTTCCCATCTCACTCACGCATGAATGAACAAGCGTCAAGTTTAGGTAAATATACTCTACCTATTCCGATCACTGGTACGGAACCCTCAGCGCGCGAGCCCGACTCCCACTTGCCCGGTTTTTATATAGACGTAACCAATCTCTTGCAGGTTCGGCCGTAAAGGCGGGCTGCTCCTCAACAACGCCCTGGTCTTCGTTGCCGCAGCCCTGCAGGCATCCTCCAAGGTCGCCAAGTCAGCTGAGATGCTGATCGTCGGGCGACTGGTCATCGGTATCAACAGTGGGCTGAACGCCGGTCTCGCTCCTATGTACCTGGCGGAGATATCGCCCGTCTCGCTTCGAGGATCTGTAAGTGTAGAAAGAGTTTGTATAATTGTCCCACAATTGCGCTTAAACGGCTGAATGGATTTCAATGAAATGCGGCTTACAGGTAGTTCATGTACTGATTTAAAACATAGGATACTTTTTATTCCAGAAAATATGATCGTTCTTGAGGGAAATACGATAAAGGAGTGGCGGTGTAGGTATATGTATGTATATAAGGACTCCAAAACGACTGGACCGATTTTGATGAAAACATTTGTGACGTTCTCAATATAAAGGGACCTTATGGAGGAAGTTACACTCTTCTTATTCTTGTAACTATACGACTACTATGGTAACAGTTCTAAAAACGGCGTAACTGCCTGCCTCCATGAGGTCCCTTTATATTGAGAACGGTTAGGGTTCCGTACCTTAAAGAAAAAAACGGAACCCTTATAGGATCACTTTGTTGTCCGTCTGTCTGTCTGTCTGTGTGTCTGTCAAGACCCTTTTTCTCAGGAACGTGTGGAGGTATCAAGTTGAAATGTATATCAAATACTTAAGTCCAATCCCTTGGATCAGTGAAAAAATCAAACATCTCTGTCAACGCAATCACAAGATATAGCCGTTTATGCCGCATATTGAAGGGAATCTCAAGGGAATCAAAACCTATAGGGTACTTCCCGTTGACTTAGAATCATGAAATTTGGCAAGAAGCACAAGCACAAGCACAGTCTTATAGCACAAGTACAGGAAAAAATCCGAAAACCGTTAATTTGTAGTTATATCCCATAAAAAAAAGTCCAGTATAAACTGACACCCACTAAGGCAACGCGCCGGGTACCAGCTATAAATAATTAATTAATCTCCATCAAGATCGAAGCGTATCGCCTCGCTCGAAGTAAATTTTAGATATTGGAAGGTCCTAACGTTATTTCCAATATCATTCCAGATCGGCACAGTGTATCAGCTAGTGATCACTATCTCCATCCTCCTATCCCAAGGCCTGGGGCTGGAGTCGGTCCTGGGGACGGAAGACGGCTGGCCCTGGCTCCTGGCCCTCTGCGCCATCCCGGCTGTGATCCAGTGCGCCACGTTGCCCCTGTGTCCAGAGTCCCCCAAGTATCTGCTGTTGAACAAGGGGATGGAACTCCACGCCCAAAGAGGTGAGTGAACATAAAGTATCAGGAGATTAAAAAAACCGGTCAAGTGCGAGTCGTCGCGCACTGAAGGTTCCGTACACATTTGGCGGGTTTTTAGTGTGTGTTGTTATTCTATAGGGTTTGTTCTATAATCATACCAAATTTGACGCTTGTATGTTTTACCGTTTTTACGATATTACAAAAATAAACATCATACAATGACTCCGAGAAAATGTTGGGTTAGGCTCGTAGGGCTGCTCCTGAACACATAAAAACACACACACACACACACACACACACACACACACACACACACACACACACAGCGCGCGCGCGCGATTGTCTTTGATGTTAGCTTATGTATTCATTTTGTATAACTTTATCAGTACCTTGGATTCTTTTATTCTCAAGCCGACTTGTTTGAAGGTAACTCGTGTAGGTCATGATTCCCACGATACAGGCTCAGCCTAGTGTGGGGGTCGCCGATGAATTGTTAAACCTTTTCTTCTTTATATGGCAATAAAACATTTTTACTTTTACTTTACTTTTACTTTACGTTAAAAAGTTTTTTTTTTATTAAAATGTTGCGTTGATCTTTATCTGACATCGTGATTAATTTAATGTTTTTTTTTCAGCTCTCAATTGGCTCAGAGGCGACGCCACTGTGCATGGGGAAATGGAAGAAATGCATCAGGTATGTAGGTTTTGTCTTTCTTTGTTCAGATGCTCTCAGCGCTCTTAACATGCACGAGATAAAACTTGACAGGTGCGAGGGAAATGAATACATCTATTCCATATTCTAACGTAAGACTTAAGGGTAAAAAGTAAAATTAAAAATTTAAAAACCCCCGGACACAAAAAATAGGTTTCAATATCATTGAAGTAACACTGTACCAGATTTCGAATCGATCGGACATAAGGAAGTTAATCAGATCCCCTCATCAACTAGAAAAGAGCTGATGATCTTCAAACGGCTGAACAGATTTTCATGAAACATGGCTAAGAACACTCGGGATAAAATTATCTATGACACAAAAAAAACTAAATGAAAATCGGTCCATCCGTTTGGGAGCTACGATACCACATACAGACACGTTAAACTTATAACACCCCTCTCTTTTGTGCGTCGGGGGTTAATAATAAAAGTGTCTCGTCCTGACTTTTATTACTAAGCGACTATTGCAATTTTCACTTTTTTATAGCGATTTTATCAAGACGGGACACTTTTAAACCTTGAGCGTTAAGTCTTACGTTAGAATATGGAATAGATGTATTCAATTCCCTAGCACCTGTCAAATCTCGTGTATACATGCTAAGGGACTGGGTGTATTCTCTCATCCGCTATCTTCTGTCCTCCAGGAAGCAGAGAAGAACAAAGTCAGCAAGAAGGTGACCCTCCGCGAGCTGTGCGGCAACCGCCGGCTGCGGCAGCCGCTGATGATCGCCGCGGCGGTGATGGTGGCGCAGCAGCTGTCCGGCATCAACGCGGTCATCTTCTACTCCACGGACATCTTCACGCAGGCTGGGCTGGTGGCGCCGTACTCACAGTACGCCACTCTAGGTGAGCCACTTGCTCTCACTTGTTTACGCGAGTCTAAGGCGCCGATTACACCACCCTAAATTAGGCGCTTTAGGGACGCCGCCTACGTTGGAATGAGATGGAGATACAGCCTTGGCCAAAAGTATTGAGCACTCATACGTTTTTCATATAAAAGTCAAACTTTAAAAGGGGTTATTATACCTATCTTTTATTATAGTAATTTCATCTATTAGGGAAATTTCGTGGAAAAAAATACAATTAATCATTTTATTGTGAAACCAGACTTTTTCTAGCTTCAGTTTTCACACGCAAAATAGCTACTTCGAAATGATATCTACTTATGATTTACGTGTCTGTCTGTATATCTGTCTGTTGTATCGTAGCTCCCAAACGGATGGACCGATTTTCGTTTATATTTTTTTGTGTCAGAGATAATTTTATCCCGAGTGTTCTTAGCCATGTTTTATGAAAATTTGTTCAGCCGTTTGAAGATCATCAGCTCTTTTCTAGTTGATGAGGGGATCTGATTTTTTAATTCTTGAAATCTTCTAGTGACGAAGTCCCTCCAGTGAAAATGTACGTGCTTGGAGCCCGTTAAAGGTTTTGCTCATTGCTCAGAGGGTTTTTAGGCGCTGATATCGGGGGTTTTTAACTCGGTTAGGTTATTAACAATATATTAGTTGAAACTAATATATTGTTAATAACCTAACCGAGTACAAGTGAACTTGTAAATACAATACAATCATAAAAATTGAATTTAATCTACTTCTATTTATCGGATTGACTTGAAATTTTGCACATTTAGTAAATAATAATATGTTACCATCGAGCTGGTATGATGGTGGAGACGGAAGGTGGCTATAGGAACTCCTCACTGGCTAACAGTAGACCCGTCGAGTGTGGACTCGTTTTATTCATCTTCTTATAAAGAGTTTATAATCAGTGTTAGAAGTACAGTCAGCGACATAAGTGTGTGTTTTTTTTTTTTTATAAAACTTAACAAGTATATGTGGTTTCAGGAATGGGCGCCATGAACGTGGTGATGACGCTGGTGAGCCTGGTGCTGGTGGAGCGAGCGGGACGGAAGACGCTGCTGCTCGCCGGCTTCTGCGGCATGTGCGCGTGCACCGTGCTGCTCAACGTCGCCTTGCTGTATGTGGTGAGTATTAGAAAGAAAGAAAGAAAATACGTTTTCTTCCAACTACGCAATAATTAACGCAACTACGCAATAATACGAAAAAGCCGTGGTAGCCTAATGGTTTGAGTCGAGCAGAGGGTCGTGGGTTCGAACCCGGGCTCGGGAAGTTTTTCGGAATTTATGTGCGAAATATAATTTGTAAATTTACCATGAGCTTTTCGGTGAAGGAAAACATCGTGAGGAAACCTGGACACATCTGCAATGCAATTTGACGGTGTGTGCGAAGTTCCCAATCCGCACTGGCCCCGCGTGGGAACTATAGCCCAAACCCTCTCATTGTAAGTGGAGGCCCTGTGCCCAGCAGTGGGACGTAGATGATTTAGATTAATTACTTTCTGATTGGTGCAACAAACTACTATTTATTAGCTCCCGACGCAAACAGAGGGGTATTAGAAGTTTAACGTGTGTATCTGTATGTCTGTGATCGTAGCTCCCAAACACATGAACCGATTTTGATTGTTTTTAGGGTTCCGTACCCGGGACCCAAACGGGACTCTATTACTAAGCCTCCGCTGTCCGTCCGTCTGTCTGTCGCCGGGCTGTATCTCATGAACCGAAATAGGTAGCCAGCTGAAATTTTCACAGAATGTGTATGTCTATTGCCGCTATAGCAACAAATAAGTATTAAAAATTAAATTAAATTAAAAATTAAAGAGGGGCCCCATACAAGAAGCGTGATTTTTTTGTTAAATCCGGCTGTATCTCATGAACCGTAACAGGTAGACAGTTGAAATTTTCCCACATAGTGTTTATTTTAATTGCCGCTATAACAGCAAATAATAAAAATAAAATAAAATTTAAAATTAAAAGGGCTCCCTTTGCTTAAAGTGTGATTTTATTAAATTTTGTCACTCTGCGGGCTGTATCTCATGAACCGTAATAGATAGACTGTTGAACTTTTCACAGAGTGCGTATCTCTGTTGCCATTATGACAACAAATAATAAAAACTACATAGTACTTATTATATCTTGTACGATGGTACGGAACCCTTCGTGTGAGAGTCAGACTCGCACTTGGCCGGATTTTTTATTTGAAAGGTGACTTCATCGAGAGAGTTCTTAGCTAGGTTTGATAAAAACCTCTTGGGATATTTAAGAGTTACGAGCTCTGAAAGTATAGGTCCCAATTAATACTTATAAGTAACACTTGTGACGTGTCGTTACATTTGTCTTACTCACAGTTATATTGATGGAAGTGCCTGTGTTTCAGAAATCGTACACCTGGATGCCGTACCTCTGCATAGCGCTGGTGATACTCTTTGTTGTGATGTTCGCGGTCGGACCTGGCTCCATACCCTGGTTCCTCGTTAATGGTGAGTTCAGTATCGTCACGTTAATACCTTAACACATTCGCTGTCACGCAGTGCTACGCGCTACGCTCGTAACCGATACCAGCGTTTTTCCGCTTTGTAGCGAAAACTGCCTACGAACGGAGTACCCGACTAGCGGGTAGCTGGCGCTGTGTGTGTTAATAATAAAAATAAAAAAAACGAATTGATAACCTCCTTTTTTAGGGTTCCGTACCTCAAATGAAAAAAATGAAACCCTTATAGGATCACTTTTTAGGGTTCTGTACCTCAAAAGAGAAAAAACGGGACCCTTATAGGATCACTTTGTGGTCCGTCTGTCTTTCTGTGTGTCTGTCAAGACCCTTTTTCTCAGGAACGCGTGAAAGTATCAAGTTGAAATTAATATCAAATACTTAGGTCTGCAATCCCTTGGATCAGTGAAAAAATCAAACATCTAAGTCAACGCAATCAAAAGATACGGCCGTTTATGCCGCATATTGAAGGGAATCTCAAAACCTATAGGATACTTCCCGTTGAATTAGAATCATGAAATTTCGCAAGAAGCAATGTCTTATAGCACAAGTAAAGGAAAAAATCCGAAAACCGTTAATTTGTAGTTACATTACATAAAAAAAAGTCCAGTATAAACTGACACTCACTAAGTACCTTAGGTACTTATTGCGTGTCAGTTTATACTGGACTTTGTTTATAGGTATTGTATTCCCGTGATTTATGAATTATTTACATACCTACAAGTTTATGCGGAACCCTCGGTACGCGAGTCCGACTCGCAAGATTAGTATTAGATATTAATTTCAAATAGATACCTCTACGCGTTCCTGAGAAAAAGGGTCTTGACAGACACACAGACAGACAGACAGACAGACGGACAACAAAGTGATCCTATAAGGGTTCCGTTTTTTTATTTGAGGTACGGAACCCTAAAAAAAGATAGTACTTAATGGAGGTTGGTCAGACATCTAGAGCATAATCTGACTGTTTAATAGCGGACATCTCCAGCTAATGATGGTTTCTTTCAGAGCTGTTCAACCAGTCCTCGCGGCCGGCGGCGGCGTCCGTGGCGGTCGCCGTCAACTGGGCGGCCAACTTCATCGTCAGCCTCAGCTTCTTACCGTTACAGGTAGGCTTCGAGTAACTTCTCTTATACAGAGAGTGTCCATTAACCATATTTCGTATTGCTTGCAGTTGCCTGAATGTTCAGGTCTTCACTATGTTCTTTTATGGTTTGGTGGTGGTATTTGTTACTTTATTACCTTGTAATGTAACTTACTTCACTGTAACTGTAACTTAATTTTAAGTATTGTTGTATTTTATGATTGAAAAAATGACCTTCTGCTGGAGTTTCTTGCGGCGCTTCTTCTCCGCAATGATGGTCTTGTCCGATGCGCTGGTAGATTCACTCTATATTACCGACGTGTAAAAGAGCCCGTATGTGGCCAATTTACTAAATAAATATTTCGATTTTGATTTGATTTTGTTTCTGAGATAAAATGAGTGTGACAAACAGATAGACAGACAGACGGACGGAGGCGAAACTATAAGGGGTTACAAAAATCACTGGTGCCTGGTGAATATAGTGAAATGAATTGCAGCTCGTTTGTCTTCCCCGCCATTAAAAAAATATCTTCCCCACAGCTGATCCTGAAGGCCAACGTGTTCATCATCTTCGCGGTGTTCCAGCTCATCTTCATCTGCTTCATCAGCCTCAAAGTGCCAGAGACCAAGAACAAGACAGTCGAGGAGATCTCCGCCATGTTCCGACAGCAAATGTGATCCGAAAGTACATTATCGTCCTAAAATACTCACATCAAAATGGGTTCTTATTTTAATTAAGCAAAACTAATGCCTTGCGTTTATGAGATACGATTTAAATCAATTTTTTAGCATGACAATGACTCTGACAAGTAGTCTGACAAGTAGTCACTGTTGACAGTGTAATAGTACGTATCGATTCCGACTGATGGCAGGTTGGCGACTTTCGTTTACGTAATACAGATTACAGAATAAAGCAAGCCTTTATCACGTAGTTTATTGAAAACTTCCTTTCTTGGACAGTCGGGTAAAATAAGATTTATGTAGCTTTCAAAAAGGGTTTTAATTACGCTTGAAAAGTTGTGAGTAGAGTAATGTTAATAGGTCATTGAATTATAGTACCCAATTTTATGATGAATTTTCTAATATACGACACCGTTCTATCGAACAAATGTAATCTCATATATTAAGGCTTTGGAAAGATACGAAGACAAATCTAAACTCACACAATGACATCACAAAAATAAGTATAATTGTAAGTTATTAGTATAAGTATAGTCCGACAAGTTCCTGCTCGACCCTCGCGCGGGGTGACTCGTTGGGAGGGAGGGGGGACGAGGCATAGGCTAGGAGTCAGCGGGGGCGGGTTGTAACGGGGAGCCCATAACTCTTAAATGGCTTAACGGGTTTTCATCAAACCAAGCTACGAATTCTCGATTAAGTCACCATTCTAACAAAAAAGGTCGGGAGCTACAGTGCCACAGACAGATACACAGATACACATGTTAAAAATGGAGTATAGAAGCCTTGCTTCCCTCATCTCTGTCTCTCCGTGGGCCTATTGAACCCCCGACGCAAAAAGAGGGGTGTTATAAGTTTAACGTGTGTATCTGTGTTTGTGTACCTGTTTGTGGCGCCGTAGCTCCTAAACGGATGAACCAATTTTCATGTAGTTTTTTTCTTGGGAAGGTGACTTAATCGAGAGCGTTCTTAGCTTGGTTTGATGAAAATCCGTGCAGCCATTTAAGAGTTATGAGCTCTGAAAGTGGGGGTCCCGATTTTGTCGGGGGTTTTTTAATTCGGTTAGGTTATTTATCTTTAGTGCTCATAAACGCTTTATACGTGTACTTAACTCGAAAATGTTTTGTCCTTATCGTAATTCAACTTGCCACATGAAAGAAAAAGACAAAACATCTCATCATCATTCGTTATTTGAAGATTAAAAGTTTTTTTTATGAATTAATTTATTATTGTGTAAGTCATTTGCAGTGATCGGAATAGGTAGAGCTAATTTACCTAAACTTGATGCATGTTCATGCAATAATGTGTTCCCATCTCGCTCACGCATTAATGAACATGCGTCAAGTTTAGTCAAATTAGCTCTGGTCATTTGATTCCCGACTAGAAAAGTGAGAAAAATGATTGTTACACTAAATATTTATCCCACTAAAAACGTGAAAGTGATTTTCACGCGTTTTCACGAATGGCCTGGTTCATGAGGAAGGTTTTGGTGTATAATTCATTAAGGTTTAGGTGCGTATATGCTCTGATAAACATGCGAAGCCGGGGCGGGTCGCTAGTTATTGTAAAAATGAGTAATGAGCGACGGCAGTGAAAAATAATGCCTGGGCCACACCTGATGCGTTGCGTAGACGTGCACGTGCGCGTTCGCGTTCCACTGAGTTGTATAGTATGAATCCTCGCTTGAGGACGCAGCTATACAACGCAGTGGAACGCGAACGCGTACGTACACGTCTACGCAACGCATCCGGTGTGGCCCAGGCTTAAACCGCTCACGGTTTCCGCTCGCTGTCTGTAATTATTCTACGTAATACTTAATATTTATGATTAAAAAAATACAGATTACTTCGTAATACATTTTAGTTTCTAGTTGGGATTGGGGATCGAGTTACTCGGCGTAAGAATAAGTAAAGTAACCACAGCAGGACACAATTAATATTGCGCGCGTCAAAGCGCTTACGCCGTTGACATAGAGTCCATTATTGCTTAATCCGCGCGCCATGATAATTGTGTCCCGCTTTAATACTCCGTCTCCGAAGGAATGTAGTCGGTTATCTACATTGACATTTGTTATTTTAAATAAATATTTTTAATACTGAACGCTTTTTATTTTAACAACCACGTGCCTTTTTATCCGACTGCGCGAAGCAAAAGGGTAATGTGGTTAACAGTCTATGTATGTATGTGACCGAAAATCGAATGTTCCGCTCTAGCTCCTAAACTTCAAGACCGAATTTAATAGACGGGGTGTCATATGACTCGCTAAAAACGTGCGAGTGTCGTAGGCTATATAAAAATTATAAGGGTGTGTCATACTAGCTGCCGGTCGGGTTTTAGATTTTGAGGTTAGGTTAGGTTATGCCTTAGGGGGTCGTGTGCTGGGTGTCCCCTTGTTTTGCAGACACTCATTTTTATCGAAAGTGTGAACACATGAAATATATCCAAGCCGGTGTCAAGTAGGTATACACAATAGCAATTTCATGTACCCACTAGGCACCAAATAGGCAATTCCTAGGAGGCTGGGTATTATTTAACCCTTTTCAGTGTGTTTTAGAAGACAGATTTTTGTTGTTAAAAAATTTTCTTACGCTCTTTAGTGATGTAGGTACCTAATATTATTATGTGATTAACTAAAACACGTATACATCACTTAAGAAACAATAGCATAATACCAATTACTCATCACCCTTAGCAAAATCTCGCTGTCCAAGATGCAGGGCCGTTAATCATTGAGGAGTTCTCCCGGTACTTCACCGTCAGTAGCTTCATATTCTTAATAAAGAAATCCAATTGCTGCCCGTAAATCACTTACGACTAGGGAGTTCCGGGGGTCATCTCTGGTCTTTATCATCAGTTCCTCTTCACCAAAAGTAACTTTTAGAATGCAAATTCTTAACTATTAAGGCCAATCAAAATACGAGTAATGAAAATGACTTTGCTGATAAGTAATTTGTTATTAGGAAATTGGAGGAAAGTATACAAGTAAAATTAGCCATTGTTTATTTCTGACATTATCGTTTTAAACTTGTAGAAAAACTTAGTGTGCAACGGTACATAATTAGCTCTAAAGATACCTCTCTGACTGACCTCGGCACTCGTAGATACCTTTAGAGACTTCATTATGTGTCAGTTGCATAATTAACTATATTAACACATCTCTCACTTCACTTGTAACTAACCAACAAACACCTTTAACCAGCTTCTAATTATCGGATTGTCTTGAGATTTTGCATACTTATGTAATTCCGATAACAATACAATAATATGGTACCAGCGAGCTGGTATGATGATGGAGACGAAAGGCTATAGGAACTCCTCAATGGCTAACAGTAGATCCGTCGAGTTTGGACTCTTTTTACTTGACTTTTTATAACGAGTTATAGTCAATCTTAGAAGTATAGTCGGCAACATAAGTGTGTTAATAAAAATGAAATTTTTAGGTTAGGATATTTGTGACGTTCTCAATATAAAGGGACCCTAAGGAGGAAGGCAGTTACGCTCTGCTTATTCTTGTAAATATATGAATACACACAATAGTAACAGTTCTAAAAACGGCGTAACCGCCTGCCTCCATAAGGTCCCTTTGTATTGAGAACGTCACATTTTAAGTTACAAACAAAACAAGGTGTATTTATAAGCTTTTATTTTATTTTGAAGTTTGTATAAATTCGTTAATAGCGGGCATGTACTGTTTCCTCGACGCGCCCAAGTTTAGCTGCCGGAAGTGACGGCAGCCCGTGACTGCGTCGTTTATGGTTAATTTTAGGGATGGCCTGGACCAGTCTTGTAGGAATTTGGCAAGCTGAAACATAATACGACGCGGTTACGCTCGTTGGTAACCCTGCCTATGAAGCCAGCGGTCACGGGTTTTAATCAAATGGGTAAATATGTGTATGATGGATGAACGCGAGTTCCTGAGTGTTCCTGAGTTGATGTTTTCTAAGTCGTACCTGGGAAAACGAGCGGCGGCGCTCGGGTCGAAACCGAATCTTCTTCGATTGTCTATACAAAAACAAACGATCCGTAGCTGAGATACGAACCCGCAGTCTTTGTAGTAGTCCAACGCTCTAACCATCAGTCTATTCAGACGGCGACGACCGCATCGAAATTACGAACTTTATTGAGCGGGAAATCTTTTTGCGTGAAAATACAGGGAAAACGAATTTTCACAGACTGAGCTAGATCGATTTTTCGCCCCCATGTTGCAAATTTCATCGAATATATATAAATACATGGTTCTCGTTTTATAAGTAGGATTTAAGTATGTATTTTTCTATATCGTTGTCTAGTACCCATAGTACAGTCGAAGTCATAAATATGTTTACACTTTAGTACCTTGTCTATTCAACGTAGTGTTTAAACTGTCATATGAAATTGTCACAGCGATTAAAGTGACAAGGTACTAAAGTGTAAACATATTTCTGACTTCGACTGTACAAGCCTGTAGATAGAGCTTAGTTTGGGACTAGGTCAATTTGTGTGAGATTGTCCCTGATATTTATTTATTTCAGGCACGGATTTACGCAAAAGTTAGTAATATGAATACATTTTAATCAACTCACTTGGCCAGCCTGCTCTGCATCGCTTCCGTGTATAGCGGCGTCCCTTTTCAATTCGGTTTGGAGGCTCATGCCAAGTAGAAGGGCTATGGAGCACCCGTTTTTGCTCAGGGCTTCTGAGACGGCCGCTAGGGCTCCAGGTTTGTACAGAAACTCCTGAAAAAATAATTAAAACTCATGTTTATTAATATCGTTGTGTTGTAGAGGTTGGAAAGTACGCAATAGATGGACGAGTCATAAGAAGTGGTCCAGAAAAAAAGTAGCAAGACCCTTTTTTGAATTTTGATCAATTCACGAAAAATTTAAAAACTGTTTCACACCTAACACGTAACATACCGAGAAGTTATTTTATTGTAGCAATTATTCGATTTATTTAAAAATAAAAAAAAATTCGCCATCTGAAGTTACTCGTCGTAAGTTAATTATATACACCTACCTAGAAAACGCCGGCTGGAGTCAAGTTCAGGTCGCCAAACATTTAACTATACCCAGATCCACAGTAGGTAAGATTTTGTGGACTTACAGACAGAGGTCAACTGTTGATAAAAAAGCAGGCTCCGGTCGGAAAAAAGGGTTTCAGGACAAAAAAACTAGCAAATAAGATCAAAGCTGCATACAGCACCAACCCTAACTTGTCCGAACGAAAGCTCGCCGATAAGTATGGGTTGTAGCAAGTCTACGGTCCATCGGATTAAAGAGAGTGCTGGAGTGAAGTCATACAAGGTTCAAAAAGTATCAGACAGAACCCCAGAAAAACAAAAAACAACTGTTGTACTTTCATTAATATACACACTAATATGACGTGCTACTTTTTTTCTGGACCACTATCTTATATAGACGTGTCATGACCACCATAACCCTGCTCCCCCCTTTGTACCGCGCTTGGAAGAAGGTATGAAGGTAACATACCTCAACTAGTATGGGAAAGCTGGGTACGTAGATATAGTTCACAATCTTCGCGTCTTTCTTCAACAGTTGCGCGGCCGTTAGCTGCGACACGTCGGTCCTGGCCTGCAGTAGACGGGTTAACTTTTGTTCCCTGGTAACAAACAATATACATGAGCAATCCAAATGGGACAGTGTGGGGAAATCTGAAACTATAAGAGACTACCGACCCGACCTCGCTTCGCTTCGGTTAGTGTTCCCTCTCCCATTTCCCCCTCTTAAAGTTGAAATATCCAATTTTTCCCTTCATAAGAACCTTCCTCGGACTTCAAGGAATATTAGAAAAAAATATTAGCCGAATTGGCCAAGCCGTCCTCAAGTTATAGCGTGACCAAGGGAATAGGGATTCATTTTATATAATAAATATATAGATAACCTCTCATTGTGAGTGGAGGCCTGTGCCCAGCAGTGGGACGTATATAGGCTGGATTATTATTATTATTATTAGATTATTATATAGATAGATAGATAGGGGTTCATAGGAGGCTTTGATTTTTTTTAACCGACTTCAAAAAAGGAGCACGTTTTCAATTCAACTGTATGTTTTTTTTTTGTATGTTTGTTACGCGATTAATCCGTCAATTGTGGACCGATTTTTTTTTATTGTTTGAAAGGGTATACTTTCGAAGTGGTCCCATTGTCACCAAGTCAGAATCTAATGATGGAATCCATGAGGAATCGAGGGAACTCCTCAAAAGTTATAGGCACAGGCACCTGCAAGACGTTAAGAAATATCATTACAAAAGCACCTCATGGTGAAGAGGAACTGATGATGAAGACCAGAGATGACCACCGCAATTCCTTAGTCGTAAGTGATTGACGCCAGCAATGAGATTTCTTTATTAAGAACATGAAGCTACTTTTTTATTGTAAAAAATGTGTTTGGCGTAGATTTCGAAAAGGTATGTTTTACAAACATCCTCTGTGACAGATAAACAGCATTATGTGACAACACATTTTTTTGTAGTCGTGTTTTAGTATTATAATGCTTAAATGTACCTTTTTATCTCTACATTGTCTGGCTTGAAAATGCTCTCCAGGTATAAAATAACTTCCAAATCGTGAGGAGTAGCCTTATCCACCTCTTTCGAAAAATTTACCGTATCCAGAATAATTGTTGCTGAAAATAAAACATATTCTATTAAAAAAAAACCGGTCAAGTGGGAGTCGGAGTCGCGCACCGAGGGTTCCATCTTTAATATGGTTCGCATCAAAACTATTTTCCAATTTTGAATGTTTAGTAATATATTATTAATATTCCAACGCAACGCGAGTCGGGGCAATTAATAAAATAAATAGTAGGTAATAGTAGATTGTACAACAAGTGCATAAAACGCACCATTTTACGCGAGATGTTTATCCATCCAAGCGAGCTTGCGAGTCGATGTTGTACACTCTACTTTTCACTTCGATTGCGAGGAAATGAAACAGCAACATGATAATAATAATAATAAATGCGACGAAATAAAAATTATAAGTTTATTTCATGAAGCTTTATTGTGTACTTTGGCTGTTGGTATCCTTTGCTCGGTCTTAGAATACTAACGAAACGAAATAAAATAAAGAGGTTATTCTATGAAGTTGTTCGTGTGGCTGTTGGACCGATTGCCTAGATCTTCGACGAAGATTTTACTTTATGCACTAGAGCATAAGAAGCGACTTTATGTCGCCTACGCACGACATTAAGACGAACTTTTAGAGCGTGAGAAGTGAAAAAAATATTTTTATTTACTACCTACGTGTATGAGGTCTATTTTAGGTTGTCTACATTTTAACAGTCATATTCAAAGAATTTTGTTTATATCTCAAAAACTATTAATTGTCGTCACTTCTTTTCATTGGTTTTATAAAATATAGATAAACGTATAGACGTTTATCTATATACTATACGTTTATCTATATCTGTAGACTTATAGAAGTCTGAATTATTTCAGATTTTTCAGCTCGTAAACTTCAGAGATAAAGGGGTCATTTTATGTACATTTTTGGTCATAAATCCGAAACTAAAGGACTAAAAATTAAAAAAAAAATAGATTTATAATGTGAAAAGCAGGCCCTTACATATTTTCTATAATAGCTTAAACCCCCCTTTTCAATTACTATAAAACTTTTTTATAGACTTTTTTTTAATGAGGCCTTGTGCGGACCGCTAAATACTACATTTGTTCCCAATTTCACCCAGATTGCTTCAGCCATTCCTGAGAAGGGTCTTGACCGACGGACTGACGGACAACAAAGTCATCTTATAAGGGTTCCGTTTTTCAGTATTTGGTACGGAACCCTAAAAAATCAACGGGCTATCTTTGACGGTTTAAAAGATACAGCTCTTTTATGTTAGAACAGATAAACAGACGGACGGACAGCGTAGGCTTAGTAACAGGGGGTTTACCCTTGAATCACCGACACTCGTTTCATAGAATATTTTACTTCGACGAATTTTCATTTCATCGACAACTATTGCCACGTGCGGGAGTTAAAATTTTTTGGTGGTCACAGGTCTAACATAACCTATGTAACTCATGCTTAAGATAACCTGAAAACAATAATGTTTCAGCAGAAATTAGCTTTCGATGAAATGAAATTCAGTGAAACGACACATTCGATGAAATGAGTGTCTGCAAAAAAGGGGACACGGTAATAGGGTCCCGTTATTCGGGTACAGAACAGAACCCTAAAAAAATTGTTAGCTTTGGAGGCAGGGTCATAGTTCATTACGAACTAGGCTAACCGCGTGGTTTATAAATAAATAAAAATACTTACAATGCAGTAACTGAGTACATACGGGGTACGTATCGTGGAACATCAGCTCCTTGCCCATCAGGGTGGACAGATCCCTGATCCTTTGGGCTACTAGCGTGCAGCAGGACCCTACAGTTTCTATGGTAGACCTAAAAATCACACATTAGCAGATCTTAGCAGAAAAAGTGAAAAAAAAATTACAAGTTTGGTAACACTTTGTTCCCGACTGTACTTGTAACACTGATAATGAACCCGCTATAAAAAGACGAGTCAAACGAGTCCACACTCGACGGGTCTACTGTTAGCCAGCGAGGAGTTCCCGTGACCACCTCCCGTCTCCACCATCATACCAGCTCGATGGTACCACATTATTGTATTGTTATCGGAATTACATAAGTATACAAAATTTCAAGTCAATCTGACAATAAGAAGTAGGTTAAAATCGAGATCCAAGATTTTTTTAATTGTTTTTTAGTTTTTTACTAGTCACAAGTGAAGCTAATTAATGTGACGTTCTCAATATATAGGGACCTTAGCCCTTAGCCAAGATGCCCATCGCTAACTAGCGTTTCTATTCGTTTCGTTTTTAAACCAATCGCGTCACTGGTAGATCATACGTGACTCTTCGTATCACGTGATCTACCAATGACGCGATTGGTTTAAAAACTAAACGAATAGAAACGCTAGTTAGCGATGGGCATCTCGGCTTAGGGCCCTTATGGAGGAAGGCAGTTACATTCTTCTTATTCTTGTAACTACACGAATACTATGGTAACAGTTCTAAAAACGGCGCAACCGCCTTCCTCCATAAGGTCCCTTTATATCGAGAACGTCACATATAAGTGTGTAAAGGATTAATATCATTTTAAATTTAAATTTGATTAAGTACCTTGTTTCTTCACTATAACTCCACTCCGTCTTGTCGATGGGCCGGTGGTCTATAATCTCTGTCACGTAAGGAGCTAAAAACTTATCCTTCCTAGCCAATACATGATGGTCAACCAAAACTACATTGGTTTTCGTTTTTGTAACTAATTCTTCGAGTTTATAGTCATTTCTGTAAAAAAAAATCCATCATAAATAATTTTGGAGACACGTTATTCTTGCCGACTGTACTATTTGGTAGTCATCAGCTGCTAATCATGCCTAATCTACGTCCAAACTTGGCGGGTCTATGTTAATTACAGTAAAGATCCCATTGTCATTATGGGACTCCATTATCAGAACAGCGTTTGACATAATATTGATTGCATAATGTATTCCATAATTCAGTCGATTCCAAGCAGAACTGGGTAGTTAAAAAAAGGCCTGTAACAAATCCAACATTATCCTCCTCGTCAGGGTTCGCTTGACCATGATCCAGGTTCGGCCAGTCTGGTTGTTACAGTGGAGCGACTGCCATCTGACCTCCGTAACCCTTGTGACCAAACCTATTGAATCATGGTTACACATTTTACCACCTAAATGTGCAGGTTTCAGTCCAAATTTAGGAAAATCCAAGACATTGGCAGCAGGCATCACCTGTGAGTGGAACTCCATCCATTGCGATCGTCATCCTACCTGCTAGGAAGCTATTCAAAATATTGTTCGTAGTCGAAGGCCAAGTATTATTATAGCAACGTGCATCACAGTATATATATTTGAATTGTGCTAATTAAGCCCTTTCATTTGACATCCCACACGGCATGATTAAAAAACATTTTTTTTTAGTTCCTGACTTTATGTCCTCTAGAGGTCGCTATATTCAATTTAATGTGACGTCACATAGCCTATAACCAGCGGACCATCAAAACGCTTCCAACGATACCCTATTTGTCAGATTATGATAAGTAGTTTAGAAGTTATGAGGGAACAGATCAACATACATGTACATACATACACATACCGGTCAAAATCATAACCCTCCTTTTTGCTACGCCATAATCGGGTAATAACCTGAATACAATAAGGTTTCAGCAGAAATTAAGATTTTCGAAAATTCGGTGAAGTTAAAACATTCTATGAAATAAGTGAACCCACCTTTTAGGGTAGTCGGATAAAAATACCAGTTTCTAAAAATAATCTACAACTTCTACAAGTAAAACACTCGATCGCGCCTAACAATAATAACATCGAAAAGAACCATCGACCTTTTCAACTGGCAACACCAGTCAAAACAGTTTCATAAACATTTACTGCCGCACTCAGAGACGTCAATTAAGTTTTAAGTTTCATTAAAGTTGCTGCGTCTTATTCTATTGCTATAGCAAAGAAAGTGACAGCAGCTACTTTAATGAAACTTAAAACTTAATTGACGTCTCTGAGTGCGGCAGATAGCCGCTTAACGATTTACAACTGGCAAGATCACATGGGAAATACCCAAATCACTAGCGTCAAAAAACGTGTTCCACTGATAACAGCGCTTTGCGCTTGCTGCGCTGCGATTGGCGGCCTTGTAGCAGCGTTGACCAATCCACCAATCAGAACTGATCGTGTCATCACGCAACCAATCGTAGCTTACATAGTGACGTCTGTAGTTACGATAACGGAATAAAGAATATTTGACAAGTCTTACGGCGCAGTGCCTGCAGTTTAGTCGTGAATGTCTACGTAAATAATGAATCACTTTACAACGGCTTGAGATAAGTGAATTGCTATGCAATAAATGATTGAATATTGTGTTGTTTAGCGATTTAGTAACAAAATTTAGAACTTCAAAGATCAAAGTGACTGTAACAGTGAGTTTAAAGGTGATTTTTATGATAACTTTTATTTGGTTTACTATGTAAGTGTAGGTATATCTTGTAAGGCAAATTTTGATTATTTTTGATAAGGTTTCTATTTTTGGAAGCAAATGGTCCTATAATTGGCCCGTATATTTATAATAGGTTAATAGGTAACAATATTAACATATTATGTTAATTACAGGTATGTTTATAATACGTTGTTTACAGACAAATTGAACATGGTTAGGTTGACGCGTTGAATATTAAATCATAAAGGCGAAACAAATTAACATATTTGCGCTTTTATAACATTAGGAAGGATGATAATAACAATATTAATTATGTCTATTCATGATAAGAATTCTAATTACAAGCAGATAATTGTCTTGATAAGTGTTGTCAGTAGACAAATTAGTAAGCTATAGTGTAGGTAGGTACGTTGTAAGAATAAAACGTAGCGTTGTCGTAGTGAAGTAACCCAAGAAATAGTCTTAATTCTTTTGCCTACCTACTATTGTAGGTTAAACTAAAGAAAACAGTTGTTCTAGACGGTATCCCTTCATTTTTCATAATTTCATTTACACTAATTTCATTTGCCATAATGGTCACTGGCTATAACCTTCATTTTCTCTAATATCACATACCATAATTTTTTAATGCAATAATACTCTAGTGTCATAATGTTCAACCTCCCTAATATCAGATACCATAATAACACTTTCCATAATATTTACTTTCTATAATGTTCATAATCCCTAATATTACATGCCATAACACTTCATTTGCCATATTTTCGGAAAATGTAGACCCAGACTATCAGTGTGTTTCAGAGGGTATAATGAAGTACTGGTACAATCTGGATTACGTACTACTATCATAATAACTTACCTATTCTAACCTACCTACTGTAAGGAAGGTCTCTGTTAGGTACGACGACGAGCGAAGCGAGGAGGAGTGTTAGGTATAACTGCGACCTTACAGCGCGCGAGCCGAGCGAGCGAAGCGAGCGTGCCGCGGCAGCGGCCGGCGAAGCGCCAGACCCGTTTTTTTATAGTACCTACTATACTTCGACACAACAAAAAAAAACAAGAAAAAGCCGGGCTTCAACAGGTATATAATAAAACGCATTCTGAATGTTTTATGGCAAATAATTCTTATGGCGTTTAAAATTTATAGCATACAGTTTTATAACACTTGATAATAGGGAAAATGAAAAGTATGGCATACGTATCGTTATGGCAACTGACAATTATGTCAAGTGAAAATATACCAAATGATAATTATGGCACATGATTCGTTATGGCATATGAAATTATGTCATATGAAATTCGGCCAAATGAAATTATTGCATATCAAATTCGGTCAAACGATAGAGACCCGTTCTAGACTCAGGAAATCAATTTTATTTTTTAGGTAAGGATCTTGTTTACTAACTTAAGTTCAAAAACTAAAACCCGACCGGCGGCTAGTATGGCGCACCCTTACAATTTGTATATAGCCTATGACGCTGGCACGTTTTTGACGAATCATATGACACCCTATTTATTAAAATCGGTCCAATAGTTTAGGAGCTAGAGATCCTAATTTTGGTCATATACATACATTATGTACATGTACTGTTAAAATCATTAGGTACTCTTCTTTTGTATCGAATATCGATAACGATCAGTCTCGATGACAATGCAAAAAAAAACAAAGGTAAAACAAGTTGTGTAAACGTCCTGTGGGTTATTTTTAGGGTTCCGTACCTCAAATGAAAAAAACGGAACCCTTATAGGATAACTTTGTTGTCCGTCTGTCCGTCTGTCTGTCTGTGTGTCGGTCAAGACCGTTTTTCTCAGGAACGCGTAAAGGTATCAAGTTGAAATTCATATCAAATACTTAGGTCTGCAATCCCTTGGATGAGTGAAAAAATCAAACATCTAAGTCACCGCAATCAAAAGATACGGCCATTTATCTCACATATTGAAGGGAATCTCAAGGGAATCAAAACCTATAAGCTATGTCCACACCTATGCGCTTTCATGTTCAACTTGCGCTTTCAACTTTCAAATCGTCTTGCGTCAAGCGCATGCAATACGAGGGTGACACTGAATCTTCAATAAAATCCAATGTTTTGACTTTATTTTCCGCCATTTTACTTGCAAAATGTTGCACGTCAAACCAACGGTGACGGATCAGCGTGCGCTACGGGTATGCGCTTATATCAAACCAGTTTGAGCGCATGCGTTATTGCATTCGCTGTGGTTTCAGAGGCAAGCGTCACAGGAAAGCGCAAGTTGAACATGAAAGCGCATAGGTGTGGACATAGCTATAGGGTACTTCCCGTTGACTTAGAATCATGAAATTTGGCAAGCAGCAATGTCTTAAAGCACAAGTAAAGGAAAAAATCCGAAAACCGTTAATTTGTAGTTACATCACATAAAAAATAAGTCCAGTATAAACTGACACTCACTAAGTACTAAAGAGCATACTTATTGCGCGTCAGTTTATACTGGACTTTGTTTATATTGTATTCCCGTGATTTACGAACTATTTACATGCCTACAAGTTTGTTTGGGGATTAACTAAGCCTACGCTGTCCGTCCGTCCACCCCTCCTAACTTTAAACAGCTGTATTTTTTGAACCGTAAAAATATCCCGTTGATTTTGTTTATCAAATACTTAGACTTGCAGTCTATTGCCCTTACTAATAAACGTTGAGTAACCGCTGAGTAGTTATACCATGCTTTGTCCTTATCTGTCATTGTGACATTTGAATTCGACAGATAAGGACAAAGCATGGTATAACTACTCAGCGGTTACTCAACGTTTATTAGTAAGGGCATATGTGATGTAACTACAAATAAACGATTTTCGGATTTTTCCTTTACTTGTGCTCTGAGACATTGCTTCTTGCTAAACTTTCATGATTCTAAGTCAACGGGAAGTACCCCTATAGGTTTTGATTCCCTTGAGATTCCCTTGAATATGCGGCATAAACGGCCGTATCTTTTGATTGCGTTAGCTTAGAAGTTTTTGACTTTTTCACAGCTCCCAAGGGAAAACTCGGAAAAAGAGGGAAAAATCTTCGAGACTCGATTCCAGTGATTTAGTCACCCAAAGGAATGATTTAGTGATGACATACGGATCTGAGACATGGTCGCTTACAATGGGCCTCATAAGAAGGTCACTCGAAGGGCGATGGAAAGAGCTATGCTAGGTGTCTCCTTGCGAGATCGAATCAGGAATGAGGAGATCCGCAGGAGAACTAAAGTAACTGATATAGCTCACCGAATAGCAAACCTTAAGTGGCAGTGGGCGGGGCACATCGCTCGTAGAACCGATGGCCGTTGGAGCGGAAAGGTTCTAGAGTGGCGACCGCGAACCGGGAGACGGAGTGTCGGCAGACCTTCCACAAGGTGGACAAACGATCTGATAAAGATCGCGGGAAACCGCTGGATGACAGCAGCAGAGGACCGATCGTTGTGGAAAACCTTGGGGAAGGCCTTTGTCCAGCAGTGTACGTCTTGCGGCTGATGATGATGATGATGAGTCACCCAAACCCAATAAGTCGGCTTGCCGAACCCTGGGTGCGCGAGTCGAACTCGCACTTGACCGGCTTTTTTTGTATTTGTTCTATAGTAAAAACGGTAATACATACAAGCGACAAATTTGGTGCGATTATAGGACAAACCCTGTAGAAAAACAACAAATACTAAAAACGGCCAAATGTGTACGGAATCCTCGGTGCACGAGTCCGACTCGCACTTGACCAGTTTTTATCAGAGTCGGGGAACATATAAAGAACATGTTCCACAGAACTGTTCGCCGACTGCAATAAAAATTAGTACATTTACACAACAGTAACAAGACTTTAAAAAAAAATCTGATCCGCTGGGCTGTGAAAACGGATCAAACAAACACACTTCGCATAATGTTAGTTATAATTAATTTGCAGAATGACTACATACTCCATATATCTGGACGACCTGGACCTGGCCTTGCTACCCATTGAAGGTCGCAGCTGCAACAACTTCCTGAAGAAAGAACTCTTCGAGTTCCAACTGCTGGCTAAGGAAGCAGAAGGTATGGTTAAGAGCCATAGCAGTCGTTTTTTTAAGTGCCTCTCCATCATTGACTCACTCAAATATGGCTCGAAACGTGGCAGTATTTTTTTTAGTTCGTTTATCATTCTATTGAGAAGGAATAATATAGGACCCGGTATACTGCCCTGTGGCACGCTAAAAAGTGAATTTTGTAGCTGTATTTTTTGCTTCGAACCAGAGGACATAATAATTTAGAATTAATCTTAAATAGTGTACGCTTATGTGAGACAGGACTTGACGAACTTCAACGCAAATTCAATAAGACCAGTATAAATCATGACTATGCAATAAATGTATATTTGACTTTGACAAATTTAAAATTTCAGATCCACCAGTCTATACCAACATTACCAACCACCCGTGCTACATCTGCGCTATCGACGTGCCGGTTGCATTCTGGAGTGCGCACAGCGTTAGCGCAAAACACCGAGCGCACGCGCGTATAGCGACCGCGGCCACACAGCGCATGAGCGCACTTATCACCGCCGCCCCCCTTCCCAATACCCCACGCTCAACCGAACAGTTCTGCGACTCCTGCACATGTATAGTGGGCAAAGATCACGAAAATACCCCAGAACACAAGCTTTCTGTTTTTCAGGACAAGATGTTATGCGATCTTGTAATGATCTACACAGGTGATGACATTAACAATGAACAGAAAGAAAATGTAAAGAAGAAAAAGAAGAAAGATTTAAAAGATACTGTTGAACAAGAACATTCTAAGAAAGGGGATGAAGATATTCCGAAAGCCGAACTGAATGAATTTAAACTAAATACTTTAAAATCAGCAGGAGTACAAAATCCTACGAATGAACCAAATCAATCTAAGATTCAAAACACTAATAGCAAGATTTCTGAAACTATTGTACCACGTTATAATGAATGTAGCGCGAAAAATACCGAAGAAGTTAAGGTGAACGCAAAAGATAAAACTACAAATAATACTTCAAAACAAACAAATGTATATCCCTATGACACTGTTAGTAAAGAGTTAGAAATCCAAGAACGCAAGGCTTTTGTACTTCAGGACTGGATTTCATGCGATCTTGTACAGATTTACACAGGTGATGATGTTAACAATAATCAGAAAGAAAATGCAAAGAAGAAAAAGAAAAAGACAAAGGATTCAAAAGATGCTACGGACCAAGAACCTTCTAAGAAAGTTAATGAAGATATTGCAAAAGCAGACCTTAATATAATTAAACTTAATGCTGATCAAACTCCAAAAATTGAAAATGACACAAATATACCAAATAAAAATAAAACGAAAAATACTGGCGAAGTTTCTGAAGCTAAAAACACTATGCCGAGTTATGCTGATATAATTTCCAATAAAAACGACACCAGAAAAGAAACAAAACTAAATTCCAACTGTGTGGACACTAATGATGTTTCCGTTAGCCCCTTAATAGACGAGAATGCTGTTCACTATCCATTTGTGAAAGAATTGTTAGAAGTCCGGTGTCTTATTTGTGACTGTGTTGCTCCAGCTGGTCTTCATAGCAGAGTAACCCATCTTATGGGTCGGCGACACGTCGCTAATGCAAACAAGTTAAATAAGAAATAATTTCGCAGTTGCAGACTACTGACTGGCGAAAGATTGGTGAAAGATTTTTTTAAATCGGATGTGCAGTTCCGGAGATTACACCTTACATAGAAACAAAAAACAAATTTATATACTTTACCTCTTTATAATATTAATATAGAAGACACTCGCACGTTTTGACGTATCACATGACACCACACTTATCTCTCTTAAATCGGTCCAATACTTTAGGGGCTAGATTGGAACATCTCATTTTTGGTCACAAATCACATGCATACATAAAACTGTTCTTTTAGCTTTGCGCAGTCGGGTAAAAATTAATAAACTCTTAAAAAATAAAATACTTAGTGGTTTCGTTAGTAGTTAAATGAAATCATCCAATAATTTGTTGGACTGATTGAAACGCACCCGATTTCTGTGGTACCCACTCTTACGGTGAGACAAACTTCGAGGAAACGCTTCTTAAACAAGAACCCTCACCTAAACACAAGCATGTCTTTCCTTATTTTATTTTCAATGAAACACTTTTCCACTTCAGTTTTCAGTTCAAAATCTTCTCTATCTACATTTAAAATTGGAACAAAGATATCCTCTTTAGATGGCGTCTCTCTCTTGTTTCGGGTACAAACTTTGCACTGCAGTTGGTAATGTTGCCAGTGCAAAAAAATTGCATAGACTATAGAAGCAGCAGCGGAGTCAAGGTCGCAACTCTCATTGCCTATGACCAGGTTTAAGGTCGAGTAGTTATCAGATTTCTGAAATAAAATAATAGTACCTAATTAATTAATCAAAAATACAAATTAAATCTTTGCATGAAAAAGCAAGTGCAAGAATGTTAATATTTTTTACGTATTTACTTATAAGTTGTTAGTAAAAAATGTGTTTTTGGGACCACCTCTGCTTATCAAGAGACCAACTCTATGGGTCTACTTATAGGGACATACAGTGGAGATCTTGCCTTTCGATTCCATCATTAGATTGTGTTATTTGATGACTAACTGCCACACTCAGAGACGTCAATTAATTTTTAAGTTTCATTAAAGTTGCTGCTGTCACTTTCTTTGCTATAGCAATAGAATAAGACGCAGCAACTTTAATGAAACTTAAACATTAATTGACGTCTCTGAGTGCGGCACTTAGGATACTGGGATAGAGGGTCAGTAAAAAAAACTTGTAGAAAATGGATGTATTTATCCAAATTAGAAGATTGAAAATTTTCAAAGTGTTGAGAATATTTTTGCAAAATTTATCATTGTAGGTTACATAATTTTTCTGCTTTACTTCTGAAATACTCTTTAATTAAGGATGTATAAATAAAATAAATTGAATGTTGCCTGAATAAATAACCTAGGGATGATGACTGGGTAAAGAAAACGAAATTCTATTTAGTCCGTCAGTTAGATTATAAAAATATTGGACACATTTTTTCTTTTGTCAAACAAACAAAAAAATTACAAAGATAATGCGCGTCAAAGTTCGTGAGTGGGGGCTCGTGACGTTAGTTCTGTGTAAAAATTGTACCAGAATTTGACGTCAGGTGACATTTCAACTCAATATATCTCCGTAATTTTTTGATTATGTGAAAAAAAAACATGTCCAATACATTTTGATAATCTACCTGATCGACAAAGAAAAAAAAATTAGTCATCATCTCTGTTGCCAGCATTTACGGAACAATGCTCACAGCAGCTTATAAGAATGGTGTAGTTTTAATTATCTTTAGTAGTTAGTAGTTTATGTAAATTTTTTAATGTAATAAAATAAATGAAATAAATGCAGATTCCAAACCATTGGCCTTTTTAGACTGGTGTTTTACCATTAATAATTAAAAAGTTAATAAATTACGTTTCAGACAATTGAAACCCATCTTCCCGATTCAAAATTGTTTTAAACATAAAAAACTCTGCTCATCCTTTATGTATTAATAAGATAAGATAGTGGAGCAAATCTGTCATCGAATGGTACCCGAGAGATGGCAAAAGAAGCAGAGGTAGACAAAACAAAAGGTAGGAGGATGAACTAAAACTTTCGGCAGGCCCCAACCAGAGAAGAATTGCTAAGAACATATAACGGAATAAGGAATGGAAACTGTAAGAGGCCTTTGCCATGAGGCACGCTGAATTAAGAGACATAATCTAATCTTACTTCTTATAATTGTCATGTTACTAAATTAATTCAGAATTATATCAAAGGCTTGAGAGTGATTTGCAAAAATTTTTTGTGTAACGAAAATTAGTCATACATTCATATGTTTAATTTTCGTTACACAAAAATGAAATTAGTTTGTTTCCTTAATTGAGCTCGTAACATCACTTAACTACATACAATATTTTTGCAAATTAACCTTGATTGATTGAAAGCTGACGATACTGTGTGCTTATTGTTGAGGTGACTTTGAGCACAAATTGTCCTTATACGAGAAAATGTGAAAGTTCCCAATTGAATAAAGATCACCGAGTTATGCAGGTTACTTATAATTTGGTCCATGTAGGATGATCCCTGTGACAGCCATATTTCGTAATTTCTAACTCTTTTAAGTACTCACAAATTGTTTTATTTACTAACAGAAAACGACCACAGCGATCTTCCTAATATGTTTTATACTATATATTGTCAACTTTATAGAGTATCTATTCATTGTGAAATAAATTGGATTTGGTAGTTTTCTGCAAAGCTACGGTCAGTTAAGACTCAAACAAAGTTCCCCCTTCCATTTCCTTCATTAGAGTTGAAATTTCCAAAAATCCTTTCTTAGCGGAAGCTTGCATTATAAAATAAACCTATATTCCAAATTTTAGTTTTGTAGACTTTAGGAGTTTTGGCTGTGCGTTGATATTGAGGACAAACGATTTTATTAGATGAAAAGTGTAAGCGTAATAGGTGTTTATATGAGCTGTCACAGGTATTATCCTAGACTACCCAACTATAGTCAAAGAGTCGATAGAAATTTTAGAGAAATCGACTAAAAGATTAGTACTTACCAGATTAGCATTCGTTAGCATTAAATATTCTTGCATCTTGAATTAGCAGTTTAGGGGATAATAATTTGATAATAAAACAATGTTAAAAGATACAGTAAATTTGTAATATTTAACCGAAATATTACTTGTTTTATTCCAGTTGTTTAATGTTATAAATAGCGACAGCTGTTTTTGACATTTGTCAATATTGACAGTTACACCAAACGTCAGTAAAATATCTTGTGGTTATTTCTACTTTTTGCGTTTCGTTTCTACGAAGATTACGTTTAAGAACTAAAATAATCAGTCAAAATATTTCCCAAAATAAATGTATTACATTTTTTCTTATTCATTTTCTACATTTCCTTCTGCGGAATTTTTCACCCCTTTAGAAATGTCAAAATATCGTCCGTTGATTTTCAGACGCTTGCCACTGACGATTTTTTTTTCTGTGTCGCTCAGCTGATCCATTCTTGAGCCGTGCAAGTTGTCGCCATCCTCGTCGCTCTCAAAATCTAGAAATTTATACTAAATAAACTAAACTATAAATTGACAATAGTCGATAGGTACAAAATTAAATGTTTGCGATAAACGGAGCGCAGTCCAAAGGCCCTCATTCTATTACCTATCCTATCCTATTACTCATCCTATACTATTAAGAGGATTGTGAGTTGACGGCTTTCCATATAAACGGCGATACTCTGCAACCGTAGCGCAAGCAATAACGCATGCACTCAATATGGTTTGACACCAGCGCACGCCCGTAGTGGACGCTGATCCGTTACCGTTGGGTTGGCGTGCAACATTGTGTGCCTTTTAGCAAGTAAAATGGCGGAAGATAAAGTTAAAACATTGGATTTTATTGAAGATTATCGAACATATCAAGTGTTGTGGGACCACAAGCACAAAGATTACACAAATAAAATAAAACGAAAAGACGCGTTGATTTCTCTGAGCCAAAAACATAATTATGATGTAAAAACGGTCCAATTCTCCTTTTTTTGCGTTTCGTCCTTGCGCTTAACACTAAATATGCCGCATCAGTGCTGCTACTCGTTCCGCATCCATCTTGACGGCTAACCGAGGCGCGTGTGTACGCTGCATGGGACAGGCGCACAGGTGTAGACGATAAGCTGCATCCGTCTTAACTTAAGGCAATCAATATTGCATACGCTTGACGCAAGACGAATTGAAAGTTGAAGACACAAGGATGAACATGAAAGCGCACCGGTGTGGACATAGCTATAAGTACCTAGATTATGAACGTACCCGGTCCCATTTGATCGTCTTCCGGATGGAACGGATTACTGTATGCTCTTCTAAACTGCAATGAATGAAGCTCCACATGTTTCTTGACTGTGTTTCTCATTGATCGGACATTTACACAAGAAGCAACTAAAAATAAAGCAAACCGTCTTCAAAAATCCACTAAACAGCATTCAATGATGACCGGTCTCCTTGGAATTGACTATTTGGTGCTAAACACATGAATTAAAAAAGCTAATAAAAAAGCCGTGGTAGCCTAATGGTTTGACCTGCCGACTCTTAAGCAGAGGGTCGTGGGATCGAACCCGGGCTCGCACCTCTAAGTATTTCGGAATTTATGTTTGAAGTATAATTTTTAATAATTTTATTAAAATAAAAGCAAAGTTTTTTGCCGTTATTAATTATGTAGGATAAATACGAGTAGGTATTTATCAAACCATTTACGCCAACCAATTTTAAAACTATAAGTATATGTAGCCACTATAATAAGGTATAATATGTTTTAAAGGACTTCTACCACTGAAAGTTATGGAACTAAAACATCCTGCCATGTGGTTCTATTCAACGTCTCACCCATCACATCGTCTGATGAATCATTAAGGCTTCGTCAAACAGCCGGCTTGGCGTGGCGCGACAGAACCGTGGCGCGTTCTTAGCGTGGAAATAATACCCCTTCTATACGGTCGGGCGGATGGGCCAACTGAGAGGGTCGCAGCTATCTGTCATAATGAGATAGTAATATTTACATCTCGTTCCTACAAATATCCCTCTCGGTTGGCCCAACCACCCGACCGTAAAGAAGGGGTATTAACAAGGAGTTGTACTCGTACTCAGGCTGTCACACATAGTCACGCGTGATCGCGATAAGCCGAGCGTGGCGCGGCGTAATTTTCACGTCGTATTTGTTTACAAATTTACAGTTTATTTGTGACCATGGATGTAGAAAAAATTATAGATTGTGTTATAAAACGTCCAGTTTTATATGATTTGGGCTATAAAAGCTACAAAATATGTTAACTTGGATCGAGATTGCGAGAGAACACGTCGCGCGCGACGCAACGTTTTCCTGCAGTGTGACTGCCTCGCCGCGCCTTTGACAAAGCCTTTAACCGGTGAATTTACGTCGTACGTCAAAACGTGTACCTAATACATGACATTCAACTGCCTGCACTTTCATTTAGTAGTAGGTTAATGATTCGTCAGACGCAGATGGGCAAGACGATTGACAGAATCACACTGCTGTTGAAATGTAAATAATAATTCACGCACACACGGTCAATGTCTGCCATGTAACATGTTACGAAACTGTAACACAAGAAACAACTTGGCAACTTACGTAGTATATATAGAAGCAGGCGAGCCATAATATTAATTAAAATTCAATCCGTAGCTGCTACAGAGCGCTACGGCGTGAAATTCGTAATTAATATCACCATTTAATTTTGTTTTTCTCTTTCTTTCGTGAAATTAAGGGTTTAATCACCTACACTCACTTCATAGAATGTTTTACTTTGCCGAATTTTCATTTCATCGACAGGCATTTATAATTTTGCCATCTACTGATGACGAAAAAGTTATAACTGCCACGGGCAGGAGTTATAATTTTTTTTGTGGTCACAGGTCTGACCTAACCTAGCTTAAGATAACCTGAAAACAATAAGATTTCAGCAGAAATTAGCTTTCGATGAAATTAAATTCGGTGAAACGACACATTGAGCGTTTGCATATGCAAAACAAGGGACACCGAAATTAAGATATTTAGCCAAATAAAGTGACGAGCCGATCAGTAACGCACAGGGTTGGCAAATCTAGCTGAGTTGTACAGGCTGACTTTTTTATGTACAAGATGGTTTTTTCATATCGACAGGGTTAATGAAATTAAACAACCTTTCATTTATGCAACGGTAATTTATTTTTGAAAAACCTGCGAATGCAACAAAAATTTATGAATAAACAAAAGCAATTAATGTAAATACAATGAAATGAAAATGCATTATAGGTGACAAACTTAAGTAAATGACCTAGTAGTGTACAAAACTTATGTGGAACTTAAGTCATTTTTCAAATTTGGAACGTCAAGGCGTATATACAGACACGTTACTACTACATACAAGAGGGGCTTTACTTAAGTTTTTCTCTTATACCCTTTGCCACATCCTGTATATGTATAACGGGAAGTCTTATAAGAAGTCTCTTAAGAAGTCTTATAAGGAAGTCTTATAAGAAGGTACATGTTAGTACCTTGTCATAGTAACGAATTAGAATGAGAATTGAATTTATTATATCAATAGCTGCGTGCGATATAATAGGTCGGGGCAAAAGTATTTTCGTATTTGGACCGTATAAGTTGTAATCATACCTCTTCGTCTATACTAAATGTACCTGGCTGGTTTTAATACCATTAAAAGTCAACATTCTGAAATACAATAAAATTAAAAAAAAAACTGGTTCCCGGCATTTTTCAATTATTTTGAGCTATCAAAATGGACGTGTGTGACGAAGAAATTCGGTACATTTTAAAGTTTTATTACAAAAAAGGCAAAAATGCGACTAATGCCGCGAATAAAATTTGTGCGGTTTATGGACCTAATGCGGTATATAAGAGTAGCACAATTGTGGTTTAAGCGTTTTAAGTCTGGAAATTTTAGTGTGAAAGATGAGGTTCGCTCTGGACGCCCTGTTACTGATAAAATCAATGCCATCTATGAAAAAGTGGAGCAAAATCGACATATTAGTAGTTACGACATTGCTGAAGAACTGGATATTGATCACAAAACAGTGTTACGTCATTTACAAAAGTCTGGGTACAAGAAAAAGCTCGATATTTGGGTGCCACACGATCTCACTGAAAGAAACCTAATGCAACGTGTTTTAATTTGCGATTTATTGTTAAAACGAAATAAATCCGAACCATTTCTAAAACGGTTGATTACGGGTGATGAAAAATGGATTACTTACGATAAGAACGTCCGAAAAAGATCGTGGTCGAAACATGGACAAGCTCCCCAGACAGTGGCAAAGCCCGGCTTAACTCGGAACAAAGTGATGCTGTGTGTATGGTGGGATTGGAAAGGAATTGTCTACTATGAGCTTTTGCCGCCGGGTAAAACTATCGATTCTGACCTCTACTGCCAGCAACTCATGAGATTAAAAGAAGCCGTTGAGAAAAACCGGCCGGAGTTAATAAACAGAAAGGGGGTAGTCTTTCATCATGATAACGCCAGACCGCACTCATCTATAGCCACCCAGCAAAAATTGAGAGAGCTTGGCTGGGATGTGTTGATGCATCCACCGTATAGCCCCGACCTTGCTCCATCGGATTTCCACCTGTTTCGGTCACTTCAGAATTCTTTAGGAAGCATAAAGTTAATACCAAGAGAACACTGTCAAAACTACCTGTCAGATTTTTTAAATCAAAAATCTCAGAATTTCTACAGCAATGGAATCATGGCACTACACAAGATGGCAAAAAGTCATCGATCAAAACGGCATGTACATATTATAAATAAATAAAAAAATATAACTTAAAAAATTGTTTTTCCTTTGTACGAAAAATACGAAAATACTTTTGCCCCGACCTAATATAACGTGTCGACCTGTACCAGTGGACTTAGGATAGTGTAGCGTGTACTTAGAAATCCGGCGGTTAGCACATCTTGTATTTTCTCGCTTATCACTCAATGCGTCACTATCGTTATAGACTAGTTAGAAAAGTATAGTTAATAAGTCGCGGGTAACTTGTGCTAGCGCTCCTGCTCTGAAAAGAATTTCGGTAATTGTTACATCACTTTAATCGCTGTGACATTTATATATATGACAGTTTAAACATGACATTAAATAGACAAGGTACATACTAAAATGTACACATATTTATGACCTCGACACATTCCTCTTACTTACGTAAGTGTATGTCAAAATGTTCTGCGAAAAAGATGATTGATTACTTTATTTGTGTAAAAAATATACTTATTTACTTTTATATATTAAAATTTTAATTATAATTTAATGAATTTGTTTTAACAAACTTTGTTGGAACTGATAAATCTAGTATGGATTGTAAATAAAACTATTGGAATACAAATATCTTTTATTTTGTATAAAAACACGTTAACCGAGCTTACATCTCGCGTTCGCTGAAAAAAAAAGTTTCTTTACCTTTAAAATTAAAAAAAAAACCTGGAGTAAGTTGCGTAAGCCTCGATATTCCTTGAAAGCCGGCGGCGGGCCTACCAATTTCATTCAAACCTAGCTAAGAACTACGATTTTAGGGTTCCGTATCCAAAAGGGGCCTAAAGAAACCCTACTACTAAACCTATTCTGTCCGTCCGTCTGTACTAACTTTAAACTGTTAAAGCGTTAAGGAATGCTAAAGCTGCTTGTAAGTGCTAAGCTGCGTAGCTAAGGATGTGTTGATATCCACCAATTAGGATCGATTATTTTCATAACTTAGCTAAGCTTAACTCTAGTGGAAATGGGAAGCTCTGACCTCGCTCACCGTTTAGCTATCTCGCACATGTGTGTTGGAAAGGCACCCTAACCCGCTTGGGTATGGAATGGTAGCCTAAAATCCGGGCAAGTGCAACTCGGACTCGCGCACTGAGGGTTCCGTACACATTTGGCTGGTTTGTAGTATTTGTTGTTATTCTATAGGGTTTGTTCTATAATCAAACCAAATTTGAAGCTTGTATGTTTTACCGATAATACGACACAACAAAAATAAAAATACGTTGAAAAAAAACGTTTCTTGTATGGGGACCCCCTTTATTATTTCACTTTTTAATTTTTTTATTTGTTAGTAAATCCGCCGTAATAACACATGTTTGGAAAAAAAATCAACCCGCTATCTATTACGGTTCAAAAGATACAGCTCTTTATTGTTAGGACAGACAGACAGACAGACAGACGGACGGACAGCGTAGGCATATTAATAGGGTCCCATTGGGCGCCCTTCGGGTACGGTGCCATGAAAAGCAAGTGCCCTTACTTTCTTCAAAAATGCCGTCGGCCTTCCGCTCCGGCAATCCTTTCATCATGCAGTACAGGAACCTAAGAACTGTGTCGTGGTCGTGAGGGTCTGTCACGCTTGTCGTTGGATCCGGCAGCTCGGCTAGGTACGGTGCGGACACTGCACATGGCAGTCTGGAGACGAGCTGCAGTTCTAAACAGACAATACCGTGATGTTAAGGCTGATATCGGGGGCGCGGCCAAGTCGAGCAATTAACAAAAAAATAAAGCCGTCTTCAAAAACCTACTAAAAAGGGTTAAATAAGTCCTAGTCCTAGGAATTGCCTATTTAGTGCCTACTAGGTACATGAAATATATCCAAGCCGGTGTCAAGTAGGTATACAGTAGTATACACAATAGCAATGACACCATGATTGATGATTGATGAACCATGGATGAACCCTTTTTAAAAGGTTTTTGAAGACGGTTTTATTTTTTTGTTAAATTTTTTTTTCGCTTTTTAGTGATGCACCTAATATTATTATGCGATAAAGCACATAAGCATCACGTTAAGAAACAATAGCCTAATAAGTACCAATTTCTCATACCCTTAACATAATGCCGCTGTCCAAGATGCAGGGCCGTTAATCATTGAGGAGTTCTCCCGGTACTTCAGCATCAGTTGGACTTCACCACATGCATTATAATTAATATAAAAGTAGCTTCATCTTCTTAATAAAGAAATGTCATTGCTGGTGTCGATCACTTACGACTAAGGAGTTCCAGTGGTCATCTCTGGTCTTCATCATCAGTTGCTCTTCACCAAGAGGTGCTTTTGTAATGCAATTGCTTTCAAACAAAAAAAAAAATTCAAAATCGGTCCTCAATTGACGGAGTAACTTATCGACCTAATATAAATTAATTAGCGATTTCAAAAGGTATTTCCACGCAGCAGTGCTTTATTAAATAAAGCAAATTTTGTGCTGTGTGATTGCCAAGTCACTATATTAATTGCAAGTAAGTAAATAGAAATAAAGTTTCTAATATTAAAATACATTCACTAGATGTAGGCTTGGCTTTACATGAGGTCTCACAACTTTTTACGGTGGAAGCATTGCGAGACCTAACATTTTTGTACATTTTATGTTTTTGATGGGATTGAATTCTATGGGATTCTATTTTTCTATCTGCCAGATAAATTAGCTAACCTAACCACTTTATTCATATCATAAATAAAAGTCTGTCCTTTTGTTAGATAGGTAAATGTAAATAAACTTTTTTTCTTTCTTTTAGTAGCGAGGACTGTCCCTAACCTTGAACTTGAAGTTTAACCTCGAAATTTTATCGTGACCTTGTAATTTGACCTTGAAATTGGAAATTGATTTCGACCTTGACCTTTAAAATCAGATGAAACGATGATGATGGACTTACTCTCATTAGTCTGGCAGGCGAAAACCCTCATGTGACAAGGGCTCAGGAAAGTGCGGTATATGCCGTGCCAGCAGCGCGCGCAAATCATGACGTCACGCGACGGGCACTCCGTGGGACAGTCTCCTGACAGTTTCATAATAATGGTAATTATGATGTTGTAATGACATTAGTTCTGCTATCATTTTATTTTTACCATGTCAGTCACCCAGGGTGTTATCTTATCAAATAACCTAACCTAACCGGGTTAAAAAACCCCCGACAAAATCTGAACTTCTTATTTCAGAGCTCATAACTCTTAAATGACTAAACGGATTTTCATCAAACCAAGCTAAGAACACTCTCGATCAAGTCACCTTTCTAACAAAAAAACTAAATCAAAACCGGTCCATCCGTTTAGGAGCCACGAGGCTACAGACAGATACACAAACATAAATATACAGATACACACGTCAAACTTATATTATAACACCATTTTTGCGTCGGGGGTTAAAAAGCAATATTTAAAAAGCCGACTGCATGTTTAGAAATTTTCTCTAAGTATTATCAAATCTAATTGGGGATCGCCTAAAAAAAACCTACTGTTTTTATTTTTTTATTCGAAAGAATAGACTTTTATAAGCAAATAAAAAAAATATCAGATTTTTTGGTTGCGTCATATAATTATAAAAAATAAAAACAGTTTATTAAATCTGGGACGGACTAAGATGGACACCAATCTTAGTCCGTCACATAATTAAAAAAAACAGTGACAGATGTGCCATATGTAATTAATATAATTTTTTTATATAATTTTCCTTGACATACTTTTTCAAAAAAGTTCAAAACATGACCGTTTCCCCCCCTTATCTCCGAAGTCTATTAACCGAAAAATCAGAAAAATTCCAAACTTATATTTTACGGGAAAGATAAAACGAAGTTTTCGAGAAATTGTCAAAAAACTTTAAAGATCTGTACTCAAATTTAGGCAAGTCAAAATGGACCTTACTGCATACGAATTAAAGTACATAAAAAGGTATATTTTTGAAGAACAGACTTAAATGACCAGATTTTTTTTCTTCCGCAAAAATACTCTTTCTAAAAAATATGTCCGGTTTGCGGGTCCGGTACGAGACCTTGCACGGCCTAACTAACAAGGTCGTATGTAGGAAGGACCTTTTCCAAAAAATATATTTTTTGTTAAACTTTTCCTCAAATCAGGAGTTTTAACAATTTACGAAATACAGAAGTTATTTTTGTAAGTAGTAAATAAAAAAATGTGTAATAAAGCATGACTTGTACAGGGATATTAAAGAGCTCATAAAACTTACTTGCTGTTTCTCTCTTAGATCTAGAAGCTGAAAATAAAAAAATAAAAATTTATTAGGTACTAAAAAACCCCCACCATAAGATAATGTGTATTATGTAAGTATATAAGCTTCATATTTTTGTACACTAAATAATATACGCTGTCATAACCCGCGTTAAAATTGGTCAATGTTGTCATATACTGTGGCCAGCCCCTCTCTTATTGTCTTTATAACCCCCCAAAAAGAGGGGTGTTGCTATCCTAAGCTGCTATGTTATTCTATTAACACATTGTCGTTCAGTTCTACTCGGTCGATGAATAGCCGGCGAATTTAAGTTGTCCGTTATGGTGGGTAAATGACATTCAACTGCCTGCACATTCATTTAGTCGCTGGTGTCACAGACGACCAGCTGTGATTCTAAGGCCTGTTATATAATCATACCAGACGCTTGTAGTGTTTTACCTTTTTTTACGATACAACAAAAATAAAAATACTTAAAAAAAACGTTTCTTGTTCGGGCACTCCCCTTATTTTTTTACTTTTGGGCTTTTTTATTATTTGTTAGGAAATCCTCCGTTATATCACATATTCTGTAAAAAAACAACGGACTATCTTTTACGGTTCAAAAGATACAGCTCTTTTAAGTTACGACAGACGGACGGACGGACAGCGTAGGCTTAGTAATAGGGTCCCGTTAGTCACCTGTACGTGTACGGAACCCTAAAAACATGGCTGGCGTACGTTTCTTACATCTTAGCTCCATGTCAATATGCGTCTCATTCTCGCATGTTGCCATCGGGACAGTCACGGCTTCCATATCTGTGGGAGTTAAAACTCAGTTAATTGTTATTTTTAAACATATAAACTTACTATAGAATATTAAAAAAAAATATTGGTTCAATGGAACAGGTATGTACATAAAAAAAAAAAAATTAAAATTTCAGCTGTTTATTTCTTATTAAAAACAAAAAACACTGACTTTAATATATTTAGGGCCTGGTACACAATCGACAAGTAAATTCATCTGTCAAATATAGATAGCCCTCTCCTCGTCTATTTTCAAGTGTAAGAAAGGGAAAGGGCAAAAATTATTTGACAGCTTTACTTGACGATTGTGAAACAGGCAGTTAATGTATTGCCTAAGGGAATTTCCAAGGAGACCGGTCACTGTTTAGTGGGTTTTTGATGGTTTTTAGGGTTCCGTACCTCAAATGAAATAAAACGGAACCCTTATAGGATCACTTTGTTGTCCGTATGTCTGTCTGTCTGTCTTGTGTGTCTGTTAAAACCATTTTTCTCAGGAACGCGTGAAGGTATCCAGTTAAAAATTAATATCAAATACTTAGGTCTGCAATCCCTTGAATCAGTGAAAAAATCAAACATCTAAGTCAACGCAATCAAAAGATACGGCCGTTTATGCCGCATATTGAAGGGAATCTCAAGGGAATCAAAACCTATAGGGTACTTCCCGTTGACTTAGAATCAAGAAATTTGGCAAGAAGCAATGTCTTATAGCACAAGTAAAGGAAAAATTCCGAAAACCGTTCATTTGTAGTTACATCACATAAAAAGTAAATCCAGTATAATAAACTGACACTCACTAAGTACGAAAGTGCATACTAATTGCGTGTCAGTTTATACTTGACTGTTTTTATATTGTATTCCCGTGTTTTACGAACTATTATATACCTAGTTTGTGCAGAACCCTCATTGCGCGAGTCCGACTCGCACTTGACCGGCTTTTTTACATAGTTATGTACTAACCTTGGTAGCACTGTAGGCTCTTCATTTCGCACCGGTTTATGACTAACATGTAGATGTACTTCTCTGGGTCTTTCTGCTGCTTCAACCTTAGACAAATCGGTTCATCGTCGCTCGTACAGTTCGAATGGTCTATTTGGCATTTTTCAAGTAATGCCTTCGTGCTTATTGTATTGTTGAGTGGATTTGGGCGGGCTAAGTTAATTACTGAAATAAAAAGCATTCGTGACAACGTTAAAAAAACTGACAAAATCGGGACTTCTACATTTAAGCTCATAATTCTTAAATAGCTTAACGAGTTTTCATAAAACAAGGTTAACTTTTTATCAAAAAAAAAACAAATCGAAATCGGGCCATCCGTTTGGCTACGATACACAGACAAGACACACAGGTTGAACTTATAACACCCCTCTTTTTGCGTCAGGGGTTAAAAATGTATGGATTTGACTGATCGTTATCTGACGTCAGTCTTATACATTTTCTTTGATTTCGAAAGTCTTTCGAAAAAAAAAAATGCATCTTGTCTAGCCCCTGGTCTGATTCTTAAGTCGACAACCAAACCAGTTATTAGCCGTGTCCCCTGGTTTTGCCACTCGTATCATCGAATGTGTCGTTTCACAGATTTTCATTTCATCGAAAGAATTTCTGCTGAAACCTTACCCAAGTAGCACGCAAGCTGTATAAGAGCTTATACAGCCATTAACTCTAGTTTTAGCTGCATAAGGGCTGTATAAGCTCTTATACAGCTTTCGTGCTGCTTGGGTATGGTTAGGTTAGGTTCGACCTGTGACCACAAAAAAATTGTAACCCTGCACGTGAAGCCTGTCGATGAAATGAAAATTCCGCGAAGTAAAACATTCTACGAAATAAGTGTCGGTGATTCCAGGGTAAACCGGCTCTTTGGTCACGCGATTCCTCGACTAAGGGTTTGGAAAGTTCCATAAAAAGTCAGACCGGTCCGAGGTCTCGTATGTAAATGGGGATAAACCGTTCGTCACTTACGTTACGTGCTAGTAATACAAATAGGTCGTATGTGGTTTATGTGTGTCACATGCTACAGTTATTATTTTATTTATTTATTAACTGACGTTTGTTAATGTAATTATTTTATTTTTTATCTAATATTGTTTGTTACTGTTAACTTTATTGGTTTATATTGTATCTGCTGCTCTAACGTCCGTGCAACGGGCCCCGCTGAACATCAGCGCCGTGGATTACTTCGGCATCGTACTGAGTGGGTCCCTTATTGGCGCAACGGCACTGATACAAATTTGTTTTGTTTTAATTATTTGTGTACTGATTGTAAACCGTGTCGTTTTTTGTGTCAATAAAAGTATTTTCTTCTTCTTCTTCTAGTCAGAAAGTGACAGATTCTTTTGTCACGTTTATCTATATAATAGACCCACTCTGGTCTTCCCAGACATTACATTACATACCCATTCACTCCATTTTATTACATTAATAATAATAATCCAGCCTATATACGTCCCACTGCTGGGCACAGGCCTCCACTCACAATGGGAGGGTTTGGGCTATAGTTCCCACGCGGGCCCAGTGTGGATTGGGAACTTCGCACACACCGTCAAATTGCTTTGCAGGTGTGTGCAGGTTTCCTCACGATGTTTTCTTTCACTGAAAAGCTCATGGTAAATTTACAAATAAATTCCGAAAAACTTAGATGTGCGAGCCCGGGTTTGAACACCCTCTGCTTAAGAGTCGACAGGTCAAACCATTATATATTCTACCACGGCTTTTTATTACATTTTTGTATATTATTGCACTCCTAAGCCTTAACCAGAGGAACTTTAGAACTTTTCAGGTAGGTACTTACTCATTAATATTAAAAACAAACATATCGTCATGGTTCCATTGGATCTCAAGGAGGTACTTCAAAAGCGCAAGAGTAGAAATAAATTGCTTAGGTCGATAACGTTCACGCAAGAGTTGACTTTATGGCATTTCTGATAGGTTGGTGACGCACGAGAAACCTTGAAGCATGTGCGAAGAAACATTTACGATACGTAATTTTTTAGTTCCTTACGGCCGCACTCAGAGACGTCAATTAACTTTTAAGTTTGATTAAAGTTGCTGCTGTCACTTTCTTTGCTATAGCAATAGAATAAGACGCAGAAACTTTAATGGAACTTAAAAATTAAGTGATGTCTCTGAGTGCGGCAGTTAATGTATTTTTTGTCGAGAATTGCTCCTTCATTGTAATGTGACAAATCTGATTCGAGAACTTTTGAATTTACTCGATACATGTCTATTGGATGCCCACAATCAACTTGTATATTGCGTACCTTTGCTCTACCTAACTGATTAGCCTAAAGGTGGACATTCACGGTCAGTTAAACTGATCAGTTGAACTGACGTACATCCAAAAACTGACCGTGAATGTGAAATCTTAAGTTAAAATTATACGAACTCAAGGTCAGCTTCTGGATGTACGTCAGTTAACTGATCAGTTTAACTGACCGTGAATATCCACCTTATCTGTTAACACATCGTCGTTCAGTTCTACTCAGTCGATGAATAGCCGGCGAATTTACGTCGTCCGTCAAGGTGGGTAAATGACATTCAACTGCCTGCACATGCACAGACGACCAGCTGTGAAACCAGCGACTAAATGAATGTGCAGGCAGTTGAATGTCATTTACCCACCTTGACGGACGACGTAAATTCGCCGGCTATTCATCGACTGAGTACTTACTTAGAACTGAACGACGATGCGTTAACAGAATAACATAGTTGGATCTAATAAACATTTTCGGTTTTGCAAGATAACCTTTAACGTACTGAAGTTTCGTTTTCGCATCTTGTATCAGTTTATTTATGCCTTCCTGGTACCTTGATAATTTTACTCAATTTCTTTATGAATTACTAACAGTTTCAGAAAAGATGCGAATTATTGAAATTTCGGTAAGTTGCTATTAATATCGAAAACCGTTTACATAATAAAAATATATTTCTTTTTATCTTTTTATTTATTTGACAGATACGGTTTACTTGACGATTCTGAAACAGGCGGTAAAGGGTGATTTAGACGAATTAAAAAACAGTTATCTAAATGAATTTATTTTTTATATCCATCATGCACCGTTGGTTAGCTGAAAATAACAATGTATTTAGTAATAGTATAAAACAAAATACCGGCCAAGTCGGACTTGCGCACTGAGGGTTCCGTGCACATTTGGCATGGACGGACGGACGGACGGATGGACAGCGTAAGCTTAGTGATAGGGTCACGTTAGATACCCTTCGGGTACGGGATAATATACCTAACTTAACCTCAAAAACTAAAATCCGACTGGCGTCTAGTATGACGCGCCCTTATAATTTTTATATAGCCTATAACATTCGCACGTTTTTGACGAATCATATGACACTACATCCATTAAAATCGGTCCAATAGTTTAGGAGCTAGACTAGAACATCCGATTTTTGGTCTGGTCAAAATACTTAATATATGACGTTCTCAATATAATGGGACCTTATGGAGGCAGCCGGTTACGCCGTTTTTAGAACTGTTACCATAGTATTCGTATAGTTACAAGAATAAGAAGAGCGTAACTGCCTTCCTCCATAAGGTCCCTTATTGAGAACGTCACATATATTATTCCGGGTGACTGTACTGATACTTACTGATGTCAAACATGTGTTCGGCGCTATTTCCGTCCAGCCCTTTCATCCGACAGTATATGAACCGGATGACGACGTCATCGTCGTGCGGCTCGAATATCCGGGCCGTGACATCCTGCAACTCAGCGAAATATGGCGCCAACAGGGCACACGGCAGCCGGGAGATCAATTCAAGCTCTGGTTACATAATTGTTAATGTTACATCACATCATAATATTTACGAAAATGTACACGAAAGCATATTTTACATACACACATATTTGTACAGGGTGTTAGGTAATGAGTGGATAAACCGTGATCTCCTGATAGGGGGCACTTAGGTCGTTCTAATAATGATAAATGAGGTTTAGTAAAAGTGCCACGGTTTTCGAGATAATTGGACTTTTTTAATTTTTTAGGAAATTGACACCCTTACTCGATTTTTTGGTCGTGGTTAGTGTACTAAGATGTTTTTTTTTTATTTTCTTTTTACCTTATTATTGTTTAATAGTTGTGTTATCCGATAAACATTACCATTTTGGCGTAACTACCGCGGTTTAATTAAAAAAAAATCGCAAACTTGAATTTTGCATCTTCGATCGAACATTTACCAAATTTTGAGCTCTTGCGGTGAAAAAAAAAATTACTATCACATGGTAGCCAATGAGCTAAAAAACATGCCCATTTAATAGAGATTTTAAAACAGTAAACATCTTTTTATTTCAATATTAGAATAAAAAACAACATCAGTTTTCCGCAATCGATTCGATCATTTCCTGTGATTATTTCATATTAAATTTGTGCTCCACAATTCCAAAGCGTACCTAATTATGACAAACTTTTCCTTGCGAAAATAAAAATACTGGCCACTAATTTTGTGAAACCTTTTATTGAAAAAAAGTAACGATTTGTGATCCGAGCGAAGCATTACAACCCTTTTGTTGCAATAATAACAATACTGGGCAGTACTTTTTTTAATGCCATTTATTCGAAATTTAGCCATCCAGGCTACCGGATTTTTAATCGAGTACATAATGCGTTCACTGAAGGCAAAATTCTTGGTCAGGGTGTGGGTGGAACAAGTGGAGGAAGACCCACCCGAGGAGATGACGAGAATGTTTTGGACCTAGTTGAAGTAGATCCTTCTCTATCCGTGCGTGATATGGCAAATTACCTGGGTTTATCTGTATGAAAAGTGCATACTACATTTAAAGTACACCAATTACACCCATTTCACGTCCAACGTGTGCAAGTTTTATTGCCTAGAGATTATCCCTTAAGAGTAACTTTTTGTCGAGTGATGCTGCGTCGGATGCGTGAAGACCCAGACTTTTTTAACAAGATACTGTGGTCGGACGAATCATCTTGCCGTCAAGATGGCTACATGAATCTACACAATCTGCACAGTTGGCAGTTAGATAATCCTCACTTAATGAGATAGGATAGATCTCAGTACCAATTTAAGGTAAGTCTTCTCATGATCACGGTATTCACGGTTGTTGTAATACGATAAAAACGTCAAGGTTTAATTAATTATGCTTTTTACCGCGATGAATCCCCTATCTATTACAAATATTAATTTTAGGTAAATTTGTGGACCGGTATCTTGAATGGCGAAGTGATCGGCCCCTTCGAGCTGCCATCTACTCTAAATGGAGATAATTACTTGGAGTTTCTTCAAAATGATCTGCCTATCCTTCTGGAAGATGTGCCGCTTGCACTAAGGCAAGTAATGTGGTTACAACAAGACGGTTGTCCCGCACATTACGCAGCACGAGTGCGACAGTACTTAACTGCCGCATTCCCAGAACGATGGATTGGCCGGTTAGGCCCAATACTATGGCCTCCGCGTTCACCGGATTTGAACCCCTTAGATTTTACAATAAAAAATTATTGGGGTTGTCTCAAAGAGAAAGTGTACAGCCGTCCAATTACGAGTCTTTCTGGGTTACGAGAGCGAATAAGAATTGCTGCTCAAGAAATAGGGAACTCTGGATACACCAGATTCGTCAGGCGTTCCTTTATCCGACGATGTAGAGCTTGCATTAGGGCTGGTGGACGTCAATTTGAGCACATTATTTAACTTAACTTTATTAAAACATTTCCTTTTGTTTTTTTATTTCACAGATAGCATTAGTTAAATCATTCATTAGAAAAACCGGCTTCCTTGCTACTCCAATACCTACTTTTTTTAAGTTTTATTTATCAAAACCGATAAATGTTTTCTGTTATAAAATCTCTATTAAATAGGCATGTTATTAAGCTTATTAAAAGAATAAAAAGCTGTCGAGATATTTTTTAAATTTCGAATAAATGGCATTAAAAAAGTAGTTAGTGCCCGGTATCGTTATTATTACAACAAAAAGGTTGTAAAGCTTCGCTCGGATCACAAATCTTTACTTTTTTCAATAAAAAGTTTCACAAAATTAGTGGCCAGTATTTTTATTTTCGCAAGGAAAAGTTTGTCATAATTAGGTACGCTTTGGAATTGTGGAGCACAAATTTAATATGAAATAATCACAGGAAATAATCGAATCGATTGCGGAAAACTGATGTTGTTTTTTATTCTAATATTTAAATAAAAAGATGTTTACTGTTTTAAAATCTCTATTAAATGGGCATGTTTTTTAGCTCATTGGCTACCATGTGATAGTAATTTTTTTTTTCACCACAAGAGCTCAAAGCTTGGTAAATGTTCTATCGAAGATGCAAAATTCACGTTTGCGATTTTTTTTAAATTAAACCGCGGTAGTTACGCCAAAATGGTAATATTTATCGCATAACACAACTATTTAACAATAATAAGCTAAAAAGAAAATAAAAAGAAACATCTTAGTACACTAACCACAACCAAAAAATCGAGTAAGGGTGTCAATTTCCTAAAAAATTAAAAAAGTCCAAATATCTCGAAAACCGTGGCACTTTTACTAAACCTCATTTATCATTATTAGAACGACCTAAATGCCCCCTATCAGCAGTTCACGGTTTATCCACTCATTACCTAACACCCTGTATATAGAATGATCTCATAATTTCAAGGTCAAGATCAAAGTTCAACTTTTTTTAAATAAAATAAATAAATATCGTTGCATGCTGATTTAATCCCACGCTAAGTTCTGGGTTTACACTAGACACCGACAAACATACATACATAGAGAAATAAATACTTAAATGCATTAAACACATTCAAGACTTAGTAACAAATGCATCACACAATCACACAAATATTAGCCCTTACCGGGAATCAAACCCGGTAACGCTAGCTTCGAAGGCGTCACCACCAATAAGGCTAACCACTATCAATTTCCTACCTAACCTAACCTAACCTAACCACTATCAATTTCAAGGTTAAGATCAAAGTTTAAGGTCAACACAAATTTCAAGGTCAACACAAATTTAAAGATCAGTGTCAAATTTCAAGGTGAAGGTCAGTCCCAGTTACTTACTGTCAGACTTATCCTGGCAGGTATACATCCGCATGTGGCACGGGCTCATGAACGTGCGATAGATGTTGTGTATACATCTTGCGCAGACCATGCGGTTGCGGACTGGGCATTCCGTGGGACACTCCTCGGTAAAGTTCTTCCAATGACCATTTTCTAAAAAAATGAGTTTCTGTTAATTTATTATTTTTTAATTATCAGTCAGTTCAGTTTTATTTAAAAAAATACCTTATAAATTAAAAAATATACATATATCCACGCATATGACCTCAATAAAAGTAGCCTGGTTTTCAACATATTTCCATTTTAAGGTTTAAATTGGCAAAAACCTTAAATTTGAAACTGGCAAATATTGAAAAGCATGCGAGTTTTACTGAGGTCATGTTAGGCTGGTTCGGTGCGACTTCTTAGGGTGGTCTACCTCCGGGGTCAATGTGGCACGACTTATGGGACGATTATGTGAAATATTTAAGACTCGGACATGACACTACATAATTTTTTTTACTGCAAATAAGCTCTACTATCCATTTTTAAAAGGTTTGTATCACATTAAAAATCAGCCTAAAGTACGGCCAATGAGACGAGATAAAGAATGTAAACAAATTGACTGTTACTGAGTTATATTGCGATAGCGAGCGATTATTATATCTGTCCTTATTTCTCGTAGGTACGCAATAATATCTTCAGGTTGGCCGATGACGGCTGTCGTTGCGTGATTCGTGGTACAGGAAAGCTGTCAGTACAGAAGTTGTCAACATTAGGGCCGCCATTTTGTGAAGTTCATTCCTGTTTGGATTGCGTTCGAAGTGACACGATTTTTTTCGTTTCCGTATTATTTTGTTGTTGTTATTACACGTAGCTCGCAATAATAACTCATATAAATTTGAAGATGTAAAAAAAAGCTTCAAGAAGGAATCCGAAATGTATCTGCTAACAAATGACGAAATTGCGTGTAAAAAAAATAAAGAACAATTTTTATAGCAAAATTGACAACATGATTGATAATATAATATATTGTTTTGTCATAAATACGGCTGATTCGGACTCTTCTAACGAATCATCTTCTTTTAATACAGACGACGATGACTAGAATAGGAAGTTTAAGATTTGTATATAATTTCTTCAAATAAATATGTTTTGAACTGCTGAAAGCTTCTTTACATTCTTTATCTCGTCTCGTTGGTCTTACTTTATACAAAAAAAATCATCCGTCGACCCATCTTTTGGGGGCTTAGCCAAAATGCACTACGCTAAATTAACTATTCCCGAAAACTGACTAATTATATGGAGGGGACATAAATATATAAATATCGAGGGACAATCTCACACAAATTGACTTAGAACGAGAACGAGAACGAGAACGAGAACGAGAACGAGAACGAGAACGAGAGCGAGAGCGAGAACGAGAACGAGAACGAGAGCGAGAGCGAGAACGAGAATGAGAATAAGAAACATTTATTGCCACACATGAAAATATTACATAAAAAAAACATGGAGCTCTTAACTTAATTACCTAGATTACATACACAAGATTTACACGGAGCAAACACAGAAGTAAAAATGTGGCAAAGGATCGGACTCAGCATTTGCTGTAGGCGCGCTCCGGCAGGATTGCACTCGCACAGCGCTGGTTTTCAGTCAATCCCTCACACTGTGCAAACTTACTATCTAGCGGGTGCTTAATATGATATATGAATATGATTATAAGTATAATATATAATATAAATATGATAATAAATGTTGTGCAAGGCATAGCAGCATATTATATTGCGACTTGCTTGCTTGAATGCTGGTGGAATTTTGACGTGTAAAAGTGCCCGTGCGGTCTACTTACTAAATAAATATATTTTATCATTTTTTTATAGCTACTTCAAATTCAGTTTGAAGTTTTAACATTAAAATACTTAATTTGTGTTTAAAACTATGTTGGGACATATTGGTACGTAATGGCGGAGGCAGGTCATTCCAGATTTTGGCCGCTGCGAATTTAAAGCTGCCTCTGAATCCGACAGAAACAATAAACATACTTATATAGAGAAATAGGTACTTAAATATATAGAAAACATCCATGACTCAAAAACAAATACTCGCGCTCATCACACAAATATTTGTCCATACCAGGACTCGAACCCGGGACCGCTAGCTTCGTAGGCAGGGTCACAACCAAGTAGGGTATTCCATCTCTGATTTCGTAAATCGCTAAGTTAGCGCAGTGCATCTTGCTTTAAAGCCTCTTAGGGAAATTAATACATCTATTCCATATTCTAACGTAAGGCTTAACGGTTAAGGTTTAAAATAAAAGTGTCCTTACTTTTATTACCTTAAGCGATTTTATCCGGTATAGCTAGAGTAATGAAATCGTTCAAATCTATGTGCACACCTAGCGTTTTTGACCAGGAGTCTGAGGGCTAAAAACGCTAGCAGTGTGCACAGGCTCTAAGCTAAGCATGATATTTAATTGCTCTAGCAACTTTTTATTCGTGCTGTCACTTTATTCTTGTGATGCATGTTAGGCTCATTGGCAGTGTTACGCGTCACTTACCAAGGTCTTTTATAGCACCTTTCTTGCTTCTGTCGCCTTTTGGTCCTGGTGATTTCCCTGGTGGTCTCCGATTAGCTTAAAAACATGTAACTGTTATATTATGATTAATTTTTAAACAAGTGACTGTGTGAACTGTAGACCTCGAAACAAACTTAAATTTGCCGTTGGAAAATTGTTGTCCCCATACACCTATATAGGTCGCGGTCAGTTTATCAACAGCAAATAAGTTTGTAATCACAAAAACCCCTAATATCTTCGCCATTTTGAAAAATATCCAAAAATTGAATCGACAAAAAAGTCCAAAAACTGAATCGGTTAAGAAATACGACCTATAGAGGAGAACAGCTGGACATACGAAAGCATTTTTGCCCGAGCTGAAACGAAGACGCTTCGCGTTCGCTCGGCCAATCGTTTATTACGTATTTATCTCACCTTCAGAATGAAAGTGACCTAATCCAAAAATGTTTAGATTTTGAATTAGGTCTCTATAGCAATAATTTTATGACTCGAAGTAGAAAACTTAACATTTTGTATTAGGTCACTTTTATATAGACATATAAAGGGTTTTACTCCAGGAAAGATACGGTTTTTAAAACATTAATTTATAATAGCCTGATTTTTTCTTACTCCATTTTTATAAGATATTCTAAGACACTGTATTAATGAATCCAACAAACTTTCCACCCGGAAGTAGTTATATAAATATACTGTCAAAAAATGCCTTTTTCTTTTAAATTAAAAATCGTAATTGTAATTTATGTGTCTAAGCATAATAATAATTTTGTCTATAACGAGCAGAAGGTGAAATCTAACAAAATATTTACACGGAAAGCCACTAAATCAGCAAAATACATGGCTCCGGTTATATATACCCTTAAATGATAGAAAAAGTTAGTAATAAGTAGTGCTTTGATAAAAATGACCTAAAACTATTTATAAGGGTTAATACACTGATCAGTTTGTATTTTTTTATAAGGAATTATTATTTACCACCATAAAATCCACCTTCTTATTTTTATTGTAATCAACAAGTTTATATTTATTGTAATCAACAAGGAATGAAGAAAACTGTAGCCAATTACGATTTTTAAAAACGGAAATATGCAAAATGAAAACAATATTCTAGCTAATCGAATATAAATGAGACATCCTTAGTTATTTTTTGTGCGATTAATCTTGAATATTATAGATCAAATATTAAGTAAGCAATATGAAAAAAAAATGCGTATAATAATTTTTAGCAAAATTTTCAGGATTTTTTAAAATTTATTAATTAATTTTAAATAACTTATAGACTCATATTAGTTGGATTATGTTTTTACCTAATTACTAGAATTATAATATACCCGATACACAAGAAAAATCAGCTATTATAAATTATTTCCGTTTCACCATACTAGCGACCGTAACTTTCCTGGAGTATTTGTGCCACTCGAATCCATTGGTTACCCACTATGCTACCTTTAAGTAATATCTGTAGAATCGACCTCTAATTTAGTTACACCCTCTATTTTTTCCTAACAATGAAAAAAAAAAGTTTATTGAATAAATGAAACATTCAGTGGATATACCCTGCATCCTGAGCTAGGAATCCCTGTGTTACAGGACGCAGTTTCGTTCGGAATCATATTTTAATAAGGTTAGTGTTAATTAGATAAAGATAAAAAATCACTCCTTACGTAGCTCGTTTTCTGAAACAAGTGAAAAAATATTTATTGAAAACTCGGCTCGGCGGAAAAGGCTCGGTCGAGTGCTCGGCCAAGTGCTCGGTCGAGTGCTCGGTCGAGTGCTCGGTCTACTAGAAGGGTGAGACAGACACTCGAACCATATTCGATATTTTTTTTACTAAACCTTCCTACTGATTCACTAGGTTACTTGTAGACTTATGTCCGGTCCCAATAATCAAGTGGGTAGATAAGGTCGATTCCACGAGCGTTTCAACCACCGTCAGTCCCTTGATCGCATTAAAGTCGAAATGGTATTTTAGGTTAACTTTCTCAGGTGGCTGGCGTACCCGATCTCGTTGGTGAAGGTATGAACGCATCTTGGGCAGGCCAACACCCCCCCCGACATAATTGTCCGCTAATAATAGACCTCTGATAATGAATCATGGAACTGAAATACTACCTTAGACATTTAAATAGACTAACTGCCGCACTCAGAGACGTCAATTAAGTTTTAAGTTCCATTAAAGTAGCTGCTGTCACTTTCTTTGCTATAGCAACAGAATAAGACGCAGCAACTTTAATGAAACTTAATTGACGTCTCTGAGTGCGGCAGTAAGGCAAATAAATAAAGGGTGCATTTTAGGTCCCAGATTCGACCTGCAGGGTGCCAAGCGGGTTCTAGAGTAGCCACCACCGGATTGAGCGAGTCACGGAATTCGATAAGTTGACTTGACACGCTCGTATGGCAGTGCACTATGCGGTGCGTCGAAACTGAACCTGTACATTTAACTTAGATGCATTTAAAAGAGAAGAAGAATACCTTAGATGCATTCTGTGCTTCACGATAGCCCTTTCATTATGATATACCTACCCCATTTGCTGTAACCTTTACTTTCATATTCTAACGCCCCATTTGAGACCCTTCTTTCAATAATTATTTTATCTAAAATAGATGATTCAAAGTCAAGTTGATAGCTTCTGTAGTTGCTGACAAAACTGCCGTGACATACAGACATATAGACAGACAGACAGACACCGAAATCACACCATTAGAGGCCCTTATTTACCATTTTTGTACGGAACCCTAAAAATTACATATTAAATGCCACACTGCATGTGCATTCTGATAACATTGACATACACCTTTCAAAGTTCATCAATGCATTCTAGATGTGAGGTCTCGCCACTGTACTAGACTAGTGTAATCTAGATATAACGCTTAACGCAACGCTTGGATATTTTTAATACTAACAAATATCAATTCAAAAATAAAATATGTAAAATCTTAGAATCGGAACCTTGTTGATTAGATACATTGTTAAGCTTGCTTGGAACCTTGTCATTATGAGTATCATGGTGATTGCCATATTTATCATTTGGATGTTTAATGTGACAGAGTAAGTGCTGTGCAATTTCTTTAAAGTACTTCGTACAGGTTTACTGCTGTTTTAATACAGCGATGTTATGTTAAGTGTAGCGTAGAGTAACGAAACTACCCACCTAATATTTGTGTTTTAGTGAGAACTGTTAAGGGGGTAAGTGCATGTCTAGAATAGGATTTATATTTAAATCTCTGCATTATTTTTCTATACACTTATTCCTGTTTGTTTCTCCAATAAAGTAAATAAATAGGTAAATAAACGTCCGTTCTCATCATTCTAACACCGGACAGATTAGGGCACTTCAAATTAGATATATGTTATGAACCGTAGTGGCAGATCCATATGGCAGACCACGTATTTTGACAACTGCGGGCTTAATGTGCATGGACGAGATAAAATTTTAAAGGAGCCAGGGAAATGAATACATCTATTCCATATTCTAACGTAAGACTTATCGTTCAAGGTTTAAAATAATAGTGTCTCGTCCTGACTTTTATTACCTTTTATTACTAAGCGACTATAGCGATTTTACCAAGACGGTACACTTTTATTTTAAACCTTAAGCAGTTTTACGTTAGAATTTTGAGTAGATGTCATTTCCCTACCACCTGTCAAATTTTATCTCGTTCATGCATATGGGGCCTGTAGTATATGAACAGAGCCCTTAGCCAAGATGCCCATCGCTAACTAGCGTTTCTATTCGTTTAGTTTTTAAACCAACTGCGTCATTGGTAGATCACGTCATACGGAGAGTCACGTGATCTACCAGTGACGCGATTGGTTTAAAAACGAAACGAATAGAAACGCTAGTTAGCGATGGGCATCTTGGCTAAGGGCTCTGATGACTATCGCCACCCACTTGCCTCTACTAGGCCGAGAGGGTGTCTCACCGTACCAACTCTCCATAAAATGTACATCGCCTTAGATCTGGCCTGCTCTACTCACACCAAACGCGTAAGGGCTGGGTTTGGCGGTCAAAGCAAAGTTATTGAAATCCCAGATCCTGCTACAGAGTAATTGGCCAAAAGCACTCTTCTACTGTACTACGTGTAAGCAAGGTACCTTCGCTCTCCAGGTTAGTCTGTTCCAGTCCGTCTTGAGTGTTCAGCACCTTCGGACCACCCCCTGGAGGCGGCATGTCCAACTGCGGGTCCTCAGGAGACCGTTGAACCTCTTCGTCGTCATCGTTGCCGTCTTCGGTGATGAAGATATATCAGTAAGGATTGAACAGAATATTGGTTTTAGTCATGGTCAGGATATTATTATTGTCAATTGTCCTAATGCATCGTTAGTCATAATTATCGTTTATCCTAAAGCCATAGCTCACCGCGAGTCCGACTTATCATTTGTTTTTAGGGTTCCGTACCTCAAAAGGAAAAAGGAACCCTTATAGTATCACTTTGTTGTCCGTCTGTCTGTCTGTGTGTCAGTCTCAGGAATGCGTGGAGGTATCTAGTTGAAATTAATATCAAATACTAAAGTCTGCAATCCCTTGGATCAGTGAAAAAATCAAACATCTAAGTCAACGCAATCAAAAGATACGGCCGTTTATGCCGCATATTGAAGGGAATCTCAAGGGAATCAAAAGGGTACTTCCCGTTGACTTAGAATCATGAAATTTGGTCAGAAGCACAAGTAAAGGAAAAAATCCGAAAACCGTTTATTTGTTTGTTACATCATATTAAAACGTCCAATATAAACTGACACTCACTAAGTACGAAAGTGCATACTGATTTATTTATATGGTATTCCCGTGATTTACGAACTATTTACATGCTTACAAGTTTGTGCCCCCCTCCCCCTTCCCCTCGGTGCGCGAGACCGACTCGCACTTGACCGGCTTTTTTTTATTAAGAGTTCCCTTTTTACGCAGTCGGGTATTTTGATTTTTTAAAATTGTAATGCTTACTGTCTGTCTGCTGTCCATTTTGTTTCACGTTATCATTTTCCCCATCTGTGTGTTTTTCGTACAAGAAATCATTGACGTTTCTCTCGAACTGCGCCGCGTCCTTGTCGAAAGCCGACAGGCTGCGAAAAAGTAATGTTTACACGTCATAACTGCCCTGCTAAGCTAAAATGCGATATCTCAGACAAAACTGCTGTAGCAATTGTTACCTAATTACTAACAGGAGAGTACTGAATCTGCTTTGGTAATTGAATTTGAGATATTGCCTTTTAGCTTAGGACGGCAGATAAGGGCAATGCACAATTACACAACGCACTCGTGCCATAAAGTACCTGCTTTAATTTATTATGAGAAATAGCATAAACTACAGTAGCTATAAGTTTCTGTCAAAAATTTCATTTTTGCGACAAGCTTTTCTTGCCGACGAAAAAAGTACATTTTTACATAGAACAGTCATCATCTGCTTATCAAGACAAATCCAACGAGCCCAAACATGGCGGGGCTATTTAATTTCGTTGCGGAGATCCTTAACCTTCCCGCTGTCAGACCAACCAGACCAGCTCCATGGTACCATGTTATTGCATTGTCACTAAAGTTATGGAGGTATACCAAATTTCCGCTCAAACGGGCACCGGGAAGAGGTTGCTTGCTTGCAAGCAAGATTTGACGTAAACAAACTAACATACAAACATTGCAAGTTTAATAAAAGCTTGCAAGATATTTACTCTGTTGGGTACGTAAATAAAATATATCTTACTCTTTCACTATCACTTCTTTTTTTCCTTTCTTTCCTTTTTTTTTATTGTTTCTTTTTTTTTCAGATTGCTTTAGCTTTGTAGCTCCTAAAAAATACAACTTAAAGTCAATCGTTTCGCTCGCTTACCATAAATATCAGCAGGGCTAGACAAGATGCATTCGGTGAACAAGTTAACGTTACTTTAGAAAAATGTATGGAATTGACATTAGCAGCCGACGCCATAGATGGCAGCTTACGTCAATCCTATACATCCCCAGTAGCACAAAAGCTGTATAAGAGCTTACACAGCCATTATAACTCTGGGCTGTATAAGCTCGTATATGTATAGCTTGTAGCGTTAGCGTTATGTATCTCGTATTTATATAGAGCCTGTGAGAACTGAATAACTTTTGAAACTTTTTTAAATTTCATTAGCACCGGAAGTTGCTGAATTGTTCAACTGGGGCAGACGGATAGACAGGGATGGAAAAAGTAGCAATGTAAAAGGCGACACAGACTAAAGCGTCCGCCGGCCGATCTAGGCCTGTTATTTCATCGTATTAAGGAGCGTCCTCACTGAGAGCATTCTTACCCGAGCATTTGTAAACGAGCAATAATTTCAATAATTTGTAGGTAAGCTCAACGTCCATACGACTTGAATACTCGACGCCGAATGCTCATTACACGCGAATGCTCACAGTGGGGACGCTCCTATATGACACAGCCTATCAGTTTCTCGTACGAATTCATACATTTCCTTCATAGATTTTAGCCGGCAGGCTGCCTGACTCTTAGTTTCCTGTTTTACGTTCAAAAACCTACTGTAACTTTTCTTGGTAATCTATTATTTGTATATTGTTCTCACCTTTTTGTTTAGCTTGTTCACCAGTTTCTAGACTGTCATCAAGACCGTAATTACCATCGTTGTCGTAGTTGGCATCAGTATTACGATCAGGGTAGCCATCACCATTCCCGTGATATTCCGCGCCCTTGTCATAATCATAGTATTCTTGACCAATACCATGGTGATCATTGTCATTTTTTCTGTTGTCACGATCATCCTTGTTGCCATTGTTATCGGTGTAGTACTCTATGGCATCATTGGACATGTCATAGATACCGTTGTTAACGTAATCGCTACCACCTTCTTCTCCACCGTATTGTTTCCCTGCCCCATACTCTACACCCTCACTGTATTCAAATACAAACTCAAATTCAACATTATTTAGAAATACATTTCCATATTTAGATCTGTGGAGTTTGTTCCAATGCTCATTGTGATATCTTATGATTAATGAGCAAGTAAACAAAAAACAACAAACATTTAAACAACAAACATTGCATTTGCCCCAGACGTTCACGCGCCTCCAATCCACAGAACGTAGTGACAGCTCATTGATACATGCAGTTGGCGGGAAGATAGTGTTTACGCCCTACTGCTTATTCGGTATGCCACATTCATGGAAGCTTTGCAACGTCTCTGCAATTGATTTTAGCATGCTGTTCGGGCTGCCCCGCATTCAGTGCATCAGGGATGCGACTCTTTTGCTTAGTATTTCTGGAAATCCGTGTGAGCATCCACAAACTGCAGAATCGAGGCAGCCCCAACAATATCCTGAAACCACTATTGTACTGGACTTTGAGACCGTAAATGTGACGTTCTCAATATAAAGGGACCTTATGGAGGAAGGCAGGTACGCTCTTCTTGTTCTTGTAACTATACGAATACTATGGTAATAGTTCTGAAAACGGCGTAACCGCCTGCCTCCATAAGGTCCCTTTATATTGAGAACGTCACAAATCTTCTGTGTTAAGTTGGCCCACATGCTGCAGATGTAAAACGACTGACAATAAGCTATTTAGCGTCACTCTTACTTCATTTGTACATCTTGCGAACCTGCAGGCTGAGGATTGTCCGCGTTCTTCGCTCCCGTTCTGTCCTCCGTCATCACTTAGGCCTTCTTATTTGCGCGCACACTGGTCGCTGATTATGAAAGAGTTCTATACTCCCAGTAGGTCAGCGGCCAGTGTGCACGCAAACAACGCCCCGCTGCACGCGCCGCCGTTCCGAAGTTGCGGCCTTAGAGCCTCGAAAAGCCAGCCATATATAACCTTTATCTACACACATATCATAAGTCCTCTATAATGCGTTCAGAATCCGTTGGCAATGACCAGCATTACAACAATCAATTTTACTATGATAATTTTCTTATCTGTAGCAGTAACATAATGTTCTTATAACGATATAAGATTTGATAAAGTTATGAGTTTCAAATTTTGAACATTTTTGAAAAACAAAACAATTTTATTTGACCTCAATTCTAATATCACTCGAGATGACATTTAATTCGAAATGAAATGTCAATTGCATACAATTTTGACAAATCTCGTATGTTAGTTGATAATTTGATATCGAACGATATGATAGTAGAGGCCGATTCTAGATTGTCTCTGAATTAAAAAAAAAACTACGGTTGCCGCCATTTTTGACGTTCTAATAATTGATCAATGCCGGCTATGCCGGTCGTAACATGCGGTTCCTGAACACATCATAGAGAGCTTATAATATGTATGTAGATAAAATATTGTATGTAACTGTACATAATTAGACATTAAAACACTCGTGTGATGCTATTATAAAACTCGCCTGTCGGCTCGTTTCATAAACACACACTCGTGTTTTAATGCCTCTCATTATGCACCAGTCACATAAACTACTATTACCTGTATTCATTCAATTCCACAACCTTTTTAGTTGTATCCTTTCTATTTTTCTGTTTGTCTCGACTTTTAACTTTCTTCGTTATTCGATTCTTCTTGTTCGTTTTTTTTTTGTCTAAAACCATCCTGTCGGGCTTTGGGCTGTTTTCTGCAAAATGTTATATTAATACTTAATAAGACATTTGAAAAAACAATCTCTTTCTGAATCAACCGATGGAAAATAACTACTAAGTGAAATAATGTGTTTGAGATTTTTCACCCCCGACACAAAAAGAGGGGACTTATAGTGTCCTATAAAAATAAAATAAATAATAATAATCCTATACTATTAAACGAGAAACATTTGTATTTGTTTGTATATATATATTTGTACTCACGTTCTCGAAAACGGCTCTAACGATTTCGATGAAAATTGCGACATGGAGGTTTACGGGGGCGAAAATTCGATGTAGCTAGGTCTCATGTCTGGGAAAATTACTTTTCCCCGTATTTTCACGCAAAAAGATTTTGTGTGAACGAAAACTTACTTTTAAATTCATGTATTTCAACTTGCCCGTACGCTTCGTAATCTATGAACGAGTCTTCTTCGGAATAACCATGGCGTTGGTTTTTATTTCTATTTTTTACTTTGAATGCTGTAAATAAATCGTATAGCATGGACTATCCTGACATACAGCTACGCGAGTCGAAGTTATTTTGCTCTCAATGTAATGTCAGTTTTCAGTGAGAATAAAGGATATTTCTTTATCCTTGAATAACTACTATCTATATGATGTTGACAGTCATATCGATATAAAATATTTTGCTACATCACTTTAGAATTCGTGCCCCGAGTTAGTACACGTATCATCAATATACAGGGTGTCCCAATATCAGTAACCCACATTGACACCGGAGGTAGACCAGCCTAAGACGGACCGAACTAGCCTAACATGACCTCAGTAAAAGTCGCATGGTTTTCGAGATATGCCAGTTTAAAGTTTGTACTGGAAAAGAACTTTAAACTGGCAAATCTTGAAAACCATGCGATTTTTACTAAGGTCATGTTAGGCTGGTTCGGTGTGAGGACAATGCGTAACGCATTTCCACTCCGTTAAAGAAATAAAAATAAATCAAAAGTAAAAAAAAATTAAAAAAAAAACAATAAATGTCTGGTTCGGTTCGTCTTAGGCTGGTCTACCTCCGGTGTCAATGTGGGTTACTGATATTGGGACACCCTGTATAGTGCTAGATCAGATGCCGTATTATCGAGTAGTTCCAGTCATATAACTCTGGTTATTTCACTGTCTTCTGCAGCTCTACAGCGTCGAAACGAAGTTTTGAATTCAGAGGTTTTGATAGCTCATAATAATGGCCCTTGATAGTAACCAGGTGTTACCAGTTAGGTTAGGTACCGGTTAGGGATTTTGTAAGAGTTAAAAAAATATATTTATAGTTGAATTTATTTAAAATGTCGGAATCCACTTGAGAGCTTACCTTCCAATGAATGGCTTTGTTATCTATTGTGAAGCCCGACCGCTAATTAGCAGTGCAAAATGAAACGCACAAATAACAAAAGATTTCATATGAATAGCAACTTTACCGCTTAAAGAAGAAGGTTCAAATTGCAATGGCAACGCATTCGAGATAGTACTGTTTGAAATTGAAAGCGGCAGCCAGGAAGTTTGTTTGTGTAACAGTACAAACAACAGTACTATCTCGAATGCGTTGCCATTGCAATTTGAACCTTCTTCTTTAACCGGTAAAGTTGCTATTCATATGAAATCTTTTGTTATTTGTGCGTTTCATTTTGCACTGCTAATTAGCGGTCGGGCTTCACAATAGATAACAAAGCCATTCATTGGAAGGTAAGCTCTCAAGTGGATTCCGACATTTTAAATAAATTCAACTATACCTAATGCATCTCTTTTCAACCTTTTCTTAAATTCCGCAGCTGTAAGTAGAACTTAATTATAAAATAAATTAACACAAATTCATCTAGTCCCAAACTTAGCTCTAGCCTTAAACACATATAAACACATATAGCTAAAGCAGTAAATAAACTACGAACAAACGTTCGAAACGTCGCACTCACACACGATCAACGAGACCTCTGATGCCCGGTTTCTATATTCAAACCGCGAATAGATAAGGTTACTGCAAATTCAAATTTGACACAAGTTGTACGTGGCAAATGTCAAATTTTAACTCGAGGTATCCTTGTCTATCCGCGGTTTGGATATAGGAACCAGGCATATGCGGACATGGCAGTGCTGTCAGTAGCGGGTGTCGCGTCGAGACGACGGGTTGAGACGTGCGTCTGTGTGAGTGGGACGTTTCTAACGTGCGTTCGTAGTTTCTTACTGCTTTAGCTGTATTTATCTGTGCTTGTACTATGGGTTTTAGATGACGGAAAAATATATGAAAGCTTTTAAATGCTACCTGGTAATTCTCTCTTGGTCCTCTTCTTTAATTTCGCAGCTGCAAACATAGGTAACTCACTACATAGTATAAAACAAATGTAGCACACAAGCTGTATAAGAGCCTATACAGCCCTTAAAATGTGACGTTCTCAAAATAAAGGGACCTTATGGAGGAAGGCAGTTACGCTCTTCTTGTTCTTGTAACTATACGAATACTACGGTAATAGTTCTAAAAACGGCGTAACCGCCTGCCTCCATAAGGTCCCTTTATATTGAGAACGTCACAAATGCTGAAACTAGAGTTGTAATGACTATAAGCTCTTATACAGCTTTTGTGTTACTTGGGTCCCTTTGTATGTACGCTTAGATCAAACTACGCAACGGATTTTAATGCGGTTTTCATCAGCTTGATAATTTTTCACGGAAGGCTTATGTTTATAGTAGTGTCCGGTGCGTAGCGAGGGCGGGTTTATTCAGCGGCCTGATATGGTCATGTCTATCGTGTGGATAAACGTGGATAAAACTTCTGTCACTTTCTGACCAGTGTGTGAGTGCGAGAGTGACGAATGCTTTATCAACTCTTATCCCCCGGGATAAAGGAGATTATATACGGGTGCAGGTTGAAGATCAAGTCGCGGGATCAATAGATAATTAACGGATATCCCTCTGTAATTTGGAGTCAATTTTCTTTTTTACCTACATTTATTAATTTTATAAATTACGGTCAAGTGCGAGTTGGATTCGCGCACCGAGGGTTCCGTATTTTAGTACGTACTTAAAAAATATACCTTTGTATGTATTCATATGCAATTTTCAAAGTTTTTTAGTTATTTCTCAAAAAATGTAAATTTTGAACACTTTATTTTATTCTTCCCGTAAAATAAGGATTTTTCAAATTTCTTGGTACATAAACTTCGGAGATAAGGGGGAACGGTAATTTTTTGAACATTTTGGGCTATAAATCAAAATGTCAACATCATGGAAAATTATAAAAAAAAAATCATATGACACCCTATTTGCTACGGACGGACGGACAGATAGACAACGAAGTCTCACCATAAGGGTTCCTTTTTTACCATTTTTGTAACGGAACCCTAAAAAAGCACAAAATTCTGTTGATCCGATCGCTACCAGGATCACCCGCTGGGCTAATATGAAGATTGCCTGAAAAATAATCAAAATCAGTTTAGCTGTTTCGGAGATAAAGAATATACATACCCACACACAGATTTTTATATATTATATAGATAGATTGAGTAGGTTATTTATTGTATTACCCTGTGTTTTCCGAGTTCTATGTCCACAATTTTTCATAGGTACTATGGTGGCTTCCATACCTGTATCAGAAATATGTTCCAGTTAAAAAAAATAAGACAGTTATCTTGACTTCTGGCATTCTTCTTTGTACAGTCAGCAACTGATCTTTGAGACTTATCTCACAAATATTAACATTACTTATAGAATGCTTTTGCCCGCGACTTCGTCCGCGTAGAATTCATGTATCTATTCCCTCGGGAACTGTCCAAATTTCCGGGATTAAAAGTATCCAGGCCGGACAATAAAATTCAAGAAAATGTCTCAAAATACGTATAATAACAGTAACAAGCTTCAAACAAGTGAATTAGACGGGATTTCGGGGCTCAGAGAAAGAGGGAGCTACGTGAACCCTGTGGGTAGTGGTGGCGGACTGACGGCGCGCAGGTTGCGATTGATCACTTTCATTCCTAGGTTAAAGGCTTTGTCAAACAGCCGGCGCGACGCGGCGCGACGGCGCGGCAATCACACTCACGGTGCTTTCACTTCCAACAATCCGTTTTGTATGGACGCCAATGTCTATTTTTAGTTCCGTCAATTTGCACTAGATGGCGATATTTAGAAAGGCTATCAGGTTCTGGTATCACCAATTGTTTTTTTTTGTAATGGTAATACTGATACATGTTTCAAATGTGTGCTCCATTCAACGCTGGTATTGGTACGTGTGATTATTGGTCCTTGATATTATAGGTATGGTAATAGATGGTCCTAATGGTAGTTACGGGAATTTGCGTTAGATGGCGTTGTGCCGTTGAATATAGTGATATCTCTATCCTCCTATATATAATGTACTCTGTGGTCACACTACAGGAAACCGTCGACGAGTGACGTGTTCTCTCGCAATCTCGATCTAAGTTAACTAATTTTTGTAGCTTTTATGACCCAAATCATATAGAACTGGACGTTTTATAACACAATCTACAATTTTTTCTACATACATGGTCACAAATACACTGTTTTGTAAACAAATACAACATGAAAATCACGCCACGCTAAGCTATGTGTGACGGCCTGCTTACAACTTGTTAATTTCCACGCTAAGAACGCGCCACGCTACTGTCGCGCCACGCCAAGCCGGCTGTTTGACGAAGCCTTAACAATTTACTATTAGTTAGTTACTCACCCCGATGGCATTTAAAGTATTGCATTTCGCACTTATTATACACCACTATGTGAAAGGATTTCTCCGTGCCATTGTTTTGGCTTGTCATCCTTATACAAAGAGGTGCTTCAACGGTAGAACATTTCATAGCCCCGCATTGCGAAAACAACTCCTTGGTTATCGTCTCGTTCAGAGGTTTTGAGCTTGCTAATTGAAAAACTAAAACAAATAAATAAACATACAGGGTGTCCCGCGGTAAAGTGCACGAATAAAGGTGAAACTACATGTGATTTTAGCACTGAAAAGAAAATCATTATATTTAAAAAAAAAAAACAATAATTATTCTAAACCCTAAGCAAAATAAAAAAAAATTTTTTTTTTCGTGATAAAATCACATTGTCATGTAGTTTCACCCTCATTCGTTTGTGCACTTTATCGCGGGACACCCTGTATAAATGTAAGACCATCGTTTGTCCTAGCGTTATTTGTCCTAACGCATCGCGAGTCCGAATTATCATTGGTCCTAAACTGATTTTTAGTTGAGTCAGACAATTTTTAAGTATTTCAAAAATGCGGTTAGGTTAGTGCTGCATTATGACTACACTAACAACTTTTAGTATTTAGGTGGAAATGGCTTTAGCCTCCTAACGAAATTTGCCAATGGAATATGAACCTATTGTGTATAGATTATAGTATCATTTTTAATTTAATTGTCAGTCATAAAAACAAAAGAAATTCCACTCTATCTCCTTTGTAATAGATCTTTATTCCATTGGCCGTATTATGTACATTCTATTGTATAACGGGCCTTAGGAGGTTAAAATAAACGATTATTTGGAATAATGATGCGTTGGAACAAATGACCCGTCTAGCATACGTACCCATATTATTAGGTACGTGACTTTAATTTGGGACTTGATTATTTTGTATGAGATCATCTCCTGATAATAAGTTAATTTATATTATTTAAATTTCAATACTTACATAAAAATACGAATAAAAATTTAGCCATAGTACCAACGAAAGATTTACTTCAAAAAATCCATTGTACTGAAATGAGTTATTTTTTAATTACTACTGAAGCGTTCTCTTGTTACAGTTCGACACGCTAAACAATGCACTTTTATTATAATTTTTTAATGAAAAAAGTACGCGTTGGAATTGATTTCAGTTTCAGTCTTTCAACTTGTATTTGCCCATTGCAAGTACCTATCTATCACTTCATTCATATTATAAAACAAAGTCCCCCGCCGCGTCTGTCTGTCTGTCTGAACGCGATAAACTCAAAAACCGGGCTCATACTCGTATTGGCTCACATAAAATTCTTATTCCTATTTTTTGTACTACCGATTTATATTCATAATAATCACTCTTCATATCTTTTTTCCTCATACTTTTGTTCATACATTTTTATTACTACCAACGGGACTCATAACAAACAGTTATCATATTTTTTATTAATACTGTTTTTTGAGAACATGTTTGAATTCATAATTTGTTTCTTCATAACTGTTTACTTCATAACAGATATGTTAAATAGTAGATTGTTCAACAAGGGACTAAAGTAAGCCATTATGACACGAGATATTTATACCCCCGAGCAAAGCGAGGGTGGATGAAGTTCGAGTGTCATTATGGCTTTTTAGTCTCGAGTTAAACACTCTACTTTTCACTTCGAATGCGAGGAAAAATAACGACGTTCTATACCAAATTACAATAGCAAAAAAATTTGTTCCGCGGTTTTTAATTTTCTTTTCTTTTGTAAAGTGACGCTTTAAATGCTTGCATATTTAGCCAACAGATTCAAACTTGAAAACTATTTTTTCAAAACTAATAAAAATTTATTATGCATGGTCCATGCATAATAAATTAAATTAATCCTTAATATAATTAAATTGATTCATTTTCGTAATCATTAATCGTGTTTCACGAAATTAAATAGCGTTTTTTTCAATATTTTTGCACAGTTATCATTTTGAGGTTATTTCCACGCCCTAAAATTGTCTATACCACAGAATAAGTACTTTCATAGAAACCAAACTATAAGAAACAGCAAAAGACGTATATGACCTTTTTCTATTTATGGCATGGCATTCATATAGAGTTAGAAAGAGATGTCCTTAAAGGTATTCTGTTATTTCCAGGGAATAGAGAATAAGGGGAACTGGCATGGTCGCCTATTACTTAGAAAACCAGTGTCGCCAAACTCACACAGCCATAGTTAAATTGATACGCGGCACACTATTGCAAAACCCTTTTGATTGGTAAAAAGTTACAATACTCATACGGTGTTACCGAGTACCATTTACAGAAAGGATCTCTACTCTAACTTAAGCAGTTTACGGCCTAAAATAGAGTGTAACAGAAATGTGACACATGTCTTTTTAGTTGTTGACGCTTGATTTCCAGAAAAAGCATCGTAGTCCAGCTACTCGGCATTAGATGGCGCTATATTCAGTTCTGGTTGAATTGAAATGTTTCGATACGCCCGATAACGTCCGAAATTAAAAAGTCGTACGTGGCTTTGAATTTCGTATTACGACAAGACCTTTTGGCATAAAGAATAGGGATGCGGGTACAACATAGGTAGTTGTCGATATTTTGTGATATTTATATTAATATTTGGTTTCTTTCTAATGTAGCGACAATGTAAACGGGTCATTCTATAATTGTTAAAAATATGAACAATTAAAAAGTAGCAGGAGTCATGTATGCATACATATAATAAAATGATTGAGAAGGAGAAATCTGTACATTGCAGATATTTAAGAAAAAAAAGCCGTGGTAGCCTAAGCAGAGGGTCGTGGGTTCGAAACCGGGCTCGTACCTCTAAGTTTTTCGGAATTTATGTGCGAAATATAATTTGTAAATTTTAAACATAAACTAAGCCACCACTGGATCTCCACTTTCATCTTTAGTGCAGAAAGGTTTTACAGGCTATGTAACCGTAAGTAGGTATTAATTACAATTTACATGGTCGTAAATTGTAATTAACACTTAAATTACTGTATCTATTACATTCTTCCACATCGCGGTTAACATAATAATTGATTAAACTTTTATCGATATGAATGTCGATAAAACTTAGTACTCGAGTAGCGAGTATTGTTGACAGTTGGAGTAGCGGAGTAGGTAGCGAACAATCTAGATTGGTTGGCAGTTGGCATGATATATGATTATGAACTGTAACTTCTAAGGCATAGAGTAGATTATTACTCAATATTGGACGCGAATTATATCAATGAAGATTAACATTTGCATTATTTCAATAAGTAGTAAAATAATACTTGCTGATGATAAGAAATGCCCGCATTAGACATCGTTTCTGTTCTGCTTGCATTTTTGCAGCTTGAGATAGCACAACACGGCATTTTTACATTGATAATTATTTTTTTCTCAATTACACAAACGTCATGTACACCGAGTCGGTTGACATAAGACTGATAATAGTCTGTGGGCGAAGTTTGTGCAACTGCACAAACACTCGGCGACACGGGAACGCCCACTTGCGTCCTCCATTAGTTTTCTTCTCCGTGGTTATTTCCCATCATGTTGTCACAAGGATCTGTCAACGCCAGTGTTGCTACTGAGTCGACAATAATTCTAGTATCAAGTTTTCATGTTTTAAAAATCTGAAAATATTGATATATATTCACAACACTGTCAAACTAATAAAGCTACTAAATGAAGAAGTCACCCTGACACAAAATTAACTATTCGCATATCGACTTTTTAATTTTGTAATTTTGTAGTACTGTAGGTTCGTGTAGGGATGCAATGGCGGGCTCATCGCGGTCCATTCAAATTTGACATCTAAAACCTTTTGGCAACATGATGGAAAATGAAAGAATACCTATAAGGACTACTCCAATTCGTTATGAATGCCATAAATATAAAAAGGTCAAATCTACGTCATTTGTTCTTTCTTATATTCCGGTTTCTATGCAAGTACTTATTCTGTAATAATCCTCCATTCACTTACACCGTGATTGGCTGTTTAGGGGTTTCCAAAGTAAATTAAAAAAAAAAAAATACTTTAATCCCTAGAGATTAAAAAGGAACTTTAGTCCCGATATGCAGAGACTAAAGTAGCATTTTAAGAGTATGAGAAGTGAAAAGATATGATCGGTTCTGGCGCTTCGCTGACCGCTACCGCGGCGCGCTCGCTTTGCTCGCTCGGCTCACGCGCTGTAGGGTCGCAGTTCTGCATAACACTCCTCCCAAATATTTTTAAATTATGAAGAGTGAGTGATCATTATGATGTAAAATGGAATGAGAAATATTTTCGGACTTCCGAAAATAGGACTTAAAAAGGTATGTGAAAAAATGCGCACGCTCAAAAACTACTGCACGGATTTTCATACATGGACGGAGTGATACATTCGGAAAGTTTAGGTATATAATTAATTAAGGGTCGCTAGTGTTAAAAGCCAGGGATTCATTATCCGACAACTGTCGCGCGACACGTTTCGCCGGCGACGTTGAGCGAAGCGGCGCAATGTTGCCGGACACGGTGCTTTCACTTCGAACAATCCGTTTTGTATGGACGCCAATGTCTATTTTTAGTTCCGTCAATTTGCACTAGATGGCGATATTTAGAAAGGCTATAATAGATGAAAACAACTTTAAATTCTAGTTTCAAAAAAGCTGTGACAGTGGCCCATGGGCAGTGGCACAGCAGGGCTGGTATTGGTACGTGTGATTATTGGTCCTTGATATTAAAGGTATGGTAATAGATGGTCCTAATAGTAGTTACGGGAATTTGCGTTAGATGGCGTTGTGCCGTTGAATAGAGTGATATCTCTATCCTCCTATATATAATGTACTCTTTGTTGCCGGACTACGCTGCCAACGCCTGTCGCGCGCAGTCGCTCGACTTCGTCTGACATGATGTGTCACGTGACATATCGTCTCTTAGTGAATCCCTAGCTTGAATCGTTGTACCCGAATTCATAGACAAGTCCCTTCGGGCTTAATATGCAAGCACGAGATAAAATTTAACAGGTGCTAGGGAAATGAATACATCTATTCCATATTCTAACGTAAGACTTAACGCTTAAGGTTTAAAATAAAAGTGTTGTCTTTATTAAGTATGTGTTCTCTTTATTAACTTACAATACGTTGGTGGGCGGTTGACCCGCGGGGGACAGACGTGGCGGGTCGAGGCACGATGCGACGTTGTGTCGTGAAGATCACAATCAACCCCTCATCGTAATGTAGGGAGCCTTTCCACCAGAGATGTGCTAAGGCGTAGCTATAAGGATGTGTATGATATCAACCAGCATAAAGCATCTAAGCTATGAAAATAAACGATCCTAATTGGAGGATATCAACACTTCCTTAGCTACGCGGCTTAGCACATCTCGTGGAAAAGCAGCCTAAATAGGGTAATAATTAGTTTGGCATCGTATCGACGACACTTTTAGAATGTACATTGTAGTTTCCACGACACGACGTTGCACCTTGACCCTCTCCCCCCAATCTCCCCCGCGGGACGGTCGCGCGCGAACTTGTCTCCAGTTTTACATTTTATTAAAAACAACAGCTAAATATAATCACAATATGAATTAAATATACGAATCAAACAAATACATCTTCGATGACAAATTATGCTGTTATATGGCTAATTTCAGTGTAGATTGTCGCAGACAGTTCCGGATATCAGGTCATCCACTTTGCCTCTGAAAAAAAAAAATTTCAACTACTTGCACACAGGCTTGTATACCCGCAGCACGCGCTTGTATGCGCTGGTACGTCGCGGTAAGTGGTCGTGTTTCGCTGCGAAACAAAAACGCGAACAATAAATGTGCGGGTGCCATGTACGTCGAGGACAGAAAGATGTTTACACTTTTTCACCTTATTCCATTGTAATATGGTCCAAAAGTGTAAACATCTTTCTGTCCTCGACTGCACTAGATATTTGAACGAATGAACTGAACATACCTGTAAATGTAGAAGTTGTACTGGTCGGTGTCCAAGCGGGAGTAACCGAATCTCGGCAGGGTGTTGGCCATTACCCAAACTTCGTTATCTGTCACGTGAAGGTCTGTAACCGATTATAATAAGTTTTTAATACAATTTTCATGTTTGAGACAATCTTTTGTTAACCTAACTGTAAGGAGTTCTTACGGGTATCTTTCCAGAAGAAAAAAGTAACAATTCCTGATGTAATTCTGCGTAGAAAAAAGCTACTTAATGATATAAGAAATAATTACAATTAAAACCGACTGTCGTAAATCCAGCAGTGGATTCCTTTCGTCTGATATGATGATGTAATAATTACCAGAAGGATAGCTCATCCGTATTCTGTCCTGGGCCAAGATTCCAACGTTGCCAGTGTTTAGGGTGTTGGAGGTCTTCCAGCAGGAAACGGCATTCCGGCCGATGTCTGCGAAGAAGATGGTCTGGCTGCCCTCGTGATACCCGTGCATGGTGCTCTGGCTCATGCCGCCGCGATCACCTACGAGCTGGTAAAATACAATGGCTGTTTTAGTCAGTCTGTTTCGTTAGTTCTTCTGAACTGACTTAAATTCAGATATCTTATCGGAAACAGACAAATATAATTACATTCTAATTTTTAATTATTATACGTAGAAAAAAGTAACGTTGTAAGTGTTGTAACCATGGTTTACGATGGCTAAACATCATGATAGTTTATTAAAATAGGTATAAATGAGAAAAACGAAGGTAACTAAACCATACATCAAATTTATTCCAATGACAAATAACTAAAATAATACCAATCGCAATCATCCTCGTGACCGTAATGATGATGATGGTGGTGATGATGATGATCTTTAATCATTTGTTTATGAACATAATGCACAGTAGACTTACCGAATACATCTGCCAGTAATTGCTGTCGCTGCTAGCTGTCTTGTTCCTGAGCACGCAAGTGTTGACTGAGAACTCCTGATAGAAAATATAAAAGTTACAGGTAAATTATGCCCTTATGCAGACTCTAAAGCAGTATTTATTGAAGTTAAATTTACGAACATTGAGCCAATCAAAATCTGCAAAATCCCTCAAAATCACAGATGAAAGGGATTCAAAAGCAAACTAACCTTAGGTCCTCACCCGTCACTGCAAACTGCACAAATATCTGATTCGAATTCTGCCCGGAGACTAAGGGAACTGTAATGCGGACTGTTCACGCACAAAACAAGTATGCTCCCAAAAAAGATGCATTTCACTACCGATGGTAACGATAACACCTAGAAATTCCTGGACACAACGGGTATTTGCAGTGAATTTAAATAAAAGAGCTGCCACAAATAGGTCAATCATGGTCACACCAAAACACCATAAAAAAGCCCAATGATTCAGGACCCACCTGAGTGCTGATAAGTGCGTGGAAGTAAGCCATCCTGCAGCTGTTGGCTTCAGGCTCCTTGAGGGTGATGCTGAAGATACCATCGCTCCACTGGAACCGGTGACCTTTGGAGAAATAGAAAATTATGACACATATGTAGACGTCATACATATGCGAAGTTTGCTTGCTTTGCATAAAGAAAGCTGATTAGCAGATATTAGACAAAGAACATCATATCGCCTCTGTTTTCTTTTATTCCTAACGGGATACGTGATACGTTTCGACTGGGCGATGCGAGAACTTAAAGTAATTTGGCAGAAGTTAAGGTGCTTATAATTCATACAAATTAATTAGGCAGAAAAAAAGTTGAGGCACATTGATAGTGAGCAGGATTAGTCAGGGGGTCACGAAGCTGGGGGATCTGTTCCAAACTACTCGTTTAAAAACGGCATAACGGATTTTCATCAAACCAAGCTAAGAACACTCGATTAAGTCACCTTTCTAACAAAAAAAATCTAAATTAAAATCGGTCCATCCGTTTAGGAGCTACGATGCCACAGACAAATACAGACACACACATTTTTAGCATATTTTTTATATGTTGTTGTTGTTCCTAAACAGATGAACCGATTTTAATTTTTTTTTGTTAGAAAGGTGACTTAGCGAGTCGAGAGTGTTCTTAGCTTGGTTTGATGAAAATCCGTTAAGTAATTTAAGAGTTATGAGCTCTGAAAGTAGAGCTCCCGATTCTGTCGGGCGTTTTTTTAACTCTTTTAAGGTTATATAATGACCAGCGATATCCAGGTTCCCAGCAACAGGGTTGAAACTGAAGTAGTTATGGGAGAGTCTCCAGCTGTCGTTCTCTCGCAGGGAGTACACGATGATTCCAAACGTGGTCAGGTCCGGGACGTAGGCGAACGTGTTGGAACAGTCTCCGCCTATGACGTCCACGGTGATGGAGGCTAGACCTGGGAATATAATGGAAGTAGGATTTAAATTACGTTATCTATGTAGGCGTATATACATACAGTATAATAGGTAAAGAACAATTTTATGGCATGGTGAAATCAAACGACCACATAACCTGGTGGTAAGTGAGGGGATCCCTTCTTGTGCCTTAATTTCATACGACATAATCATTTCATTTGCCATACTTTTTAATTTTCGCGAAGATTGTTTTTCTAAAACCTTCATCATTTCACGATTATTTATAAAATATCATTGTATAGAACCGATTTAGGTTAGGTTAAGTTTATTTTATAATAACAATTCTGAAGAGTATACAGGGTGTCCCGCGACAAAATGCTCAAACGAATAAGGGCGAAACTACATGTGATTTTATCACGGAAAATAAAATTAAATAATTATTACTGTAATTTTTTTTAAATTTTGTATGGGGATTATAATAATTATTATTGTAAACCAAATACAAAATTAAAAAAAAAAAACTTTTGTTCCGTGATAAAGTCACATGTAGTTACACCCTTATTCGTATGAGCACTTTGTCGCGGGACATTCTGTATATACGGTTTCAGAAAAAAAATGCCTTTATGTCAAACGATGATTATGGCAAATTATACTATGGCATATTAATTTATGACAAACAATAGAAGTCACCGAAAACAAAGAAGACAACACTCATAACCAGCATATTTTGATCTTTCATTGCAAACATTCTTTACTGGTTCTGAGGCCGGACTTTGCTGGTACTTATCCCGTTAAGATTTTTCGTATATTAGTTATCAACTGAATAAGTACAGAATCTCCGATGCGCGAGTCCGGCTCTCACTTGGCCGGTGTTTTTGTTCAAGAGGCACTTACTTAGGGCCGTATTAAAAACTGATTTTGGCTGAGATGCCCGTCATAAAATACGTCAAAAATGACAGTTTTGTATGGATTGACGATTATTTTGACGTGTCTTGATACGGGCAACACTGTGCTGATGAGTTTATCAATACGACCCTTAGTGTTTCACTCTTTCTTACCAGTGGGAGTGTTGGCTGCTGGTATGTCGGTGCTCTTGAATGGATACCTAAAGAGCTGGGTATCGGTGTTCAGATCAAACACCACAATGGCCGGAGGCTGGATTTGCTGAGGGTTTACTGCAAGAAAACAATCGCTTATAAATACATATGCACCGAATCCTTAATGATTTATACATCTAAACCTTCCTCATGAATCACTCTGTCCATTGGTGAAAACCGTATCAAAATCCGTGCAGTCGTTTTTGAGTTTATCGCGTTCAGACAGACAGACGCAGCGGAGGTACTTTTATATTATAACCAGACAGGAATCCAAGGGGCAAAATGTTAGTCCCTATATCGATAAACTCAATTATCGATGCCTGTTCCATTTATACTAGTGATCGCATCGCCCCCAGCATTCTGTGTATTTTTTGTAAGTATTGTTCTAATGACGAGTATGAAGTTCACACAAAGCATATTTTAAATGATTTATTTTATTTAATAAGGTACACCAACAACAAACATGATCGCTAGGTTATAGCTAGGGTGTAACATTGCACTATGAAATAGTTAAATCTCCTTATCAAACCTCTTTAGATAATTAGATAGAAGTAGCTTACCTACTTAGACACTCAAAAATCGTTTTGAAAAAAGAAGAGAATTAATTTTTACACTTTTAATAAAAACATATTTTTACAGACAAAACTTGCATATGGAACAAGCATAGATAATTGAGTTTATCGATATAGGAACTCCCTACCTGTCATGAAATTTTGCCCCATAGATTCCTATGCTGATTATATCTAATACGTAGTGGTAGTGATAGTGACTATTAAATAGATAGACCCTTTCGGAGCTGATAACTTTTAAACGGCACAAACAGTTTTTATCAAACCTAGTTAATACTCTCGATTAAGTCACCTTTCTATTAAAAAAAACTAAATCCAAATCGGTCCATCCGTCTGGAAACTACGATGTCACAAACAGACATACAAATACACACGTTACACTTAACTTAACTACCGTCTTTTTTGCGTTGGAGGTTAAAAACGACGAAATTTGCTTTTATACTATCTACAAAAGAAAAACTCTAATCTAACCCTTTTCGGTTCTACAGCGACATCTAACAGGTAATAGTGTAAAAGAAAGCGCCATCTGTTGTCGAATAGCATTTCTCATATATATTTGTAGGATATCAAGATAAACAGTATCCTATGTCCGTTTTCATGTAATAAATTACATACGTGACAATTTTTATGGAAATCTATTAAGCCGTTTGACCTTGAAAACGAAACCAAACATTTTCTGATGAATAATATTAACAAGGATACCTCTGCCTCTTCCACTGCGTGGAAACCAGGCAGCTTTCTGACTTACCAGGCAGTTCCAGCAGTCCAGTGTCTACCATCCATAGTCTGCCGCACTCGTCTGCACGGGTTCTGTACACGGAGGTTAGGTTTCTGCCCTGCCAGATATTGGGGTATGGAGTCAAAGCTGGGGAGCGGGTATTCGATTCCCGTGATAGGTCTATGTAGTTTAGCGTTGTGGGTATGCCTGGAACAGAAATATATAATAATAAAAAAATAAGTAATAAGTAATTCCAATTACGCAGCCGCGTACAATACTTTATCTACATTCATATTAACAAATCCTCTATGATAATGAATATATATATAGGTAATTATGGTATTTGTTTCATGTTTCATGTCGAGTGACATGAGAAATCGTCGCCGAATCAAATTGTATCGTGATTCGAATAAATTCGAAATTCGAAAACCATTACAGTATCGGCAGCGAACACGTAAAGTAAACATTACAACCACTATAGATAAGATTTGACCACTGACTGACGTAAAGCTAGCTATATAAACTACAGTTTTTGAACGCGTTCGTAGTTTCCCATACAATATATCTTGATTGATTGATTGATTCTTTATTGGTAAAATAACTTGTACGCGTCACGTTACACACTTATAGTTTCAGTACTTGTATAGTTCTTATACCTAATTAACATTTTATTATTTAATATTACAATCATTCAAAATATGTCCATTCTTTAATAATTATTATTTGAAGTGTACTGATTACATTTTTATTGCTTAAGTATTATTATGGTTATTATACTCATTAAATTAAATTTCTAAATTAAATTTATTTGTTTCAGATATTAAGTTATTTAATTATTTGTAATTGGGCCAATGACTTGTACGTACCACACGCCTTTCTATTCACGGCCCTATCTTGTTTGCTTGCCGGAGTTATGGGTGAACAAATATATACATATAAAAAAATAACCTCCTCTTTTCCAGGCTACGTAAAAAAATGGTAAAAAAGCAACCCTTATGGTGAGACTTCGGTGTCTGTCTGTTTTAAGTTGGGTAAAAAGGGAAATCTACTTACCGTGTCTTCGCCGCGGTAAAGACACGAATAGTCTGTTGCCGACCTTTTCCATACCCATAGGCACGTTGTTATACTGGACAAAGAACCTGCCCGCCTCATCTGAAATTAGGGTAACATCATAAATAGTCTTGCCTTGCTAGCGTCTTGGGCAAGGGTAGCCATTTTCAAGATGTTTTTATAAACGCGAAAGTTTGTGAGGATGTATGGATGTTTGACATACTTTTAAACATACTTTTAAACTAGCTTAAAATCATTACTCTTCTTTTGGCTTTCGCTCAGTCGGGTAAAAAACAGTACCCTGTTGGCTTCGCTTAGTCGGGTGAAAGTCAGTACCCTGTTGGCTTCGCTTAGTCGAGTAAAAATCAGTACCATGTTGGCTTCGCTCAGTCGAATAAAAGTCAGTACCCCGTTGGCTTCGCTTAGTCGAGTAAAAATGAGTACCCTGTTGGCTTCGCTCAGTCGGGTAAAAGTCAGTACCCCGTTGGCTTCGCTCAGTCTGTAAAAATCAGTACCCTGTTGGCTTCGCACAGTCGGGTAATGATGTTAAGTTCAGGAATCAGTTCTTCGATTTCAGAATTTTTAATAATTCTCCAACTCTTCTGAATATTCTTATATGTATGGGCAAGTATACCTGCAGGTCGAGCTGTAGTTGTGGCAGGCCGAACTGGCTGGCTAGAAGGTCCTAAAAGCAAAAAAGTTGAAGAAGTATGCGTACTCTTACTACTTTGGTATTACTTCAGAACATTTAGGGTATGTAAATAAAACAAGGCCTTCCATTTTAATGTACGGATCGGATTGAGTTGAAACTTTATGAGGACAAGGAACCATCGAGCTCATGATAGTGGCCAAAGAAATTCTTCCGAAGGCTAATGAGGCCTGTCTTGACTTGCCTATTGATAGTAAAAGTTTTCTTAGATACATGTATAGCTTCCTCCTACTCGTAAATAGTAAAGAACGGAAAAGAAAAAATAAAAAATATAGCAACAGATTCGAAAACAATATTTTGTTATCACGTGTCGAGTTGTTTTAGCTCCAAAATAAGGAGTTTTAGGTTAGAATTTTCGTTGACAAGCACGAAACAGTTAATGTATTGATAATTGAAAAAATAAAAGGAAATAGAAAGAAGAAAATTACTTTGGTTATTAAAACGACCTATTCCATCGCCGTTGTTAGTTTGCTCGTGTCTTGGTCGGCTCCACCCTGAATCTAAGAAAATAAGTAGAAATAGAGAAAATAAAGAAATCAGCGAGAAGAAAGTGTTATAGACGTTAATAGTATTAGTATAGGTGATCAGCAGAAAATAATATAATATTGTTTATAAACACCCCATTTCCGCAATAATATTATAGAAACAAAATATTTAAAAAAATCTAATGTGAAAAATAGCGGTCTTACTTTGGTTCCAGTTCTGGTCCTGCTCATTCTGATTGTTAAAGAATACTTGGTCAGCTTGCCGTCTCGTTCTAACAGAAGCCAGGTCGTCCTCAGCAAAACGATCCCTCAGGACTGAAAACAAGAATGTATCCGTCAAGCTCTCGGTAAAGATTACCCAATCTGAGCCCTTAGCCAAGATGCATTACGCTAACTAGCTTTTCTATTCGTTTCGTTTTTAAACCAATCGCTTCCCTGGTAGATCACGTGACTCTTTGTATCACGTGATCTACCAGTGACGCGATTGGTTCAAAAACGAAATGAATAGAAACGCTAGTTAGCGTAATGCATCTTGGCTAAGGGCCCTGTACTCTCGGACTAACGAACGATCACTGCCGATTATTAACGATCATGGCTGATTGTAACCAATCATGTCTTGCAGACTGTACTTTTTTTGTACAATCATCATCTGCTTATCACGAGCCCAAACACGGCAAGGCTATCTTGTTTCGTGTCGGATTTCCTTTGGCCACCTTCCAACTGCATCGTCAGACCAGCTCCATGGTACCATATTATTAAATTGTCACTGAAGTTACGTAGGTAGATAAAAGACAAGAACATAATGGTTATATAACCTAATCGAGTTAAAAACCCCCGATATCAGCGCCTAAAAACCCTCTGAGCAATGAGCAAAACCTTTAACGGGCTCCAAGCACGTACATTTTCAAGGGACTTCGTCACTAGAAGATTTCAAGAATTAAAAAATCAGATCCCCTCATCAACTAGAAAAGAGCTGATGATCTTCAAACGGCTGAACAGATTTTCATGAAACATGGCTAAGAACACTCTATGTCACAAAAAAACCTAAACGAAACTCTGTTCATCCGTTTGGGAGCTACGACACCACAGACAGATACACAGATACACAGACAGACACGTTAAACTTATAACACCCCTCTCTTTTTGCGTCGGGGGTTAAAAATAACAGTTATTACTATGGCAACGCTCATTACAGAACAGTTTTATCACGCTTTTGTTACACTAACCATACACTATGGTGATCTATTGTTAACGATGTATATATACAGGGCGTTTGGTAGTCGAGTGTCATTGTCCTTTCAGGGGTGGAAGAGCGGATCATTTTGAATATTTCTAACCATATTTACTAATACAAAGTCTTATGGGTTTTGAGATATTGCCCGTTTTAGTTAAATTTTTTGTAATGTTTCCTTATGACCATACCGACAAAAAACCCAAATCAAAGTACCTATATCGTAGGTTATCTTGAGAATTATCCGCGGGTCGAGACCGGCCTTGAAGGAGATTGCTTAACGACGGGGCCTTTGTTTATACGTGACGTTCTCAAAATAAAGGGACCTTATGGAGGCAGGCGGATATGCCGTTTTTAGAACTGTTACCATAGTATTCGTATAGTTACAAGAATAAGAAGAGCGTAACTGCCTTCCTCCATAAGGTCCCTTTATATTGAGAACGTCACATACTGCGTCGTGTTGTTCTGCTACATCATTGTTACTAAGTTATCTATGTATGTCGGCTCTTAAATAACTCGGCACCGGGCTCTAGCCTTAGCATGCATGCATTATGCTAACTTAACGATTTGCGAAAATCGACAAAATGTATTGACTTAAAGCGGCTGACGCGACTGATTTTTTTAAAAGCGCTAATGTTAGTGTTGTGCATTTTGGCTAGGCCCCACTTAGTTAGTGTCACCAAATATATTGACGAAATCAATGACACTACAGCAACTCCTGATGCTGATAGAAACTGCATCCCCGGTTCTGCTTCTGTTTACATCAGGAGTTGCTGTAGTGACATTGATTTCGTCAATATATTTGGTGACACTAATGACGGCGGTTGAAACGCCCTGAAATTCACCCTAACATGCATGCACGAGATAAAATTTGACAGGTGCTAAGGAAATGAATACATCTATTCCATATTCTAACGTATTAAGGTTTAAAATAAAAGTGCCCCGTCTTGATAAAATCGCTACAAAAATGTGAAAATCGCAATAGTCGCTTAGTAATAACGGTAAAAATAAAGTAGAATAGAAGCGATTGGGTAAAACAACAAAGTATACTCACGCATGTTTCCATTGATGTTGTACGTCATCTGTTTCCACGCGAACACCTCTTGGAACTTGCCCAGGCGCCGCGCTATGTTCTGCGCAAGCGCAGCGTGGATTGCCACCAGCAGCCATACTTGGAGCAGTTTCCGAAACATTTTAATTACTGAAAATAGTTGACACTACAAAGACTTGGTACGATATCTTGAACGAGTATGACTTTGAAGTATAAGACGCTAGGATGGCAACTAGGATGTCGAACAAGATTAAACAAAAGGTACCTATGTAACCCCGTAACTTTAAAAAACCCGACTGCATATTTTGATATTGTCGTCTAGGTATGTAGGTAAAGTCTGTTCCAAACTGGTTCTAAACCAATTTGTTAATAATATTAACACCGATTTTGTTAATATTCCAACACAATCATTAACTTAATTGAAATATAAACATACCTTATGCACATGTATTTCGACAACTTGATATCTCATCACGTTTTCCAGCAAGATTCGTTCGATTAACATTTTGAAATTTGATTAAAAAATCCGGCCAAGTGCCAGTCGGACTCGCGCACCGAGGGTTCCGTGTTTAAGATTATGGCTGGTAAGTATAGATTTGCGTTTTCTTCATTCGTATGCAATAAGGTCTATTTTTAGTTGCCTATAGATATTAAAAACATTTGTCAAAGCTTCTTAGTTATTTCTCAAAAACTGTAAATTTTTAACACTTTATTTTATTTTTCCCGTAAAATATAAACAATTAGATCTACGTCAGGAATTTTTCAGATTGTTTGGTTCATAACCTTCGGAAATAAGGTGTGGGGGTCAATTTTTGTACACTTTACCTATAAATGAAAAAGTACGTCACGTAAAATAAAATTAAAAATTAAAAGCAATACAAGAAATGTCGGCGTTTTTTGCTCGACCTTAATAATCGCTGTATTTCTTGTTTTTTACGATGGCACGGAACCCTTTGTGGGCGAGTCCGACTCGCACTTGACCAGTTTTTGTTAAACTTGTAAGATAACTGTAAATCGTTATAAAATTGTGTTGTTAATAATATTATAGTTTTATAACAACAATACTCGTAAAATGCGCGTCGTCTATTATCTACTTAACTAACAAGTTAATGACTGACCTTTACGTAATTATTATATTTATCAATATGATGCGAAAATAAGGATAAATATTGATTTACTTCTCTCTATCTTCTGCCCGTGACTTCGCGTATAATAGAAATAATGACTGGGTAAAGAAAACGAAATTCTATTTAGTCCGTCAGTTGGATTATCAAAAAATATTGGACAAGTATTTTTTCTTTTGTCAATCAAACAAAAAATGACAAAGATAAAGCGCTTCTAAGGGCCGTATTAATAAACTCATCTCAACTCTGATCCCCGTCACAAGATGCGTCAAAAATGACAGTTTTCTATGGATTGACGTTAACTTTGACGTGTCTTGAGACGGGGATCACAGTTGATATGAGTTTATTAATACGGCCCAAAGTTCGGGAGCGGGGGCTCGTGACGTCATTTAGAAATGACGTCACGAGCCCCCGCTCCCGAACTTTCTATGTAAAAATTGTACTGTGACGTGACGTCATGCGATATTTCAACTCAATATATCTCCGTAATTTTTTGAAAAAGAAATATACTTGTCCAATAATTTTTGATAATCTACCTGATCGATAAACAAAAACATAAAGAAGGAGTAACAAACATACTTTTAAATTAATTATAATGCAGAGTTTTAGAGTGGAGTGCATGAAGATAATAATATATGTATTTTTAACCGACTTCAAAAAAGGAGGTAGGTTGAAAATACTCTCTAGATAGTCCCATTGTCACGAAATCAGAATCTGATGATGGGATCCATGAGTAATTGAGGTAACTCCTCAAAAGTTATCTAGGCACACATACAGCGATTTTGGTATTTCCTGTAAGACCTTAAGAATTTGCATTCCAAAAGCACCTCTTGGTGAAGAGGAACTGATGATGAAGACCATAGATCCGGAACTCCTTAGTCGTAAGTGATTGACGCCAGCAATGAGAAGTCTTAAAAATTAGGTTTTTGTATCATTCTTAAAAAATACAATATTGATTATTTGTTATCCACAATATTGAAAGAGATGATAATAAATGTTTACGTCTTATTAATCGTATTATCGTTTGTGTGCCCGTTCATAATTACGAGTATTACACGAATAGATATTTACAATGGAAATATACCATAATCAAGTACCTACTTAGAGGCCGTAATGTTTTCTGTATGTACTACACTAATTAGCAATTACACACAAAGTTACTTTGTAGTTTAGACTTCCGCGTGTTTATTAAAAAACATGTTAAGACCATCCTTGTCGACTGTTACTGTAAACACTAAAAAACCACTAAAAAAAATTACGAGTTGGACTCGCGTACCAAGGGTTCCGTATTAAATATGGTTCGCATCAAAACTATTTCCCAATTTTGAGTGTTAGTAATATGTATTAATATTCCAACGGAACGAGTCGGCCGTTAATATTATAAATAATAAAAATAAGTATTATTTACTATGCGTTAAATTTTAACAGTCATTTTCAAAGAATTTTGTTAATATCACCAAAACTATTGATTTTCATAACTTTTGTTTATTTTATAAAATATAGACAAACGTCTATAAGTCTGAATTATTTTAGATTTTTCAGCTCGTAAACTTCAGAGATAAGGGGGTTATTTTCTGTATATTTTTGGTCATAAATCTGAAACTTAATAAGTAGATTTAAAATGTGCAAATCAAGCCCTTTCATATGATACTCCATTTGCTATATTCATTTTTAAACTCCACGTTAAACCCCATTTCCAACCACTATAAAAGTTCATTTAATATTATTCATTTATAAATTGATGCGGGCACGCAAGTTATACAACTATGCCTTTCAAGTTGATAGCATCTGTAGTTGCTGAGAAAAACTGCTGACATACAGACGGACAGACAGACAACGAAGTCTCACCATGAGGGTTCCTTTTTTACCATTTTGGTACGGAACCCCAAAAATTTAGTGAATTGATTATGTCTGGTTGTTGATCTTTCCAACTTCGTAGCGAAATGACCTATTAATGTATTCACACTTTATATGCAAATCTTTCGTCCTATTCGTGGAAATTTCCAATCGAATCGTTAAAAAACAGTAATGTAAAATTTACATTCAGTTATACGGGACAAGCTTTTGCCCGCGACTCCGTCCGCGTACAGGTCTTTTACTGCTTAGCCCTCGGGAACTATCATTTTTTCGAGATAATAACCTAACCGAGCTAAAAACCCCCGATATCAGCGCCTAAAAACCCTCTGAGCAATGAGCAAAACCTTCAACGGGCTCCAAGCACGTACATTTTCACTGGAGGGACTTCGTCACTAGAAGATTTCAAGAATTAAAAAATCAGATCCCCTCATCAACTAGAAAAGAGCTGATGATCTTCAAACGGCTGAACAGATTTTCATGAAACATGGCTAAGAACACTCGGAATAAAATTATCTATGACACAAAAAAAACTAAACTAAAATCGGTTCATCCGTTTGGGAGCTCCGATACCACAGACAGATACACAGACAGACACGTTAAACTTATAACACCCCTCTCTTTTTGCATTGGGGTTAAAAAGTATGCTATGCGTACTTTTAAAGATCTAAGCACACATAGGGACAGACAGACGCGGAGGGCGACTTCATTTTATTAACCGACTTCAAAAAAGGACGAGGTTGTCAATTCGACTGTATGTTTTTTTTTTACTTATACTATGTATTGATTAAACAAAGTCGGGTTAGTTACACCATTAATACCTCAGGAACGGCTCTATTATCTAACTGATAATCTTTTTTATTATCTAACTGATGGTGAAAACCGCATTAAAATCCGTTGCGTAGTTTGAAAGATCTAAGCGTACATACAGAACAGACAGCGGGAAGCGTCTTTTTTAACCGACTTCAAAACAGGAGGAGGTTATCAATTCGACTGTAAGTGTTTTTTTAATACTATTTATAGATACATAGTCCTGCTACTCCTTGTCTATTTTCAAGCGTAAGAAAGGGAAAGGGCTAAATTTATTTGACAGATATGCTTTATTTGACGATTAAAATATGCTTTATCTAGAATATGCACTTTAGCTAAGTTCGCTTCGTATTTTAATGTTAAAAATAAGCAACATAAAACTTATTTTATTTTAATATTGTTGTTGTTATTTTATTTTATTTTAATATTTGTAATATTTTATTTTAATTTATTAGACATAAAACACAATAATATAAAAGAAGCTATAATTACCAACATTTGAGTTTATGTCGGCTCGGTTTGGGGGAGGCCTATGTCCAGCAGTGGACGTCTTTCGGCTGAGATGATGATGATGATGATGAGTTTATCTCTGAGACGTAAATTAAGTTTGATTAAAGTTGCTGTATCTTATTCTATTGCTATAGCAAAGAAAGTGACAGCAGCAACATTAATCAAACTTAAAAGTTAATTGCCGTCTCTGAGTGCGGCCGTATGTCTTTTGTGTTTAAACATTCCTTTTAGTATTAAAGAATTAACACGTCCATAAGGAAAATCTTAATAACTCACTTAAGTACTGCAACTTCTGTGAAAATAACACTTATTTCTAGTAAACTAAACCACTTTTTTGTATAACGAGACGTGAGATGCGTACGCGCACATTCGAAGTGCAATACCAACTGATTTTATCTAAACAGATCAAATAAGATTGTGGACACACGAAGCGTTTGTAACGCGCGTTTCGTTTTCAAAAAGGGGTGTTATAAGTTTGACTGTGTATCTGTCTGTAGCATCGTAGCTCCTAAACGGATGGACCGATTTTAATTTAGTTTTTTTTGTTAGAAAAGTGACTTAATCGAGAGTGTTTTTAGCTTAGTTTGATGAAAATCTGTTGTGTCATTTAAAAGTTATGAGCTCTGAAAGTAGAGGTCCTGGTTGTTTTTGAGGCGTTCGTACTGTTCACTTTGTATAAGACTAGCTTGTTTTCTCACGATTTTTCTAACAGTGAATACAATACAAATTATTACAATACATTTTGAGAATTGGATCAGTTTTTCCAGAGATTTAAGTTCCACAAAGAATCTAACAAACTTTAAAATAAATAATAAATAAAAAAAATAGGTTTGTTGTGCGTTTATGAATAAGGGGATAGATTTAGAAAGGTGTAATAAACCTTTAAAACGCGTCATCTGGACAGGCTCTCTTACTCCGTCGAAGTTATATTATAACTTAACTGTTTCCAAGAAAACACAACACTCATGTTTCCGTAAATACATAACAAAATGAAGCGTTTAAATAAATAATGAACATTTTGTGTACAGGCAAACAAAAATAAAATAATAAATGCAGCGTCTTTTCCTTTTTAATTGATACAAGTTTTTTATGATGACCTTGACCTTTTATGGATGATATCTTGTCAAACTGGTCATATAAAAGTGCAGCGACCGAGTCAAACTCGCTTGGACAGTCGCGTTTTAAATAAAAGGTAGCATATACTCATCTATTATTTACTTATATAAGATAAACTTTAAATAGTAATAGTAACCTGTTTGTCACAAAGGTTACCTACTAAAAGTTATCTCATGCACCGCATCCGTATTCACAAGCATCAGTAAATAACTTATTTCTAAATGAATTTTGAAAACTTATGACTTTGGATTGTTTGTAAGGTTTTCCTGTGAAACATGGGCTTTTTCGAAAATATTTTGTCAAATAAAATGAACCAAAGTGTTAGCTCCGAATTGTGCCTGCCTAAGAAAGAGATGTTAATCGTGTGTATATAAAATAATTATGCATGTCTGTTTAGTTGTGACCTTTCGTAAACGGCACGACGTGTTTTGAAATACGATGTACCTACTTATCGTTGGATTAGTATTTATCCAAGGAGTGTCATGACCATATCGGAAATTCGGTAAGATATTTACCTAAAGTTGGCAAAAACCCGGCAAAAGTTTGGCAAATATGGAGGCGGCTTCTTAATTAAATCATTTTAATAATATATGTTCCGGGATTCCAGAATTGCATAAAACGATACGAGAAGGTTATTATTAATTAATTATAATTATAATGATAATGCTAATTAATAATGATTTGCTGCTGATACTTCGTTAGTTGAATGAATCGCAGGTAAATTAAATTCAATATTTCCGCATGGAAAATAAATTCAAATAAATAAGCAATAAGTTACTTAAATATGCATTGTGGAGGCCTAGTAACTAAAATTAGAAATCCCGGGAATTTTATTGGGTCCGTCTCCTTACCGTCCATGCCGCCAATCCTTAGGTAAATACTTATCTTACCGAATTTCCCATCCCCGGTCATGACATAGGTATAAACTTTGTTCATCATCATCATCAGATTCACCATCAACCCTTGTTCTTCAGCCAATAACGTAAATGATCCAGCCATTATTTAGTAGAACCCGTCATAGTAACAGTGTCAAATCAAAACGAAGTGTTTCAGGTTTGTCAATTTCAACTTTGTGTACCTTAGTTCAAACATCACTTCCAACTTACCAGTCTTTATTGATTAAGGTTGCAATGCCACTATTCAGATTCGAGCATTACATCAGTGAGTGAGGAGAGCCGAGCACAGTACAGTCATTATGTCGGCTGTACACCAATACACCAACCATAACAGTATCAGCAGCGAACACGTAATGTGAACTTTACATTACAACCACAGATAAGATTTGACACCGCGACAGCAACACCGCTGACTGACGTAAAGATAGTTATAACCTACAGTTTCCGAACGCGTTGTAAAGGTTTTACGATATGGGTGTAGATACATTATATTTATTTTATTTACACCCGTATCGTAAAAGCTCTACAACGCGTTCAGAAACTGTAGGTTATAACTAGCTTTACAGATATATATACTTTCATTCACGCTTTCGGGCCATTCGTGCCAGCTCTTGTGAAACGATCTTTAGCAAGTGTAGCCAGACTGCCATTGTAGAATACGAATATTAACCTTCACAGCGCCACTGACGGTTGCGGATACATCCGTTGGTTCAACGTACTAGTTTAACGCCAACGACGGATATCCGTCACAATTGAAAGTGCAAAAAACCAGGGTCTTCATGGAAGGTTGGAATTAGCTGTGGTTTTTAGATGTTATTGGCGTGCGTGCCAATTTTTGTATTTGACATAATATTGAAAAGGTTAATATTTATGGAAAGTCGTTCGAACGTAGCCTCGCTCTGAAAATATTTTTTTTATTAAATAAGTTTTTTTCAAAATAAATATATATTTTTGTTGCTGAATGTACCTACGTTTTATGCACAGTTATTTTTTTTAAATTTATTTCACTAAATACAACCGTACACAACAAAATATAATAATTTAGTTATCTGCCAAACTGCATAGCAGTTTGTTGGCAGAAAGAAAGCTCTCAAGTTTTTGTTTTCCATAAGTAATTACTTAACTACACTTGCCCTACAATTTGCATTTATACACACGGGTACGTATTGCAATGTCTAAAATTAAAAAAACTAACGTTAAATAACCTACGTTCAAAATACCTAAAATCTAAATACCTAATGATTTTAAATACCTAAGCAAGTAACACCTACCTACGAATTACCTAAATTTAAAATGCCTATTGGACTAAATATGTAATGTTTAAAATACCAAAAGAAATGTCACCTAAATTTGATACACCAACATTTGAAATACTCAATGGTCAGAATACCTAAAATGATTCATTTGCGAGCTATTTGTACGAAGTACTAGTAGGTCAGGTTCCGCGACTGTAAAAGAGGGTAGAGGGTAGAGTTTTTCGGGAAGTAAAAAAAAATAACCTCGAAGACTAAGGCGGGAGCGTCGCTTCGCTTCGCTCCCACCTTAGCCTTCTAACCTAACCTATCCGAGTCGCTTCTGCCCCGTCCCCACTTTCTCGCTCGCTTCGCTCGCTCTCTTATCGTGAAACATTTGACAAATGATGAGTCTGCGAAAAGGCAGAGCACTGGTCAAATTGCATAGGTACCTACCTACAATAACAAAATAATTATTTAATTCAGTATTGCCGTGTTTTGGTCACAATTGAACCTAACATGCTCCTCCTCGCTTCGCTCGTCGTCGCACCTAACCAGGTGGTCAGGACTATATTTTAAAATAACTATTCAAGATTCTGAGTAATCTGAATGTTTAAAATTGTTAAGTTTCTGAGCAATCTGAACGACGGGTGCGACGACGAGCGAAGCAAGCAGGAGCGTGTTAGGTTCAATTGTGACCAAAACACGGCAATACTGAATTAAATAATTATTTTGTTATTGTAGGGAGGTACCTATGCAATTTGACCTGTGCTCTGACATTTCGCAGACTCATCATTTGTCAAATGTTTCACGATAAGCGAGCGAGCGAAGCGAGCGAGTAAGATGGGTCGGGGCAGAAGCGACTCGGATAGGTTAGGTTAGAAGGCTAAGGTGGGAGCGAAGCGAAGCGTCGCTCCCGCCTTAGTCTTCGAGGTTATTTTTTTTACGTCATGGAAAACTTGCTTGCTTGTTATAGAATAAAGATATGATTAAAATTGATTATTATGACTAAGTATAGGAATTATAATTATTTGATTACTTTTGTAGTAATAATTGTGTTTTTATTTAGATTTTGTAATTTACATAGGCGCTTAGATGGGTACGTATAAGTATAAGATTACAATGTGTATAAGATTATAATCCATACGTTTAAAATTGTTTTGTTTTATTTGCCAACCTAACAACATTTGGCCCGTGTTTTATAACGTCAATTTTCAAAATGCCTAGCTTGTTTAGCTATACATTATGACCATTATGCATTTTAAGATTTTTTCAGCTTTTGGTATTTAATCATTAGGTATTTCGACTTTAGTGATTTTGGACGTAGGTAAATTTACTTTAGTGCTTTTAATTTTAGACATTATAATAGGCACCCTTTTAAACTTTCGATATTTTGAATATAAGTCAAAACACCATTAGGTATTTAGATTTTAGGTATTTTGAACGTAGGTTATTTAACGTTAGTTTTTTTAAGTTTAGACATTGCAATACGTACCCATACACACAAATACAGTAAGCAGGGCCCTTAGCCAAGATGCCCATCGCTAACTAGCGTTTCTATTCGTTTAGTTTTTAAACCAATCGCGTCATTGGTAGATCACGTGATACGAAGAGTCACGTGATCTACCAGTGACGCGATTGGTTTAAAAACTAAACGAATAGAAACGCTAGTTAGCGATGGGAATCTTGGCTAAGGGCTCAGACAGGATGCCAGTGCCTTTGATACATAACGCTGCGCGTCACACCTCAGCCCGTGCACTACTCTGTACCTCAGCCCGTGCACTACTCTGTACCTCAGCTCGTGCACTACTCTGTACTGTACCTCATCCCGTGCACTCCTCTGTACCTCAGCCCGTGCACTACTCTGTACCTCAGTCCGTGCACTACTCTGTACTGTACCTCAGCCTGTGCACTACTCTGTACCTCAGCCCGTGCACTACTCTGTACCTCAGTCCGTGCACTACTCTGTACTGTACCTCAGCCCGTGCACTACTCTGTACCTCAGCCCATGCACTACTCTGTACTGTACCTCAGCCCGTGCACTACTCTGTACCTCAGCCCGTGCACTACTCTGTACCTCAGCCCGTGCACTACTCTGTACCTCAGCCCGTGCACTACTCTGTACCTCAGCCCGCGCACTACACTATACTGTACCTCAGCCCGTGCACTACTCTGTACTGTACCTCAGCCCGTGCACTACCCAAGCAGCACACAAGCTGTATAAGAGCTTATACAGCTCTTAAAATGCTGAAACTAGAGTTATAATGGCTGTATAACCTCTTATACAGCTTTTGTGCTACTTGTGTACTCTGTACCTCGAGCACGATTCAAACCCCTACCTTCAATCGAGTAAGTTATCCTCTGCTTATCAAGACCAAACTAACGAGTCCCAACTCGGTGGGTCTACGTCAAGTACAGGGGAGATCCTGTTGCCACCTTCCGACTCCATCATCAGATTAGCTAATTGACACCATAATATTACATCGTCATCGGGTCTACAGGATTCCATATTTCAAATCAATTGTACAGCGGGAAGTGGTTCAAATCTTTCAATATTTGGACTATAGGTACAGCGTCAGCATCAAGTAGATAGGAGCAGCCAAAATGGCCAAATATATCGCAACACATTCTAATTCCTGTAGTAATTAAGATATGTTGCGATATAATTCGCTACTTTCGCTGCCTCATCTATTAGATGCTGACTGTACATATACAAATATGAAGTAAAAAACAGATGTTCAGTAAAATACGTTTATTATTAAAGGTTAAAAAAAGCTTCAAACATTAACAAAAACTTGTGCACGCTAATATAAACATTTTTTATTTATTTACAGTATGTCATTTGTGATTTGAACGTCAGTATTATGCCTTTTCTGAAAGAAAAAATTAAAATCATTAGCATAAAATAAATAAAATAAAATAATTTCAAATAAATAAACCTCTTTTTATCAGAAATGGGTTTGCGTTTGACCTCAGTCTCACCTGAACCCACGACCCTCTGCTTAAGAGTCGGCAGGCCAAACCATTAGGCTGCCACGGCTTTTTGAAAACCGTACAAGAATCCGTTTAATAGTTTTTGAGTTTAGTTCGGCGGGAGACTTCGTTTTATAAATTGTAGTAATATTGCCTATGTCAATTGTATAACGTATTTTGACAGATTTATTTTATAAACTTTCGTAGAGCACCCACTGGCCCATTATGGGTACCATTGGCTCACCATCCACATGTCAGGGTCCCAGTCGTTGAAGGCGCTCTTGAACAGCTGCGGCTCCAGCCCTTGCTTGATGACCACCGCCACCTCTGAGTCCAAGCGGTGGGCCACGTGGCTTTGCCTTCGATAAGCCTGGAAACGAATATCGAATCCCATCAAAAACATATACTGAGGCTGATTGTTTTTATGACTGACAATTAAATAAGAAAATAGACTTTAATCAGAATAGGTTCATATTCCAATTGGCAAATTTGGGCCTCAGGAGGCTTTAGGTACATTTACTTTGATTTCGTATACCGTCAAGTTGGTTAGGCCCAGGCCCTGATAATCCAAGACCTCTTACCTCAGCGATCCTGAAGCCAGACTTCTTCTGAGCGGGAGAAGCGTTGCTACCGATCCAGACGTACAGCTCGTCGCCCGTATCCAGGACGTATACGTCGTCGTCGTGTAAATCCTGCAAATAATACACGTCTCTCAACAGCAAGTCGGACTCGCGCGGAGTGGGAAGGTGGGTATTCACTGAGAATAACCTAACCAAGTTAAAAACCCCCGATATCAGCGCCTAAAATCCCTCTGAGCAATGAGCAAAACCTTTAACGGGCTACAAACACGTACATTTTCACTGGATGGACTTCGTCACTAGAATATTTCAAGAATTAATAAATCAGATCCCCTCATCAACTAGAAAAGAGCTGATGATCTTCAAACAGCTGAACAGATTTTTATGAAACATGGCTAAGAACACTCGGGATAAAATTATCTATGACACAAAAAAAACTAAACGAAAATCGGTCCATCCGTTTGCGAGCTACGATACCACAGACAGATACACAGACAGACACGTTAAACTTATAACACCCCTCTCTTTTTGCGTCGGGGGTTAAAGACAGTTAATGTTATTAACTTGACTGATTTGGTTAGGTATTGGTATAGTTGTAGTCACTTGTTTTAAGCTACGGTAGACGAAGTTCGGTTTCATTTAACAAACTTTTCATTGAAGTACAATGATTGAACTTTTATCTCAGTGTTGGAAAAAATCTGTCAAGTCCTTTTTATCGCGTGCCTCACACTTGCCCGGTTTTTATTACTTGTTGTTTTTCTTTAGGGAGTGCACTATAATCACAGCAAATTTGACGCTTGAATGTATTATCATTTTTACGATAGAACGCATTAGTGACGCCCCTGGTGCTGTTTGTCTATGGCAATTAAAAAAAAAAAAGTTGAAAAGAAACGTTTCTAGTATGAACCGCTTATACTTTTGTTTTTTAGGTTTCTTGCTTTTTGTTTTAATTTAATTTCATATGCGTTTATAGTGGCAATAGAAATACACAGTCTGTGAAAATTTCAACTGGCTACCTATTACGGTTCATGAGATACACCCCGCTTACAGACAGACATACAATGGACAGCGTAGGCTTAGTTAAGATCCCGGCACGGAACGCTATCAGTTAAGTACTTAATGGGGTTGGATGCCGTGGATTCAATATACTCTCCTGAGCCTCATCATCATCATCAACCCACTTCTGTCCACTGTTGGACATAGGCCTCTCCCATGCCACTGAGCTCGGCGTTGACTTTTTTGTTTCCAACCGCCCCCAGCCACTTTACGTATGTTGCCCTAGGTACCTAGCTGGAGGGCGTCCTACACTACGTGTGCCAAGCCGTGGTGTCCACTCCAGAACACGTCTACCCCAGCGGTTGTCGGTTCTACGACAGACGTGACCGGCCCACTGCCACTGAGCCTAGCAATGGACTCACGCTCTGTTCAAAGACGAAGATCTCTTCAAAGGTGACAGTGTCCACTTGCAGATCAGCGTCGAACAGCCTTGGTTGGGTACCGATGCGTTTGGAGGCACGCTGGGTCCAGCTCTCGCCGGCCGCCACTTGGGCCGGGTTTCCAGCTACAAGTTAATAAACAACTTAATAAATACCATGCATGCACCAGATAAAATTTGACTGGTGCTTGGGAAATTAATACTTCTATTCCATATTCTAACGTAAAAGTGTCCCATCTTGATAAAATCGCTATAAAAATGTGAAAATCGCTTAGTAATAAAAGGCAATACAAAGTCAGGACGAGACACTTTTATTTTAAGCCTTGAGCGTTAAGTCTTACGTTAGAACATGGAATAGAAGCATTAATTTCCCTAGAACCTGTCACCTGTTAAATTGACAGTCCCAGTGACTGATACGGGGCAGTTTGTTAATACTACCATTACAACACAGTTTTGTGTGCTAAGGGCACTTACCCAGATAAGACCAGAAGTTATCAGGTTCGAGTCCCTGATAGATGACCTCATGGCTCACGTCTCCTAGAATCTGGTGGAGGAACGCAATAGCTTCCTCTTGTTCAATTAGGCTCGAAGTCTGAAAAAGAAAACGTTTTTTTTTATAAATATATTATAACCTAACCTCAAAGACTCGACTGGTCACCAGTATGACGCATCCCTATGCTTATAGCCAATGACTCGCACGCTTTTGAGGGCTCGTTCAGAAATCATGTGATCATATTGGTTATATTTGGTGATTATAGTACGCTACCCCCAATTCAAGATCACGTGTAGTTTTAGGACTAAGGTTTAAAGTTGGTACAATTAATAATTATTATTTGGATAAACACGCTCAGGAGCGGATTATTTCGATATAAGAAAATTATTGAGTAATTTCGTTACTTTTTGACTTTCCTGTTGTGTAAAAAAATTACACGTAAGGGGATGTCTTCTATATATTTTGATATTTTTCTGACCCCCATCCCCCCCATAAACGATCACATGATTTCTGGACGAGCCATGAAAAGTCATATAATACCCCATTTATTAAAATCGGTTGCTTGATACCTGTCCATGCCACACATAGGCCTTGGTCGGAGTCTCCAAGATGAATACATCATCGGGCCGTAGGCTCGCGGTCCACTCTGGAACCTGTTCCGCCCTCATGTCTTCACCTGCCTTGGTGCCGTAGACCTGGACACCAGGAATGTATTGGTTTAATAAATATTTTGATACTGTACCTACGCTAACTATTAAATAGATAATAATCCTTGATAAAATTAGGATCCTACTTTCCTCAGCTTAAATGGTCCAACACATTTTTACCAAACTTAGCTAAAGTGCCCCTTATACGGTACGATTCGTCCCTTCGATCGATATGAATAAAAATCGTGACGATCGATCGCTTCAAAAAAATGTACGAAATAGAGACGATGACTGAGCAAAGAAAACAAAATTCTATTTATTCCGTCAGTTAGATTATCAAAAGACATTGGACACGTATTTTTTCTTTTGTCAATCAAACAAACAATGACAAAGATAAAGCGCGTCAAAGTTCGGGAGTGGTGACTTGTTCACTTCTGAAAATTGTACCAAATTGTACCAAGACGTGACGTCATGCGACATTTCAACTCAATATATCTCCGTAATTTTTTGATTATGTGAAAAAAAAAATACGTGTCCAAAACTTTTTGATAATATACCTTACCGACAAAGAAAAAAAAATAGTCATCATTCCTATTGTAACGAAAATTGGCATACACTATCTATTCATCGTTTTCGGACCGCACAGACAAATCGTACCGTATATGGAGCCTTTGACTCGATCAAGTCACAATTTAAACAAAAAAAAAACAAATCAAAATATGTACATCTGTTTGGGAGCTACGATACCACAGACGGATACACAGTTAAACTTAAAATCAGGGCTTGTTAACGTTACTAGATAACATAATAAATAACCGTACTTAACGGTAATTTCATAAAATTATTTTGGTAACGAAATAAATTTTAATGTTATTTGGTACAGTTATTATTATAATGTTATCTTACTAACGTTAATTTTACCGTTAATTTAATAATAGCCCGAGGCTTGTTAATTACTAGATGATAACATAATAAATAAATATATAATAAATAAATAAATATCAAGGACAATTTCATACAAATTGACCTAGTCCCAAACTAAGCTCTAGGCTTGTACTATGGGTACTAGACAACGATAAACATACTTATATAGAGAAATACATACTTAAATACATAGAAAACATCCATGACTCTGGAAAAAATACTCGCGCTCATCACACAAATATTTGTCCATACCGGGATTCGAACCCGGGACCGCTAGCTTCGTAGGCAGGGTCACTACCAACTAGGCTAACCAAGTCGTCGTCACCTAGGATAACATTACTTAACAGTAAATTTCATAAAAATACTGTTAAATTAAAGTTAAATAACGTTAAAAATAACGTTAAAACAAACTGATGACGGACGTGGATAACGTTCGTAAAATAACATTAATATTAACAATACAGTGCTTTTAATATTACCTCAATTTACCGGTAAAAATAGCGCTCAAATATATTAACAAAATTGTAACGATATATTTTGCTAACGTTAACTGTCGATCAGCGGGTAACGTTAGCAACTTTTTAACGTTAAATCAAGCCCTGCTTAAAACTCACCACACATATTTCCGTACATAATAATAATAGGTAGGTCTCTGTTAATGCATTACTAATGCATCTTTCTTACCCGGAACAGCCTGACGCCGTCGCTGTCGTAACTGTCCTGCTGGTTGGAGTTCCTGAAGCCTGATCCCTTCCCTCCGAGCAGCGTCACCAGGCGGCCTGAAGAAACAATACGGTAAGCATCAAGGATATTAACTATGAAGGTATGGAACTGGGTCCCACGCCATCGGATACGATGACGCGGCAGACCACGGCGCAGATGGCGAGATGAGCTTAACGCCTTTCGACAAAATTAGCGGGAGATTATCCATAATCAGCTACGTTATTCTGTTAACGCATCGTCGTTCAGTTCTACTCAGTCGATGAATAGCCGGCGAATTTACGTCGTCCGTCAAGGTGGGTAAATGACATTCAACTGCCTGCACATTCATTTAGTCGCTGGTTTCACAGACGACCAGCTCAGCGACGACAGCGAGCTCCCACAGTAGCTTTCTAATGGTGAAATAATTATTAAAATCGGTTCCATAGTAGTAGAGTTTTTCGATTACAAACAAACAAATCTTTCCTCTTCCTTTCCTTTATTATATTAGTAAAGAATACCTTAGATTACCTTTAAAAATCTTTAGGAAATGCTGAGGCTCCTCTCCCTGCGGAACCCTGATGGTAGTAGCTTTGCCCGCAAGCTGAAACAGATATTTAAATCAAGAAACAAATAATTGGTTCTTACCCAAATAATACTTTGGTTAACCCATTAGATATGGTAGACCATATCTAATGGGAATGGGGTAATTTAGAAATTACTGATATGTAGAATAACTGTATTAATTGAAAAAAGCACTCTACGAGAGGTCGACAAGATCTGGTGACTATATAATGGCTCAACTAATTTACATGAAACTTAGTTGACCGCCAGAATAAAAGTTTTCAAATAAAACAACATCCTTCGGTCATGACACTCAGACAGACCTGCAGACAGACAGACACAGATTATATACAGAAAACCACTTACAGTCGTGTCGAGCAAGACTGCCTGCATGGCGGCCGCGGCTTGCTCGTCTTTAGAGGCATCCTTTCCCTGTAAACAATGATTATTTGATAATATATCAAAATTAAAATCTTTATACAATAAGTTTCTAACAAAAAAATAATTTTTGGCACATGCTTTTATCGCCGACTGTACTTTTACTTTAGCGTAGTCATCAGATGATGACTTCTTATCAAGACAAATCCAACGAGCCCAAACACGGCACGTCTATCTTGTTTCGTCGCGGAGTTCCTGGCCACCTTCCGACTGCAGCAAACCAGCTCCATGGTCCCATATAATTTATTTATTAGTACACTCAACATGGCACAACGAAAACAAACGCCCTGCATAACTGTTAGAACAGTTTGACTGCTGGAATGAGTCTTTAAATAAATCTGCATTTACGAGTATTTATTGCACTAAGCTGTCTCCAAAGTTACGTAGATACCAATCGGATACCGGTAAATGGTTATAATAGGCTATTTGACTGACTGGTCAAATCAGCAACTTTTATTGGAACGTCAAAACGATCCGGTAGCCGGTAATATGAAGTTAGTATGAAAATAGTAAAAAGTGACGATACAATTTTCAGTGTTCCTTTATAAAGTTTTTGTTCCAAAAATAAACGATCGCTAGGTTTTTTTCCGTCTTATTTTCGAAAGCTTGATTTAGTGGTAGTGTAATAGTAGATTGTACAACAAGTGCATAAAACGCACCATTTTACGCGAGACGTTTATTGCGACGTTTATTGCTTGCGAGCAAGGATGCTTTATTGTGTACTTTGGCTGTTGGTATCCTTGCCTTGGTCTTAGAATACTAACGAAACGAAATAAAATAAAGAGGTTATTCTATGAAGTTAAAGTTGTTCGTGTGGCTGTTGGACCGATTGCCCAGGTTTTCGACGAAGATTTTACTTTATGCACTAGAGTATAAGAAGCGACTTTATGTCGCCTACGCACGACATAAAGACGAACTTTTAGAGCATGAGAAGTGAAAAAATTATTTATTTTGATATTAGTCAAATAGCTAAGCAAGTTAAATAAACGCTTGTAGCCTTAACTGGGAATCAAACATGGGACCTAGGGATAGAAGTAAACTCACCAGCCAGAAGTACACGATGTACCCATGGTCGCCATTAGTTTGGTACTGGTACTTCATCAGGTAAGCGTCACCTTGGAACAGCTCCCCGGACCGCTTGCCTGCCTCCGTGCCGTCGTTGTTGGAGTCGTAAATCTTCTTCAGCTGCATATCTTCAATCCTATCAAAAATACACATTGATAGCTAAACTTTTTTTTATTGCCTTAGACAAACAAGCAGACAGCCGACCAGGGCCCTTAGCCAAGATGCCCATCGCTAACAAGCGTTTCTATTCGTTTAGTTTTTAAACCAATCGCGTCATTGGTAGATCACGTGATACGAAGAGTCACGTGATCTACCAGTGACGCGATTGGTTTAAAAATGAAACGAATAGAAACACTAGTTAGCGATGGTCATCTTGGCTAAGGGCTCTGATGGGAAGTGGTCACCGCCGCCTATAGACATTTGCAACACCAGGGGCGTCACTAATGCGTTGCCATAGTCTCGAAGAAATTTAAACCCTTTTTAAAAAGCCCCATATTGTAGCGCATTGGGAAAATCTCAGCGGGAAGTTCATTCCAAGTTCTTAAACTATAGTACGCGCGCAATGTGAGTGCAGCTCTGAGGAATGCGAGCGAGAGACATCAAGGTCAGCACAGCACTACACTACAGGGCGAGCGAGGCGAGGTGTGGCGGCGGCGGGGGGAGCTGCGCCCGCGCCCCACCTCATACCCCGCCTGCACTCAGATCGCGCGCATATTATAGCTTTTAATATAGGGGCCCTAGCTAAGATGCATACGTTAACTTAAATCAAATATATCGTTTCGAAATCAAAAATAACTTAACAGAGTTAAAAAAACCTCCGACAAAATTGGGACCTCTACTAAGAGAGCTCATAACTCTTAAATGGCTGAACGGATTTTCATCAAACCAAGCTAAGAACACTCTACATTAATTCACCTTTCTAACAAATTAAACTAAATCAAAATCGGTCTATGCGTTTAGGAGCTACGATGCCACAGACAGATACACAGATAAACACACAAATACACACCTTAAACTTATAACACCCCTCTTTTTGCGAACCGCCTCTCCTCTATGCTAACAAAACAATGTCGTGTAACATTACAAATAGCGTTTAATTTCGAGGTATCATGTTAGAACCCAAGCACGACTTCAATGAAAGTACATGCCGTTTATTAAATATTACACGTAATTTTTAGGGTTCCATATCAAAATGGTAAAAATGGTCTCACCATAAAGACTTCGCTGTTGTTGGACTGGCCGTCCGTCCGTCAGTCTCTATGTCACAGCAGTTTTTTTAGCAACTACAGATGCTATCAACTTGAAATTTGGCATAGTTGCAATTTTCCATGACGTAGTTTTTCATTTATAGCCAAAAATGTACAAAAAATGACCCCCCTCCCTTATCTCCGAAGTTTATGAACCAAAAAATCTGAAAAATTCCTTACGTTTACCCGACGACGCGGTTAGCCTAGTTGGTAGTGACCTTGCCTACGAAGCTAGCGGTCCCGGGTTCGAATCCCGGTATCGGCAAATATTTGCGTGATGAGCGCGAGTATTTGTTCCTGAGTCATGGATGTTTTCTATATATTTAAGTATTTATTTCTCTATATAAGTATGTATATCGTTGCCTAGTACCCATAGTACAAGCCTAGAGCTTAGTTTGGGACTAGGTCAATTTGTGTGAAATTGTCCCTGATATTTAAAAAAAAAAATTGTGTATTGTGTGTGTTCAAAATTTACAGTTTTTGAGAAATAAATGGAAAACGTTGAATTTTTTTTGGTAGCATAGAGGAGGGTTCGAACGCTCCGCGCCTTACCCAAACTCCTACGGCTCGGACTATGAACCCATTTAGAATGTTTGCATTTATGTTACCGTTAATAAGGCCACGTTTAAACTTACAGTTAAATAACGTCTAAGTTAACCGCTACATATTTACCTGTACATTATGTATTCGCCATCCCCGTTGTCGGGCATGAAGCCGCGGGCGGACCCGCTCTTGCCGATCATGCGCCCGCGCGCATTTGACTTCTCCACGTCGTCGCTGTAGTACTCCGCGTCTAGGAACAGTAGCCATTATTACCATAAGCTTAGTACTCCGCGTCTAGGAACAGTAGCCATTATTACCATAAGCTTAGTACTCCGCGTCTAGGAACAGTAGCCATTATTACCATAAGCTTAGTACTCCGCGTCTAGGAACAGTAGCCATTATTACCATAAGCTTAGTACTCCGCGTCTAGGAACAGTAGCCATTATTACCATAAGCTTAGTACTCCGCGTCTAGGAACAGTAGCCATTAATACCATAAGCTATCTGGGCACAGTTAATCAAACAATTAACTTGCTTATCCTCGCTATATAAATGAATCCCAATTTCCCTTGGTCGCGCCGTAACTTGATAAAGGCTGGGCCAATGCGTTTTTTTTTTTTCATTTATTCCTTGTAGTCCGAGGAAGGTTTTTATGAAGAGAAAAATTGGATATATCAACTTTGACCGAAGCGAAGCGAGGGCGGATCGCTAGTCGCGGATTTCAGCTATGACTAAAGCTACTTGAAACTTGCTTATTTATTTCAGGTAAAAGAAACACGAAAATCTGAGTTGGATACTCACCACTAGCAGATCTGACGATCCTCGAGTGAGACATGCCGACGTCCCTCCAGGTAGAGAAGTACTGCTTGAACGCTGCTGGCTCCGTACCCTGAGGGATCCTGGTCACTTGGACCTGATGGAAGAACAAGTTAGGAATACTCTCGGGAATAGCTTTATGGATTGCATTGTTGTGTTGTGTCCTGGTGTGGATATGGAAGCCGATCAAAATACTAGCTTGCATCCATCTTATTGCTCAAGATGACTTATTTCCATGAGCTTCAGAGCAAACTTACTATCAGGTAGCCATTTGCCATACCATTAAGTGAACACAAATTTGAAGCTCATGTTTTTGAGCATTTGTGTGGCATGAAGAAGCACACAAAAATGTAGAAGATAGGACAATAGAGAGATCTCTCTACATACGGGTGTTGTGCCTGGGGACCGAAGTCCATTCGGAAATATTCGGATGAAGTTGAAAGTTCTATATATGCAACTTGACTGGGGAAACTTCGATATCGCGATGTAGAACATTAGTTACGCTGTTTGTCGCTGGTGCGTGCCTGTACATAGTTGTCATAGTTGTCTTCTACTTGCTACGTGTTGTATCTAGATGTCGTTAGTCGCTACACACAACACTGATTAAGTAGTAGCAGTGTTAGCATGTTAGATGGTAAAATTCAGGACGCTACAAAAGATTCTACGCGTGAAAATATTTTAGAACCTTTGAGTCGTTTTAATTCTGTGTAGCATATTAGCATAGGACTTCCGATTGCATTAAATTTAAGCGAGTCTGCCAACTAGGCAGGTTAGCTTTATCAGCCAGGCTGCGCCAACCATCTACGACAGCTTATTCGAGCCCAAAAACTAAAGTCTGACAAGTTCCTGTGTAACCATCGTACGCGGGGGGATAGATCGGGAGATCGCGAGGGCCAAAGTCAAAGTCAAAATATTTATTCAGTAAATTGGGTAGGTAAAGTTTTTGGAAGAGGTGTAAATTATATTTTTATTCGATAGTCGTCATCCTAAAGATCAAGGAACTGCGGCTCTTTTATTTTTATTTCCTCTAATATTTTAGAAATATTTTTTTTAGTTATTAAGTTGACATTTGTACACTTTATTGGCCGACAAGCTTGTTGCCTTCGTACTTATTGAAAAAGAAAAAAAAAACTGTCACTTCTATAACTGTCATTGTCAATCAAAGTAAACAAACGATTCAATTCTTTCAAGCATCTGAGTAAATCTTTGTAATACTCCATTTCCAAAGTCCGTGTGGGATTTCTTAAATTCATTGCGTGTATACGATTCAAACGTGCTCTCGTGGCTATCGAAAAGCAGGGCAAGAGTCGTCGTGAAAGGAAGAAATCGGTGTCAAAGAAGCAGTGCCAATGGGGTCGAAAATAAATCGTAGTCCAAATATCATGCAAAGGTCAAAGCGAGCAAAGCTGGAGGAAAGCGGCAAAATCGAAAGTCCGGAGTTCGTTCTGAGGTCGTTAAAAATATTTCTAAAAACACTGATCACATGAAACGAAGGCAAACAGAAAGAGTCGTTGAATTGAATCGTTTGTTTACTTTGATTGACAATGACAGTTATAGAAGTGACAGTTTTTTTTTCTTTTTCATTAAGTACGAAGGCAACAAGCTTGTCGGCCAATAAAGTGTACAAATGTCAACTGAATAACTAAAAAAAATATTTCTAAAATATTAGAGGAAATAAAAATAAAAGAGCCGCAGTTCCTTGATCTTTAGGATGACGACTACCGAAAAAAAATATAATTTACACCTCTTCCAAAAACTTTACCTACCCAATTGGCCACATACGGGCTCTTTTACACGTCAGTAATATATAGTGAATCTACCAGCGCTTCGGACAAGACCATCATTGCGGAGAAGAAGCGCCGCAAGAAACTCCAGCAGAAGGTCATTTTTTCAAATATAAAATACAATAATACTTAAAAGTAAGTTACATTACAAGGTAATCAAGTAACAAATATTAATTATTAGAACTAGCACAAATAAAAACATTACAAATGTTAGGTCAAATACATTACACTAAATGTAATGGCTAGGAGAACAACACGACGAGGTCTCTTCGTCAAAAGCCATAACTGGAATAATTAACTGAACAAGTCCTTGCAGAATTAACTGAACAAGGCCTGTTATCTTCCCACCAGAAGAGCCCAGAAGGCAGCATTGTGGCTTAGTAGTGTCACAGCTAAGATGTCTCGTACGCGAGCTGAAGGTAATTCCTTAACAAGTAACAGTAAATAAAGTTATGAACTCACCCAGGAAGGATAATTCTTGGCTGCCAAGTACTGTTGAGCCTTAGTCATGGCTTCGGTCTTCTCCTATAAAAGAAATGATGAATATGATGGTATAGCTACACATCCGACACACAGACAAATAACAGACAGACAAGTCGTAAAAAGTCATTAAGCAAGGTACGTATATTGTATGGAAAAAAAATGTAAGTATCACTTACCCTCTCAGTGGACTGCTTTCCGACCCAGACGTAAATGCTTCCACTGACGGTATCCAAAATGTAGCATTCCTGAAAAAACAAGAACAATATAATTAATAAGGTTAAACTATTTACTATCCTATGTTAGCAAAATATGGTATGTACTTAATGATATATTTATACAATCACCAGCAAAAATAAAGGTGTCACGCGCTAAAAAGCTTTCAATTTAAAAGTCACCCGTAAATTTGGCTGGCCATTGCACAAGTATATACGAAAAAACTGCACTTGGATAACACACTGCAAAAACCGCTGAAATTCGGAAATTGAGATTTGAAATGGGATAAGGATTTTCCGAAATTTAACCTCTAATGAGTAAAACGAAAAAAATAGGGAAGTTTTACGCGGACGAAGACGAAGGCCAGTTTATAATAAATAAAATAAATATAAGGAGACATTCTGACATAGAAACTCAGAAACAAATACTCGCGCTTATCACACTACCGGGACTCGAACCTGGAGCAGGGTCACTACGAACTACCAACTAGGTTAACTACCTTATAAATTGCCTTGAACAGCCATGTAACATGATACATACATTATTTGATATAACATCGAGTAGATAAAAGTATAGTTAGGTAACATTCTGAAGTTTAAAATTCACCTCTACGTCTAGATAATAAGAATCATTAGTGATGAACTTGTCCTCAATTACGAAACATACGAAGTTAACGGTGAATATAACGAGGAAGTACAAATAGAAAAAGAAAATGATCACGATGACGAAAACGAAGAAAAATAAGAAGAAAATGAAGGTGATGATAAATAAATAGAAGTTGATGACATACCGCAGGCTTAAGCTGCTCCTGCCTGAACGGCTTGGGCAACGGGGTGATCTTAAGAGAGCCAGAGCTGTCAGAGATCTCAGAGAGGATGATAGTCTGTTCTTCACTCTTTTCAAACGCCTGTAAAAATATTAAAATGTTTTAGTAACATTAAATAATATCATTGTCAATGCGGTATTTTATTTTCCAGAGAGTTCCCAGATACTTCGCTCGGATTTTTAAAACAATATCGTCATGATGTATCATACTAACATCATTATCAAACTGTTTTATTAAGTGGAATCAGCTAAAACTCGGTGCTAGCCAGCGGTTCTACGTTCTTACTTTTACTGCTTTTTGCTAGAGTGGTGTTGTCTGAAGTGCTAATAGATTCATTCCATATTACCTACTTGTAAAAAAGTCTTGTAGCTAAATTCCTCAATAAATTACAAATTTAAACTACAGAATAGAGCCTGAAGGAGTCGAAAGGTGGCAACAGGATTTCTGTTATATTTATTCATATTCTTATTTACGTATTTATCGCATCAATAGTATTTACAGGTTTACAAAGAAATTGAAGTAATAAAGAATTTGCCATTTGCCACTTTATAACTTTCTCCAACGGATCATCTCGTTTCGGAATTATTCTATATAAACTAATAAGACAGTAATGCTGACCTGGTCGTCACCACCAGCGGTTTCTTCCGGCACGGTGTCCTTGGAACCGGAGCCGAGAGCCGTGAAGAATTTCTGAATGTCAGTCTCGGTGGAGTATTGATCTGAAATGGAAAGGAAAAACTTAAAATTGTCGATCATAAGTATTTTGAAGGTAGCTGATGAAAGAATTCCGTTTAAGGTGAGGGAGGGTTATCAAAACCGATAACTTTTGTTTATTACATTCGAAATGAGGAAAATTTAAATTAAAATTAAATTAACTCAGGGAATTTATAATTAGGTATGGAAAAGGCAAACAATCTCACAGGACACGTGATGGAAAAGGAGTTCTGATGCCCATAGACTTTAGTTACCCACCTTGACGACTAAATGCCCGTTCCCATATTCAAACCGCGGATAGATAAGATTACTTCAAATTCAAATTTGACACATGTTGTACGTGGCAAATGTCAAATTTAAATTCGTCGTATCCTTATCTATTCGCGGTTTGGATATAGGAACCGGACATACGACGAAATGCATTTCACCAGCTGTCTTACTTTAAAATATTTTACTTTATTTTTTTAATCAAATTTATAAATGATTATCAAAAGAATATTGCTGGAAAAAGTAATGAGATATCAAGTTGAAACCTTCGAAATACATGTATGTCTATACATATGTTTCGAATTAAATTAAGTGAATGATTGCGGGAATATTGACAATATCGGTTTGATTACATTATTAACAAATTGTATTACCACAGACTTTAGGTGAACTACGTACCAAGAATCTCAACCCGGCCTCTGCCATTATGGTCCTGGTCCCTGATCTGGTTAGCGACGGAGATAGCCTTCAGCTTCTCCACGTTCTTGGCCTTGGCTCCGACGTAAACGTAGATGTCGTGGTCCTTGTCCAGGATGAAGCAGTCGCCCCCGTTCATGGATGAGATCAGAGGATCCACCTGAAACATGGATTTGATGGCATGGAGAATGTTCATAGGAGTCAAAGGCTTGACTTGGTGGTAAGAACAATCCTTGATACCTAGTTAACTCAACTTATGGGCAACAATATGATTTCATAGAATGGCATTTCTTAGAATGTTTTATTTCGCCGAATTTTTATTTCATCGAAAGGCATTTCCACGTGCAGGAGTTATACTTTTTTGGTGGTCACAGGTTATTTTTTTTATTGATAATGGGTTTGCTCTTGACCAACTCCCGCCCTTGGAGGACGAAGATTCAGTCTACGATGTAGCGAGCTCACCCAGAAGATGCCTATTCACCCTAGCTTTAAATAGGTTCAGATTGTATGCACTCGGAAATACAGACGCCGGAAGCGCATTCCACTCCTTTGCAGTACGCATTATGAAAGATGATGCAAAGCGCTTCGTTCAAAAAGGCGGAATTTGAACCAAGTACGGATGGCATCCCGCGGTGCGCCTGGAAGTCCGATGGTAGAAAGGGGACGGCGGTATTAGCTCGTGGAGCTCCTGTGCACACTCCCCGAAGTACAGTCTGTAGAACACCGACAAGCAGCGACGATCATTAAAATTTTGACACCAACTGAAACCTAAGCTAAGGTGAAGAAATGATCTTTATGATCAAAATTTTAATGATCACGCTTCATGTGAAAAGGTGGCTCGATTTCTTTGCTCCCTAGTATATTATCAATGAAGGAGAAGGAAGGATAAATCGAGTAGGAGATGATGATACTGACCTGTCTAACGCGGACGTTCCTCTTGCCCTTGATCTGGAACAGGCGTTTTGCTGCGCCTGCGTTGGTGGTTACGTGGCTGAACCCGGAAGCATGCCCGCCGTCCAAGTACCGGATAGCTGCAAGTTGGATTTAAAGATGTAATCTAGACGAAGCCCGCGACTTCATACGCGTGGAATTAGTTTCCCACTACTCCCCCTATTTCTTCCCGTTGGGGTTGATTTTCGGAAAATCCTTTCTTAGCGCATCCCTAGTATATCCAAGGAATATTCCCTCCAAATTTATAGGATTGACGTAAGCTAACGATCTGAGGGGTGATTTTTGACTTTCGACCGCTCGAAATCAAAGTCGAGTGATAGAAAATAGCACACGAAAACATGTTACGATTATTTTCGCATGAACCCATTATCCGTATTTTTGAAAGCCTTCGCTCGAAAGCTAGTGACTGAACGGGATCCTATTATGCCTACGCTGTCCGTCTGTCCGCCTGTCTGTAATAAATATAAAGAGCTGTATCTTTTGAACTGTAATTGGTAGCGGGTTGATTTTTTTTAGAATGTGTGTTTACGGCGGATTTACTAACAAATAAAAAAAGAGTAATAAAGGGGGTCCCCATACAAGAAACGTTTTTTTTTCAAAGTATTTATTTTTGTTGTATCGTATAAATGGTAAAACATACAAGCGTCTTAGGTATGATTATAGAACAAACCCTAAATAATAACAAATACTAAAAACCAGCCAAATGTGTACGGAACCCTCAGTGCGCGAGTCCGACTCGCACTTGCCCGGTTGTTAATTGCCTAATGCTTGGCTAAGCCTAGTGGCTACTCGATAATTAAGGCAATTAGCGCAATGTAGCTCATTGCCTGAACCATCGATGACTAATTAGCATGATGGAATAATAGCGGCCAATTAAGTCTGTACGAGAATAGACTTGTGTTAGAGTGTTTTTACTCGACTACGGCGAAGCAAAAAGAGGGTTATGATTTTAGCAATACTAAGCGTCTTTGGTGTGGTTATGACAAATTCTTAAGAATAACAGTCACTGTCACTACATTATAAAACAAAGTCCTCCACCGCGTCTGTCTGTCTGAACGCGATCAACTCAAAAACTACTGAATGGATTTTCATACAGTTTTCACCAATGGACAGAGTGATTCAGTGCTTATATGCTCTGCTATGTTATTCTGTTGACACATCGTCGTTCAGTTCTACTCAGTCGATGAATAGCCGGCGAATTTACGTCGTCCGTCAAGGTGGGTAAATGACATTCAACTGCCTGCACATTCATTTAGTCGCTGGTTTCACAGACGACCAGCTGTGAAACCTGCTAACCCGTGCAAAATTTACCATGCATGAGGTTTTCGGTGAACGAAAACATCGTAAGGAAACTTGCACACACCTGCAAAGCAATTTGACGGTGTGTGCGAAGTTCCCAATCCGCACTGGGCCCGCGTGGGAACTATACCCCAAACCCTCTCATTGTGGGTGGAGGCTTGTGCCCAGCAGTGGGACGTATATATGCTGGATTATTATAACCCGTGCGAAGCCGGGGCGGGTCGGATATAGTAAATAATAAAACCCGGCGACGAGCGTCGAGGCATCATTCAATTAGTTTATTTGGTAAATACATAACGTTTAAATTGAAATATAGTACCTAGTATTATGTGGCGGTACGGAACCTTTGTTCCGACTTGCTCTTGGCCTGTTTTTCATGGTCTAACACTTACCAGGCTGGAAGTACCCCAAGAACTGCGGGCTCTCGTGGCCGAGGGTCTCCCGATGCTGGATAGCGGCGCCCCCGAATTTGTCGTCCAGCCCCACCGTCAAGATGGCGGCCGCTCCAGCCTCGTCCTGGGTGGACGCGCTGCCGATCCAGTAGTGGATGTCCCAGGACAGGTTGTTGCGTTTGTCTGCTGACGTCTGTGAAAGCATTCGTTTGCCATGGGTGTGTAATATTTTTAATAACAACTATTTTCGAATTTTCATTTTGCATAATACAAATTGCATAATTTTGATCTGCAGAAATGGTTCAATGGTTTACAAACAAAATGAATATAAACGAATTGCATAATTTCGAAAGCAATAATAGTTTAGTAGCATAGTAATGTATCTGCATAACAGACAATCAGCTATGTTATTCTGTTAACGTTATGTCATTCTGTTCGACTCAGTCGAATGAATAGCCAGCAAATTTACGACGTCCGTCAAGGTGGGTAAATGACATTCAACTGCCTGCACATTCATTTAGTCGCTGGTTTTACAGACGAACAGATCGTCCCTCAGATCGCCCTTGACACTCACGGTATTCTGTTACATCACACGCGCACGGTCGATCTCAAAGGCGAGTTGAGTGACAGAACTTATAAAGCTGGCTACATAATATGCTCATAAAATTACGATGTTACATCGTCACTTTGTATAGTATTTATTGCTCATAACGTTCTTTTTTAATAAAAACCAAGATCATAATGTTCAAATAACATAAACGCCTACTACCAATAGCGGTTTGTTTGCAGTTTGCTTTTGTTCGCAGGATCGCAGTTCTAACCTAACCTGACCTACTGTTTTGGTAGCTGTTCGCTTATGTTAACTGACTGTTCTGGTATAATTTTGATTAGTTATATAATATTATGTCACCTGATCATTAGTTCAAATGTTGTTCTAAATTCTAATATTTATACTAAATGTATGATATACCAAATGACATTATTCCTAATGAACATTATAAATAACGTTTTATGAGCATTGAGTATTCTGTAATTTAATTATTATGATCCACCAAATTATGAATTTTGTTTTTATACATATTGTTTATTATGAATTTTAAGAGTAGTTAAGTGAAATTATGCTAAAAGTTTGTATAAAGAATGAACGGCACCCGTTTGCCATGTATACATTTTGGTAAAAGGGGTCCATATTGGGTTGCATAGATATTGTACAGTCAAGGTCATAAATACACACTTTAGTGCCTTGTCACTTTAATCGCTGTTTAAACATGACATTAAATAGACAAGTTACTAAAGTGTATACATATTTATGACCTTGACTGTACATATTGACAGTCATAATTTTCGCAAGTCATAATGCATTTTTTTCACGACATCGTTATTTTTCCAGGATTTTTATAGAAGTAACCTAATCTAACCTAACTAATCTACACGATGGATGTTTATTAAATCCTGTAGTTTCAACCTGAAAAGGGTGTATGACTAAAAATTATGACTAACATTACATTATGCCAACAATATGTATGCGACTAGACCAGCTATGTTATTCTGTTGACACATCGTCGTTCAGTTCTACTCAGTCGATGAATAGCCGGCGAATTTAAATCGTCCGTCGAGGTGGGTAAATGACATTCAACTCCCTGCACATTCATTTAGTCGCTGGTTTAACAGCTGGTCGTCTGTGAAACCAGCGACTAAATGAATGTGCAGGCAGTTTAATGTCAATTTTATTTACCCATCGACTGAGTAGAATTGACTGTAGTTCACCTTTTGTACTCAAATTTGTATTTTTGTGCAATAAAGATTAAATAAATAATAAATAAACTGAACGACGATGTGTCAACAGAATAACATAGCTGTAGTTTCAGCCTGAAAAGGTTGTATGACTAAAAATTATGACTAATTATAACATTACGCCAACAATATGTATGCGACTAGACCAGCTCCCTGGTAAAAGCACTGTTATTGCATATCCAAGCAAGCCGACTGTTTTCCCTTTTCATGGCGCTGACGTTTAGTTCGTATGCTTCTTTTTAAGCACCAGTTACTACTGTTGTTTTGTCCACGAGGTGGATTGATAACAGCACTGACAAGTAGCACAGGGCCCTTAGCCAAGATGCATTACGCTAACTAGCGTTTCTATTCGTTCCGTTTTAAAACCAATCGCGTCACCGGTAGATCACGTAACTCTTCGTATCACGTGATCTACCAGTGACGCGATTGGTTTAAAAACGAAACGAATAGAAACGCTAGTTAGCGTAATGCATCTTGGCTAAGGGCCCACCGATAATGGTGGCGGTTCTTAGGGAAAGCCTATGTCCTGTCGACGTGTTTCGGCTGACATAATGATGATGCTGATCGTTGTGTTAGCTTTATCATACAAAGACTAAATTCAATAAAGCCTGCTTTACATGAGTGACTATAGCGACACGCCTTACGGCAAAAATCGTCTGTCTAAATGGCAATATGGCTAGGCCACAGGTGACTAAAATCGCAAGTTTCAAAGTAGACTAGCATCCGACTTGCATGCGGCTGGCTACTACAATCTACCGTGCAAATGCTCAGTCGCATGCTCAGCTGCTCATGCGACTGTTGGTCGACATTTTGATGCAAAATTAACAAGTCACCTGCGATTTTTATCGACCTGTGTAAATGAGGTTGGATCAATTCTTTATAAGCAATGCGACTAGCCGGCTGTAGTCACTCGAGTAAAGCCCGCTCAAGATTAGACCCAAGAACAAAATCACGTGTAGCTATGCCATGAAAATAGACCTTATTTATACTAACCTTAAGGACGATGTAAGAGTCGCCCTTGTAGAATTTTCCGACGTCATTTTGGGGGACTAGCACCGGGTTAAAATCCTGAAAGAAACGAAGATCTTCAAAGCCCATCAAATGATTATAACATTACCCTCCTTCGGGTTCTCGGGTAATAAAACATCCATGACTCGGAAACAAATACTCGAGCTCATCACACAAATACTGCCTATACGGGATTCGAACCCGGGACCGCTAGCTATGAAGCTTATGAAAGCAGGGTCACAAGGCTAACAGCGCGCAGCGTCGTCAAATGTAGGTGATCTTCATGGTTAAATGAGTTTAGTCATCTATTTATTTCCGTCAACCGTGACGCTTTTACGCGATGTTTTGCCTTATAACTCTACGGGACTAAGTAAGTAGTCAGTCAAGGCCGATCTTTATCATGCCATCTATGTAATCAGACAGCAAACAATGAGTATACTGTCTATTCAAGATTTTTAAAGAACAGTGAAGTGTTTGAGTGAGTACGCAAACATGTAGTTACTTTTTACATGATCCAATTGTATAAAACTATGTACCTAATATTTACAAACCTAGAAAGTCGATTTGCAATTCCGATCACAATACGATAATATGGTACCATCGAGCTGGTATCATGATGGAGACGTATAGCCTCTTTCTATATAGTTTTTTTTATATATATAACTATAGGTAGCATGGCGTCAAAGGCCTTCCCTAAGGTTTTCCACAACGATCGGTCCTCTGCTGCGGTCATCCAGCGGTTTCCCGTGATTTTTATCAGATCGTCGGTCCACCTTATGGAAGGCCTGAACTTCGTCTCCCGGTTCGCGGTCGCCACTCTAGAACCTTAGGGAAGGCCTTTGTCCAGCAGTGGACGTCTTGCGGCTGATGATGATGATGATGATAGCGTTAAGCTGGATCCACATTGCGCGAGCCAAACCCTCGCCCGCGTCTCGTCTCCCCGGCCGCCGCGCGAGCCATGTTCGAGGGTTAGCGCGGACAATCTCCACGCCTGCAATACCTTTTCCAACATTTAAATTATATTCTTTAGATTATGGCTTGTTCTCAGCTTTTTTAAAGTAGTCGGGTATTTTGATTTTTTTTATTAATTTATTTTGTTCCAAAGAGTTTTTTAACTCCCCATTGACCTACGGAACCCTAAATTTGCGAAGTCCGACACGCACTTGGCCAGTTTTTTTGTGGCTAACTTACCTCGATCCGCCAAACTTCCAGGCCTGCTCTTTTGCCTGCGTTGGTAAAAGCTGTGTGCACCATGGCTTTGTGTCTTGCGTCCTGGAATAAAAAGTATATTAAAGCATAATTTTACATTAAAAAAACTATACTCACTAATGGGTAGTGGGAGACTAAAGACCCTACGAACAACCCGCTTTAAAAACTATTAAATAGATAAAAGCCTCCGATAAAATTGGGGCCCTTTCGGAGCTAGTAACTCTAAAATGGCCTAACGGCCTAGCTAAGAACACGCTTGATTAAGTCATCTTTCAAATAAACAAATTTCGACATGTCCGTCTGTCTGTCTATATCTTTTTTTAGAAAACATCAAAGTTACTAATAAAATATGTAAAATATAAACGGAAAACTATCACGACTAAGTAGACTTTATTGGTTTTTGAGTTACAGATGAGACACCTAAAATGTTAATACCTACCAATAATCTAACCGAGTTAAAAACCCCCGATATCAGCGCCTAAAAACCCTCTGAGCAATGAGCAAAACCTTTAACGGACTCCAAGCACGTACATTTTCACTGGAGGGACTTCGTCACTAGAAGATTTCAAGAATTAAAAAATCAGATCCCCTCATCAACTAGAAAAGAGCTGATGATCTTCAAACGGCTGAACAGATTTTCATGAAACATGGCTAAGAACACTTGGGATAAAATTATCTATGACACAAAAAAAACTAAACGAAAATCGGTTCATCCGTTAGGGAGCTACGATACCACAGATACACGGATACACGGATACACAGACAGACACGTTAAACTTATAACACCTCTCTCTTTTTGCGTCGGGGGTTAAAAATAAGCTAAGATAACTTTGAATGAAAAATTAGCTGATATTTACAAATATTAGAGTTTCTTTTTTGGTTTTGTAGTAATGGTGACGGAACCCTATACTGAGCACGGTCCGACATGCTTTTGCCCGGTTATTCCACAGTATATATTCCATTACATAATTCCGTTGTAAAATGAACCTTACGATATTGTTTCGTTCCATACATATCTATGTTGATATCTCCCCATAGCCGCCATGACGTCACCATCCCATTCCATTATTAAAGGGCACGGTGACCTTCCCATCTCCATCGATCCCATAAAGTAATGGCCAGACGTCGTCAACCTTGTCTGAGATCTATGTGTAGCTATAAACGGTTTATTTTGAATTCGTTAGCATTATCACGAAGCCATCCATAGTATAACCAAAGTGTTGTAATGGTGAAGAGTTATGTTATGAGCGTTGATATGGTACCCTACTAAGAGTTCTGTAACGGACATATTAGCATTGTTTTTACCATGGTTACGCTCATCGTTTATACACCGGTAATGGCGATTGGTGAACATTATATTCCTAATTTTTTAACCAGCAATCTTAAGCGTTAAGTCTTACATTAGAATATAAAGAAATAAATATCAGGAGACCATCCCACACAAATTGACCTAGTCCCGAACTAAGCTAGGCTTGTACTATGGGTACTAGGCAAATAGCACCTGTCAAATTTTGCCTCGTGTTTGCATGCTATGGGGCCTGAAAGTCCATTATATATAAATATTGGTGTAAGATTTTTTTAAATATCGGTTGAGCAGTTTCGGCGATTACTTCCTACATCCAAACATACTAACCTTACCTCTTTAAAATATTAGTGTAGATATCATTTATTTTAAGTAAAGTTGACTAATATTATGCCTGCGTATTTTTTTTTGTATTTAATATAATATGATGGCCGTAGTCAATTTTTCCCCCAAGACGGCGATAAGTAAAAAAAAACGGACATGTGTGAGTTAACCTCCCGTGGAGAGGGTTCCGTACATGATTATCTAAGTTCCATAAGTTTTTTTTAAATCTGATCCAAATTTGTCTGTGGTAACTAAATACCATAGACTTCTTATAGGTTTTCCTGTATAGGTAAAGAACTATTTTTGTATTTTTTTTTTAAATTTTAGGCCTAGTAGTTTCGGAGATAAGGGGGAATGGTAAATTTTCGCTTATTTTCTTAAATAACTTCATAATTATTAAAAAAAATACTTGTAATTCTCACAACAAGCCCTTTCATTTAATTCATTTAATGTCACACGATATAGTTTGTAAATCTTTTTATTTTTTAATTTTCTAATTTATCTCCCTAAAGTGGCCCCCGTGTTTAAAATTAATTTAGAAATAAATAAACGTAAACGTTACACGCCCGTGGCAGACGGACAGACAGACATACGAGTGATCTTATAAGGGTTCCGATTTTTCCTTTTGAGGTACGGAACCCTTACAAACAAACCAATAATAAAAAATTGCAGACAGTTCAAGCAAACCTTGAGAATTTAACATTGTTGAATTTAGTTATCTTTCCATCAGCCAGGTGTCGAAAACCTTGACCGTCTTTTATTAATAAGTCCTCAATCCATTTATGGGAAACAACTGTTAAAGAACTGTTAAATGATGACCGGTACTATTATGGATGTTAAGACGCAGGCAATAACGATGTTAACATGTAATAGTAAAACCTTTCAGGGTCAAACATACAAGGAATAAACATGAACATGCTTAAAAAGTTCAGTAAAGTTTAGATACCATGAACATTGAACACTCTTAAAAATATGTCTATAAACATTTTTTTCTTTTTTTTTAGGCGTGTTGAAGGCAAACGTGCACTCAGACCATGAGGCAAGGAACCGAAGAGGGTTCCGTACCGAGGTCCATAGAAATTTCCAATTGAAGACTGCAATCCCTTAATAAACACTTTGATGATAAGAAATCTGAATAGAAACACACAATTACCCGCAAAAATTCAGTTTATTTTTGAAACCCCGTTGTTTGTCCCAAATATTTACGTCCTCTTCTCATGTTTCAAAGCAATCTTGAAAACAACTGTCAACATTGTCAGGAAAAAATGCAAACACCAAAAATTGAACTTTTTAATATTTGAAAATCAATCAAATGAATTTAAAATTGTAATAAGTGTGCCAAATGTTCTCGCTTTCTGATTTTTTGACCTTTATTTTTTTTTTTCAAAATGTTCAGCAAAAAAGCTATATAAAGAAATGTATGAAGAATGCCGCGAGACGCCGCACCAGGCGATGTAGCGATTTCTATGCAAGCACTGTTCCGCTTGCCGCTCCGCGCATCGCTCCGCTGTAGCTCAAGCTCGTGGCGCTTACAAGTAATTTATAAACGTGTTAGTATTATACCACTTCAGAAGTCAAGTGGAACGTAATAGAACGTCTTTATTGAGTGTTAATGTGACGCCATTGCTGATAAAACACAGATGTTTACTGCACCGCATTAAAATACTTCAGATATAGTATATATAAACTAGTCACTACCAAAAATAGCAGGTCACATTGAATTTTTTTTTCAAAGTGACCCTTTTTCGACCCTGTCCGTCTGTCTGCCAGCGGACTGTATCTCTTGAACCGTAATAGGTACGAGTAGACAGTTGAAATATTCAGAGTGTGTTTTTACACTGCCGCTATAACAAATAATAAATTAAAGTATTAATTAATTACAAGAAACGTGATTATTTCGACGTTTTTTGCTCGACCTTAACAATGGCCGTATCTTGTACTGTGATACGGAACCCTTCGTGGGTGAGTCCGACTTGCACTTGCACACGACGCAAAAGGAGAGGGGTGTTATAAGTTTAACTTGTCTGTCTGTGTATCTGTCTGTGGTATCGTAGCTCCCAAACGGATGGACCGATTTTCGTTTAGTTTTTTTTGTGTCATAGATAATTTTATCCCGAGTGTTCTTAGCCATGTTTCATGAAAATCTGTTCAGCCGTTTGAAGATCATCAGCTCTTTTCTAGTTGATCTGATTTTTTAATTCTTGAAATCTTCTAGTGACGAAGTCCCTCCAGTGAAAATGAATGTCCTTGGACCCCTTTAAAGGTTTTGCTCCTTGCTCAGAGGGTTTTTAGGTTATTACTAGCTTCTGCCCGCGACTTCGTCCGCGTAGAATAAGTAATTAGCTACACCTCCCATGTCGTTGGTCATCCCACAGGAATAGTGATAAAAGATAATCCAGAGCGTAAGCTAGAGATCTCCATTTAAAGTTCCAAGTTTTAGCGTGAAAGAAACAAACTAACACACATATAAAGTTACAAATTATCGCATTTATAATATATGTATGTTATACTAGCGACCCGCCACGGCTTCGCGTGGGTAGCAGAGCGCATGCGCACCTAAACCTTCCTCATGAACCACCCCATCCACTGGGGAAAACCGTGTGAAAATCCGATTAGTTTTTGAGTTTATCGCGTTCAGACAGACAGACAGACGCGACGGGGGGACTTCGTTTTATAAAATGCAGCGGGCTTAAACTTAACATGCATGGACCCGTCTTGATATAATCGCTATAAAAAAGTGAAAATCGCTATAGTCGCTTAGTAATAAAAGGTAATAAAAGTCAGGACGCGACACTTTTATTTTAAACCTTAAGCGTTAAGTCTTGCGTTAGAATATGGAATAGATGTATTCATTTCCCTAGCACCTGTCAAATTTTAAAAAAGATAAAAGATATTTATTCAGTAAGTAGGCCGCACGGGCACTTTTACACGTCAAAATCTACCAGCGCTTCCCAAGAGGAGACCACTGCTGAGAAGAAGCGCCGCAAGAAACTCAACAGTTAGTCATTTTTTAAATAAAAAATTAGAATGATACTACTTATTCTAGCATTATATACAACTGTAAAAATAATATAAAATATCTGCGTAGTTTTATCTCGTTTATACAAGCTAGGGGGCTAGTGATGGATCGCCGACCAGACAACAGACCTCTGTTCTAGTCAGCAATACTGCAATGACTCAAATATCTATTTTGTACTTTTTTACTACGAAATAAACCATTATTTACGCTTTTGGAATGTGTCCAAATGCATGTGTCAGTGTCCTGAATACGCGGCATCATCGCAGTGAATATAAAACGGATTTGTTTCGCTTTCCCTGATATTCCCGTAAATTTAAATAACATAAGATCGCTGGTTTCACAGACGACCAGCTGTGAAACCAGCGACTAAATGAATGTGCAGGCAGTTGAATATCATTTACCCACCTTGACGGACGACGTAAATTCGCCGGCTATTCATCGACTGAGTAGAACTGAACGACGATGTGTCAACAGAATAACATAGCTGTCAAGCGCTCAGACAAAGTCGATCGACTTCGCTTGTCGTGACGGCGACGTTGCGCGACACGTGGCTCGGGACATTGGTCCCCTAGCGAATCCCTGGCTTTATATTTGCAGCGCCACACCCATGACAAATTGATTGTTTGATCATTTCCTGTTTAGCAATTCAGTCGATTTATAACAGTAGTTCCGATGAGAACGCAAAATTAACGTACAGTGCAGTAACTCTAATAACAAAATAACCTAACCGAGTTAAAAACCCCCGATATGAGCGCGTAAAAACCTTCTGAATTAAAAAATCAGATCCCCTCATCAACTAGAAAAGAGCTGATGATCTTCAAACGGCTGAACAGATTTTCATGAAACATGGCTAAGAACACTCGGGATAAAATTATCTATGACACAAAAAAAACTAAACGAAAATCGGTTCATCCGTTTGGGAGCTACGATACCACAGACAGATACACAGACAGACACGTTAAACTTATAACACCCCTCTCTTTTTGCGTCGGGGGTTAAAAACAACCGGATTAGTACTTCTCCCTCACTCTAGAACGGCGGAGCAGCGGGGCGTTGTTTTTTGCGTGGTTACTGGTCGCTGACCTACTGGCCCAGCATGCAAGAGATAAAATTAACAGGTACTAGGGAAATGAATACATCTATTCCATATTCTAACGTAAGACTTAACGCTTAAGGTTTAAAATAAGTGTCCCGACTTGATAAAATCGCTATAAAAATGTAAAAATCGCTATAGTCGCTTAGTAATAAAAGGTAGTAAAAGTCTGGACGAGACACTTTTATTTTAAACCTTAAGCGTTAAGTCTTACGTTAGAATATGAAATAGATGTATTCATTTCCCTAGCACCTGTAAAATTGTATCTCGTGCATGTTAAGCCCGCTCGAAGTATAGAAGTCTTTCATAGACAGCGACCAGTGTGCACGCAAACAAATAATGCCCGCTGCACGCTTCGCCGCATTTGTGGCCTTTGATGAGCAAATAATGACTGTGCAAAAAAAAGTAGGGGAGACCGGGGATGGTTGACTATAGGGACAGGTTGACTAACTATCAAAAACTCGTCCGACGCAAAGGCCTTGAGCCAACCAATGAGCCGGGGGGAGGTGGCGGACTCTCGTAACGTGTCTCTTATTGGGCTCAAGGCCTTTGCGTCGGACGAGTTTTTGATATTTAGTCAACCTGCCCCTATAGTCAACCATCCCCGATCTCCCCTACAGTCGGCAAGAAAAGCGTGTCACAAAAATGGATCTTTTGACAGAAACTTTTATGTATATTTAGATTATTTACCAAAAACTTTTACTATGCATACTAATAAATGAAACGGTTTAGATGCTTCTTGACGTTTTGATTGATTTGACAGACAAATGTCAAAACAAATTTCTAATGACAGAGTTGAAAACGAATGGCGTGGACCACTCGATTTTAAATGTTCTATCGCTCGTATTCCATAAATACGGTTTCACCGTTTCTGCTCACTTTAGAGTGAAACATCGCCCAAATCGCCCCCCTTGTCTAATATTATGTAGATAACATGTTATTCATAATTTTTTTACAGTTGCGGTTAAAGGATCGTGTTGAGCAGGCTCGTAAATATTTCCAAGAATAACATATCAAAGAAAATCAGTTCATACGGTCGTTAAAAAGTTGTAAATTATTTTGAACCCGACCAAATATTTTTAATATCAGCAATGACGCGGTTAGCCTAGTTGGTAGTGAGTGGCTAAAGGTGCTGGGTTCTGTCCCGAATAAGCACGATGTTTTTACCTAATTCCTGGATGTTTAGTACCATTTTCAGTTATTTTCTAGGAGTCCAGCCATTCTTCAAAACAAATGAAAAAGGTAGTCCAAACATACAGGGAAATGGTTAAGGTTGAAAATGGCCCGAATGGCTTCGGGAAAAGGATGGTACGGCCGTGCCTTTTTTTTGCTCGACTTGGCGGGGGCACTACCGTGCCCCCAGATAATGCGACTAGGAAATGAAAGCGGTTGAGGCGCTCGTATGTTACTAAGGTCTTACAGTTAATTAATAGCTATACGAGTATACTATTTCGAAAAGGCAAAAGCCGTGGTAGCCTAATGGTTTGACCGGCCGACTCTTAAGCAGAAGGTCGTGGGTTCGAACTCGGGCTCGCACTTCGGTGAAGGAAAACATCGTGAGGAAACCTGCACACACCTGCAAAGCAATTTGACGGTGTGTGCGAAGTTCCCAATCCGCACTGGGCCCGCGTGGGAACTATAGCCCAAAACCCTCTCATTGTGAGTGGAGGCCTGTGCCCAGCATTGGGACGCATATAGGCTAGATTATTATATTATTTATATTATACTATCTTGAACAGTTTGAGCTTTGTATGTTTTAAAGAGTTTATATAATAATAATAATTTAATATTATAAATGCGAAAGTTTGTGTGTGAGCATATGTTTGTTACTTCTTCGCGTTGAAACGGCTGGACGGATTTAGATAAAATTTGGTAGGGCAATAGATCATGTCCTGTATTAACACGTAGGCTACCATTTATCTCGTAAAAATTACTGTTCTAAAAAAAATCACTGGTATTTGAATATCTGATATCTAAAAGGTCGGAATGGAAATTTTGTCATGGGATCTATGGAAAATCAATGGAGCTCCTTAATGATTTGGAATCGATTTGTTGTCTTTATCTATCATCTGATATGAGTCATTATTAACAACCCAGCAATGTCAAGAACGCGAGCACTGAGTGTTTTTCCTTATTTATAAACAAATGCGCATGCGCAGGATTTTTTTTATTGTGACATTCCTCGTTTATTTACTTGCTTTTACCCACGACTCCGTCCGCGTAGAAGTCGTTTATCGCTGCTCCCTCGGGAACTGTCCATTTTTTCGGGATAAAAAGTAGCCTATGTGCTATTCCAGACTATAATCTATCTTTGTGCCAAACAACAAACTTTGTAACAAACATCCATCCAAACTTTCGCTTTTATAATACTTAGATTACGCAACAGTTTACGTCGTCAAACTGTTAGTTTTACAAGGTTTAAAAATTGCAAGCTTACTTTAGTTAAATTATAAAGATACTTTTCCCGCGACTCCGTTCGCGCAGAAGTCGTTTATCGCTGCTCCCTCGGGAACTGTCAAATCCGGGAGAGAAAGTAGCCTTTATCCTTCTCCGAAACTCAGGCTATCTCCATATGAAATTTCATCGAAATCGGTTCAGCTGTTTAGCCGTGAAAGCGTTACAGATAGAGTTCATTCACATTTATAAATTGTATAATGTTAGTGTGGATTTATATTCAACCGCCTTTAAAAAGGAGGAGTTTCTCAATTTCACTGTATTTTTTTATGTGCCATTTAAATGCCGTCTTTCGGTCATTCCCTGAGCGTTCCATTCAGCCGCCTGTGCATTTCTAATTACCGTTTCACCTTATTATTGGCGATATGGACCACTAACGACCATTTGTGACGTTCTCAATATAAAGGGACCTTATGGATGAAGGCAGTTACGCTCTTCTTATTCTTGTAACTATACGAATACTATGGTGACAGTTCTGAAAACGGCGTAACCGCCTGCCTCCATAAGGTCCCTTTATATTGAGAACGTCACATTTTAATGCTTATAGCCAGCACAGCGAGCTTAATCTGCATGCACGAAATGAAATTTGACAGGTGCTAGGGAAATGAATATATCTATTCCATATTCTAACGTAAGTCTTAACGCTTAAGGTTTAAAATAAAAGTGTCTCGTCCTGACTTATTTACTTTTTTTTAATATTTTTTTAATAGTTTCATTAATAATTGTATCAGAAAAACTCCGCCGAAGATCTCTGCGATACATCAAAATATCCTATCCTATAGAACAACAACACAAAAGGAACAGTCATAGGAGCAAAGTGGTAAAATAGTTTTGCGAAAATAAAAATAAAAAATTTTGCTTCCTAGAATACAATTAAATTGAATTACTATTATGTTTTACCCTGGGCTATGACGGAATCAAATAGCTTCTGAAGAGCTTTTAAAACCGGTGATCCACCTGCTTTCAGAAGCTCAGCCGTAATTCCGACATCACCCGGTGCCTATGTACTATATACATATATAAAACGGCCCTAACGATTTCGATGAAATTTGTAATATATGGGGGTTTACGGGGGCGATATATCGATCTAACTAGGTCTCGTATCTGGGAAAATTTTTACAAAATGATTTACAAGAAAACATTTCACGCAAAATGATTTACCCGCGCAATGTTAGAGCGTTGGACTACTACGCAAAGACTGCGGGTTCGAACCCCAGCTTTTTTGTTTTCTTTTTTGTTTTTTTTTTTTTTTTATAGAAATCGATTAAATTCGGTTTCGACCCGAGCTACGACGCTCGGTCTCCCAAATACTATTAATTTAAATTCGTGGGCAACTATTCACTGGAATAAATCGACGAAACTATCAAGACACAATTTTCTAAACCCCACTATTACTAACATAACCAGTTTAATTTTAAAAATGTTAATAAACGACCTATTCAAAATCGAAACACAACTCACTCGATTCTAGATATTTTAAAACTATAAAAAATCCACACAACCACTCAACCAATACAAGAAATACTTTAAAATGCTAAGATAATTGCTTCGTTTCGGTGAAACTGACCCACAACAGTAGCAAAAACTAACTTCATATTAATCTCAATCGCTTCAAAAATGACCGTGAACAAAATAAAAAGTAAATAAGTGAATACTTACTTATTTAACCAAGTATTATTATATATAAACACTAAAAACAAGTTTAGGAGTGTATTAAACACGCGCGACGCTCGGACGAAGCGGTGCCGTGGAACAACTGATAAAATTCAGTGTCAATGCTAGAGTTGCCAGCGTTATATGTTAAATATCCTGAAAATATTTTCAGAAATCTGCAAATTTTAAAATTTTTTGACAGGGAAAAATTCGCAAACTGTTGAACGTTATACGATAACTGGAGAAAATTATAAAATAAGTCTTAATGTCTTTTGCTTGCGACACCGTCCGCGTAGGTAAGTCGTTTATCAGTTTTATCAATTTTCCTCCGGAACTTTATGGGATAATTATCCTGTGTGTCAGTAGGTACAAGATATATTATATCTGAGTGCCAAATTTAATTTCAGTTTACGTATTATTAGTAGCGTAGTACGGGCAAATGAGCAAAACCATGGAGACCGGTCATAAATTTGACATGTAAGTATGTAAGTATGTATGTACAATGGAGGGGGAATAAAAAAGTATTTTTTATTACAACAATATTGGTTGAATGCTAATAAGTAGCCCATTCAATTTCCACTTAAAGAGCACCACTTGGACTATTTGCATGTCCCAGCCTGCGATACCTTTTCTAACATTTAAGTTATATTCTTTAGATTATATGGCTTGTTTTTAGCATTTCAGTTGATATTTTTTAAAGCAGTCGGGTTTTTTTGTGTTAATTTCAGAATACCAAAATCGCTATTTACATCGATAGGTAAGGTCAGACATTGTGACTTGAAACTTTGCATACTTATGTATGTCCGATGACAGTACGAGTATGTTAAAATGATACCATCGAGCTGGGGCATTACTCTGAACTTCGAAATTCGAACTTCGGATCGCCCCGTCACTTTCTTGCGAATTAGCTACGCGTTGAGAGCAAAAGGGATAGCAATAGACGAAGTTCGATTTTCGAAGTTCAGAGTAATGCCCCTGGTGTGATGATAAGAGACGGAAGGTGTATTGCCATGAGAGCTCCTCAATAGCTAATTGTAGGTTCGTCGAGTATGGACTCATTTACCTGGTCTTTTAATAATAAACATAATAATCCACCCTATGTAAGTCCCACTGCTGGGCACAGGCCTCCACTCACAATGAGGGCCCCTTCCCACATAGCGTCTTTCGAGCGTCGGCGTCCCCGCGACGCCTGCGGTGGCGGGTAGCGGGGCGCCCCGCTACCCGCCGCAATTCACCGGTTTTCTTGAACTCAGTCAATGTGAAGGTGAGACGATTAACAGTCACAAGTTGTGACCAGGTGAAGACCAGGCTTGTGACTCACAACCCTGGTCTTCCGCTGGGCCCAACGCATTAATACACCGAAAAGAAAATATAATGCCGGGATTTTTTTAAGCTAACAACACTGCCGGCTATTGAATTCTGTCCAACTCGAAGAATAAAATAAAAACAGTAAAAGATAAATGGAATGCAGAATTCTAAGCCAAAATGGATCCTAATTAAAAACGATCTTTGGGAGGAAAAAAAAATGTGAGAATGCATTTTTTTGGTAAGAAGGTTTTGCTAGACAAATTGCATCCTGCGAATGTGAACGAGTACCTACAGACATCATTATGAATTCTTTGCTAATATTATAGATGTAAAAGTTTGTATGGGTGTTTAGATGTTTGTGTTTTAACCACGTTTAACGGCTGAATGGATTTGGTTGAAATTTGACACAATCCTAGATTCATAATCATAAGCATTTATTTCCTTTATACACGGTACATACAATAGAAGGTTCACATGTTTAACCATAATACATAAGCATGCAAATATATTATAGTATGGTTAGGTCACCCATTAAACCTTACTTATCTATATTTAATTTCAATTGAAAAAAAAATACATTTGCGAACTTCATGTCAAATTATATAAAGGAAAAAAAACTATAAAAGCTTTTTAGGTTTAGCCATTCATTCAGTTTTTTTTTCATATTTCTGCTATTCAACTGTTTCAACTCTGCGGGTAAATTGTTAAATATCTTAACGTACATAACTATACTACTTTTATTTAGCTTTGATAGTCTAGGAAGGCCCTCAAGGTCGAGTCTATTTTGGCCCCGACGGTTTCTTGTACTTATATCACTTATTTTTGTGAATAACTCCTTACGTCTGCAGACAGACATATTTATTTCATAGATATAAAGAGACGGAAGCGGCAACAGACGAAGGTTTTTAAACAACTGCCTACAAGATTCATCATGCCGCAATCCATTGCTCTTAGGCATTTCTTTTGTGTTACAAATGCTCTGCCCATTAAAATCGGTCCAAAGTTTAGGCGCTAGAGTAGAACATCGGACTTTAGGTCACATACATACATACATAGACTCTTAAACACATTACCCTTCTTACTGCTGCAGTCGGGTAAATAACAAGTTAAATATCTCATACCTTGTCATTGAGCCCGGTGATAGCGGCGCTGATGGTCGGCACGCGCGTCTGCGTGCGTGCGTGCGCGCAGGCCACCGTCAGCAGCAGCGCTGCTACTGAGAGATGCATGCTGCAATCACACAAAAATAAAATAGATAAAAATGGTACGCCATGTTCAAAACAAAGTATACTTAACATCCTAGTAGTAATAAAAAAATATTTAAAATAGCGCTGCACCGCGTGAAGCGGAAAATCGCAGACTACAAGGAAAAAATACAATTAGTCATTTAAAGATGTCGCCCACTGCAAGCGATCATAGCTACCTCATATTAAATTAATATCACTATGGCCAAAGGTAGTGTTTTCCACCTCTTTTTCTAGCTTTTTTGTGAGTTTGAACAGTGATCGTGGTTCTAAATAAAGAAGTCATGTCTTTTGGTATGGGGAGCAGGCCCCCAGGCCCACGCACGCAATCGAATATAGCTTAATTTCTTTAATGTTTGTATTGTTTTCTATTTTCGAATTTTAAGTGTTTGCAAAATTGTAAATTTAAATTCTAAAAATCTTGGTTGCACCGTATGAAGCCACTTAATATTAACTTAGTATCTAGTATGTAGTCAGGGCACCACTGAGTACCAGCGCTGCAGCCTGCTGCAGCACATTGCTGAGGGGTGTCCACTTTAGCGTAACTTACATATTGTGTTTCTTTTGTTACATTGTATACTGTCATTTTTTGTTTACGCTGAATAAATGAAATGAAATATTAATGAAACATATGCCGATTTGTTCTTCTTAACCTCTAGAATACAGTAGTTATATTAGATTAACTGTGTCTAACCGGAATGATGAAAAATACATTTAAAATATGAGTCTCAATAGAAATCTTCTTCTCAGCAGTGGTCTCCTCTTGGGAAGCGAAGGGGTTTTAATGGGTAGGCCTTCTGGCCTTTCATCACTATGGGAAGGGGTATGGGGGTTAATGATTTATCTTATCTATATAATATGTATATATTAATCCCTTGGTCACGGCTGGACCGATTTCGCTGATTCTTTTTTTGTTGTGTTTGTTATTGTCAGGAGAAGGTTTGTTATTGTCAGGAAGAAAACTATGATATTTCAACTTTAAGAGGGGGAAATGGGAGGAGGAACTAGAACCGAAACGAAGCGAGGGCGGGTCGCTAATCTACACTAATATTATAAAGAGGAAAGATTTGTATTTTTGTAAGTTTGACTGGACCGATTTCAAAAATTCTTACACCAAAATTTAGATGGACTTCAGGGTGGACATAGGCTATACTTTTACTTGCGAAAGTACTGACTCACCGCAGACAAAGTAGCAGGCGGAAAGCTAGTAGTGTAAGGTGAATGAGACGCCAAGAAGGTAATTCAGAAGGTTTATTCAGTAACTTACGAAACAGAGATAGGACTTAAGTATAGTCGATTATCCTAGCTAAGTATAGGCATACAAATATGAGCTTAAGGGAGGGCGCAGTGGCAATCTCTCCCTGTACCCATTTGTCGGTGTCACTTGAGGATAGCAGAGGTCTCTCAAGCTAGACCGCTAGCTAATGAATGCAATGATCGGATTTTTTTTTTTTTTTTGGACGGACCTACGTAGTTAGCCTCTGACGGCTTTGACTACTTCACCGGAGGGAGGGCAATGATCGGAGGCCCGCGCGCTGTTTATATACCCTCCGGGCGCAGCCTTCGTATGCGCTCGGGTAGATCGGTCCAGCGAGCGAGATCGGTAGATAGTGCGAGCGGGAAAGTATTCGAGCCCACGCGCCTCGCGTTATAAGGTGGTTTCTTATATGTCGCTACAGTCTATCTTCTATACATATAATAAAATCGTTAAGACCAAAAAGTCTGTACATTGAAGATTTAAAAAAAAAAACCGATCAGGGCGATTTATAATAAGTAACTGAACATATTAAAACCATTTTTAAAATTCTTGTTTGTTTGTTTGACTGAGCATCACGTAAAAACTACTGAACGGATATTGATGAAATTTTCATAAATCTATTTAAATAACATCAGAATAACATTTAGGCTATAAAAATTTTGGAAAATTTTAGAAGAAGGGGGTAAAAAGAGGGGGTAAAGTTTGTATGGAAAAACCAATTTAGATTGTTCTAGGATCATGAAACTCAGAATAAATACTTATTAATAAAAATAAAGAAATACCTGTTTCATAGTTTTTTTTAATCTCATCCAAAAACGCAATAAAAATAGAACCGTCTTCAAAAAAACCCACTAAACAAGACGAAATAATGATCGGCTTCCTAGGAATTGCCTATTTGATGGGTGCCTAATAGGTACATGGAATATATCTAAGCCGGTGTCAAGTAGGTTTACACAATAGCAATGTCACATGATTCTTGCCACCGACTTCGATATATTCCATGTACCTATTAGGCACCCATCAAATAGGCAATTCCTAGGAAGCCGATCATTATTTCGTCTTGTTTAGTGGGTTTTTTTGAAGACGGTTCTATTTTTATTAAAAATTAGTTTTCGTCTTTTTTTTATTACATTTTTTTTTCGCTTTTTAGTGATACGAGTATAACTATCACTAAAAAAATCGCGTCAACACAAAATCGTCGAGTTGAACTAATATATCGCTTAATAACGGATCCATGCGGATGACGTCACGTGGTATCCATTATTCTTGTATACCAAAACCTTCTCCAGAATGTAACAAATACTTTGCTGAAAACCGCATCTAAATCGGTTCAGCCAAACGCGAGATAATCGTGGACAAACATACATACATACATACATACATACATGCATACATACATACATACATACATACAAACATACAGGTCAAACTGAGAACCTCCTTTTTTTTTTGAAGTCGGTTAAAAAAGAGGGTTTTATGTTTAAAATTACTGGAATTCATACCAACCAATAAAATTAAAACCAATGAAGTTTGACCTTCGAAACATGCTACATATACGTAAAATAACAAATATAAAAAAAACTACTTTCGGCGATTTTGGATAAACTACCCCTTAGGGGTAGAAATGGGGGGTTAATGTTCGTACGGGAGTTTGGTCGTTTTTCAAATTAGAAACGTGGAAATTGCTATAGAGATTACTGTTAGCAAATAAAAAACACTACTTTCAGTGATTTTGGATAAACTACCCCTAAGGGGATGAAATGGGGGGTTAAAGTTTGTATAGGAGTTTGGTCGTTTTTCAAGTTAGAAACGCGGAAATTGGTATACTTATAGGCTACTGTTAACAAATGAAAAAATAACGTTCGGCGATTTTGGATAAACTACCCCTGAGAAGATGAAATGGAGGGTGGTAATTTGTATGGGAGTTTGGTCAATTTTGAAGTTAGAAACGTGGAAATTAGTACATGGGCTACTGTTAAATAACAAAAATACAACTTCTGGTGATTTTGGAAAACAACCCCTAAGTGGGTGAAATGGGGGATGGAAATTTGTATGGGAGTTAAGTCAATTTTAAAGTAAGAAACGTGGAAATTGGCATATAGGCTACTGTTAACAAATAACTTTCAGTGATTTTGGATTAACTTCCCCTAAGGGGCTGAAATGGGGGGTTAAAATTTGTATGGGGGTTTGGTCATTCTTGAAGTTAGAAACGTGGAAACTGCTATAGAAACTACTGTTATCAAATAAAAAACACTACTTTCGGTGATTTTGGATAAATTACCCCTAAGGGGATGAAATAGGGGGTTAAAGTTCATGATGGAGTTTGGTCGTTTTTCAAGTTAAAAACGTGAAAGTTGGTATTTAGGCTACTTAACTGTGTACAAATAAAACATACTACTTTTGACTATTTTAGATTAACTACCCCTAAAGAGATGAAATGGGAGGTGGTAATTTGTATGAGAGTTTGGTCAATTTTGAAGTAAGAAACGTGGTAATTTGTATAAAGGCTATTGTAAACAAATAAAAAATATAACTTCTGGCGGTTTTGGAAACAACTACCCCTAAGTAGGTGATATGGGAGGTAGAAATTTGTATAGGAGTTCGGTCAATTTTCAAGTTAGATACGTGGAACTTGGTATATTCGCTACTATTAAGAAATAATAAAAAAACACTTTCAGTGATTTTGGATTAACTTCCCCTAAGGGGCTGAAATGGGGGGTTAAAATTTGTATGGGGGTTCGGTCATTCTTGAAGTTAAAAACATGGAAATTGGTATAAAAGGCACTGTTAACAAATAAAATATAAAACATTTGGTGATTTCCGAAAAACTATCCCTAAGTGGGTGAAATGGAAGGTGAAAGTTTTAATGGGAATGAAGACATTCTTGAAGTTAACGAAATTGGTATTTAAGCTACTGCTTACAAACCAAGAGTACTTTCGGTGATTTTGGAAACACGACCCCTAAGTTTGGTTATTTTTGAAGTTAGATATATGAAAATTGGTTTCTAATCTACTAAATATAAAATAAGAGTTTTCTGATAATGGAATCCCAGGTAAATTGATGGAACCCTTCAAAAATTTAAAGGACTTATACAGCGGTTTTCAAACTTCTGTAAGAACATTTACTTACATTCCAAAAGCACCATTTGGTAAAGTGAAATTAATAACCAGACATGACCATCGGAACTCCTTAATAATAAGTATTTCACAACACGCTACTTTTGCCCATCATTTGTAAGGGGCTGTTTATTTATTACGTAAGACGATTTAGGGGGGAAGGGGTCTGATCAAGTCTTAATTTTTCTAACATAAGGGTAGGATGTTTTTACGTAAGATCACAAAAGCAAGCAAAAATTAAAGCGTTTTTATATTTTTGCTACTTTTTCTTTGCAATTTTGGTAGATACTGATCTTACGTAAGATTAAAAAGGAGGGAGGGTTCATCCATGTCTTATTTTTTCTTACGTAGGGGGAGGGGGGGTCAGAAATTGGTTAACATTGTCTTACGTAATAAATGAACAGCCCCTAATGAATATGGTGAAATGGAAGTTTCGCCAAGTAATAGAAGAGTTCCTCAACGATTAATGTCCCTGCATATTGGATAGCCCCATTTTGTCAAGAGTGATGAAGTATTGGCAATAAGCATTAATGCCATGAATGTAGTGTATATGTGCTGCATGTAATACATAATCACATAATAATTAAACAAACACTAAAAAGCGAACAAATGTTAGGAAACATTACTATTTTTTTGCAAAGTCTGTCCCTTTATGATACGTACTTAATGAAAATTTTATTTGTACCTACCTACTTTTTAACGAAATTACTGACTCTCCGCAGACGGAGTCGCGGGCAGACAGCTAGTAGTAAATAAAATTGTTACTCATGTTGTGATTGATGCCTCACTATTTTAAAACCTAAACAACAAACGTTATAATACGCAATCAACTCACCACAATTACTCATTCTTTCCTATTGCTGTTAATTACTAACAACGTGTGAATCATTTTTATTTTTGAATCCTACAAACATGATTCATAGATGTGAGAAAATGTTTTATTTTAAACGGCTTAGTATGTGTGTAGTGTTATCCATTCCCGAAGTCCCTACTCAAGTCTAATTTTTAGGGTTCCGTACCCGAAGGGTGCTTAACGGGACCCTATTACTGCTTAAGCCAATGCTGTCCGTCCGTCTGTCCTAACTTAGAGCTGTATATGTGACGTTCTCAATATAAAGGGACCTTATGGAGGCAGGCGGTTACGCCGTTTTTAGAACTGTTACCATAGTATTCGTATAGTTAAAAGAATAATAAGAGCGTAACTGCCTTCCTCCATAAGGTCCCTTTATATTGAGAACGTCACATATTTTGAACCGTATAAGATAGCCCGTTTTTCAACGACAATTCCAGTGGCGGGGCGTGCCATTGTAGACGGAAACTACAAGAGAAAACCGGTAAAGTGCGAGCCGGACTTGCGCACTAAGGGTTCCGTAAACATTTGGCCGGTTTTTATTACTTGTAGGGTTTGTTCTAGAATCATACTAAATTTGACCGTATGTATTACCGTTTTTAGGGTTCCGTATTCGAAGGGTTCCTAATGGGAGCCTATTACTAAGCCTACGCTGTCCGTCGTCCTTACTTTAAAGAGCTGTATCTTTTTAGGCACCCTTCTAGTACATAACCTTAGACTAAAGCAAAAGAGGATGACACGTTATCGCCGTACAAGACACTGACATAATGCGTGCCGCGACACCTACATTCGCAAATTCCGCACACACAGCTGTAAACATGCACTAAGGAGCAATAGAGATAAATTGATGGACTAACGTCGTGCGCGTAAGTGAGACAGCCATAATGTCTCACAATAATGATGACGTCGCACGTGTTGACAGATCACTGCCCTGCTAAGGTAAATAGCAGTATTTTACACAAAACTGCTGTAATAATTGCAACCTCATTACTGGGTAATAAGGTTGCAATTGCTACAGTATTTTTGTTTAAAATACTGCCTTTTACCTTAGCATGGCAGATCAGTGACGGCCGGAAAACTGACTCAAACATAGGCGCTCAGCGCCTATATTTAGGTGCCTAAGCCCGCGCTCCGGTCACGTATCTTCCTCTTTTTGTTTTCATCTAAGTACAGTACAGAACCCTAAAAATTATAGAGGGGGTGTTCAATAGTCCAGTGGGACTTTTACAAGTGGCAGAGGGGTTAATTTTGAACATATGATGGAGAAAAGGTGGTACCAAAGACAGATTTTTTATCCGGGGATTGTATTAATCGAACTTTAGGTATGTATACTTATTCGGGGGTAGCTATCACTTTATCGAAACTCCTTTCATCGAACGTATCATTTCATCGAATTTCATTTCATCGGAAGCTAATTTCCAAGTGCAGTAATAATTTTTTGGTGGTGTCAGGTCTAACCTAACCTACGTAACCCATGCTTAAGATAACCTGAAAATAATACGGTTTCAGCAGAAATTAGCTTTCATGAAATGAAATTCGATGAAATGATACGTTCGATGAAAGGTGTTTCGATAAAGTGATGAAATACCCTTATTCGGAAGTATCTCTGTCTGTTGGTTTATTTATATGGATCTTAATAAAATTTGGTAAAGAGATATGGGTATTGTAGGTATCCTACCGAAAAACATAGGATACTTTGGAGTAACAATAAACACATTCTACGCGGATGAGGTCGCGGGAAAAAGCTAGTATGTTGTATGTTGTTAGTATGTCCCGGGTTCGAATCCCGGTATGAGCAAATATTTGTGTGATGAGCGCGAGTATTTGTTCCTGAGTCATTGATGTTTTCTATATAGTTAAGTATGTATTTCTCTATATAAGTATGTATATCGTTGCCACCCTGCAAGCCTAGAGCTTAGTTTGGGACTACGTCAATTTGTGTGGGATTGTCTCTGATATTTATTTATTTTATATGTATAGCGCCGCATTAGCTGTGCACTATGCTTATCTATGCGTCTAACATACAGACATGTTAACCTTGATATACAATTCACCAACACATAACAAAACACGCGTATCTACTCAACATTGTATTTTTGAATTTGAATCGTAAAGCGCTAGTTTTAAAGTCGTCTATGTATTGATGAACTATGTAGATAGGATGTTTGAAGTTATTGTGATGCGAGTATGGCTACATAGGTTAAAGACACGAGGTTGTATGTATTGAGATGTTTGTAAATTTGTTTTGTTTTGATTTAATGAATTAAATACATTATTAAACTGACCAAGTTAAAAAAACTCGACAAAATCGTGACCTCTACTTTCAGAGTTTATAACTCTAAAACGGCTTAACGGATTTTCATCAAACCAAGCTAAGAACACTCACGATTAAGTCACCTTTCTAACAAACAAAATTAAATCAAAATAGGTCCATCCGTTTAGGAGCTACGATGCAACAGACAGATACACAAATAAACAAATACACACGACAAACTTATAACACCCCTAATTCTTAAATGGCGTAACGGATTATTACCAAACTTAGCTAAGAACACTCTTGATCACGTCACCTTTTAATAAAACTATATCAAAATCGATTCATCCATTTGGAAGCTATGATCACAGACAGATACACGGATACGCACTTTAAATTTGTAACACTGCGTCTGGGGTTAAAAAGTCGGAACCCTTGGTTTCTAAGAACTTTCGTCTCTTATGGTTTGGTTGCTCACCCTGTACAGTCAAGGTCATAAATATGTGTAGGTACACTTTAAGTTAATTGTAATTAAGTTAAAAATACATATATATGAGCATCAACAAAAACAAGAAAATTTAAGCCACGACACAAGCTGTATATAATTTGTTCTGTACATATGTCCTTTTTTATTAATTAATCCTCATAATTGTCTTTTATTACTTGCTATCATAGGTACCTACATTAAATTTGTCATATTATTTTTATTTTTCTCATCTCTTGCTACAATACGTTGCCTTAACACTTGTTATGTAAACTGCCCAAAGTGTAACCTGCTCTTGCCTAAACACTTATATGTAACCTGCCCAAAATGTAACCTGCTCTAGCTTCACTCGATGGTCCCAGTGGAAGACCAGCGCTGGCTTCTATACCAGCATTATGCTGAACTGGAACCATTTCGTGACATAAGACCTTTACTACTTTTTGTTTCATGTCCTCTTTTTTGTATTTTTATATGTCACGAATAAATGGTTTTCTTTCTTTCTTTAGTACCTTGTCACTTTAATCGCGGTGAAATTCATATATGGCAGTTTAAACATGACATTAAATTGACAAGGTACTAAAATGTACACATATTTATGACCTTGACTGTACCTATATTGACAAACAAACAATCAAACACGTGATTTTAAAAGTTTGTAATAAATCAATTCTACGGACGAACTCGCGGGCAAAATTCAGTTCATTATAAAATTAGGTAAACTGTAGGTTACGATCACATCGTATAAATACCTAAATCCAATTAGAATATACTTTGGACACAAATAAACTTACAAATTTGTTTTTTAAATATTCGTAACCGACCAAAGGTTAAAGTTAGATTTTATAAGTAAACCGCTGTTTACCAATGACTATAATTATCTTATTATATAGTAGATTGTACAACAAGAGCATAAAACGAGCCATTTTAATTGCAAGGAAATAAAATGGGTTTTATACTAGAGTCTTACACTGCTTTTCACTTCGATTGCAAGGAAATAAAACAAGCATATACCAGCTAGTTTCTGGTTTTATTTGACGAATAATTAGCTTTCCGCCAAACAATTTTTCTTAATTTTTTTTAAATTAGTTTGCTCGTAAAGTTGTTCTTTATGTCGAGAGAAGGCTGCATATAAAATGGGTTTTTATGCTCTTGTGCATAAAGTAATTTCTTCTTTTAAGACTAAGGCAATTAAGCCTTACAGCCACATACACAATACACCTTCATTTAATTGATATATTTTATGAGATTTAGGTTATATCTTAATTTAATTACGACATATGTATTACTATCTAAATACAAATTTACGATAAATTTTTACTACATAGCAAGAATAACTTCCGAATGTACTTCGCCTTTGTAGTTACATAAAAGTGATTTTTTGTCTTGGTCTGATGCACTTAGTATGTATACTTGGTACATTGACAATTGCTATTAAAAAACACAGGACCTACAAGGCTAGACAGCGTACATTGCATTCGCTTCTGCCTAAAGCTAGTCATAATAAGGTTTCAAACCAAATATTTTTACATATCATTCCGTTCACGGTTCAGATTTGTATTTCGTTCTCAAAACAAACCCATTCAGCCGACAAGATTATATACTACATATTATTATCTATTATTGTATCATAGAGAAGAATATTTCAATGCTAACATTCGAATCTCTCTCCTTAATCTACAGCCAAAGAATTGATGTGTAGTGCCCAAATAACGAGCCTATTTAGAACTTTGTTTGGGACTATGTCAATTTGTGTAAGATTGTCCACTGATATTAATTTATATGTTTAGATAAATAATAATTTATTTATTTAATCGTATGGCATTTTTATACAGAGTCGCTTGCTAATCTTAAATTATAATAATTAAACTATATATATAAAAATATAAATAAATAAACAAAAAAAAATTAAAAAAAATATATATATAAATATAAATATATAATAATATATTTATATACTACTCTGTCAAGAAAGTACCGGGAAAAGATCAATAATACACAAACTGTTTGTTAATCATCCAAATTTATTTTATCACCTTCAAAGTATGCTCCTTCAGAAACGATACACTTACGCCAACGAATAATCCAATCATCAAAACATTTTTTAAACGCTGTTTCCGGAATTGAATTCAGTTCTCGGCGCGAATTCTCCTTTATGTCTTCTACCGATTGAAAACGGGTGCCACGAAGTGGTAATTTGAGTTTAGGAAAAAGAAAGAAGTCGGCAGGAGCCATATCTGGTGAATATGGTGGTTGCTCGATGGTATTTGTTGAGTGTTTGGTCAAAAATTCTTTCACAATGATGGCCTTGTGCGAAGGCGCATTATCGTGGTGCAAAATCCAAGAATTTTCATTCCACAAATCTGGCCTTTTTCGTCGAATTTGCTCTCTTAAATGCCGCATAACGCTCAAATAATATTCTTTATTTACCGTTTGACCTTCCGGCAAGAATTCCGAGTGCACAACACCGCGATAGTCAAAGAAAACAGTCAACATGACTTTGACTTTTGATCGACTTTGGCGTGGTTTCTTCGGTTTCGGTTCAGTTGGAAGGCGCCACTCCGAAGCTTGTTGACTAGTTTGCATGTCAAACTCGTAAACCCACGTCTCGTCACCAGTAACAATGCGTTTCATGAATGTTGGGTCGGAATTGACTCGTTCTAGCATGTCCTCAGCGACTCTCATGCGATTGAGTTTTTGGAGAAAATTCAGGTCTTTTGGGACTAGCCGAGCGGTAACATGTTTCATACCCAAATGATTAGTTAAAATAGTACGGATCGACTCGTGAGATACAGAAAGTTCGGCGGCTATCTCTCTCAAAGTTGAATGAGGATTTTCAGTCACTATTTCCTTCACTTTTGCGATGTTAACTTCAGTTGCAGACGTTGATGGCCTACCAGAGCGAGGCAAATCTTCCATCACATCTCGACCGCTTTTGAACGCTTTGTACCACTCATAAACACGTGTTTTTGATAAAGTCGAATCACCGTAAGCCTTCTGTAACATTTTCAGTGACTCCGAACACGAAATTCCATTGGCGATGCAAAATTTAAGACAAACTCTTTGTTCAATGTTTTTGTCCATTATGAAATTCGCAATACACACTAGATATGATATAACTAAAAACAGCACTGTATTTAATATAAATAACAGATGCAACTCAAACTCCGCGCCAAAATAGAAAACAGTTGTGCCAATCTAACAACAACAAAAAAAACAAAAATTTGAATTTGGAACCATAAACAAATCATCCATTCCCGATACTTTGTTGACTGAATGTATATATATAAATTTTCTCGTAGTCATTCTGACATGTTTTCCTGCAAAACTACGCAGATATTTAATATTATTTTTACAGTTTTATATAATGCTAGAATAAGTAGTGACATTGTTATATTTTCATTAAAAAAATGACTAACTGTCGAGTTTCTTGCGGCGCTTCTTCTCAGCAGTGGTCTCCTCTTGGGAAGCGCTGGTAGATTTTGACGTGTAAAAGTGCCCGTGCGGCCTACTTACTGAATAAATATGTTTTATCTTTTTTTTCTTTATCTTTTACGAGTAGGTATATAATTAACATCAGGAGAGAGCAAGTCCAGAGTCTCCAGTATAATAATAATAAGTGTTGTCACCTAAAAAAAGCCGGTCAAGTGCGAGTCGGACTCGCGCACCGAGGGTTCCACACAAACTTGTAGGTAACTAAATAGTTCGTAAATCACGGGAATACAATATAAACAGAGTCCAGTATAAACTGACACGCAATAAGTATGCACATTCTTACTTAGTGAGTGTCCGTTTATATTGGACTTTATTTTTATGCGATTTAACCACAAATTTACGATTTTCGGATTTTTTTCCTTTATTTGGGCTAAAAGACATTGCTACTTGCCAAATTTCATGATTCTAAGTCAACGGGAAGTACCCTATAGGTTTATAGAAAAAGGGTCTTGACAGACACACAGACACACAGACACACAGACAGATAGACAGACAGACAGAAAAATTATTAAGAGAAAAACAAGGCGTATCATTCAATATGTGACGTTCTCAATGTAAAGGGACCTTATGGAGGAACGCAGTTACGCTCTTCTTATTCTTGTAACTATACGAATACTATGGTAACAGTTCTAAAAACGGCGTAACCGCCTGCTTCTATAAGGTCCCTTTATATTGAGAACGTCACATATATTTATGTATAGACTTTCTAACCTAAGTTATATATAAATAACAAACACCGTAAACTTAACAGCCGTCACTTTCACAAGACCAGGCTTTAGCTAGAGAAAGTAAAAAAAACTAGGTTTATTTAAGCCTAAGGTAAACATTAAAAGGTAATTCTAGACCCAGAAACCCCAATTTTACTATTATTTTAATCAAAAACCGATTAACTAATGTAGGAATATAAAAAAAAAACGGGCAAGTGCGAGTCGGACTCGCGCACTGAGGGTTCCGTACACATTTGGCCGGGTTTTAGTATTTGTTGTTATTCTATAGGATTTGTTCATCACACCGACGCTTGTATGTTTTAACGTTATTACGATACAACAAAAATAAAAATACGATGAAAAAAAACGTTTCTTGTATGGGGACCCCCTTTATTATTTCACTTTTTTTTATTTGTTAGTAAATCCACCGTAATAACACATATTCTGAAAAAAAATCAGCCCGCTATCTATTACGGTTCAAAAGATACAGCTCTTTATAGTTAGGACAGACAGACAGACGGACGGACGGACAGCGTAGGCATATAAATAGGGTCCTGTTGGGCGCCCTTCGGTATGGAACCCTAAAAAGAATGTTTCCTAGAACCAGATCATCTGTTTCTTTTAAGATTTGAATTCAATAGATAAAAACCCCCGACCCCTGCTTTCAGAGCTGATAACTCTTAAATGGCTTAACACACTCTCCATTAAGTCACTTTTCTAACAAAAAAAACTAAATCAAAATCGGTCCATCCGTTTAGGAGCTACGATGCCAGACAGATACACAGATACACACGTCAAACTTATAACACCAATCTTTTTTTGCGTCAGGAGTTAAAATAGGGTATAAATCATTTACGGAGTACACTAGACTTACCGTTTTTCACATGAAATTTAGGAGACTTATACCGTTTTTGACTAGGACCACAGTTAATGGTCATAAGGATAAGTGGGGATAAAACAATGGTCACTTTCTGCTATGTTATTCTGTTGACACATCGTCGCTCATTCATTCACATTCATTTAGTCGCTGGTTTCACAGACGACCAGCTGTGAAACCAGCGACTAAATGAATGTGCAGGCAGTTGAATGTCATTTACCCACCTTGACGGACGACGTAAATTCGCCGGCTATTCATCGACTGAGTAGAACTGAACGACGATGCGTTAACAGAATAACAGCTGATCATTACGTATGCTAAAACTACTAAAAACCGGCCAAATGTGTACGGAACCCTCAGTGCGCGAGTCCGACTCGTTGACCGGTTTTTTGTTCGTGTTTATCTTGTGGATCTGTCTCTTCCTAACCAGTATATGTGCGAGAGCGACGGATGCTCTATCCACACTTATCCACCGGGATAAAGGAGACCATACATGACACAGACTACATATGTACATGACAGATTGCAGCTCAAACAGATAACAGAAAGTCTAAAAATGAAACGGACAAATGAGCTGGGAACACATGAACAAAACAAGATAAATTAAAAAAAAATTGCCCTACTTTAAGATCCGCCTAGAGAAATAATATTGTAATTAATCGGTAATTGTATTTATATACTGTCTTAATCTTGCAGCATGAAAGAAAACATGTCAATTTACAACATAATTAAGTGTCCAGCAAATCCGCATTTCAATACGTGATAAGAAATCGATTCTACTTAAAAACATCTAACCCAACTAAAAACAGTACATACAAAATAAACAGTACTTATATAAACACTGGTTGACACTTGAACCTTTTCTATTTAAATTAAAAAAATAACGTAATCAAAGTTATACTTACATGAAGCTTATTTTAAATTAAGAACACTTCCACGCACGCGCTATGCGAGTCGGCGCACAACTGATCTTATATAAGTGACGGTTGACTTCTTGAACCGGTGCGCGACCACAGTCGCGTATATTAAACAGTAGGACTCAGTTTATTCTGCCGTACCACTTGGCTGTTATTTGTCCAATATTCCATCTCTTTCACTCGAAATGTCAGATGTACACAAGTATCTTTAATCTTTCTGTGGCATCATAGCTCCAAAACGGATGAAATTATTTTGAATAAGTTTATTTTTGTTTGGAAGGTGACTTGATCGAGAGTGATCTAAGTTTGGTGAAAATCCGTTGGACCGTTTAGGAGTTACGAGCTCTTAAAGTATGGGTCCCAATTTTGTCAATGGTTTTTCAAACCATAAATATAAATACTCTATTGAAAATACTTTGAGAACGCATCAAACATTATACAAAGCCCGCGAGCAATAGAATTCGAGTTTGTACTTCTCTGATACGCTCTTATGCGAGTCTAGCCGATTTTACCCGAACCCGAATCCTATTCTAAGTGCTCACGGGCTGTAGGTGTACAATAAATAGTAGGTATTGTATTGTGTTTAATTAGCTATTTGACTAATGTCAAAATAAATTATTTTTACACTACCACTAAATCAAGATTTCGAAAATAACACTGAAAAACCTAGCTATCGTTTATTTTTGTTTTTTTTTTTTTAAATCAACAAAAACTTTATAAAGGAACACTGAAAATTGTGACGTCACATTTTACTATTTTCATACTAACTTCATACTACCGGATCGATTTGACGTTTCAATAAAAGTTGCTGATTTGACCAGTCAGTCAAATAGCCAATTGTATCGTATTGTAACAAATGATTGTTATGAGCCTGCTCCTACTGTTTTGATAAGTTTACTGCGGGTCCACGAGAGCAATAGGTCATCAAAATTATCAATCGCCGCACTGAATTGTTTTTGCTTTAAACAGAATTACGGCAACTATATGAATAAGAATAAATATGACGGATCGTAACTTGAGAACGGCTCGAGCGATTTGGCTGCTTTTTAACCGAATTAAAAAAAGGATTATCTCGCGTTTGGCTTAACCGATTTTGATACGGTTTTCCGAATTCATTTAGTTATATAGGTATCACTAAAAAGCGAAAACAAATATTTTTTTAACAAAAAACAAAACCATCTTCAAAAAAACCCACTAAGCATGACTAAATAATGACCGGTTAAATAATCGAAGTTTATGAACCGAAAAATGTGAAAAATTCCTAACTTATAGATAATTACCTATATTTTACGGGAAAAATAAAACGAAGTGTTCAAAATGTATAGTTTTCGAGAAATTGACAAACAAAATTTAAAAAATTTGTATTAAATTTAGAGAACTCAAAATAGACCTTATTGCATACGAATTAAACATACATATATTAAAAAAAATTAAATAATCCCCGGCACCAAAATAAAACTCTAAAAAGTAAATAAATAATATGGCCCTTAAAGCTTAATGTCAGTACCTAGGAATATTTTGATTCAAGCGTCGTCACGTCCGACAAAGACATACGGGCTCCGAGCACGTACGAGTATGTACGTCACAGGACGGACTTCGTCACTACAAGATTTCCAGTATTAAAAACTCACGACAAAATCGCTTTCAGAGCTCATAACATTTAAACGGCTGATCAGATTTTCATGAAACTAAGCTAAGAACACTCGATTAAGTCACCTTTCTAACAAAAAAAAGCCGGTCAAGTGCGAGTCGGACTCGCGCACCGAGGGTTCCGCACACAATTGTAGGCATGTAAATAGTTCATAAATCATGGGAATACCATATAAACATAGTCCAGTATAAACTGACACGCAATAAGTATGCACTTTAGTACTTAGTGAGTGTCAGCTTATACTGGGCTCATTTTTTATGTGATGTAACTACAAATTAACGGTTTTCGGATTTTTTCCTTTACTTGTGCTATAAGACATAGCTTCTTGCAAAATTTCATGATTCTTAGTCAACGAGAAGTACTCTATAGGTTTTGATTCCCTTGAGATTCCCTTCAATATGCGGCATAAACGGCCGTATCTTTTAATTGCGTTGACTTAGATGTTTGATTTTTTCACTGATCCAAGGGACTGCAGACTTATGTATTTGATATTAATTTCAACTTGATACCTCCACGCGTTCCTGAGAAAAAAGGTCTTGACAGACACACAGACAGACAGACGGCCAACAAAGTGATCCTATAAGGGTTCCGTTTTTTTCTTTGAGGTACGGAACCCTAAAAACCATGCTTAGTGTATGGTTCCGTCGCCATTACTACAAATACAATAACTGGAGAACCAATGAGTCCGACTCTCACTTGACCGGCTTTTTTTTTATCTTAGTTCTCATTAATTGATATTTTCTGGTATTTTCCTTAAGATGTTCAAAACAGCGGGTAATCATGTTCCAAGAAATATCTTACGTATTATAACAACAATGCCGCTTATCAGTTATGGGCCGCCCCGAGGTCAGTAATCCAGCCCCTATTTCATTAAGCTGACAATGACAGGTGACATGTGACAATTCGAGGTACATTGCGATTTATTATAGAAACCATTGATGAAGAAACTCATCGAATTTACAATGTACCTGGAATTGTCACATGTCACCTGTCAATGTCAACTTGCTGAAATAGGGGCTGGCGTTGGTTCTGTCACCACCATTTTTTGGTTCCGTGAATTAAGGTGTTGTTTGAAATATTTTTTTTTTAATTCAAAGCTAAGCCGTGGTAGCCTAATGGTTTGACCTGCCGACTCTTAAGCAGAGGGTCATAGGTTCGAACCCGGGCTCGCACCTCTAAGTTTTTCGGAATTTATGTGCGAAATATAATTTGTAAATTTACCATGAGCTTTTCGGTGAAGGAAAACATCGTAAGGAAACCTGCGCACACCTGCAAAGCAATTTGACGGTGTGTGCGAAGTTCCCAATCCGCACTGGGCCCGCGTGGGAACTATAGCCCAAACCCTCTCACTGTGAGTGGAGGCCTGTGCCCAGCAGTGGGACGTATGTAGGCTGGATTATTAATTCAAAGCTTCCGACTGAAAAATCGTTATAGTATAGGGGAAATAAACACAGAATTACGTCAATAAGCAGTTTATTTATTTCTTTAGAAAGCTACGTATTAATGGTATTTTATTGAAGCATATACTTTTCCGATTAAGTATGTAAAGTACGAAGCTACTAGGTTTTTAAATTTACCTAATAAAAATTAGGATAAACGCTATAAGCAAATTAGGATGACGGCACCAGTGTTGGACACTTATAGCTGACAGGCACCAATAATGGACACTCAACTCTTAATTCTAGGATTATAGGGCTATAAATTGATTGTTTCAAAATAAATGAATAACCCTAATCTTCTTCAGAATAATAATCATGTGTCCATCATTGGTCCTTGTCCATTACTGGTGCCATCACCCTAAATAGAATAAAATGACAATAAATTTAAATCTTTGCCAATGTAAAATGATTTCAGATCAAAAATTACGACCAGTCCGGAAAATGCACCCTGAATGATGCCGGCTCAGCGCCCTCTGGTATCTTTGTCACGCAAACCTAAAAAAAAGGCAAAAATGAATATGTTAGTTTTCCCCCGTATCATGGTCGCCTTCGTCGCGTTGGATAGGTGGATTAACCCGTCGTATGCGGGAGATGAAAAAAAATACCAAGTTCTTCTCTTCAGATTATGATAAAGACCACAAAAATAAGTAAAAAAAATACAAAAAGATTTTGAGCACGGATCCGTGTCTTAAGCATACGAGAGGTAAAGCATCCACACTCGCAGTTACATATTGGTTAAAAAGTAACAGATGTTTTATTAACATGATACACACGGCCGTTGTTGATTGTTTAATTGTTTATGACACAACAACGCCACCTCTATTCCTGAGAATAAAGGTTGGCGCAGACATAACCGCTCGGCAACAAACGGCACCGGCTCAACTCGAGCCGTTCAGCATTCTTTGTAAGAAACTCCATACTGTAACGCACACGGCTGCCTTTCCGGTGCGGAGAGGAGCCGTGTAGGAATCGACCAATCACATTGGTTGTAATCCACATCTCGTCTCCGCTTGACTGTATCCATTGAAGCGGAGCGGAGACCAGATGTGGATTACAACCAATGGTCGATTCCTACACGGCTCCTCTCCGCACCGCTCGTCTCCGTTTCTATTAAAAGGCAGCCTAATCAGCACTGCAGCGGCATCGCCTCGCCTCGGAACAATGGGGTGAGGCGGTGCCGGTCTGTTGTCGAGTGGTTATGTCTGCATCAACCTTAAATATGATTCCCTGAACGCTGTTCCTCACGTGTTCGCCAGGATCCACGGAAGACCAGCGTCGTGGCGCTCGCGAGCGGCTCGCGATCACGCTGAGTGCAATGGTACCATCCATTTTTGCATGCAATTGTGCCTAATTCTAATTTATAAGTAGTCCAAGTTTGTTAAATTGTTTGCCAAATAAATGTATTTCTTACTTTCTTCCCTATTAAGAATTTTAAAAAGTGGCAGCCATTAAAAATATAAAAGATATTTAGTAATTTTTTTTTAATTTTTAGTAACTACACCGAACGCTTTTAAAATCGATATCTTAGGGGCAATTAAAGGTGAAGCTCAAATCTAATTTATGTTCAAGGTCAATCTTAGAGGCAAATAAAGGTCAAGGTCAATTCATTGATTTAAAAATCAAGGTCAATCAATTTGTTAGGGGCAATTAAATGTCAAAGTCAATTAATTGAATTAAAGTTCAATGTCATCTTAGGGGCAATTAAAGGTGAAGGTCAATTAATTTATTTAAAGTTCAAGGTCAGTCGATATCTTAGGGGCAGCAATTTTGAAATTGTCGCTGTGGCTTTGTTTATTATATTATGTTAAAGCAGGTCAAGTACTCACCCATGAGGGACAGTTTTGTAACTTGAGATACTCTTGGGCTCTGGTCAAAGCCTCGGACTTTTCCTGAAACAAGTTCCCGACAAATTAAAACCCGATTTACGACGGTACCTATTGGAATAAGGGCCGACATAGATGGCATGCTTGGAGCAGTCAGTGCCGACTGTGATTTATTTATTTTTATTGGAGATCAAACCGATTGCATCATCAGATCAGCTCCTTGGTACAGATCGATTCACAAGAGCTGGCACTAATGGAACGAACGAAACTAATGTCATCTATGATTGTGTGCGTCGTCTTTAAACGTTGTTCGAATTTCAAACCGAAAAGCTGTATTTGTTTTACACATATGTAAACTTTTGTTCACTCGTTCGATCCATTCGTGCCAGCTCTTGTGAATCTACCTGTACAATATTATTGTTACATATTCTGGCCCTTATGGTTACATTTGGCGATTGTAAATAATACAAGAAAAATATTTTGAGTTAGACTCGAACCAACATTTGCTTCGGCTTTTGCTATGATTGATAGTTGACGTATGGAGTATATACAATATTTCAAAATTATCCCACACTTATAAACGAGAAACATTTGTATATATATTTATACTCACACGTTCTCGAAAACGGCTTTAACAATTTAAACGAAATTTGCAATTTACGAGGGCGAAAAGTCGATCTAGCTAGGTCTCATATCTGGGAAAATTCGTTTTCCCCGTATTTTCACGCATAAATATTTCCCGCGCAAGATGATTCGTAATTTCGGTGCGGCCGCCGTCGTTTGAATAGACCGATGTTTAGAGCGTCGGCCTACTACGCCCAGACTGCGGGTTCGAACCACAGCTATGGACAGGATTTTTTTTGTTTTCTTTTTGTTCTTCTTTTGGGTAAGTCTTTTGTTATTTTTTTTTTGTTTTTGTATAGGTACTACAAGAAGTAATTTGAGTAATATCCTGCTTACTTTTTGGTTAGATTTCCTTCCGACCCACACGTATATTCCGGTTGAACCAGCATCCAATATGTAGCACTCCTGGAAAATAATAATTTGTTAAATGTTAAAGCGCTAGTAGCCGGAGTGGTGACTGGCGTCAAATCAGGAGAATCCAGGCCACTACGGGCACTAGGCAACGATAAACGTACATACATACACACATACACGCGATTATCACACAAATATTTGCCCATACCGGAGTCGCTGGGACTAGATTCGTAGGCAGGGACTAGTTCGTACCAACTAGGATGACAGCGTCGTCGACATATCATTTATTATTATTTATTACTAGCTTTCCACCCGCGACTTCATCTGCGCAGAGTCAGTACTTTCGTAAGTTAAAATATAGACGATATCCACCCTGAAAGTTCATCCTAAATGTTGGTGAAATAATATTTGAAATCGGTCCAGTAGTTTTTGAAACTCCCTCGCTTCACTTCGGTAAAATAAGTTAAAATATAACCTTTGAAATTAAATATATCCTTTGTTACTGTGCTGCGGGCTTAACATGCATGCACGAGATAAAATTTGACAGGTGCTAGGGAAATTAATACATCTACTCCATATTCCAGCGTAAGACTCGCTTAAGGTATTGTCGATTTACGAAAATTGTTAAGTTAGAGTAATGCTTATTATGCTGCGTGGGCATGGCGTGTGACCTTGGTGTTCAGCTGAGATCTCTGTACAGGTTTCTCCGAAATCTTCATGTCACCAGACTCATCGGATATTTCAAACAACTTCACCGTCTTCGAGACTTTCTCGTACTCCTGTCAACATTGTAAACAATAATTAATTATTTATAGAAAACAATGAACGATTCACCGTGGATTCCATGACCAAATCTTGACAAAGGGCCGCCCCTGAGATATAATATAACTTATTCAATAAGAAAAGAATTATTAAAGATAAACAATAGTTATTTGTTACGCAAGGCTGCAAAGTTTGGTATTTGGCGCGAGAGTATTGAATCCCGAGTCAGCGAAGGGTTCAAAAATATAACCTGAGCGTAGGTGCTATTAAAACAATTCCACGAGCGCCACATCAGAAAAGAAAGCCATTCCACGCTGGTGAGGTGAAAAAAAACATACATTCAAATCGAGAACCTTCTCCTTTTTTAAAGTCTATTGAAAAGTACCTAAGCTTTGAAACCCTGACCGCTTTTGTAGACTACAGCCTGTGTTGACATCCGTACCTCGTCATCCCCCCCTTCCACTTCTGAGGGCACGGAGCCCTTGTCACCCGAACCCAGAGCTTCGAAGAACTTGTTCAGGTCATCATCAGATGAATACGGGTCTGTGGGAAGAGGATTTATATTATGACACGGCTTGTAGCTGACTGTACTTGGTTTATCTTGATTGAGATGTCCGTTTGGAGCACGTCAAACTAAAGGGCAACACAGACTGACAGCTCACCGGTAGGCCCATGTCTGTCAACATGACAACGTTTAATGCCTGACTAAAGCACGTCAGTAGCTTACGGAACGCTAAAAATCCAAAATGTCGTCGTACCAATGATCTCAATGTGTCCCCTCCCGTTGTGATCCTCGTCCCTGATCTGGTGTGCCACGTTTATGACCTTCATGCGCTCCTGGATCTTCGCCGTTTTGCCAACGAACACGAAGATATCGTTGCCCTTGTCCAAGATGAAGCAGTCCCCTTGGTTCATGTTTTTCACGTGGGCTTCTATCTGTACAATTAATTCATTTGTTTTTGTTTTAGACCATTTCTACACTAATATTATAAAGAGGTAAAGCTTGTAAGTTTGGATGTAGGAAGCAAAATCCGTAACTACCTACTTATCCGATTTCAAAAATTCTTCAATACATAGTAGAAAATAGTAGTAGTACTTCAATACATAAAATGAAGTCGCCCTCCGCGTCTGTCTATCATTGTGTATGCTTCTTTAAAACTACGCAACGGATTTTGATGCGGTTTTCACCATCAGTTAGATAATTCTTCACGGAAGGTTTATGTACTACTCTGTCAAGAAAGTACCGGGAAAAGATCAATAATACACAAACTGTTTGTTAATCATCCAAATTTATTTTATCACCTTCAAAGTATGCTCCTTCAGAAACGATACACTTACGCCAACGAATAATCCAATCATCAAAACATTTTTTAAACGCTGTTTCCGGAATTGAATTCAGTTCTCGGCGCGAATTCTCCTTTATGTCTTCTACCGATTGAAAACGGGTGCCACGAAGTGGTAATTTGAGTTTAGGAAAAAGAAAGAAGTCGGCAGGAGCCATATCTGGTGAATATGGTGGTTGCTCGATGGTATTTGTTGAGTGTTTGGTCAAAAATTCTTTCACAATGATGGCCTTGTGCGAAGGCGCATTATCGTGGTGCAAAATCCAAGAATTTTCATTCCACAAATCTGGCCTTTTTCGTCGAATTTGCTCTCTTAAATGCCGCATAACGCTCAAATAATATTCTTTATTTACCGTTTGACCTTCCGGCAAGAATTCCGAGTGCACAACACCGCGATAGTCAAAGAAAACAGTCAACATGACTGACTTTTGATCGACTTTGGCGTGGTTTCTTCGGTTTCGGTTCAGTTGGAAGGCGCCACTCCGAAGCTTGTTGACTAGTTTGCATGTCAAACTCGTAAACCCACGTCTCGTCACCAGTAACAATGCGTTTCATGAATGTTGGGTCGGAATTGACTCGTTCTAGCATGTCCTCAGCGACTCTCATGCGATTGAGTTTTTGGAGAAAATTCAGGTCTTTTGGGACTAGCCGAGCGGTAACATGTTTCATACCCAAATGATTAGTTAAAATAGTACGGATCGACTCGTGAGATACAGAAAGTTCGGCGGCTATCTCTCTCAAAGTTGAATGAGGATTTTCAGTCACTATTTCCTTCACTTTTGCGATGTTAACTTCAGTTGCAGACGTTGATGGCCTACCAGAGCGAGGCAAATCTTCCATCACATCTCGACCGCTTTTGAACGCTTTGTACCACTCATAAACACGTGTTTTTGATAAAGTCGAATCACCGTAAGCCTTCTGTAACATTTTCAGTAACTCCGAACACGAAATTCCATTGGCGATGCAAAATTTAAGACAAACTCTTTGTTCAATGTTTTTGTCCATTATGAAATTCGCAATACACACTAGATATGATATAACTAAAAACAGCACTGTATTTAATATAAATAACAGATGCAACTCAAACTCCGCGCCAAAATAGAAAACAGTTGTGCCAATCTAACAACAACAAAAAAAACAAAAATTTGAATTTGGAACCATAAACAAATCATCCATTCCCGATACTTTGTTGACTGAATGTATATAATAGAACCCGGAGCGAAGCGAAGGCGGGTCGCTAGTATATTTATATTTTAATAGCGCCCCCCCTCGCTTAAAATAAGTTAAAATATAGTCTACTAGCGAACACGGATGGCAGAGCATATACGCACCTAAACCTATAAATTATATACACCTAATGACCGATTTCACCAACCACTTAATAGACGATTAGTGTGTTAACAGCTGTCAAAATGTATGAACTAACAGTCGATTAACATTTAATATCGTATGGTGAAATTGGTACTACACCTTCCTCATGAATCACTCCGTCCTCTGGTGAAAACCGTATGAAAATCTGTTCAGTAGTTCAGTAGACAGACGCGGCGCGGGGACTTTGTTTTATAACCTTTAGCGATTTCCACCCTGAAAGTCCATTCTACATATTGGTGAATGAAATTTTGAAATCGGATGAGCAGTTTCGTATATTATCGCGTCGTTAAACATACATTAACATAACTTAGGATATTGTTAAGTTTATAAATCTATGTATTTTACTGCCGCACTCAGAGACGTCAATTATTTTTTAAGTTTGATTAAAGTTACTTTTTTTATTTTTTTGTTACTTTAATCAAACTTACTAAGGTATTTATCTAAAGTATGGAGCTAGTAGCCTGAAAATAAATTAATTTGATTTGATAACAATAGCTTTGTTTGAGCGCCTCCCACTTTACTAACCTGTGTAACTCGAACGTTCTTTTTGCCCTTGATCTGGAAAAGGCGTTTTTCTGCGCCTGCGTTGATGGTGACGTGGCTGAAGCCAGACGCGTGACCGCCGTCTAGATACATGATGGCTAAAAAAATACAAGCTTTTAACTTGTCGAGTTTGTGTGTTTGTTTAGGTAAAATCTTGCAAGCTGAAGTTAGAACCGCTTCCTGAACTGAAATTTGGTATACTTAGGGTGACGGCACCAGTGTTGGACACTTTAAGCTGACAGGCACCAATAATGTACACTTAAACCTTAATTCAAAGATCATACGGTTATAAATTTATTGTTGAAATATATAAAACAAATGACTAACCCTTGTCTTCTTCAAAATAAGAATCATGTGTCCATCATTGGTCCTTGTCCATAACTGGTGCCTACCTACGTAACTTCGTTGATAATCATGGAGCTGGTCTGAGCAGTCAGAAGGTAACCATTGGAACTCCGCAGAACAAGATAGCACCGCTATTTGGCCTCGTTGGATTTGTCTGGATGACGACTGTACAAAAAGTACAGTCGGACAGAAAAACTTATCCCAAAAATGAAATTTTTGACAGAAACTTCCAGAATAACTGAAGGTAAGGATGAGATAACAATCTTCAGGCCACCTTTGCCACTAATACAAATACAGTAAGAGTGTTAAAAAAAAACTATATCTATAAACTGACAATTACATTATCACTGGACAATATAAATAATGAAAAAAAAGTGGGTTCTGATGTGTCCCAACTATTATTCAGCGGAAAAAGTAATGATTCCGGCCAGGATCGAACTGGCGGCCTTCTGCGTGTAAAGCAGATGTGATAACCACTACACCACGGAACCAGATGGCAGACGAGTCGAAATATCTATTCAGATTGTAAAATGTAAATGTTCAAATGCGAAAATACTTTCACTTTAGTCATGGGATTCTGCGCAGATTAAATAATCGTTACATATCGTCATCATGAATCATGAGCTAGTGATAATTTGGGATATATAGTCACGAACTTTAATTTGGGACCCACTTTAGGTCCAAAGTCAATCTGACATAAAAAGCAATTCTACAGCAATAAGGTGGAGTTTCCTGTAAGTTACAAATGACTTGGCATCTCTAATGACATTAACAACTTCAAGCAATTTTTTTTTGAAATGGGTTCCAAATTAACGTACGTGACACATAAATTCACACGTTCTTGACAAACCATTACCTATTTATTAAAATCGGTCCAATAGTTTAGGAGCTAGAAACATCCGATATTTTATCACATACATATATACATACACTCTTAAATTCATAAGTATAACCCTTCTTCTTCACGCAGTCGGATAATGAAATCGGAAATAAATATGGCCGTCATTTCGAAATGCCATTTTTTGACAATAGAATATCACCATGACATAATTTCCTTTCAGGAAGAACACAATTTACCGTGGAACCGGACGTCGTCCAGGTTGTCGGATAAGAAGGCTGCTTTGCCGAATTCATCCTTGTTTTTAACCCCCGACGCAAAAAGAGAGGGAGAGGCAAAAAGTTTAACGTGTCTGTCTGTGTATCTGTGTATCTGTGTGTGGTATCGTAGCTCCCAAACGGATGGACCGATCTTCGTTTAGTTTTTTTTGTGTCATAGATAATTTTATCCCCAGTGTTCTTAGCCATGTTTCATGAAAATCTATTCAGCCGTTTGAAGATCATCAGCTCTTTTCTAGTTGATGAGGGATCAGATTTTTTAATTCTTGAAATCTTCTAGTGACGAAGTCCCTCCAGTGAAAATGTACGTGCTAGGAGCCCGTTAAAGGTTTTGCTCATTGCTCAGAGGGTTTTTAGGCGCTGATATCGGGGGTTTTTAACTCGGTTAGGTTATTATTTTTCACCTCCGACTGTCGGGTAAACTCACATGGTTGGAAGTAACCCAGGAACTGCTCGCTCTCGTGCCCCTGCACCTCTCGGTGCTGCGTGGCGGCCCCGTGGAACCGGCCATCGTCCAAGTTGACCGACAAGATGGCCGCCGTGCCGGACTCGTCCTGCGTGGTGGACGAGCCCAGCCAGAAGTGGATATGGTGCGAGAGAGAGGACGGGGCGATTCCTGATGTCTGGAAAATAGGTATAGCATTTTCCCGTGACTCAATCCGGCTAGAACTATCTATTTTTTCGGATTAAAAAGCAATCTATGCGCTATATGAGACTTTAATCTATCTCTGTGCCAAATTTCATCCAGATCCGTTGAGCCGTTCAGGCGCGATTGAGTAACAAACATTCATCCATCCAAACTTTCACATTTGTGACGTTCTCAATATAAAGGGACCTTATTGAGGAAGGCAGTTACGCTCTTCTTATTTTTGTAACAATACGAATACTATGGTAACAGTTCTAAAAATGGTGTAACCGCCTGCCTCCATAAGGTCCCTTTATATTGAGAACGTCACATTTATAATATTAGTAGGATAAAGGATCGACCACACCAATGCACAAAATACGCTGACGCACCGTAAACGCAGTGCCGACTTGACTTGACTTTACGTGTCACGTTTGAACGCATATGTCACATCGAATAGCTAGTACAAAATGTCATGAAAACGTACCTTTAGTACAATGTAGGAATCTCCGGTAAAGAATTTTCCATGTTGACTCTCTTTAACAGGAACCGGATGGAAATCCTGAAAATAAAATTTTACAACTTGAAATTATAAGACTCGGACTCGCGCACTGAGGGTTCCGTACACATTTGGCTGGTTTTTAGTATTTGTTGTTATTCTATAGGGTATGTTCTATAATCATGCCAAATTTGACGCTTGTATGTTTTACCGTTTTTACGATACAACAAAAAAAATTTTTAACAAAAAAATTAAAACCGTCTTCAAAAACCCACTAAAAAGCGTTCAATAAAAACCAGCCTCCTAGGAGTCTTAGGAATAGCCTATTTAGTGCCTAATGGGTACATAGAATATATCCAAGCCGGTGTCAAGTAGGTATACACAGTAGCAATGACACCATGATTCTTTTTACGCCATCACCAGGCTGGTTTTTATTTAACGCTTTTAGTGGGTTTTTGAATATGGTTTTATTTTTTTGTTCATTTTTTTTTTGCTTTTTAGTGATGCACGTAATATTATTATGTGATAATGATAAACTAAAGCACATAAACATCACATTAAGAAACAATAGCCTAATACCAATCTCTCATCACCCTTAACAAAATGTCGCTGCCCAAGATGCAGGGCCGTTAATCATTGAGGAGTTCTCCCGGTACTTCACCATCATTTGCACTTCACCATATGTGTTATAATGCAAGACCTTAAGAAATTGCATCACAAAAGCACCTCTTGGCGAAGAGGAACTGATGATGAAGACCAGAGGTGACCACCGGACCTGCTTAGTAGTAAGAGATTGACGCCAGCAATGAGATTTCTTTATTAAGAATATGAAGCTAGTTGTATACTCATTATAACACATATGGTGAAGGTTTTTTTTAATTAATGTATTGTGCAATAATAATCCCAATTTTTTTTCCTCTATGTTTAGGTACAATATTTTGTTTCCATTTATGTTATCACATTTTAATTAATTAACCACATTTAAACAGTCATTAGTTTAATAACTAAAACCCAACTGACTCACAGGCACATAAATGATTACTGTTGAATCCTATTAATATTATAAATGTGAAAGTTTGGATGAATGGATGTTTGTTACTCAATCACGCTAAAACGGCTGAACGGATCTGGATGAAATTAGGCACGGAAATTGAATAGAAAAAAATGGCAGTTTCCGAGGGAACAGCGATAAACGACTCCTACGCAGACGGAGACGCGGGCAAAAGCTAGTGGATAATATTTTCATTTTCGTTCACTTCGTCCATAGTCTAGTCCGTCCTTCGTCAGTCAGTCGTATTACCAAACATAATAATAATTTTAATGAATGCAACCAAACATACATTAAAATAAAATGCATAATTAATTAAATTATAAATTATAAGTAGGTATAAATGTTTCACAATACGACAAACTAGTGAAATTGTCTGTAATAAGAAATGGTCCTCCCTCTCATTTGTTGTGCCCGACAGGATTCATAATGCACATAAATCAATTATTTTCCATCCTGTATCTACATCATGAATTGCAATAAAGTATTGAGTATTGACTCTCATTTTGTCAACTTCCTATAGCTCGTCAATAAACCCACTTCGTCAACATAAAATTTCCAAATCGTCCATTTCCTGTCTCGTCCCATTCTCAAATGGCCCACATTCCCAACTAATTCGTCCGCCTATGGGAATGCTCTGTCTAAAATTTAGACATTTAGACACTAAATTTATTGTTTACTACAACGGTTTTCGGATTTTTGCCTTAACTTTGTGCTCTTCTTGCTTCTTGCAAAATTTCATGATTCTAAGTCAACGGGAAATACTCTATAGGTTTTGATTCCCTTGAATATGCGGCATAAACGGCCGTATCTTTTGATTGCGTTAGCTTAGAAGTTTTTAACTTTTTCACAGCTCCAAGGGAAAACTTGGAAAAAGAGAGAAACATTTCGAGACTCGATTCCATTGATTTACGAACTATCTGCATACCTACAAGTTTATGCGGAGCCCTCGGTGCGCGAGTCCGACTCTCACTTGACCGGCTTTGTTTGTTTTTGTATAGAAAATCGATGAAGCGAGCGACGACGCTCGTTCCCCCAGATACTGAATTGTAATGTTCTGTTGATGGGACTATCAAAAAAATAATCCGCCATTTTGGAATGTTATTTAAATTAATCTACCCAGTGACTCTCGCGACGCTGACGAATCTAATCAAACGTTGTTTGTCTGTTGTGCCTTTACGAACAAAAAACCATCAAAAGCTCCAAAACATTACCCTCCTTCATGTCAAATACAAAAGACGTCACTCACGCGCAGCTGACAGTTTAAAATCTGTGCTAATGTCAACCATACCTCGTAGACACTTCGTCTCTCTCTTTAAAAAAAAATGGCCTCTGTCCAATTATGTAGACAATTTTGCCAATGTCGGGATTGGTTTAAAAATGTTCGGTTAAAGAACGATTCTTTATATAATTGGTGTTGTTTGGTAATTTGGAGAACTGTGGTGAAAGTGTCAATCGCCTCACGCTCCGACCTCTTCGCCGCGCTCCACTCCGCCACGTTTCACTTCTCAAAAGAGAAGCCCAAGATGGCGGCCGGCTCAGCAGAAGCAATCGACACGCGCAGCAGCCAACACTCCCTCCACAGTACTCCCCGAAGACACTCGGGTCTATTTTGCGCTGTCAACCATGACGGTTGAAGCAGTGGTGCGTATATATCCGTCGAGGGCGTTGAAAGGTTTATAATTACCTCAATTCTCCACACTTCGAGTCCCGGCTTCGTCCCGCAGTCATCAAAGGCTGGATGTGCGTCTGGCATCTCCTGGAATAAATTAAAACTATAGAACTACTTCAATTAGGTACTTTTCGAAAATATTTTTCAATACTGGGTGTTTTTTTATTCGTTTACAAAATTTTGGGAGTTAAATCAGTAAGTCATACTGACCAACTTTCACTATGGGACCAACCCCGAAATCGCGAAAAAAAATTTGACCCTCCCATACAAAACATCGTCAAAGTCAAAGTCAAAATATTTATTCAGTAAATTGGCCACATACGGGCTCTTTTACACGTCAGTAATATAGAGTGAATCTACCAGCACTTCGGACAAGACCATCATTGCGGAGAAGAAGCGCCGCAAGAAACTCCAGACTCGTCAGCTGACTAGCCAAAATGTGTGGGATGGTCAATTTTTTTTTCGCAATTTCGTGGTTGGTCCCATAGTGAAAGTTGATCAGTATGACTTACTGATTAAACCCCCAAAATTTTGTAGACGAATAAAAAAACACCCTGTATATTTTTTTTTTCGACAAGTTTTTTGGCTGATTGTACTTTTAGGATTTCGTACCGATTGTTTTCTTGTTTTGGCGGAGGGTAAAAATCCAAACGTACCCTTAAGTATTTTGACATTACAATAAAAAAAATCATTAACACTAAATCTCCGAATGGCAAATGTCCGAAATGGATAAATCTGTTCAGACTTATTTCTTGTTTATCACCTTCTTATGTATGTACCAAGGGAGGCCTATGTCCAGCAGTGGACGTCTTTCGGCTGAAATGATGATGACGATGATATTGTCAAGGTCATAAATGTGTACGCGTTTAGTACCTTGTCACCATAATCGCTGCGACAATTCATATATGGCAGTTTAAACATGACGTTAAATAGACAATGTACTAAAATGTACGTAATATTTATGACCTAGACTGCACACAGTCATAAAACAAAGATTATTTCAATTTCTTATGTTGTAGATGGGTGATTCCACGAGCGTTTCAACCGTCGTCAGTCCCTTGATCGCACTAAAGTCGAAATTTCTGTAGCTTTGGATGCCGTTTTCGGTTATTTTATAGAGTGCCACGAACTCTACAAAATAACCGAAAATGGCATTCAAAGCTACAGAAATTTCGACATTAATGCGATCAAGGGACTGACGACGGTTGAATAACTCGTGGAAAAATGAAAAAAGATAACAGGGAAAAAACGGGTAACGCAAAGGAGTAAGTGAAACGTCTGGTGCGTGCTCAACCATCTGGTTGAGATTCCTGCGCTTGGTTCAATCTAACACGTTTCCAGTGGAAACGAACACGTTCCGCCGAGGTCAGAGCTGGTCGTCGAGGGCCGGAATCTCTCTGTATTTCTACCCGAGCTCTTGCACGACATTTTTATGTATCGCACGCGGTGGCACCATAGAGCAGTCGTCAAATTTCCGCAAAAAACCACACCTTATTGAACTCTAACTTCTAATGGTAATGAAGTTTATGTATCACACCTGCTATCACGTCGTGAGTTCTGTCAAACGATACCACTCCCGTTCGAATCGATCAATGTACTGCTGAGTAATCATTTCACTAAATAATCACAGCGCGCGATAGTAAATTTAGTTCATAATGCCCCGTCCTGTGCGCAATTACAGCCAATTTACACCAGCGATTATGCAATACCGAGTAATGGCTTCTTTCGTCTAAATAATGGTAATAAAATATTGCCGGTAGCTGCTACACTTGTAAAGTTATAAGCGATCTTGCTATAACATATTTCGTTACATTTGTTTTTGGCCAGTGACCTCCATACTGACCGAATTGAAAGACGTTTACACGTCAAAAGTTATGAGGGTGGGAATATGGCGTGAATGGGTTCGAATACTCACTGCCGTGTCGCTCGGTTTTCTCGTCAAACTTGTCGGGACACCTGCCGTGTGATGTGCAACTAGCACAAATGAGTCCAAAGTCCGAGTCAAGGACTTAATATAGTTCGTATCAAAACTATTTCCCAATTTTGAGTGTTAATATTCCAACGCAACGAGTCGGAAAACAAGTTTTATTTACGTGTTGCTGCGCTGGAAGACATGTTCAAGGTTCTGGACTAGGAAGGACGTGGCATCAATATAAACGGCGAGTACATCACCCACCTTCGGTTTGCCGATGACTTAGTAGTCATGGCTGAGACCATGGAAGACCTAAACGCAATGCTCGATGACCTCAGCAGAGCCTCTGAACAAGTTGGTCTGAGGATGAACATGGACAAGACAAAGATCATGTCAAACAACCATGTAATACCAACTCCCGTAGTAATCGGAGGCTCGGCACTCGAAGTTGTTGACGATTATGTTTACCTGTCCAGTTAGGTAGGTGCAACTTTGGAGAGGTAGGTGGAGAAAAAGTGTGTGGTGCCAGTGATGACTTACGGTAGGTACTGAGACGTGGGCGCTGGCGATGGGCGTCATAAGAAAGCTCAAGGTCACTCAAAGTGCAATGGAGAGGGCCATGCTCGGAATATCTCTGCGTGATCGAATCAGGAATGATGAGATCCGCACGAGAACCAAAGTCACCGACATAGCCCTAAGAATTGCTAGACTTAAGTGGCAGTAGGCGGGGCACATCGCTCGCAGAACAGATGGCCGTTGGGGCCGAAGAGTTGTCCAGTAGCGTCCGCATACCGGAAGACGCAGTGCGGGCAGACCTCCAACTAAGGTCCATTTTAGATTGCCTAAATTTTAACAGTCATTTTCTGAGGAATTTAGTTAATATCTCAAAAACTATTGATTCTCATAACTTTTTTTTATTGTTTTTATAAAAAATAAATAAACGTCTATAACTTTGAATTATTTCAGATTTTTCGACCGGTAATCTTCAGAAATAGGGGAACAGGAAATTTTTGTACATTTTAAACCTTAAATAATACAACTAAACCTTCCTCATGAATCACTCCATCCGGTGAAAACCTATGGAAATCAGTTCAGTAGTTTTTGACTTTCTCGCGTTCAGACAGACAGACAGACGCGGCAGGGGTACATACTTTGTTTTATAATATGTAGTGCTAAGTCAATTTGTGAAATAAATTTATTTATATTTACCGTATTGTAACAGCCTGTCCTTTGAACCACTAATAACTAATTAATCCTATATATAACTTTGTACTAAAATTAAATAAACTGCTATCACATCACATTATAAGTAGATAGGTACTCAACCGAAGCGATAAGGAAAACAGTACCTGTTTCAACACGATGGTAATTAGGTACTGAAATACCTAAAGTTATACTTATTATGCGAACTGAAGTATTATGCGAAGGACCATTTATGACAAAAGATGAGCAACAACTATATGCGTAAAGTGTTGTTCCAATCGAAATTATGGCAATAGTACGTATGCGACTAGAGGGAGACCCCAATTCCATACATTTTATAGATTTTTACAAGCTTTTATTTTAACTTGCAATGTATGTATGTGTGTTTGTTTATGTCAAATCTTGCAAGTCAATTTTGAACCAGTCCAACTCCTCAATGATTAACGGCCCTGCATCTTGGACAGCGACATTTTGTTAAGGGTGATGAGAAATCGGTATTAGGCTATTGTTTCTTGTGATGTTTGTGTGCTTTAGTTTATCATTATCACATAATAATATTACGTGCATCACGAAAAAGCGAAAAAAAAAAAATTTTACAAAAAAACCGTCCTCACAAACCCACTGAAAAGGGCCAGCTTCATAGGAGTTCTAGGAATTGCCTATTTAGTGTCGAATATACACATGAAATATATCTAAGTCGGTGGCAAGAATCATGTGTTATTGCTATTGTGTTGACACCGGCTTGGATATATTTCGTGTACATATTAGGCACTAAATAGGCAATTTATAGAATTCCTAGAGGCCAGTCTTTATTTAACCCTTTTCAGTGGGTTTTTGAAGACGATTATATTTTTTTGTTAGTTAATATAACCTCGTAAGTCCCCGCGTACTTGCACAAGTACAAATCTATATTAGTAGTTCAGACCTGACATTTTAACTACATAGCACGAATAACTGCCGAATGTACTTCACTTTTAGGTTCAGTTTTATTAGTAGGTATGTACTTGGTATAGTACATTTGGTAGTTAGGACTACTGCTTTAAAAAACAAAGGACTTACGAGGATAAAATATCAGGAAAGTGGACTTCTTTTGAAATGATGATGTGATGATGATGACAGGAGTACTTACAACGTTTTTAAAGCGAGTGACCACGATGACGGCGAAATATTAACTAGTCATTTTAACTGCTATGGGTTTTTTATCGTTTGGTCAGTATCCATTTTTCCTTATTTTTTGTAATTTTGAATAGATTTGAATGATGCCGGCTTCGTGAGTCATTCTTGAATAATTCAAGTGTAATTAAAAAGAACAAAGTTGACATAATTAATGTTTGTCTATGCATGGTCTTTGTAAAATAGGTTTATAATGGTTTATTGAATAGTCGTATTAAAAACAGGTTTGTTATTTTATTCTAGTCTTGTTTACAAATGAAAACCATGCGGAATAACCTCCTTCTTAGGGTTCCGTACCCGAAGGGTGCCAAAGGGGACCCTATTACTAAGCCTCCGCTGTCTGTCCGTTCGTCTGTCTGTCGCCGGGCTGTATCTTATGAACCGAAATAGGTAGACAGCTGAAATTTTCACAGAATGTCTATGTCTATTGCCGCTATAGCAACAAATAATAAAAATTAAATTAAATTAAAACCCCATACAACAAAACGTGATTTTTTTGTTAAATCCGGCTGTATCTCATGAACCGTAACAGGTAGACAGTTGAAATTTTCACAGTGTTTATTTTAATTGCCGCTATAACAGCAAAAAATAAAAATAAAATTAAATTAAAAATTAAAGTGAGCTCCCGTACAAAAAGCGTGATTTTATTAAGTTTTGTCACTCCGCGGGCTGTATCTCATGAACCGTAATAGATAGACCGATGAACATTTCACAGAGTGTGTATCTCTGTCGCCACTATGACAACAAATAATAAAAAGTACATAGTATTAAATCCTGTACGATGGTACGGAACCCTTCGTGTGCGAGTCAGACTCGCACTTAGCCGATCTTTTAACCCCCGACGCAAAAAAGAGGGGTGTTATAAGTTTGACGTGTGTATCCGTGTATGTATGTGTGTGTGGCATTGTAGCTCCTTAAAACTGCGCAAACCGGCGGAGCGCAGCGCAGATCACTTTAAATTTATCAATGTATATTCTTCCCTATTTTGATTTAGTTTATTAAGTTGAAAATCCGTTAAACCATTCAATATCTATATGAGATCTGAAAGTAGGTCCCAATTTTGTCGGGGGTTATCTATTTTTTTTACCTATTTATAGTATAAGGTGCATTGGGGTAATTCCGTCTGCGGGGCAATTCCCATTCATAACGGCGTCACTCCGCCATCTCTTTTAAAAACATAGAACTTAAAAGTTACTCTGCTTTATCGACAGAGTTAACAACGGTGTGCCGTTCTAGAATGGGCACAAACGCCTGTTTACGGAATTGCTCCGCAGACGGAATTACCCCAATGCACTATATTTTTAGTTACAGCTTACATCCTATATAAGGGGTCCTTCATCGTCGTTCTTTAGGATGTCAGAGGGAATTATAAAGAATACAAAATAATAAATTGCATGTACTTACTATAATTTCAAAGTCTACCGTTCATTCTACATAATCACATTTTTACTACATAAATACAAATAAATGTTTAAAAAAGTCGTAATTTTCATTTTGTATGAATTTACGAATTTTCTAATTTTATTTATTTCTCAATCAATTGATACACACTTACTAAATAAATTGAGGTTCAAGCTAAATAATCTGCCTAAGTTACAAATAATACAAATAATCAAATTAAATATTCACTACTAAAATATTATAATAAGAGTTGAAATAACTGAAAAAGTCGTGTTTTTTTCTGTCGCATTTTATCCCATTTAAAAAACAGTGTTTATCTCCTTTTCTCTGCAACTTTGGCCCTTCAGGCTAAATATTTCGATTGAATATCAAACAGTAATATCTGTTCCAACAAATACGGAGCGAAAACTTTGCAACTAAAAAAAATTACAACGGGAAAAATGCAAAAAAGTAAAAACATTTTGGGAAATAATCTAACCAAGTTATTATAAGAGTACAAAAAATATAAAAAGGAACTTCACAAAATGCTCGTTGACTGATGGTCTTAGAAATAAACGCATAAAACTTTGGGCACACTAAGATTTTATTATAGAAGTACGTTGGAGTTAGGCTGGAGATGAACTAGTGTGCTGTTGGCTTTACGATAAAAATTAAGCCACTTTTCGTACCAAGTACGACGGATGTAACTTCAACCAGGCAACGTTATTTCTAGACCGAAACTAAATAAAAAAAATACATCTACAAAAAATGTTTTAAAATAAAAAATTGAAAAATGCCGCGTCTAAAAACTAGGATGGAACATAATATCAATAAAAACTAAATTATCCAAAATCCAAGAAACAAAAGAAAGTCGTCGTTATTAAACTAAAATATTGCGATTAAAATAATAATGATTATATATTTCATTTTTAAACATCTTATAATTTATCATAACCATCTCTATTTGACAATGTCTAAGTGATAACCCCGTTATTTATTTTACAATTTACAATTGTATTTTTTTTAATAAGCCTAAAGGAGAAAGCTATATTTATTATATTTTGAATTACGTAGGTTTATTAAATGAACGAACATGTTATATGAATACACCAAATGATTAATTACATACTATAATCACAAATTAAAAAAACAATGGTCTGACGAAATTTCACAGTTTACATTTAAAATTTTATAAAATACGTCAATAACAAGTGTAACACAAAGCAAGTTTTTAAAACCCGACTAGGTACCCCTGCAGCATCAGGACTCGGGAGGTCCTAACCTAATATAGCCTATGACACGCCTTGGGTGAATACCAATCTGACGATACCCCGCACTTTAAAATCCGTTAAGGCGTTTAGCCTACAGGAGGTCACAAAGAAACATACATACATACAGCTGAAACACATTACCCTCCTTTTTGGGTAGTCGGGTTAAAACAGTTTTACGCTATACTTACATATTTATTTGTAATAGTTTAGTGTAACACCTAGATCATCTCAAATAGAGTTATAGTATACTTAATTGAATCATAATCTATCCACAGTAAATATAATCACATTTGAATGGACATAATCACGATTAACATATACGTAGTACATAGCAAAAGAAATATATAAGTTGATCTTAAGAAAAAGGAATCTTGTTTGTATAACATGGTATAGCTATAAGCGCTTTAAGTGTGATCAAAATAAAGATTGTAAAACCGGTTAACCGGTCTGAAAAAATCGGATCTATCTATATGAAAGCTACTTACCGAACCGTGAATAATTCAAAATTTAAGCGAAATATAAAGATTATAAGTGCATTTTATCTTACGAACACTTGAGTTTATATTTCAAATTTTAGGACAATTGTTTTAAATATGTCCTCAAATGTTGATTAAAACGAATACTTCTTACCAAATGTATGTAATATGATTCAAAGGAATTTTCACTTCACTAGCTCGGAAAGCCCTTTTTTATTCTTTAAAAATAGACACCAAAACTGCATTTTATTCACAAGAGTGCAAAGAATATTTGAAATCCGAACGTGTTATTACTTAGTTACTTTTTAAACATAATAACATGTGAAGACCAGTCCAAACAGGATTCGCCCATCTGATTAAATTGTCTGATCAAATCAGGTGGTGTGGATGCTCAGGAATCTATTTTCGAATCACTCGCTTCGCTCGTGGTTCAACCATTGAATCCATTCGCTAGCTCGTGTTTCAATTCCACACTCGCGGTTAAAATACTATTTATTTATATAACAAATAACTATTTACTCTTTATTGCCAAAATATATAATTTCAAACAGCATTTCAAAACTTTGTTTTTAAATAATCTAAAAACCGGTTATTTACCGATTAACCGTATTTACCTATACCAATCTAAATCATTATATATATTTGACGTAATCAATTATATACGGATATTTTTATACAAGTTTCCTTTTTAATAAGACTAGGGGTCCTGATAAGAAAAACCTTGCGACGTGCGTGTCTATTAATTGGGACACAACATACCTTTACCTGCGCGCGCGCGCGAAATGAAAAGAAGTATGTATGGGACCGAAAATCGGATGTTCCACTCTATCTCCTAAACTATTGGACCGATTTTAATAAATGGGGTGTCATACGATTCGTCTAAAACATGCGAGTGTCGTAGGCTTTATACAAATTATAAGGGTGCGTCATACTAGCCGCCAGTCGGGTTTATTTTTTTAAGTTATTATAAAGTATAATTTACGTTTACTTTATAAATTTAAATGTAATATTTACGACCTATTTTTTAAATATATTCGATTTCGATATTTATTTGACTTTTCTGACCGAACCTTGCGAAATGACGAAAGAAATAACCTAATCTAAAAAATTCATTTTTGGGAAAAGCTTTTATTGCCAACTGTATTTTTTTGCGCAGTCATCGTCTGCTTAGTAAGACAAATCCAACGAGCCCAAACACGACGGGTTTATCACGTGTAGTTTAGGAGTTCCTGTGATCACCTTCAGTCTCCATCATCAGACCAGCTCAATGTCACCATAATATTGCATTGTCATCGGGTTTACGTATTCCAAATTTCAGCCCATTCAATTAACTGGAACTGGTTCAAAATTGACTTGCAAAATTCCAGGACATAGTTACAAATTAAGTTAAATAAAAGCTTGTTAAATATATTGAAATAAAAAACGAGTGAAATAAGTACGATAAAATGAGTTTTCATTATTAAATTAGTGTTTCCCAATTACGTTGTAGTCCACTATTCGCACATAGCCCTTAGCCAAGATGCATTACGCTACCTAGCGTTTCTATTCGTTTCGTTTTTAAACCAATCGCGTCACACGATCACGTGACTCTTCGTATCACGTGATCTACCAGTGACGCGATTGGTTTAAAAAAAATGTAATAAAAAAAGACGCAAAAAATTTTTTTAATAAAAAATAGAACCGTCTTCAAAAAAAACCCACTAAACAAGACTAAATAATGACCGGCTTCCTAGGAATTGCCTATTTGATGGGTACCTAATAGGTACATGGAATATATCTAAGCCGGTGTCAAGTAGGTTTACACAATAGCAATGTCACATGATTCTTGCCACCGACTTCGATATATTCCATGTACCTATTAGGTACCCATCAAATAGGCAATTCCTAGGAAGCCGGTCATTATTTAGTCTTGTTTAGTGGGTTTTTTTTGAAGACGGTTCTATTTTTTATTAAAAAAATTTTTGCGTCTTTTTTTATTACATTTTTTTTTCGCTTTTTAGTGATACGAGTATAACTATCACTAAAAAAATCGCGTCAACACAAAATCGGTCGAGTTGAACTAATATATCGCTTAATAACGGATCCATGCGGATGACGTCATGGGGTATCCATTTCTTGTATACCAAAACCTTCTCCAGAATGTAACAAATACTTTGCTGAAAACCGCATCTAAATCGGTTCAGCCAAACGCGAGATAATCGTGGACAAACATACATACATACATACATACATACATACATACATACATACATACATACAAACATACAGGTCAAACTGAGAACCTCCTTTTTTTTTGAAGTCGGTTAAAAAACGAAACGAATAAGCTAAGGCTAAGGGATTCAATAATTTTCAACGCCCGATGTTTTTTTGTTATTAACTCGGTTAGGTTAGGTACACACAACATGACCGGTGGTTTTCCTTATCATAAAACTAGAATGGTTTGACATCTACCAAAACAGTTAAAACCTAAATCGTTTATTTAATGAAATAAATAAGGTTTTGAGCGTACTCCACAACCATGTTTGTCTAAAATTCAGTTCAATCTAATAAATGTTTATAAAGTTATTTAGCCCCCGTATAATGGTCGCGTTTATCGGTGGATAAGGTTGAATAAAGCATCACTCTCGCACTTACGTAATGGTCAGAAAGTGACAGATGTTTTATCCACAATTATCCACATGTTCAACACGCCCATAATAGGCGCCCAGGGTTGGCCACGCATTAGCGTTAAGATCACAATGAGCTATGACCTTCACTGCCCAGTTACAGGAAAAACCAGAGTATTAAGGGTGCTACCACACCAATCGATCGTTTGTCAATCAATCGTCTATAGACGTCGACGAATTTCATTAGCTAACTACCGCTGATCGATCGACTATCGAGTGACGTCCGATCGATGATTGATCGAACAATCGATTGGTTTTGTAGCACCCTAGTACTCGGATGTCTATTGCTGTCACACTCTCTGGCATCAGTCAGTATATTTGTCAAGCCAGAAAGAGTGTGACAGCGATACACAGCCAAGTACTATTAATAATAATGGCCTCCTGTGCCCGTCGGCTCCTTGTCATAAAACGTAAAGCTGGTACGATTTAATGTTGATTAAGTTATGATATATCAGTCAATGGCCGTGGAGGAATATTATCTATAAAAGAATAAATTATTTCAATGCTTTCTTGGTACTACGTATAAGTTAAACGTGTCTTTGGGTAATGCTACACACGCTGGTTTCTGTCTAAGGTCTTCGAGATTTTCCGCCCCAATGTCGAACTCCTGCATTATATTTGCAAACATGACAAAACTCATGGTGGTGACCAAAGTTTGACCAATACACGTTCTCTTCCCAATGCTGAAAGGTAAGAAGTGGGGGATGTTCTTTTTGACTGACACCACTTCTTTTTCCGTCTCTCTGGTTTTATCAATCGGCCCCGTTCTCTCACCATCAGATTCCATTCCAGAATCGCATTGGGAACTTCTTCTCACACGAATCGTACTGCGCTCCAAGAATCTAGATGGATCAAATTTCTCAGGCTCGCTCCAGTATTTTTCTGATTTGTTCAACTCATAATTGTTGATGAAAACCACTGTACCTTTCTCGACACCAAAGCCAGCTACTTCAGCATTTTCTGTGGCCACGTGGGGTACTATAGGAGACGACGCATACCTGAGAACTTCTAGGATAGTCGCTTCAGTGTACGGCAGGCTGCTCCTATCCAAAAGACTAATAGCTCGTTTTCCTTTAGTTAGACCTTCAATTTCCGACCTGATCTTCCTTCCTACTTCGTGGTCTCTAGCTACAGCAGCCAGACACAGCATCACCAAATTACCAACAGAAGAATGCCCACCCAAAAAGTCTTCAAGCATGAAAATAATCGTGTTCCTATCTACTGTCGGATCATCATGCAGTACCCTAAGAAGACCATCAAGGAAATCTTTTTCTGGTGCTTCAGTATCTAAGTTAGATTCCCTTTGCTCGACGATTCTAGACAAAATGAATGAGCGGATTTCCTGGGACCAGTAAGAAAGTTTTTCCATATGCTTCTTGTAAAATGGAGAAAGCCACGGAAGGAAGTCAACTGCGTATCCTTGATTGATCTCCCAGAAGATCTCATCAAAATGGTCGACGATTTTTCTGAATTCGACGTCATCTTCGTCAAAACGGACGTTGCACATGTAGTGTGAGAACATGTTCATGGCGGTGGACATCAACAGCGGCTTCAGATTGATGGCAGATTCTGTAGACTTGGAGATCTGCTTCAGGGTTTGGACCAGCTCGATGGCTTCGAAAGTGGCTACGCTGCCGATTCTGGCGAAGTTATCTGTGTGTTGCTTGGGGCCGCAATGGCGGCGGGCTAGGTTGCGTCTTCGTAATTGTAGGTTCGACCAATCGCAGAGCGCCAAAGCTGTTGGCAAAGAAAGAACAGTGTTATTGACCGAATCAAGTATGGTCTAAGGGCTGTATTAATAAACTCATCTCAACTCTGATCCCCGTCTCAAGATACGTCAAAGTAAACGTCAATCCATAGAAAACTGTCATTTTTGACACATCTTGTGACGGGGATCACAGTTGAGATGAGTTTATTAATACGGTCCTTAGGGCCGTATTAATAAACTCATCTCAACTCTGATCCCCGTCACAATATGCGTCAAAAATGACAGTTTTCTATGGTTTGACGTATCTCGAGACGAGGATCAGAGTTAAGATGAGTTTATTAATACGGCCCTTAGGGCCGTATTAATAAACTCATCTCAACTGTGATCCCCGTCACAAGATGCGTCAAAAATGACAGTTTTCTACGGATTGACGTTTACTTTGACGTATCTTGAGACGGGGATCAGAGTTGAGATGAGTTTATTAATACGGCCCTTAGAGTCAACTGAGATGGCATTCGTATAAGTTGAGTATTGTTGATCACATTTTCATGAAATTTGGTAGAAAAATGGATAACGCAAATGTAATTTTATACTTTTGTTTTAGATCCCTTAAAGGGTAAGTTCGCCATTGCACATGTTAATCCTAAATTTATGTAAGTACGTACATATTTGCTAACTGTTTTGTGCAATAAAGAGTTTACATACAAACATACCTACATATTTTTTTAAGTTCGAACATAATATGTACGCAGGTAAGGGGGTTACAGAACTAGGGCTCGGGCGAACTACTAGTCAGTTTTATTTGACTTTGACTGTTTGTTTATCAGTATGTTTGAATCTTGCAAAATATTAGAGGCCATCCTATTTTCCATACTAGTCCCAGAGTTGAGAACGCATATCTCAGTCTTCAAACGGCTGTCTTGGGATTACCAAATTGTCTAAAGAGCTCATCTTACGATAGAGTCGGGAGGTGGCAACAGGATATCCGCTGTCACAGACCTAACATTACATTGATAGACAGATTTCGATAAACAGATAAAAAGTTTCCAAGAAAGCTGATCACAAAAATGAAATTAAGTTATAAAGAGAAACACTTTCAGCAAACGATATAGAGCAATTATCTGCAGTTAATATGCTAATAGACAATTTTACTGTAAAAGTAAAAACATTGTTTTATTAATGAGTTTGCCAAACAGAGCGTGTTTATGGAAAAAATTGATATATAGCCGAGCTTATTACGCAAAAGAAAAATAAAATGAAAAGTGTTCGCTTCCAGCTCGTTACAACGTTTTAGGGTTCCGTACGGGCCGGGGCATGGTCAAATAATCTAAGTATACGTTAGTATAAAGTAATTCATAGTTGACCGCGCTCCGGCAGTGTCCCGGCGTGCCCCGGTGGCACGGTTAAGCATGAATTACTTCATACAATCGTATACGAGTACTTAGATTATTTGTGACGTTAAAGGGACCTTATGGAGGCAGGCGGTTACGCCGTTTGTAGAACTGTTACCATAGTATTCGTATAGTTACAAGAATAAGAAGAGCGTAACTGTCTTCCTCCATAAGGTCCCTTTATATTGAGAACGTCACATTTCATCGTGCCTCGGCCGTGGCCCGGCCCCGTCCCGGCTCAGTGTAACGTGAATCTATCGGTGTCCCAAAACCGGTAGGCTACATTGACTCAGTAGGTCAGCTTAAGAGGTACCGAACCAGCCTAACATGGCCTAAAAGTCGCATGGGTTTCGAGATATGACAGTTTAAAGTTTGTACTGGAAAAGAACTTTAAACTGGCAAATCTTGAAAACCATGCGATTTTTACTAAGGTCATGTTAGGCTGGTTCGGTGTGGGGACAATGCGTAACGCATTTCCACTCCGTTAAAAAAAAGCCTGTCAAGTGCGAGTCGGACTCGCGCACCGAGGGTTCCGCACAAACGTGTAGGCATGGTAAATAGTTCGTAAATCACGGGAATACAATAGAAACAAAGTCCAGTATAAACTGACACGCAATAAGTATGCAATTTCGTACTTAGTGAGTGTCAGTTTATACTGGGCTAATTTTTTATGTGATGTAAGTACAAATTAACGGTTTTCGGATTTTTCCCTTTACTTGTGCTATAAGACATTGCTTCTTGCCAAAATTCAAGATTCTAAGTCAACTGGAAGTACCCTATAGGTTTTGATTCCCTTGAGATTCCCTTCAATATGCGGCATAAACGGCCGTATCTTTTAATTGCGTTGACTTAGATGTCTGATTATTTCACAGATCCAAGGGATTGCAGACCTAAGTATTTAATATGAATTTCAACTTGATACCTCCACGCGTTCCTGAGAAAAAGGGTCTCGACAGACACAGACAGACAGACAGACAGACAACAAAGTGATCCTATAAGGGTTCCGTTTTTTTCTTTGAGGTACGGAACCCTAAAAAGGTGTCAATGTGGCCTACTGAAATTGAGACAGCCTATATATTAGTCTGTTCCAATCCAATTTTTTAATAATGTTAACGAACGTGTTACTTATCAACTCGACCGTCGACTGATTAATGATGATTGATGACAAATCGAAGAGCTAATTACAAATTGAATTACTTGATCCATTAAATTTAATTATTCATTCATAATCCATAATACAATATGTCTTCCTTTAAATAAAATAACCTCACTTTTCAACATGCTTTTTTTTTAATCTTTAAATATGTTAATCAAACGAACATTGCTGGGAAAAGTGATGAGGTATCAAGTTGAAACCTTCGAAATACATGACATGAGAGTGAATGATTGTGTTGGTTTATTGACAAAATCGGGTTGTTTACGTTATAAACAAATTGGATTGGAACAGACTTTAGTAGGACCTAACCGGTTGTTTACTTGTTATTGAGATCTAGATTCGCTTTTCTTTTGCATTATGTAGAAACACCGGCCTATTTACGCTTCGTCCGAGCCGCGTTTTAACATAGAGGCAAGCACATTTCTTTTAGTTTGATGCGGGTTCAGTATGCAATATTTTTTTTTTTTTTTTTAATATTATTGACTAACTTGTATCTATAAAATTTGGCGACGTTTTGCCATGTCTGTCGGCCACAGTCTTTTTTTTCAAATTCACAACGCTGAAGTTTTGTAATTCCCGTTTCTAAAATGAAAAGTGATTTTTTTTTCAAAATCCTATAATTAACTACCTACCTACCTTAGCGTTAACGGTTAATGGTCACCGAGCTTGTATGTAATCCTTTAGATAAGGAATGAAAGAGGTTATCAAATAGATAAACACCCTGACAAAATTGGGTTCCCCTACTTTCAGGGCTCATGGCTCTTAAAAATGGCCCAATGGATTTTCGCCATACTTAGCTGAGAACAATCTTGATCAAGTCACCTTAAAAACTAAATCAAAATCGGTTCATCAGTTTGGGATTTACGAAGCAGACAGAAACAGATACACACGACACGATAAACCTCTGTTTTGACCTCTGTGATTTAAATCGAATAAGACATCGTTAGCTCTTAATAAAATTGTATGTTTTATCAATTTCGTGATTTTAGCGGTCCCCCGTTTAGGAATGATTATACTAACTGTAACTAACAAAGAAAATAAAACATTGTACCATTGTTGTTGGTTTTTACAGCGCTCCTAAGGAACCCCAAAGAGTAATTTATGTGCATTCGATATGTGTTTGTGCAAGAGTTCTATAAATCTGCTGCGGTCCGCTGCATCGCTTCTTAATCGTGATAGCGAATTTAAAATAGCTATGATTTAATAAGAGACTTATTTTTACAAGCTTCTAACTTGCAGTGGTCGTATAATTCTCGGCACGCAACTAGTGAAACGTAACATCGTAAAATGTATGGTGTCCATGACCTTATTAAAAATGTAAATGACGACATTATTCACGTGTCAGAACCACCAAATATCAAACAAGAAACTGGACCCATTTCCTATAAATAGTGTCAGCATATCGGATAACATAAAATCTATTCAAAGCGGAAGTCACTGGTTTCTAAAATTAATAGAATATTTAGTCAGCGGGTCGCAGATTTTATAAATAAATAAAGCTAATAGAAATCGGGTCATCCTGTGTTGTGAGATTCGTCTTGTGTCACTGGTCTACTTTAACTGACCGAGCGAGCGAAGCGAGGGAAGCGTCTCGGTTTCAGCTCGGGCAAAAATGCTTTCGTATGTCAGACTGTTCTCCTCTACAGGTCGCAATTCTCATTCTATTCTCGTGAAATTTTGTGAGCAGACTCGATAATTATATGGAATTTATTTGTCGATTCAGTTTTTCGATTTTTTTTCAAAATGACGGAGATATGGGGGTTTTTGCGATTACTAACTTATTTGCGGTGTTGGTGAACTGACCGCGACCTATGTCGATGTATGGGGATAACAGCTATCCAACGGCAAAGTTAAGAGCTACAACGAGTACTATATATATATAGTATGAGGATCATGCCAAAAAAATACCATTTTTGGGACAAGCTTTTTTTGCCGAATGTACTTTTATCAAGACAAATCTAACGAACCCAAACACGGCGGGGTTATCTTGTTTCGTTGCGGAGTTCCTATGGCCACCTTCAGACTGCATCATCAGATCAGCTCCATGGTATTAACGTCAACGTTAAAAGTAGATACTTACTTTTGTACTTTATCGCATTAACATATTTATCTCCACACATATCATAAGTCCTCTATAATGCGTTCAGAATCCGTTGGCAATGACCAGCATTACAACAAACAATTTTACTATGATAATTTTCTTATCTGTAGCAGTAACATAATGTTCTTATAACGATATAAAATTTGATAAAGTTATGAGTTTCAAATTTCGAACATCTTTGAAAAACAAAACAATTTTATTTGACCTTAATTCTAATATCATTCGAGATGACATTTAATTCGGAATGAAATGTCAATTGCATACAATTTTGACAAATCTCGTATGTTACTTGATAATTTGATATCGAACGATATGATAGTAGAGGCCGACTCTAGATTGTCTCTGAATTTAAAAAAAAACTACGGTTGCCGCCATTTTCGACGTTCTAATAAATTATTTGTGATGTAAAACATAGTGATGGGATACTACGCCAATGTATACATCTATGTTAACAACTACGTTTCACAACTAAAATTGTTTTTATTGCCAGAACATTGCCAGTTAAATAAAAGCTTGTAGAAATGGCGGAATAAAAAAAAATGGTAATAACATTACTGACATTATCAAAACGTGCAGTCGGGTTTTTTAAGTTGTAGTTAGGGTTCCGTACCCGAATGGTGCCTAACGGAACCCTATTACTAAGCTTACGCTGTCCGTCCGTCCGTCTGTCCATCTGTCCTGACTTTAAAGAGCTGTATCTTTTGAACCGTAAATCCCGTCGATTTTTTTGCAGAATATGTGATATAACGGCTGATTTCCTAAAACATAATAAAAAAGTCAAAAAGTATAAGGAGAGTCCCCATACAAAAAAAAATCAACGTTTTTTTGTATGTGTTCTATCGTAAAAACCAGCGTCAAATTTGATATGATTACAGAGCAAACCCTATAGAAAAACAAATACTAAAAACCAGCCAAATGTGTACGGAACCCTCAGTGCGCGAGTCCGGCTCGCACTTGCCCGGTTTTTAATTACAGTATGTAAAAGTAAGTAGGACGTTAAGGTCGGAGTTCACCAACCAATTTAACGGACTGTTAAATCCTAATCGGCTATTAGTCAATACATTTTGACAGCCGTCAGACCTCTAATCGCCTGTTTAAATGTTGGTGAACTCCGACCTAAGGCAGGCAAAGCGAATGACAACGATCAAGTGAACGTGTATTTAGATTGACCCAATTATTTTTGCTTATTCGTCTACATATCGAATTCCACAAACAAGTACCAAGTTCATATTAAGTAAGATATTGCCGAATATGAATTGAATTTACAAAAAAAATATACAATCGATTTGATAACCCCCTTTTTTTGAAGTCGGTTAAAAACTAGCTTTTGCCCGCGACCTCTTCCGAAGTCGTTTATCGCTGCTTCCTCGGGAACTCTCCGATTTTCCGGGATAAAAAGTATTCTATGTCCTTCCCCAGGACTTAAACTATCTCCGTACCAAATTTCATCAAAATCGGTTCAACAGTTTAGCCGTGAAAGCGTAACAGACAGACAAACAGACATAGTTACTTTTACATTTATAATATTTAAGTAGAGATTTTTCAACCACGCATAAATACGAGTACTAACCGTATTTGAACGCAATTTTATCTCGGAAAATATTGTAATCCCGAGAAAAAACGGAAAATAGTTCTACTATTTTTATTTTATTTCTACGAAGCTAGCGGTCCCGGGTTCGAGTCCCGGGATGTGCAAATATTTTTGTGATGAGCACGAGTAAATATTTGTGAGTCTTGGATGTTTTCTATGTATTTAAGTATGTATTTCTCTATACAAGTATGTTTGTCGTTGTCTAGTACCCATAGTACAAGCCTAGAGCTTAGTTTGGGACCAAGTCAATTTGTGAGAGTAGTGTAGAGATTTGAAAAGTAACTTAATCGAAATTTTCTTAGCTAAGTATGGTGAAAAGCCTTCGAGCCATTTAAGAGTTATTAACTCTGAAGTAGAATATATTTGTACTTATTTTCGAAAACGGCTCTAACGATTTCGATGAAATTTGCGGGGGGCGAAAAATCGATCTAGCTAGGTCTCATATCTGCGGAAATTTGTTTTCTCTGTATTTTCACGCAAAAAGGTTTCCCGCGCAATATGGTTCGTAATTTTGCGGCTACCACCGCCTTTTGAGGAGACTGATGGTTAAAGCGTTGACCTACTACGCGAAGACTGTGGGTTCGTTTTTTTGTTTTCTTTTTGTTCTTTTTAACCCCCGACGCAAAAAGAGAGGGGTGTTATAAGTTTAACGTGTCTGTCTGTGTATCTGTCTGTGGTATCGTAGCTCCCAAACGGATGGACCGATTTTCGTTTAGATTTTTGTGTCATAGATAATTTTATCCCGAATGTTCTTAGCCATGTTTCATGAAAATCTGTTCAGCCGTTTGAAGATCATCAGCTCTTTTCTAGTTGATGAGGGGATGTGATTTTTTAATTCTTGAAATCTTCTAGTGACGAAGTGAAAATGTACGTACTTGGAGCCCGTTAAAGGTTTTGCTCATTGCTCAGAGGGTTTTTAGGCGCTGATATCGGGGGTTTTTAACTCGGTTAGGTTAGGTAAGGTATAGAAGTCGATGAAAATTCTGTTTCGACACGAGCGGCGCTCGTTCTCCCAGATATTTTAATAATTATGTACCTACCTACACCAGTGTCACCTTGAATAAGATAAAACACAGTTTGAACAGTTCTTTATCGTGTGTGGTATCTTTTACGAGATAATCCCCACGCAAGTATCGAGTTGCGTTTAGGCGCCTGGTTTCAACTGTTTCAAGTCAGTAACAACCTACAGCCAGCTTCAGTTACAGCTATGAGTGTGTGGAGCAAGTCACAGGCGTTTCATTTTCATTTTCAAAAGTTATAGGTAAAGCCTTATTTTAGACATATAATGATTTTTAGGGTTCCCGTACCCGAAGGGCGCCCATCGGGACCCTATTAATATGCCTACGCTGTCCGTCCGTCTGTCCGAGGGTTCCGCACAAACTTGTAGGTATGAAAATAGTTTGGAAATCACGGGAAGGGAGTCTCGAAGATTTTTCCCACTTTTTTCGAGTTTTCCCTTGGAGCTATGAAAAAGTCAAAAACTTCTAAGCTAACGCAATTAAATATACGGCCGTTTATGCCGCATATTCAAGGGAATCTCAAGGGAATCAAAACCTATAGGGTACTTCCCGTTGATTTTTTTAGAAAAGTTAAGGGATATGCATTTGGCTAAGGCTACTTTTCCACCGGAGGTGCTTAAAGCTACGTAGCGTAGCTAAGGATGTGTTGGTATCCACCAATTTTTAACCTACGCAAAAAGAGGGGTGTTATAAGTTTAACGTGTGTATTTGTGTCTGTCTGCGGCACCGTAGCTCCTAAACGGATAGACAGATTTTGAAAGGCGACTTAATCGAGAGTGTTCTTAGCTTGGTTTAATGAAAATCAGTTAAGCCGTTTAAGAGTTATGAGCTCTGAAAGTAGGCGTCTCGATTTTGTTAGCTTAGCTCTGGTGGAAACGGGAAGCTTTGATCTCACTCACCGTTTAGCTATCTCGCACATCTCCGGTGGAAAGGCACCCCTAGTTTATGGGTGAATTAACTTTTAAGGTACTCCCCATTTTCCGAAATGTTACACAAAACATATTTTTTTAGAAAAACTATTTATTTGCTAACGTCGTGGCTTATACGTTTATAAAATAGGCTAACATTTAAAAAAAATGTTATAAATTAAGATTACAATTTTAAATAATAATATAGTTGGTAACGCAGGGGATGATGTTGTCCCCAGGTTTTGTATGAAAATTAAGAAATATTTGAGGTGTCTAACATGTGGGATCTGTAAGTTTGAAGGTCTGATTTTAATATTCATAAATTATTTTTAATCATAAGTCACCAGGAAAGTTTTAGTGCCGCAAAAGAAAAGGAATACCTTAAAAGTAGATTCACCCATAACTTAGACCACACGGCGACTCTAGTGTCTAAATGCTCCATAATTTTAAAGGTCAGTGGGGCATCACTTTTTATTACTTTACTGCCCTACAGAATTCGAAACGCATTAAGTGCACCACGGCCACCATATCTTGATCTCATATAGATTGCCAGTTGTTCTAAGTCGGAGATCAATCGAAAGCGGCCGATTTACACTTACTGCGTTTTAGATGCAGCAGATTAGGTCAATCAAAGGGTGTTGCCAGACTGCCGAAGGAGAGTTATGTTTTATGTATGTATGTGACCAAAAATCGGATGTTCCACACTAGCTCCTAAACTATCGGACCGATTTTAATGAATCGGACGTAGTTTTTGATATAGATAGACAACAGTATAAATATATTCGTATGCGGCGCGGGATCCCTTTGTCTCACCGACAAACCTTTCATCGAATGTTGTTTCACCGAAAATTTCATTGAAAGCCAATTTCTGCTGAAACCAGGTTTCAGGTTCTTCGTAGATTAAGTTAGGTTAGACTTGTGACCACCAAAGCGTAATGTCGTTGGGTAGGGGAGACCGGGGATTGTTGACTATAGGGGCAGGTTGAGTAACTATCAAAAACTCGTCCGACGCAAAGGCCTTGAGCCAACCCGAAGGGTCCGTACCCTTCGGGTACGGAACCCTAAAAACACCGGACTTGCGAGGTAATAGTACTCCAGGACAGCTAGCGCAAGTGCTCCGCGACTTGTTAGTCGCTCGGATCTCCCTTTCTAACTAGTCTTCAACGATAAAGACGCACTGATCGACAAGCGAGAAAACAAGACGTGCAGCCCTGAATTTGAGGGTATCGCCGAAATCAGTAATCAGTTTCGGGGCGGGAGAGGGGGGGGGGGCTGACCCCATGGGACCCTGGATCTGCGCTTGGTGGACATCCAAATGTAACGTTCTGAGTATAAAGGGACTCGCTTTATTTTCTCGCAAAAACAACCCTCTTGTGGTTTTTAAGTAAAATAAAAATAAAGGTTATACGGGCCGCTAGTTAAACGCACACATATACGTGGCAGGTACTTTAATGCTTTCAGTTCATCGAAGACATGGACAGACGAAGGACTGGAGGACAGTTATTTATAATGTTCCATTTTGTGACTTAATTTTAAGGTGTTAAAGTATTGAATAATGTTTTATAACTTCGAGACATACTACTCGTTACGTAAATGTAATTTTTAATTATGTGATAAAAAAGGGGTGAGTTGTTTTTGCTACTATTCGTTTAAAATGTATTCTATTTTTTTTTTATTTGAAATTTGGTAGGTACTTTTTTTTAACAGACTTGCGAGGTAATTGTTTAATCTGTAATTAATAACTTTTTTTTTATTTAGATAGTGTGTTACAAACGGATTTGGAATTTTCGATAATTAAAAATAAAAACGAATCCGGTGTTTTCGTACAAGTTATAAAAAATTTCGACGCGATTTTTTATTTTTATATTTCTTTTTTGGTGTCATTTTTCATTTGTGTGTATTGTTTTTTTTATTGGTAGGTATTCTCTTCTGATATTCTACTTATGGTCACACATTTATGGTTAGAGCTTTTTGCGATTTTTTCGGTGAAATGAAGTTACTACGTTAGTTAGATCTTTCGGTTCTTTATTTTTAATTCCCGTAACAGAAAACGAGCTTAAAGTTAACCATATTTTTTTTCATTTATTATTTATTTTTATACCGTGAGCCCTTATAGCCCTATATTCCTTGTTTTTTTTTCTATGATTTATTTGAAAATCGATACGGCCTCTTGAACAAAAACAAAAATTATCTTAAATTTTTTTACCATTTCTAGGGATAAAAGAAGTTGAAATAAATGCCAAAATAACAATAGCAAACGAAGTTATTTTATCTTTTGAAAACGTCTAAAATAGAGTACATAAAAAAAATATAAATTTTCACCGGCTAAAGCTACAAACTATTAGGTACATTTTAACCATTTAACCTCAACCTTTGGTTAAAACCATAAACACCCATCGGATGGCGGTAAAAACTACATTTTACTTAACCTAAAAATACTAAATTTTTAATTACTAAGATATATCGCCACAGTCATCTAAATAAAAAAATCAGTTCACAGGGCATCTGCTGACTCTGCCGAGTCTTACAGTTAAGTATTGCGTTATCGGTGTTCTAATTTAGGAGGATAGACTTACTAATAAAACGTTTTAAATGTAACACTAACAAAATTGCTAAAATATGTCAGAAATCTTTTAAATGAACTGCACCAGGTTTAACTGCACAAGGCGGATTTAAAGTTAGCGACTAGAAAAATTGTCATTGCATGCGCTCGCAGTCGTGTAACTTTAGTATATATACTAGCGACCTGCCCTCACTTCGCTTCGGGATCTTTTGTATACATAAACCTTCCGTGAAAAAATATCTAACTGATGGTGAAAACCGCATCAAAATCCGTTGAATGGTTTGAAAGATCTAAGCGTACATACAAAAGTATAGACGGCGGGAAACGACTTTGTTTTATACTACTTAAGTGAAGTTTTCTCTTAAGTGAATGCATACAGTAATTCTTTTGAGAAAATAAATATATTTAAACCGACTTCAGTAAAAATCAGTTCACACGTATTATGAGACAGCCAGACAAATAGCTATAAATACATAAGTAACTAGTTTAATCATTAAGACATAGTACTTACAATTATTTCTGTCGCCAGCGAAGAGTTTGTGGAATCTCTCGAAATCCGGCCGCCCGCCGAAAAACTTCCCGTTCTGGTTCAGAACTTCTCTAATCAACTCCAAATTATTGACAACTAGGCATTGAGACGCTCCCAATTTTATACTAAAAATATCGCCATACTCCTTAGCCAACTCCGTAAACGCTTGAAATGGCGATTCGTGCTTGCCCAAAAGATGTAAACTTCCCACTATCGGCAAAGCGAGAGGTCCCGGTGCTTCTTTCAAAACTTTCTTGCCGCCCCCATATTTACTTTCCTGATTCAAACTAATAGTTTTCCGGGAATATATTTTGTACATGACGAGAGCAATAACAGCGATTAAAAGTAGGGCACTCATTTTATTTCTTTAAAAGAAAATTATTTAGAGTGTCCACACCGGTTGACAGGAGATTTGGCGGGAACGCCTTGCAAGCCACTGCGTCGCGTCAGACGCTGTCCGCCATTTTATACGCCGCGTTCAATTTATTCCAAACGTTTAACCGTCTTTTTTTCACACAGCCATCCCTACGCTCGGAAATCGGACTTGTTACGTTCGAATAAAATTTATTTTGTATCAAATTGTTTTAGCGTTACGTGCGAAATGTAATTCAGTGGCCAGAATCGTTTTTAAGAATTAAATTACAATATTTTGAGTATGCTTTATGAATAAGTGACGCCGTAGGTCTGAGTTGCAGACAGGCGGTTGACAGATTGTTTTTTTTTAATGATGCGTTAGCAAAAAGACAAAATTAGAGCATTGGATTGCTGTCGATCGGTGAGAAGTTGAACATGCGCATAAAATAATAGTCAAGCGCGAGAGGTTAAAACCATGAGTGCGGAACTATTTCGATAAACTTTTTATTTTTCTGAATCGTCGCAGTTTTTTTAGTTTCATCAGTGTGGTGGGTCAGGTCAGACACTTTAATAGATTTTACTCACGAGCCACTATAACTTATTGCTGTTTCTATCCCCTTACTACATATTTAGATTAATTTGGTGTACCTACACCTTAAAAAACAAACTCCAGTTATAGAAAAATATTTAAATAAAAGTATTTCATTTACTTTGCATTTCAACAACTTTCATTTATTTCTTTCCTAGTAGGTAAATAATTCGAAAAGTTTCGGACGCGTTGATGTTTTGAATATAAAAAAAACTTAAGTAACCTAGACTAATTGGTTCTCAGACAACAAATCTATTAAATACAAGCTTTAAAAACCAGCCTCCATATTTTGATATTGTCGTCTTTATATTATGAGTCATAAAGTGCACATAGGTATGTGACGTTCTCAATATAAAGGGACCTTATGGAGGCAGGCGGTAACGCCTTTTTTATAACTGTTACCATGGTATTCGTATAGTTGCAAGAATAAGAAGAGCGTAACTGCCTTCCTCCATAAGGTCCCTTTATATTGAGAACGTCACATATTAAAATGAGGGACATGTTTTTTTTTATGACTCTTGAAAAAATATTTCGCAACTGTGTACCACTTGTAAACACAATAAAGATATAAAGTTATTTTCGTCGACAATATTTAATTTAATGTCCCTTATTAAAGTGTACTTTACCAAGTCTCACCTGTGAAATATGTACGTAGTGACCAAGCATATATTATGGGTCTATATTGTCTTCCAAAAAGTTTTAGTTCCTTTTTTAAGATTCCATAACGTTTTTAGTCATAAATATTGTTAGTCATAATATTGATTGTCATAATATTTGAGGGTATAATTTGTATTTCCGATTTTTCCTGGTCATATTTGTCGAAAGTCATAAAAATTGTATTCATAACTTTTTACATCATAATGTTAAAGGTAATAATATTGCTTGACATAGTGATAATAAGGTCCAAACTTGTTTATCATAAAAGTAAAATACAAAGTTTTGCCTACTATATGTAAGTATCAGTTAAAAAATATGTTCGGTTCTGGCGCTTCGCCGGCCGCTGCCGCGGCACGCCCGCTTCGCTCGCTCGGCTCGCGCGCTGTAGGGTCGCAGTTCTACTTAACACTCCTCCTCGCTTCGCTCTTCGTCGTACCTAATGGAGACCTTCCTTATATATCTACATCATATTCATAATATCAATTTGAAATTAAAAAAGAAAGAACATTTGGAGTCATAAAAGTTACATATGTACTAAGACAATGAAACGGTATGAATAATAATAATTAGTAGTTTAAAATATATGCTTAAACATATTTCTGTTTAATCATCAATATGCCTTTGAATGTTATATATATAACTTTTATGCCTTATGAAAATTATAATCCTTAGCATTATGGACTATTCACTTTAGCATTATTAAGCGTTATGCTTTACAATTTTATGACTATCGATAGTTATGAGCATAAATAGTATGACAATCAATTTCTGACTTTCAAAATTCGATACAACAACTTTATGGGTAACAAAGGGATCCCATATATTATCCCTAAGACCGCCATTTTGTTTTTTAAATGAAAATAACCAGTTTTAAGTACAATCGCGACTCTATAACGAATCTAAAGACCTGTGCCGTACCTACATCACATACAGATTTTCTTTATCATTTGGGTAAACAACTTATATATATATATAATGGTCCGGACGCGTATAATCTACACTAATATTACTAGAGGAAAGATTTGTATGTTTGTAACAAATAAACTCAAAAACTACTGGACCGATTTCAAAAATTTTCTCACCAACATTTAGAATGGACTTTCAGGGTGGACATAGGCTATATTTTAACTTACGAAAGTACTGACTCACCGCAGACAAAGTCGCAGCGGAAAGCTAGTGTAAAATATAATATCACCTACTTCAAGTCTACTAATACTGCCTTGGTTTACCAACAAGGTAAATTTATTTTTAATAACACATTTCGTGGCCGAGTGTACTTGTAACACTGATAATAAACCCGCTATAAAAAGACGAGTCAAACGAGTCCAAACTCGACGGGTCTACTGTTAGCCAGCGAGGAGTTCCCGTGACCACCTCCCGTCTCCACCATCATACCAGCTCGATGGTACCACATTATTGTATTGTCATAGGAATTACATAAGTATCCGACTTTTAGGAGCAGGTTAAAATCGAGATTACAAGACATTATTACAGTAGCTATTGCCCGCGACTCCGTCCGCGTAGAAGTCGTTTATCGGTTTTCCCCTGGGAACTACCAAATTTTCCGGGATAAAGAGTATTCAATATGTTAATCCAGGGTATAAGCTGTCTCCATTCCAAATTTCACCCAAATCCGTCATGCCGTTGCAGCGTGAAAGAGTAACAAAGTAACACACAATCACACTTTCGCATTTATAATAATATGGTACCTACCTACCTAGTTGTTAGTTACAAATTAAGCTAATATAAGTGTTAAAAAAATATAATACGGAACCTTGATTCTGACACGTACTTAGTAATATAATTAGGGCAACTATTGCTTCGAATCTAAGTGTAAACAATATATCGTTATATCACTTACAAATACATGATCATCCGCAATAATTGTGAACGTGCGTGTATAGACTTTAAAAAAGTAATGTGGCCGAATCTATGAATTAAAGCATATCTGTCAAATTTTAGCCCTTTCCCTTTCTGACACTTGAAAATAGACAAGGAGAGGGCTATCTTTAACTGACAGGTGAATTTAGGTACCTACCTACTTGTCGATTGTGAAACAGGCCCTTAGTAATATTATCATAGAGCCGTAAATTTTACCACATTCCTTCTTTTTACCCGACTACGGCGAAGCAAAAGGAGGGTTATGATATGATTTTAGCAGTCTACGCTTTTACATTTTGACAAATAATAATATTGACAGTCTCACACAAATTGACCTAGTCCCAAACTAAGCTCTAGGCTTGTACTATGGGTATCAGGCAACGATTATACATACTTATATATGTATAGAAATACATACTTAAACAAATAGAAAACATCCAAGACTCAGGAACAAATACTCACGTTCATCACACAAATATTTGCCCATACCGGGATTCGAACCCGGGACCGCTAGTAGCTTCGTAGGCAGGGTCACTACTAACCAGGCTAACCGCGTCGTCAAAAAGATTTGTCGTCCTGTGCTCCCGTACGCAACCCCCTAACTTTTCACATCAGCTTCTGTCGGTCTAAATTATGCTAAGCTTTCTTTAGGCGAGCTTGTCGTGATTATAATGTAAAATTTGTAGATTTAGATATATTTTCGTTATCACTGGGTAAATATATCAGTGCTTTAAGGCGTTTACTATTCAACTGATGGTCATTTTCAACTTGTCTCGTAAATTATTAATTTTAAGTCGTGTAATCAACAATTGTTGACTGTATTGTAACCTTATTACGTTTAAACACTGCTTATTGTTATGTTTAATTACTTTTCTGTTCCATTCACTTGTATTATAAATTAATACTTATGATCTCGCGAGTAAGATGTACCTAGGTCCATTCCTATATCCTGTTTCGACAAAATATTTTTTAACACAGTTGCTCAAAAAGTGGTACTTTTCGTAGCTGTATATCGTGCGGAAAGTTGGTTTTCGCGAACTAGTGCTTTTTACTTTTCCAATTTTTTTTAATTTGTACTTGTTCCAATTCATCACTACTTATTGATGAGTGTTAATATTTATTTACTTTAAACATCGTAATCAACATAAAAACCTACTGTTAATGTAAGAATATGAAAAATATACATATTTCATATTTTATTACTTACCTCTTCATAATTATAACACGTTTATTTTTTAATATTGAATATTGAAAAACCGTTCTTAATAAGTTTTTTGAATTGAATGGAACAGCTGCCGAAACGCCTGTCAAAATTTTTGACATTATGAAGAGGCGTTTTGTTTTTTAATGATTATGGCCTGGATGCTGTCCTTTAAGCCATGCGTTTTTTCTTACTGCAAGCATTTTTTAAGTTTCCAAAGGCAACATTCGATATTGTTTTTATAAATATACGATACACAAATAGGTAATCGTAAATAACAATACTTAGGTAATAATAGTACAATGTTTTATATTTACAATTGTTTATGTCTTATAGAACATGCATTTGAAAAAAAAACTTTCATTGAAGTGGGTTCAATAATAATAACAAAATCCATTCTAGTCGAATAAAAGCTAAAAAATCACCTTTTCATAATGTCAAAAATGTTCACTGCGAAAGATCGAACTTACAACGAATTTGTTTACCAATCTTAAGTTTTCAAAAAGTTTCTTATAAAATGAGTGAATCAGAGTTTGAAATTGATTTATTTTTTGGCAACTGTGTTAAAAAACGTCGTTCGATACACGTGCGGAAATGTCATTCTTCACTCGTCCCGAGTCTCTATCTCGTTACTCGTGAAGTAATGACATACTTTCCGCACTAGCATCGAAATGTACTATATTTTGTATTTTATTAACTTTGATGGAACTATAGGTCTACCGTGTTTTTATGTCTCTTGTAAGATATTATCTTGTTCTTGTATGACTGTTTGTTTCCTTAATAATAATAAAATAAAATAAAAATATTTTATTTTTTTTGTCCGACAAATTGGTCTATTGTATAATAACATTTGTGTATACCTAAGTTTAGGTGCGTATATGCTCTGCTACTAACAAAACCGGTCAAGTGCGAGTCAGACTCGCGCACTGAGGGTCCCGTTCACATTTGGTGGATTTTTAATATCTGTTGTTTTTTATAGGGCTTGTTCTAGAATCATACCAAATTTGACGCTAGTATGTATTACAGTTTTTACTATAGGACAAATACAAAACAACGTTTCTTATATGGGACGGCGGGATGGACGGCGGACGGTCGGACAGCGTAGGCTTAGTAATGGGGACCCGTTACACACTCTTCGGGTACGGAACCCTAAAAAAGCTAGTTTAGCTGGGGTTACTCGTAATTAGGATTGATGAAAATTGGTTGGGCCATTAAAAAGTTACATTATTTATTTATTAATTAATAGAAAACCAACAGCTTAATACAAATTCAAAAAAACTTAGCTAACCACAAATGTGACGTTCTCAATATAAAGGGACCTTATGGAGGCAGGCGGTTACGCCGTTTTTACAACTGTTACCATAGTATTCGTATAGTTACAATAATAAGAAGAGCTTAACTGCCTTCCTCCATAAGGTCCCTTTATATTGAGAACGTCACAAATAGCCAATTAAGGTACAGGGTTCTCATATTCTCGGATTTTTTCCAGTCGCAAATTTTACCATTGTGATTAAGTCGAAATAGGTAGGTAGATTTAGGTTATGTTAGTTTTGCAGCAGGCCCGAAGGCCAAATGAATAAAAGCATTTGTTAAAATTAAAGAATGGGGAATAACGTGATTGGAAAATGCGTTATCGGAAAAAAAATATTTTGGAGAAAATGATCTAACCGTCGCCGTTTCGTGACTGTAACTACTCGTAAAAGCACATTTAAAAAAGGAATACATTAATATTTCGTCTCCCTGGAGCCAGGAGTGTGAGTGCGGTCCGCCTGTGCCTTTCCATGTTGTCATTAATATGATTATTAGAATATTCTATAATTATTTAATATTTTTTTATAATTATATTTTTTTATCTGATTGTTGTAATTTAGGATTCGCTAATAACTTTTAAATTTTTCAATCTTAAATGTTATTATTAATTTTGAGATACGTCTTTAACACGCGTGAGTTAGCTGTGGTTACATAATTAGATAAGCATCTAACACATCACTAGCATAAGTTATTTTTGGTTGTATTGAATTGATGTATTATCTGTTGGTAATCCTTAAATAAATAAATAAATAACGAGCTATAAAGTTGGAGTAACAGAAAATATTCGAATATCAGAATGAACAGAATATTCGAATTGCCAGCCGTAGTGAGGAGTTACTTACTGTGCTACGATAGTAATTAACAAAAAGTAACAAATATATTTTTCGTTGGTAATAAACCTATTTACCGTTTATTTCAATAATTCTTACCGCAGGCTATACAGACGCCCGTGGCAACAAAATTTACTTAAAGATATTATAAGTGGTGTAAAATTATGAATACGAAGCGTACGTCAGGACTTTAATACATGGCATACAAAACGGCAGACAAAAAACGACCGCCATCTTGACAGAACACGTGGCCGTGTCTGCAAATAAATTTGATAAACCACTAGCGAGCCCACCCGGCTTCGCACGGATAGCGCTTATTATATTATAATGTACACATAGGTACATTAATTATAGCCCAAAACCTTCCCTCCCTCTTTATATTGAGTACCTGGGAGACCGATTCGATCGATTTTCTATATAAAAACAAAATGAAAACAAAAAACCGATAGCGCGGGTTCGAACCCTTAGTTTTTGCGTAGTAGGCCAATGCTCTAACTATCAGTCTATTCAGACGGCGGTAGCCGCTCTGAAATTACGAACCAAATTGCGGAAATGTTTTTGCATGAAAATACGGGGAATACGAATTTTCCCAGATATAAAACCTAGCTAGATCGATTCTTCGCCCTCGTAAAACTCCATACTGCAAATTTCATCGAAATCGTTAGAGCCGTTTTCGAGAACGTATATATATATATATATATATATATATATATATATATATATATATATATATATATATATATATATATATATATATATATATATATATATATATATATATATATATATATATATATATATATATATATATATATATATATATATATATGTCGGAGATTGACAATAGTATAGGAGCTCAACGGAACAACTGTGCCACCGGAAGGCGACACCAACGCCCTCTACAACCTTTTGGCGCGCTCGACAGAGCCTTTGTGGTCGCTGCAGTGCGACGGCAGAACACTGCTACTTGAGAGTCCGTCCAGTGAGGACGTCTGCTTTGGAACCATCCAAGAAACACTTCTACTTGGGAAACCGTCCAGTAAACACCTCTGGATGGAACTGCTCTTCGTTTCAAGTTACGTTTGTAGGGAGTGAAGAAAGTGCGCGTGAGAAAGAGCCTAAGCAAGTATTGCGCGCATCTCCCGAGATTCGGTCTGTTGTTCCGCGAGGCAGGAAGAACCATGGGTTGGTGGTGGGACTGGTAGGGCTACACTGTTTTTACGTTATACTTGACGTGTTACTGTTAATTAAAGTCAGTGAAGATCAAATGTATCGAGTTTAATGGCCGTCAAGGAAATAAACCTACCACGTCTATTTTGTGTTCTCTCTTTGCTTCGACCCTCACTCAACTAGAGACCAACCAAGATGCCTGGCCATATCCTGAAGATTCCTGACACATCCAGCCCCAGCCGCCAACCAGCTGCCCCCCCCATGTCCCCGACATATATATATATATACACAAATGTTTCTCGTTTAATAAGTAAGTTTATAACCTTACCGAGTTAAAAACTCCCGACATCAGCGCCTAAAAAAACCTCTTAGCAATGAGCAAAAACTTCAACGGGCTCCGAGCACGTGCATTTTCACTTCGTCACTAGAAGATTTCAAGTATTAAAAAACTGACAAAATCGTGATCAGACCTTATAACTTTTAAACGGCTTAACGGATTTTCATCAAACCAAGCTAAGAACGCTCTCGATTAAGTCACCTTTGTATTAAAAAAAACTAAATCAAAATCAGTCCATCCGTTTAGGAGCTACGATGCCATAGATACGAGTAGATACACAGTAGGTACACACACAGATACACACGTCAAACTTATAACACCCCTCTTTTTTGCGTCGGGGGTTAAAATATATAGCCTATGTCCACCCTGAAAGTCCATTCTAAATATTGGTGAAAGAATCTTTTAAATCGGATGAGTTTCGAAGATTACCTCCTAGATCAGGGCTTGCTTTAACGTTAAAAAGTTGCTAACGTTACCCGCTGATCGACAGTTAACGTTAGCAAAATATATCGTTATGTTAATATATTTTAGCGTTATTTTTACCAGTAAATTGAGGTAACGTTAAAAGCAAAGTATTGTTAATATTAATGTTATTTTACCAACGTTATCCGTGTCGTTGATTTAAAGTTATTTTTAACAGTATTTAACTTTAATTAATTGACAAGCCTCGGGCTACTGTTAAGAATAACGGTAAAATTAACGTTAGTATGTTAAACATTATAATAAAATTACTGTACCTTACTTCAAAAATGTATACCGTTACCAATGTATTTTTATGAAATTACCGTTAAGTTAAGTAATTTTGTTTATTATGTTATCTAGTAACATTAATAAGCCCTGTCCTAGATCCAAACTTACAAACTTACAAACTCTACCTCTTTATAATATTAGTGTAGATATTGCTCGTATATGTATAGGTATAGTACCTGGCAAACTGAGCGTCGTCGCTCCGGTCGAAACCGAATTTTCATCGATTTTCTATAAAAAAAAAAAAACAATCCATAGCTGGGGTTCGAACCCGGAGTCTTTGCGTAGTAGGCCAACGCTCTAGCCATCAGTCTTTCTGGGGAAATCTTTTTTCTGTGAAACAACGGGAAAACGAATTTTCTAAGATATGAGACATAGCTAGATCGATGTTTCGCCCTTGTAAACCCCCATGTCGCAGTTTTCATCGAAATCGTTAGAGCCGTTTTCGAGAACGTGAATACAAATATATATACATATATATACAAATGTTTCTTGTTTAATACTATGAGATTAATAGTATAGGATTTACCCCCTTCTTAGGCAGTTAGGAAAACACTACTGAACACTTTTCTGGAACGGCCCGAATCTAGAACATTCTTATTGAAAGTTGAATTATTCATGAATTCACGTAACCGGATTCGGGAACTGGCTAGAAAAACGGGACATTGTACCGTTCTTTCCTCGCAAGTGACGAAAGAGTTGAGTTTATATTGCAATGCCCTGTTTATTAACAGACTGATAAATATATAACATTGTTGCTAAGGGTCCCGAGGGTAGAAAATAAGCGATTTTTGGACTAGATATAGAAGGCCGAAACGTACTAGTCATAGTCATATCATTTATTGCATTTATGTGTTACAATAGTTTTATAATTTTTAGAAATAGTCCATCATAAACCCTGCAAGGGCACAGCAATTTATAAGTTTATTAATTTACACAAACTTAAGCTATGTACTTATAATTAATACTTAAAGTCTAAAAATTCATGCAACGTGTAAAAGCTATTGGCTATTAGAAAGTCCTTTAATTGTTTATAAAAGATTTTATCTCCCTCCGTTAGTCTAATGCTCGGTGGTATTCTATTGTATATTTTTACCGCCATGTGATAAGGCCCTGAGCTAACCATTTTCATGTTAGTAAATGTGCTTAAAAGCTTGTTCCTTTGTCTTAAATTATGCGTGTTAAGATGTTTATCTCTTGGTCGGTCAAATAGATTAGGATTCTTTCTAATAAATTTACAAATTTCAAATATATAAATAGATGTCAATGTTAAAATTTTCAACCGAATAAAATGTGGTTTACAACGTAGTAATATATGTAATGACAAGTAATTGATTAAATCCTACTTATTAAACGAGAAACATTTGTATGTATATATGTATATAGGGTGTCCAAAAATCGATAGGCCACATTGACACCGGAAGTAGGTCAACTTAATAGGTACCGAACCAGCCTAACATGACCTCAGTAAAATTCTCATCGTTTTCGAGATTGACTTTAAACTGGAGACTTTAAACTGGCAAATCTTGAAAACCATGCTATTTTTACATAGGTCATGATAGGCTGGTTCGATGTGGGAACAATGCGTAACGCATTTCCATTCCGTTAAAAAATAATAAATATAAAAACAAAAGTGTCTGGTGCGGTCCGTCTTAGACTGGTCTACCTCCGGTGTCAATGTGGCCTATCGATATTGGGACACCCTGTATATTTATTTATTTATTTGAAATCACGTTCTCGAAAACGGCTATAACGATTTCGATGAAATTTGCAATATTGGGGTTTACGGGGGCGAAAAATCGATCTAAGTTTCATATCTAGGAAAATTGCACGCTCACGGTTTGCCCGCGCAATATGGTTCGTAATTTTGATGCGGCCGCCTTCGTCTGATTAGACTAATGCTTAAAGCGTTAGCTACGCGAATACTGCGGTCCGAACCCCTATCGACCGACTTTTTTTGTTTCCTTTTTGTTATTTTTTTTGTGTAATTCTTTTATTGTGTTTTTTTTTTTTGTTTTTGTATAGAAATCAATGAAAATTCGGTTTCGGCCCGAGCGACGCTCGGTCTCTCGGGTCCTAATAATTCGTTATTTAGCAGTAACATAGAGTTAATAATTATTTAGAGGAGAAAGTGTAGGTAATTTATTTTTGATTCGATTTTGCCAGCAATCGCACAAACGTTGCTTAATCTAAAGAAAGAAAAAAAGCCGGTCAAGTGCGAGTCGGACTCGCGCACCGACGGTTCCGCACAAACTTGTAGGCATGTAAATAGTTAGTAAATCACGGGAATACAATAGAAACAAAGTCCAGTATAAACTGACACGCAATAAATATGCACTTTCGTACTTAGTGAGTGTGAGTTTATACTGTGCTCATTTTTTATGTGATGTAACTACAAATTAACGGTTTCCGGATTTTTTCCTTTACTTGTGCTATAAGACATTGCTTCTTGCCAAATTTCATGATTCTTAGTCAACGAGAAGTACCCTATAGGTTTTGATTCCCTTGAGATTCCCTTGAATATGCGGCATAAACGGCCGTATCTTTTAATTGCGATTACTTAGATGTCTGATTTTTTCACTGATCCAAGGGATTGCAGATTGTAATTGATATGAATTTCAACTTGATACCTTCACGCGTTCCTGTCTGAGAAAAAGGGTCTTGACAGACACACAGACAGACAGACAGAACCCTAAAAAAAGAAATCAACTGTTAAATAGACATAAACCCCCGAAAAAATTTGGCCCCCTACTTTCAGAGCTCATAATCATTCTTTTAAACGGCCCGACGGATTTTCACTAACCTTAGCTAAAGGGAACAAAAAAAAAATCAAAATTGGTTCATCCATTTAGGAGCCACGATGCTACAGACGATACACAGATAACACCCCTCTATTTTGCGCCGGGGGTAAAAAATATGAGCCCTTTAGTTACCTATATAATTTATAACACGCATATTTTGTAACACGCTTTGTTACTGACTGTACAAGGTCATAAATATGTGTACATTTTATTACCTTGTCTATTTAATGTCATGTTTAAACTGCCATATATGAATGTCACAGCGATTAAAGTGACAAGGTACTAAACGTGTACACATATTTATGACCTTGACTGTACTTCTACCACTTGATAAACTTGCTCTAAAAAGACGAGTCAAACGAGTCCACACTCGACGGGTCTACTGTTAGCCAGCGAGGAGTTCCCGTGACCACCTTCCGTCTCCACCATCATACCAGCTCGATAAAAATTATTGTATTGTCATCGGAATTACTAAAGGCTGGTTGGGGTGCAGTCCTGCAAGCGGACTGCGCAGTTATTTATTTGTATTATTTATTCATTTAGAAGCTTTGTTCAAACATGAACATGTCAGCTCCAGCTGCCCTAAATACAACACTTACAAATTATAATCACACATAAAAATATCGCTAAATGAAAAGAAAACAAAGAAAAAAGGCTACCAAATTTGAATACGTTTATTTAGAAAAAAAACATGAACAGATTTAGCAACCTCTGACAGAGGCTCTGCCGATATGGATGGGAAGATGCCGACATTAAAAGAATTAATATTACCACAGTCCCTGAACAACTTTTCCCTCTTTGCACGAGTCCGAACACATTCCATTAAAAAACTTGCACGTCCAACTGACCCGCAGGCTTATTGCCTAACGCACTCGCAATCGCGATCGTTTTCATTTTTGACAGTCGAAGGCAAGTCTGCCTTCAAAATTAAAACAATTGTTCCACGTAACGTCATCGCATTCGAAAGCGATAGCGAGCCATTTTTCAAACCAAGTGAATGAATGATTTGCCAAAAATTGGTTTTACGTAAGTAAAATGACAATTTGTACTTGTATTCAAGCCGATTGCGAGCCGTCAAACGAAAGCGGAGACTCCATTGTAACCATATTCAGTGGAGTGAGTGATTGTAAGTTTGATTTTTCTATAATTTAAAGTAAAATATAATAATAATTGACTTAAATAGGCACCTTGGTAATTAAAATTACCTCTAATATGTTTTCCTTTGAACAGAGAGATTCAAAATGGCACGCAGTTATTTGCTGGCGATTGCGGAGGAGGAGCGCCTAAAAACGCAAGTGAGGGTGTCGAGGCGGCTTCTGAGGCCCAACAGCAACCCACTGGAGATGCCCGACAAATTTCAGGCTCACAAACCCACAATCTGTTAGGTTGTGCAACGAAATTGGCCCTATCCTCAAAAGTTGGCGGCGCAATACAGCTGTACAGCCGGAGCTGAAGGTAACTATTTTATAACAGACTTCCAAAAAGGAGGAGGTTCTATGTTCCACTGTTCGTATTTTTTTATGTATGTTCACTGATTTCTCCGTTAATTGTGGACCGATTTTAAAAATTATTATTTTGTTTGTAAGGGTATAATTTCAAGGTGTTTCCATTGTCACCACGTTAGAATTTGATGATGGGATCCATGAGGAATCGAGGGAACTCCTCTAAAGTTATAGGCACACATAATCGATTGCGATATTTCCTGTAATACCTTAAGCGTTTGCATCCTAAAAGAACATCTTGGTAAAGAGGAACTGATGATGAAGACCAGAGATGACCACGGAACTCCTTAGTCGTAAGTGATTGACGCCAGCAATGAGATTTCTTAATTAAGAATATGAAGCTACTTTAATACTCATTATAATGCATGTGGTGATGGTGAAGTGCAACTGATGGTGACGTCCCGGGAGAACTTCTCAATGATTAACGGCCCTGCACCTTGGACAGCGACATTTTGTTAAGGATGATTAGAAATTGGTATTAGGCTATATTGTATAATACTTTAAGAATTTGCATTCTAAAAGCACATCTTGGTGAACAGGAACTGATGATGAAGACCAGAGATGACCACTGAACTCCTCATTTTGTTTCCGGGTATTCAATTAAAATATGACCACTTAATTAATTTCTTACAAATTCTTAGTGAATATTGGGTAATATGATCAAATTTACGTTTTTAAAATTTGATATGTGATATTAATTTTTTTCACAGGAGACTCCGACTACGCCCAAAGACCCTACATGATGGTGCTGATCTTAAACGCGGCTGCAGATACGCCGGAGGCGTACTACACCAAAATCAATATCAAAATATTTATTCAGGAAATTGGCTACATACGGGCTCTTTTACACGTCGGTAATATAGAGTGAATCTACCAGCGCTTCGGACAAGACCATCATTGCGGAGGAGAAGCGCCGCAAGAAACTCCAGCAGCACCTATAAACATGTTCGAGCCAGGAATGTCGCCGAAAGGTGCATCGGAGTCTTAAGAAATAGATGGAGATGTTTGTTGGCACACAGGGTGCTCCATTATGCGCCTGTTAAGACAGGACAAATCATCAATGCCTGTGCCGTTCTGCACAACCTAATCAATGGCGACAGCTTCCCACTGGACGAGGATTTGCTCAGGCAGGACGGAGCTTTCCAGGTGCAAACTGCTGAGCAAAGCAATATCTCAGATAGCGGGAGGCAAGGTCTGGAGGATAGGTTGTGGAGGACTCACCGGCATTCATTAATTGTAATAGTAATACTTATTTTATATGTAGCTTATTTTATTTTATTTGGCAAACGTACTTTTGGTCAAATAAACGGATACCTATTTGCTTCTATCGACTGTTGTTTTTTTTTATCAATCACGACAAGTGATCATAATATAACACTAATTTCGGTACGTCATGTATTTGAAGGCAATTGTATGGAAAAAACAAGCAGGGATGCTATTTTACCTATTGATTTAAAATTTTGGACTACTTTTACTTCGACCATAACGTAGCGTTATCAAAATGTCATCAAAATCATTTGAAAGAGCAATTGGGTGTCGATGTTATGTCATAATCATAACAATCTTTGGTTAGTCTTTATCTTATTAGGCTTCATTGACCATGGAGATGGTCAATGACAAGCAATGGTCAAAGCAAAGGTCAATGAATAGCAAACCTTGATTTTAATATTAATGTATGCTGCATAATATCATCACATTATTAAAGACAGGATCATTGTGTGAATAATCAAACCAAACCAAACCACAGTCTAATTATTATATTTGTTATATTATATGACATGTTCACAACAATCTTCTTTACTAATCTTAGTAATTAATTAACTGTTTAACAGCAAATTGTTTTGTTTTTGTAAACGAAACACGGACGTGTACTTAATTTAAATAAATGAGTCTTAAATATAAATATCACTTTTAGTAGGCTGTATCAGGGACGCAGCCGCAGTGGAGTACGTACATAATATATATGTATACGTCACACAGCACACGGTACTAGTACGGAACCCTAAAAAATAAAAAAGTAATTATTGGTCAGTCTCCCCGTTTCTTCGGGCCAACTGCGCCACCTCCTGCAGCGCCGCCACAACTTGCCCGCCCATAGCGGCCAGCGCCCGGGCGATGTCGCTGAGGGCGGCGGCCGTTTGGGACTCGATGTTGAGCCGCCGCTCTTCTATTTGTGTCACCCACGCGGGTGCAGCGGGCACTATTCGCCAGTCTGAATAAAATACATAAGTATATATATAGTCCTCCTCATCGATTTCGATGACGGCGACCCTTTGATAGAAACTATGGACTTCGCCTATTATGGGCTCGAATATGGCTAGCCAAGTCAAACTTACTTTTGAAAACACGTCATAAGTATAACAATGTTAGCAGTCTGTTGTGTCCTATCCCAACCGTTCGCTGTCCGCCCCCCTACCAATATTGCTTTCGAGATAAATGGTAAGGTAAGGTAAGGTGGTTCGAGTGCACACACAAACAGACAAACAAATAACATCTTACCCTAGACGATACCTTCTTCATCCCGTCGTGGGTAAAAATTTAGTTATATTAAAAAATAAGATGGTCCTCATAAAAGAAACGTATTTTTTGCGGCTTTTTTTACTCGATCTAAACAATGGCAATGGACCCTTCGTGTGCGAGATTATTTGTGAAAATAAATTACAATTTCCTTACAGACTCTCCTTGTTCCTGAAAATAAAGAAAATAAAGTTAGTATTAGTTGTAATTCAATATTGATTTCTGAATGAGACAAATATAATTGTAATAAGTGCTGCCACCCTCTTGAGGGTTAACTCTCGGGAGATAATAATTAATTTAAATAGTGTTTACCTGTCCGTTGGCGGCGATCGGCAGGCGGTGATGGTGGTGGTGGCGGCGGAGGTGGTGGGGGGCGGCGATGGGTGTGGCACCGACTCTAGCTCTAGCAGTGGTGTCGCCACTGCTTGTGCCGACACCTCGAACCCCGTAGGCGACAAGCACCCGGGGGACGTTGCCGAAAAAGCCAGCAACGGCGGAAGGGAAGTAGTGGCGTTGGAAGAGTTGCGGGGCGTAGTATTGGACAGATCCTATAATGTTAACACCGATAAAATATTTCATAAAATCTCTAGTCACTGTGGTCGTCAAATTGGAAGTGGGTAAAAATCGAGTTGCAATTTTATCACTTAGTTCTTTACTTACAAAGTTTGTTGTTTACTTAGTGACAAGTGAAATTAATATAAGCGTGTCTGCTTATTGACCACAACTTTTCAGTCATATTGCAACGAATGTGGTCAAGTGAGACTGACAAATAAACAAGACCAAGTGCCGATAGTGCGAAAAACTCGCGCAGCTAAACAGATGCACGATGCAGAAAGCACTTTTTTTCAGTTAATCTGCTTTTATATTGACTGCGAAGTTTACACTATGAAAAACACTCCAAAGAAAATTTGTAATTCTTATTTCTTCCATGATATCTAAGTAAAAATACATAGTAAAACTATAAAATATATATAATAGTTAAAAATAACTTACTTTTCGGTTTTTCAAATTTCAAACTGACAGACTGAACTGACACTGTGACATACACTCTATTTACAAAGATAGCTATAAAGAAGTTCACGACTTCGCGTTTACGAAGCATCACTGAGTTTTGCGTTTAGTTTTATTAAGAATATTTTTTATTTTTGGTTAATAATGGAAATATTTATAATTTTAATCTTTTTATTGCAATTACCATAAAAAACGTAAAAAATACGGTTATTTTGTGAATAAAAACGCTACAATTAGGGACTATTAAAATAATCTAAAAGATTCGTTCATTAAAGTGTATTTGCAAAAACAAAACGTTTCTTTCCATTCACTTGGTTTCGTTTATGAAGGCGATTGCGCTCGTAATCAGAATCATTCTGGTAGACAATACCAATGTTTCGAGGCGCTCGTAATCGGAATCGCTTTCAACCTTCAAGTCGATCGCGATTGCGAGTGCGTTAGGCAATAAGCCTGCCGCACTCTTCGCATTTGGGCAACTCTATTTTCCTCATGAGATGTGCAAATTAATTTAAAGGAACGTTTGGTTTGCACTTTTAATTGCAGTTACGTCAACTGCATCAGAACTGCCCTCGAACTGCCATTTTGCTGGGTTGCAGTTCAAATGCTGTCCGTCTGTACCGGCCCTAAATCCGGCCTTATCTAGACAAATCCAGTGCTCCTATGGCAACCTTCCAACAGCATCATCAGACCAGCTCCATGGAACATCGGTATACCAAAGTTTACCTCAATCGGACACCGAGAAGTGGTTCAAATCTTGCTTGCAAGATTTGACCTAAAACTCACAAACATTGCAGTTAAATAAAAGTATGTAATAATTATGTCCTATCTGTCACTTGTTTAACTCTATCCCTACTCTTATTACCGCGCATGCGTGCACGCATTGGCGCCATTTAACTTACGTACTTCATCGAACCAAAAACATCACAAAAACAAAGTAACTTCATTTTAATTAAAACCTTATAACTTAAGTATAAAGTTCAAAATGCGGTAGCGTTTCTTGTTGAGGTGTAACGGTTATAACAGTTAAACAATTTATGTAAATCGTGCATTTCTTCGGATTAATTTAAAAATGCAAGTGAGGCAGCATACCTGAATCAAACTTAGCTTATATTGATCTTTATTGAGTATCAAAATAATTATGATCGATTTATTTGTAATATCGATGTTTTTGCTGCGTATCAGGTTGAACCTATTACTTTATGTGAGTGAGATAATAAGGGTTTATAGGGCCATAACAGACGGTCTGCATTTGAAATGCCAACTAGCAGCAAAACTGCAGTTTGGATGTAGTTTTATGCGATTGGCATAACTGCATCGACACTGCAAACCGACAGTGCAGTCCGCTTGCAGTCGGCATGCAGTTCGGACGCAATTAGAACAAATGCAATAAAACTGCATCACAAATCACTGGGTGAACGGGACATGAATACTGAACACCTACGATGCAGTTGTAATGTTCTAACTGCGTCAGAGTCTGCTTTACAGCTGCGCGGCTAGCCTGCAGGCAGTGTGCAGTTTCGGTGCAGTTATGCCAGCCGCACAAAAATTGCGTCTAAACTGCAGTTTCAAAACCAATTCAACCTGATTTCTTACACAGCTAAAAATTCGATATCTCTTCTCTTATCTAATCTTTAGAGATTTATACTAATACTATAATAATACTTTAATTTATACTATTTAGATAGTATAAATTAAAGTCGGTCCGCGTCTGTCTGTCTGTCTGTTTCTCGGCTATTTTCTAAACTAAGCAACAGATTTTCACTATAATTTAGAGATTTTTTCCTAAAGGTTTGTATGTACATTACATTCTAATTAAGTTTTAGTGTAGTAAAGAACTAAAGTAACTGATAATAGCTCACCGAAATAGCAAACCTTAAGTGGCAGTGGGCGGACCACATTGCTCGTAGAACCGATGGCCGTTGGAGCGGAAAGGTTCTAGAGTGGCGACCGCGAACTGGGAGACGAAGTGTCGGCAGGCCTTCCTCAAGGTGGACTGACGATCTGATAAAGGTCGCGGGAAACCGCTGGATGACAGCAGCAGAGGACCGATCATTGTGGAAAACCTTGGGGAAGGCCTTGGCGTGGACGTCTTGCGGCTGATAATGATAATGATGATGATGATGATAGTAAAGAAAATTCAATGTTTTCTAATGGATTTTTGGGCGTTTACATGGCTTACGCTGGCTTAACCTTAAGAGATAGGTACATTAAAATAATCTACTAAAGAATTGTAGTGCTTCAAAAAGACTACAGAAAAGTCCGCGATGGCTTATGTCTATCTCCTAAGGTTAACTCACAGTACCCATTTATATCTTTAAAATATTAAGTTAAAATGTTAGGGTTCCGTTGGCGTTTGGATATGGAACCCTAAAAATTTGAGACCTCGTGCGGACTACTGAATTCTACAACGGTTCCAAATTTCAACTCAATAGCTTTAGGCATTTCAGAGAAGAATGGTCTTGACTGATCGTCGGACAGAGGGACAGGGTTCCGTTTTAGGGTTCCGTACCCAAAGGGTGTCAAACGGAACCCTATTACATATTCATATTCATATTTATTTATTGGTAATGTACATTAAATGTCAGTTTATATTTGTTACAATTATAATTGAATTGCTGTATCTTTTGAACCGTAATACATAGCGGGTTGATTTTTTTCAACAAATAGAAAAATATTAAGAAAGTTAAATAAGTAATAAAAGGGATCCCCACACAAGAAACGTTTTTTAAAACGTATTTTTATTTTTGGTTGTATCGTAAAAACGGTAAAACACTCAAGCATCAAATTTGGTATGATTATAGAACAACCCCTATAGAATAACAACAAATACTAAAAACCAGCCAATTATGTGCGGAACCCTCAGTGCGCGATTCCGACTCGCACTTGACCTATTTTTTTCAACACACAATGTCTTTAGAAAAAAACCCTAAAAAAAACCCGCGTGTTACATATTGGCGAGGTTTTTTGGCCGTCTGCGTCGGAAGGCCGTATTTCGCATGCATACATTCGCGCGTTTCCGCATTTAAAACAAGGAATCAATTGGGTCAACGCTGGATAAAATAACATAACCTAAAAAAAAAAACATTGGTACAAGCTTTTGTTGCGGACTGTACTTTTTTTTGCACAATCATCATCTGCTTATCAAGACGAATCCATCGAGCCCAAACACGACGATTTAATCACGTGCAGTTTAGGAGTTCCTATGACCACCTTCCGTCTCCATCATCAGACCAGCTCAATGACACCATAATATCGCATTGCCATCGGGTTTACGTATTCCAAATTTCAGCCCATCCCATTCCATTCAATTTAAGTGCAACCATAGACCTTCAATGTTTTCAAAAGACTAGCTTTTACCCGTGACTTCGTCCGCGTAGAAGTCGTTAATCGCTACTCCCTTAGCTCTCCAATTTCCGGGATAAAAAGTATTCTATGTCCTTACCCGGGACTCAAACTCCATACCAAATTTCATCGAAATTGGTTAAGCGGATTAACCGTGAAAGCGTAACAAACAAACAGACAGAGTTACTTTCTCATTTTTAATATTATATAATATTATATTATAAATAAAATGTTACACTGTGCTACAATTATTTATTCACAACGAAAACTATAAAATAATAAATATGTGACGTTCTCAATATAAAGGGACCTTATGGAGGAAGGCAGATAAGCTCTTCTTATTTTTGTAACTATACGAATACTATGGTAACAGTTTTAAAAACGCCGTAACCGCCTGCCGCCTGCCACGCAAAAAGGCGCAAGACAGAGTTGCAGACACAAGCCCGCTACAAAATACAAATAAAATAATCTATATTAATAAGTTAAGGGGCTACCCTATGCAAACGTCCTTCGATCTGTGGCTCTGCACTTTCTCATGTTGTTAAATAAAACCTATTTGCATTAAAACTTTTTACAGGTCACTAGTATCGAGATTTATCCTATCAAAGTTTGTAATTTTTACTGCGAAAAAGTATTTTTTTGGACTTTTTTTCCGTATTTTTCACTTTAAAAAAAAACCTTTGATTTTTATTACGTTCGTTTATGACTAATATTTAGATGTAATTCCTATATAAATTGATGCCAGAAAAAGTAAAAACAAAATTTTTGGTTTTTTATGGATGTCCTTAAAAATTTATAAAAAAAACCCAGTTATTTTAATATTCTGTTGGACAGATACAAATATGAATGTTTGGATATTTATTATTAAAGACATTTACATTCAGTTTGGACTGAGTTTATAGAACCTCAACTTCATCAAAAATGACCGTTTTGGCCAGGTAGCCCCTTAATGGAAAAAGGTGTTAGGCAAAAGTGCCTTTCCATAGAAGCGGAGACCAGCGGTGCGGAGAAGAGCCGTGTAAGAATCAACCAATCACATTGGTTGTAAGCCACATCTCGTCTCCGCTCCGCTTCAATGGAAACAGTCAAGCGGAGACGAGATGTGGATTACAACCAATGTGTTTGGTCGATTCCTACACAGCTCCTCTCCGCTCCGCTCGTCTCCGCTTCTATGGAAAGGCAGCCTTAGACCAAACGGTCATGCGACAGTATTAGACGATGCGAAGGGCGCTCGTCACGGGTATCCCGGTTGCAACATCCACCTGTTTTGCTCAACATCCGGCCCAAGTAGGTTGCCTTTGTTTATGGGTAATGGATTCCGCGGCCTCCAGCTAGAAAGTAGACCAACATTACCATCTATGGTCCTGTTGGTACTTGAATATCTTTGGTTTCCAGTTGCAGGTGCATCAGCTTTGTTATTCTGTTAACGCATCGTCGTTCAGTTCTACTCAGTCGATGAATAGCCGGCGAATTTACGTCGTCCGTCGAGGTGGGTAAATGACATTCAACTGCCTGCACATTCATTTAGTCGCTGGTTTCACAGACGACCAGCTGTGAAACCAGCGACTAAATGAATGTGCATGCAGTTGAATGTCATTTAATTTTAACTAGAACTGAATGACGTAGCGTTAACAGAATAACATAGCTGATCGACCCCCGACGCAAAAAAGAGGGGTGTTATAATCTCCTAAGGCCCACATCTTTCGCTAGTTCGAAACAGAATCTTATGTCAGTCAACAAAAGTTAAGTCATTTTGACAATTGTCCTATATGTAGGACGTTGGACCTCAGGAGGATAAGTTTGACGTGTGTATATGTTTATTTGTGTGTCTGTCTCTGGCATCGTATGTAGGTCCCGAGTTTTTTAACCCCCGACGCAAAAAGAGAGGGGTGTTATAAGTTTAACGTGTCTGTCTGTGTATCTGTGTATCTGTCTGGTATCGTAGCTCCCAAACGGATGAACCGATTTTCTTTTAGTTTTTTTTTGTGTCATAGATAATTTTATCCCGAGTGTTCTTAGCCATGTTTCATGAAAATCTGTTCAGCCGTTTGAAGATCATCAGCTCTTTTCTAGTTGATGAGGGGATCTGATTTTTTAATTCTTCACGACGACGAAGTCCAATGAAAATGTACGTGCTTGGAGCCCGTTAAAGGTTTTGCTCATTGCTCAGAAGGTTTTTAGGTGCTGATATCTCGGTTTTTTAACTCGGTTAGGTTATTTTTGTTTGAAAGCTGACTTGATCGAGAGTTTTCTTTAGCTTTTAGTGAAAATCCGTTAGGCTATTTAAAAGTAACGAGCTCTAAAAGTAGTACGTTGACGATGATGATTTGACGTTTATTTGACGTTTATTTGACATTTATTTGACGTTTATTTGACATTTATTTGGCCATATAGATACACAAGGGTGTTTAAAAAAAACATAGTCTCCCTCCTTCGGACAGTCGGGTAAAAAGTTTGGTACAGAACCTTAACTATCGGAATTCAGAAAACCAACCAATAGCCAGCTGTAACATATATTTTGATGCATGGGTCGCAAGTGGAACACATTTCCATATAAGAGGGGAACGCATGTTACACACGCTCATTATTCTTCTTATCTTCCATTTACCGAATCATTATTATTTGTACTATGACATTGTAAGACTTAACACGCGACGCGGTTAGCCTAGTTGGTAGTGACGGTGCCTACGAAGCTAGCAGTCCCGGGTTCGAATCCCGGTAAGGGCAAATATTTGTGTGATGAGCGCGAGTATTTGTTCCTGAGTCATGGATGTTTTTTATGTATTTCTCTATATAAGTATGTTTATCGTTGTTTATCGTGGTTTGGGTTTAGGTCAATTTGTGTAAGATCGTCCCCTGATATTTATTTAATTTATTTATCCTCGTGACGGCCCCTGTATTTTACAAAGTACATAAAAATCAATCAATATACCCCCTACAGGACCCCTAACATGAATGGAGGAGATAAAATTTGACAGGTTCTAGGGAAATACATCTATTCTATATTCTAACGTAAGTTTTAACACATAAGGTTTAAAATAAGTGTCCCGTTTTGATAGAATCGCTATAAAAAAAAGTGAAAATCGCTATAGTCGCTTATTAATAAAAGGTAATAAAAGTCTGGATGGGACACTTTTATTTTAAGCCTCAAGCGTTAAATCTTACGTTAGAATATGGAAGATGTATTCATTTCCCTAGCACCTGTCAAACAAATTTTATCTCGAGGGATTGTAGCGTCGTAAACGTCATATCAAATAATGCTGTTTACTAGGTACAAAACCTATACATTTATTCTAAAAGTGGTTTACGTGAATCTAGTAGGTATAAGTGTACTCAAGTATTAAATCAAAAATCATTGTTAGGACCATATTTGAAGATACAACCAAAAGCAAGCTAAAAAGTGTTACATTTGAAAAGTAAAAATATAGAGTTTCATGTTACTAATTGTGTTTTCAAGTTTAACACTTTCAAGAAAATATGTGACGTTCTCAATATAAAGGGACTTTATGGAGGCAGGCGGTTACGCCGTTTTTAGAACTGTTCCCGTAGTATTCGTATAGTTACAAGAATAAGAAGAGCGTAACTGCCTTCCTCCATAAGGTCCCTTTATACTGAGAACGTTACATATGATCAAGTTCATCTATAAACAGACACATACTTACAGCCCGGCCATGACTTCGAGCGGCGGCGGTGGCGAGCGAATTCTCTCTTCATTGCTCGGTCGAGGCGCTCGCCGCACAAGGGTTAATTGACATTATACGCAATGTATTAGGAAATCGGTCAACGCGCCGCCGGTCGCTCAGTCGCCAGGCCCTTAGTCGTTAGGCGTCGTCCTAACAGACCGCGAGCGCGCGATCATCGCGCGAATAAGCGATGCGACCACGCGATCAGGCATACTGGACCCATGGTCGCGTTTATCGCGATAGCCAAGTGTGGATAGAGCATTCGTCACTGTCGCACTTACCCACTAGTCAGAAAGTGACAGATCCACATTATAAACACGACCATGATATGCCCGCAGTGAGCTTAGCACGCATGCACGAAATATAATTTGACAGGTGCCAGGTAAATTTAATACATCGAATCCACTTTCTAACGTAAGACTGAACGTTTAAGGTTTAAAATAAATGTCTCGTCCTGACTTTTATTATCTTTTATTACTAAGCTATTTTATCAGGTATTGCTAGAGTAATTAAATAAATCGTTAAAATGTATTAAGAGCCTGTGCACACTAGCGTTTTTGACCGGGGGTCTAAGGGCTAAAAACGCTAGTGCGCACAGGCTCTAACATGATATTTAATCTAGCAACTTTTAATTCGTGCTGTCACGTTATTCTTGTGTGTGTGTCTTGTAAGGCGCATGTGCTAACGAACTGGTTTTGCACATGCGACCTCTTTATAAACCTACATTTGATGTGCTTCTGTGAATAATTCGCAGATGCGTCTTTTTTAGGGTTCGTTAACCAAAGGGTGCCGCGGAACCCTATTACTACGCCTCCGCTGTCCGTCCGTCCGTCCGTCTGTCTGTCTGTCAGTGGGCTGTATCTCATGAACCGTAATAGGGTAGACAGTTGAAATGTTCACAGTGCGGGTATTTCTATCGCCGCCGCTACGACAAATAATAAAAATTAAATTAAATTGAAAATTAAAGGCCCCCCTTTTATTTTCAAGAAACGTTGTTTTTCCGGCGGATTTTTTGTCCGACCATAACAATCGCTGTATCACTTGTCTTGAACAGTCAAGGTCATAAATATGTACAGTACACGTTTAATACCTTGTCACTTTAATCGCTGTGACATTCATATATGGCAGTTTGGGGCCGTTCAAATATTACGTAAGCAGATTTATTACAATTATTTACCCCCACATCCCCCTTGTCAGCAAAAGTAAGCAAAGCTCTTACCCCCTCCCCCCAAGCTTACGTAAACATTTTTCAATTAAAGATGTATTTTTTTTATATTATAATTATAATGTTATACCTAATTATAATTTTAAAAATAAGAAAATAGATTTAGGATAGAGATTACATTTTACTGATACAGTATTCAACATAGAGTAAGGGACAAAAATATTATAATCTTACGAACATAAAAAACTTGTTTTAAATTTATAACTACCGTAAATAACTACCAATGACGTAATCATCATCTAGACTCCCCTACCCCCCATGTCATGCAAAATAAGCAAAACAAAGAAATAGTGCTTACGTAATAGGTACTTGAACGGCCCCTTTAAACATGACATGAAATAGATAAGGTACTTGTACACATATTTATGACCTTGACTGTACGATGGCACGGAACCCTTAGTGTGCGAGTCCGACTCGCACTTGGCCGATTTTTAAGAAAATATTGTGGTAATGCAGTTTTCATAAAACGACCCAGCCAACTGCATTGAAGTGGGCATGAATTAAATAATTCATGTGAATCTAACAGTATACCATGAATAAAATCTCCAGTGAACTGTAAACAACTTTTAACACTGTTTTGGAGTGTTCATAACGCCATTTTGAAAATGTGTTCGGATACACTAGTACCGTTAGAGCAGAAATAGTAGATTGTACAACATTTGCATAAAACGCACCATTTTACGCGAGACGATTAAAGTCGAGTGTTAAATGGGTTTTATGGATGAGTTGTACACTCTACTTTTCACTTCGAGTGCGAGGAAATGAAACAGCAACATGATAAAAAAAAAAAAAAATGCGACGAAATAAAAATTATAAGTTTATTTCATAAGCTTTATTGTGTATTTTGGCTATTCGTATCCTTGCCTTGGTCTTAGAGTACTAACGAAACGAAATAAAATAAAGAGGTTATTCTACGAAGTTAAAGTTGTTCGTGTGGCTGTTGGACCGATTGCCTAGGTCTTCGACGAAGATTTTACTTTATGCACTAGAGCATAAGAAGCGACTTTATGTCGCCTACGCACGACATAAAGACGAACTGTTAGAGCATAGCAATAGAATAAGACGTAGCAACTTTAATCAAACATGAAAATTAATTGCCGTCTCTGAGTGCGGCAGTTTGACGTATATTAACCCCTCCTTTGACCTATATGTGTCGTTAGTAATATAAAGGGACCTTATGGAGGAAGGCAGTTACGCTCTTCTTATACTTGTAACTATACGAATACTATGGTAACAGTTCTAAAATCGGCGTAACCGCCTGCCTCCATAAGGTCCCTTTATATTGAGGACGTCACATATATCTGTCACTTTCTGACCAGTATGTAAGTGCGAGAGCAACGGATGCTTTATCCACACTTATCTACCGGAATAAAAGAGACCTTAATACAGATACAACCCAAGTAGCACAAAAGCTGTATAAGAGTTTATACATTACTAGCGACCCGCCCTCGCTTCGCTCCGGGTTCTATTATATACATAAACCTTCCGTGAAGAATTATATAGCTGATGGTGAAAACCGCATCAAAATCCGTTGCGTAGTTTTAAAGATCTAAGCATACATAGGGACAGTTAGACACGGAAGGCGACTTCATTTTATTTTATATACTATGTATTGATTGATAACTCTTGTTTCAGTATTTTAATAGCTGTATAAGCTCTTATACAGCTTGTGTGCTGCTTGAGAGGTGGCCTAGCCAAGACGCATTACTCTAACTTTAGCGCTTTTATAAAACTGTCGAAATGTTTAGGATTGACGTCAGCTAACTATCAGTCGCGTCAGCTGCTTATATCAATTCCATTTTGTCCATTTACGAAAATCGCTAAGTTACCAACGCACCTACCCCTTAGCCAAGATGCATTACGCTAACTAGCGTTTCTATTCGTTCTGTTTTTAAACCAATCGCATCACCGGTAGATCACGTCATACGAAGAGTCACGTGATCTACCAGTGACGCGATTGGTTTAAAATGTATCTTGGCTAAGGGCCCTGAGCCCTTAGCCAAGATACATTACGCTAACTAGCGTTTCTATTCGTTCCGTTTTTAAACCAATCGCGTCACTGGTAGATCACGTGACTCTTCGTATACGTGATACGAAGAGTCACGTGATCTACCAGTGACGCGATTGGTTGAAAATGTATCTTGGCTAAGGGACCTGAAGTGTTTATTATGCCTACGGCAGCTATCCGAACTGACTTTGCATCTCACCCGAATACATTATTAATATATAATTTGCGTCACTAGACGCCCGCGCGGATTTGAATAGGGTTTTTTTTTATTTTGAATTTAGAACGTCGCCAGCTGCCATGTTTTTCGCGACAATTCTATTTTAAACGAGAGTTCTGCTTTTACTCAGTTCCGAATAAGGGTAATATTTGGGATAGGATAGTATAGCGCGCGGCATCGTTGGATCGTTATTCAACAAATCGCACCTTGAAAGTGACCTAATTCAAATGTTTAGATTTTGAATTAGGTCTCTATAACAATAATTTTATGACTCGAAGTAGAAAACTTAACATTTTGTATTAGGTCACTTTCATTCTAAAGGTGCGAAATACGAGTATACGTACATCCGGGAAACCTTTGCCTCCTTCTCATACTTCTTCTCTTACTGAAAAAATATTAAATAGTAGATTGTACAACAAGTGCATAAAACGCACCATTTTACGCGAGACGTTTATCCATCCAAGCGAGCTTGCGAGCTATATATATATATATATATATATATATATATATATATATATATATATATATATAACCCGGAGCGAAGCGAAGGCGGGTCGCTTTAGACTATGTTTTAACTTATGTAACCGAAGCTAAGCGAGGGCGGGTCGCTAGTATTGTATAAAACAAAGTCGATTCCCGTCGTCTATCGCTTTGTATGTACGCTTAGATCCTTAAAACTACGCAACAGATTTTAATGCGGTTTTCACCATCAGTTACATAAGTTTTCATGGAAGGTTTATGTTTATAATAGTACCCGGAGCGAAGCGAGGGCGAGTCCCTAGTTAACACTAAAATAAATTTTAGATCTCTACACTAAATTTAAAATTTTAAAGTTACCTATTAAGTACGTCCGAAATGGGCAAACTGTTTAGTGTGATGTACTATTACCACACCGATTGTACCTACACAGTTTTAAAAATAAATACTTATCTTATCTTATAAAAAAGAATACGTAAAAAGGACTAATATTAAGAAACGGTAACTTTTCCGTTCCGATACGAAAGTTACCTATAACTGGTAATAAGGTTGTATCTCGTACAAAATCCTGTAGCACATGCAACCATATTACTAACGGGTGAGGATTGAATTTGCTTCAGTTATTGAATTTGAGATACCGCCTATTGGCGTAAGGGCAGTTTATAAATGTATTTACTTTTTTAACAGAATGGAAAAGTTATCGTTTTTTATAAAAACGTCCTTCCTTCACGCATTCTCTGACAAAACCATAAAGGTAAAAAAAAATTAAGCCCAATCTGGACCATTTGTTTTCTCTTTTCAGTGACTAAAGAAAAAGTATAAAAAAGAGAGAAGATGGTGGAACTGAAAGGCCACAGGATATCCGGTGCTCTGATGACTGCAAAAAAAGTTGAGCAGGGAACCGTTTAAAAAATAGTTTTTTTTTTATAAATCATATATTATAGAACCAAATAAGTTTCTGTCAAAAAGGACACCGCACGGAAAGTATGGAAAAAATCGTCTGTGAATTTTGATAAATTTCATACTAAATATTTTTTACAAAAAAAAAATTTGATATTGTGGTTTCATAGAAAAAATTATGAAGGAAAAAATTAAAGTGGAATTTTTTAATTATTTTTTAGGAAACCTGTCATTATATCACGTATTCTGCTAAAAAAAATCAACGGGCTATCTTATACGGTTCAAAAGATACAGCTCTTTAAAATTAGGCCGGACGGACGGACAGCGGAGGCTTAGTAATAGGGTCCCGTCAGGCACCCTTCGGGTACGGAACCCTAAAATCATCCATCCACCTAGAGACAAATTTCATTTCCACTTGCATTTTAACATATTTATGCGACACGTGACTTGGCGGGAAGCCAAAGGAAATGACGTCATAATCTGCGAAGTATATAGACGACGAGTCTATTGGTTGGTAGTGACCCTGCCAACGAAGCTAGCGGCCCCTGGTTCAATTCCTGGTTAGGGCAATTATTTGCGTCGAGCGTTAGTAATCGTTCCTGAGTCCTGAAAGTTTTTTGTACACAAGTACCTATACTTATCTACATAACTAAGTATAGTTGTCTAGAACCTTTGTTTGAAACTTTGGTCAAAATGTCAGTTTAACTGAAAAGATCCTTTATAAGTTCGCCTTTTCGACAATCATATTGAAATTTATTGTATTGGGTCGGTTTTTAGTACAACAAAATATTTACATATGTACTTACATGAACGGGAGAGATGAAAATATAATGTAACATGAGTAAATATTTAGATGAATTTATTTTCTGGTTAAACCTTTCTTTTTTAGAGTTCCGTATCCAAATAGGCAAAACGGAGTTCTATTTCTCACACTCTTCTGTCCGTCCGTCCGTCTGTCCGGCGTTATGTCACGGTCCTAACTCGTAAACGGAAACACACTTGAAATTTGGATATTGCGTTTATTTTACTCCTGACCTGTAATATTGAGTTTTGTAATAAGATATTTTTTAATATTTCCAAATTTCGTAACCTAAATTTGATTTAGTTCATCTATTTATATTGGTAATAATAGGTTATCTACACTACACCATTAAATTACCTGACAAGCTATTCAAAAAAAAACATAACAAAACTACGTTGGTTTAGAAACACAAGCTTACTAAGACTCTTGAGTGAAAGTTTTAATAAAATTACACTTTGAAATTACGTAAGCATAAACAATAAAACAAAAAGCGAGACTTGGTACAATTTATTTCAAAATAACACGCAAAAACTTTTTTTATTTGCTCCCGATCCAGAAAAAAGTTTGAATTCGTTACATAAGTTAGCGTCCGAGATTGCCATAAACAATTTTAAATTCCAAACCTTGCTGAAACAATATCAACCTTAGGTACATACAAGTGAAACTCAAAGTAGAAGCTCGGTTATAATTCACTTAAAATTCAAAAGTCGAATGAAGTACTTATTTTTACATATATAAAGAGGATAGCCTTTTTGTTTATGGCCAGTATTGTGCCAACGTTGGTTGGACGCACGCCTACAGGAAGACGATTAAAAAAGTAAAAAAAATGGCTGGATAATCGTTAACTTTTCCGGTGAGTCAAATGCCGTAATTTATAATTATTTTTATTATATCGTAAGCATATGTATTTAATCAAAAATATTTTAAGTATATTTGTTTAATTATTGTATTTTGGTTATTTTATTTTATTACTTAAGCGTAAATCACAAATCGTCATCAATGCCAAATTTCCAGAGCGCTGAAACCAAATATTGTGTGTGGGCTTTTTAGTTCTGAGTCTCACTCATTATTTCTATACAAAACCTGAAAAAAACACTGCACGCCCCATGTTTTATATCTGAGTAAGGACTGATCTCCACCATGTCGTAGCTAGCTTACATTTCAATAAGGCACTTTACAATTTGTTCCAAGTTCCTTTCGTATAATAGCGAGAGGTTTCTTAGTTTTTTCGACAACACAGCATCTAAAATTAAAATTCCGAATTTACAAATAGTTTTGAATGGAACATTATCTAGTTGTAGGTACATGCCACCCGTAGTGTAACCTCTATCGTTGTCAGATAGTATATGTGATGGGAACACCCGAAATATTCTTTTCCGAATATTCATTTGTCTGAATTTTCATTTTACCGAAATCTATGTTATGCTGGAGCTATTTAAAATTAAAAACATATTTGAATTGCTATACGTAGGTTAGGTTACGTTTGATTTATGTGCGATAGCAAAAAATAAACCACCATTAAAAAAATTGCATTCGGAATTATGAAAATTCGGGCTTTCAATCAATTCGGAATTATGATTATGACTCTTCGGAATTATGTAGTGTACCCATTTAAAGCCTTCTAGTTCTACGGTATCGGGCATTTTTGTCAATAGACTTTATACTTAGGTAGGTATTATCTTCACATGTACCTAACAATGTAAAAGTGAAATAAAAGCAACAGCAAAACATAAAGGTTTGTCTTTGTTACAGGCCACCATGACCGACCTAGGTGGCCAGTTTACTTCGGAAGCCTGGTGCGGGAAACCACGGATGGCGGCCATTTTGAACTGTCAAAACGAACGTGACGTTTTACTTTTTTATTTGAAACTGGCGTTGGTTGCAGCTCGTACAGTCATAGAGACTGTATATGTGTATAAATTAAGTTTGTTCTTATCTGTGATGTTGATTTTAGTATTTTACACAATTTTTAAGTCTTATTGGAGCCCAGTTTTATATGTTAAAGTGAGTACTTCAAATAAGGTCGGCTTTTCTTTTAGTTAACGCGTTTGTTTTATTATTTAAATGGAAAATATTTTTTTTTAGGAACTGACGGACGTAGGGTATGAGCATATTCGGAAAGGGGCAGATAGGGATGTAAGGATTAGTAGGGCAATGAGAGCCCGCCAGCTAGGGGTGAAATTACCTCCCCCTTATCCTAATGGTTGGTTCGCCGTTGCCGAAAGCGCGGACTTGAAACTTCGTGGTGTCACGTCTGTTGATGCTTTAGGTGAATATATTCATCATGTTTATAGTACCGAACTTGCGGAATCGTATAATATTAGTAAGGATTCCGCTGATACTTATTTATTTATCAACATTATCCAGGACAGAACCTGTGCGTGTATCGGGGCGAGGACGGCGTCGCCCGCTGCGTAGACGCATACTGCCCCCACCTGGGAGCAAATCTGGGGATCGGGGGTAAAGTCGGAGGCAGCTGCATCGAGTGTCCCTTTCACAAATGGCGGTTTAATGCTGAGGGGATCTGCGTTAGCGTCCCAGGACAGGAGAGTAGTGAGTATCTGACCTTCAAGGTCTCTAAATATTCAGGGTTTAACGAGCTGGCCACAAACTATGGTGGTAAGCGGGGGGCGAAAAAAACAACGTTGCTTCCGTCATTACGCACTCGTAGCCAATTTGCTAGAGCTTTCTACACTAATAATAATTATTATAAAGAGTAGGTAATGTAGTAATGTAATTTCCGAAACTACTCATCCGATTTCAAAAATTCTTTCATCAATATTTAGAATGGACTTTCAGTAGCCCGAGCGCAAACCTAAAATAACGTATCTGCGTAAACTGGTTGCGTGAATCGTCTGGTTATTGGCTTTAGGCCGTGCTCGATTAACGTGACCATTTTACGCCGACCCGGAGGTACGAAGCGAACCGAGTATCAAGTAAAATAACACAGAAGTTAAATGATTCCGATTTAATTTCTGCTCGTTCTTTTCGCGACGCATCTTTACCGTTGCATTTTTTTTACCAAATTAAACAATACTTTTTATTTCGTTTTCGGAAAACATCAGACCGCTTTTCATTTTGAATATTTTTATAATTAATTTCTACGGCTTCTTCTTTTAATTGTGACAAAAAAATAACAATACATTGGAGTTTTTATTAATTCTATTGTTCATCTTCTTAACAATAGGATTAATAAAAACCGTCAACACCGCCCCTTAACATGCAAGGACGAGACAAAATTTGACATGTGCTAATTTTTATCAAATTGTTAGTTAGGTACTCTAGGAATCTGCTCACCTTTATTTACTGTTCGCATACATTTTTGTAATTCTCATTATGGATTGGCTACGTACGAGATAGGCTGTGCCTAGTGTAGGGGCCAATGTAAGCCAATTTGTGTAATTTTTATTTAAAACTAAAATAAATAAATAAAATAAAATAAAATAATTAAAGTAAAAATGAATACATAGGTATATTCCATATTCTAACGTAAGACTTAAGGTTTAAAATAAAAGTGTCCCGTCCTGAATTTTACTACCTTTTATTACTAAGCGACTAGCGATTTTCACTTTTTTATAGCGATTTTATCAAGAGGGGACACTTATTTTAAACCTTAGTCTTACGTTAGAATATTCATTTTTTTTTAATTTATTTGGGTTAACAATCAATCACTACATGAGATTTAACAATACTATCCAAGCATGACGAATTTGATCAACACCGTTAACCACGACTTACATGTTTTAGTAAGTAAACGGAAATAAATTTTATTACAATAAGGTACTCATTTTGTAGGTGAAATTTTACTAACACTTTGATACAAGAACATACATGCGTATACAGATACTACACGCACACAGACTCACTCTTGCACATACGTTATCACACACACACACACACACTTACAGATCCACTCACACATATACATCACACATACCATGTAGATATATCGAACATTATTGGTTTCCAATATGAATTTTCATTTCATGCAAATAGATCTGTTTTAAAAAATAATTTATTATAGGTATCTACTAATTTACGCAAATCTACGAAAATTTCCCTAGCACCTGTCAAGTTGTAACTCGTGTATGCGTGCTAAGCCCGCATAACAGCATACGTATAAAGCGTGACACGCTTTGCGGGAGCAAAACTCGTTTTTGCTCCCTCTCAAATATATTTTTAAATTTTTCACGTATACCCTGCCGACCGGGAACAAAATCGATTTTGCTCCCTAATGCCAAGTTTCTCATTTAGTAAAACTACAGATATAAGAAAACTTGAAATATGACATACTTAGTAAGAGTTCTACACACCAGAGACACCACAGATTACTAAAAATTTTAACTTTTTGTTTATTTTATGTAATTATTTGTTTTCCTTAATTAAATGTATGATTGATAACTACTGATTTTTTACTTACTTATTGGATGAATAGTTTTTCTCATAGGAGAAGTGAAAAGAAGAGTGTATTACACGGTTGCAAAATTATTTCTATCTCGGGCGTGGCGGTTTGAATCCCTCACTACGCTCAAGATTCCATATTAGAATATTTTCTATTTTGGAATCCATCGCTTCGTTCGGGATTCAACACGCTAACCCTCGATGAAATATTGCATTTTGCTCCCTTGTAATACAATTTAATATTTCTTATTTCAGCTCCTCGAGGCGTTTCCATCAGGACCTGGCCCACAGTGGAAGCTGATGGAGCTATTTGGATATGGCATGATGCTGAAGCTCGCAGCCCCCTCTGGACCTTGGAAGACGCAGCGGAGTTGAAGATTTGGGGCTACAGGGGGAGGAACGAGTTCGTGGTGGGGTCACACGTCATGGTCAGTACTCATATTTTGTAGTAGTTCTTTAGATAATCTAGAAGATGAGTTGAATCACGAGGACTCTAGCTCGATCTATTTTTTTATATTATATCATAGTACAATCAAGGTCATAAATATGTATACATTTTAGTACCTTGTCTATTTAATGTCATGTTTAAACTGCCATATATGAATGTCACAGCGATTAAAGTGACAAGGTACTGAAGTGTATACATATTTATGACCTTGACTGTAGGTGGGAGACCGAGCGTCGGCGCTCGGGTCGAAACCGAATTTTGTATAAATGCATATTTTACTATGTAACTATTAGATGGTAACCAAAACGATATCATAGTTTTTGTGTAGGTACTATAATATTTTAACTAGATTATTCTAGTAGGTATTAACAAAAATATGACTTGTTGTCATAAAAAAAAATCTGTTAACCATAGCTGAAATCTGTTTTCAGTTTGTCAGAATCATTTCTGACCATTGACTACTACATACATACTGTACACTACTACATACTATATTACTAGCGTAAGGACCGGGCCTACGGCGCGACAAAATGGCACCAGCGCGTTGGTGTCAAAATGAACATTTTGACACCAACGCGATTCAGTAGTCCGCGGGAGACCGCCATTGGCAGACGTCGTTCGCTCGTAATAAAAATGGCTGCTTGTGTAGTAAACGGCTGCAAAAATTATTATACCAAAGTAAACATGGAATATCGTATCATTGGTAACCTTACATTATTTTTATTGCATGTCAAACAATTAAATAAACCCTTTTTAAAGCCATAATATTGGTATCAAGCCCATACTGACGTTCAATGACGCGACGACTCAATGTAGCGACGCGAAGTAACGTATGCAACGCGGCTCTCTTTCACGCCATTCGCGGCCACGTAGTCCGTACGAGTTATGATAGATGGCGCTAGTAATTCCTTGTATGAAGACGGTTTATGCCAAATGTTCGATGGGGCGCATCCTTCCTTTTGAAATCATTGTTTCTGACATGTTTTCCTGCAGAACTACGCAGATATTTTATATTTTTCTACAGTTTTATATAATGCTAGAATAATTGGTACCATTGTCATAACTAGTAATAAGTTATTTAATGACTAACTGTTGAGTTTCTTGCGGCGCTTCTTCTCAGCAGTGGTCTCCTATTGGGAAGCGCTGATAGATTTTGACGTGCAAAAGTGCCCGTGCGGCCTACATACTGAATAAATGTCTTTTATCTTTTATCATTTTATCTTTGTTATAAGGGTGCGTCATACAGTTACCAGTCGGGTTTGCGTTTGTTGAATTATTTATTATTGACAATCGATATATGTTTAAGGACATACCTGAGAACGGAGCGGATGTGGCTCATCTCAACGCAGTGCATTCTACCTCCCTCCTGACCGGTCTGGGTGAGAAGTATCCATTCCTGCTTAACTTTGTCGGTAATCATCATTTTCAAATATAAGCCTGCCCGTACATTAGGCCACTAGTGGCCGCCACTAAACGCGACCACTAGTGGCTCGGCTAAGCCACTAGACGCAGCCACCAATCGCGGCCACCGGTGGCTGAGTGGCGGCCACTGGTGGCTGCCACTATTGGCTATTGTTTATCTGAGAAGCCGGCGACTGTGGCCGAGTGTGCGCGCAAGGCGAGCCACTAAACGCAGCCACTAGTAGCGAGCGCGGGCGCTTGTGGCTCAGACGCGGCCACTCGAACGCCCGGTGTGCGCCGATGCTATACAAAATGTATGAAAAAACTCGTCCGCAGCTTGTGGCCGAGTGGCGGCCACTAGTGGTCGCGTTTAGTGGCGGCCACTAGTGGCCTAATGTGCGGGCAGGCTAATTCTTACATGAACAATTTATGGTGATGAATTTTAATGATGATGATGGATAAAGGTCACCACTCCTGGGCTGCGGAGTGGACCCGGGGGGAGGGGCACACTGCCACCATGAAGCTCAACCACCAGTACAATTTCGGGAAACTCAAAGTTTTTCACATGGATGTCGTCGCTTATCAGGTATTTGTTTCTTTCGCAGTGGTTTTTCCAATTTTTTTTAACAAACCTTGTCCTTACAATTACAAATACAACCAAAAAAATAATTAGCCGCGCGAACATACATTTCTTCAATTCATTTTTATTTATGTAGTGATGTATCACTATGTAGTTTTCGTTTCCGGATTTAATAATTAATAACATGCAGTTTTTCTTAACAGAATATAATTAACGACTAACTTGACATTGGTTTTAGAGCCAACGTACTCTCAATTTAGCAGTTATCATTTACCTTTAAAAAACCTTTTCTACTCAACACAAGATGTCGCTAGTGTCGCTGCACTTTTTTTCAGGCTGGCCCCGGTCACGTTCGATTACGCATCGACACGGGCCTCGGGCCATTGTTGATATCACAAACAGTGACACCTATTGGCCCGCTAATGCAACGCGTGGTGCACAGGATGTTCTCTCCGTGGTACAACGCTCCCGTGATGGCGGCTTTCGTTCGAGGAGAGAGTTATATGGTATGTTAGAGGTTTTTTAGAATATGCAGCATGAGTCAAACCAATGCCCCCTGGAGGAGAATATCTTACGGTGCACGCATAGTTTAGAGTTATAGTCCAGACTTTATATTTCTAATATGCCTGTAATTATGTAACAAAGACTTTAACTTGTTTTGTGAGCCTTTAAATAAATAAATACATATTGAAGATAGAACATTTTACTGATAGCAAACATTTTTTTATTATTTGAAATAAGAAAAACTGCATTTCTAGGTTTTTTTTCCAGAGGCTCCAGCCAAATGTAGAAAATAAACTTACTGTATTTTTATAAACCTGATGATATTGAAATCGATAGGGTCAATCATAAGGAACAACTCTCTCTAATAAATATTACATCTAAAATTTAAGAAATACCATGAAATTTAACAATAATGTATAAATTCAATGAGATGACGAAGCACTAACAATTTGAAATACTAATATAATCTATAATATATATTATTGCAGTTCTTATTATTTCTAAAAATCAAGGAATGATTCCATTCAGTAAAATTTGTTATATTCAATATCTAGAGTACTTCTCCTCCAGGGGGCTTGGTTTGACTCATGCTGTATATGCACTTTACACATGGTGGAGGCGTACTAAGAGATGGACAGGATTCCCGGTCACTATTTGGCATGCTGATATTTTTTTTCATTACAGGTGTTTGATGTTTGTGAAATTATCGTAGAATCGATGGCAGAGCAGGTGTAGACTAGTAATAGTACAGAGACCTCACGATATTCTCCTTTAACTCTGTGACTCTCGGACCGATCCTGCTCATGTTCGAATTTAAAAATAGTATTTGCCATAACTACTTTTCTACCTTCATAAAGATCAGATCAACGTTACTCAAGTTATCGTCGAACATACATACAAACATACGAAATCCCACTGAATTGACTCTAAAAGACTTGACATCGTTCGTTCGATCGATAAACCTGACAGCTTATTTTTTATTTCCAACTTTACTAACTACAAATGCATTATTTTTCAGTTTGAACGAGACGTAGCCATCTGGAACAATAAACGGTACATGAGCTCCCCGGCATACGTACGGACGGACAAAACAATCCGAGCTTTCAGAGCGTGGTACTCGCAATTCTTCAGCGAAAACAGCGTACCTTTCAAAGATGCGTCACAAAACACTTTGGACTGGTAGCGCTATCTGTTAGCGAGTAGCTGAACTACGTCTAAATTAGTTAATAAGCTAGCTCATAGATGGTGCAAGTATGTTATTTGTTACATGTATTTAGAATGTTATCTATAGAACAAGGATTTGGGGGTAATATATGTGTATGATAAAAATCATGGTTCTTAGTGTTTGTTAGGTTAGGTTAGGTTAGGTTAGGTTAACTAAAATGTTATGCTTTGTATGGAGAAGGTCTCAATATTGATAGAAAACGGATTATCAGAGTTGAAGGCCAGTTTAAAATTCTTAAGAAATAGACAGTCAAATAGTACAGTAATTATCGTGTGCTTAAGTTAAATTAGTTACTTATTATTCATATTCGTGCGTTTTTTCCACGTCGCTTGCTGTGATTAATTATAAGCTCGGTAAAATAAAACGAACATTATTACACATAAAAAAAATTAAAAAATCAAAAAACTCGACTACTTTGAAGAATATCAGAAAAGGTATTCAGGCTGGAAAAAGCAAATAATTGGAAAATATATTTTGTTATACTTTAAATATTTTCGCTTAAAGAGCACCACTTGGACAATTTGCTTGTCCCCGCCTGCAATACCGTTTCTGACACTAAGTTATATTCTTTAGATTATAGGGCTTGTTTTTAGCTTTTCAGTTGATTATTTTAAAGCAGGGTTTTTTGATTTTTTTAATTAATTTATTTTTATTTCATAGTTTTTTAGTTTTCATTAAAATGGTAGCATCAAAGTATTATAATGTATATATATTTGGAATGGGCTATTTATTAGCTTTAATTTGATACCCATATTGTTATAATGAAAAAATATTTTTTTTATTTCTCATCCATATTTTTATCGGTTTCTGTTATTTCAAAAAAATTTTGCAGTGCCATCGCAGATAAGAAAGCAATGCACAATGGCATGTAACGTGACGTCATCGTAATGCAATGTTTTTTTTATATTTTATTTGCGTTATAATGTATTTTAGTTCATAAGTATAATAGGGCGTATCTTGTTTATAATAGTTGTGGTTAGGCGCCTGATTAAAGCACAGGGATATCATATTGTGATAGCATTGCGTGATTAAGCTCGTTTTTTTTATAACAACGCCATCTATTGCCCAGTAGCAGTAATTCAAAAACAATTTTATTCATTTGTTTTTATCGCCACTGTACCCGTATTATGGTTGCATTTATCGCGGTTGATAAGTGTAGATAAAGCATCCATCACTCTCGCACTTATATACTGGTTAGAAAGCGATACATGTATCCAGGTTTATTCAAATGATAAACACGCCCATAACAGGCCCGCAGGTCTTCAGTAGATAATTGTAAGGCTATAGATACATAGTGCGTAATAGTGCGTCAATATATGTTATTCAGTTACACAAGATCTGTTTGATTATTCAGTTATAATTTAATCTTATATAAGAAATATATTGTATTTATTAAGTATGGCATATTTTAAAAACATGAAAAACTACAACTACTCCCATTACATGGCTGACATGATAAAAAAATTACCAAGTAGTTTAAATTTTTTAACCCACGGTTTATGAAGGAAACGAATCGGTGCGGTAATATTTTTTTTAAACTTTGTTACTCGAAAATAAAAGCGCCGCTTTTTTCAGTATTTGGTGCAGTTATGATGAAATTATTGCGTAGTCAAAAGGTAAACAGTTTTAATAACGGTGTCAATGTCGAAAAATGATGAGCAGTAGCCATTCCATCATCTAAAGTAAAGCTAGGCGAGAAAAACCAGCCAAAAAATCGCAAAAAGTATTTTATTGTTAAAAACTATTTACGGTTTTCGAATTTTCCCCTTTACTTGTGCTATTATCTTATAGCACAAGGTATAGGGGAAAGGGGACATTGTTTCTTGCCAAATTTCATTATACTAGTTCAATGGGAAGTACTCTATAAGCTTTGATTCCCTTGAGTGTCAAAATAAGCGAAGAAGAAGAAGATAGAAGTTTGATTTTTTCACAGCTCCAAGGGATTGCACACCTGAGTATTTGATATTAATTTCAACGTGATACCTTTGTTCCTGAGCGTCTTCGTTACAGACAGACAGACAGACGGACAACGAAGTGATCCTATAAGGGTTCCTTTTTTTAGGTACGGAACCCTAAAAATATATGAGATATGTCACGAGGGCGTGGTTTTTGAGTTTAATATAAGTATTGATATAAAATATCTGGTAGGTTTAGGTGTATCGGATAAGTGTGAAATCAGATCAAGATCACTAATACAGGGTGTCCCAATATCAGTAACCCACATTGACACCGGAGGTAGGTCAGCTTAAAAGGTACCGAACCAGCCTAACATGACCTCAGTAAAAGTCGCATGGTTTTCGAGATATGCCAGTTTAAAGTTTGTACTGGAAAATAACTGTAAACTGGCAAATCTTGAAAACCATGCGATTTTTACTAAGATCATGTTAGGCTGGTTCGGTGTGGCGACAATGCGTAACGCATTTCCACTCCGGTAAAAAAAAAAAAAAGTGTCTGGTTCGGTACCTCTTAAGCTGACCTACCTCCGGTGTCAATGTGGGTTACTGATATTGGGACACCCTGTATATATTTGATTAATGTTTAAACGGGAACAGGCCAAGTAAATAAAATGACTAAGTAGGTAATATAAGATGTCATGATTTTTTTCATTTAAATAAAAACGTGGTAACACTACTTATTTTTAGATTCAACCCTGTTCAGATTATATTCCATATAAACTCCACAAAAAAGTCATTTTTTTCGTATGGCAAGTTTAAGAACACGATTCACCGTCATACTTTTGTATAGGTCCCCGAAACGATCAATTCCAATTGACAATATTTATTGATTGATGGAGCGTGCAATTGAAGCTCCGATGAGAGGTGCTTCAATAACCCGTCAACGTCAATAGAATAGTACGGTACAATTAGTCTTTCGGGTTGCGGTAAATTGGCATAAGAGCCTATGAGAGCGAGTAAAAGGAAGTGCAATTGATCCGTTTCGGGTAGCCCTAACTTGTTACTTAAAATTACAATTTACACTGGCCAGCGCATATCGGGCCGCGAGCGCATTTAGCAATGTGCTAAAGGAAATTAAAGCGTCTATACAGAACTTAAGGTTTCATATTTGCATGGAATTTAAACAGCTTGGAACCCGGTCGGATCTGGGCGCGTGCCGCGACAGCCGGTCGGCTGCGTTCGGATTCCGCTGTAGCCGTTCGGCTCCTCGCGTACGCGGACGGCTGCGTTCAGCTACTGTACTAGTCACCCTAAAGTTAGGAGAGTCTGCCTACGGATGCGCGTGCGCTCGGGTTCCAGCGACTTTAGCAGAACTGCCATCCTCAAGCTATATTGCTGTTATCTACTATGGAAATTCAAATTAGATAACGGCATTTATATGATTTATAGCTTATGGACGGCAGAGAAAGGCGGATGCCGTCGGCTGCCTCAGCGTGCGCGCGCATCCGCTACGGCGCGTTTCGGCGTGTGATCAGTGTAAATCGTAATTAACGTTGACTTTACGTATATGAAAGTTCTACGGGGTGGTGACAGATTTAAACTCGGCGTAGCTGATAAAACCGTCGTTGTCTTTGTCGGCCTGCTCCAAAGCTCCTTCCACTATCTGAGACAGGTCATCGTCCTTGTACGTCAGATCGGTTTCTACTTTAACCCCATCAGCACCTAGAGGAGAATGAACGACATTAAAATAATTGCTTACATGAAAGTGAACATCCTATAATTTTGTGCAATTTGAATAGGAATTGATATGGCGCGGCAAGTGATTTCCTAATACATTGCGTGTAATGCCAATTAACAGCTGTACGGTGAACGTCTCCACCGTGGAATGAAGAGGAAATTCGCTCTCCGCCGCCGCTCAGAGTCGTGGCCAAGCCGTTATAGTCTGACAAGCGGCCTGCCGGCTGAAATCATAAGAAAAACCGATAGTCTATGTTCTAATATGATGAAGGTAGCTTAATTAAATATATGAGATATACTAGAATTAAAAAAACGTTTACATAGTAACAATCCACCTAAACCCCTAACAAACACATTGAGCTCGTAGACCAAATTTTCCTGTTACGTAAAAAAACACTCCACAAATCAGAGTAGATAATAATATAAAAATATTTATACAATGTCTCTTACCTTTGCCACGGCGCTATAGGGATTAACCAAATAATTAACTTCTTAATATGTATGAATTAAAATCTTTATTGGAACGCAAACATAGTCGATATAATGATAATTATATTTGAATACAATAGTGCACAAAATTGTGTCAATAAGAGGCCCAAACCTACTGGCTACACTTAATAAAAAGTTAAAATTTAATTTGAATTTAGCTGATTTAATTTATCTTTCAACATCCCTACTACAATAATCATTCAAAACCAAAAATCATAACCGTTGCATTTGTATTGAGTTAGGATAAATATTACAATAATTGGATGGCGTTATGCAGAAAACAGTCATCTGCCTTTCAACTTCATATCAGCTCGGCTGTTTTCTGCATAACGCTATCCAATTTGCCAATGGAATCAGAAAAAATCGTATTAGAAGCCCATTATTTGTACTAAACTAAACAGGTTTTCAGCTGGATCAGTCAATCTTTTATGTTTTCCATAAACCTGCAGTTAGGTTTGATTAAAGTTGTATTATAATAATATTCAAAAGTTAAATTAGGTCATGCAAAAATTTATTTAGAATAAACGATTATAAATTCGATTTAACAACTAATAAAAACTAAGACTTTCTGAATAGACCCAATTACATTACATTTTATTATATTCAAGATAAGAAAACTACGGCATAACACTTTTTATATTTACAACTAAACAAACTCCCTTTATTGTTTCGCTTCTTTAGCTTCTTTGGCTTTCTTGCCCTTAAAATTACTGACGCTGTACTCCAAATAGTCAATGTACCCATCTTTGTTAATGTCTGTGTGTCTAAACGCATGTTCCAACAGATCTTCCAGTTGTTTATCCGTATACGTGGCGTGATTCTTGTCCACTTGCCCTGAAAAAAGATGAGATTTGGCGGGAAATTATTTTGAATACAGCGCCATCTAGTGTCGAGTGGAAACTTCAATCAGCATTTTAACCTATTTTTGAGTTTAAGGTTATAATTTGTATTGAGATGGCAGCTGTCTGAATATCCTTTCTATTTTACTTGTGGTATAATCTGTTCGCTGATTAAAATTTTAAGTGGACAAAGCCATAATCATCAAATCACGTTACTGGGGAGTCATATCTCTAAAACTGAAGCGAACTGATGAGATGAATCATTCAATGTCAGTTTATTTTTGCGATAGAAACCACGAATAAATTATAAATTTTACCCGCGCGAAAAGGTATTTTCTGCAAGATATAAATTAAAGCAAATAACAAAGCAGCACTTACCCTAAATTCATGTAGGGGTTTTTGTACTGGCAACACAACACTCAAACACTAACGTTTTGTCTTTAATAACGTTATAATTTTTTAATAATAATGTACCTTAACCAAGATACGAGTATAGCTTGGCAGAAAACAGTTTGACCTGGTGACAAATAGAACTACAATATTCTCAAGTGACTACTACCACAGACCTGCATTGTTTGGGTAAAAATTGGATCATGTTGCCAATTTCATTCCGAACAGCGCACTATTTATGCCAACCTTTAATAAACCTCGATGTTCCTATTCTGCCTGCTAAGGTAAAAGGCAGTTTTTTACACAAAACTACTGTAGCAATTACAACCTTACCCAGGAATGAGGTTGCAATTGTAACAATAGTTTTGTGTAAACAACTGCCTTTTACCTTAGCAGGTCATTATTATTATTTACTTTACTCTTTGAGCTATATTCGGCGCAAGTCGGAAAAACTCTCTATATTAAATAAACTAAGATTGTTGTAATTGTATCTCACTCTAACGCTATCAATTAATGAGTGGGGGCGGCGAGACTCCCCCTGATCACCCCGCAGGACGGCCGCGTTTCAACTTGATCGACAAAAGCATACTTACACGTTCAAAACAGTGAAACTTATAATATGATCGCCATTATCGCGATGGTTAAATACGTCACCCTCGCACTTACTGGTTAGAAAGTGACAGATGTTTTACCCACGTTTATCTACGTGATAAACACGACAAAATAGACATCGATAAAGCAGACAATAACACAATATCCCAAAGCACAGCACGAATATGTCCCAAACTAACTATTTACCCGACTAAGCGAAGTTAAAAGAAGTAATGACTTTAAGGGCCGTATTAATAAACTCATCTCTTCTTCTTCTTTTTAAAAAAATGGCCTCTGTCCAATTACCTATGTAGACAATTTTGCCAATGTCGGTGTTGGTTTAAAAATGTTCGGTTAAAGAACGATTCTTTATATAATTGGTGTTGTTCGGTAATTTGGAGAACTGTGGTGAAAGTGTCAATCGCCTCTTCGCCGCGCTCCACTCCGCCACGCTTCACTTCCAAAAAGTGAAGCCCAAGATGGCGGCCGGCTCAGCAGAAGCAATCGACACGTGCAGCAGCCAACACTCCTTCGACAGGACTCTAAACTCATCTCAATTGTGATCCCCGTCACAAGATGTGTCAAAAATTACAGTTTTCTATGAATTGACGTTTACTTTGCCGTATCTTTAAACGGGCATCACAGTTGAGTTTATTAATACGGCCCTAACAGTCTGTATCTCCTAAACTATTGGACCGATTTTAATAAATAGGCTGTCATGAGATTCGTCAAGAACCGCTGACCTCCCCTCAGGAGCTCTCCCTCTCTCCGATGAAGTAGTCAAAGCCGTCAGAGGCTAACTACGTAGATCCGTCCAAAAAAAAAGTGTCATAGGCTATATAACAATTATAAGGGTACGGGCGAGTTTTAGATTTTGAGGTTAGGTTAGTTACATTTATGTTGCTTTACTGGTTGGTTTACATCATTGGCCATTTCTATAGACGAATCACGAGGACATTTCAATGTTTAAAATAAAATAAAATAAAACAAATTTTCTTTATAATTTATTTGCAACAAGTGCTTAGCATACCTTGTACAGTCGCGGTACGAAAACGTTCGTAACTTGGACCTTAACAGCATTAAAATAAGAGTCAAAGTGACGAAGGTTTTCGTATCGCGACTACATTAAACATACACAACCAGATCACCCGACTCGTTTAGTACGTCGTCTCTTTCACACGTTTGGCTCATGATTAAAGAGTGAATGAAACAGCATTATAAATGAAACGTACTAAAAAGCAGGTATGTACCAATACAAAAGAAAACAGGATATTTGTGTATAGATTTAAATTGGAAAGATCTCAAAAATATGAATACATGTTTTGAGAGGACATCTTTGAGAGTATAGCAACATTTGCCGCCAACGTATGGAGTATTTGATCAGTGTTGCCAATTTATAACAATTGTAACCTTTATAACATTAGTATAATGGCTCCTCCACATGTTAGGTAAACTATTTATCCAGCAAACCACAGTGTATTTAATTTACACATTAAAGCTTTACTTATTCGACAATTGCTGGTGAAGGACGCCATCATAAATTAGACAAAGAACGATATAAATGTATGTCAATTTAACACAAGCATAGCGTTCGCTTGTATTTCGTATATTGTCGTTACTTTCTGAAACTCGTATCAGATTTTTTTGCGGTTGGTAATTATATTTCATTCATTATAATTTATGATTTAATTAGTTTACCAACTGCAAAAATAATCAGATACCAGTTTGAAAGAGTAACACGATGATATATGTGGAAAATCATTGGACCGAGCGAGTAACCGATTGTCCATATTCTTCCGAGATTCGATAATTTCGTAAAAAAATACTGATTATAGGAATCAAATTACACGGTAAAAGTACTCTGAATAATATCAAAAAAGTTATTTTTAATGTCTTTTCATCCGACTGTCTTAAAAAATATTCAAATCAATATATACAGACAAATTGGCACAGTTTCACAAACCCCAAGTGTAAAAATACCATGAAGTTCTAACCACATTGTATCAAAACTAACTATACAGAAAAAAATGTGGTGCCGGACAAAAATCTCAAAATTTAAACAAAAAAAATGCCATGTTGCCAGCGGGAAACAAATCTTTAATGGCTTATATCTTGGTTATTTTTAAAACTATAAAAATAACCAAGATATAATCCATTAAAGATTTGTTTCTATGTCTTTTTTATCAAAAATTATATACATAATATATAGCGTAAGTACCTACAGGCGCGGCGGCGTCGCCCGAGATCAAAGGAGTTGCACTAGTGTACGGATTGTAATACTGTGGTTAGGTCATTCATTAGTAAAGTATGAGAGGAACGGGTGTTAACCCAATCAACGTCAACGACGGATATATCCGTCACGGTTGACAGCGTAAAATAGACGTAAACAGAAATACCACAGCAACGGTGAATAAATTAATTAATTTAATTATAAATCGACAGCCTACGTAAATTCAATACACCTTTTCTGAATTAGGACGCGTATGCGCGTGCGCGAAACGCCCCTTGCGCAGAACGGACGTTTTACAAAAGGGTTTTTTTGAGAAAGGACATTTTGTGAATGGGAGCATATGTTAGTTGCCCTTTTTATTTCCTACAATAATTAATTATAATTGTCATTATGTACAGATATACATACGTGACTTTAAAAAGTGGCACAAAATCCGATTGACATCATTTAACTATGTTTTGTTACAAAAATAGAGTTTCACATTGAAAAATGTCATTATTAAGTACTAAGAAAAAAAATATGTAAAAAATACAGTTTTGAGAATGTACATAAATGCAGTATAGCTTAGGTAAGTCATTCTATATCCGCTTTAGTATATTTAAATAGCAAATAATCACTAATACTGGGTGTTTTTTTATTCGTAGAAAAAAAATTGGGGGTTAAATCAGTAAGTCATACTGATCAACTTTCACTATGGGACCAACCCCAAATTCGCGAAAAAAAATTGACCATCCCGTACATTTTGATGACGATGTTTTGGATCAAATTTTTTTTCGTGATTTCGGGATTGGTCCCATAGTGAAAGTTGGTCAGTATGACTTACTGATTTAACCCCCAAAAATTTTTCGACAAATAAAAAAACACCCAGTATTACAGGTACAAAAATGTTAGTTTGTCCGTCATTTTGTCACAATGGAGAAACCGATCGTGATTTTCACAGGCGAAATACTCGTAGGTATGTTACACAAGGTCCTAGAAAGTTAAGTTTTATGTATAAGTACCTAAATGATATATATTATTATATAGCAAATTCCGGAAAAAAATATACTAAAGCGAAGACATCATTAATTATTATAAATTCGAGTATGATTGAGTAGTTTTGTAATCATAGTGTGGAAGCACGAAAGACAATTTCACAACAAAATATACAAATGTAAAACAGTTTTGAATAAAAAAAGTAAACTTATTTATTATTGTAGCCTTTTTTGTGGTCAATTGATAATCAGAATTAAGTTCAATTAATATAAGATTCAATTTCGTCATACGGTCTGAGGTTCGACAAACCGATACCTACTAAGCGCCGACAAATTGCCAACCAAATTTGTGCCATAAACTGAAACTCTAAGAGTACAAATGACGTTGATAATTTATCGGCACTAAGTACATTTTTAATTATATGTGCCACCTGAAAAATGCATACTTATTAATGGAATAACTTTTGTCATAATTTTTAAAAGTCATAATTGAAACATTGTTTCATTTATTTAGAATTCTTATTATAATTATGTTTTCCGTAGTGATTCTTGAGATTTTGATAAAAATAACTACTATGGATTTGATGCGTCTTATAATTACTAATATTATACATGTGAAAATTTGTTTGTTTGTTCCATTTTGACAGTTTAAATTTGATAAATAGATAGTTTAAAGCCAGGTGACAGACATAAAATAAATAGACAGTTCTCAAGGAAATAGCGAGAAAACGACTTCAACGAGGACCGAAATTCGGGATTTCGATCAATTCGGAATTATGACTCTTCGAAATTATGTATTGTAACAATTATGACTTATAAAATTATGTCAATTACTAACTAATGCCTCGCCTACTGGCCTTCTTTTTGCTGGCTCTTCTGCTGTGCCCTAACAAATTCCGGGTAATCTATGTACCCGTCTTTATTGTGGTCGTCCATGTTCAATATCGGGTCTATTAGGTTTACCAGCTCGTCGTCCGCGAAGATCTTCTCGCCCACCGGTGGGGCTCCCTGTTGTGGGGGTTGTTTGTGGCCTTGTTCTAAAAAACATTCACAAAAAAAGCACATTTATACCCAATAACAATGAAAGCGGTATTTTTTTTCTAGGCAAAAAAACATAAGTTGATGGGGGCCATAAAAAATTACGAGGTCCCCGAAAAAAATTAGTCCTTTTTGTTACCGAGGAAATTAATGGGATTTTTGTAACAAAATTGACATAACATAACAAATAACCCCCAACGTGTAATATGTTTTTTTAATCTGAAGAATATAAATCGGTTTTATACCTAAAAGTCTGATATTTATAACATTGCTTTACTAAAACAAAAAAAATACATCCCGTGTCTAACATTAAAGTTTGTTCCCCCCCACCCCCTCCACCCCCACCAATAAAAAAACGGACGCATACAAGGCAACATTGAGTCCCAAATCGAAATGAACATTAACAAATAAATAATAATAATAATAAAAACTAAAATACAAAATAAAACCTACGTCTCAGTATTTTCGAAACACGAGTCCCCGAATAATATTTCTCTAAATAATTATAAATTAAAGTCACCCGAGTTTGTTTGTCCGGGCTCAGAAACTACTATACAAAAGCTAGCGGTCCCGGGTTCGAATCCCGGTATGGGCAAATATTTTTGATAAGCGGGAGTATTTGTTGCTGAGTCATGAATGTTTTCTATATAGATAAGTATGTATTAGTAACCTTAGTACAAGGAGATTAGAGCTTGGTTTGTGACTAGGTCCCCGGATATATATTAGTATTATTATTATTACCTATATCGGAAGGCTATAAGTAATTTATGATTATAGATAAAACGTACTCCCCGTGCGAAGACAGGGCGGATCGCTAGTTTATAATATTAGTAAGACTAGGGGGTATTGTCAACTTCTACCGCTACCATATTAATGTTCCTGACTGTACCTAAGTTGCCAAACGAAAATGGACTCACCGTGCCAATGGATAAGGCTCTTGATCAGCTCGCACCCGTCCAGTTTGTTGTTATTGTCCGCGTCGTGCATCTTGAAATAATGGAATTGCAGCTCTTGCTCGGACATTTTGGAGGTGTCGATCGGGACGTCCATGTGTTCTTGGATGTGACTGTACGAATAAAGTTACATTTAAAATAACCTAACCGAGTTGAAAACCCCCGATATCAGCGCCTAAAAACCCTCTGAGCAATGAGCAAAACCTTCAACGGGCTCCAAGCACGTACATTTTCACTGGAGGGCCTTCGTCACTAGAAGATTTCAAGAATTAAAAAATCAGATCCCCTCATCAACTAGAAAAGAGCTGATGATCTTCAAACGGCTGAACAGATTTTCATGAAACATGGCTAAGAACACTCGGGATAAAATTATCTATGACACAAAAAAAACTAAACGAAAATCGGTTCGTCCGTTTGGGAGCTACGATACCACAGACAGATACACAGACAGACACGTTAAACTTATAACACCCCTCTCTTTTTGCGTCGGGGGTTAAAAAAAATCTTTAGTAACACATTTCGTAGCCGAGTGTACTTGTAACACTGATAATAAACCCGCTATAAAAAAAAAGAGTCAAACGAGTCCAAACTCGACGGGTGTACTGTTAGCCAGCGAGGAGTTCCTGTGGCCACCTTCCGTCTCCACCATCATACCAGCTCGCTGGTACCACATTGTTGTATTATCTGCATTATTATATTGTAATTACATAAGTATGTTTTGGTATCCTGTCATTTTACCAAACGTTTCACAAATTGATTCATTTCACAAACGAATCATTTGGCAAATCGCTTTTTTTTTCGAAACTGTTAATTTCAGGATTTATTTCAGGGCCATCGTGTAGAACCCTATAGGTTAGGTAAGGTTGGATTCAGATTCCGCGTTTTCGAACGAAGCGCTTTGCATAATCTTTCACAATGCGTACTGCGAAAGAGTGGAATGCGCTTCCGGCGTCTGTATTTCCGAGGGCATACAATCTGAACCTATTTAAAGCTAGGGTGAATAGGCATCTTCTGGGTGAGCTCGCTACATCGTAGACTGAGTCTTCATCCTCCAAGGGCAAGAGTTAGTCAAGAGCAAACCCATATCAATAAAAAAAGGTTAGTTTTATAAAAATGATAATTTATGTGAAATGAATCAGTTTTAAAAACGTTTTTTTGGTAAAACATTAGTGAACCGTGAAATTTCAAGTCAATCTTACAATTAGAAAGTTAAAATCGACTTCCAAGATTTTAGTTTATAGTAGTAATAGTATATTGTCCTTCTGCTCAATAAACACACGACTGAAGAAACTTACTCTCTTTCATGAGCGATGTTGGCTGGGTTCAAGAGTTGCGGATCTGGAAACAAAGTAGAAAATGTATAGTTTGACTATTGTCTACACTAATAGATAGATACATCCCTGGGCGAATCAACTTTTAGAGTACTCCTTTTCTTTTGCGGCACTAACGCTGCCTTTCCACAGAAGCGGAGACGAGCGGTGCGGAGAGGAGCTGTGTACGAATCGACCAATCACATTGGTTGTAATCCACATCTCTTCTCCGCTCTGCTTCAATGGGAACAGTCGGAGACGAGATGTGGATTACAACCAATGTGATTGGTAGATTCCTACACAGCTCCTCTCCGCGCTATGGATGTAACTATGTGATGTAACTATACGAATACTATGGTAACAGTTCTAAAAACGGCGTAACCGCCTGCCTCCATAAGGTCTCTTTATATTGAGAACGTCACATATAGCCTATGACACTCGCATGCTTTTGACGAATCATATGACACCCCATTTATTATAACCTAACCTAACCTCACAGTTAAAAAACGCCCGACAAAATCGGGCTCCTACATTCAGAGCTTATAACTCTTAAACTACTTAACGGATTTTCATCAAACCAAGCTAAGAACACTCTGGATATTGTCACCTTTCTAACAAAAAAAACTACATCAAAATCGTTCCATCCGTTTAGGAGCTACGATGTCAGACAGATACACAGATACAACGTTAAAGTTGTAACTACCAAATTTTGCGTTGGGGGTTAACGACTTTAAAGTCGTCCAATAATTTAGGAGCTACGGTTTAGATACACAAAATCCGACCGACTAATGCTCTGAGTCGACGGACAGACTCGTCTGATCAATCCAAACGTAGGACAAGGAAAGAAAGCGCGTTACACCAATTCATCCAAAATTGTCCGATCCTTAGTAGTAGGGAGTATACATTAAATTAAGTTCGCCTTTATGTCGTGCGTAGGCGACATAAAGTCGCTTCTTATGCTCTAGTACATAAAGTAAAATCTTCGTCGAAGACCTAGGCAATCGGTCCAACAGCCACACGAACAACTTTAACTTCATAGAATAACCTCTTTATTTTATTTCGTTTCGTTAGTATTCTAAGACCAAGGCAAGGATACCAACAGCCAAAGTACACAATAAAGCTTCATGAAATGAACTTTTAATTTTTATTTCGTCGCATTTTTTTTTATTTTTTTTTATCATGTTGCTGTTTCATTTCCAAGCAATCGAAGTGAAAAGTAGAGTGTACAACTCGTCCATAAAACCCATTTAACACTCGACCTTAAATCCATCCTCGCTCGCAAGCTCGCTTAGATGGATAAACGTCTCGCCTAAAATGGTGCGTTTTATGCACTTGTTGTACAATCTACTATTTTGCTTTAATAAAAAGTCATTCATGCAATAAACAGGAGAGAAAAAATATTTTTCAAATAACTATAAAAATAACCAAGATATATTAAAGATTTCTCTCTTACTAGCAAAACAGTATTTTACATGGATTTTATACGGCCGAAGTGTACGCTGACGTCACAGTTCATGTCGGATCTTTCTATCTAATTAGTAGCTTTTAAATGCTTATATTATCCTTATTTTTTGGCCGATTTCAAATTTAATTTCACTTTTTGCCATCTCTTTTATACGGTATTTTCATATTTTGTTAAGAAATGCGATAAAAAAAAAATTATGCACATTCCCTATTGGAGAAACTCTAGCCCCTACGTCACAGGTATTGGGCGTTTTTCAAAAAAAGTGTACATCGTTAAGGAGAAAAATAAATAAATTTTAACTTTTTCCGGAACGTCACGAAAATTCGCCATACATTTTGTATCGTTAATTCTCGTGGTGTATCTGCAATATGTTCGAAATAAACTTACCGCCTTGATGGCTGCCATGCGGCACATTGTGTTGCTGCGGGGGCGGCGGCTGGTACTGCTGCTGCTGCGGGGGGGGCTGGTGCTGCTGGAACTGCTGCTGCTGCTGCGGGGGCGCCGCCTGGAACTGCTGCTGCTGCTGCGGGACCTGCTGGTACTGCTGCGGCGGGGGCTGCAATCAACATGGGTTTTTACCACACTACGGCGAAGCAAAAAGGAAGGTTGTAATTTTAGCACTTTTAGTACCAATTTCACCATACGATGCTAAATATGAATTGTCTAAATAGACAACTAATGTTCATACATTCTGACAGCTGTTAACACTAATCTGTTAAGTGATTGGTGAGATCCGACATAAGTTTGTACTCTGGGCGACTAAAATTAACAACGGTAATTGTTTCCATTACGTCACGAACAATAGTCATACATTTATATACCGCCCTCATACGCCAATAGGCGGTACCTGTCTCAAATTCAATAACCGAAGCAGATTCAATCCTCGCCCGTTAGTTATATGGTTGCACTTGCTACAGGAGTTGTCTGAGATACCACCATCAGTCTTGTTTTGTGTTTGTTAATTTTCGTGACGTAATGGAAGCAATTACCGTTGTTAATTTTAATCCTTAAAAATAATGCGTACTTTTTTTGCAAAACGCCCTTCTTCTATCCATTATATTTTGACAAATGGGTCGTTGGCTTTGTCTTATTGTGTATAAGGCTTTGTCATATTAAATCCAAAATTGCAGATTTGACATGCATATAATAACTCACAAAAAAAAAATCCAAATGTGTCAAATGAAAGCTGTTAGTTAGTTAGTTTTCAGGCTAGTCTCCACTGCCCCGTGTACAATAATCCTAAGTAGTTAAGAACTAACATGGTTACGTAAGCAAAATTGTTATTAACAAATATATGGACTCATATTGTGTGAAATAAATGATTTATTATTATTATTACTTTGTGACAGAACAGCAGGAGAGGCGGCGTAATGAATTTAAATTTATCTCGTTTCAATAATAAAAAAACTAGATTTAGGAAGTGGGTGAATGTCAGGACGTTTCAACCGCCGTCATTAGTGTCACCAAATATATTGACGAAATCAATGGCACCTACCAGCAACTCCTGATGTAAACAGAAGCGGAACCGGGGATGTAGTTTCTATCAGCATCAGAAGTTGCTGTAGTGTCATTGATTTCGTCAATATATTTGGTGACACTAATGACGGCGGTTGAAACACCCTGAAATTCACCCAAGTATAGATAATGTAGTGATAAAAAATTGTATAGAGATAAAAAGTATAGCCGCTTACAAAATACACAAATGGAGAGATATAGAGACAGTATTGCGCATTGCTTTTGTAATATATTAAGATAAAGATGAGCGATCTTATTACATAATTTATTAAAATAATAAATTACGAAATTAAATATTAAATTATAGAAAGTTAATGGCGATACCTCGAGAACTTAGCAAAAAACCGGACAGGTGCGTATTTATTTTAAAAAATAGCAATTAGTTCGCATTACAACAACCCGAACAAGACAGGAGAGATATTTTTTCTTAAGATTTGTATAAAACTACACGTTGATGGGCCCCATCATTAAAAAAAAATAACCATTCCCAATGTTGTCACAAAAAAAAATGTCTCAATATGTCCTGTTTGGTTACCGAATTATGTAATTTTTATTTTTTTATTTATTTATTTATTTGTTTCATTAACTTATTCTATCATTACAGGTATACCTAATGCGATAGAAAAGGCCTAACGAAATTTTCTTACACTAAAAATAAAAGTGATAAAATCTTATATCGGTACACTCGATTCTCGATCATCCATCTTCTCACAGAATCGCAAACATTCACGGCACACATCAGTCCATCTCCAATCAAACAAGTCGCATTCAGGTGCCGATGCCAGGAGCACGTTAAGGAGCGTCAACGCTCGGAGCAGCGGCGCGTTCCTGCGGGCCGCGGTGCGCGCCGCCGGGACCGCCAGCAGCGGCCGCGACCGGGGCCGAAGACATATATTAGAAACTTAATAGATTTAGGTAACCAAGAAACGCATTTTTTACTTATATTTATTTTTGTTGTATCGTAAAAACGGTAAAACATACAAGAGTCAAATTTTGTATGATTATAGACCAAACAAATACTAAAAACTAGCCAAATATGTACAGAAACCTCAGTGGGCAAGTCCGACTCGCGCTTGCCTGGTTTTTACATAACATAAGATAGTTTTTATTTGGTTTGGACATAAGTCCAAAATGATGGTCAATACATAAGTACAATTGTTTTCCAAATCTGAAAAAGTGGCACTTTTTAGACTTCCGGCAGATGGTTGGCAGTCGTAAAAAGCCAGTAAAGTACAATACCACAACGCGCTGGGTTTTTTAATTTATCTTTTATACATATGTTTTGATCGCCTATAATAATATTATTGCAACCATGCCTAATTTAAATGTAACAAACATGAATTACCTGCTGTTGGTGGCCTTGTGGCGGCGGAGGGGGAGGAGCCTGTTGATAATTTGCTTGCTGAAAAAAAAAGTTTTTAACATGTTAAAAGCCGCAGATGCACTGAGAGCGGTAGCGGCTAAAAAGCGTGCCGCCACTCTTTGCACACGCTTTTTAGTATGGGAACGCACCGCACGGCGCCGCCTCCACTCTCAGTGCGTTTGCGACTAAAATGTGGTACTTGAGGATGGGAGACCTGACTTTTTTATAAGCCGTATGCAAAAAGACAACTTTGAAATTCAATTGTTTTTTTACAGCAGTAACGTTTTTTTAAACTGTGTTTTGTGTTCTAAAGAGTCGTTATTGCAATAGAGGTGCGATACACTGCTTCTGACCACCATGTTGATGTTTGTGGAAACAATGTTTCAGCCTACATGGTGTGGGCAGTCTAAGAAACAGTGTCAAAGTCTTTTTAGCTTATACATGCAAACTTATAATTTTAAAGTGTAAAATAGGTACTTAGTTACCATAACAATAGATTAAAATGAGAAGAAAATTACCATAAATTACTATTCTTTTCATGAAAAATCATTGTAAATACACACATCTTACTGGAGTATGCCTATTTGGCAATATGTAAGGAGAATCTATTCTCTTTATCATTAGACTAGCTTTCCACCCGCGACTTTGTCTGCAGAGTCAGTACTTTCGTAAGTTAAAATATAGCCTATGTCCACCCTGAAAGTCCATTCTAAATGTTGGTGAAAGAATGTTTGAAATCTGATGTGTAGTTCCGGAAAAACAAATTAACAAACTTTACCTCTGTATAATATTAGTATAGGTAATAATTTGGGAAATCCTAATAATATTTTCATAGAGTTGTTACAGCAATTTCAAAGACTTTACTGAATTAATAACTATTAAGTACATAATGACCCCCATATTATAGAAACTTTTATTTTCAGACCTGATGCTGATGATTATGAGGCTTATGAACTATTTTTTATCGTACAAAACTTACCTGATAATGCTGTGGGTTGACACCAGGAGGAACTTTCTGCTGATACTGTTGCGAAATACAGCACTGCAGGAAAGCAGCAAAAAACAGCAAACGGAACATGTTTAACACCTGAAACGTATTCTATCTGTACACACTATCGTCACTTTACTAACAATACACACTTTCAATAATTACAGCGAAAATAATACGCGAAACTCGATCTAATTCGTCGTAAACCTCTGATGATTTTGAATGAAAAGTGTGCCTAATACAATTACAATTTACCTTCAAATGTGAGCTACGTGGATGTTATGGCGATAAATTGCTTATCGAATCTACTTTTCTGATAGTGTAAGCTAATTTGGAAATCGAAAGCGTTCAAAAACTGGAAACTAGTCGACACGTCAGTCGCTTCAAATTCATCAAACGTAAACGTCATTTGACATTTGGAACGTTTGGTTATTGCATCTATGTTGACAGCTAACGTGCGTTCGGGAGCACACTTTGAGTGAATACAAAAAATAATAATACTTTAGTACATATTTGTCTTTGGATTAGAATTCTATTCTAAAAATTACAAAATGATGTGCACAAAACGCACAAATATTTGGAAGTGTCAAACAGTTGTGCGAAATATTAAATTGATAAACTATTTGTGGTAGGTCATAATCATCATAACATAACACACTCAAAAGATATCGCTTCTACTAATATAGGTATATGTTGTACAAGTTATTCTATAATGGTGATGAAGGATGGCTTGCCAATATTTTTTCAAGTGGCAACCACCAAAAAGCTGCGGCGAATGGGAATAATTGGATAATGTCCGAACAGCGCCTTCATATTTTCAAAACGTTTTTTCTCCAGGTTATACTCAGAGACCAAGCACTGCTCAAGTTCTAAGTGATCGTTCAAAATTAATAAAAACTATATTTATATTTGGAAAATTACTTTAATTTCCATTAACCACATTGTATTTAGTAAATGTCAATAAAAATAAAATTTTATGCCTTGAACTTTTGAATTAATCTGAATACAGGGTGTCTAGGGATTAAGTGCACAAACTAATCAGGGTGAAACTACATGTGATTATCACGGAAAAAAGTGAATAAATATAATTAAACTAACTTCCTATATTTTTTTTAATTCTAATTATTGTAAACCCTATGCAAAATTAATGAATTGTTTTTTTTTATATATTTTTTTAATGTCTTTTCGTGATAAAGTAACATGTAGATTCACCCTTATTCGTTTGCGCACTTTATCCCTGGACACCCTGTATAGTCTAGCTAGGCAATATCTACAAACTTCCCTTCCCCCTCTATCTATTATGAAAAATCGAAGCAGGGACCGGCCCGCTATCCCTTTCAATGGGTTTTGTAAGGATTAACTTACCAAACCCACTGCCCGTCAAAACCCTTAAATGTGCTTTTAAAGCGCTATTGCCAAACAACAGCCCATTCTATCAAGCGCTAACCCATAACCTTTACTTAACCCTTTAAAAAAGGTTACTAGTATATTTGCAATTTTAGACCTTTTGTAGACTTCATAAAACACACGTTACCTTGCGTCCCGTTCGAAGCAAGTAAACGACAGCCCATCCAACTAAGCGCTAACCCAATACCCTTATAAAACCCTTATTAGATTACACGTTACCGACGGCTACCCATATCGTTGGGTTCTTCATTCGATAAGGGAAAGTCAATCGTATGGGTTGCCAATTGGAATGGGTGAGCAAATCCACTGGGCTAGCTATTTCAAAGGGAAACCCTTTGAAAGGCTTTTCTTGGTGAAAGGGTTGTCCGGTCCCTGAATCGAAGTTCAAAATTTCGTTAGCTCCTTCCCTTTCTCACAATTGACGGGTGAAAGGGGTGGGGCAGATGCTACCATCTACATCGAAATCACAGTGTGTTAGGGTCACTTGCAGGAAAAAGTTAAATCGAGATTTACTCTTAAACCTATTTTCAAGGCTGACAGTTCCATTGACCCACCTAACTTGAACTTGGTGATACTGCTATTGCCTACGTCGAAATTTCGCTAGTTCGAAAGAGAACCTTATGTCAGTCAACAAAAGTTAAGTCATTTTGACAATTGTCCTATATGTAGGACGTTGGGCCTCAGGAGGATACCGCGTAGCTAACAAATTTAAGAAAGAGCAAAATGCACCATACACAGTAAGTCAGTAAGGTGCATTTTACAACGTATTGAATTCGTTAGTTACGCGGTATTGCAGTATCACCGACGCAATTGTTAAATGTTAATCAACTGTTAGTTCATACATTTTGACAGCTAATTACCAATTTCACCATATGATGTTAAATGTTAATCAACTGTTAGTTCATACATTTTGACAGCTGTAAACACACTAATCGTTTGTTAAGTGGTTGGTGAAATCCGACATTAAGCTTAAATCTATATGTACCTTTTTGCTAAAAGTGGCTCGATTT